>CM044401.1:19256406-20711406 GCA_024322285.1 Musa beccarii | reverse complement strand
TGAATGGACATGCTCCAAGAAAATATGGTTTTAGATATGAACTGATGTCAATGTCAGATGAGGTAATCTATGCAAAAGATAACTTATAATTGTCAATCTCAAGAGCATTTATATCTTCAGGTAACTATGAAGCATTAGCTTCGACAGGGCATGACATGCCTCTTACGTTGTCAGTTCACTTAGTAGCGATACCATTCTATTGAACAAAATAAAGAAAATATTGCAACTAGAAAAAACTGTATGCATATCATTTTTCATAGCAAATGATGCCATCGCAAGATTTCGTTATCATTGTAGCAGCAATCACCAAAATTTTCTTTTTGAGATGGCTTTATATTGGCTTAGTGGCTTCTATGGCCACTGAGTGTTCAAGTAGAACTCTCCTTGGATGAGCAGTCACGGAAAATGAGCCACCATTTCCATTCCTAATATAAAGATGGGAGTTTGAAAGGCTTGTTGCTGTCTTCTCAGTTGACAGTAGCATTATTGATTATAATTAACCTTATGTTAGATGAATATAAATTTTGATTAGAAAAGGAAGTATATAGTTATATAAAAAAAGTATGTATATTTCTTTCTTACATTGATTGGATCAACCCATTAGACAAATTGGTTGCAGTAGCTAAAGAGAGTAACAATAAAAAGAGAAGACAGCAACAAGCCTGGAAATATGCATATGTTAAATTTTGTTTGATAAAATATTTTTAGGAGCGACTAATAAAGATATTATTTGTGAATTTTAATATTATTTTATTTAAGTAGCAAAGTATTAAGAGTTTTATGTAATCATCAAATATTTTTATATTTTAAAAATATATAAAATTGTTTTTAGACACATTACATGTTTATATAGTTAAGATAAAAATATTAAGACGAATGTATAGAGACATTCAGAATCTAAACATAACATGAACACTTACAGGAGCCGAGCATATTGCAGCTTGAAACCTAATCATGGTTTTTGAGAATATACTCAGGCCAATTGGAGGTAATTATGGTGTTCAAGTCCCTGTTCTTCTATCTAGGCTTTCCTTTGTGGGCTTGCATGGGCTATGAATCTTCTCTCTCTCTCTCTCTCTCTATATATATATATATATAATACGAAGTTTCAAAAAGCATGCAACATCAACTAGTGTCATCAACCAGTGTCATACTGACACCTGCCACGGACGGCGACACTTCTCTTAATTATATTCATATTTTATATTGATTAGATAGTAATGATTTATTTTGTCTACAGGTGTGCAGACCATTTGCTTACATGTGACACAATAGATTATGTCTTTATATCTCTACGATATGTATGATTATAATATGAGTTTTTTTTATTATAATGAGTTACGAAAGCTGGAGGAAGAATAATGGTGAACAGAATCTTTGCACTTTAATAATTCCAAATATACATATATGGATTCCGTCTCCCACACACCAATCTCTGCCAGCGAATTTATCTTTGATTGAATGAGTAAAGAATTGAATGCTGAATCACGAGTTAGGATCGGCTCCAATTGTTCTTGGTGTTCCACAAAGAATTTGATGTTTTCGCCGACCAATCATGAACGGCTGGTGTAGATATTGACGGTTACGATGTTGAATTTGAGATATATATTTAAAAGCATCTTTGGAGAGGATCATTCTCGTTTGCAATACAAAAGTCCGAGCCCTTCGTCTCGCTTCGTCTTTGGCATCGGTTTCCTGTACTTGCAGATCCAAAATGGCGACTTTGTCTTTAAGGGGGCCGGCGGGGAGCAGCTCGTCGCTGGGGCCGAGGAGGGCAGCTGCTCGGCCAGATCTCCGGCTCCGCCGAGTTCGGATCACCGCGGCGGGAGCGGGTGATGGCGCCGCGGGCGAGCCGGACCTTCGAGTTCGAGTAAATGGCCTGGAGATGCCCAATCCCTTCGTGATCGGGTCCGGGCCGCCCGGGACCAACTACACCGTCATGAAGAGGGCCTTCGATGAGGGGTGGGGCGCCGTCATCGCCAAAACGGTGCGATCCGGCTCTTTTGCTTTTTACTCTGCGTCGCAAAGCCGAGTTCTTGATCTTTTTCTTCCTTAAAAAGATCTCTTTTTATATATGGTTTCTTTTATTTTTGGGTTATATTTGGCATCGAATTTGATCCTGATATTAGATATCTAAATCTGAATCTTAATTATATTCTCTGTTTCAGGATACAGATTCTTTTCTATATACAAATAGATAAGAGAAAAGTAATATTCTTGTACTAATCTTTGATGATCGTTATGATTCTTTGGAAGTTGAATGATCCATCCAATTAATTGGGATTATCTTAATCAACCAATTTCTAGTTCAAGCATCTTTGGTTTTTATTAGTACACTTATTATATCTTCAAAGAAGGCGACTGTAGATTATATCTTCATAGAACCTCAGAGGAATTTTATGTAGATTAATCTTTTAAGGGGGATCAATCCTTGGAACACTATAGGGGTTCCATCCTCCAAGTAGCGTGGTGATTGCAATTGTAGATGATTCTTCTTATTCCCAAGAGATGGAGGCTACATGCTTATATAGAGTTTCAAACCTTAGCCATAGGGGCTGTTTCCTAAGTGAACTACCCAATTTGCCCTCAACCTTAGCGGGCCGGCCCAGTAACAAGGGGGGCGGCGGCTAAGAAGCCCAAAGATCCAAATGTAAACCCTAGCCTCTCTTCTTTATAGGATAGAGGCGGCTAGGTGGAGTTTATTACACTCTCACAGGGTTTTTATTAGTTGCTACCTGATTGAGCAGGACCCAATCCTGCTAGGGTCCTATCAGCGACATTTGAGCGTACTGTACATTTGCTATCGTCATTGAAACAAAAGTGAAGAGGAACGGGAAAGGAAGCTAAATAGCAAGTTGATGTAAGCTATTCTGTGCTGGTTGACTTTATTATGCATGTTGGACACATCCTAGTTCTGCCTGTAGAAAATGTTGATATCACAAAAGGATTCTGTATATGTATAAATTTGCATGTGGGATCTGATCTTGGAGTGCATAGCTGATACATTTGTGCAGCTGGAACCTGATACTGAGCAAACATGCATGAAGTACTAGATCAGGAATTGAAGATGGAGATATCCTGGTTTATTTTGTTGGACAAATACCACGTCTTTGATAACAAAAATATTTCTTTAGTTTTGTTTTATATATCAAGATTACAAGATAAGAAGGTACATTGTACCTCAAATTCTAGGTTTGATACTATACATATGCCTGCAATGCCTTTCCATCTAATACGTATAGAAGCATGGCATTGTGGGTGATGACATCATCTTTCAAAAAGAAAAAAGTGATTGCATCTACTTCTGAAAAGAGGAAAGACAGAAGGGAACACAAAAGAAACTTCCTTTTTCTCTAATGTGTCTTAAGCTTGGTTATCCTCTCTTTTCTTTTATTCACCTCTCTCTCTCTCTCTCTCTCTCTCTCTCTCTCTCTCTCTCTCTCTCTCTCTCTCTCTCCTCCTCTATTTCTCTATATATTCCAGTTATGTCGAGCCAAGATTGCTTACCAGCAAGTTGTAATCCTTATGACAAAAACACAATTCAAAAGCTCAAACCAAAATGAATTCAATATGGCTTACCAGCAATCTGTAAAGTGTAAACAGTTCTTGATGACAAAAACACAATTCAAAAGCTCATCATCTGGTATAGATATTTTGTCACACATAGATATTTTGTCACACATAGATATTTTGTCACACATAGATATTTTGTCATGGAATTTTATGGTAACAGTTTGACACTGAGATGTTTATCATTTGGTAAGCACTGTACAGTGACTGGGAGGTAGACTCCATTCTGGACCATACAAGGCATAGTCCGAGGTCTGCATTGGGGTTGACTTTGAACTAATAAATAACAGTCCAAACTGGCTAGTTTAGGTTGTATTCTAAACCTTGACACCAATAACTAGTGCCACTTCTAGTATCTTAAACTTTCTAACTATGATGAAATTTTCTAATTAGTTTTGAACTTCTTCAACTTCATTATCCTAATAAGAAATACTCAGTTAATTTTACAGTTTCTTCGAGCCATTTGCTCACATTGTGGACATTTTTTTCCATGTTAATATTAGTATTATTCTTCAATTTGGAAATGAAAAGTTGTAATTTTCTTAGTGATTTCCCTCTTTTATAGTAAATTGATGTGTTTTCCGTGCCAGGTATCCTTGGATGCTGCGAAAGTAGTGAATGTGACTCCTCGTTATGCTCGGCTTCGGGCAGGATCAAATGGGACAGCAAAGGGACCAATTATTGGATGGGAGAATATTGAACTTATCAGCGATCGGCCTCTTGAAACTATGTTAAATGAGTTCAAGCAACTAAAAGAAGAGTATCCTGATAGAGTCCTTATTGCTTCAATTATGGAGGAATATAATAAAGATGCTTGGCAAGAACTTATTGAGCGAGTGGAGGCAACTGGAGTGGTAATTTTCTTCTTTTCCCTTTTCTGTCTAATGTTTGAACATCTAGAATGAACCAATTTAACTTGTTCATCCTTCTATCAATCAGGATGCCCTTGAAATCAATTTTTCTTGTCCTCATGGGATGCCAGAGCGGAAGATGGGTGCTGCAGTGGGGCAAGACTGTATGCTTCTGGAGGAGGTATGTGGATGGATAAATGAAAAAGCAACTGTACCTGTCTGGGCAAAGATGACTCCAAACATAACAGATATTAGTCAGGTCAGCAAGTTCACTGAATTTCAATTGTAATCTGCTCTTGCATTTAGTGTTTCGATGTTCAGTTTACTATCTTTTCCTTAATGAAGAGAAATTGCAGATACCATTCATCAAATATAATTTGATGATGGCAACTGTTTATTCATTATTTTTTACTGCTGTTGACGAATGGCTATTCGATTATAACAATTCTAATGATGCTTCTTAATATGATATTTGGTGTAGACTAATCTAATATTTTATTTCATGCAGGGTTTTGCATTTGTTTAAAGGTATATTTTATTTATTGAATGTCAACTTTTTGGCTAGTTTATGATTAGAAAATAGTTCACAAGGACCATGTTGTCGTTAGTACTTTGTTAGCATCTGCATGCTGTCTTTTGTAAAGCTATTTGAAGTTTTTTTCTGAAACCATGTCATCACTCGACAGAACTTTGAAGTAGGATATATTGTGAGAGTATGGATGTATAAATAGTAACTGATTTTGTTAAATCACCCAATGTCTCTCAGTCTTGGCTATCCTAGATATTCATGAATATAATTGTGTCATCTGATGTTCATCTAAATTGTCAAATCAAACTAACAACATCTTTGATTCATCCAATGCCTCTCGCTTATGGATTTGCATATGACTTACAGTGCCATCTCATACTTATCTATCTAATCAAATTAAACTATTAAGGATAGACCATAGTTTAGATATTTATGTTCCAGTGTCATCTAATGTGAGGTTAAAGAAAAAGTCAAAGACAAAAATGTGTTTAATTCGTCCAATTGTTGCAGCAGCCTATGATCTTGGGTACATGTTCCCAGTTTAAATGAAATAGTGAGTTCAAATGTCAGAAAGCTAAGCCATCTTTATTTCTTTGTGTAACAGGTTCAAAAAATAAGAATTTTCTGATCCTAGATTTTTTCTGCCTTTTTCCCTTGCTATTATGGTATGCACAAAGTTCACCTTTTCCAAAAGTGCTTCCTTTGGGCTTTGTGTTATTTATTAATATCCTTAAAAATTTCTTTTTGTGTGATTGGTATGACAAGAAAAATGAATTTGCTAATATTTGGGCATACACAGGTGAAGGAATCTTACATAATTGATATTAAAAGTTACAACTTATGAAGTTCTAAGAAGTTGTCAAAAAATTGAAAACTGAATAGGATCTCCTTTGAATTTGTTAGAAATATTAAGCTCTTAAAGCTTGCCAAATATATGTGGCAGTAATATAGATTTTCTTTCACATGGATCATGCACATGAAAAAAGGTAAGCACACATAATGAAGATATAAGATTAAAAAAATATCTTTGATGTGTCAGCTTGGTTCTTGCTACTCCACAAGTCATACATGAAAGAGGAACCTTCTTGTTCTACTGCAACATAAGGAAAATTAAACAAGGTCTTCAGTGTGTCAGCTTTATTCTAGCTAGTCCATGAGCTGTAACTGTGAAAAGTATATTTGTTGTGCTACTATGATCTCTGGAAGCATACTTTCGTCAGAAAGTTGCTTTTGTGAATTCCTGTTTACATGGTTCAGATGTTTCTCCAGATTGACAAAAGCTACTATATATTTACTTTTTTGGCCTGGTAATCTCAAAAACTTGTATATTACCTTATGCAGCCAGCTAGGGTGGCTTTGAAATCAGGATGCGAAGGTGTCTCTGCAATTAACACAATAATGAGCGTGATGGGGATTGATCTCAATACATTACGTCCTGAACCCTGTGTCGAAGGGTTAGTTAATATCTACTTAACTGGACAAATCATAGCCTCACTTGATGTTATTAATAGCCTCATATTTTACTTTTCTCTGTTTCTTTCCTTTTGCTCTGTACAGTTACTCCACACCTGGTGGCTACTCTGCAAGGGCTGTCCATCCTATTGCACTTGGAAAAGTTATGCAGATTGCAAAAATGATGAAAACGGAATTTGGTAATACAGATTGTTCACTTTCTGGGATCGGAGGAGTTGAGACCGGTGGTGATGCTGCTGAATTTATTCTTCTTGGAGCAAATACTGTTCAGGTTTGCATTTAAAGAAATATTTGGTTGTGTATGCCATTAACGTACTCCATATGTCCACAAGTTAATTTGAATAGCTCAATAAGGTTCTATTTAGACTTAAGATCTCCCATGATTTTCTCTTTTTATTGATGCTATGCAGTATCCTTGACATGAGTCGCTTAAGGACACTTTTCTTTTGTCTCTGCAAATATTGTTCCTAATATGTGAGAAGCTATGTGCTTCCAGTAGCTTTAAATTCTAATTAGCTAGAACCATCTTTTCTTTTAGAGATAGAGTACAAGGCTGTATATACTAAATTATTCTTGACCTTTATCTACTTCCCCATTTTTTTTGTAGGTTATTTCAATGCCTTCCTCTTTATGTTGAAAAAACACTGGATGCTCCAATACTGGATCATTCATGTAAAGAAGTTTCAAATAATATTTACCAAAGTTCTGGAATTTTACATGATGCAGGAACCCAGTTTTACAATTTAGTTATGTAGGCTTTATATTGAAAACCATACACTTCAATTTTAAATGATCTTGTATGATTTTCACATATCAACTTAATCTATTTAATATTGGGACATCATTCACCATTGACGGCTTTAGAATAGGTAGTGTGAAACTTATTTAGGAAGCTGCAGAAAAAATTAAAGCATGTATGGATGACAATACCATTTGAAGTTGCTAGCCATATTTCAATCAGTACAGGACTCGATAGAACCTTTCATTTCAGCTTCCTATTTTAGTGTTCTGCTTTACATTACCTGCATGCTGATGGCTTGCTAACCGTTCTGTTTCTATCATCATAGGTATGCACAGGTGTAATGATGCATGGCTATGGCCTTGTCAACAAGCTTTGTGCTGAGCTGAAGGATCTTATGAGGAAACATAACTTCTCATCGATAGAAGATTTCAGGGGGTATGATCTGTTTTCTTTTATTAGAAGTGACATGATATTAGGAGGAATAAAAGATATTTAAGATTCATAAGTTTTTAATGAATGCATACAAGGCTTTAATCCTGTTCTGCTATTAATGTATTCAATCATTTTGCTATTAATGTATTCAATCTTTTGATGTTTTTTAGTGGAGTCTTTGAACGAGACTAACAATATTAAAATAGTACAAAGTTCTTGAAAGTTCATCAATAATTATAACATTTAATGTGATATTGATTTATATCAGATTTCATCGGATTATTGTATCATTTCAATGTTTTGATTCTTTTATAAGGTAATTAACATGTGATAATGCTAAAGTTTGATGTTATGGATGTTTTGTTAATTTAAAATTGTCATTTTCTATTTAGAGGAAACCTATGTTTGATGCTGTAAAGAATACAACGTATGGGCACATATGACTTCTGTGATTATTTTAATTGTTGAGTCCTAATTCACAGGCAAACATGTAATTTGGCTCTTACTGTGCTTTAAATTGACATCTAATTGAATTTGATTAAAAATACTACACTTTGATATGGAAATCCAACACATAGAAACAATGTCCTAGGGCGCGCAATCCTTGCATATTTGAAAAACTGGCATTTGTAATGAAAATCCGCTGATACCCATAGATCTTGCATATTCTTTTGCAAACTGGTTAGTCCTAATGTGCTAACTGTATCCCATATCATTTAAGAACCAAGACCAATCGGTGCTTCAGAAAATATACAAGCTCTTAACCCTTGCTTGCATGATGACAAAGCAAAATATAAGGGGAAAAGATAAGAAATACACACATATACACGCAAAAGCAACACAAGAAAAGGAAGGAGGGAGGCTGAGAAGGATGTTTTTATGCACATTTATATGTGACAAAATTGCATATATGTCCCTCTCAGATTCTAGTCTTTGCAAAGCTTGACCCTTGAGAAGGACAAATAGTCTATAATCTACACTATTTAGCGATAGAAGATATCCAAATTTTTGCTCTGGCAACTAGTCAGTTTCACACTTGTTCAGGGATAGAAGATATCGATGTGCACTCATATATTGTATAGGGATATCGATATGCACATTGTATATGTTTTTGCTCTGGAAACTATTACAGTTTCACACTTGTTCAGGGATAGAAGATATCCATGTGCACTACTCTTATATTGTATAGGGATATCGATATGCACATTGTATATACATGTTTACCTGGTTTAATACCTAGTATTCTCACACAAAACATGAGATCAAAATCGAATCATTATACTGTATATTTTTCGTGACTGAGAGCCAACCTTCATGAATGCTTACCACATTTCTATGCTTTGAAGTTCTTATTTGCAGTTCTCTCTTTATTTCAGTGTCTCCCTGCAGTACTTCACCACCCACACCGATTTGGTGAAGCGGCAGCAGCAGGCGATTAGGCAGAGGAAAGCTGTGAGGAAGGGTTTGCAATCAGATAAAGAGTGGACAGGGGATGGATTTGTGAAGGAGAGCGAAAGCATGGTCTCCAATTAAAAAGCCATGGAAAGTGAAATAAATGTTGGTGAGAAACCAAGGAATTCCCATTCACGCTCGTGTGAAATAACATGTTCTTCTTATCATATCAAGCCTGTACTCTTTCCCTTTTCGTGTTCTATCATGTTGAAGATGAACAAATTACACATGTCAAATGAGAGGGTGGCATGACTAGTCGTATGTGTTGTTTCATTTTACATCAATGTAGAAACTCATCAAAAAGTGGCAAAATTATGTTTTAGCATCAATTGTATAAAAGAGCTTGTTGTTACGGTAAAGTTTCCTGTTTGCGTTCTATATATCGATCTTGTTGTGCTCATGAAGAAAATTACAGACGGTGGGGAAAGAAATAACAAACCACAAAACGAAGAATTTACCGTATTATGCGAAGAAAGGCGACATTAAAAGCTCTTATTTGTTTTCATAACCATCCTTCAAAGATTGAGGTCCTTCAAAAAATCACATGGCAACTGTTACTTCCAAACTTGCAATCCAAAGCGACAGGTGATAGATAGTGACGTGCGAAAGTGATCGTTGTGCGCCGGCGAGGGGTTAAATCCATCGCATGTTAATTAATGATCACCACACGACAAGTTGTTCCTGACCTCTTTCGGATGTTGTGCGGCCAATCTGCACATCACCGATGCGTCCGTGAGTCGTACGCTGTCCGTGTGGGTTCTCACCCGAATCCACGCTGCCCAGAGACTGGAAGACTTGGTTTTGGCCACCAATTTGACCACCTATCAAATTGGTGGCATGAATGCTTCCAAGACAATTTAAGGTTCTAAAAATAAAATTTGAAATCCTACTAGTTCAAGAAGGGATTTGCCGATCATGGTTCTAAACATCTCCATCTCATGTTTCGCACTGGACGTCTGGGATTTGTACTTACTGAATCTTTGATCTTAAATTTCCACTAGTTCAAGAAATTTACTAGATATTTCCACATCTAGCGACGGAGATGCCAAGTTCACATCCTGGATATCATAATCATTCCATCTTTGGCTCTGGATATCATATCATAATCTTCAAGAAATAAACCTTAGAATTTACTGTCAGTATATCTCTAAATTAGATTTAAAATAACCACAAGATTACAATTGGAATTACCATAATTCACAAGGTTTATTTGTTTTGCTGTCCGCCACATTATGTAGCTAATATCAACTTCAGCATGAGTCATTTTTCATCCTATAGTTTCACCTCCTCTAAGCAAAACTACAAAAAAGTTACAAGCATCAAAATGGCACAAGGGCACCAATGATCTCGACTATGTGACTTGTCATATTTTAGTTCCACCAATAAGCAAACCCAACAAAATTAAAGTGATCAAAATGGTACAAGGCTTTGATTGTTATGCTCTTCCTAGTATATCACTATCTTCTGCTTGATTGTTCATCCCGAGCAAAAGCAAACTCCACTTGCACTTCAATTCTCATCTGCATTGTTAAATCAGGCAGTGTCAATGTCCTGAATCTTCGATGCGTCAAAGAACCCCAGCTTGAAGTGGTTCCATGGGAAAATTGTTGGGAACTTTAACCACAATTCTTATGTACATGAACCTGCTTGGTTACTCAATTGGAGCTCCATTTTTATGTTCATTGCTGCTAACTCTGCTGCCAAATACTTAAAGACATAAGGCATTGCCACAGTCTCCATCCCTTTGCCTGTTTTGCAAGATTGGCATATATAGTTCTTGGGAGTTCTTGCCGGCGGCAGACCATGGATTTCACGTACTGCCCTCTTCTGAGGTTGTATTGCAGTGGCCGTCAGTACACTTCCGCAGTAGGAGCATACATCTGCTATGTGGTAATCGGAGCATGAATGAAGCCTATCATGTAAGAGGTAGGCAGCTCCATGAGCAAGAACTGCATCTCGTTCCATTTCTCCAAAACGAATACCTCCACCTCGTTTCCTTCCTCCTATTGGTTGCCGGGTGATCTGGTCCACAGTTCCAGTCGAGCGGACCTGAATACATAAAGGAAAACTATTTGAGCCTACCACATGCAACTTCAACGATGCTGCAAATTGGGGGTAATCAAGAAATACCAAAAGAACGTAAGGTAATTAAGACTACTCATCTAGAAAACTGAATTTTCATCAGCATATATGTAGATCACATCAAAGATTAAGTTATGCTGTTCCAAAATGTAAAGCTTATTGAGTCTGTAAGGGACCATACAGAGAAGCAATGCAGCTGATATTTCACAAAATATTAAAAGTCGACAAACCAGACTAGCAGACACTATGATTGCAAAAGATCCACCTAACGAGCTTCGCTAAATCTTGTATAATCATCTTGGCTATGATATATCTCAGGATAGGCATGCCACCCAATGTTATTAGTGCGATTTAATCCATTATCGGAATAAAATCCTGAACTTGCCCTATCATATCTTTTTCTGGTATACAAAATAGTGGACTTGACTAACTATACAGTGCAGAACTCATTTTTTTAACTGATGATGCTGACTACAGAATTCCACTCTTCATTATAGAAATGAAAATAAAAAGACACAGTCTTCAGGTTATATTTTGTTTTGCAAATAAATGGCATTATCTATTCTCTAACAAGCCAATTCAATATAATTAACAAAAAAATTCAGTACGAGAACTCTTGAAAGCAACTTAATTGTTTTAGCTGAAACTTGTGCCCTAACAAGCATTAGAAGTCTAGAACTAAATATATATTTACCCACATGAAGAACAAATTTTGGTAAAAGAATGAATATGATGAATGGTTGCAGGAATTTGAAAAAGGAATAAAAACCTTATATTTATTTTAATTTCAAATGTTTCATTATGAGAACTCTTGAAA
Organism: Musa beccarii; assembly: GCA_024322285.1. Taxonomy (NCBI): domain Eukaryota; kingdom Viridiplantae; phylum Streptophyta; class Magnoliopsida; order Zingiberales; family Musaceae; genus Musa; species Musa beccarii. The sequence goes on along the minus strand of CM044401.1, from coordinate 20,699,458 downwards.
GCAACTTTTTTTAGCCAAAAAAAAGAGCCCTAACAAGCATTAGAAATTTAAAACTTGAATATATAACTTATTAGTTCTAAATGTGGTCATTCTGGCCACACATCGACCGATATATAATTTCTTGAATCAAACTTGACTGATTTGAATCCAGTTCAATTCCAAATTGGAATTGGGCATGTTTGAGAAGTATGCTTTCATAATGCATATAATTAATAAATTCCACTATGCCGAGGAACAATCAGGGTCAAGTTTTAGATGTGTTAGTAAATAGAAGATAGGACTAGTCTAAACCCAGCCTCAAACGCTAACAGGTAAAGAATTCTTGGCCCATGCCCAACTCACATAGTAAGTGGATTGGGTTGGTTTATCTCAGAGCGGTGGGTCAGGGCAAGATTTACATTGCTTTTCTAGAAGTTCAGATCGGATTAGGTCTGATTCAGTAGAAATATCATCAATGAAACATATACTTAACCGAAACCCAATCGATAAACTCAGTAGTCAACATGTCATCAAAAATAAGTTGGGATCTGATTGGATCAGGTTGACCCAATGGTTAAGGTCAAGATATCCACCAGAAATTTTACAATCCACAATTCCACATTTATCAGAACAAAAAGAGTGGATAAGAATATTCTAGCTTGCTTTTTATGCTTTTCAGAATTTCTCATGATAAATTGAAGCTAGTACTCTCTAAAGAAGGAAATCCACTCCCCCTAGTGCCAAACACCCTAACTTTATGTCGCACAGTCAACCACCAAAATCATTCAAATAAAATAACCTGAATAGGGTGATTTCATGGTGACTGTAGTTTGTCCCAGGCAATATCACTCAGCATTTGGTACAGGTCGGCATTCATTGGTCCAACAACCAATTGAGATGCAAATTGGGAGATATTGCATGGTTTGGTCCAGTATGAACGGCCTGGTACTGGTACAGTTCTTTTTATTTTTGACAGCTCTGTTATAGCTCTCTTTTATGCTTTTCTCATTCTTTCTCCCTTTCTCATTTACTCTCTTTTTCTCTTCCCCTCATTCACCACCTCCACACAGCATCATTGCTATCTCCTCCACCATGCCCATATTGCCACCGCCTCCATATCTGCGTCACAACTCCCCTCTAAACACTATGCCTCGTCATCTTCCTCCACCTCCTCTTTCTCCTCGTCCTCCGTTAATCCTTTTCTCCTCTCTTCCTGTCTGGTTTGGGTATACATGAGTGTTGGTATGTCAATATGTACCAGCCACCAATCGGCATTGGACTGAATGCTAAACCTTTAATTGTCCCCTTCCCACCACAAATATAGTAAGCAAGCAATATTATGCTTCTCAAAAATGATACATGGTGTATCAAACGAGTATACCTGAATCAAAAGGTAAACTTGTATGATAGCATTAACAATCATTTATTCAGCAACCCAATCGACAGCGCAAGAGTGGAAATATTGGCATGCCTCATATAACATATGTAGTTGTCAACAAATTTGCTGATTTCCATGTAACAGCAAGAATAAAATTACACAAGGAACATAATTAGCCTACCAATATTTATCGAGGACAGTAAGAACCAGATAGCAATTATATCATGCACAAAATCATCAAATGACAATTATTGATAGGTTTACAGATAACAGAGGATAGGTCACCTGAAATTTATCGGAGACCATGTGTCGAAGTCGTTGGTAATAAACAGGCCCAATAAAGATCTCACAAGTCAACTCTGTACCATAAACTCCACTGTACAGGACCTCTACTCCATGATAGTTAAAACCATAAGAAGTCAGCATTGGACCTAATTCATCAACCACAGAGCTTGATTTGGACGGTTTATCTTCATCTGCATTACAGACAGATCTAGAAAAAGGGGTTGCATCAACAAATTTTCCATGCAGACTCCCTCCCTGCAAAGTTACCCACAGAAAGAAAATGCAGTAACACCAAGGATAGGATAAAACACAGTGGAAAAGCTAATCAAGCAAAATAGCAATTAAAATTTACATCATCCATCATGATGAAGATGGAAAGCATAGTTTCTTATAAGCTTGACTTAGAAACCTTCCTGAGAGGATTAAAAAATGAAAACATGTAGTCCACGAAATGAATGTAGTGGACGCAATATGAACTACTAAACTATACAAAAGAAATAAATACAGACCAAAAAGACACGTCCAATGCTAATGCCACATTATATAGGTCTACTACAGAAATATACAGTCCATCTAATCCCATGCTGTCTCATGGAAAACAGTATACAACTTCGATGTACTGTTGTTGTACATCGCACTTCAAGTTAACAATATAGTGCATTGTGAAAAAGCATTAACAGTATTATAAATTTAACAATTGTTACATTATGATGAACTAAATAGATATTTTCATTATCCAAATGGTTAAACTCGCACATCTAATGAATTAAAATGGTAGAACTATCACACAGGTGGGGCATCATGTCCTATTGAAAGAGATTAAAAATTCATTCCACTGCAACCAAGTACAAGAATAAGCAATGATCAAAAGGACAATACCTTAGCTGCAATAGATTCCAAAAGCATTCCAATAGTCATTCGTGAAGGAAATGCATGAGGATTAATGATTAGATCCGGTCGCATCCCAGTAACCGCAGAAAATGGCATGTCAACATCAGGCCACATCTGAGAGCAAACACCTTTTTGCCCATGTCGGCTGCTAAACTTGTCACCAATAATAGGATATCTGGTGCGTCGAGTACGAATGTTAACCTGGAAAACAAATAATTATACTGCACCCTAAGCTGCTGTTGCTCATCATTTGAAGTGTAAGAGCAGAGATTTCGATGTCAAAAATATACTAATGGCATGCAGTCAAATCTACCCTGGAAACTGTAATCATTCAGATTTCATGAAAGCAGAAAGAAGCATTACATTGTGCCCAGAACCAATAACAAAAGTGACAAAGTTTGTATCTAATGGAGCCACAGGATATCAATATAGGTTTGTTTTATTTTAATTTGTTTCTATTATTTTTGTTTGTTTATTCATCTGCCAATTTTACAGCTAATATTTCTCATTGTTTTGACTTATGCTTCGCCTTAAGAAACAGATTGGTGAGTAATATAATGAACACAGTGATCTTTTGACTATTGAAATGCAGAAATATCTGATGCTGTCATAAGTGAATATCTTTCACATTTATTATTATATAAGTGAATTATAAATAGTGCTAATTACAAGAGTCATAAAGGATACAAAGCGTAGCCATCATAACAGTTGATGTTGTTATAAGTGAATTTCTTTCACATTTATTGTTATATACTGCTAATTACAAGAGTCATAGAGGAGATACTAATCACAAGCCAGGATAGTTTTTAAAAAAGAAAGATACTTACAGGAGAAGAGTCTCCTTTTTAGGAAAATAAACCAAGGGATAATCTGCTTTAATATACCTTGCTTATTCTTCATGGTCTGCCTTCTTACACAAAATTCTCATAGACATGTAGATTTATTTTTGAAACAGATATTGATATGACAAGAAAGCAATCAAACTCTTTTACTGTGTGTGTGTGAAAGAGAGAGAGGAACATTGATGGTTTATTTCACATCCCAATTTAAATTCTTTGTCTGCATCATTTCGACTTCCTACTGACATAGTGATAAGGTCTGTTTAAGTGCTTATGTAAACTGATAACAAGTTACATATGGTTACTGAAGTCATTCTCCTTTTCTCACCTGATCTAAGCCTAGATATTCATATAATCATTGATCCTTTTCTAGCCTAAAAAGAATCAGATCTAGCGCTGCTTTTATCACCTCTTGTCAACCCTGACATTAATAATTTATAAGCAAATTCACAAAAGAAGCATGTGCTTAAATGTCTAAGAATGCCAACATTCACAATACCAATTACTTTGACTTTTTTGCTATCCTAATATCCTAAACACATATGATAAGCACAAAAAAGCTTATGTTGTTTTTGGAGGCAAATGCTAGGTTCTTGAGTATACAGTTTTAAAAATGAAGCAGCACATTTCTCTTTGCAAGTTAAACATAAGAGTAGATGCAATTGAGCATAACAGTCACATAAAATAATCAGTTTGTTGTCATTCTCATCAGAAAATCGATTCCTGATGTTTAAGGCATCATATGAAACATAAAAAAACTCATGGAAACATATAGCATATTCACTTCATATGAACATTCACAATATATGTTGGACACTATTTCTGTTCAAAAATTTAAGAATAAATGCTTGTTTCATTAATTATGATTACCACAGACAGAAGTTATGGAAGATCAACATAACTGATTGAGACATTCAGCATAAATAATTTCAATAGATTAAGTGTGTAAATAGACATGTATATATAGCTAACAAATTATTCAGCTAGCAAAATGGCTTAAATGAAATCATGATATACTCCCAAGTCAAAGATAATGGGGTTGTTTTGCTCATTCTGCACATTCTATTGGCTTGATTCTGCTATTGAAGTCTCTTTTTCTGTTTAAAGTTTTACAGATAATCCTTAACAGTATCCAAGCTAGGCCTAAAAATTGTACATCTACCTTTTGCATGTAATTTTTTGAGCCAGTACCATCAACAGCAACATAGTCAATGATCACATCTTCTGAACCCTTCAGCAAAGTAGGTTTTGTAAAACTCGTTAAGGTATTATAAGTGCTATACAATGGCTCACTTGGATGTATGGTCTGCAAAAAAGAAAACATTACTTCCATTTAAAACATTTACAATGGTAATTTGTTGAAAAATGTAACTTAATTGTTGGAAAGGATCACCTGTCCAACATAAGGAAGGCCATCTGAATCAATAGAAGACTTCAATTTCCTGTCATTGCTCCTAGAAAAGATTTCCAAAAGCCGATCTTCCTTTTCATGCTTATTTGCCAAATCAATGGACTCTGTCTGGATAAAGTATAATGATGGTGATACCATATAGGTGAAAACAGGAAAGTATTCATTAATGGCCTGACAAATTACATGATATGAATAAAATGCACAAGCTTTCTTTATCTAATAATCCTCCAAGTGAATTTACCTTTAACTATTTCCAACATGTAACTTAAACACAGACCATCTTAGACCAACTCAAAAATACGATTGCATGTCTTAGCTTCTCCAAAAATAAAACCACTCAATTATTTGCAAGCACATATAACTATTGACAAACTGTTAATTAGCCTAAAGTAAACAAACCTAACATAAACCTAACAATAGCCAATATGATAAATGTGAGCAACCAAATAACCAACGTCAGTAGCATAGTAGTGGCAGCTCTAGTGCTTAAAAGCCATCATGATCGGACTAGCACTTGATAATTCAAAAAGTACTAATTGGACAAGTCGAAAAATATAGCCACCAATGTACCACATATTAAGTGGCTTGACTATTGCCCAATTGATTCACAATTGGCAGATGGTGCATTAATTCTAATGTTGTGGGAACAATACAATGCACGGACCTATGAAATTGCCATCTCAACATCTAGCCTTGACAACCTAAGACGACATACATTTTGGTATTATTATGTGACTCTACTAATAGGGTATTAGATTGCATCTTCATATGTAATTAATGCATCATATGCTAATTTTAACACCTAATCAATTTTTCATTTACAATTCATTAAACATCTTAAAATATAAGTTGATTCATTTTCAAGGTAAATATAAAAAAGGGTTTGGATGGATCCAAACTAGAATGAGTGGTTTGACCCATGCTGACTTGTACCAAGCATTGACGTCGTATAATATTTAGTCTGATCGAGGACCTATACTGTACACCATTTTTCCCAACATGGGATATCTGGTGCACCGTTCTTAAGGCTCAAAACAATCTCTTTATGATGCCATATGGATCTAAGCCATTGCAAACTCTTCTTTTCTAGAAGTTAAACTCCCGATCATTCTCTTCAAGGTGTCATGAAAACCCAAAGCCATCTTCTAGCATTTCTTGTGGGATTGAAGCGGGTAGCTTGCACCATGTTGCTACCTAAGACTAGGTTGTTTTCCCTCCTCAAAGGGAGGATAACCACATCTTAGACATAAATATCCAAATAATGTGATAATATTAATAGTCCATAAAGATATACATACATATGACCAATTGTAAAGAAGCATGGCCAAAGCCTTTTTTAGTTAATGAACACAAGATATCTCTTATCTTTACTTTTTCACCAAGCTGGTTCCTTTGAAGATGGCATTAGGTCCCTTTCAAATAATTTCCTCAATTGATCAAGATCATTAATATCCAAAATGGAAGAAGCAATATATACATTGAAAAGAAATGCTAGATAGAGTTGACCAAACAAGTGTTCCGTAATGTTGTCAATCAATTAACTTTTAGAAATCCTCCCATAGACAATAGCATTTATGCTGGATAACTTGTATTAGCCATTGAAAAAATAAGCCTATGATCAACTATTATCTTTGCAGATCTTGAAAGTGAAGCAACTAATCATAAAGTGAAGCAACCAATTGTAAAGAAGCATGGCCAAAGCCTTTTTTAGTTAATGAACACAAGATATCTCTTATCTTTACTTTTTCACCAAGCTGGTTCCTTTGAAGATGGCATTAGGTCCCTTTCAAATAATTTCCTCAATTGATCAAGATCATTAATATCCAAAATGGAAGAAGCAATATATACATTGAAAAGAAATGCTAGATAGAGTTGACCAAACAAGTGTTCCGTAATGTTGTCAATCAATTAACTTTTAGAAATCCTCCCATAGACAATAGCATTTATGCTGGATAACTTGTATTAGCCATTGAAAAATAAGCCTATGATCAACTATTATCTTTGCAGATCTTGAAAGTGAAGCAACTAATCATAAAGTGAAGCAACCAATTGTAAAGAAGCACGGCCAAAGCCTTTTTTAGTTAATGAACACAAGATATCTCTTATCTTTACTTTTTCACCAAGCACCATCCTTTGAAGATGGCGTTAGGTCCCTTTCAAATAATTTCCTCAATTGATCAAGATCATTAATATCCAAAATGGAAGAAGCAATATATACATTGAAAAGAAATGCTAGATAGAGTTGACCAAACAAGTGTTCCGTAATGTTGTCAATCAATTAACTTTTAGAAATCCTCCCATAGACAATAGCATTTATGCTGGATAACTTGTATTAGCCATTGAAAAAATAAGCCTATGATCAACTATTATCTTTGCAGATCTTGAAAGTGAAGCAACTAATCATAATGTGTACAGGGTTTTTTTATATAAAAATCTCTCTCTCTCCCACCCCTGGCCAGAAACCAGCATGAGGTTCAATAACAAAACTTTATACCATGGTTCTGCAAGTATTATAGATACACCATTTTCATCCTTGCTCACCAACTGCTTTGTGCTTTAGCCTACTTATATTGCTAGAGGGCATAAAAAAGAATACCTAATTTGATTATTACAAGCTACATAGCAGAAACAAGAATCTTGATAGGTAAACAATGATGAAAACCACAGTCCCCTCAAAAGAGACTGAGAGGTCCATAAAATAAATGGATTTAAAATACATATGCTAGATGTCAAATCTTAGGATGTAGATCTTCCTTAAAATTGGAACAACAAAGATAAACATTCTCATTACAAGAAAAGTCCACATAAGGTCATATAAAACATGTAGGTCATAAAAAAAAAAAAAAAGGGATGCTGAATGAGACTAACCTGATATATGTGCCCACGGCATAGCCCACGATCAACAGATGACTTATTCAAGATCATGGCATCCTCCATGTCATAACTAAAAGAAACGGGGGAAATAGCTTAAGCACTAACTTACGAATAAACAAAATATAAACATTTATTTACTTTAAAGCTTTACCCTGTGTAAGCCAGGACAGCAACAATTGCATTTGTGCCTGTTGGGAATTCATCCATGCAGTATTTACTGTATGAAGCAGTCCGAACAATTGGTGATTGAGGAGTCTACAAACAAAATTTCAAGAGAAAAAGTAAATGGGTGATACATTCAAAATAGTACATACGAAGGGGAAATAAGGTATTATCCAATAACTAACAGTTAAAATAAACACATGATGTTGATACCATGGCGAAGCATCTACAATAGTGTCATAAGAAATTTAAAAGGCTAAGAAAAAATGACTGAGTGTTCTACTTGAATGAGTATTCTACTTGAATTTCCCTAACATTCAGAAGCATAGCAAGACTTACATCTCTCTAATATGCTGCCCATAGAGCAGAAGTGATATGAACCAGATCAAGCTAATTAAGACTCAATCAACATTCCATGATTGCAAGAAGATTCTAAAATGGCCAACGTGATCATAAAGAGAGAAGGACAAATTTGAAGACCTCAACTTGAAGAATAAAAGTCCATTCAGCTATGTTTACCAAAATTCATGAATTAGGAATATAAATGTTATTTAATGCATTCATTCTCTTTGTACTATCCTCATACTATATAAATGAGGTTGACTCTCAATTGGGAAGTATAACAATTCTTCAACACCGTGAGTGTTTTGTTTTTAAGTTCTTGCATGAACTTTAGAACTTATCAGGCTTTTCGCTTGTATGCTTCAAACCAAATCTTTGCTTTTCCTTTGACTTATCGGACTTTTAGTTTGTGGCGTCTTAAGGAATTCAAAGTGCTATTCTAGTTATTTCATCAATTTTCTATTGATAAGTAATTAGAATAGTTTCCCTTACTTCATTCTTGAACGATCCGCCTTGTTTCATCTTGGAGGGTGTCAATTTGCATTTCATATGTATCATAGCTCTTTAGCTATCGGGGTGTATGGTTGCTAAGTTGATGATTTTCACCATTTGGTATCAGAGCACGGCTCAAGTTTGAGGTTTGCTTATCTATTATCTTTTCACTTTTCCCTGTTCTCTTATTCTTCTTTTATCACGATATTCATAATTGCTATTCTTCCTTCCTCCTTATTGCTGTGTTTCTTGTGCAATTATCGTTTGTTTGTGTTTTCCCTCACTTTATCCAGAAAGAAAGTTAAAAAAATAAGAGAGAGAAAATCAAAAGTAAAAAAAAGAGAGGAAATCAAAATCAAAGAAAAAGAAAAGGGAGAAGAAGATCAAAGGTCAAAAAAAAAAAAGATAGAAAGAGATCGAAATTATAAAAAAAAATTTATGAATTCAGGGACTTCTTGAAAATTACAAAATTCTATCTTTTGAATTCTTGTTTCTGGTTTGAAATTTTTTTCATTCCGAAAATTTTCTTTATTCATTTGATACTTGAATTCTAATCTTTGCTTATTATTGAAGTGTATTACACATACCTTTAAACTTGGCTTACATTTTTTGCTTTTATGTCCAATTTCAATACCCTTGAATTGCCACAATCTGAATTGTTTGTTTAAGTTTCTTAGTTAATCTAAGAACTCAAAGAACAAAACAAGAGGTAAAAGGCAAGAGTAGTGAGATCAATATCGAGAAAAAAAAGCCAAACATTGTGTGAAAATACGAGTGGAGTGAATCAAATCTTGCGTGAGAGAGTGTTGGTGAGGCTATTCTAACTTTGTTTTTCGTGTTGCAAATATGTCTAAAGAAAAGGAAGTGAGTTCTTCATCAAATGATCTTTTGCTTCAAGCAATGCAACAACAATTTGAACGTATGTTCAAAGTGATAGGAGATGTAAGAGATCATCTAGAAAGGCATGATGATGCAATTAATAGATTGGAAGGTGAACCACGGCGTAGGAGACAACCAAAGATTCATCCATGATGAATATAATGATAGAGATGACCTCGGCGATGATCAAGTCACTCTAATTGGTCAAAATGTTAATCCTACGAGACAAACTAGAGAGGACGTTTTGATGGTATGGACAGAAACATAGGCAAAGATCAAATGAAAATTCCTTCCTTTCAAGGAAAGAATAATCCGATACTTATTTGGAGTGGGAACGAAAAGTGGAGCTAATCTTTGAATGTCACAACTACTCAGAAGAGAAAAAGGTAAAATTAGTCTTTGTTGAATTTTATGATTATGCTATAATTTGGTGGGATCAATTATGTAAAGACAGCGTAGAAATGGTGAAAGGCAGTAGAGACTTGGTTGGAGATGAAACAAATCATGAGGAGAAGATTCGTCCCAAGTCATTACTATCGGGATTTGCATCAACGATCGCAAACTTTGACACAAGGTTCCATGAGTGTTGATGAATATCACAAAGAGATGGAGATAGCCATGATAAGAGCTAATGTGGAGGAAGACCGTGAGGCTACAATGGCTCGATTCTTGAGTGGATTAAACAAGAACATTCTTGATCTTGTGGAATTACAAAGACATTATGTGGAGATTGAGGATATGGTGAATATGGCCATGAAGATGAGAGACAACTCAAACGAAAAGGCACAAGGTATGATTCAAAACCTTATTCGGTTTTTCTTCTTCTTGAAACCGAATTGGAGTAAAAGGATGATATACCCATTGTTAAGCCTAAAATTGATGGAATTAAAGGCAAAAATGAATTAGGCAACAAGGGTAAAGGTGAGAATCAACCTAATCAAAGTAGAGGCATTAAGTGTTTTAAGTGTCTTGGGCATGGACATGTAGCACGTGAATGTCCTAATAAGAGAGTTATGATTATAAGAGATGAGAATATAGAATCTGAAAGTGAAAGAGAGGATAATGATGACATTCCGGAGGATACTAGTGACGAGAGTATGCTAAAGGTGAAATTTTGGTTATTCAACACATACTTAGTTTGCAAAGTAAAAATGATGAACATGGTGATCAACGTGAAAATCTGTTCATACTCATTGTTTGATTGCTAACAAGTTGTGCAATGTGATTGTTGATAAATGAAGTTGTACCAATGTGGCAAGTACCTTGCTCGTGGAGAAATCGAAATTGCCTACTATCAAACATCCCAAACCTTACAAGTTGCAATGGTTGAATGATAGTGGTGTAGTAAAGGTAAATCGCCAAGTGTTAGTTCATTTTTCAATTGGTAGATATAAGGATGAAGTTTGGTGTGATGTGGTACCTATGTATCTTTGCCGGTCACATGTTGTTGGGGAGACCATGGCAATATGATCATAGGGTAACACATGATGGGTTCAAGAACCGTTATTCCTTGATCATGGATGGACGAAATATCAACCGTTGCCTCAGAAGACAATTCTTGAAGACCGGATCGCATAAGACAACAATATGAGGAGCTTGAGTCTTCATTAACCAAAACTTTTGGGAGGGAGCAAGAAAGAGAGAAAAAGAAAAAGATGAGATGAGTGATAAAAATAAGAGTATTGGAAAACACAAGGGAGAGAAAACAAGGAAGGTTTGAGTGAAAGAAAAATGAGTGTTTATGCCAAAATGAGTGATGTAAAGAGGCCTTAACCATGAGGCAACCCTTACTTGTACTTATGTACAAGGTCATTTTGATTTCTTCTAACAAAATTGACAAAAGTTTGCCTAGTGTTATTGTTGATCTTTTGCGGGAAAATGAGGACATCTTTCCGAAGAAGTTCCCAATGGTTTGCCACCAATTAGAGGAATTGAGCATCAAATTGATTTCATTCCAAGTGCAAGCATACCAAATAGGCCAATATAGATGTAACCCAAGAGACCAAGGAAATCTTAAAGCAAAGTCGAGGCATGCAAAATGGGTGGAGTTTATTGAATCTTTTCCATACATCATCAAGTACAAACAAGGTGATGGAGGCTATGATTCGAGGACGAATCCTTTTCAGGAAAGGGGGAATGATATGAACCAGATCAAGCTAATTAAGACTCAATCAACATTCCATGATTGCAAGAAGATTCTAAAATGGCCAACGTGATCATAAAGAGAGAAGGACAAATTTGAAGACCTCAACTTGAAGAATAAAAGTCCATTCAGCTATGTTTACCAAAATTCATGAATTAGAAATATAAATGTTATTTAATGCATTCATTCTCTTTGTACTATCCTCATACTATATAAATGAGGTTGACTCTCAGTGAAAGACAATTGGGAAGTATAACAATTCTTCAACACTGGTGAGTGTTTTGTTTTTAAGTTCTTGCATGAACTTTAGAACTTATCGAGCTTTTACGCTTGTATGCGTTGAAACCAAATCTTTGCTTTTCCTTTGACTTATCGGACTTTTAGTTTGGGCGTCTTAAGGAATTCAAAGTGCTATTCTAGTTATTTCATCAATTTTCTATTGATAAGTAATTAGAATAGTTTCCCTTACTTCATTCTTGAACGATCCGCCTTGTTTCAATTCGTTGGAGGGTGTCAATTTGCATTCCATATGTATCATAGCTCTTTAGCTATCGGGGTGTATGGTTGCTAAGTTGATGATTTCCATCAAGAAGACAAATAAGGCTCTTACAAAAATCTTCTTTATTTAATGTTTTGTACCTGTGAGTTTTTGGACAGCTTAATATGTTATTTAACTAGGAGAAAATGGTTTCACAGATACCTTCTAGCCTACACACCATGAACTTTTAACTTTTAAGCTACTTCAGTTTATAGTCATATACCCTGATTCTATATATATATGAAGATCTAAAAGCACCATGCACATAATTCAGCTACTATAGAGCAGAGGAATGTGCCATCAAATAAAATTTCTATGGCGTGAAAACAATGGAACGAGGCTTGAATCTGCAATGCTTCTTGATATTCTCAAGTATGCTGACCAAAAAGGAGTTGTTTTGAATGAAAAAGAGAAATACCACTAAAAATACTAATAAGATGAGTCTTCCAATGAGGATAGATAAGTGTAACAGAAGCAATTAGTTCTAATGAGTATTATGGCTCTTAGTGAATAATGCAGTTCCTCTTGTTGTCAGCTATAATATCAGTTTGAATTGAGGTTATATGGAAAAACCTGAAGATGATATGACTTCAGATCTGCACGATATTGCAAGGCTTGGGCAGAAAAACCCATTGTCTGTTTTGCCATCTGAAAAAGCAAGTACAGGGGATATCAGGGTGTGTGAAAAAACAACTCAATTTAATGATAGCTCACATGTCAGTAACAAGAGGACCTGGCACTGGTACATGTTTCGAGGACTTTGATTGTGATCGGACCAGGGTGTAAGATTGGCAACCACACTAAGTATTCCGGTTGGGTGTATTTCCTCATGCGTTGCAGGAAAGAATTCCCTTCTTCCACCATTTCCACCATCAGGACATCTTATTTCCATAAATGCCTAATGAATGAATATTATAAATATTTTTGACCTTATTGTACACATCAAAAATAAAGAGAACATTTTCAGAAATCTACAGAAGCAAACAATAACTTAGCTATTTACCTGTTCAAATGGCCCAATAAGTTCAATATTATTACTTCCATTGGTCACTTGGATAAGATTTCTAACCGGTCGAATAAATCTGGATGAATTAGTAAACATATACAAGCCAGGATATGCCCCACCAAAACTTAAAGGTACGTATCCAACCTCCAAATCTTCAGGAATCTGCAATTACCATGATCAAAATATAAAATGATCCAAACAAGCATATAAGCAACAAAGCCAAGAAGAGACAGACCCCGCAGATGCCAGACAACTTTAGACTCCGAATATGTGCAACTGCTTCCTCTATTTTAACAGAAGAAATAGATCCTACAACACATCCATCTAAAAGAACATGAAGAACTTCTGGTGGCCCAGCACGCTCAAGCTTAGGAAGCAATGGTGTCATCCCAATCCCAACCAAAACAGATAATATGGACATTCTTATCTTGAGAAAATCTTTGACTCTTCCTTCTGAATCATAGAAAGATGCAACACCTGAAGCACAATTATAGTGTTTAAATTACAACAAAAACATGGTATTTGAAAGATTAATTATGTTTTTTTTTTTCAAGATCAACACAGATGAAACAGTTAGACGTAAGAATTTAAATCTTGGTCCAATATTGGTTCAGGTAAGAAGTCGGACCAGTGTGGTGCCTGTATATACAAACCCATACATCTTGGATCATCTGGTCCTATACTAATAATCAAACCGGTAAATACCAGTCGGTATAAGTCAATAAAGTATAAACCACTTCAAATGATTTTTTTTTTCTCGGTTAGTAGAACAAGCATTAAAATAATGTTAACATGACATCCTACTACTGCTTCAGGCCAGAGCATAAAGAGGAAAATTGAAAGATAGACATCCAGCAGTCTGCAAAAGGATAATTGAGCCACAAACAAATGGTAGATCAAGATACAAATTTGATTCTTAGAAACTTGGCTTTGTAGAAGACATGTAATGTGGTTTATGTCATGAACTTACGACAAGCACAAGTCATATGGTTTAGCAAACCACAAGGCTCCCCATCAGGTGTATTAACGGGGCAAAGAAATCCCCAAGACCTACAAAATGGACAACGAAATATGACAATATGACATATATAGAAAACAACTGTAACCATCCAAAGACGAAAAAGTGAGATAACATACTCTGGTAGCAATTTCCGTACACTAGTAGTGCGCATTTTTGCAAAAGAAGCACCTCTATGAACAGAACGAAAATGTGAGAGATATCGAAAGAAGTTGAGCCTCTCTGCCTGAATGGTCATTCCTTCTCTCTACAAATTGAAACCAAGATACCAGTATATAAGATACGAAAAAACAAATTAAACTTAAAAATTATAGGATTCATCAATTATCCACATAAACAAGATATCCCTGAATAGACACAAAATATGTTCACTACAATTTTTTACATTCACTGTATAAAGTAAGCCTGGAAGATCAATAATATACACTATTTATTTATTAAGATAACAAATAAAAAATATAGAAAAAAAAAGATTCGTATATGATTTTTATTGATTTAGAGAAAGCCTACCACAGAATTCCTACATACATATTTATCATTGTGGGCTTTAAAAAATGGTGTATCACTAATTAAATTGATCTTATTAAGAATATGTATGATAATATAACTACTAGTGTTAAAACTATAGCGAGTGTGTTTAGTGAGTATTCTATCAGTACAAGCATGGTCTGCAATACCGTACCATACCGGAGTTTCGACACTTCTTCGGTATGGTACGGTACGGTATCGTATACCGAACGGTACGTTTCGGCATTCCATTTAGTATATATATTTATAATTATAAATATTAAATATATAAATAGATATTTTTTTCTTCTCTCGGCGATGTCGCCCTCGGCAACATCGCCCGAGATGTCAACGGGCGATGTCGCCTCAGGAGACGTTGCCTCCCATCTCGGGGGACGTCGCCCGAAAAGTTAAAAAAAAAATTTCTATTAAAAAATGAAAAAACGACGTCGCCCGTGCGACATCACCTCAGGAGCATCGCCTTCCTTCTCGGGCGACGTCCCCCGAGCCTAAAAAACCCAAAAGAATAATTGTTTATTAAAAAAATGATTTTAATTAAAAAAATATTTTTTTTGAAAAAATTAAAAAAATCGTACCGACCGATAGCGGGCGATCCGCGTACAGATATCATGTCGGACCGGTATGAATCGCTCATCTGATGATACCAATCGGTATTGCATACCTCGAGTATAAGATTACATCAAGGATCCGCATTAACTTTCTAACTTTTTATATTGATTATGGATGAATTTATTAAAGGATATTGGATAGGACTCCCTGGTGTATGTTATTTGCTAATGATATTGTTTTTGTCGATGAGAGTCTAAACAGATTTGATTCTAAACTCGAGTTATTGAGGCAATCCTTAAAAATTAAAGCTTATTATTAAATAGGACAAAAACTGAATATATGAAATACAATTTTAATAATACTAGGAATAGACAAAGACAAAAAGATATAATTAGGTTGGATGGACGGGAAGTTCCACTATGCAAAAGTCTTAGTAAATATTGAACAAAATAAAGATTGATATAAATATTATTCATAAAGTAAAAATAGAATGATTAAAATGATGAGCATCAGGAGGATCATTAAGTACCTTTAAGATTTAAAGAATAATTTTATAAAATAGTTGTTAGACCCAATGATTTAAAAAGCGCTAGGCGCCAAAAGGCGCCAAGATCTAAAATCGCCCGAGGCACTAGGCAGTCGCCTAAGCGCTCGCCCGAGCGAAGCAAAACGCTAAAATATAAAAATATATAATATAATTAATAAATATAATTATTTAAATAAAAATATACTATTAACAGTATTAAAATTAATACTATTAATAATATACTATTAACAATAATTTCAAATAAATAAAAATTAACTGCATTAAAATCAAAATAATATATTATTAATTTAATAAATAAAAAATTTTGTTATTAGTATACAATTAGCAGTATACTATTAATATACTGTTAATAGTATACTATTAATATATTGTTAACAGTATATTGTTAACAGTATACTGTCGAAGCTAGGATTAAGAAGGAAACCGAGCCGGTTGAAGAAATGGCAATAGGCGGCGTGATTCTTTGTAGTGCGAGCGGCGAGCGCGACACGATATACGGCAGCGATGAGGAGAGGGAGAGCGAGCTTGACGAAACAAAGCGCGGAGCGACGAGCGATAGCAGGAGCGAAAGCGGGAGCAGCAACGACAGGATAGGGTTAGGGAAGTCGGTGAAGTCGCGAGAGAGGTTGATATCGGTGATTTAGTTGATTCAATTAAACCAACTAAATCACCGGAGACCGAACCAGACCTAAAATTCTGGTTCGATCGCCTGGTTTAACCCGGGTGCTCTTTGAAGCGCGTCGCCTGGAAGTATAGCGAGGCGCTCGGGCCTCGCCTCGCCTCGCCTCGCCCGAGCGCCTAGGCGAGCGCCCGAGCGCCTTTTTAAATCACTGGTTAGACCAACATTATTTATAAATTTGAGTGTTGAGCAGTTAAGAAATAACATATACAAAAATGTGTTGCTAAGATAATGTTGAGGTGGATGTGTGAAGTTACTAAAAAAGATAGGAAACGATATGTTTTTATTTGTGAGCAATTATATTTTGTTTCACTAAGGGATAAAATGAGAAAGGATTATTTAATATGGCATAGGCATGTGCTCAAGAGACCTATAAATGCGATAGAAGATATGAAATGATTGTGGTATAAAGAGAGAGAGGAAGACCTAAAAAGGCTTTAATAAAAATTATAAATAAAAATTTGAATACTCTTAACCTAATTAAACATATGACTTTTATCATCTCAATGGCAATAAAAGACCCATGTAGCTGACCCGAAATAATCGGGACTTACGGCTTTGTTGTTGTTGTATTACCGAATAGAATACGTACTCAAAAAAGGAAACATCTAATGAGAAAAAAAATCATTACTAGATGTCAAATACTTCACTTTTATTATTATACCAATCAAGGTTTTTAATCTCATACCATACTGATGTACCTAGCGATACACATAAAAAAAGGAGTAAAACCCTTAGAAAATATCTGAAAAATAGAAATTGATCCCACGACCCAAAACCAACATCATTCCCAAAACCAACATCATTACCATAAGAAACCCCAACCCTATCTTTAATCTCTTACTATCTGTCTCGGTAGAAATGAGCGACGACGAACAACCATCCTCGGTCATTGGAACGGGGCGGTTTATAAAGGTGGCGTCGGGTCGAGTTCCATCGTCCGACGATGTCGCTACAACGGGGGTTGCAAAGGGACCAAAAGCGGCAGAGTTGAGGTCAAAGGGAGGCAGCAGCTTCTTCCGTGAGGGCTTCTTCAAGCGGCCGCAATTGATGATGAGGTCGACGAGGGCGGTCAGGAAGCCGGTCTAGACAACGAGTGAGCTGCCTTGTTCAAGAGGGCGGAGTTCGACGAGGAGCCAGGACACTCCATCACCGCCCGCCCGAAACTTCTTCCACGAGTTCGACATCGAGCCAACCGACGATCATGGAGGGGGCAAAGAATCAACAATCTAATCGGCAATAAAGGATCACATGCTTTATTTCTTCTGTTACCGCCCGATATCAACCGGTACAAGTCGATAATGGTCGAAATTTCGATCATTACTGCCTGATACAGTCCCATATCACCCGATATAGGGCCAAAAGACTGATACCGCCCAATTGCGGGTGGTCCGCGTGTCGATCTGTTGGCGGACCGATACGTACCGCCCGTACTGGACCGTATGGTACGGTTTTGCAAACCTTGATACTAATTAAAAAAGGAAACCTGAACAAGATTAGTTTCTATGTGACTAAACCACATCCCTTGATAATTCTTCTTTTCCTGGATAATTTGATAGTCTTTTAATCTAAACAAATAATTATCAACAGAATAGGATATCAACTCACCACCTTTTATAGTCTATCATAATACCATTTGCATTTGAAAGTGATCTATATGACTGATGACCTCAACCTATAGAAATTTCTATTTTCTAGAATCAAGATGACATAATTGATGGTACATAGCTCAATGAAGATGAAAGAGCCATAATGACTATTTTTCCATAAATGTATGGGCTTAATTTAATGTCTTTAAGATAAAAGCAATGAAAAAAACAAGTCACATGACAAGAAGGTCTTATCTCACAATAGAATTTACAATACCAAAATTAAAATGAAATGTCAAACAAAACAACATTTAACATAAAAAAATGGTATTTAGCAATGATGGCCAAAAGTAAGCACCTGAGGCAAATCTAAACCAGATGCCGTATTTAGCCTTCCGATTTTTAGCATACTTTCAATAGCCCTGCCAATAGTTGCAGAGCTACGACTAAAGAACTTCTTAACCTGTGTTACTGGTTTGTAAATACAGAATGTTAGCATCAAAGCATAAAGTCTGATCACATGGGGACAGGACATAAGTTCTACCTAGTCAAAAGCTCTGAAGAAAACTGTATCAATATCCATGTGAAATTTAAATAGTTCAATGAAGCAGATGTATAGAATCTAGAATTAAAGAATGTTGGACATAACATACTGTGAACCAAAGTTCAAAAGATAAAATCCAGTAAAGCAGATTCAAGAAAATACAAAGGGATCAAGCTCTAAAAATATTTGACTCCAAAGCAGAAGGAACAAGATAGTCCAAGGAGAAAGCACAAAATTTCTACAGTGATAAAGAACCTACTAACATGGAAATTGAAAATTTACAAGAATTATAACACATTTATTTATTTTTTCATCCTGAAATTGTGCTAATTAAAAATTGGTTTTCTTAGGCAAAGAATAGTTGGCACAGAAAACTCAGAGGACAAACAAATGCAACCATCTTACAAGAAAAGGTTTAACAACCAATCTGACACCAGAACAACCTATCAAACAAGTTCATTACCTGTGCCAGCAATCAAATTCCATTTTTTCTTCCTTACTTTTGCTATTTGGATGCTTCTCCTAAATTTGAACTAGCATCAAATTGGAGAACTAAGCACTAAAATATTGAATCATACCATGTCTCTACAATCAGAAAAAATACTGGTCCACTCAAGTGCCTTGATCTAAAAAAGTTAATTTTTATCATAACCCTACATTTAAGACCACATAATAAAATCATGAGGATAATATTTCAATGAGAAACAGAATAGTAGATGAAGAGTTAAGAATATTAACATTGTATATAATTACTAAATTATATATGATCAAGTACCAAAAATAGTATGGCATTCCTTATAAACCTAAAATCACATTAGTGGCATGGGACTTAAAAGGCCTATCAACATCAATATGTGGCATATCATGTGATGTTGGTAAAACTGATAGTATTGTTAAATAGGCCAGGCACAGTGGATGAGTCCATATGTAATATTCTCTATTAGTTGGTGTATATGGACAAGGCCAGAAATCTCACTAGAGGCACTAGTCTAGTTCTGGGACCACCTGTGACAAAACAGGGAATTGAACTATATTAAACTGTAATAGTCAGTACCAGTTTATATTGCACTTATATGTTTTGGTTGATATAACACAGCCTACTTTGATCCGAGAAGTACCACATAACATGAGTTTTTTTTAAAAAATCATTACAAATAAACACCATACAAGATGCTCAAACATGCACTCAAATTTGACATGTAATGTGCAACACACAATGCACTAACCACTAGGACATCTCAACAGAAGTCTCACCTAAAACAAGTCAACATTATGTGGCACATTATGGAAGTTCCTCAAGTCAACATGTGGCATATGTAGTACGGCTACCATAGTAATCCATATTTATGAAAAGTATAAATGTGTCGAAAACATAGCAACATTCAAGTGTAAGATCTCTAATTACCGTTCAAGTACATCTGTAACACCTTAACCTATAAGTCACTATGATAAACTACTAAACATTTCTTTTGAGGAACCAAATCTAAGTGTGCAGGTGTACTCTTTGAGAAATGGTAATGACTTGTATACCGTCTCATATCAATACCCATATACAAAGTGAGATTATTTGAGATAACACAGTTTCCATCTTTCATAATATCCTTATGGAGCTCTCTACATATACAACTCAAAATCTTTGGATTCTCATGTGAGAGAAAAATCTAAATGCTCCCTCACCATAACCTCTACCCTAAAAGACCTACACCCATTATTGCTTCATGGGAAACAACATATCTTGGCTGTTAAACCAACCCATTTTCAGTAGACCACATAATGTTTGTTTTGATATCATAATCACCACACCCAATAATGAAAACATGAAAAAATGTAGAATTTTCCCTCAAAATGAGTTCCCACAAATTTCTTTTTAGAAGTGTATAATCACTTATATACAATCTCAAGTCATAGTCCATATTTGATGTGTAAATATTGGGCCACTGGGGCATGCAGAATAGATAAGAATGTCATAATACATGCATGAGTACAAGAAGATGACCACCCATGTGCAAAATATTCTGTTTTCGAATGCAAGTTGAACTTGCTAACCAAATAAATGATAAAACATCAAAAATAACATTACTTAGCATGAATAGGAAAATAAGCATTGTTTCAAATGGCATGAATATTCAAAAAGTATGTTTGTTGGATTATACTTTACAATGTAAAAAAGGCAAATTGAATAAATCAAAGCAAAATTATGTATCTAACATACGGTTCTTGATATCGATGTTTTTTTCTTTCTTTGCTGTCTCATCAAGGAGTTGACGTTTTGACTTCTTCAACCAATCTTGAAGTTTCTCCTGCACATAATGATTACATAAAGTACTGTTTGTTCACTCAAAGTACAATTATTGGTAACCCACAGAACATGTTGCTCAAAAATTAAGTTGTTTTATCAGTTACAACTCAACTAGGACATCAATGTCAAACAAATGGAGACATTTAAGAAGCAAATAAAAAAAGCTAAATTTTGAAAACAATAGTTTCATAATCAGTTTCATTCTACAATCTACAACAAAACAAGAGCTTGTTTGTCTACTAAGACTATATGTTGCTTTGACGTAGCTCCTATTTAGATGTAGGTATTTGTCATTTCAGATAATACCATACAAATTTCTTCCAATTGTTGTCAATGATTCATCTACTCAACAAAAGAATTACTATTAAATTGTTACTTGCCAACAACTTACATAAGCACATGTAATCTAGCTAGTAATACATAAATCAATCATATGAGACAAAGCTACTCTTTCATCTCATGCTTATGAAGAAAGCCAGTTTTCATCAGGATCTTCCACATGAAGAGTGAATTATATCAGTCTCAGCATATAGTCCAATCAGTAAACAGCTAAGCATCAGCTAAGTTGAGAAGAATAGATGGCAGTCATGAATTAGATGTTCAAGATTTTTTTCTATCTCCAATTCTGGAAATTGCTTAACATATAACATTTAGCCAAGACCAGTAGCCTAACAATAGATCGTAAGGAGTATGATTGGCCAGAACTGAGCCACTGCATTTTGCTTGATGAAAAAAGCTCCAACTTAATGGCATCAAGACACGAATAAAGTACTTATACATGATAATCACATAGAAACTTAAAGTCATAAGCAGCATACCTTAAGATAAATGGTTATCAAGTGCCCAGGCAACAGAATCTCTTGATTTTGCAGTGCATCAGGATTATCCGGTGCAGCAGTTTGGTCCACCAGTGCATAAAGTTTCTGCAGCAGAAATCTAAGCAAGCACAGGATTAGGCAAAATACTTGTACAAACTGATTGGTAAGAGAAGTCCAGAACAAGAGGAAGCACACTGGACAATATAGGATGACAGTACGAGGTATGAACCAACATTAGTAAATTGAACTTGTCATGGTTGCTTGAAAGATGAACAAAGATATAGTCTCTAAGAACAGCTTCTGCAACCTACAGGAAATAGTATAGGCATAACCAAATTAGTTTATAGTAGCAAGGCCAAAAAATAAAGACAAAAATAAAAGATAACTAGCATAAAGAATGGTGTGGATGGTAGCAATATAGTTGAACTTACAGTTGTATGACTTTCAGTTT
Organism: Musa beccarii; assembly: GCA_024322285.1. Taxonomy (NCBI): domain Eukaryota; kingdom Viridiplantae; phylum Streptophyta; class Magnoliopsida; order Zingiberales; family Musaceae; genus Musa; species Musa beccarii. Next base: position 20,677,217 of record CM044401.1, on the reverse strand, counting down.
CAAATCCATCCATGGCAGGTCGGAAGTACTCTCCTACAAATAACATGCACAAATTATTTAAAAGCACAAACTTGAAAAAATGCTCTAAGAATCAAAGCGTACCGATATGCTTTAAGCACTGAGAGCGAGTCCAAAGGGACAAATCTCTGACTTCATCAAGAATTATTTGAGCTCTTTCACCAATTAGTTGAGTGGCAACTGCACCTTTTTCTCTTTGGTATCGATCATTATAACAGCATGTCAAGCTCACAAAGATTTCATGATCATTTGTGTCAATGAGAGCCTGTCAAAAAACCAACTTACTATGTTGTAGTGGAACTATTTAAAGAAGCAAAGAGAAAATGAGAATTTGCATAGACAAAAAAAGGGGGGATAAATAAGACAATTTCAGTTTAAATACCGATTGCAAATACAGAGGCAACAGGTAATAGACAAGCATTTATTAGCAGAAGTACAAGACATATGCAACAATAAAGCAAGGTTTGAAATTTCGTACCGTACCGGAGTTTTGAGCTTCACTCGGTACGATACAATACGGGCATCTCGAGCAGTACGCTAGGGTATACCGCTCGGTATAAGTGTGTGTGTGTGTGTGTGTGTATATATATATATATATAATATGAAGAAAAAAAAGAAAAGGAGTATGCTGCCTCGGCAACGTCGCCTCCTTTTCTTCTCCTCGTCACGTCAGACGAGGAGAACGCTTCTCCTCCTCGTCTGTGACGCTTGGTGAAGACGTTGAAGACCGCAAACTCCTCAAGCCTTCGACGCGACGTGACGAGGAGAAGAACGTGGGCTTCTCCTCATCTACGGCATTCAGTGAAGACATCGAAGGCCGCAGATGTCTCCGACTTACGGCGTGATGTGATGAGGAGAAGTCTTGACTTCTCATCTGCGGCATTCAACAAAGACATCGAAGGCCACAAACGTCTCCGACCTTCGATGAAGAACGTGACGAAGGCCACAAGCGTCTCCAGCCTTCGGCGAAAGTTATCCCTCTTCTCTCTCAACACTTCTTATTCCCTCGTCGTAGCCAGATTGATACCGCCGGGTAGCGGACAATCCGCGTACCGGTCCACTGGCGGACCGATATGTACTGCTCGTACCGGATGATATTATTCGAAATTAAAAACCCTGTAATAAAGTATAATAGACAGCAATCACCTTCACGGTACACATGGAAATACCAACTAGCAACACTACCATAATTGCATGAAAAGTAGGTAGCTAAGAAAAACAAAGATAAAGAGGACTACAATATGTACATGCCCATCCCAACAGAATCCATGTGCACTCAAATGTATTCATTTAATGTATGTTCAATATGATCTAATCAGGGAAGATATTATTCCACCCAGACAAGAGCCCTGAACTTCATATGACTTTGCACGTATTAACAAATATATGTCTAATTATCTAGGTACATAAGATAGGTATCAACATAGTGTTTAATTCATAGAGTTACAACGATAGTTTAACTAATCTATCAGAAAGTAAAACTGAATGAGGGCATTCCTGCACTACTAGTGATAAGTCGTACATAAGGATCATACTGTTCTTCATAAGGATAAGAACAATTTGGTCGTATATTTCAATGCTTGTCATTGCATTTTTTTTTATTTCTTTTTCTTCTCCAAGATTCCTAAAGATGCCTCCACAGTCTTGTCATAACCATATCAGTTGCAATGATCTCCTAATCTGTACTCAAGGTGATGAAAATAAAGCAAAAGCTGAACTCCCTGAATCACTTTCCCTGATATCACATAAAACTTTCAGAGAAAAATTTCCAACCATTCATTACCAAAATCACAATCTAAGATGTTTTGAAAAACAAGATAAGCATAATACAAGTACTAAATTAAAGAACATGATTGCAGAATTCTTAGTTTTAAAGGACCATACAGAAGAACCAATTCTACAGAAGAAGCAAAACAGAGTAGATAACTCCATCTTTCTTACGTCTTAAAAGTAAATATGTTGAGTTACAAGACAATACAATTTATATATGCGATTAAAGTCTATGGTAGCTCACCTTCAGAACAATCCCAACAGGAAGCAAGAATTCCCTTCCTCTTATCCTAAAAGATCAGATAAAATAAATTAGTATCAACAGTCCAGAATTTGGTAAATTAACTTAAATAATTGCATATAAATTATTACCAAAATCCAAGTCTTGCACTTCCATTTTCAAGGTAATACAACTTAAGTGTAACAGAAGATTGATCTTCTCGAACACATCTACAAGAAATAAGAGTATAGTGAATGATAATTTATATCCTACAAAAACTTGTTCCTCCATAACAAGAGCAATCCTGCATGCCAAAGATAAATTTCTAATAATACCAAAACCATAATGGCTACTGTTCACTTTGTTCAATGAGAGTTCAATTTTCAGGAAGCCATAGTGCATGATATTGTAGTGAATATGTCAGAAGAACTGAAAGATGTGATTGTGCCTTCAAGCAATATTATGAAGATAATGACAACAAACCACTGTTCCCAACTATTTTTTAAACTACAAGGACCATTTGCCACCATTAAGCTCCATCAGAGCGAAATCGACTAAAACAACAATCAACAAATTATTCCATAATGTTTCAAGCGAAATAGATTTTCTATCTTCCTCTACGACATCTGGTTTCACTGATCAAATAAATAAAACTTGTCTTTCAAGTTCATAAATAAATTATTTAATAAATTCAGATCATCTTAAATGATTACACCATTTCATCCTAATATATCTATAACTATTTTCATGAATGAAATTCTTTTTGTTTTATCTTTCCAGTAATTTCAATTTTCTACATGCTGTATCACTATCTCTAGATATGTTGTTTCAGTTTTCACCAGTACAACATTAAAACTTAATCAAGCTACACCAAGACCTTAGTTCAAGCCACATCAGTGACTTTATTTATTCTGAACTTTTGCCTATTTCCATCAACATAAATTATATCACATTCATCACCAGATCAAGATAATTTTAATATAACTAGTGTTTTTGCAATAGTCTTGCATAATTCCTGATATCAATTTCATGATCAAAATCTAGGTAGTACAGTTGTGTCCCAAGACTCCCAACCATACTGCAATCCTTTTAGTCTTCACAATATGTCGCTTCAATTTGTGTGTAAATTCAAGGTCCCAATTACATAAACAAATATGAGTTGTATTTCCAGGCAATGTTTCCAAGTATCTGTATAACAGGTGGTTTTCAGGTTATTTTCAACCATGTTATAATAAGTTGGTTCAGAAGTGGCGATAAGAATCAAAGTCTCAAGCAATAATGTTGTCATGCTTTCAATCTCCCAATGATCTCGCCATAAATTTAATCTTCTAATAGCATGCAAGAAAAGTTACGCTTAAAGAAGATTGATTATTTATTAATGAGAACATCAGAACTTTGCAAGATTTAAATATCATATGAAACAATATACATGAACCAAAAGAATCCTGATCATAAGGATATCAAAAAATAGCAAAATAGTTAAAGAGCACTTGTTACTGATTCAAATAAATTTTGTGGAAAGTATTTACAGAAGAGTAATGTGAAGATGCATGTGAACATAATGGAATGAAAACCCAAAGTTAGCACCTCATAACTACTGCTTTATCACTGTATCCAGGTCCTCGGTTACGAAATGATTTGCGCACCATGCTCATTGGCTGAAACACAAAAGGAACAATCATACGTAAGCAATCTACAAAACACAGAAGTGAGTGCAGAAAAAATCACACAATTCCTAACACACATTGTTTTTTTTTACTAATTATAGAAACAACTTGAAGGATTAGACTGATTCTCATAACAACTAAAGAGTTTGTTAACAAGTGTCTCACGTAGTTTTGCTTTTGTATGATTAAAAGTCGCGCAAGACGCTCCAGTCCATTGCAAATGAAATACCTACGGAGTATCAAAAAACATTTCAGAAATTGTTCAGCAAACAAGAATAAAAAGTGAAAGATCAAGTGAAGTCATAGCCATCTCACTACAGGAATATGGTAAGATACCAAAGAAAAGATCAAATATTAATTGTTAAGTCTGCAAAGCATAATGAAACTAGTGGGCAGTTAATTTCTAAATAAAATGACTAAGAAAGAAGCATCAAAATTTGATTCTACACATACATTCAGTATCAACATAGAAAGCATTGCTCTACATGTCAAATCCGACAAAAAGACTACTATGCATAATCTTGGATACCAATAACCAAGTGGCCCAAAAAATGCTCAAGCCTAAGTTAATGGTAATAAGCATACCCAAAACTATATACTATCACAATCATCCTCCCATGTCCAATATGGGGTTAATTATTCCCTGGTAAAAGATGTGTATCTAATGGAAGCTTTATGCCATAAGACATCTTTTGTCCCACCCACATATAACCCTTTACTACTTGAGGCTACTCACAATATCTTGTGGTAGATACGCTTTGATATCAATTGTCACGATCCAACTCAGTAGACCTACCGACCCAATAATTTGAAGACCCAAGACAGTGTGGAGTCAAAATTGCATAAACCCAACATAAGAGTAGTAGGCATATCTTGAAGTCTATATTATCATAATCTCCAATCTCCCCCACTTTGAGGTGCCACCACCAAAGGCTCATTTATAGAGGATCGCACAGTGTAAGACCATTCAAAAGTTCATAATCACTAAGCAAGAAACTGGAAATGTAACCACTACTGCATTACAATTAGTAATTTCAATGATCCAGTGCACATTCCTTTCTCAACTCCAAAAGGGTTTCTTAAGCCATTTAAATAACACTGCAATGAAATTATGAAATATACCTACCCACCCATTTCAGTTGCCTCCTCCTTGTGGGCAACCAGTTTTTGTGGGTCAGCACGTCGTAAGTGGCAAAGTTTTGACTGCAATCACAAATACATGTCGATGTAACACTTAAAAACATAGAAGGTAATTTTTTTATAAGATATATTGCCCAAGAATTTATATAACGAGCAGAAAGGCTGACAGAGGTAGACTATGATTAGGGAGACCCTTAATATGGTATTGTAGTCTACTTAGGTATTGTGATTATATAATTAAAATATATCCTCATTTTTTTATTTTTTAATATATCCTCATTTCACTTCTTTGATATAGTTATCAATAAAACCTTCAGAAATGAGAAGAGAGATGCAGACTTTCACAACTGATATGACTCTCCAGATGCAATACATCCTGAATCATGCTTCATTTCCTTCTGATTGATTTGAGAATGCACAAAATACATGAATATTACACTATTGTTGTTCACTAACGATTAAAGTATCATGTGCAACTTATATATCAATCTTAAGGCATATGAACTTATATAGCATGTTCCAGTTGATGCATATGTGTCAGGTGGAGACAAGTTCTCCGTGCATGGCATGACCAGGACACAAGAGCAAGCACACTATAACAAGTGAATGAGCAAAATATACCCCCTAAAAGTTTCATAGAAGCAGTGGCCCCAATATGGGTATTTTAGTGATTTTTGGTCCTTCCTTCTTATGTATGCTGAAATGCAACAAAAACATCCCTATTTCCCCTCAAAGGAATTTTCTCAAAATTAAAGAATTTTAGGATGCAATAGTACATAAGTATTCACCTTCATTAGATTCATAATTTCCTCCAATCCACCTCAAGCTAAGTTAACAATTTATGTTACTGGATGGACTGAAAAGTCCATAAATTATCTTACACAACAGTAACAATGTAATCTAGTCATTTTTTTTATCTTTATAGATGTGCAAGACAATTCATACTGCTGAAAAATCATAACTTCCAATTTATTGACTAGGCTTATATGTGTGTGTGCACGCAACACCAGGAACCAACGAATGGCCAGTAAATATGAGAATAGCTGTGTCTCAGAGAAAACAATCTAAATTCCAATTCCTTGACTAAGCTTATGTGTGTGCATGCTATACCAGGAACCAAAGAATTGTCAGTAAATATGAGAATAGCCGTGTAGCAGAGAGAAATTACACCATACCTTTAACATTATTGGCAAATGTCCAAAATTGATGCTTTCTCTGACAACAACTCCTTCGTCATACTGAAAACAGACAAGCGCCCTGAATTCTCCTTTATAAGATATCCTAGCCTGCCTACACTGCTTTCATCCAAGAGGCGGGGATTAACTCACAACTCAATAAAGACACCAAAGATCAAATTTGGAACATAAAATCACCCACCTCGTGGGGAAACAAGGGTTCGCTCAGGCGCCCGTCCCTCATCGGAGGAAGTAACTGCGGCTTCTCCAAGGAAAGTATCGAGACACGTCAAGGAAAAACCCATTCATATAACACGATAATTGGCGAAAAATAACAAGAAACAAACAAACGTATAAATTGAGGGTTTTAGAAAGGATATCTCTGAGCTTGACTCCGGTGTGAGGGTCCGAGATCTCGATGGGCCGTATGGAGAGGAAAGCCTTCTCCAATCCTTCATCGAGAAAGTAATCGAACGACTCGATGTGGGGACGGAAGAGTTCCTGCAGCGCCCGGAAGTCGGACTTCGACGTGGATCCCATGGCCGACACCTACGCTCCCCACCTCTCTTCTGCGCCAAATTCGATCTTTATACCAAAGGCGGCTGCCTGCGACAACAGCGGCCGGTTCGTCCAAAGCGGATCTCGACGAGGAAGAGACGGAGAGAGCCGACCGTGAAGAGGGGTTTGTAATGCGTAGAGGAAGAGGATGGGGTTTAGACCGACTCGTTGGGAGAAAGCCCAACCCTAGAGGGGCTTTGTTACCGTTGAAACGGGTTCCTACTCGGATTCGGAGCCGCGACGAAGCAACACGGTTGACACCTCTGCATATCAAGCAAAGAAGGATCCGATAACACGTGGAGTCGAATGATTGGATGGCTTAGATCCCTGGCCGCTAGCCTAGAATGTATATTAACACTAATAATTTTCTTATGTTCTTCTGCTTCTCATAGTTCTTTTTTTTCTGTATTTTGCATTGATAATTATTATAAATTTTTCTATTTTTTTTTCTGTGTGATTGCATAAACTTTGTGTTTTTACATGTTTATTAGTTTGGCTTTCTCCTTCAAAAATGGAGAGTTTAAAATCTCAATATATTTTTTGAAGGCCTATATTCGAATCTCATCTTCGTAACTCAATTTTTGAAAAAAAAAATGCTAATGGAAAAAAATAAATGGTTTTTCAAGTTCTTATTATTTTCCTGATCTTGTATATAAACATTGGAATTTGGCAAGATGACAGGAAATTATTATGTGTTGATTTGGTGCATTAATAGCTACCATTAGAACACTAATATTGAGGCATAATGTGCAATTCAAGGCGTTGCCACAACCAGACCACAGAGAAGAAAACTAGCAGAAGAGGTTCTCTTCTGCTGCGCATCTTCTACTAGTTTTCACTCGATCTGATCTTTCCCCATGACCGGAATCAGGCCCAGAGGCGAAGGTGAACGCCGACGGAAGACAGGCTTCATCTCTACCTCAGCCTGCAGCCGATGCTTGATCTTCTCATGCTCTTGCTTGATCCTCCAGACTTGGATGTGAACTAAGACATGGTGTGCCCGCTGCTCTCCTCTATTCTTCTGATGCATGTTCTCCATTGCTAGAGAAGTGAAACCAAATCCTGACCCTGTTTCTTGAAATCACATTCCATTTATACCAGAGGGGGTGAGGGGATGGTATGAAGTTTGAACATGGCTAAGAAGTAGGAAACTTGTCGTTTGATCAACACTTTTGAAACGTTGGAGACTGGAGCATGGTCTTCGTCCATGAACAGAGTTCTACAACCTGTCTTTCTTGGAAAATTAGAACAGCATATCTACAAGGAGAAACATTTGAAGTGTACAGGAGAAGACCTAAGGAGAATTATATTCTCCCATGCAATAGACAAGTAAATGCACGAACTTGACGTCTAAACCCCTCCAACACATCACCTAGATCATGAAGACTATGATCTGTTCCATATATTACCACTAGTTTGTTCTATTATAAGCCTTGGAATGAATACCTCTAGGGAGGAATTCCAAGCAGGTACTGACTTTTGTTGGTCAACATGGAGTGTTTGAATTCCAAAAACACCAACATGGACTGTGGCACTAACGATTTTGTTTATGATAGAGAACACAATTAAGTTCTTCAAACATTTGATACACCAAAGACTCCAATCAGTTGCGTGGAAGAAAAACATACATGTCAGATTATTTGTTTTACCCCATAAGATACTAAAAGAACAGAGACAAAGGAAGCTCTGCCTCAAAAGACAAACAAGAACACAGAAGACAACATATGTCACTGATGGCAATGATGCAGCAGATTGTACCAACAAGTCTTCAATATAAGCATCCATATTTATCATTTTTAATATATTGCAAGATCCAAAGGGGGAAAAAAATGGTATCAGAACTATCAACAACTCTCAAAACTGATGTAATTGGATCAATTTTCAGGTTGCATCACTTGATGTTCCACAGCATGGCTTATGAGTTGCAGATAGCAGTTCCAAATCACCATGCATCAGATGATGTTCCACTTCTTGCAGTAACACATCCTCCACTATTGTTGAATTTGGATGAGATGGCAGTCCAAAACACCATCACTAGATTGTGTTTGATGAGGTAAAAATAAATGGCCAGAATATGAATTGAAGTGAATGATTTCCATTATAATCTGAAATATACATATGCTGCTTCTTATGCCCAGTGCTAAACTTCTTGATCTACAAGCATCTACCTAATCTAAATAACAATTGCCAACACCATTTAGGATAATCGAAGTATCATATTTCTTTTAACACTGTTGATCATGTTCTTATGCTGACTCACACAAGCATATGGTGATACATAATTTGACTTTGGCAACAAGTACTGATCCATATCATAATATCTGTTGTAGCCATAACATTTTGCACATGATCTATATCAAACTCATGATATTATTTCTTTGCATTCTCATACTTCTTTTTGTTCCAGAGAGAAGAGAATATGAGAAACAAGAGTGACAACAAAGAACATAAACAAAAGAAGACCAGAACATCACAACCACAACAGAGACTTCCAAGTCCACTTTCATAAAGCATGTCTGATGCACCACCAGCCTCATCTTGTGAACATACACTGTTTCCAGTTTGTCTCCAAGCAGAATCCAATTTGTTCCTTCTACAACTGGGTCTCTGAAGCCTATTATCTTTGTCCAAGTTGTGCATTCTATAATGGCTCCCATGTCACTCACAAAAACATAATGTCAGCAAGAACACTCCTATGTGCTCAAACAAAAGTTTTGGTTATGCATGCATCTTTGTTATTGTTTTTTTTTTTTGTGTGGAGTAGTTGGTACTTGGGACATTCATCATTTAACACCATATTTAAGTGGTTTAGACTATGCATTAGGTGCTTGACTACATATAATTTGACCTTCCAAAGTCATCATGATTGAATGATTGTGCATGGCCTCCGTATGTACTTGGATTCTCCAAAATGCAAATGGAAATATATGTTGGCACAAAGTACATTATACCAGAGCTTATCAATTACAGAACTGCTTAGGAATGGGTTGACTAATTAGGATCAATAATTAGCCAGAATTACGTTCCAAGATTTCAAATTAGGACATACTCTTGTGTGCTAATAAAGCTTAAATTACTAAAATTCTTATAGGAGCACAGATTGGACGAAGATGGCCTTAAGTCAATCTACATTACTGATGTAAGTTTGACTGGATGGAAGGTCAGGATCATCTTTGAGCAGGGATGGGCCCCAAGCTCCCAGACCAGTGAAGTTTTGAGGATGCCGATTTGTACTTCCTCCTCAGTCCACCACGCCTACCTTCTCTGTCAGAGAACATTCACCTCGCGGTAATTCTTGTTCTCAGAGCCACATCCCACCCCATCTCATTCCCTCTCTCACCTCTCTTCATATATAATAACCCCACTATGGCCTTTCTTCTTCTCTCTTCACCCTTCCCCTTCTGACACTTTCTCTCACTCCTTTGCATAAGAACATTTGGACTAACAAGAAGACACATACACACACGCACAGATAGAAAGAGATGTCTGAACTCTTGCTCCTCCTTGTATTCTCTTCTCTTGCGTCCCTGACGACGTCCGCCTCCGACGACTACACCGGCTTCGTCTATGCCGGGTGCTCGCAGCTCAAGTACACCCCCGACTCGCCCTACCAGCTCAACGTCGAGTCCGTACTGTCTTCCATCGCCAACGCCGCCACCTTCTCCGCCTACGCCAACTACACTTCCGCCTCAGCCATCGCCTCCTCCCCGGTCTACGGCCTCTTCCAGTGCCGCGGCGACCTCTCTTCCTCCGACTGCAATTCCTGCGTCCGCTTCGCGCTGTCCCAGCTCTCCGCCTTCTGCCCCTTCACCACTGGCGCCGCCGTCCAGCTCAACGGATGCTTCCTCCGCTACGGCAACGACTCCTTCGTCGGCAAGCCCGACACCGGCGTCCTACGCAAGATTTGCGGGCCCGTCGCCGGCGGCGGAGGGTACAACTCGGACCTGCTCGGCATGCGCGACGCCGCGCTCGCCGGCCTGGCGTCGGGCTTCACCGGTGGGAGCTACAGGGTCGGCGCCGCCGGCTCCGTACAGGCGATGGCGCAGTGCGTCGGAGACCAGAGCGCGAAGCAGTGCAACGACTGCGTGGCGGCGGCGGCGGCGCAGCTCAAGGCAGCCTGTCCGTTCGCCGTCGCCGGCGATGCTTACCTCGGCAAGTGCTACGCCAAGTACTGGTCCAGCGGAGTCTACCATTCCGATACTAACAATCATAGTAAGCGCTCCTTCCTCTGATCACCGACGGTGTTCCTACTCTCTGCTTTCTTGTGCTGCATTTGGAATTTAGTCTACTAAATTATATACTTGTAATGGTCTTTTGATGTGACATTGTGATGAAAATTGACCATAAATTTGCTTGTTTGGTATGGTTTGTGACTTGAGCTTATCAACTTTTGTTGCATAGTCTCAGTCTTGCTTGTAGTTATTGTAATTACTTTTTGCTTAGTATTTTTTATGTAGCAATGAAATCATACTATGACCATCTTCTTCCATAAAATGGTTCTATTTTCACTAGCAAACATCCTAGTGGAGAATCCATGATCTTGTGTTCTATCAATAAGTTGCTTGGAGGGTTCAAATTGATCCATCACAATTAATAATTAGGCCAGTAAGTTAACATGTGTGCTACACAGATGCATGTTAGTTATCTACTCTTGATTTAGTCATTAGATTGTATATATTGATCCTGAAATGATACATATGTTGACTTGATACTTGGTGGAAATTAATTAAGTCTTCATCAATGTATGCAACCACAGTATTCATTGCTCTCTTTGACAGTGCAGTGTTTGCCGCTCTAAGTAGACCTCATGCCTTCCAAAAGGGAAATTGGACCATAGATTGGCATCCTCTGTGACAAATCAACTTCAGATCACATCATCATTCAATTATTGAAGTCCTTGGAAGGAGTCTCTTCTAATTGTATCGAGTTCCATTAACTTCATCAACAGTAATTTGCCCATCGATTCTCTCATTTCAGAGTTTACACATTGTACATCCTAACATGATTTCCCCAGAGTTGGTGTTCCATTTGTTCAAAGTTAGACTGATGAACCAGAAAAGTTGGTTGGTAGCAGATTGATCAATTAAAAGCATGGATGGGTCCACATAAGAGTTTCTAAATTGGTAGACCACACATTTGTTCTAATCTAATCCCTTTCTCCTTCTACATATCAAGGATTTGTTGCCCCTGCTCCAGCTTTAAAAATCCTAATAGTGACAATGTTTCTGCAATAATTCATTATATTGTTGGACATTACTGATTTAATGGCCATGAAAACCATGTTTCTGTAAATTTTAGTTTCTGAACCTTCTGAATAGTATAGAACATGCTTAATGGAGGTTTTAGAACCATCCAAATTTATCTTGAAATGGTAGGAATCCTTGTTTAAGATTCTAATTCAACTCAATCTCTATATAAAACATACTATAGCTTACATATAATGACAGCAAAAGATTAAGAGCAAGACAAAACATTAAAAAAAGAAGGCTTTTTTTTTTTTTACAAGTGTACATAAAATTTACTTGATAAAAACAATAAATGAGTGCAGCCAAAATTTAGTATTGTCGAAATCTGTGCATCTTAAGATCTTAAAATTTGGAGTTGAAAAATTAAATATGTTACAAATCGAATGATGTATATTATCTTTTATCTGTTACATTGACAATGTCTCCTGGAAACCTTTTCCAAATAGTTTCTCATTTCCAATGCAATTAACCTTTTCTTCAGGTGATCAGGTTGGGAAAACACTGGCAATCATCATTGGTCTCATTGCAGCAGTTGCACTCATAATAATCTTTGCTGCCTTCCTCAGAAAAGTTGGAAATTCTGGTCACTCTCATCCTCCTGCTCAATCTGATCTATATGTGCATCTTGTATCCATATTATCATCCAGTTCAAATCCCCTAACATGTGTTGTTTTGGTCCATTTGCAGGTAAAGACTAAGTTGAAGTGGAGGTAATTGCTTTTGGCACCTTTCTCCAAGTTTTACCTTCTTTATTTTGATGTTTCTTTTCAGTAAATAATGTTGGGTTTCCTTGCATGAGAAAAGTACACAAAACAGGTAGAAGGAGAAGATTCCATCCACAAATAATCCACATTGTAGTTTGTATTTTCTAGTGAGTTATTCTTATCTATGTGGTGGATCTTTTCTTGAGCTTGTTGTTCTTGTCTCTTGGGTTGGGTGGTATGTGGTCTGTGATAGAGATCAGGGTATCATGGTAGGTGACACAGATTCATGTTCTTGGGATTGCTTGAATCTCAATTAAAGCAAACGGGATATCCATTTGCTTACCAACTCAATCATTTCAACCAACTCAATTATGTCAATCTTATGAGCAAATTTGCTGTTGATTGGGATTGATTAATGCAAAGATTGCTTATATACCGAATGTTTTTCCATTCATACATTAGGATTTATTACTGATCAACCTTTGTTTTATCATTATTCATAATTTATTATTGTCATTTTTAATAGAATACAAATGTTCGAGGAAGTCTTTTTTTTTTTACCTATGTTAATGTATTGGAGAAATTGTCATTTCAATTTTCAATTAAGAAATAAAAATGCCAATAATGAATATTTGATCTAATTAATAAAAAAATAGTCTACTGAAAGAATAGAAAGATTTCTTTATCATAAAGTTATATTTTTAAATTATATCTTTAACTAAAATAGGCTATAGATTTTTTTTTTTAATTTTATAGATGAGTTAAAAGGCTATTCATATTTCCTTGCATTGCTAACGACATAATGGCCTCCTTGCTGAGTGCATTAAAAGAATCCCATATATATATACATATATTCATGTATTTATTGGTGAATGATGTTTTTGCTTACTGCTCTCTCTCTCTCTCTTTCACAGACACAGAATTAAGCATGCACGTGAATGCACATAAACAACATGAAAGCTAAGTTAAAGTTTGATCTTTTGGCCAACAAATTGAACTGTTGATGGGACCTGATTAATGCATTCATGAATTCCCACCAACATCTTCCGGCTGTAGTATTCAGAGCTAATGTGGTGGGCGCTGCTGCCGGTGCTGGGTAGCCAGATCTTCCCACCTTCAATTAGAACCGAAAAGAAGTGCATGGGTCGTCATCTCACTATCGAACAAATCCTGTCCAAATCGAATCAGTAACTCTTCAAGAAACATGTTATCATCCATGCCCACACCTGATCGATAATCTTAAGAGAACTAGTTGTAGATGTTTACTGAACCGCTTGTCTTGGGTGCAAATCCACATGCATTCGTTTGTTGATCATTTAGACTTTTCTCCCTGACCTTGTCCCTCCTCCTGCACTTGTTTCTCAAGTTCATGTGGTGGAGAAGTGGAGGGATTTATGTAGAGTCCAAGAGGTGGCATCTCAGTCTCAAGTTCATGGCTGGAGTTGGTTCTGCTGTCAACTTGAGGGAGATCATGGACAACATGCATGGTAGGAACAAGAAGATATCGAGAGGCTAATGTGGGTGGGTGTGCAGATACATCCTCACCACAACAATATAATCCATTAAAATAAAACATATATAGAGTTGTGTTTGGCAGCAGGAGTATAGCTGGTACTCACAGCACAAAAAAGAACAAGGAAACTTTCATTGATTTACTGGCTCAGGACCTGACGTATTCCTATCATCTGACAAAGAAATTGAAGCTTAACATAATGAAGACTTATAAACTTGGATGGAACATAAGCTAGAGAACTTCAAATGTAAAAATGGTTGGATATAGTAGAAATTGCCTTTCTAGTGTTAGTTTCATTAACAAGGTTATGAATTTGTTGCATCAACATCTAGCTAGGGAGACAATGAACTAAATTGCACATATCTTACAAAAGTTGTATTGTTGACAGCTTCAATTCTTCTATGTCTTTATGGCTTACAAATCTTCTATTCATAGACTTTCATCTTATTTTTTCTTCACATTTAAAATTATCATTACATATAAGTTGAGGGATGAAAGCTTAAGCTTGTGTCTCTATAAAATCCCTTGATATAGGACTCAATAGATATCAAAAAATGGCTTTGACTATAAATATATATAACTAGCATGTCCCATATAGGACACTTATATAAAGGCTTTTGGATGTTAATTAGACTCCAAATAGGACTCTAATGGTCTCCTAAAGTTGCCTTAAAAATTAATGATGAAGATATATCTTAACCAAGATGTCTCTTGGGCTTAATTTGGATCATAGCTTAAACATGATGTCTCTTGGGCTCAGGAAGTAATCTTCCAGTTATCTATATCAAATATATAAAGCAAATCTTCATTGCAAACACACTATTTTACTAAAAGAACTCTGCTATATGTTCAAGATTCTTTAATTAATTATAATGCTTCAAGGACTTATTAGGTGTAATAAGTTGACTCGTGTAAGAATGGATTTGCATCATCGTAGTTCTCATCCATCAAGTCCACCTTGTCCTCATGGTGATGATCCAAATTCTTGAGAAAGACTTAATCTTTGCTAATCCAAGGTAGAAATTTGGATTCGACATCGGCTTTGACCTAGAGATGCTGCTTGAGACCTTACTCATACAAGTAAT
The DNA here is from genome assembly GCA_024322285.1 of Musa beccarii. NCBI lineage: Eukaryota > Viridiplantae > Streptophyta > Magnoliopsida > Zingiberales > Musaceae > Musa > Musa beccarii. The sequence continues at coordinate 20,662,121 of CM044401.1, read as the reverse complement.
TTAAATCATGTATATGAGCTTTCCTTATGATTAAATAAGGTTTAGACCAGCCATTATGACCCATATCACATTGAAGAGATCCTGCATTGCGAGAAATTATCTTCCAGGAAAAGAAATTGTAAGGTGAAACCCCATAACACTACCTTGTTCAATGAACTCAGACTTGCCTTTTACATACAAATTCTTGTAATCCCTCATTTTGATACTCTCTCTCTCTCTCTCTCTCTCTCTCTCTCTCTCTCTCTCTCTCTCTCTCAATTCATATGCAGAAATTCTCTTTGGAAACATGACAGGGGCAATTTTAAGTGTCTCTATTCTGATGTCAATTCATGGAGGCTCACCACTACATATGATAGACTATTTCTCTGTTATTATTCTTAAGAAACATGTCCACCATAATTGTTCTAAAGAAATTTTCTTCTTCCAAGTATCTCTTCATATCCATCCAGCCATGCCAATCTGCCAAAAGCTAAGAAGCTTTCTTCACTGTCTCCTATCATGGTCATTGAATGCACTTTCGGCAAAAGCAAAAAGTGCAAAAGGAACCTGAAGAAAAGGTTCTCTTTATGTGACCAAAAAACGAAGAACAATGATGATTTCTTGATGCAGTTTGAAGTCATGAATATTTATCTCCATGATTTAAGGAACAATAGTCACTACTTTGTTCAGTAAAATGTGAATTATCATCCAATTTAAGTTGTATTTGAATCAACACTTTGACCTGATAACTCAAATATCGACCCATTCCCATTTTTCTAGGGACAATGAACCTAATATGTTTTAGTCAATCAAATTATGCAAATTGATATAATATATCGATTTTGTGACATAATATATTCATCAGTTTATAAATTTCAAACTTGTATAAAATTTACTAGAAATTAATTTTTTTTCTTTTTAAAATTAATAGGATTTTAAGAACATTAAGCAGCATTCAATATTCAATATTCAAATCTCCATAATAATAACAATTTTTAATTTAGATATATATGTAAATTTTTTGATAAGTTATGTTGATGCTTATCAGCTAAATCTAAAAATTGCAGATGAAATAATTTTTTTTGTAATTATAAATAAACACAAGTAAAAGAAAACAAAAGGAAATAATATATTAAAATCCCAATTGATTGCTCCGAATCTTTTTGTACGCCTACCGTCCCCGGGAACGTGGGCCACGACGGGGACCCACCTAGAAAGCCTTCGTAGTTACCAATAACAAAGTAGGTTCTTCGATAGGTAATCGATGATGTGGTACGAAATATATCTCCCGCCGGGACAGCCAGAACTACATCCCACGTCTTCCAAGCCTGGCCAAGCCCGACACGTGTCAAACTCAGGAGAAGTCTTCAGGGGCGTTCCCTGGAATCGACGGCCAGATCTTACCGAAAGGAGAGCGCGGGACTTACGTGGACCTTCTCGCCGGGTCCCGCACAACGGAACCTCTCCCGACCAATTAATTCAAATTAACTCCTTGTTTTAACTTCCTTTGCCCCTTCTTCGGTGTTCCTCTTATTTAATGTAAGATGCCGGCCCTTCACTCGCTCGCCTGCTCCCGACGGAGCATAGAGGTGGTCTTCGAGGTCGAGGAGGAGAAGAGTAGGAAGAAACTACTTTATGGCTTGATGAGCTTCAATAGACTTGACCACCCGATGATGGCGTCCGGTCGCCGCTCGATGGGCTCGCTGTTTCGTCTCTTCCTTTTCTTCTCTTTCTTCTGCTCGTTGTTCGGCGGCGGAGCGCCAGACGATCTAGCCTCCGACCGCGCCGCGCTCATTGCTTTCTCCGCTGCCGTCTCCGGCGTCACGCGGCGGTGGAACGTCTCCGACCCCTCGCCGTGCGCCTGGTACGGTGTCACCTGCGCCTCCAACCGCGTCACGGAACTCCGCCTCCCCGGTTCGTACCTCCTCGGTCGGATCCCGTCCGGCACCCTCGCCAATCTAACCGCTCTCCGCGCGCTCAGCCTCCGCTACAACCTCCTCTCCGGCACCCTGCCACCGGACTTCGCCGCGCTCGCCAACCTCCGTTATCTCTACCTGCAGAACAACCGCCTCTCCGGTGGTATCCCCGCCGCCGTATTCTCACTCCGCCAGCTCGTCCGCCTGAACCTCGCCGGTAACTCCCTCGACGGAGGAATCCCTGTGGCTTTCAACAACCTCACTGGCCTTTCGACGCTGCTCCTCGACCACAACCGGCTCTCCGGCGAGATCCCCGACCTCCGGCTTCTGGGTCTCCTTCAGTTCAATGTGTCCTTCAACCAGCTCAACGGGTCCATCCCCGCAAGCCTCCGCGGTTTGCCCGCGAGCTCCTTCGTAGGAAACTCCCTCTGTGGTCGGCCCCTCGCCCCCTGTCTCGGCGAGCCCTCGCCGGCGCCGTCCCCGTGGATCCCCAGCAACAACGGCGATAGCGGCGGGAAAAAAAAGCTCTCCGCCGGCGCGATCGCGGGTATCGCCATCGGCTCCGCTGTCGGCTTCTTGGTTCTCCTCCTCCTCCTGGTCCTCTGCTGCCGAAAGCGGGAAAAGGACGAGGCTGGGCCAAAGGCAGGGGGAATGATGCAGCCGGAGGCGGAGATGGCGCTGAGGGGCAAGCGAGAGTCGGCGGATAATGTGGCAGGGCCACCTCCGGTAGCGGCCTTACCTGCGGCGGTGGCTGGAGGGGCGAGTGGGAGCGCCCGGAAGCTGGTGTTCATCGGGAAGGTTCAGGGGATATACGACCTGGATGACCTGCTGCGGGCATCGGCGGAGGTGCTCGGGAAAGGGACGGCCGGGACGACATACAAGGCGATGCTGGAGATGGGGATGGTGGTAACGGTAAAGCGCCTCAGGGACGTCAACGTCCCTGAGAAGGAGTTCCGCGAGAGGATGGAGGCCATCGGCGCCATGGACCACCCCAACTTGGTGGCCCTCCAAGCTTACTACCATAGCAAGGATGAGAAGCTTTTGGTCTATGAACTCGTGCCAAACGGAAGCCTCTCCTCCATCCTTCACGGTGAGCCCTTTCTTCTTCCTTGGTACTGCAATGCATTTCCTCGAACAGTGTCGGTGTTCCTTATATTGAATCCTTCTAATGTGTTCGAAGAATTGTCACGCTAAGTACTCATGCTCTGAATTCATCTTCCATGGCAGGAAATAAAGTATCGGGCTGCACCCCTCTCGACTGGGAGACAAGGCTGGAGATTGCTCTCGGAGCAGCACGGGGCATCGAGTTCATACACCTGCAGGGCTCTGGTCTCACTCATGGCAACATCAAGTCCTCCAACATCATTCTTTCGAAATCGAACGAGGCTCGCGTCTCCGACTTCGGCTTGAGCAGCCTGGGCTCGACCCCGATGCCCAATCAACGCGCCGCCAGCTACCGCGCCCCGGAGGTCACGGACGTCCGGAAGGTCTCCCAAAAGGCCGATGTTTACAGCTTCGGCGTGCTTCTCATGGAGCTGCTCACAGGCAAGCCTCCGACGCAGGCGCTCCACAACGAGGACGGCGTCGACCTGCCCAGGTGGGTCCAATCGGTCGTCAGGGAGAAATGGAGCTCAGAGGTCTTTGACCTTGAACTGCTGAGGCATCAGAACGTGGAGGAGGAAATGATGCAGCTGCTGCAGCTGGCCATTGACTGTGCTGTGCACTTCCCAGAAAACCGGCCATCGATGTCGGAGGTTGTAGCCCGGATCGAAGGGATCCGCAGCAATTCTAGCATGACAAATCAGCAGCAAGGGGGCACCGCCTTTGGTGATTGATGGAGCCATCTGTTCCCATCATCTTCGAGGCATCTTCTTCCATGGATGAACCAAAATTGGATTGTTTGTGTGTTTGTCCTGGGAGCAAGTCGATGGTCATTATTTTCCTTCCATTCCTTTTGAGTTGGAACTGTTCATGTGGTTCTTCTTCATCCTAAATCTCATGTTATTATTTACATTTGTTATTTCTTGGAGGGTTGTTTGATGCTGAGAAAGAGTTCCTTCCTGTCCTTGAGGACTCTTCATGTTGTTTCATCTTCAGGTAATTAACTTTATTGGATGGTAGAAGTGATGCTAGGATTGATGCTTCTTGATCATTGTTGTAATTACATTCTATGTATGTTTCAATCAAATAGTAGAAGATTCTGTAGCTTCATTATGGCTTTTCTAACCTCTCCAGTCTCGTAGGTGAACAGCTAACCACTGAAGTAGTCTTCTTGTGGGGCTGCATGAAATTTCCAGTACATTTAGTTGTTTCTGTACTTTGGTGACCACCAACTGTATGTTATCTTGTGCTGTATTACATGGACAACAATATAGCTGCCTTCGGTTCAGTGTTGACCAAACCAAAATCTGTCTCTAATTCTTCAAGATCTGCTGGCATTTTGGTCAGAGTAGCAGCAGCAAGAACAAGGCTCCATTCAAACTAAGATGAGTCTTCTTCAGGCCTTCTACAGGTTTGGCAAAGCAATGCAGGAATCAGGTCAGCTTCTCTTCACTTGGGTTAGGTGGCTTCTGGGAATCAGATTTCTCCCCATAAAACAACTCAAGTCATGATTGGGAGTTGAGAATTTGGACAAAAGTTGACACATTCTTTAGTTAAATCTTCAGCAAGGGTTTCTTGTATATGCTGCACTTGCATTTTCATTATTTGGAAAGGTTAGTCATACACAGCTAGCATTGAGTTTTGTTAGATATAATGAGTACTAATTTAAATTGATTTCATTATAGAATTATATCATCATCTGGAAGAGAATTGAATATTGTTGTCATAGTCAACTTGAATATGTTGTTATTAGTATTATTATTCAAAGGGTAAATAGGAATTTAAGCTCAGGACCCTATGATAAATTAAAGTGTTGAACCCTTTACTAACTAAATTATCTGACACAGTCGATATATTATTATTATTATTGTTGTTGTTATATGCTCAAATAAGCTAATAAGGCAAAAGTTATTTCAATAGTATATAATCATAAACAACATTAGTGTTGTATTTTTTTATTTTTTATTTACTTTAATGATAAAAGATTGAGATGGACTCTCCATATCAAAGAATGTGTGTCATCTGTCCAATATTTATTACTTTATTTGAAGAGGTTGAATTTATGGCACCGAAGCAGTAAACAAACAATCTCTTGTTAACTTTAATGTGCCGGCAATGAATCATATTTGAAGGCTTCAGCAGAAGATAGCATTACATTCTAAATCATTCTTAATGCATTGCCTTATTGAAATAGAATCATGCTATTTAGTTTCTTTGCATCTCATTATATATATATAGAGAGAGAGAGAGATGGGCTCATGTTTTCTTGTGGAATTGGTACTGGATATTAGTGAAATAAGTTTTTCCTTCCTTTTGTAGCAATACAAAATTTTATGTATTAGAGTTAAATAAAAGTTTATGCATCGTAATTTGGTCATATCCATAAAAAGAATTATTCACAGCACCTCATAGAAATGATTGTTGATTGAATATTCGACAAGATAGATGGACAAAATATTCTTATAATTTATTGACTTAGATGTGCTTTATAAATCTTGTGGTCTTTTTGCAGAGACAATAATAGTACATCAATTCTTGCACCATTCAAAGCCTCACCTGCAGATCCTCCTAATCTTTGCTGCGACCACATTTTAAGGGAACATAGAAAGCAATGCAAGAGATCACATCACAAGAAACTGCCCAAAAAGAGTGATTTGCATGTTGCCAATTCTTCCTCTAAAATATGATATCTGCATTCAAACAGCTGCAATATGAGTCATAAACAAAACCTTTTTTTTAATCTTGAAGAATATTTCAGTCATAGAAAAAAGTTCAAATTCCCAAACAGAAAAGTAGAGCATTGTGGAGTCGAGGAAGGTTGGTCGTGCACACCATCTGTTCCAGTAGTTCACACAGATGCAAACTGGATGAAATAATAGGAAAAAATAATATATTTTTTTTGTAATTGAAAGAATTAAAGTTGTTGAGCTGTTCCACTTGTCTCTCGGAGAGGCTGGCATGCATGACATGACATATTTGAAGGGAAATGTAGGAGCATATCATTAATTATTGATGATGAGAAGTTGTACTTTACAGCACGTAGGAATTCTATATAGTTCTTATGCAGTAGTTTCTCAGTCGTTTTCATGCTTAACTCCTTTTTATATAACATTTTCTAAGTCACTTAGTTTCTTTTGTCAACTCCTCGAAGCAAAGTTGTTCTTCCCATCTAGGCTTCATCAGCCCAATTAATTCATTTTTCCCCGATGACATTCCTATTATGAGAATTTTTTTTGTAAATCTTAATTTTATCCTTTTATGTTAATTATTTTTTTAAGAAAATTAAAATCAATTCAAATTAATGAACTAGTTCAGGTCAACCAAAAGGCTTCCCTCCTCCTTCCCTTTCTCCTCGTCTCCTTATTCTCTCTTTTTTTTTTCTTTTTTTTATTCTTATAAAAAAAAGAAAAGAAGATGAGATGGAATAATGAGTGAGCAAAGAGGTAAAAGAAGGAAGAAGAAGAAAAAAAAAGAGAAGATCGAACTAGACTAAACTAGTTTGATTTAATATGATCTGATTTATTACAATATCACGTAATAAACATAAGAGATAATAAGAGAGAGAGAGAGAGAGAGAGAGAGAGAGAGAGAGAGAGAGAGAGAGAGAGAGAGAGAGAGATTTTTTATTATTCCAAAGGACATCCTGAATAAATTCTTAATAGAGGTGCATCACAAAAAATTAATTAATGAAGATTTTATGATAAATTACCCTTTTCCTTTTCCTCTGATGACAAAGATGACAAGTGATGTTTCTCACATTTTGCATTTGGCAAAACGTCTTTAATCTATACGTATTACATTCGAATCCGAGTCCTCTCTTGATTATTATGCAAAAGGATATCCTGAGTTTGGCATTAAAGTATACATCAAAGAACTCATATATAAACGCTAATTATCCATAAACTAGCATAAGTTAGGTTTTTTGAGGTGAGTGGTCCACAATATCCAACCAACAAAAATATTCATGTTCCCAACCTAGAAAGAACGTGGAAGAAAAAAAAGTTTGATTCATTATTCTTTTAGCTAATATAACGAAAAAGAAAGGATCCAAAATCATATCTAGCAATCACCTATGTATTTAGTGAAATGTACTTTAATATACTACATAAATTGTGTTATAATTTCTTCCACTTAACTCATTAGAAACGTTTTATTAGTAACTATAACTTACATACGAGGTTATATCTAATGTCATATTATACAAATTGACACATCTCGTGAGTTCAGTAAGTATATGTCATGCTCGTAAAAAACGAAATCAATACACGATACTCTCATGAATACGAGATTTATATAGGATCAATAGGTTGTTTATCAATAATAGTCGATCGAAATCAATATGAAATGGGTCTCGAGCAATAATCGTAAGCTTCTTTAGTCGGCGGGTTCCTAAAAAATAGCCGATGTCATAGTGGTGGGCTTATTACAGATTATCCTGTATTTTACTACCTTTAATGTCTTAGTTCTTATATTTAAAAAAATTATAATGGTATTCATATAGTTATAAAAGTAAATATCTAGATCCTTTACCCTAACGATGTCAGTTTTATCGATAAAAATATAAAAATAAAAGATAAAAAGATAATTTTAACATTTAATGGAAAACGACGACGTCGACTACTTTCGATGATGATAAGGTCTACTCTCATTGCAATACCACTCGCCTCCACGAGGAGCACGTTGCTGACCTCATTGCTACCTACCCCATGTCGCTTTACATTTGCATCGATGCTGACACAGTTGTCAAGCATCTACGATGAAGATGAAGGTGGTTGCCATGGTGTCTACGACGAAGATGGTGATTGTCTCATCGCTAACTCGTTGGGCGGATCCCAGCCTCGACCTAAAGCTAGGGTCATCGGAGCTCTTGTCGCTCCCCTCCCGCTGCCTTGTTAGTTCCGACACCACATCTCATCGAGCAACCCTTTTATCATTCTATATCTACATTGATGTCGATGCAATTGCCAAGCAACGAAAGAGCCACTCAGCATCTACATCATATTGATGCAAATACAGAGTAGCGATACTTGACAACTATACCAACACCGATGTAAATGCATCAGATGTTATCTTGATCGAGCCAACGATTGAGGAAACCCAATGACTTGGTCCAAGGGAGACAGACCATAGTGTCTACAAAAGAGCACGCTGCCTTGCAGGAGCTGTATAAGTCAAAGACCCAGAACCAGTCAACAATGGGCGTTGCCCTTGATGGTATTAAGTCGAGCACTAATTAGAGTTTCTCCACATCATCGTTGTTGTACGGGAGGCCATTGGAGCAAAGAGTAAGCACGATAGCGAACAAGTCAAGGGAGGTGGTGGAGTGCTTATTGCACATGGTGGAGAGTTTCGAGTGGGAGCAGATCGAGGGAGGGAGAGGGTGGGTAGAGGTGTCCTCAACTGTGATGGGGTAGGAGAGAGATTTGGGGATTTCGGGACATTGCTCCCAAGAGAATAGGATATCGAAAGAGCAGGAGGATGGGGGTAGCCACTGTCATTTCGTCGACGTCGATACAATTTTTGAGCAGCAATTATATCAGCATCGACATAGATAGAGCGACGCAAGGTGAACGATAATGAGATCAGTAGTGCGCTCCTCGTGGAGGCGAGTGGTATCGTGGTGAGAGCAAACCTTATCGTCGTCAGAGGTAGCCAAGTAACTACGTCTGTGTTGACACTAGTGATATCGTTTGCTATCAAACATTAAGATGACCTTTTGTTTTCATGTTTTTATTAATAAAACTGATGTCGCTAGGATAAATAAATTTAAATGTTTCATTTTAATTATGGAAATACTAATGTAACTTTTAAGTGTAGAGATTAGAATGAAAGATAACTAACTACATAGGATAATTTATAATTAGCCCCGTGATAACCTTGGATGGCTTCAGGGACTCTGAGATTGTCTCAAAGGCTGTTGTGGCTTCTGCCCACCGTCCAAACGATGCCTCGAGGTTCATCATCTATGTGAAAGCTAGCGTTTGTAGTGAGACTGCAGAGATCAACAGGTCGATAGCGAACCTGATGCTGCTTGGCGACGGAAGAGATGCCACCATCGTGACCGGCAGCAAGAATGTGGACGACGGCATCACAACAACCTTCAGGTCTGCAACCTTCGGTGAGTCGCCTACGTTTCTCGTCACCACTGAAGCTAATTCTACGTAAACGGAGGATTTCATGCAACACCTCCATGAACTTTGAATCAAATCACCACTTTCGGTGTTAGAGATGGAATTGGAGTATAGTTGACAGCATGCATTCATCTTTGACTGCCTCGTCCTCGATCTCCTCCGCCTTCTTGTTGCAGCCATCACCGGCAACGGCTTCATCGCCCGGGACATGACGTTCGAGAACACGGCCGTACCGGAGAAGAACCAAGCAGTCGCCCTCCGATTGGGGTCGGACCTCTCCGAGTTCTACCGCTGTAGATTCAACGGCTACCAAGGCACTCTTCCATGTGCACTCGCGGCGGCAGTTCATCTACGGTACTGCTGTACATTCAAGGGCTACCAAGGCACTCTCTATGTGCACTCGCAGCGGCAGTTCATCTACGGCACCGTCGACTTCATCTACGGCGATGTGGTAGCCGTTCCAGAGCTGCAACATCTTCGTCCGGCGGCCAATGAGGAACCAGAAGGACATCATGACCGTCCAGGGACGGGCCGACCCCAACAAGAACACGGGCATATCAATCCACTGCTGCGTCGTCACCTGCAAGAACTCCTTCAAGACCTACCTCGGCCGGCCATGGCAAAAGCACTCGAGGACGTCTTCATGAAGACGTCGTTGAGCAGCCTGGTTGATCCGCTGGGTGGCTCCAGTGGAACGGAAGCTTTGCGCTGAGCACACTACAACTACGGGGAGTATATGAGCACCGGCACCGGTGCCGACACCAGCAACCGGGTGAAGTGGCCAGGGTATCCCGTGAAAAGGAGAGCGTCGGAGGGTTGTGAGCTCACCGTCGGCAACTTCTTGGGCGGCGACGAATGGATTCCGGTCAATGGGGTCCACGTGTTTAACAATAATCTTGGAGAAGGCTAGTAAACGTTGATTCCACTCAAGTAAAGGGAATCAATTCCCACAACCCCACACTTTAGTTATCTCTTAGTGTCGTGGGACTAATTATATCATTCAGTGGTACCATATATCATGATTGGACATTAATAATTTAACCTATCATATCATGAACATCTAATATATATGTTGAAGATGTAATATACTCACATAAATCATAGTTATGAGAAACGAGCCAATCATTGACTTGAACTAAACCACGAGTCGGTGGTTGAACCAATTGGTCAATCATCACAGTCACATGTTTAATTAATTAAAAAACAAATTATAAATAACATAATAGAAATATTGAACACAAAAAACTATGGAAAATTTGGACAACCTTAATCACTAAGAACATACGTAAGTAGATAGAAAAAGTAAAACATAAAGATTGTTATGCCTAACCACATAAAAATACCAATATTCAAGAACGAGAATATTAACTAATAAGGTTAAACAAACAATGACAATCAATTATCAACTAATTAATATAAAATTAACTATGCACTTCTTATGATTTATTATGTTAAATGAAATAAATTCTTAAGAACTTTTAAGTATTAAATGCAAACATGCATCCAGAATACATAATGTATGTAGAATGTAGTCAATGAGGAGTAGATTATACATCAGATACAGCAAGATCACAAACAAAACTCACCTTGAGATTATCCATTACATGCAGCAAGTTCATCAACAAAAGTCAACTTGAAGAGGCAAAAAATAAATGCATGAGAGCAATTTTATACCCTAGAATTTAACCTCTAAATAACTAAAAGAGCAAACCTGCATCAACCCACAAATGTCCAAAACAAACCTATGAAATATCTTACCTAATAGATGAGGATCCAAACTTCCAAAGGTTGTAGATGAAATGAAGAATCATTCAGAAAGGAGAAACAATATTAGTGTTGACAACATCAAAACACCCCAAATGATCACACTCATCTTCACCAAAGCACTTCTTATACTACAGCAGGAAAAACTCCTAGAAAGTATTTTATTGTTACCTATGATTTCTCAATCCAATCCAAGACTAAAAGTGGCATCGGTGTTGCAGATGTGGGTCTGATCATATACCAGATATCAAGATACTTCCAATGAATCACACAACAGTAAACACCAATTGAAAAATGCCACATAAAACAGAAGGAATTAAGTAAATTATAACAGAAATTATTTTTGATATCTCTTCCAATCTCTGGAACAAAACCAAAATTAGAAAAAAAAAAAAGAAATACACAATTACTATACCTCTGTTCTTCTTTTCTCATCATCTCGTTTTTGTGTTCTTTGCCCGTACTTTGTTTTCTCTCCTTTTGGCCATGAGATTAGGGCAACAACGACTGAAGACAGAAGCCAATGAAGATCTGATCCCACCCCATTCTATCCATTTCTCATGGACAGCAGAAGTGGGTTTGGTTTGATATATTGTACTCTCATTGAGGGTGTTCCAGTTATATTATGCTTTTTAATAAAATTGGACCAGACTACCTTGACTTAGCCTGTTCATGTGAGTTCATAGAATACTGGATCAACTCAAAGCCATTTTTAAGAAAAGACGGTCTGACAAGTAGTTTGTACTGGTCAGCAGTCCCATTACCCCTTTTTTTGGTCAGATAACTGGTCTAATCCACTTGTGACAACTATGGTATAAATACTCTGATGTGTGCAAAACAAGTGACATTAAACATGATCCATGCATTAGAATGCAAAGATCTCTTTTATTCTGTGGAGTGTTAGATTACTAAAAGGAAAAGCTTGAAATTTGTAACAGTACATCCATCCACCACAGGTAAATGTTGATAAGCTTTAATGATGATCCACAAGGTTCAATAATGACTGTCAAAGGACAAAAACTGATGAACTACTTGTGTGCTGTTTGTGGCAATAAAGAGGCCAGTACCGAGCCCCTTGCTTTGCTGTTCAGTAGGTCCTTGTACACAGGAAGAATCTAATAACTACTTGCAACAGGTGTAGTTGTGGAATGAATGTAATAACTTGTAGATGATACCAATGAAAATTCCAAAAAGATGATATCAGTGAAAAATATCCAAAAAATTTAGACAATGGAATATTGAGAATGATTTCATAACAACTGTTGTAACAAACAGAAGCCAATTCTATATAATATTTTAACTTGGGGTGTCATCACAACTAGAAATGCTTCAAATTTGGGTATGCAGCTACTCATCCTAAAGTCAAACATTTCTTCTGGTTACTGTGGTTGGATAAATTGCACAGACAAGGTTGAAAAAGAAAGGACTGTATATTACAGATGATTGACATCCTTCTGATGATTGAGATTACTTTTTCTTCATTTGTCCTTTCACAAAAGTATGCTGTGAGATGCTGTTCAGCAACAAAAGATGGTTAGTGCTATCCCAAGTATGGGAGGCTTACTGAGTTCTATCATCTGGAAAAACTTGTCAATATAAAAGCTTTTATAATCTCCCATGAATATGAAAGATGAACCAGCAGAAGCTAAAACAAGTAATGGAAGAAAAGCCATTAAGAACATTCAATCAAAGTGAAGACTACATAACCAATATACTCTCACCAAAATCTATAAACAAAATAGAACAGATATGGGTTCTAAAGAATGTATATATACCTAATGGCCTTTCTGAATAAACCAACATAAACCTTGCATAACCTAAGAGGCATATGACTGAAGAAATCAAACTTAACTGTGTGAAAGTACACATTTAGAAAGGATGGGGAACACAGTATTTTTGGTGTCTTCTTTGAGACACTGCTATTTGGTTGAGCCACCAAAAGCAACTATTTCCTATTAAAGAGATTTAAATTTTGGAAGACATCAAATAAAAAGGTAAGTAGTCAAACTATGAACTTAATAGCTTTAATTTTTACTGGCTTTTATGTTCTTTGGTCTGCCGAAACTGAACTAAACAGATGTTGATGAAAAAAAAAAACAAAACTATGCTAAGAAAAGCACTAATTATGATTCAAGAATAAAAATTCACCTAGATATAAAGTCTAGGGTATAAGTAACCATTTGTAATCTGTAATCATCCTTAAAGCTGAAGTCAATAATTCATCATGTTCAATTGACCTATGTGATAGTTTATTTCACATTGGGACTCAAGTAATGCAACATAAGGTCCTGGACTCATGCATTAAATTGTCTAAACAAGTTTCAATTAAGGTTTGTAATTTCGGTCTGTACCGGTGTACTGAGCCTTGCTCGGTAAGGCTCGGTACGGTACGTACCGAGGCATACTGTGTACCAAGCGATATGCCTAAAATAGTTGAAAACACTAATACATATTATATTAGTGTTTTCAGTTATTTTAGCTAAAATAGCTAAAAGGTCGGTAATGGTCGAAATCGACCGGCACCGTGTGGTACAGGTCGATAACAGTCAAAATTTCGACTCGTATCGCTCGATATAGCCCTGTATTATTCAATACGGGGCCAAAAATTTGGTACCGCTCGGTAGCGTGCGGTCCACGTGCCAAGAGGATCTTGGACCGGTATGTACCGCCCGTACCGAGCAGGGCACATCGAAATTACGGACAGTACACATCGAAATTAAAAATCATGGTTTTAATTACCAATGACTCGGGCATGAGACTAGCTCGTATTTGGTCCTCAAATAATACTGATGTTGTAGATCTCACCACGTCCTCAAAACCTGGATTAAAAAGTATTACAGTGCGCTATGAGACCCAGAATTTTGCAACCAGAAGTAGAACCCTATATTTATTCCAAGAATCTCCTAATTATACTAAAGCAACTAGAATAAGAATATTCAACCAACTAGGAGAGAGAAAAAAAAGCAAATTTTACATAAAAGTTGATGAACAAGGAAAAGTTCCAGAATACCAATTTGAAAAACAAAAACACAAAAGCCACAAGTGACTCAATCCATATGTCCAGTTCTTGGCAGTAAAAAAAATCCAAAGCAGATATCATTTTCCAGCCCAAAATGTTCAGTCTTATGTCCTCTATTTTTTTAATTGCCTATGAGAGCTAACTCAACATTAAAATGAAAATAGTGAAAAGCTTCTGTTTATTTTAAAAAATTTAAGGTGTTTGACTCTTCAAAAGGTTTCTTAGATTTGTGTTCCTGGCACATGGACCGAATATTACCTGTGAGAGAGGCTTCAATGCTACATTGCTAAACCAACTAACCTTCTATTTATTTATATGCCATCTTTTATCACTGTCACAAATAGCTTTCAAGTGTTTTGGACTGAACATGACATGCATCCATGTGCTGCTAGCCTCATTGCACCATGTAAGAATTGCAAAGCCCTACAATCTGCTTTCTCTTGCTCCTGTTTTCCATGACCTATTCTCCAAATCCAGATGAGTATGCTCTTCTGTTCCTCTTCTAACTGCCTATTCTCCAAATCTAGGCTTAGGTGACTAGTCTCCTCTTTTCTTCCTCTTCTGTTTTACACCACCCGTTCTCACAATCAAGGCTAGGTGATTGTAACTTTTATTTCTCTTCCTCTTCTATTTTTCCACCACCTATTCTCCCAATCTAGCAGCAAATTGCTAGGCAAGAAGTACCTTTTTCCACGTGCAAAAAAATGTAGCCAAAATATTTTGAAGTTACCATGGACTCATGGAGATAGCCATACTGGCATCATATTTAGAAAGGAGTCACCATGGACACTTCTGTGACTGAAATCCTCTAAAGATGCATTGTTGATGTGTTCAGTAAAATAACATCTTCTAATCTCACTTTATATCACCATGGACCCTTCTGCGCCCAAAATCCTATCTAAGGATGCACTGTTGATGTGTTCAGTTAAATAACATCTTCTAATCTGACTTTGCATCCAATGGCTAGTTTACAATCAGCTCCTCTGTTTATATCCAACAGCAACCTTATTCTATTTTTGTTAATCTCAATAGTGCACTAAGTTTTCAAAAGAGAGGTCATAAGGTTTCTTAGGTTAGGATCACAAAAAGCTTAGAATTATTTTTATTAACTTGTTTTGGCCAATCACTACATATCTAAACAAATGAGATAAATAGATCAGATAGATGCAATAAGAAATTAAGTTTGAAAATAATTTTTTTTATGACAAATAATGCAGGAAAGATATTCAACACCAATCAAGTTGTTTGGCTTACAAGCACCAAAATTTATACTGGAAATTCTTAATTATAGTACATTAGTAGCATAGCATGAGTTTGGCAGCTGCTTACAGGAAAAGCAAGTCAAAATGGACAATAAGGTCATTCTAATAAAAGGCAAAATAGTGATCTTAAAGAAATAACTAATAAGGTTACAAAATGTACTTATTCAACATAACAGACAAATAAAAACATAACCATTAACCATCAATGAAGGCAAAAGAAAAAAAAAGTTTATGGACTAGGTTTCCCATAAACACTTTAATAGGGACATACTTAGCAGATGCCTTATCTTATCTTGTGAAATTAAAATGTAAATTAAACTACTAAACACTAAAGAAAATGATATGGAACAAAGCATATAATCAAAATTCCCTGATCATGAGCAGATAACCTTGTACAAAGCCCAATCACAGGAAAAAGATCTTGATGCCAACTACATATAATTGGAACATTAGAGCTTGTTGTCAACCATGGCACCATTCAAGGGTTGGATAAACAAGAATGACAACAAGACATCAAAGTAAAGGGCCATTTCTTTGGTAGGGAATGTGTTCTGGAGTTCGTATATGAGAGCTTGTATTAATTAGGATTGGTATTAAACAAAACTGAAAATGAGAACTCAGCAGGATAGATCGACAAGATAGATCACCAATGCATGAAACAATTCAGAGAATATATAATTTGAATGGTTTAATTACTAATGACTGGTGGAGGTTGAGTTAAAAAGAGCAGAGGAATCAAATTAATGTAGGATATTCAATTGTTCGTTTCTTGAAAAAACTAAGCAGTAAGGATTTTGAACTTATAACATGAAACAATGTCAAAAGGCCCTGATGGTACAATATGTACTACGAGAAAAGTAATCTAGTTAGAGAAATTATACACTTCCAGCAGAGAATAACTTACAAGTGCAAGATTGATCTGTTAAAATTCCTCTACTTCAATTGAGAATCCACATGGACATCGCTTGGTCCACACTAACGTTTTTTCATCAAAGCTCTGGTTCTCCACAGGATATACATGTTCATGGTCATGATCAGATGGAAAAACAGGTTTTAATTCTTGACTAGATCCATCACGAAAATCTGAGGCTGAGGACGTGTTGCCATGAGGACTATTTTCTTGAGAAACATTTCTATTACTCTTTTGATCATTGCTAACAGTCCCATGTGTGGATGATGAGTCCACATATGAGTTCTTCAAATGTTGTCTCGTAATAATGGAGGAAAGCAGTTGGAACCACCTTGAAAGGGCATGATTCTCATTCCTCTTTCTCTCTTCAGATTCTCTCCTTTCTTCTTCTTCTGCATATGCCTATTTAAAACGAAGATTCCAACAGAAAATAATGGCATATGAGTCAGAATAAACATTTAGATGTGAACATATTGCAGCAAGCAGTCGGTTGCTGCAATATTATCCACGTGACTGCAAGGAAAGCCAACAAGACATCTTCTAAAAGGACAAAAAAGGCATGAACGTAGCAATGAACAGGGACTAAATTACCACATATTGCAAAAGTTTTATATATGAAGAGATACATGTAAAGTTTCTCTATGTAACTTTAAAGCAGAATAACAGTCATTCACATAACAAAATTCATAAAAATACTTTGAATCCAAATACAAACAAATAAGATTATCACATAATAGTAATTCAAAATCCAAAATTTGTGTAGCTTTTATTCAACATCTCTATAAGTTTCAAGGTGCCCTAAGCTGCACACTATCAGTCAGAACGAGTATCAAAGTGCAACACATGCCTTCATATGTTTCAAGCAGTGATGTAAAAAGTGCTAGGCGCCAAAAGGCGCGAAGGTCAAAAAACGCTCAAGGCCCGAGGCGCTCACCTGAGCGGAGCGAGACACTAAAATATAAAAATATACAATATAATTAATAAATATAATTATTTAAATAAAAATATGATATTAAATTTAAAAAATCTTACAAAATCACAATATCACGTTAACAAAAAGTCTCAAAATTCAAAATAATAACAATAATTTAAATAAATAAAAATTAGTAGTATTAAAATCAAAATAATATATTATTAATCTAATAAATAAAAAATACTGTTACTAGTATACAGTTAACAATATACTGTTAATATACTGTTAACAGTATACTATCGAGTTGATGTGAGAAGAGAGAGTAAGAGTAATAGTAGCTACGAGCGAGAAGCGACAACGACAGCGGGGCCAACGATGGTGGTGAGCAGCGAGAGTGGTAGCGGTAGCGGTTGCGAGGGCGACGATGGTGATGAGCAGCGACAACAGCGACGAGCAGCGATAGTGGTAGCGGTTGCGGGGGCGCAGCGTAAGAGTAAGACTAAGGTTACTTGATCGAGAGAAGCGAAGCGATAGCGATAGCAATGAGCAAATGGCAAAGCGATGGGATCAGCGGCGGCGAAAGTGGCAATGGCAGGAGTAGCGACGAGCAATGACAGTGGAGAGAGGCAACGACAACAGAGAGGAAATGTCGATGGCAAAATCGCAAGCAGCGTTAGGGTTGGGGAAGTCGCGAGAGGGATGCTGGGAACCTGATATTAGTGCTTTAGTTGGTTCAATCTGGTAGCAGTAGCGACGAGCAACGACAGTGGAGAGAGGCAACGGCAACAGAGAGGAAATGTCGATGGCAAAATCGCAAGCGGGGTTAGGGTTGGAGAAGTCGCGAGAGGGATGTTGGGAAGCTGATATTAGTGCTTTAGTTGGTTCGATTGAACCAACTAAAGCACCGGAGACCGAACCAAACATAAAACACTAGTTCGATCGCCTGGTTTAACACGGGCGCTTGCCTGAAGCGCCTAGCGCTTGGGCTCGGGCGAGCGCCCAGGCGGCGCCTCTTTGAAGCGAGGAGCCTAGACATGAAGTGAGGCGCTCGGGCCTCGCCTCGCCTCGCTCGATCACCTAGGTGAGCGCCCGAGTGCCTATTGAAATCACTGGTTTCAAGTATCTGATGTGAGTCAGCAAGAGTTTAGCAAGTTTTGTTAACAAGACAGGATAAGATTTTGAAGCACATGCTAGTTCTTAATATAAGTGCTTCCTACTTCTTTCTAGTGATGCACTAACATCAGATGCACATAACGTGGCCATGAGGTCCTTAATCTTATTGTACTTGTAGTTTGTCAACCCTCTGTATTGGTTCTTCAATATTTAAAAAGGCAAATTAAGTAAACAATAAACAGACAACTGCTAGAATGCAGTACTTTATGTCTTTGACCACTTTGAGACAGTTACATGATACAATAATCAGTCAAGGTGCTCTGATCAAAATATCAAATAACATGGGTCAGAGTTGGCAAATCACATGTAACTTGCTCTTTATTAAACTCAATAACAAAAAACTGTTACAAAATTATAAAGTTTCAAGAGTCATCAACATTGTGAGCAATTTAGTCCGGAGAGGTCTTCTCCTTAAAAACATCTATGTTAGGATATGTAGTCTAGAGTTGGGATTGTGGTAACTGCAGATTGTAGAACCAAAGAAAAGTTTTAAAATTAAACTAAGAACCGGAAGCAGGTGAACCTGATAAAGCTTACCTCCAAGATAGCATCTTTGAACTCACTACAAACCACAATCCCATCAAATGCAGGAATGCAGCGGCCATTTCGAAAATCAAATCCAACCATAGCAGGTGCAAAATCAATTTCTAGTCTCTTTGCAACTGGAACCAATCTGGGTAACCTCAAGTGCGTAGTACCAGGTGGGAGGCATTTCTCAGACCATGCTTCCACTTGACCACGCTCATTCTATATAGATATTCATGAAAAAAATGAGTCAGGAATTACCTAAGACATCGACCAAATATTTAACCAAAAAAATTCAGGGCAGTAAGATGGATACTTGGATAGAGTGTGGATGTATACTGCATATCTAGAAAGAAGTACTAGAAAACCATAGAATAAGTAAACAACGATGGTCTTAGCTGACGTCACAAACAAGATGTCTTCCGAAGACATGTTGTATTACATAAATGGACTTGAAATGACAGAATGATCGATACATCAGTGTGAGCATATTGAAAGTTCTTTACGAAGTGACGAACTAAAAGTAGAAAAATATAAAACATAGCAGTACTAATTAATCAAATTAGAAATTCAGAAACAAATTTCACCACGATGACTGATAATAGCAATGAGCCTAATCAGCTAAAACAACAATCTCATTGTTACTACACAGATTAGTAATAAAGACTAAAAAAATGTGCATCTGAAGTTTAAATTATGCCTAATCCGCATTATAGACATGAGTGCAACATCATATAAGGCACAAGACTTCTGACTATAAACTTGGTTTCCAAATAATTAATGTTATCCTAATTGCAGAAGCAACTCCATGTACCCAATGAATTTATGATGACTAAAAAACCAGAAGAGAGAAACACAAATAAGGTCATCTTTAAGCCAAGGGATAAGGAAAAAGAATCTATGATTTTTTTTTAGTAGAAAGTGAAGTATACTATCACCTTTGGCACGATCCCATTTACAGCATGGGGGAGTTTTAGTGATTCCAACTGCCACTTCCCAAAAAGTTCTACAGAAGGTTTGCCATAACCCTCTTTGGGAACATCTACTTCAGATGTCTGTCCACTGACAAAATATCTTGAACGTTTCACTACCTGGAAAAGAAGAAAAAAAAATTAGGTTTACATAAAAGAAAGGCAGCTGGATCATAATCATGTTGATGGTTTACACTTTACACCTTTGCTGGCATTTCACTAGCTCTAACTTGCAAGCCCTCCCGTAGCCACTTTTGCTTCGTTTGTAGGTTCTGGACACAAGACCGAGGATATACAGGATGGCCTGAACAATAACCAAGTATTGGACCTTTTGGATATAGGACTTGATACTTCATCAACCATTTTTCAATAGCATAAAGATGGTGATTTTTATAGGCCTACATTGCATGACAATGCATTAGGAAAAAGTTATCTTCACACAAAAATCACCAAGTTATTACTTGTAAGTTTCTCATGTAGTTACCAATTGATTCGTAGGAAGAGGTTCAGTTAAAGCCCTAGTTGCAAGTTCCATATCTTCAAGAGAGTCCCTTGTTTCAATCCAAAGGCAGTTAGGTAAAGCTTCAAGATCCATTGACTTGGTAAGATTGGACACTTTCTTACCCAATCCATCAGCATCACATGGACTTTCTAGGGGACTCTGAGAGGTAACCTGATTATCTCTGAAATTCATTTCAACAGAACTGATCACTTTCTTCTCTCGATCAGGTGGAGCCTTTCCATGCAATTCCTCCAATTGAACCACACTTCCAGCTGTAGCTGATTCGAACTTCTTTAGTGGTGCCAATACTGCTTCCCACCACTGTGCATTTATTCTTTTGGAAGCAATTTTGTACCAGTGCATGCAATACCTGAAAAACAGTTAAGTGGATTTCATGATCCATAAGAAGCACATTCTTTCAAGTTTCAACTTCTTGTAAATATACTGGGTAGTTGTTTAAAAACAGGATTTCTCAAAATTGATTTCTTTTATATACTGGTAATAGAGACTGGCCTCACCATGCTATTTTCTAAGTATCCCACAAGTCCTTGAGAGGCATCAAGAAGCTTCACAGATTAAGGTATATATGAAAAAAGGTAATTCTTTCTCACCATCCAACAAAATATCCAATGAAGTTTCAACCCTACAAATCCATGCCATATAACCACAATTGAGAGCAGTTACCTAAAGCAGTTCTAGCAGATGTATACAGGCTACGAATAAAGTGTTACATCTATAAATAGAGAAATTGTTTCCATGAGTAAAACCTGGTCTCCCACTTTGCAAAGGACCAACATTACCCCTATGAATATGATTATTTAAAATTTAAATAATAAAAATATTTTACCATTTTCAACATCTTATTTTATTTAAATTAGTGGTTCAAGTGTCCTGGCTTGTATTAAGTTAAATAACTACTTGTTATTAGTGTAGATGGTCTTGTATTAATATATAGACTCTATATTATTAAGCATCTGATCCATTATTCAAAACTAGTTGCAGTACAATATTGAATAGGTATTGTGTTCCATGTTGATGATAGTTTAGCCCCTCTCTTTCTTCTCACTCTTATCCTATTTTTTCAGCAGCAATAATGACTATTCTTCACTGGAAAAAACCTAATATCTCTTCTTTCTTTTATTATCTCTTTCAATGATTATAAATACCAAAGTTCCTCTCCCAGCAGCAAAGCATAGCAGTTGGGATTTTTTTGTTGTTCCTTGTACAGATTTCAATCTAATAATTTGTATGCAAACTTATCACAGGCTTGTGAGGCATTATAAACAAACACAAGTGACATAAGTCATAAGGTTGCAACATGATCCTGAGTGGCAAAGGCCCATATCAACAGTAGCTTTACAATCACAGAGAAAGAAATCAAGGTGACATAAAATAATATAAATCTCAAACAAAATTATCACAAGCTTGTGAGACATTAAAAACAAACACAAGAGACAAATGTGTTGAATTAAGGTGGTTGCACTATGATATTGAGACCCAAGCACCTCAATGTGCTTTATCGAGGCACCTTCAACTTACTGTTGCTCAATGAGAACCTCATCTGCAGCACCCGGGCTAACCAAGATGAACTATTTGGGTGCTGGGCATCCCAGGCATTCGTCTGAGCTACCATGAGCTTAATCAACCCAACATTGTAAGTCTAAAGCCCCATGAGCCTGGTTCAACATGCAAGTGTTATGAATGTGTGAAACATGACCTAAGTGTAGGCATGCAAACTCATGAGCACATGACTCGACTAACCAAGGTGCAAGCAAACAACCATTGACCAGCTTGAATCAGCATTGACCTGTACTAATCGCATTGACCAGCACAGAACCCATATGGATCTACACAAAAGCCACCCGGTCAGTACCAGTCAGCACACATCCACTGCATTCCAAAGTATACCTTTCAGCTCATACCGAGATGTCACGCCAAGCGCCCATAGGAGGTATGCAGGGTGAATTCTCAAGGATGTCACGGTGATCACCCCAGAGGGGGTATCACGCTATGCACCCCAAGAGGGGGTGCGCCCCAAGAGGGGGTAGGCAAAGTGCATTTAGTCCCACATTGGTAAGGAAAGGGGAGGTCTTGAGCCTTATAAGCGTTGGCGCTGCACACCCGGCAAGCCGGTTTTGTTGGGAGAGGGTAATGGCCACGTGACAAGTGGTATCAGAGCAACCCCTGGCCTTCACCAATCACCCCAGAGGGGGTGTCCACGTCGAGCGCCCCAGAGGGGGTAGGCAGGGTGACCTGTCCGTGACGAGGGCGTCACGAGATTGGGTGAGGGAGAATGTCACGCCAAGCGCCCATAGGAGGTATGCAAGGTGAATTATCAAGGATGTCACAGTGATCACCCCAGAGGGGGTATCACGTCGTGCACCCCAGGAGGGGGTGCACCCCAGAGGGGGTAGGCAACCGTGCACCCCAAGAGGGGGTGCGCCCCAAGAGGGGGTAGGCAAGGTGCATTTAGTCCCATATTGGTAAGGAAATGAGAGGTCTTGAGCCTTATAAGCGTTGGCGCTGCACACCCGGCAAGCCGGTTTTGTTGGGAGAGGGTAATGGCCACGTGACAAGTGGTATCAGAGCAACCCCTGGCCTTCACCAATCACCCCAGAGGGGGTGTCCATGTCGAGCGCCCTAGAGGGGGTAGGCAGGGTGGCCTGTCCGTGACGAGGGCGTCACGAGATTGGGTGGGGGAGAATGTCACGCCAAGCGCCCATAGGAGGTATGCAGGGTGAATTATCAAGGATGTCACAGTGATCACCCTAGAGGGGATATCACGCCGTGCACCCCAGGAGGGGGTGCGCCCCAGAGGGGGTAGGCAACCGTGCACCCCAAGAGGGGGTGCGCCCCAAGAGGGGGTAGGCAAGGTGCATTTAGTCCCACATTGGTAAGGAAAGGGGAGGTCTTGAGCCTTATAAGCGTCAGTGGTTTAAAAAGACGCTCGGGCGCTCGCCTAAGCGCTTGGGCGAGGCGAGGCGAGGCCCGAGCGCCTCGATCGGCTTCCAGGCGACGCGCTTCAAAGAGGCGCTGCCTGGGTGCTCGCCCGAGCCCAGGTGTCGGGCGCTTCGGGCGTGCGCTTGGGTTAAACCGGGCGACCGAATCAGATTTTTACATCTGGTTCGGTCTAATGTGATTTAGTTGGTTCGATTGAACCAACTAAATCACCGATAAATCGATTTCCCCAACCCTAAACCTCGCGATTAGCCTCTGCTGTCATGCCGCCGCCGCTGCTTGCTGCTCGCCGCTCTCACCGCCGCTTGCCGCCGCTTACTCGCCGTCGCTGCCGCACCGCTCGGTAGTGCGCTCGCCGTTTTCACTCCTGCCTGCTCGCCGCTACCTGCTCTCGACGCTCCCATCGCTGTCGACAGGCTCGATCTTCTTCTTCCTTTTGCTTCGAGCTCGATAGTATATCTTTGTTGCGTGTTAACAAAGATATCTTAATAACGATATCTTGTAACATTATACTTAACTGTTAACAGTATACTGTTAACAGATTTTTTTTATTTATTAAAATAATAATATATTATTTTATTTTTAATAGTATATTTTTATTTAAATAATTATATTTTTAAATTATATTTATAAATTTTTATATTTTAGCGTCTCGCTTCGCTCGGGCGAGCGCCTAGCGCTTCGGGCGATTTTAGACCTTGGCGCCTTTTGGCGCCTAGTGCTTTTTAAATCACTGATAAGCGTTAGCGCTACACACCCGGTAAGCCGGTTTTGTTGGGAGAGGATAATGGCCACGTGACAGAGAACATGGCTATAATCCATGAATGGGATATACAACCATTTTTGCCAAGTCGTCAGTTTGTTATTGAATAAAACCAATTAGTTGAAACAAGTAATGGCATTGTGGCATCATCAATCTGCTTAATTCACTGCCTAAAATGAGTGCCTATTTGGTGCATTCTTTGTTCATGAATGAGTGATAATACAACTGTTCTTGGCTCATAGCAAGAGGAAACAAGAGAAAGGAAAAGGAAGGCAATCAGAAAAATCAAGCAATTGACTGGAAATCTAAACAATATCTCTGTAGGAAACCAAGTAATACAGTTAATTTCAAAGAAACAAATTTCTTGAATTGAACATTTTTACTTTTCTCAACCTTAATAATAATATGAAGATTGACTAGATATATATGCATTTTGAGTTGTATAATCATATTTATCTAAGAAAGGTAAAGTTTAGGAAAGAAATAGTGAAGGTCATACCTACGTGACACATCTTTAGCACCATTTCCAGCAAAAGCAACAACATATCTCAATGGTCTTCTACAAGCAGCAGCTGCCGCTTCTACCCTTTCTGCACCATCAACTATAGCATTTGCAGCATCAACATGCACCCATCTTCCTGTTAAAGTCTCTCCACTGCAGTAGACTTCTGCCCAGTACAAAGGAGGCCCAGTCCTTCTAGACCAAACTGCACCAGAGCTACCATGCATTGAAACTGAGGAATCTACAGCACTTCTTTGCGTTGGTTTTTTCGCAGAAGAAGCAAGTCTTGTCGAAGATACAGGCGACTCATCAATCTCAGAATGTAATTTGTTATCTGCAACAGCTGCAGCAGTTGCTGAAATGGCCATTTCCATCTCCAACATGAGCTCCATATCCCCTTTTCTTTTTGATTTTGTGTCCTGACAATTAAACTTGTTATTGCACATTCCAATGGTTGATGTATAACTGACTGGATCATTGGAAGAACAAGCAGCTGCAGAAACCTCAGGCAAATTCTCCTTGCAACCTGAACCTTGCTGCTCCTCATCAAACTTATCCTTACCAGATATTTCCAAGTTTTCATTATTCTTATTCAGTAAATGAAGACCAGTTATTTCACTAACTGGACTAGGTGCCAAGACCGAAGTTGAAGGAGAGAATATTCTCATATCCATGCTTGCTGTATCTTGCTTTGTGGTTCCAGTTATATCAGCATCTGGCTTGAGAGAAGCCACATCAAGAATAGACACGAACCTGAAGCAAAGCATATCCTTTAGTAACTGATGGAAAGTGCTTAAAATAAATAAAAAGGTTGCATTATAATAATCAAGTGCATCAAACGTAATCTGTCATGGATAGAAAGCTTGTCCTGCACAGAAAGCTTCTCTAAGTCAACAACAAGAATCCATTGAAGATGCATCAAATTCCCAAGTTCATCTTCTGATGTCAGTTAAGCTTCTCTAGCCTAACTGCAACAACCAAAACTGTATACAATCTAAAGTCAATAGGCAATATCATGCATTTGCATGTTGACCCATACTCCTTGATATGAGTGATACGTGCCAATTGGATGTAAAAATTGAAACACAAAACCAACCAGGGTTGGTTGTCTACCTCATATCAAAGTGGATTGTGGCATGCCAATAAATACAGATCATTACAGATCAGCACAGGTTTAATTCAGAACAGGATTTGTATGATATAGGCCGAGACCAACTAGCATGACTTGGCATAGGTCCATGAACTGTTCAAGCTTAGCCAGTCCAAGATCTTATTCGCTTGCATGCAGCTACCAACAGGTTTGTGCTATAACAGTATTAACAATATTACCAAACATAAACCTAGTTCTATAAGGGTCTTTAACAGAATCTCAAAATTCATTTTCCAATGCCTTCAACAATATGATCATTAGAACTTTGCAATTAAAACAAACCTAAGTGGAATAAAAAATGACAAGAAGAAGTCACTACACAACAACTCCCAGCAATCTGAGCATCTTATTCTATGAAAAGCTAGGTTTCTAGTTTGACTGAGTCTAGATTGGTCTATTTTCATTTTTCAGGAATTGTTGGAAAGTTTTTTTTATCAATAATTAGTTGTGTTTTTGTAAGACATATTATTATTATTTGGGACATACTTTTGTTTGATTGATAGAAGTCTTATCTTCTGAAGCACCTAGATGATTTTAAACTAGGAGAAGTTAATGATCTTATATGTATTTTTTAGTAAAACTACTAATAGAGTCCTAGAAGGTGAAAATTGTGTGACAATCTCATTATGAATTTTTGATGAAAAAAATACTAATTTCTTAAGGCTTTTGGCCTTCTTTTCTACTATTCCTCTATGATAATATATTTTTTCATCTTTAATTCTTCCTTCAAACCTTAAACCTTGTCTTTTCCCAATCCTAAGTATCTTGCTTCTCTTATCTTACAGTCCAATTTAAAAACTTAATTGTCTTTAATCATTCATTGTACTACTTCATTGACTTATATTTGTGATGCATATTATACTAGATAATGACAAAATCATCCATTATCATGGCTCTCCATTTTGCATCATATGGGACCAACTAAAAGACAACTAAATCTGTTATAAGGGAAAAAAAGAGTGAAATGACAAGAGTTAATAGAATATGTATTGAAAAAAGAAGACAAAGTCAAAAGAAATATCCATCAAGGAAAACAAAAAAAATGTAAAAGGGTGAACAATGTGCTTAAGACCCACCAATTTGGGATCTAGGGATGGGCAATGTATGATTCCTTACTCCTACAACTATAGAGACTGTTTTCATGACTAAAATCCCAATCTGGGAGGGTGAATATCCACACCTTACCTCTACAAGTAAAAACAAATCGAACCTCGCTTAAGCTGCAAAGAATAAACCTTAACATTTACTAACACTTGCCCTCCTGGAAAAGTAGTAAGATAAAGATATACTATTTCTTTCAATCAAAAAAGTTCATTGGATCATTGTCATACAAATTTCACCATCTAATGCTTTATTTATAAACTAAAAATGTTTGTATAAAATAAGGACCCAATCTAACTTTTCCCAACACAAATACATCTGTAACTCTTTAAAACCAAGATTCCAATCTAATCATATCATTTTTTCAAGTAAACGTATAATAAAAACCAAAATAATAATATAAGGCAAGGATTTTAATTTTGGCTAGCAAACCCATAGTGGTCCTGCTTGGGACCACTACAGATCCCATACTGGCATACCATGTTTCAATACATTGGTACACACTGAGTTTAAAAAAAAGCCTGAAAAATTTATTGCCCCAGGCCCCCAAGTCCCTCTACCGGGCATACCGGGTGGTAGAAGTCTTGTAAGGGGCAATACAAGACTTGTACTAGGTGTACCACTTGTTTACCATGTTTTCATGTTGGTAGGTTGTCAGACCGATAAATAAACCCATACCAAACCATATTGAGTGTTATTGCAAATTTTTGATATAAGACTCATCCTACATTTATTAAACATTTAAAAATTATTAAAATACTCCTAAATTCATCAATAAAAACTCTAACCTACTTTCACAAACTAAAAACTTGAATTCACTTGGATTGGAATGCATCAATCATCTTTCTGCTGTACTAAACTTATCCTCAAAGTCTCATAATGAAGGCACACTAGTTTTGATCTTTAAATTTTTTCTTGGATTCATATTTAGCATTGATCCTGCTTTATATTTCTGCAAGCATTTGAAATCATACTGTTTTGTTTGGTTTCAAATATCGGGGCATGACATAAAGGTAAAAGACCACAAATGAATTTCAAGGTAAGAAGTAGGCATTTCAAAGGTTTCAAACTTGCTTTGTTAAGAGATAATCCCAAATAGAGTTACATTGTCATGCAAATCCACATGCTAACTTGATATACCATCAATCACAAGTGTAAGACAACATAACAATGCAACAAATAATTACAAGAATTTAATCTTCAAATAAGAATGAGAAAGGGGAGAAGAGAAGGACATAGTGAATTATAATAACAAGAATAAAGCTGAAAGCAATACTCAAAGAACGAAGATAGTAAGATCCTAAGAAACTAAAAGAAATATCCATCATATAGATAAAGAAAATAGCAAGACCATTAGATATGAAAAACCACAGTTTCTTTCCTAAAAAAAAAATTCATCATACCATTGTCTAATATGAAATTTTGTCTCCTATCAAGTGCCTTATTACATTATGGAAAAAGGAAGCCTCTAAGTTAGACATAGAGATAAAAGAGGGAAAAGAGATTGAGACAAAAAGTAGGAGAAGAAAAGAGGGAAGATAGGTAGAGAACTTTAGAAGATGAAATCTTGCGTAGTGCAATACTTCAATTCTAGAACATAAGGGCTACACAATACCAGTTTATAGACTCTCCTCAGCTGATACAAAACTCATCTACTCCATCTAAAACTGCATATTTCTTAACCAATCTATTACCGAATCCTATCTGAATAGGAAAAAGAGAAATGCCAATTAGCCAGCTGTCAATTTTATCCACACCACTGACACTCATCAGTGCCTCCAATGAGTCTCAAACCCCTAAGAAACCTGTGATCAAATCAAGTTTGGGCTTAGTTTAGAACTCTCCAAATGGATAAAGGTCAATCTGGACTATTGTTGCAGATTAGGAGTACGAGTTGACCTCATTGACCCATCAATTTTGACCAAATATGATCAAACATTAAGATGAGCTGGCTATGGTGATTATGTAAGCCTCTAAGCAATCTTGAGTTGTTGATACAAAATGTAGGTCTTTTCCCTAGGCAGCCCATATGTTAGGGGCATCCAAGAGTCCTAAGCAACCATTGTGAAAGGTTGCCCTCGCTCACCTCGTGGACTATCCTCACAAGACTTCACCTGACCCAATAGAGCTAGAGTGGAGACTTTTGTTCTCATTTCACAGGGGCCATGCTTGATGACGAAGGCTGCAAATCACTAGAAATTTGTATCACAACATTGTTCTACATGTTTCATAATCTAAGGCTTCATTTATGACTAGATAAGGTTGAATTAGAAAATGACTATAGCTTCTCTATCCTACCATCTCCTAGTCCAACCTTATCCAGAATCATATTTCTTTCTTATTTTATTATCATTTTTCAGTGATAAATAAAGATAATACTACATGAACTCAAACATCCCAATAAAAGAAATAATCCAAAAACCAATGAATAAAAATATAATTTAGATTCAACCAAATTATAAAAAAAATTAATCCTAGATTCAAATACAACATATGCTTTCTCACCAATAATCTCTGTTAAGCATAATAGGGTAAGTTTAATAAATAATTTTCAAAGCCTCCTTTTTCACCCTCCTCTACCTCCCATAAAACCACTAACTTCAACTGATAGCTCTGAGAAAGATAAAAGGGCACTTTATGAAACTGCAAATTTATAGATGGAAGAAAATATATTCAAGTTGTGGTTCGATAAATACTAATTATAAATTAGATAACCTATTTGACTGTTTAACCATCATGTCCACATACCGAGTTGTCAGATTGAGAGCTCTGAACAAGGCCACTGACAATGCAGCAACCTACATCACAAATAAATCCAACTATTAAAACATTTCATGCAATTCTTCAATTAAATAGATCAAAAATTACTATCTATATCTTTCACTCAAATGTAAAATCCATAGTGATATATATATATATATATATATATATATATATATATATATATATATATATATATATATATATATATAACTGAACAGAAAGAAAGCACAATGCTTGTCTTATATAAATTTAAACTTCAGGCAAGGATTGAAAAGACATGGTGGCACTAGAAAAGGAGCATAAAATTGCATTGGAAGAACCAAAATTACATTTGATTCACATTTCTTGTTATTCATTGACCAAGAAATCACCTACAGATATATAAGACTTATGCAATAAGATAAAGTCCACTGCCAATTCAAAGATCAGAGAGAAAAATAGTGTGACATATTTAAGACAAATTATAAAATTAATTTAAACCAGCCTGACCATGGATTAAGAATCTCACTGTCGTAAGAGACACCAGAGTCGAAGCAAAATACAATATCTTACTCAGCTCCTTGATTAATAATAATTTCTCCAAGAAAAGGAAAACAACAGTTGAATATTAAGAATTGTGTTCAAAGGCATCAAAACAATCAGCATAATAATGATCCTTGATGGCCAATAACAACTAAGTGAGCTTTGTGGAGGTGTTATGCAATGTTCAAGAGAAAACATCTATTCCAGTTAGACTTTGGCATACCTTTCTTTCTTCTTTATAGTAGAATTGCTCTTGCTTCATCTTTGAAGTTTGAAATAACCATGGACTCTTCCTCCTTAAGTATCAATATCACAAAATTCTATTTTTGGCACCTCATTTTGCAGTTGTCAAATGCTCACACCCAATAACTTTTGTGATAAACTGTATCTGTGCCAAATGGGCTAGTCTTTGGCACCTATACCTTGTAAATAGCAGTCATTTCACCTTGTCTAAAATATTTTCCATGTCTTCATGGATATAGGAGGATTACTCCAATTTTGTGAGAATAAATTGCAACTGAAAAGGTAAATCTTCCAACTCCACCAAACTGCCTTCTAAAATGTATGGCAAGCCCTCTTTTATTTGCATTTATGACAAACTTCAGGAAGATAGTTGATCATAAAATTTTATAAAATAATATATAGAGCAGGGTTTTTAATACCATTCCGTACTGCCCGGTATAGGCATCAGCTGATTAGCTTGCGAACCGCCCGCTACCGGGCGGTATCAGGTATTTGGCTGTGGTGAGGTGAGGCGAGGCAAGGAAGAAGAGGGCGTTCGAAGAAGAGGGAAAAGCGTCAAAGAAGAGGAAGAAGCATCGAGAAAGAGGACCACAAAGTCACCGATGCACTGTCACTAGCGTCTAGATGAACCTGAGCCCGTCGAACCTCGTCGCGAACTTGTCTTCCACACCCTTTCTCGATCCCGATCCGGCACCCTCCTCCCTCGACGATCCTGATCCAAGAGGTAACGATGAGGACAGTCGTACCTCTTTGGAGGAGTTGGAGGCATGGGGATCGAGGGAGGCAGCGGCAAGAGCAGCGGAAGAGGCGGCCGTGCGGAAGGTAGTGAAGACTCTAGTCTTCATCTCTGAATGGTCTCCCTTCATCCACTGTCGCCGCACGGAGAACCTTCTGATGTCATCTTTCTTCTCCCCGCCTCCTCGCCATAGTCGAGGTAATGGGAAGGACAAGGAAAAGAAGGACGAGGTGATGACGATGAGGCTAAAATTGATTTACATATATTTTTTTTAGGCGTATCACTCGGTATGCCCTGACGTACTTCTCGGTAACTCGTGCCATACCGTACCGAGCAAAACTCGATATATTGGTACGATACAAGAGTAAAAACCTTGATCTAGAGAAGTCTCAAATTCTTGCTCTCCTTATTAACTGACTGGCATGTTAATAAAGAAAGGCTTTACAGCATTGACTTAATACCTTGATCTCTATTCTTCAATATAAACTAGTCTACGATGCTTTCAAACTTCTGAGATGAATGCACTCA
Source organism: Musa beccarii (assembly GCA_024322285.1). Taxonomy (NCBI): domain Eukaryota; kingdom Viridiplantae; phylum Streptophyta; class Magnoliopsida; order Zingiberales; family Musaceae; genus Musa; species Musa beccarii. The sequence goes on along the minus strand of CM044401.1, from coordinate 20,630,689 downwards.
TGGATGACTTCCAAATTGAAAGTCTACTTGCCTGCATTGTACTTCTTAGCCTTGATTAATAATCATCAAACAATGTCTATAACCTACCAATATACTAGTACTTGGAGTCTATTCTGATGTCGTCAATATTCACTCTCCGAACAAATGCTTCTATTTATTCTGAGTATCAAAACAGGTGATTCATTGATTGCAAAATTTTTTTGCAGACCGACTGAATGTGATCTTACCTTACAGTTTCACACTTGGCTATGATCCTAACATAAAAGATATGAAAGAAGCTGCTTCAACAAATTGTTGCAGTCAAATAAAAAAGCCAGGCAAGCGAAGAAAAATTCTAACTTCACAAAAAAATTTCCATTAACTATCTAAATATTGAAAATGAAGTTCACAATCTAAAGTAATGAGTCTAATGACCAGAATCATTAAGTAAAAAAATACATAAAAATTAGCAACAGAGATAAACACCTCTTCAGCTGTCCCCTCCCGGGTTTGAAGGGCAAAGGCAAGATTTGCATTAAAAGAACCCTCATCAGTGCTCTGGCTTCTTACACGGAAATTATTACTGAACTGCAGGAAGAAATACAGAATTTGTGAGAATGTCAAGTAGCATCTGCTATGTACAATATTCAGACTCATAAAAGTATCCCTTACCCAATTTACAAGGGCACATAATCTGTTAGCCGTTAGTTTTTGAACCTCTCCTATTGTCAGCAAGTTGACTGGTAAAAGTGAAAGTAAAGAAGCCTGCAAAACATCTGAAAGTTAAAAGAGAACTTGTTTTATGTACAAAGATTGACATGTAACAGAATACAAGAACCTGAATCAGAGAATCATTGCAAGCATTGTCAACAATCCTCCCTCTTGCAAGTAGACATAACAGATGAACTTTATGAACAAGCTCTGCTAATTCCTGAAATAATAATTACCCTATGTTTGCCATATTAACAGTGCCCTAAAAAGAATCACACATTGCATATAAGTACATCCTTAAACATAAACCTGTCTTGATAATTCAGAATTACCTTATCTTTAGCAGAAATTCTTCGAGGAAGCTTCTTTTGAGAACATGATGGTGAGTCGGTGAATTCAACAGTGACCTCCCTACCAACATCATGTGAATAACTTTCTAGATTCTCTGGAACAGGAATGGTACCCTCTTCCCAGACTAGTTCATTTGCATCATAAGAAATGTCTTCTGCATCACCCTCTTTTACCAATGTGCTTCCTTTACCATTCCTGGTACTACAACCCTTCAGATTAAATTCATGACCACAATCTTTAGTATCTATGCTTCCACTATGCTTTCCAACTGATTCCTCGACCTGAGATAATAGGAACTGAATGTTTTCCATTAGTATGTACCCAAACTATGGCATAAACTTTATAGAATAATGAAATCCTAAATGACCATAATGCAATACAAATACTAGTTTTATGTCTCGGTGCCTACTCTTATCGTTATGTGTTTTACCCTATCAGCCTCTCACCATTCAGAAATACTGAATCAAACAACCACAGACAGCTACCACAAACATAAAAAAGAACAAATTTTCATCAATGAAGCAGATAAATAACTCAAATTGCTAAGTAGTCATGAATGCTCGAGTAGACGATGAAAACAACTCAAAGATAACATCATCCTTTTGTCTCTGCATAAACAAACATCATATATCACAACAAGTTATCCTGTGGTTCCATAATGACTGGTCCGAAGGCTCCATGCAAAGCTTCTAAAGCGTAGCTAACAACATTTCATGTTTATATTATGGTATGCAGTTTCGACCTGTACCGCCCGGTACAGGTGGTACATACCGGTCCGACAGGATACCGGTACGCGGACCGCCCTCTACCGGGCGGAACGCCTAATATCTCCCGTATCGGTCGATACGGAGATATATCGGGCGGTAACGGTCGAAATTTCGACCGTTACCGTCCGGCACAACTCGGTAACGGTCGAACCGTTACCACCCGGCACAGCTCGGTAACGGTCGATTTCGATCGTTACGACTGGTAACAGTACTCCAACGGTCAAATTGACCGTTGAAGCTAATTGAAGCTAATTAAGTGTACCGCTCGGTATGCCCCGGCATACCGCATGATACACCATACCGTACCATACCGATCAACTCTCAGTACACCGGTACGGCACGATATTGTGGACCTACTTTATAACCTTGGGGTGAAAAAAACTAGAAATGGGCCAACCTTCTCTTCCGGCTCCCCATGGTAAGGGACACTTTCTTTTCGCCGTTTAGAGCCCAAAGCTGTGTGAGAAATTGCCTTTTTCGATGTGTTGACGATCGACTCCTCCAATCTAGCGGTTAGGGAACCTAAAGCCAAAATTAGAGGTAAATAGTAACCAGAATGATGCCACTCTCAAAAAATAAATGAATCGATGAAGATGACAGAAAGAAATCGTTACAAAACCTTTCCGACGCTTCGATTTAGCGCCAGAACTGGTTCCCACTTCGGAATCATTCTGGGCTGCGGAGAAGAATCGACAAATGAGGGTTTCTGCGCCGAACTAATCAAAATAGGGAATAGGGTTAGGGAAACAAACCGGGTGGCGTTTCGGCTCGGCGTTTGTATTGATTTCGCGTTCGCATCTCCAAAACCTTTCAACTTCTCCTCCTCCTTCCTTCTGCCTTCTTCAGAAGAGGAGCCGAGTACATCGTTGATGGTTGGGAGTTCGCCGCGCGGGAGATCTTAGGGTGTGAGTACGGGTAGATCAATCATGCTACTGTGGGTTGATCCATTAAGCCGTCCAAAATATTTGTCTTCTGATAACTTCCGAATGACCAAATCACCCTTGAAAACTTTCACGGGTAATAATATGTTAATACTTTATTATAATTAGTGACCATAATTCAAAAAAATCATTGAAAAGGAGACTTTTGTAAAAGCAGATTCGAGTTATTGAATGGTTAATCTTTTTTAAAAATGTTAGAAAGTTTCTATTGAAACCTCAGGATTGGATAATGCATTATTACATAAATAATAGATTTCATGTTCGAATTCACGCGTGAAGATTATGTGCCACATTCAATGTCATAAAATTTTATGAATAATATATAAGTAAGCTAGGGAAGCTACAAAGTTGGTATAGATTGAGAAAATATAATTTATCACAAACTATGTAATTTGTTTTTGTGTTTTTTTGATAAATAAAGATAAAATCTTCAACTCATATGGATTTTGATTTATAGGAATCTTGAAATTGTAATTGTAGGTCCTAACTAAAATGATATCTTTTAGAAAGTAAGAAAGATGACAAATATCAAAATATCAAGAGAAATGCATAAGAAGAACCAATCATTGTCTATCTATTTTGCTATAGTTTTTCTCCATCTTGTTTGTATCAAATGTCCAGTTGACAGTAGCATAATTCCAAAGTTTCAAAGTCTAAATCTGATTGATGAAAGAGAGAACTACTTGGCCTAGTTGATCAAGTAATTCAATGATCAATTTCCACAAACCACAAGGAGACTTCATTTTACTCATTTGTCAAGAATTAATTTCAAGAACAAATAATATGGCATACTATATTATGTGCCAGAAGACTTGACACATAAATGTCCAATTGTAATACCAATATGTAATATGTTTAGACAGGAGCAATGTTGCAATAACAATTTAACTTATCATGGTACACAAATATTGCTTTGAATCCAATTGTCCAGTCTTCTATGTTTCTTTTGTTCCTGCCACTCAAAACTTCACTAATAAGAACACTAGTCCAACAATGATTTTAGATGTATGATCCAATCCGAGTTCATGGTCATCCAAGAAAAAGAGTTGATTCCCAAGTAGATCAAGAATTCACTCAGACATGATATGATACCAACATAAACATTAAGCATTTCCATAACCAAAGTGTTGGAAAATATTCACTGGTGGATAAAAATAATGGTAAACACATTAAACCTGGCACAGAAAATCAACCATGGGATTTGCAGAACTGCAGATGTGCCAATTTACTTGAATCTAAATGTGCCATGTATGAATTATTTACATGTATAATGCAAGCTTAAGTGCCTGGTATCAATGCATCATCAGAATCTGCAACAATTTTCAGTAATCTTCTAAACAGTCAGGGTGCCAAAAAGATAATTCTTTTTCCTTTGATTGTATCATCATCAAGATCAGAGAACCAAAGGGACTAACATAATCTAATTCCTGATATAACCATTTTTTCTCTATGATATAGCAATTGAATCATATCGGGACAAGTAATCTGAGATCCCTATAGGACTCTCTACTACGAAGTACATTATGATATCTCTTATCTGATATTTTATCACTGAAATGAACAAATAATTTAATCATACATTACAGGCCTGATTCAAATGCAAACTCATTATGCTCGCTTAATACTTAGGGACTCCCAACTGTCCATGCTGCTCTTTTGGTGTGCCACAAACCATAAGTCCTCTCCTCGAAAGATTGAGATCAGCCAATGAAGTTTTGCTTGACACATTGCAACTTTGGAATCCACTACTGTTTTCAGGAATTTTCTTGGAACAAGCATATGGAATGGTACTGGTCATCCTGAAAATGAACAACTCAGATAATCTGAGCAAAGCACCTCTCTTGACAAGGTGAATGGAAGAAATATTAATATAAACAAGAACAATGTATTTTGTCATACACTTGAATATAAATTCATTAAAGAAACTAAGAATGGTCCTTAATGTTCATGGTCTTGTATCAAGAGGATCTAATGAAGTAGAGAAGGTAAGAGACAAGCAGTGGATATAGTTAATCGTATGGACACGTACAGAACAATCTCACCTCTCCTTGCGCTTTTCCAGGAATCATGATAGTGATGCCTTCTGAGCTTGAGGTACAGCTGCACATATAAATCACCAATCTATTTATTTACCTGAGCTATTTAACCTGATAAAAAAGTTATCAAAAATTTAGTAGAAAGAGAAACAAAGACTGTATATGAGATACAATTAAAATCCTCATTATTCTGGAGAAACAAAGTTTGCCAATTCATCAAACCTTAGAGCTAATTGCCTCTTGGCATGTCAATTGCTACAATTTCTAATCCTAAAACCGAAGTTGATTTTTTGGAGATTCCTTGCCAGCTTGTAGGAACCATGGAACCGACAGATTTAGGCCCAATTGTGTCATCATAGGTGCTATCACCACTACTTGAGCTAGCCACTGTACATGACATAACTGATGTCGAGCATGAGGGATATGGGCAGGGTGATACTGCACGATTCCTGTTAGAGCTCAAAGTCATTTTCGTAGTTAAACCATCTGATTCTACTACTTCAGTTGGGACTGAGGCTGCAGCTAGTAAGGGTGCCTCAAATCTCGAATTCATAGCATTTGAAGTCACTGTAGATATTTCACTCGCCAATAACATAATTGCCTGAGCCTGAAAAGAAATTTAATCAACAAAATTGCTTCACAACCATGGTATTCACATCAAAATTGGAATACCTTATCCAATGGAACGTTGTCATACACATTTGTGCAGTTCCCCTAGAAAATAGTTAGTGAGCAGTCATATTGGTGGCAGTGTTGGGCATATTGCTGGATAAACAAATACATCATGCCATATTGTCAACAAGATGGAATTTATAGTGTCTGAAGAAAAGAGTTGAAGGCTTTCTCCTGAAACTTATCACAAAATATCTTACCTTGGAGCAAAAGCTTCAAAAACAGGGCCACCAACAGGGGGTGCTAATGGTGGTGCCACATCCAAAAGGCTGCTGCTTGGCAGAGGTGACTGCTATATTAGGGCCATTTAGGGCACCCACAGTCTTGAACAAAGGACTGCTCATGCTGACAGGACTAAAGTGATTTAACTTGTGCTGTGAAGAATCAACAAAATCAGTGTTCTGAGGCTGATATGCATGGAATGGATATTGGTTCATCCCTCGCCATATGTCGAAACTGAAGCATTTCTACAAGATCATGACACAGGAACATGCCAGTTTGGTAAGCAAAATGACCAGTGTGATGATTGATTATGTCTAAAACCAGTTGGAAAATCGATGCACACCTACCTGATTGGGCCTCAAAGGCATCAATTGCTGATACAGGTTGGAATCTAGAAGATGAGTGTTCATCAGAGACATAGTTTCTTGGCTTCTCCTCTTGAGCATCCTTGTACAACATGAATGGCTGCATGGAAGACATCTTGTTCAAGAAAGGCCACTGCACTGTTGAAGTTCCTTATAAAGCTGAGAGTTTGAAACAAATGCACAAGCAGATTTGGAATTAGATCAGAAGCATCTACCATTAAAATGACTATTGATTATTCTCAAAAGCTATACAAATCGACTGACCACTGACATATATCACAATAAAAATCACCTCAAAAATTTACGATACGATGGGTCTGATGGACTCAAATTCTAAGTGCCCCCGTTTTCCTTTCCAATACAGAAACATGAAACGCATGCTCTCAAATAACAGTCGAGCAAAAGTAATTAGAGCAGCAAGAAGTTAAAGACAAGAATCTTTCAAAGATATCATCCATTACAAATTTAAGCCTCTGGCTTCCAACATTTTACTGAAAAATTCAGCTGTTAGAGCACCAAAAACACAAAAATCTTATCTTTTTCCGAAGAAACGAGCAAAACCCATCAAGAGAGTAAGTTACTCAGCATTAGAAACCAGAATTAACGCCGTTGCTGAAGGCAATCAAATCTCCTACCGTTTCAATCTTTGAAAAAAGAAGGAATAAAATGCCACACCACCATAAAAGCGTCGTATTTTCCGTACTCGGTCTTTGTACCAGTATCCAAATCCACAGCTCACAAGATTTGCTTCAAGAAAATATAAGACCAACCTTTTATCTCATATAGTCCAATAATTTTAGCAACCCAAGTCGATCAAATCATTCACTCGGTCTTTGTACCAGTAGCCAAATCCACAGCTCACAAGATTTGCCTCAAGAAAATATAAGACCAACTTTTTATCTCATACAGCCCAATAATTTTAGCAACCCAAGTCGATCAAATCATTCAAAATCACACCTTTAGCCAAGAGTCGAAAATCAAACCTCAAATAGTAAGGAAAAATAATTTTTTTTAATTATAGAAAATAAATTACAATTAAAATTAAAGAAAAGTTCGATGGATTGAAAGCTTGAGCAAAGCTGATACCTGAATGTTGGCGGCTCCCTCCGGTGTCCTCCTCCAACGCCTGCGGGTCCAAATCCCTTCGTGAATTCCCAAGAAATCCGTCTCCATCACGCGATCTGATTCGAACGATGCCTATACTTTCTCCTCTCCTTGCACCCCGAGCTTGTCCTCCTCCGTCAGGAACCACCGAAGCCCTCAACAAAAGCCCTCCTCCTTGCACACACTGGAATAAATCGGCTCCCTTCCGGTGGTAGATACAGGGAGTAAAGGGACGAGGCTGGAGAGCCGTCGGATGGCGGGCGGCACTGGCTGGCGTCGGTTCCCGCGCACGTGCGCGAGCGGGGAGATGCCCCTCGTGCGATTAATCGGCCTGGCGCTGCCTCGTTCCGCCCTTCCTGACGATGAATCGCCGGGGTCGATAGGCGCACCGAATCGTACACGCCGCGTGATTTCATCCCCGTCATCTTTTTTGGCGACTTATTTTGATCCACTCGAGCCATCTGCACCGGTCACAACGTTAGATTTAAGATTGAGTTGGTCCATTTCTTCCTCGGTACATAAGCACAGTAGGATTGAGTTCAATCTGGTCTAACAAATGAGCTTTCTATGAATCCAAAGTACTGATCAGTGACTAAATCAGTTTATAGTAACCCAAAAATGATCTCTTTTTTTTTTCTTTCCTTTTTTAATCCACTTGTAAGAGTCATGCATCATTCGAATACTGTTGATATTAAAAACTGTGTTAATAATATGATTTTTAAGTATAATTATATTAATTAAAAATTTAAGATGGACGTTTAAATCCTAAAACTTCATCACTTATTAAAAAAAATCAATCAAAAAATTGGTCAAATTGTACGAGTTGGGTTTAAGCATGTAATCCAAACGTGAGCAAGGATGTTAAGAATATAAATCATATCCCATTTCTTTAAATATCATTTCTTTTTTTTATATTGGGTTATTTATAACCACTTAAATCAAATTTGAAATAAGTTTGAAAAGAAAAATAGATATCTAGTAAGGAATGTATAATAAGTTAACTATCACTTATCATGTATCACATAAGGTTTATAAGAAGATAAAGGCCCAAGAAGCTCAACACCCTTTTACCCACATGGATAAAAGTCCAAAAGGTAGTTTAGATTAATTATAGATTAATTATCGAGCTACCGAGTAGCCTCCCTTATGGAATAGTTATATGAATATTCTCAAAAGTCATGGACATTTTGGATTGGTTACGATTATCTGTTAAATCAATTGAATGAGTCTCAGATTTAAGTGGAGTAAAGGAATGGTAAGGTAGCATGCTAAACTTTGCGATTGGAGAGTGGGGTGCTCCCTCGGTTGGTGGTTTTGATAAGTCTTAGATGCTTGTGAGATATTATCAATTCGTCGAGCGAGAAGACCCTAGTGGATATCAATGTCGAAGATTGTCGAACCATCAATGGTGGTTGAGGTGGTGGCGTCACCCGCTGGTTTGACCGAGATAGAAGCAGGGTAACAAGTTATATTAAGTTAGCTAATGCTTATATTTGCTAGATAAGGTTCAAGAATGCTTTAACAGAAACAAATAGATGGCCCAATGGCACTCTCAGAGATGAGGGTCTAAGGTCGTTAAATGAATGCCAACACTGCAATGATACTTGTGACAAGATAGATATATCTATATGGGGAAAGGGCAACGATTGGCCTATCTAAGTAAAAAGTATCATAGTTCAGAGGTGGAGCCTTGCTTGAATGTTCATGGATAGAGTCAACCTACGGATACTTCTAGTGCCAAAATGTTAAAAAAAAATATCGTTGACATCTTCGTCATTATAATATGACACTGATCTGCATGTAGGAGTCGTATGGAATAGAGCACGGTCTCTCTTAACTCATTTCTTGTATAAAGACCGAGGCCAATAAAAGTTTCCTGAGCCAATTCCTCTGTTGCTTAAGCTAGTATCAAAGTGCCTCTCTTCTAACATGGAGTTAAGGGCATGTTTTTATAGTTAATACTATTGATGTTAAAAACTATGTTATTAAAAAATTAAGATGATGTGAGAGTAAAAGATTACATGTTTAAATCCTAAAACCTATTCACTTATTAAAAAAAGTCAATCAATTGAATTCAAATTGTATTGATGGGTTAAAAACAATAATAAGAAAGAACTTTTGTATATGAACAAATACTAACAGACCGTAACACACAATGAAATTAAATAAAAATCACAATTAAATATGATACTAAGATTTACGTGAAAACCCCCTCTAACGTGAAGGGTAAAAACCATGGGACAAACTAGAGAAAATACACTATAAGAATAATCAATATATAAATTTTAAAGTCTTTTGCCCAAAACCCAAGTAACAATCACAAGAGAATAACAAGGATACAAGGATCACATTACTGTGCTTAATATCCAAAACCTCCCCAAGCAATCACAGTAAAAATTCACTGCAGATCTGATCTAACCTGAGACGAGAATACTATTTGGATGAATGAGAATAGTCTCTGTTGGTCCTTGTCTTCTTCTTTTTCTTTTTCTCTTATTTTTCTATCCTTTTCTCCTCTTTTTGAATCACCTTACTACTATAAAATTCACTGTCATTTTGCTATAGTTTTCTCCTAATTTTCGCAGCCACCATTAGCCCCTAATTAAACTTAGGGTTTAGAAAATAAAAAAAAGGGCTATAGGCTGATAAAGCCTATATGGACTGAATTGGGCTTATTCCCCAACAACCTCCCCCTTCAGCCCATAAGGGAGGTTGTCCCATAACTCCTTAGTGTAAAGCCATACCGATCAACTGTCGGCACTTCTCCTGCCTCTCTTTCGATAAGATCTTTGTTAACATGTCTGCTCCATTATCATCTGTATGAATTTTTTGAAGTTGCAACTACTTCTCTTTAAGTATATTTCGAATCCAGTGGTATCTGACATCTATATGCTTCAACTTAGAATGAAAAGTTGGGTTCTTATACAAATAGATGACACTCTGGCTATCATAATGCACCACATAGTTTTCCTATTTTAGCCCTAATTCTTGTAAGAATTCTTTCATCCATAATATTTCTTTGCAAACCTCTGTAGCAGCAATATATTTTGCCTCTGTGGTGGAGAGAACAATACGTATTTATAATCTAGATTACTATGACACAACTTCCCCTACAAAAGTAAGTATAAAGCATGATGTGGATTTCCTCGTATCAATATCTCTAGTCATATCTGCATCTGTGCAACTCGTTAGCACAGGTGATCCACCTCCAAAGCTTAAACAAATCTTAGAGCTTCCTCTAAGATATATTAAGATTCACTTCACTACTGCCTAGTGTTCTTTGCTTGGATTTGTAAGAAATCTGTTAGTAACACCCATTGCATATGCGATGTCTGGCCTCGTACATACCATTGCATACATTAAACTTCCAACTAATGAAGCATAAGGAACTTTTTATATTTTCTCCTTCTCCTCATTACTTGACGGATTCTGTTCTGTGCACAACTTGAAGTGACCAGAAAGAGGAGAACCAACTGGTTTTGCATTGCTCATATTGAATTTTTCTAATATATTTTCGATGTATTTTTCTTGTGATAACCAAATCTTTTTATTTTTCCTGTCACAAGAAATCTGTTTGTCCAGTATTTGCTTTGCTGGCCCCATGTCCTTCATTGCAAAGAACTCACTCAGTTCTTTCTTTAACCTATCAATTGTATACATATCTTTCTTAAGGATAAGCATATCATCAACTTAAAGTAAGAGAATAATGAAATCCTCACCAAACTATTTAATGTACATACTATTAGTTATAGGTGCCCTGCAAGCCAATCACATAAATGATGACACTTGTGACTTGACATGCACTTTTTTTTTCTTGTTATTATTAGGAATTTTATCACTTTATCTTGCATGTTGCATATATTGTGATATCCTTAGATCTGTGCAATGAGAATCGGATCATGATGAGATCACAATAATGAGACCGATTCACCATTAAACACAGACCCTAAATAATCTCGATCATAGGTTACTCGAGAGAGACATCGAGATAACCAGATAGACTGGTGTTCTGTATACTCATCCATATGATGGAGGTGGCTGGTCTCATAGCTACTCGTGTGGAGACACTAAGGATACAGTACATGTACTCATTGGAGAATGAGTTCACTGATTAATCTGCTTACGGAATGCTGGATGGTTATTGATACCTCACGTCAGACAGCGATTCTGTAGTCTCAGTAGTGTATCTGATTCTTAGACTTGAGACACCAAGGATGTCCTGTATGAGTACTCTACTCTTTGATACCGAACTTATAGGTTTGGAAGTTTCAGATCTAGTACAGCCAATTATTAGGAGTGGTAGCCAACCTTACGAGGGTTATTGAATGTCAATAGAGGATCATCCGCTCTCGGTATCATGAGAGGAATATCCCATGTATTCTTGCTCAAACAAATTCTTGGCCAAGGTTATTTGGATTGAGAGAGAAAGAGTTCTCCAAGAGAATCCGATAAGAGCGAGACGAGAGGAGAGACCGTATGGGCCTGATAGCACCATGCCGGTATAGGGTCTCTGAGATATTAGATAGATGAGGGACTATATATACATAGTAACTAAGGACAGATATGTCCAAAGGATTGGATTCCCCTATATCGTCTTAGGACTGCGGCGTAGTGGCCTAGTACGCCTGCAGTCGATGAATCAGGTGAATTATTATGGAGATAATAATTTACTAAGTCATAAAGAGTTCTGACAAGTATGACTCACGGCCAGCTCGATATTAGCCCTAGAGGGTCACACACATATGATAGGTGTTGCGATGAGTAGATGTTCAGATATGAGATATCCACTGGAGCCCCTATCTTATTAGATATCCAATAAGCCCCTGAATTATTGGATCCTAAGATGATATCCAATAAGAGCTAATAAGAGATTATTAGGTAGAGACCTATTAATCTAAGAGGCTTGGGTAATTGGATAGAGATCTAATACCCAATAGGGCATGATCCATTTGGGTTTACAGGGGGCCTATATAAATAGGAGGGAATTGAAGGCTCATAGGTTGGGGTTCTCTCAGTAGCCACATTCTATTCTTCTCTGCCCAAGAGGGGAGCATAGTCGCAGTCTCTGATGTGTGGATACCACTAGAGAGGAGAACGCTTGACCTTCTTCATCCTCTCCTGCATATCTCCTTAGGTACTTTCTTTTACACATGCAGTTTTCACGAATTTATTTTTAAAATGCACCGATCTTCGCACGATGATGGAACCTTTCGTAAAAATCCAAGGTTTTTTATTTTCTATTCTTCCGCTACGTATGAGATGTCACCCCTTTAGATTTCCCAACAATGGTATCAGAACCAAGTTGTTCGTGCGAAAATCGAATTTTAATTATGTGTGTTATGTTTTAATGTCAAAATCGTTGACGCAAAAGTGGAAAAGGGCAACAACTATTGCTGCCCTTGCGGATGGCAACCTTAGTTGCCATCTGTGTGCAAGCGGCAATCGGTGACCTGCCTGCAGGGGTGGGCACACCCGCGTGGCAGCGCCACTCGCGGTGCCCGCAAGTCCTACGCGCGGGGCACTACACATGCGGGCGAGTGACAGAGCCGCCTATAGGGAAGGGCAGTGCCCATAGTGGCGCTCGCCCGCATAGGGGCTTCGGGCCATTGCAGGCGCTTCTGCCCGCAAGTGGCACCCCGCTGCAACGGTGCCGCCCGCAAGCCCGCGAGCAGGGGCGAGGCTCCCCCGCAGTGCCGTCACCGGCAGGGTGGCGGCAGCGACGGCTAGAGCGCATGCAACAAGGGAGGAATTAGGGCTTTTGGGCAAAAGATAGTTTTGCCCTTGGAAATTTTAGATATTTCAGTTTGGTCCTTTCTGGCTGAATGACCAAAATACCCTTCAAAATTTAAAATTTTTTTTGTATATCCCTATTTTTAGAAAATATTAGTTAATTAAAATATTTAATTAACTATTATTATTTATCTAGTAGTCCTATATAATAACATATACATGTGATGTATGATGTGGATAGATGATCATGGACCGTGTGATTTGATATGTGTACATGTGATTATTATTATTGGGGCCTGTGAGTCTCTATTTTTCTCATTTATTATCAGGCTTATGTGCCTGTAATTTATTGTAATTACATGATAAGGTGCAGTGGGAGCGTGGAAGCGATAGCGGGACTCACGAGGTCGAGATGGACAATCCGACGTATTGTCACGGACAAATTGTAAACGGCTTGTTCGATGTAATGCTTATACATGTCCGTGTCCGTTTTGGTTTGTCATAGCGTGTAAAACTTGTAAAGGGCTTGCCAAAGGCAAAATGTCCCATTTGAGCGAGTTTTGTAGCCATTGTAGGCTTGTATATAAAGTTTGCGTCAAGTGCATACTTGTACTAGAATTCGGTCTATAGTGGACCAATTTATGCCTTTGTTGTGCAATCGTTCTGAGCTTATGATGTCCATGATTGGAATTTGCATTGTTTATAAAGTGTTTGCAGAAAAAGTGGCTTGTGGATCCCGCATTAAGCGCTTTCTCTATCCCGTCTTCTCTTTGGTAGGTCCTAAGGAATTGTAGGAGATTTCGGGGAGGCTGACCTTTGCGGTGATATGCATTGGTGCCGCACGGCTTAGGCAAAACCAGCTAAGTCCGTGACAAGTTGGTATCAGAGCGGGACAAGCCCACTTAGAAACACTTAGCATGCAAACGTAGGGTACCTAGCGAGGCACCACGAGGACAACAAGCTAAGAAGAATTGCGTAGCGCACAAAGGTCGGGATGGCTAAGTTCGAGCAGTGGCTCGACGTTGGCACCCAAACTTGACGGTGCTCGAGGCAAGTGGAGTGCTTTGCAAAGGATGAGACCGTGCAAGGGGGAGTGGGTTGTTCAACGATCGAAAGAGTTGTGCAAAGCTCACAGAGGTGAGGGGAGTTGCAAACTTAAGGAATTTGATACTCATGCAAGGCCTTGCATGCGGACGATAGAATGTCCGGGGCCATCCCAAGGCGACCGAAGGTCGGCGCCATGGAGCATTCAAACTTTCTCTTTGGCATGTGCAGAATACTTTCGTAAGAGGCTGAAGTGTGCAGCAGGTTTAGCATGTTGCTAGACCTAAAGGGGTGTAGTGCGAGCTGTATTTGCGATGTATCACAGTCTAGCAAATGCATTTGCAGAGGCAAAATTTGGCACAGTTCGTTCAGCAAAGGCGGAGTAGTCCAAGGGGATGGTGGTCTCCTAAACTTCCAGAGGGAAGGATGCGAAGAGAGAAGTTGCTCCAACGGGGCAGATATCCAGGAGGGATAAGTCCTAATTCTCCAGAGGGAGAATCATATGCAATGAATTACACCGGTTGAGGAGTACCTCAAGACAAAACTCGATAGATCGAGTAAGTGGCGAGGAGTCATCGCATGATCTCGCAAGTGGTGATGCGTTGGTGGATGCATAGCGAGATCAAGTGGGGGAGTGACCCAAGGCAACATAAAGCGAAAGCACACTTGGATCTGATATGGAGATTGGGCTCAACAGAGGGCTGACCCGTGAAATGGTAGATGTGAGGGCTACCATTAATGCAATACAAATCTAGAAGCGGAGCAACTTGGGGGATAACTTGGTGATATACCCAAGCCACATGAAGAGAGTTGGCATAGAAGATAGAACATGGAGTGGAGGCTTGAAGCTTTCCTTAGACAGAGGTCCCTTGTATGGACTCTTGTAGAGACAAGAGTAGGATCATGTCATTCCATGGGTTCTCTATTCTGATGGAACAGACTCATCTTGCATGGTGCCAAAGACGAAGGGAACTTCGAGGCATATGCACCTCATCTCGGTAAAACATTTGATAGAGGAACAAAGGCAATACAACTTGCAGTGGCGAAGTTGGTGTTAGAAGGCCTTGGCATTGGGCAAGAGGATACAGAGGCATATATTTTTGAAGAATATGCCACAGTGTTGCTATTCGAGTTGTCATGAGGAAAGCGGTGCGCAGCAGAGATTGTGCTGGTAGGGGCAGAGTCCCAGGACCCAGACAATGGTGCACCAATTTCAACAAAGTCAGTGGACTTTAGAGGAGCTGCTAGGCGATGGACTATCCTAGAGCTAGGCTTCGTTCGAGTGTGACCCAAGAGTGGGTGGACGAAGGTCGATTGCCAAAGGAACGAACAGAATCGAAGGTAGCTAAGGCCCTGCGATGTATTAGCGGAGTCCACACATAGAGATATCGTAGTTCAAGTTCATACCATAGGGATCATAATGCAAGGAGATGTCACCAGGAGGCGACATAATGCAGCAGATCGTGGTGGAATGGTTCATGGCAAGTCGACACACACAGTAAGTCCTATGGGGGACTAGATCATGCAGAGGTATGATTGGGAGCGTGTTTGGGAGCTCCATTTCGATGAACAACACGACGGCAAGAAGGGCTATGGATTCAAGCAGTGAATGCCATGGTACCGCAGAGGCGGATCTTCTGTGCGTGCATCGAATGTTGCATTGAATGGAACCCTTGGATATCAGCTTATGATGGCTGGGCATTATCAAGGAAAAAGTTCATATGCAAGTACTAGTAAGTCCCATGGAGAGGGACTAGATCATGCAGAGGTATGATCGGAACGACTGAAGAGTTGGACTGCTTCAGAGCTCTTATTCGCTTAAGGGAGCTCGGCAAGTCAGAGGACAAGGCCGAGTAAGCGAACGTTGCGACCAATGAAGCTAAGGAGAACAGAAGCAGTGCAAGCCCTGCAACATGAATGACGGTGGCCATATATGGGAGTTACAGTCTGTCTTTCCAACGACCAAGTAGAACTGCTTAGAGAACACAAAGGTGTTGAAGCAGGTGGTCGAAATAGGGCGAGGAAGCAATGACGAGTCAAGAGGGACTCAGCTACCCAAGATCAATCATCGGTTAGATTGAAGGTGGACTCAGAGGAGTGCCGCAGTGCCGCAGAGGCGGATCTATCGATCGTGAAGAAGGGACACAGATGCGAGACAACGGATAGTAGTTCCATGGGCAATGCAGTGCCAGGGTACCACAGAGGTGGGACTTCCGGGGAGTCATCGGTCCCTTGCTCTCATAGAGGGAGAACGCTTGGTCGTGATATGGATTGTGGAGGAGGAGAATGCTTTGGCAAACTCTATGTACCAAGACAAGGCCGAAGGGCAGAAGCCAGAGAACTTCGTAAGACCAGTGTCAACAGACTTTCCATCAAGATAGCCATGAGTGAAGGACTTCGGGTCGATGCAAGAGTGCATGACCAAGGATCGGAGTGGCAAGACGCTGTGATCTCAGTACCTTCTCTACTCAGAGGAGTCGACGACAGAAATGATGGAGAAGGCGGTACAATCCCAAAGGTGACCAGATCTATCGGAGACTTACTCCAAGTTGGAGTGATAACTTCTTGCATTCCAGAAGTTCAATGGCAATGAGAAGGCGAATCATAGTGGCTAACTCAGCGCAAGGATTGTAAACACTTCAAGTGCTTTGGAAGTGTGAGCTAAGAGCAGGCGAAGTCTAGTAACCAGCTCGACGCACGAAGTACAACCTCGAGGAGGAGGGCGAAGTCAAGTAACCTTTGCCTTCTCAATTCTCAAGAGGATGGGCGAAACCGAGTACCCCAGTTCTCTTAGTTATCTAGCAGAGGAGCTTTGCATAAATTTGAAGACCCTTCGAAGAGACTAATGGAAGACAATAGTTGTCAAGTCCTCACCAACGGTGATCAGTGCTACTGAGAGTAGATTGTCCGCTTCATTTTCCAATTGAATGTCAATCGAAAGCGAAAGTGATGTGAGCTACTTGGGCAAGACAACTAAGTGGAAGAAGATTTGATGGGCAAATTTTACGGAGGAAAGACCTGAAAACTTTAAAGGTTGTGAGGTGATGCTCGTTAAAGCTCCAACAAGCATCTATCCGGTTTAACAGACAAGAAGAATTTGAATACTGGCGTAGATCAACGATGGTCTTTAATCCTTCATCAGATGAATCCGCAAGAACCAACAAGAATCAGCACAACTCTGCCAACCCCACACCAAAGTCAGAGTCATTGGCGAGTTGAAGCAGTATGGCGGATTAAAGTTCGACAACTCAACAACAAGCGGAGAACAAATGGGAGCCAAAGGGCGCATCGCAGCAGGAGTAGAAGATCGAAGATCCAACAAAGAAAAGAAGTTGCAGCGTCAGCAAAGGCTTCGACGAGGACGTCGAAGGAATAAGTGGGGGAGAATGTCACGGATAAATTGTAAACAACTTGTTCGGTGTAATGCTTACATATGTCCGTATCCCTTTTGGTTTGTCATAGCGTGTAAAACTTGTAAAGGGCTTGCCAAAGGCAAAATACCCAATTTGAGCGAGTTTTGTAGCCATTGTAGGCTTGTACATAAAGTTTGCGTCGAGTGCATACTTGTACTAGAATTCGGTCTGTAGTGGACCAATTTATGCCTTTGTTGTGCAACCGTTCTGAGCTTGTGATGTCCATGGTTGGAATTTGCATTGTTTATAAAGTGTTTGCGGAAAGAGTGGCTTGTGGATCCCGCGTTAAGCGCTTTCTTTGTCCTGTCTTCTCTTTGGTAGGTCCTAAGGGATTATAGGAGATTTCGGGAAGGCTGACCTTTGCGGTGATACGCATTGATGCCGCACGGCTTAGGCAAAACCAGCTAAGTCCGTGATAGTATGGAGATGCATTGGGATGTCGATGGAACCAACAAAGCGAGATGGACGATCATAAGGCATGAAGATGCGTCGATGCACACATAGATCTTGATATGAGTGATTGGGCCCACTGGCTCAGGCCTGATTACATTAGGATGCGGTCTATGATCATATAGTGTGATTGCTCATGTGATATGTGAATGATTATACACCTACTAGATATGTATATATATTTGCATACGATGTAGATATATATATATATATTAAATATGTATGTGTGTGACATATTATGTTAGGAGATCAAATAAAAAATCTCCTCTATTAATAATATTAAGTTGGTAAATGTGATGTCACAGACAAATTATAGATGGCTTGTTCGGTGTAATGCTTATGCGTGTCCGTGTCCTTTTCGGTTTGTTAGAACTTGTAAAGCTTATAAAGGGCTTGCCAAAGGCTAAATGTCCCATTTGAGTGAGTTTAGCAGTCATTGTAGGCTTGTACATAAAGTTTACATCGAGTGCATATTTATGCTAGAATTCGGTCTGTAGTGGACCAATCTTATACCTTTGTTGTGCAACCATTCTGAGCTTGTGATGTCCATGGTTGGAATTTGCATTGTTTATAAAGTGTTTGCTGAAAGGGTGGCTTGTGGATCCCGTGTGAAGTACTTTCTCTGTCCCGTCTTCTCTTTTGTAGGTCCTAAGGGATCGTGGGAGGTCGGGGAGACTGACCTTTATGGATTGATGCATAATGGTGCCGCACGGCTTAGGCAAAATCAGCTAAGTTCGTGACAGTGAGGCAATTGGATTGACCCATGTGGCCTTCCATCGTTATAGGTAGGAACTGATTCCTAGTGTAGGTTGAGTTGGTTGAGATTTCATCAGTGACCTAAGGACATGGTATGCTTGGTCGAGTCCCTCGAGAGTATATCATCGAATCAAACTCATCTTGTAACGATGGTGATGATTTAACTGAACATCATGGTTGGTCGAGTCCCTCGAAGCCATTGTGGTTTAAGGCCGAACAGGACGAGAATTATAAGGAGTTGTGATTGGCAAGAGTTGCTTACCTTTACGGGTTTAACATGATTGGTTGAGTCCCTTGAGATTACGTTAAGACGTTGATTGGATCTTGATCCCCACTAGAGATCTGTCGAGGGTCTTCGATTCACATACCGGAGGGTGTTGTGTGTCTCGTGAAAAATTAGTGAGAATACATTAAGATTGAAGTCCTTATCTTAATTGTTTAATTTTTGCAAAGTCTACATGTTATTTATTTTTGCTACATCTTTAATTTTAGAAAAATATCGCTTTCAAATCCTTTACGTGGCATACTTGATGCTAACCACCTCACTGGTCCAAATTATATAGATTGGCTTCGTAATCTGAGAATCATTCTCACGATGAAGAAAATCACGTACGTCCTTGATATAGTGATCCCTACGCCCGATAAAGGGACAAGCGAGGATGAAATCGCTCGCTATGTAAAGTACATAGATGATTCCACTCTTGCTCAGTGTTATATGTTGGCCTCTATGACTACTGAGTTACAAAGATAGCATAAAAATATTGATGCTAATTTCATACTCCTGCATCTTCGTAAACTGTTTAAGGAACAGGGAAGAACTCAATGATATGAGATATTAAAGAGTCTTTTCTGTGCCAGGATGACTGAGAGGACACCAGTTCAGAACCATGTCCTTAAGATGATTGAGTGGATCGAGAAACTCACAGGTCTAGGAATGGTCCTAGAGGGTAACCTTGTTAGGGATCGAGCGACACTAAGAGGGGGTGTGAATTAGTGCAGCGGATAAAACGATAGATTTTCAGTGATTTAAAACAAGCTTTGAAAACTTCGTACGAATGAATGCAACGTTTCGTTTGAACCCGGAAAGATTGCGTTTTAACTTTAAAGCATATGTAAAAGATGATAAAGAAGTTGAGTAAATAAGGCAGCAAGTAAAAATGGTTTGCAGCAAAGTAAATAGCAAGAACTAAATGCAAACCAGATTTTTATAGTGGTTCGGTCATCCGACTTACATCCACTTTCGATTCCTCTTCGCTTGAGGACACCGGCTTTCCACTAGCTTTCCTCCTTCCAATGGGCGAGGAAGAACTCCCTTGCAAACACCTCTTCTTTTAATGGGCTTAGAAGATAACCCTTACAAAACTCTCACCCCTCTCTTGAATAAGAAAACACTTAAGAGTAAGAAGGAAGTTTTTGACACTATTTGAGCAGAGTTTTCTCTCAAGATTTTCACTCTTCTTGCTGCACTTTGAACTTGCAAGAGAGGGGAATTTATAGAGCTCAAGAGGATTCAAATTTGGGCTCCAAATTTAAATTTTTTTGAGTTTTCCGGTGCCAGGCGGTGCTACTGCCTGTTAGAGGTGGTGCTACACTTTGCACAGTGTCGATCCCGACATAGCGGCGGTGCTACGCGCACAAGTCAGATCGACATAGCAAAGTGCTACCCTCAGTGCAGGCGTGCTACCGCTTTGCTACAATAACCGGCGCTTCTGATGTCAAGGCTTATAGTAGCAGTCGGCTACAATAGCATGCACGTAGCATGCATGTAGCCCACCATGCATGCATGCATGCACACATGCTACTGGCCACATTGGCTGCTGGGCTCCACCACCCAGCACAAATCTACATTTGGTTTGGATCGAAAACTTGGCCCAAACCAGTTTCGAACAAGGCCCAATTGGCCCATACTTGGGTTAGAGGATTAACCCCTAATCCTAACCCAAATTAATGTGCTAACTACGAAATTAAAGACATTCCTAAGCTATTACAAAGTCCGCAAGTCAAGTCTTCTTCCCTCGAGCTTCCGGTGAACTTCCGACGGTCTTCTGACGATCCCTAGGAAACCATCCTGCGAACTCCCGGCAAGCTCTCGGACTCCATGATGATTTTGGCGAGTTCCCCCGAGCTTCTTTGGCAAGCTCCGATCTTTCTTGGAAAGCTCTGTGAACTTCTGACGAACCTTCCGGTGAACTTCTGAAAACCCTTCGGCAAGCTCCCTACTCGTTCTCGGCCAGTTCCGATAGCACTCCCAACGAATCTTCGGACTTCCGTCAAACTCTCGAACTCCCAACGATCCATCGCACTTGACTTCGGCCCTTGGTTTCGCTTTACTCCTTCATCCCTTTCGTAGTTACTCCTACACAAACAAACACCAAACACTCTACTTCGATCTAGACAGTTATTACAACGCGAATTGACATTCAGTTGCTCGGCACATCATTGGTCGGCCCTTCGTCCGATCCTTCGGCACATCGCCCTCTCTAGCGGCTTGTTGCCCAATCGACAGTTGACCTCCGCAACCTCGATATCCATGGTGCAACTCCACACTTCTTGGCCTGATGCCCGACGTACGAAGCCTCCTACCGATAGTCGACTGAACCTCCTGCTCGACATCCAATATCCTGACGTGATCACCTCTGGCACAACGTCAATTCCTCCAGCGTCAACTGTCTAATCCTGATCGATAATAGACCTGCGTAACTCAAAACGCAGTTAGACCACAAATCACACTCAATTAGTTTCATCATCAAAATTCGAGATTCAACAATCTCCCCCTTTTTGATGATGACAACTAATTGATGACTGACGGAGTTAACCATAACTCCTCGGAGTTTAACACAAACTCCCCCTATCAATATGCAATTGATAGAACCCTTGGATTATCCCAAATCCAAGTAACATTCATCACAATGTTAAGAGAATCCATTTAAACTATCATGCAAATATATAAAATATTCAAGCATCATTACATTACATGAAGTCATCAATCTACTTCTCCCCTTATGTCATCAACCAAAAGAAGAAGTAACATTATAGCTAGTTTTCAAGGATATACAAATATTACAACATACTAGCTATCATATCATACAATACAACATCAAATAATACCATTCAATCATAGCAAGTTTCAAAGATGGGCAATGATGGTAATTTTCACTTGCTTGTTGAGATGTGCAAGTTGCACTTTCTTTGCTTCCTTTGCATGTTCTAGCTAGCAAAATTTTTCTTTGCAATACATAAGCTAGCAATAATTCTTCTCCCCCTTTGTTTTGTCAAAAAGTGGAGTACAAATAGCCAATGCTTTGATCATGACAAAATAACAAATTTACAATATGAATTTTTAGCATATTAAGTCATGAATTCAAGGGAGTCAAAAATCAAGATATGAGATAAAAAGATGATAAGCAAGCAATCAATAATGATAAGCAAGCTAACATACTTTGCGATACGCAAGTTAGCTTCATTTCAATTCTTCTCTTTTATAACTAAGTTTCACCTTTGCAAGCTATCAACTTTTGTTTGCAATGAGCTAGCAATTATGTATGATTATTTTAAACATATATGCTAACTTTTCATTTAAACATACAAACATAAAGGCGTGTAACATTTCAAAATTTTGAAGTTTTGCTTTTTGCTTCTTTTGATATAATCAAGATAGTAATATTTGCATCCTTTGAAATAGCAATCCTTCTTCTTCTTGTGAAATTGCAAGGTAGAAATTTTTCTCCCCCTTTGTCTTTGTCAAAAAGAAGGGAGGACTAAATGGCTAAAAATTTCAATCATTATACAAGCCATTTTTCATATCAATTAAAAGTTTGCATCAATAAAAATATACATCAATTGTTCAATCATTACATGATGCAAATAAGACAACAATGCAAGGAAATCATGTCATGACGGATATCAATATATAAATTCAACAAGGATCACAACCAAAAGATATCATTCATGATTTATAATTTTCTTTTTAGCAAGATCAAAATTCATATTTATCAATTTTTTAATTCAAGATAAATATCATACAACCAAGAATCATGATATATAAAAGCATATCAATTTCAAGGATCAAATCATGATTACAAGTGCTAACATATTTTCTTTTCATTCACTTTCAAACCATGATAAAAGATATGCAACCTAGAATCATGATGCATAAGAGCATAGCATTCTCATAGATCAAGTCGTGATTCAATGATTCTTCATTATAAAGCAAATCAAATATTCAATTTACCACACAAGGCAAAGAAATCATATCACTTCTAGGATCATGAAATATATGACATCAAGGCTCATGATCCATTTGAAAAGATATAGCACAAAGAATAACTAGATTCATGTATAAGAATTCCAAGTATCAAATATCAAAATATCAAGACTTGGATTATGACAAAGCTCATTCAAGTTCGAATCATCAAATTCATTACTATAGTTTATGAGATTCACAAATGATATAAACTTGAATTATTTTCCTCTTTAGTAAATAATAAAAAGAAGCATTTATTTTTGAGATTCGAAATGCTAGCCATATGCATTTATCATGACAAGTGATATATCAAAAGTCTACATCAATATTTCAATTATCATGTCATGAAGCATACAAAGTGATATTAAAACATGAGAGAAAAGTTCAAATTGCACATACAATGTTTCAATCATCTAAACATATTTTCTCAAATTGAGTATCAATAAGTTAAGAGAAAATAATTTATATTTTTCTTCATATAACATGGGAGAAACATAAAAGAGTATAGAGATAAAAACTCAAGTTATCAAGATGATGATCTCATAAAAGTAATTCAACACCATAGTTTCGTGAAACAAGAGATAAGTTATATTTCATTTGGAAAATTCTTTTTTCAAGTAATTCTTTTCATCTAAATATGCCTTTGTCTTTATATACCAAGATAAGCATGAAAGTTCAAGATGTAAAGGTAAAATCTCATAAGGCATTATCAAGACAAAAATGTAACACATTATTTCAAGACATGAATTTCAATGATAATGTGTTTTATTTCAAGTTATTTGTTTCATGTAAGTGTACTCATGTTTCAAAAGATGAGTATCAAATTTTAAAATCGAAACATGAGTTTGTCATCAAGATATGATATCACAAGGTCATTAAGCATGATAAAAACTTCTAATATTTTCACTTCAATGATGATTTCATAATGTATGTTCAAATATTTAAATGGAAGGCATCATTGTATAAATTTGAAATACAAGTTGTCATTTAGCCCATTAAGATCAAAAGCATTATATGTAAAGCATCATGATAGTACAATTTCTCATTTTTTTGTGTTCCATTTTAAGTGATTTGACGTTCATATGAGTATACTCATGTTTTTCATATAGGTCCAAAGAGCATGGTTCAAGAGAAATCATTTAGATCGAAAACATGAGGCATATTTTTTAAAATATTCATCATATTTATTTTTATGAGATTCATAAGACTCATAACATGAACTCATTCACCTCAATAGAATGAGAAAAAATACATTTTAATTTTAAGCAATTTGATGTGAGCATATTCAAAATTTTTATGAAAACATGTATCAAAATAAAACACAAGCTTAGTCATAAAACCGTCAAGACCAAATACATAAAAATGATACATTATGATAGTGCATTTTCTTATTTTTAAGAGTTTCAATTTACGTGATTTGATCTTTCATAAGAATGATCAATGTCATACATCATATTTAAACATGAGAGCATCATCATATTTAGAAATGAATTCATCATTAAAATCATTTTCCATCTTTTTTTCATTTGTTATAACAAGATGATCAATGCTCAAATTTTTGCTAAACTCATACATCATTTTTTAAAAATCTGAAAAATACTTTTCGTCATGAAAATCATCAAGTCCAAATGTAATACAAGGCAACATAAAAATCACATTTCTTTCATTTGAAAAATTTATGAGTTAGGTCTTTATAATTGATTTCATGAAGACATGTATCATTTAAAAATTTCATCATAAAAAAAAGGTTAAGACCCATTAATCCAAGATAGAAGTTTTTAGATCAACATTACTTCAACAACTCATGCATGATATAAAATCATCAAGCATCGTGTTTAGAGACAATGTAAACCATTATGATACTCAAGCATGGTTTAATCCTAAGCATTATTACAAATCTTACAATCGTCATTCATATTTTTACTTTTCAAAAATACTATAAAGAAAAGCATAGTATAATTTCAAATTTTTTTTAATTTCTAAAAATACAAGAAAAGCATAAAAAAATTCCTACTAACTAAGTTAAGCATTCATGGAAATCATCAAGTAATTTTAAAATAATTCAAGGAAGTTAAGTTACTTACCTCATTGTCGAAGCCCATTAAAGCGTAGTTTGCTTCTTCTTTCCTTGATTCTTCTTGGTGAGCCTTCTTCTTCTTCATTGGTCTCTTCCTCCATTCAAGTTCATTGTTGATTTTAGATTTTTGTTTAATGAACTTATTAAGATCGATTAAAGGTTCAAAGTCCTCTTCATTGTCCTCATCACTTGAGTCATCACTCAAGTGGCATTCTCTTATTCTAAGTTCAAAAACCTTCTTATTCTTTAGAAGATGGTTCAAATGTTCATCATGTTCATCATGTTCCAAGAGTGTCATTTCATAGGTCATTAATGATCCGATTAATTCTTCAAGTGAATAATCATTTAAGTTTTTAGACTCTTGAATAGCCATAATTTTTTGATCCTATTCTTTTGGAAGGGATCTTAAAATCTTGTTTACTAAATCAAAACTTGAAAAAGATTTACCAAGACTTTTCAAGCTATTGGCGATATTCGTAAAGCGGGTGTACATATCGCCAATAGTTTCGCTTGGTGTCAATCGAAAGAGCTCAAAATCATGCAACAAGAGGTTTACTTTCGAGTCTTTAACTCTACTACTTCCCTCATGCATGATTTCAAGTGTTCGCCATATATCAAAAGCCATTTTGCAAGAAGAAATTTGATTGAACTCATTTTTGTTTAAAGAACAAAATAAGGCATTCATAGCCTTTGCATTTAAAGAAAAAGATTTTCTCTCTAAGTCCGACCATTCGTTCGTCGGTTTAGAGGGAAGTTGAAAGCCATTTTCGATGATGTTCCACAAATCCAAATCCACTGAAAGCATGAAAACTCTCATTCGAGTTTTCCAATAAGTGTAGTCCGATCCGTTAAAGAACGGTGGATGAAAAACCGAAAAGCCCTCTTGAAAACAATTTAGAGCCATTTCTCACGGGTGTAAATCCGAAAGAGAAAGAATGTGGTTCTGATACCAATTGTTAGGGATCGAGCGGCACTAAGAGGGGGTGAATTAGTGCAGCGGATAAAATGATAGATTTTCAACGATTTAAAACAAGCTTTGGAAACTTCGTACGAATGAATGTAACATTTCGTTTGAACCCGGAAAGATTGCGTTTTAACTTTAAAGCATATGTAATAAGATGATAAGGAAGTTGAGTAAATAAGGCAGCAAGTAAAAATGGTTTGCAGCAAAGTAAATAGCAAGAACGTAAATGCAAATCAGATTTTTATAGTGATTCGGTTATCTGACCTACATCAACTTCCGATTCCTCTTCGCTTGAGGACACCGGCTTTCCACTAGCTTTCCTCCTTCCAATGGGTGAGGAAGAACTCCCTTGCAACACCTCTTCTTTTGATGGGCTTAGAAGATAACCCTTACAAAGCTCTCACCCCTCTCTTGAACAAGAAAACACTTAAAGTAAGAGGGAAGTTTTTGATACTATTTGAGCAGAGTTTTCCCTTAAGATTTTCACTCTTCTTGCTGCACTTTGAACCTGCAAGAGAGGAGAATTTATAGAGCTCAAGAGGATTCAAATTTGGGCTCCAAATTTAAATTTTTTTGAGTTTCCCGGTGCCAGGCGGTGCTACCGCCTGTCAGAGGCGGTGCTACCGCCTGCACAGTGTCAGACTGACACAGCAGGCGGTGCTACCGCCCCAGGCAGGCGGTGCTACCGCTGCTATAGTAACCGGGCGCGCTACAGTAATCGGGCGCGCGATAGTAATCGGGTGTGCTACAGTAGCCGGGCTACAGTAGCATGCACGTTGCATGCACGTAGCCCACCATGCATGCATACATGCACACATGCTACTGGCCACATTGGCTACTGGGCTCCACTGCCCAGCATAAATCTACATTTAGTTTGGGCCGAAAACTTGGCCCAAACCGGTTCCGAACAAGGCCCAATGGGCCCATACTTGGGTTAGAGGATTAACCCCTAATCCTAACCCAAATTAATGTGCTAACTACGAAATTAAAGACATTCCTAAGCTATTACAAAGTCCACAAGTCAAGTCTTCTTCCCTCGAGCTTCCGGCGAACTTTCGGCGATCTTCCGACGATCCCTCGGAAACCATCCTACGGGCTCTTGGCAAGCTCTCGGACTCCACGATGATTTTGGCGAGTTCCCCCGAGCTTCTTTGGCAAGCTCCGATCTTTCTTGGCAAGCTCCGTGAACTTCCGATGAACCTTCTGGCGAACTTCCAAAAACCCTTCGGCAAGCTCCCTACTCGTTCTCGGCTAGTTCCGGCAGCACTCCCAACGAATCATCGGACTTCCATCAAACTCTCGAACTCCCAACGATCCATTGCACTTGACTTCGGCCCTTGGTTTCGCTTTACGCCTTCATCTCTTTCGTAGTTACTCCTGCACAAACAAACACCAAACACTCTACTTCGATCTAGACAGTTATTACAACGCGAATTGACATTTAGTTGCCCAGCACATCATTGGTTGGCGCTTTGTCCGATCCTTCGGCACATCACCCTCTCTAGCGGCTTGTTGCCCAATCGACAGTTGACCTCTGCAACCTCGATATTCATGGCGCAACTCCGCACTTCTTGGCCCGATGCCCGACGTACGAAGCCTCCTGCCGATAGTCGACCGAACCTCCAGCTCGACATCCAATATTCCGACGTGATCACTTCCGGCGCAACGTCAATTCCTCCAGCGTCAACTGTCTAATCCTGATCGATAATAAACCTGCATAACTCAAAATGCAGTTAGACCACAAATCACACTCAATTAGTTTCATCATCAAAATCCAAGATTCAATAAACCTATGTGTGGATCTTGTACTTCAGTTCCTACCAGATTCCTTTTCTAAGTTTATAATGAATTTTAATATATACAAACTTGAGGTGACCCTCCTAAAGCTCCTCAATATATTGAGAGAAGCAAAAAGCACCATCAAGAAAGAGAAGCTAATTCTCTATGTTGGTGAGATCAAAATGAAAAGGAAGGCTAAGAAGTCCCTTAAGAAGGGCAAAGGCAAGAGCAAAATGGGTAAGGCAAAGGCTACCAAGAAAGACCCAACAAAGGACAAAGGCCAGTACTTCCACTACAGTAAAGATAGGTACTGGAAGAGGAATTGCAAAGAGTACCTTACAGAGAGGGCGAAACAGAAGCTTGGATAAGCTTCAAGTACATTTATGATCAGTCTCTATTTGTCAGAATCTTATGATAACACATGAGTATTGGATACTAGGAGTGCTTATCATATCTGTAATTTGTTGTAGGTTGTGGTAGGACCTAGTAGATTGAAGAGAGGTGAGATAGACCTTAAGATGGGCAATGGAGCAAAAGTTGCTGTAGTGGCTGTTGGCAAGGTCACTTTACATCTACCTGGTGGAGCTATTATTATATTAGATGCATGCTATTATGTTCTTTCTATTATCAAAAATATTATTTTCATTTTATGTTTAACAGTTAATAGATATAAATTAGTTTTTGAGAATAATGATTGTTTAATAGCATTAGATGATGAGATCATTATGAGAGGAACATTGCATAATGGTTTATTTATGCTAGATATAGCTCCACACATCATGAGTGTAAGTGAGTCTAAGAGTAAACGAGAAGAGGTAAACAATGTATATCTGTAGCATTGTAGGCTATGTCACATCCATGAGGAAAGGATTCAAAAGTTGCTAAAGAATAGATATATAGATCCATTCGACTATGAGTCATATGCGACTTGCGAACCTTGCCTTTGGAGAAAGATGACCAATTCTCTATTTAGTAGAACTGGAGAGAGAGTCACTGAGTTACTGGAACTCAAACATAGTAATGTATATGGTCCTATGTGGACTCATGCCATAGATGGTTACTCTTACTTTATTACTTTCACTAATGATTTCTCAAGATACGGACATGTGTACTTGATGAAGTACAAGTCTGAGGCTTTTGAGAAATTTAGAAAATATAAGAATGAAGTGGAGAACCAGACTAGAAAGAGTATTAAAACCCTTTGATCAGATCGAGGAGGTGAGTACTTAAGTATAGAGTTCACCCAATTCTTCAAAGACTATAGGATTTTATCTTAGTGGATACCTCCTTATACACAGTAGCTTACTGGTGTATCAGAAAGGAGGAATCGTACACTGTTAGACATGGTGCATTCCATGATGAGTTTTGCCGACCTACCTATCTCATTATGGGGATATGCCCTAGAGACCGTAGCTTACCTTCTGAATAGAATTCCAACTAAGTCAGTAGTGTCTACTCTATATGAGATATAGAATAGGAAGAAGTCTGATCTTAAGGTTGTTAAGATTTGGGACTGCCTTGCCCACGTCAAGAGACACAACCCCGACAAGTTAGAATCCAGGACGGAATGGTGCAAGTTCGTGAGATACCCCAAGGAAACTTATGGGTATTATTTCTATTACCCTGAGGACCAAAAGATCTTTGTAGCCAAGAGAGTAGTGCTCCTTGAGAAGGAACACATTCTTGATGGAGATAGTGGGAGCATGATAGAGTTAAGCGAGGTTGGAGAACCTAGCTCAAGCACCATTCCATAGCCAGAATTTATTCAGGTATCTAGCACACAAGTTTCAACTTTACGTAGATCCAGTATAGTATCCCATCCTCCTGAGAGATATATAGGATATATCAGAAGAGAGAATGTTGAGGATATTGATCCTCAGATCTACGACGAGGCTATTATGAGCATAGACTCTGGAAAATGACAAGAAGCCATGAATTCAAAAATGGATTACATGTACTCCAACAAGGTTTGGAACCTAGTTGTTGCACCCGAGAGTATTATACCCATTGGTTGCAAGTAGATCTTCGAAAAGAAGATTGGAGTATATGAAAAGGTAGAGACCTATAAAGCAAGGCTAGTGGCTAAGGGGTATCGTCAAAAGTAATGTATTGACTATGACAAAACTTTCTCACCCGTAGCCATGCTAAAATCCATTCGAATTCTATTAGCTATTGTAGCACACTATGATTATGAGATCTGACAAATGGATGTCAAAACCGCATTCCTTAATGGCAACATCGAGGAGGAGGTGTATATGATATAGCTTGAGGGATTCGTGTTCAAAGATAACCCAGACAATGTGTGCAGGTTGCTTAGGTCCATCTATAGACTGAAGCAAACTTCTCGAAGTTGGAACATAAGATTTAATGAGGCGATCAGATTTTATGACTTCGTTAAGAACAAAGATGAGTCTTGTGTATACAAGAAGGTAAGTGGGAGCGTTATCACTTTTTTGATACTATATGTGGATGACATCCTGATCATTGGGAATGATGTAGGAATGCTCTCCACAGTAAAGGCTTGACTATCTAGGCACTTCTCCATGATGGACTTAGGGGAAGCATCTTACGTATTGGGGGTACGGATCTATAGAGATAGATCCAAAAGGATGCTTGGCTTGTCTCAGTCTAAGTACATAGACACCATTGTCAAAAGGTTTGGTATGAAAAATTCCAAAAGAAGTCTCATACTAATGAGACATGGATATCACTTTCTAGAAGTATGTCCCCAAAGACTCCTGAAGAAAGGGCATACATGGATAGGATACCATATGCCTTAGCGATATGATCTATCATGTATGCTATGTACAAGGCTTGATATAACATATGCTCTGAGTGTCACGAGCAGGTATCAAGCAGATCCAGGCTTAAAGCACTGAAAAGTAGTAAAATACATCATTAAGTACTTGAGAAGGGCTAAGGATATTTTATTAGTATATGGAGGCAGTAGCCTTAGGGTTGAGGGCTACACGGACTAGAACTTCCAGTCCGATGTTGAGGATAACAAGTCTAATTCAGGATATGTGTTCACCTTGAATGAAGGGGCAGTATGCTGGAAGAGTTCTAAGCAAGACACTACTACTGACTCGACCACAAAGGCGGAATACATTGCTGTGGCAAAGATAACAAAGGAGGGAGTCTGGATGAATAAGTTCATCATAGATCTAGGGGTTGTGTCGAGCAGCAAGGAGCTGATTCCCTTATATTATGACAACTACAGGGTGATTACTTAAATAAAGGAACCCGAGTCTCATCAGAAGTGTTCTGAGGAGGTTCCAACTGATAAGAGAGATTGTCGCCCGAGGAGATGTAATAGTAGAAAGAGTTCCATCCGAAGATAATATTGTAGATCCATTGACAAAGCCATTGACTCAGATTATCTTTAGCGTCACAGAGGTCTGATAGGGATCAGACATGTAGGTGATTGGCTTTAGGTCAAGTGGAAGATTGCTAGTTATAGGTTCCCTGCAAGCTAATCACATGAATAATAGCACTTGTGACTTGACATGCACTCTTTCTTTTACTTATTATTAAGCATTTTATCACTTTATCTTGCGTGTTGCATATATTATGATGTCCTTGGATCTGTGCAATGAGAATCGGATCATGATGAGATCACGATAATGAGACTGATTCACCTTTAAACACAGACCCTAAATAATCTCGGTCACAGGTTACTTAAGAGAGACATCGAGATAACCGGATAGATTGGTGTGTTATATACTCATCCATATGATGGAGGTGGCTGGTCTAATAGCTACTCGTGTAGAGACACTAAGGATATAGTACAGGTGTTCATTGGAGAATGAGTTCGCTAATTGATCCGCTTACGGAATGCTAGATGGTTATTGATACCTCACATCAAACAATGATTTCATAGCCCCAGTAGTGTATTTGGTCCTTGGACTTGAGACACCAAGGATGTCCTATATAAGTACTTCACTCTTTGATACCAGACTTATAGGTTTGGAAGTTCGAGATTTAGTACAGACGATTATTGGGAGTGATAGCTAACCTTACGAGGGCAATTGAGTGTCAGTAGAGGATCATCCGCGCTTGGTATTATGAGAGGAATATCTCATATATTCTTGCTCGAACAAATCTTGGCTAATGTTATTCAGATTGAGAGAGAGAGAGAGAGAGAGAGAGAGTTCTCCGGGAGAATCCAATAAGAGCGAGACGAGAGGAGAGACCGTATGGGCCTGATAGCACCATGCCCAGTATAGGGTCTCTGGGATATTAGATAGATGAGGGACTATATATATATATGGTAACTGAGGACAAATAGGTCTAAAGGATTGGATTCCCCTATATCGTCTAGGGACTACGGCGTAGTGGCATAATACGTTCGCAGTCGATGAGTCGAGTGAATTATTATGAAGATAATAATTCACTAAGTCAGAAGGAGTTCTGACAAGTATAACTCACGACCAGCTCGATATTGGGTCTAAAGGGTCACACATATATGGTACGTGTTGCGATGAGTAAATGTTTGGATATGAGATATCCGTTGGAGCCCATATCTTATTGGATATCCAATAAGCCTAAGAATTATTGGATCCTAAGATGAGATCCAATAAGAGCTAATAAGAGATTATTGGATAGAGACCTATTAATCTAAGAGGCTTGGATAATTGGATAGAAATCCAATACCTAATAGGGTAGGATCCATTAGGGTTTATAGTGGCCCTCTATAAATAGGAGAGAATTGAAGGTCTATAGGCTGGGGTTCTCTTAGTAGTCACCTTCTATTCTCCTCTGCCCAAGAGAGGAGCATCATCACAATCCCTGTCGTGTGGATACCACTAGAGAGGAGGACGTTTGACCTTCTTCATCCTCTTCTATAGATTTCCAAGGATTTAAGGATATACGATCTCCCTAGGTACTTTCTTTTACACATGTAATTTTCATGGATTTATTTTTGAAATGCACCGATCTTCGCATAACGATGGAACCTTTCATGAAAATCCAAGGTTTTTTATTTTCTATTCTTCCGCTGCGCATGAGATATCGCCCCTTTGGATTTTTCAATATACATAATGATCTGAAGCCATTCTTTTGTATTCATTTTCAATCATAAATGAATCAAACTTTATGTACCATTGTCTTGGAGCTTGCTTCAACTCATATAAACTCATTCTCAACTTTTAGACAAATTTTTTTTTATCTTTGACTTTGAAACTTTTTGGTTGCTCCATATAAATTTCCTCCTCTAAATCACCATAAAGGAAAGTTGTTTTCACATCTAATTGCTCAACCTCTGAGTCTTGGCTAGCAACAATATTAAAAACAACATGAATAGAAGACATTTTAACAACAGGAAAAAAATTTCTTCAAAGTCAATACATTTCTTTTAACCAAAGCCTTTCACAACCAATTTGGCTTTGTACTTTAGTTGAGAACAATATTTTTGAGCCTTCAACCTGAAAACCCCCTTATTCTTCAAGGCCTTCATTTCCTGTGGTAGTTTCACCAAATCATATGTGTAGTTCTTCTATAGAGCATCTATCTCTTCCTACATAGCGACTAACCATTTTTTTTTACTCACTTTCAACTGTTTCTTAGTAACTTTCTAGTTCACCTACATCATTAAGCATCGCATACTCATTTACAGAGTATCTTCTGGAAGGCTGACGTTGTCTAGAAAATCTTCTCAACTGAGGTTCTACGAGAAGCTGCTCCTCAACTTCTTCTTGCTCAACATGTCCTGCAGGTAGATTAACATATGGCTCTACCCCATCTTCCTACACATCTCCTTATGCATTTCAGTTGTCTTTTTGTCTCCCTTTCAACTCTAGCATGAAACTCTTTGAAGACACAAATAACCAGATCCTTGGTCTTCAAAGCATAGGCCCAAACTTTTTTTGGAAAAGTCATCTATAAAAGTAATAAAATAAAGTATACTACTAATGCTAGGAACATTAATAAAACAACTAAGAGTTTTTGTCCTCAAAGGACTACATACATCTGTATAAATACGGTCCAAGATATACATTTTTCTAGATAAAGCAGGACTAGCAAAAGAAACTCCATATTGTTTACCAACTAAACAATCAACACAAGGGTTTAAACATGTACCTTTGAGGTCTAGTAATTTTTCTTTAATGGAAAGAGCTTGCAATCCCTTCTCGCTCATATGTCCCAATCGCTTATGCCACAACTTCATACTGAAGTCTTTCTCTATAGCATTTAACTGCTCACCACAAGCTTTGGCTTACAACCTATACAAAGTGTGAATTTCTTTCCACTAGTTATAACAAGAGAACCCTTACTGAGCTTCCATTGCCCTTTGTGAAACCTATTATCATAATCTTCATCATCTAATCTTCCAACTGAAATTAAATTCAACCTCAAGTCAACCACATGCCTCACATCCTTAAGCACTAACTTGTAGCCACAGTTGGTTTTTATATGGATGTCACCTATGCTAATGATATTTGCTGTACCCTAGTTGCCCATCTTGATAACACCAAAATTTCTAAACCTATACGTATTAAAGAACTCATTCCGTGGTGTAGTATGATAAGAAGTTCTTGTGCTAATTATCCACTCGAGATCCTGACATACATAAGAAAAAAATATCATCAGAAGGGGACAAAATCAAATAATCACCACCTTGCACTATAGTTGTGATATTCTCTTTTGACTCTATAGACTCCACTTCTTTTTTCCTTTTCTTGCTCTTCTTAGGTTGCTTACATTGATTCTTATAATATCCTTTCTCACCATAATTATAGTAAACAATATCTTTCCTTGATCTTGACTTGCTTCTATCCAAACGTGAACTATTTTTATCTTTAGACTTTGACGTTCCTTTGTTCTCTATGATAAGTGCTTGTGAATCAATCTGAGATGTTGCTTAGTTCTTTCTTCTCAACTCCTTATTCAACAAACTACTTGTTACTTGACTTATGATGATAATACCATTTGGTGTAGAATTACTAAGGGAAACCACTAGTGTCTCCCAATTTTCTAGTAATGAACTAAGAAGTAACAATGCCTGTAACTCATCATCTAGAGACTTTTTCATAGAGGATAACTAGTTAGTAATACTCTGCATTTCATTCAAATGCTCAGCAATATAAGTACATTCTTTATATTTTAGGTTCACAAGTTTTCTGATCAAGAAATCTTTGTTACCAATTGTTTTTGTTTCATAGAGACCTTCTAACTTTTTCCAAAGAGAATATGTAGAACTTTCAGTAGAAACATAGTGAAAGACACTATCATTGAACCATTGTCGAATAAACTCAATCGTTTTTCGGTCTAACCTCTTCTACTCATCATCTGTCATAGTTGTTGGTTTTACACTATCCCCGGTCCATACAAATCTTTACAATACAAGAGATCTTCCATTCTTGGTTTCTATATCATCCAATTGTTTCCGTTCAAGCTAATCATACGAGAAACACTACCGGCCTCCATGTTTAAATACAAAAATTAAATCACCAAAACCTTCCTCTAATATCAGTTGATGGGTTAAAAGCAATAACAAGGAAGAACTTTTGTATATGAATAAATACTAGCAGACCATAATATATAGTGGAATTAAACAAAAAATATAATTAAATATGACACCAAGATTTACGTAGAAAACCCCTCTAACATGAAGGGTAAAAATCATGGGGCAAACCAGAGAAAATCCACTATAGGAAAAATGAATGTACAATTCTCAAAGTCTTTTGCCCAAAACCCAAGCAACAATAACAAGAGAATAACTGGGATACAAGGTTCACGTCACTATGCGTAATATCCAAAACCTCCCTAAGCAATCACAGTAAAAATTTACTACAGATTTGATCTAACCTGAGATGAGAATACTGTTTGGATGAATGAGAACAGTCTCTGTGTGGTCCTTGTCTTCTTCCCTTTATTTTTCTTTTATTTTTCTGTCCTTTTATCCTCTTTTTGAATCACCTTGCTAGTACAAAAATCGCTGTCCTTTTGCTACAGTTTTCTCCTAATTTTCGTAGCCACTGTTAGCCCCTAATTAAACTTAGGGTTTAGAAAAGGAAAAGATAGGTTGCGAGCTGATAAAGCCCATATGGGCTGAATTGGGCTTATTGCCCAACATGTATGTATTGGGTTTAGGCATGCAATCCATACGTAAGCGTGAATGTTAACAATATAAATCAAATCTTATTTATCTCAATATCATTTTTTTATATTGGGTTATTTCTAACTAGATTTAACCTGATTTAGATACACCTAAATCAAAATTAGAATAAGTTTGAAAAGAAAAGTAGGTACCCAAATCATATTGAAATTTGAATATTTAAATAATTCTTTTAATTCAGATAATATCAAATTTAATGACATTTTATATTATTATTATTTTGCTATAATATTTTTATAAGAATGAATGTCTCTTGAATGAGTAAGATATATCTCTTTCTACTTCTAGAAGTAGTTAGGGATCTTAGGACAAGGATAAGTGTTCACTTTTGCATAAATATCATATATCTCTTTCTAAGAAAGAAAAAAAATTAGGAATTCATAAAGATATATGTTAATTGCAAGATCCTCTAGCATGTGCACTTTAAAATGTATATGACATCTCTCTTTAATGACTTAAGTCTAAACCCAAAACCCAATACAAATACATCGTATGCCCAAATTTTATTACAATCTAATAAGAAAATAAAATATATATAGTACGAGCCCTCTAAAGGCATTTAATCTCATATAACTCCGATTTAGTAATTTGAAGCTTTCTGTGTTTTCTTACACTATCGAAATAGTGCGGTGGTTAGTTGATCCCCATCAATAATTCATTACATAATAAAACTTAAAAAAACCATGAAATTTAGAAGATATCTTTGAATTGAGCCCACATGAATATATTCTAGTATTTTGCTATTTTAATATTTTTGATTTTTTTTTTCTGAATTATTCAATTTCTGCATAGTGTGTTATCTTTTATTTCTTTTTCTAATTTTTAAAAAAATTATAAAAATTTATGCACTCATGCAATATTTTTTAATAGTTAATTTTCTAATTAGGTCTCAAACACTTGGTAAAAATTTGACCTAAAAAAATTTTCTTATATTTGATGTACTATTTTTGACTAAAATCCAAAAATAGTGCATCGCATAGCAGCACTTGTCAAAATATTTTAAAACTTTGGGAATACCATTTCATTAGATCCACATGGACATATCCAGTATTTTTTTATTTTATAAATTTTTTATATTTTTCTGAATTATTCAGTCCCTACATCATGTGCCATTTTCTTTCTTTCCCAATTTTTTTAAATTTTCACCAAAAATTCATACACTCATACAATATTTTTTGGCATTTGAGTTTCTAAATAAGTTACAAACACTTGATAAAAATTTGGCCCTCAAAAAATATTTTTTTATATGCAATATAATATTTTTGGCCAAAATAAAAAAATAGTGCATTGCATAATAGGACTTGTCAAAATGCCATAAAATTTTTAGGATACATTTGCATTGGATCCACATGGACATATTACAATTTTTTTATTTTCGTAAAACTTTTTCAACATTTTTTCTGAATTATTATGTTCTTGCATAGTGTGCCATTTTTTCTTTTTTAAAATTTTCATTAAAAAATCATGCACTCATATAATATTTTTTAACATTTGAGCTTTTAATTACGTCACAAACACTTGGTAAAAATTTAGCTCTCAAAAAATATTTTGTTATGTGCAACGCACTACTTTTGGCCAAAGTCTAAAAATAATGCATTGCATAATTGGACTTGTCAAAATATTCTAAAATTTGGAGTATACCTTTCCATTGGATCCACATTGATATATTTCAATTTTTAATTTTTGGATTTTTTGGATTTTTTAATTATTTAATTCTTGCATAATATGTCATTTTATTTTTTTTCCTAAATATTCAAATTTCTATAAATAATTCATGCACTCATGCATAGTCACAACATCCCTTCAATCATGAATTTTTTTTCTTCATAATTATTTATCCTTTTTATCTTCATGCCTTGATGCTTCTTGGACCGATAATATTGATAATAGAACATTCATATTATTCTATATTATTTTTCTCAAAGTAGGCCCAATCAATTGGAACTCCGAGAAACAACATATAGTCATAACATCTATCATGAAAATTGAGCATCAAATTATTACCATGATTATTGTAAAACTCAATTAGGTCAACAACTTAATTTACAAACTTAGAGTCAATTCTCGATCCACTCCAATGATACAATGTGATAATGTTGGTATAACCTATGATACTTCAATCTAATATTCAATTATCACATGAAATATATTGTTATCGACTTCTACTATAACTAGTTATACTCTAACTATATGTATCTCATATTCATACGTTTGACCAATTAACTAATTTTCTTTCAAAGCCATTTGCTCATAAGGTGTTTCATTAATATTATTCCAAGATTAATATCCATGATGGAAGCTTAAGCTTATAAAGACATTATGAAAGATTAGGCTAATCTTATAGTCCTATTATGTCACAATCCTTAATTAAGCCAGGACATGAGGATCAATTATTATGATACTTGCACACGATTGAGGACAATCTCTCCTTCCTCAAACGTTTATATATTCTTTGTACCTCGTATAAATGAAACATTAATCTTTTATGGCAAATATTTTCAGACGCTGCATGACCAGGGTAGAGATGATCTTTATAAGGCCTTGATACCCATGAGTATGGCCATCTATATTCAAATACCCATTGCAGGGGAAGAAGCCATCGCGTGATTACAAAAGATTGTTCTGTCACAAACGTTCTCTTCTAAGCAAGACAAAGAAGAGCTCCCTCCCTCTCTCTCTCTCTCTCGCCACAGTTTCCTATTGCCATGGGCAACAACGCCAGCCTCTTTCTGATGCTTACTCTCCTGCTCTCTGTTATTCCATATAGAGGTCATCCTCCATCTTCTGATACGATACAGCTATAGCTTTTACACTGACTTGTTTCTTGACGCTTGCATCCAGGAGCATCAGAGACAGGAAGACACTCCAATCATGACGAGTTCATACCTGTTTCTTCCGTCGAACACCGACCTCTCGACGACGTGATCAACAACCTCCACGGCTACGAGTCTGGTATCAGACAGTGCATCGAATGTCAATGTTGTGCAGCCGATGACCCGAGCTTCTGCGTGACGATGAGTTGTTGTCAAGTACTGGTCTGCCTAGATCCCGGCCGCTTATGTTCTTTGAAGGTGCTCGGTTGCGACTGCAGAGACTGCTGACGAGAGAGCTTGGCATGCTTCCGTGGGTGCAGACTAGTGGAGACGGAAAAGATCAAAGGAGACTTTTCTTCTTTTGGGTTCACTTCGTGAGCAGTAGTCTGCGTGATCAGGATTGGTTGATATGTATCCAGCAATAAAAGCTTTTTTTAAAGAGTGGTAGTGTTAAAAATTTGGCCTATGTTGCATTTATATTTATAATTTTTTTGATAAATTTCTAGTAGATTGTTTTATTAGAAAATACATCTTATATATGTGCATGCATCTGCGGTACATCTCAGGCCATTCGAAATAGAAGTCTCTAACGACGTACCATTGCATGTCTAACTAAGTACCGAAATGTTTATGTTGAAGCACCAAAATCACATCCTGCAAAAAGCATAAAAAATAAAAAATATTAGAGCCATCGACTTTGGTCGGCTGGAGTTTTTTTTTTAAATTTTTTTAAATTTCCAACACAGCTCGAGCTTCGTCACACACATTCAACCGATAAGCACAGAAAATAAAAAATATCAGAGCAATCTACTTTGTTCGACCGGAGTTTTTTTATTTATTTAATTTTTTTTTTTTTATCAAAACAGCTCGAGCTTCATCTACTGTCACACACATTATGTAATTGTAACACCTTCCCACAGACTATTACAACTCATCTATTACTAAAAAAGAATCAAATAAATATCCATCGACTTCATTTGCTAACATGAGTGCTGTCATAGACTAGTTGTTCTACCTAATAATAGAGGAAAATGTATTCTCTGGTTTAGAGCTATTAAGAGGCTATTCTAAGAACCAAAGACATAACAAACCAATTCAAGAATATACTGAGTAGGAGCCCCTATAAAACCCTAAAATATATAAGAAAAGACATATCCATTAATAAAATCAACAATCAAATCAATAGTCATTCCACCGGTGGATGTCAAATATCTGACGAATACTCTACCAATAATGAATGAAAGGCTTTATCATATGGGATGAACTTTATGTTCTCCCACGATGGAGAAAACTAATATCGTACTCTCGTAAATTAAGTATCATTGTATTCCTTCCAACATGAAGCACTCATCTAGTCATCACATCTCATGATTCACCAATCCTTAAAAAGAATCATCCTGCCTACCCTCCATAGGAAAATATAATTATCTTACAAAATAATAGATCATATCTATTTCAAGATGAAATAATATAATCAATCAAAACATCTCAACTTAATTACTCTTCAAGCAACATCAATGAACATATATTAATTAGCGGCTTAAACCCCAACTAGATCAGTCTAATTAACTTGAGTCTTACTTAATTTAGCTAGAACCTAATTGAACTAACCTCTAACCCTTAGAACCACTCTAGGCTAGTCTAAATTAGATTAGATTGGATTCAATTTGAGTCAAACAAGCTTGAATATGTCAAATTGGTTTGAAATCATCTTGTTTAACTGTAGGGCTCAAATCAAGCAAAAGAGGGAATTGAACTTGGTTGCATAGCTCAACAACACTTAATCTAGCTCCAAAGCTCACCCAACTTGGTCAAACTCAAGCCAAGTCATCAGTCAAGCTTCAAAGTTCAATTTAACCAGCCCGAGTAAACTTATACTCAGTGCCACATTAGCCCAAATCCTAATCCTAGTGGGACTCAGATTAGGACAGAATTCGATCAACTAGGGTAGCCAAAAGATGGGTGAACCCTAACATAGTCTTGAAAACTTGGGACTCTTCAACAAGCCATCCCTAAAGGAGGTCCTAATATCTTTAGGACTTTCACCCCACAAAGGGGTCACAGTCCCCTTGAAGGTATCTAAGTAGAGCCTTCTCTTTGGTTCTCAGCCAGTCCTAAACTAAGAAAAGAGGAGAGAAAATGACAAATTAATTTACAGGTTTAGTAGCCTTTCTTCCTACCTATGGCCACGTTATTGTAGAGATCTTTTCAAGTTGTTGCCGGTCTTAATAGCTTCAGGCCTTTAAAGAAGAAAAAAAAAAAAAAAAAGGAGAAAGAGAAGAAAAGAAGAAGATCTCAGCAATCGTCAACCTTTTGCTTGGTTTGGTAAAAAACTTCACAACCTCCTTTTACCGTGCAAACTTCTTCTGTTTCCCTAGCCTACCGCAGTGCATTGCAGCAAAGAGCCAACAAAAAATTATAGCTGGCCTAGAGCCCAAACTATGGTTGAGAGATTGAAGAAGAAGAAGAAGAAGACGTGCTGCCGAGTTTCTTCCAACTGTAGCCCCTTCCTTCCTAAATTCCAACATTCAAAGCCTTAGTTTACTTTAAAGCTTCCTCTAGCTAGTGCGAGAAGTCTAAAGTCTCTTTATTCGCTGCCCAAATCTCAGGAAGAGGTTTCAACAGCAAGAAGGAAGGAGCAGACTAGAACTGACAAGGAGATCATCCTACCAAGAGCACCCAAGTGCTATCCAAGACAACATAATTTCTTATGCACTTAGTTAAGTCTTTTCACACTCTTAGTCCCTTGTAGTTGACACTTATTAATTTGAAAGTAATAGAGGTTGTTTCCTTTTGCTTTTATACTTGGTTTCATTGCAATATCTTTCTTCCCTGCTAAAACTTTCCATCTGAGAGTTGTATCAAATTAATAAATTGTTGAACCTGAACTCTATATGGATCAGGTGGTGCCAAATCAATAATCTTATGGATGGTGACCATGAGAAAGGGATACAAAGATTATAAAAGTTAGAGTTTGAACCATGCTCACCTTGAGAAAGAACCATTGACTTGTCGGCTGCCAATACTTAAGGGAAGAATGTTGCGACAAAGAAGAGAGCATTATTTCCATCCGAGATGCACAGCAGCGAAGAGAATGCAACATATAGAAAACATCACAGTTTAATTGACAACTACATGGAACTCTCCGAATGAGCCATGCATGCAAAGTGTTCGACAATCATTGTGGGATGCCAAGGTTCAGATCGGATCCAGTCAAGCACAACCACCAAAGTGACATGCTAGATGGACATGAAGGTGATAAGGATGGCTCACACAAGCGAGCCAAAAATGTTAGCAGAACCATCACTTGATCACCACTCCAGATATGACAAAATCAGAATGTGTGCACTACATGAGAGTCATGCTAAACCCCTCATCTTAGGGAATCATTCACAATGATGAGAACATAGTTGAATCATCTATGAAGCATTATTCAACGGTGATAATATGTTAGAATTGGCCATAAAGTATTATTCGATGATGACAACATTATCTAATTGATTATGAAACACTATTGACGACAATATGGTCAAACCAACCATAAAGCATATTCAATGATGGTAGCATGATGAAACTAGCCATGAAGTAGTATTCAACGATGACAGCACAACCTAGTCGATCACAAAGTTACGGTTGCTATTGGTTCTCAGTCTTATTTTCTCTTCATTGCTAGAAGGTCTACTCCAAGTCGACTTGATGGGTGTCAATTATTTGGCTCTTTATTGGTATATCATCGATATATACCTCTATTTGATGCTAGAATATTTTGTTGATTACTTTATGATAAGTTGCCTCAATATTTTTAAGTCTATAGGGCGGGCATTACTTTGTAATGTTATAAGCACCCGTCTGTGATGAATGATGTGTATTCTTTACCTTTTAAAGTCATTTTTATTTGGTTGTACCCCAAAAATATATCGATAAAAGTTAACAGTTTTTGACTATAAATTGAATCGACCAATTGGTATATTCAAGACAAAGGAAAGCTATCCTTTAACAATCTTTGTTAAGATTAATATAATCAATACACATGTATCATTTTTCATTATTTTTCTACATGATAATTATATTAATAAGTCATTTGTGCAAAGGACCTCACGAATAACATCTACACAAAATAAGTTATTAACTTCTACTTTAATGGTCGATTGGTGGTCTGGCTTCTACCAAATGGACCGGTGGTCCAAGTCGATGTTGATGTTGAGTTAATGCTATGCAATGGAACAATAATCTCTGACATGACACTTGGAGATCATGCAAAAACTTTCAAATTGTGTTGTAAACATGTTCTTCCTCTCCTTCGATGGTGATGATCCAATCTTAGTACAACGGTAAAAATGTTAAATTAGTGCAATGGTAAATTAGCGTAACGAAGGGATGAATTAGTGTAATGGTAAAAATGTCAATTTACAATTTCAAAAAATCATTTCATACGATGAAAACTTTCAATGATTAAGTCCGTATCGAAAATGCTTTTCCAATATGTGTAATCCATCCCATTAAACATAGGAGGACAAATGATAGAGCGGCCCTCTTAAAAGTCGAAAAGAACCATTTCTTTTGGATGTTAAACCAAATGAGAAATAAAGTGACTCTAATACTAACTACAAGGACCACAGTCGACGCTAAGAGGGGTGGGGGTAGTTGGGGTAAGTTAGTGTAGTATAAAAATGTCGATTTGTGATTTTAAAAAATCATTTCGTACGATGAAAACTTTTGATGATTAAGTCCATATCGAAAATGCTTTAACTTAGAGTGATTATAAGAATTTAATGAGAGTTGTGAGTTAGTAAAGCAGTTTGCAGTAAGAGAAAATAAACAAACTTAGTAAGATGTGCAAATCGATTTATAGTGGTTCGATCATCCGACCTATGTCCACTCTTGATTCTTCTTTTGTTGAGGCTACCGACTTTCACTATCGATCTTCCTTCAAATGGGTGAAGACCAACTACCCTTACAACTTAATTCTCCTTTTGATATGTTCAGAACATAACCTTTACACTCCCACTCACCCCTCTTAGACTTAACCAATACTTCAACCTAAAAGGGAGAAATTCTCACATAATTATAATAAAGTTTTTCCTCTTTTTGTTCTCAGCAAGTGTGTATACTAACCAGGGATGAAAGGGATATTTATAGGCCTCAAGGGGATTCAAACTTGGAGCCAAAATTTGAATCACCCCGAATTTTTAGGGTACTGGCAGTACCACCGCCAGTACTGGGCAATACCATTGTCCAATCTACCCTGACACTAGGTGGTACTATCGCCTAATATAATCTCGGAGACTATGTCTTG
Organism: Musa beccarii; assembly: GCA_024322285.1. Classification (NCBI taxonomy): domain Eukaryota; kingdom Viridiplantae; phylum Streptophyta; class Magnoliopsida; order Zingiberales; family Musaceae; genus Musa; species Musa beccarii. The sequence continues at coordinate 20,586,860 of CM044401.1, read as the reverse complement.
GAGACCAAGCCACTGTCGGTTCCACCGCTTCTATCAGTGCTATCGCTTGACCCATCTCTTAGGTCATTATTTGGGCCTTTTATTTAGCACAACACAGCCCAAACTTAGACCCAGTTGGCCTATAATTGAGTTGGCCTAATTCCAACCTAATTATACTTTAAATCTACTTCGATCTAGATAATTATTACAAAGCATGAATTAATTTATTGTCCGACATGTCATTAGTCCATCGGCATTTCATCCGATTCTTCGACACATCATCCTCTCTTGCAGTCTATTGCCCAATCGGTAGTTGGCCTTCACAACTTCGATCTTCTTAGTGCAATTTCGCTCTTCTTGGCCCAATACCCGAATCTCATGGCACGAAGCCTTCTGTCGACACGTCGATCGATCCTTCGGCTCGACGTTTAATCTTCTGACATGTTCTCCTCCGACCCAACTTCTGATTCTTCCTGTTTTAATTGTCTCTTCCTGATCGAAGCTTCCTACATCACTCAAAATGTAGATTAAATCTTAAATACTATCAATTGATTTTATTATTAAAATCCGAGATTCAATAGATCATTCCGTTAGGTTTACTTAGGTCCTAAGGCACTTCTAAGATGGCCTCTCTTTAGCTTCCGAATGAGCAACTTAGGGAGTCAGCTCCCTTGGATCCAACTACTAGATAGAGAGTTGTCTTCTTAGAAAGAGTAACAAATGGCAAATAATACTACCTAGATTTTCCTAGATTACTTCTGAGTTTCGACTTTAGAGTAGTGGGAAATTTTAATGTAATATAATATGTAGAAATCAATACTCGAAGTCAATGGAGAGTTGGACATCCTATGATAGTATTATATATAGATGGAACACGCACTATATAAAAAAAAAAAAAAGCCTTTACCATCTTTCAATAGTTGCTTGACCCGAACGTGACAAATGTCACTAGTTCTATATGGCATAACAAAATCTCCAATGAAGCCAGTGAGAGTTGAGATTTGTTGTAGATCTTTTGTAGTCAGGTCGATCTTGTGGAAGGCATGATAATAGAGGATGTCAGTAGGACAAACTTTCTGATATGGCTAGGAGAGATTATAAGTTTCTTTGAGAGTTTACAGTTGATGAAATTGAGCTCAAACTATTTCTTTTGCTAATTGCTTGAATGAGAAAATAGATTTTGTGATAGCTTAGCAAACCACTCCCATACTAATCTTTGACATATAGTTGACAAGGTCCGACACATGAGTCATTTATCCCATATAGCATTATCTGCTATTGGAATGTTGTCAAAGGATTCATTTTTTTTTTTTTTTGTCAAAATATAAGTGGAATGCTTATGGGATGGACTTTTCCATGGTAGTCTTGATAAAAGTGGAGTGTAAATAAGGCTCGAGTTATGATTACTTTCATATATAATATCTTTTCTTATGTTCTCCAATCATGTCTATCTCAAAAAGCTTGTCGGATTCTGATAGACTAAGTGATCGACTCCTTTTAGGCCTAAGTTCTTGAGTGGAATTCAAATATAGCTAATGACGTAGATTTTAGGGTGAATACACCTCTCATGTGTTAAGAGAGAGATAGGTGGGTAAATTAGTACAGTGGATAAAAATCGACGACTTAAAGCAATCTCAGAAAATTTTATGCGTTGAGAAAATTTTGTTCGATAAAAATGATTTCGGTAAAAGGTTGATTCAAGTGAGTTCATAAGAGAGTAGAAAAGGAGAGATTGAAAGATTGCAGCCAAGTAAAAAATTAAATGCAACAAATGAAATTTGCGCACTGAGAGAAGAACGTAGTAATTTTATAGTGGTTCGGTCGATTGACCTACGTTTACTCCTGATACCTCATCCGATAAGATCACTGGCTTCCACTATCAATCTTTTTTGAAGGGGAAAGATCAATCAGCTCTTTTTATAGAACTTTATAGTGGCTCACTCTCCTTTTATAGATCTTTTACATTTAGAGCAATGTGGAGGTGAATACTTAATTTTTGAAAATTATTTTATTATAGTTTCAGCTCAATTCTTATCATTTTTTAATGTGCTTAACTAGCTGAGAAGTAAGAGATATTTATAGCCTCAATTGGCTTCAAAAAATAGAGTAAAAAAAGGTTCCATCTCAAATTTCTGAGTACTAGCGGTACCACCATTAGTTGACTCTGACACTGGGCGGTGCAACCGCCCAGTCTGGTGGTACCACTGTCCAGTCTGACGATACTACTACCAGAGCAAAGCTTCGGGTTCTTTGGTGGGGCGGTACCACTACCTGGTAGTTATTAACTATCGACAGTACCACCACTCTATCACGAACGGTCGTCGTGCTCTCGTAGCAATTTCGTTCAACGAACCATTCGTCGCTTGTTCATGCTTGTATATATCCTTGGCAACCTGTTTTGCCATAGTTTTGGTGTATTTTTCTTGGAAAAATGCAAGAAATGATAGCTTACAGTGCTGTAGAATGATCGCTCATTACACCGGGCAAAACTATCCCAAAATGACTCCGTTTTCATGTGCCGTGATTGCCCTCAAAACGTCAGTCATCTCAGCACCCTAGAACCCCCCGAGTGCCACAGGGTTGGATGGGGCTTCGGGGTAGTGTCGGGCATTGAACACTTTCACAAGTTTACACGTTAACTTGACGGAAACTTGCCTTTGTGCCAGAGTAGTTATTTGCGGACTTGTAGCTGCTCGTTCATCCTTCTAAAGTCCTTATTTTTCTTCTCTCTTTCTCTGCTTTTCTGCACTCTAATTGCTCGCTCAATTACTTGTAAAGCTTCCCTCTTCGCGAGACGTCGAGACTTGTCCGTCGCTCGTTTCAAAACTAATCAACTTCTATTTTACAAGTCCTACGAGACCTACATGAGGTTGCACCTTGGCTGACCCTTTGCAGACGTGTATGTCGCAAGGGCACCTCAAGACTTAGGTAACTCCAGCTAAGTCTGTGGCTTACCGCAAGGGTGCTTCACCACTTAGGCAATTTCAATTAAGTGCGTGATAGCTTGACCTGGGTGGTACCATCGCTTAGGCACCTGGGAAACTGGTCCCTTGGTGGTTTCATCGCCCCAATTTGGTGGTGCCACTGTCAGATAGGGTCTAGCAACCTGGATGGGCCTTGAATCCGACCCAATCTAGTCCACTTACGGGTCCTGTTGGCCTCTATCAGGATTAATGGGACTAACACCCAATCATAACCCTAATTACATGCTAATTATGAGATTTAAGATATTTTCTAAGTAAAACAAAACTCGGCACGTCAAGGTTTCTTCCGGCGGACTTCTGATGAACTCTCGGACATCTTCTAGCGGACTCCCATTAGGCTCTTGAACTCCATGACAATCTTGATGAGTTCCAACGAGCTTCTTTGGCAAGTGTTGATCTTTCTCGGCGAGCTCCGCGAACTTTAAATGAGTCTTTCCTACGAACTTCCAACGAACCCTTCATCAAGCTCCCGGTTCATTCTGAGCTAATTTCGACAGCATTCCCGATGAATCTTTGGACTCCCGGTGAAGTCTCGAACTCCCAACGATTCGATCATACTTGACTCTGATATTTCATTTTGCTTTATATTTTCATTGCTATCATAGTTAACCCTAACATAACTTATCAATTGATTTTATCATCAAAGTTTGAGATTCTACATCTTGGTTCATCGAACAAGAGGGGAAAAGGATGTGTAAATAGTGTTTGTGGTCTTTGTTGTGCCATCTAACCTAAATGGGGGAAAAAGACAAAGGTTTGGATTATCTTAACTAAAGGTTGCACTTGTTGCATCAGGTTATGGAAGGCTTCGATAGGGACAATTATGGTAGGAGATAGTTGAACCGGTGGTTGTTGAGCAAGTGGTGGTATGTTTATTATTGTTTGAAAATAGTCTGAGGGTTCTGGGATTTAGAAAGCTTAGTTTGTCATGGACCTGATGGTCAAACTAGGGATGGTCAGACTAGGGTGGTCCGAATTTTATAGGGTCGGATGAGGAAGTGATGGAACTTGGTGGTTCCATTCTTCTTGATTTATCAAAGACAGTCTAACTAAGTTTTCTTGGGATATGTTGGGAGGCCCTTTAACAATCTATTAAGTTGGATTTTGGTTATCTGAATTTGATGTTGGTTATCTCTCTCAATTTAATCTGTCAAAGGTGTGTTCATCCAACTCTGGAGACATCAAACCTTATAAAACTATGTTAAGGGCACTCTCAACAATACCACTATGATGCTAAGTTAGTTAAGTTCAGAGAATTCGACAAATGCTTGAGGGTAGCATTGATCCAATCTCTTGAAAACATACTTGGGATCCCTTTGATAGTGAGCTTTCCATACCATTACCTCCGTGATCAACTCTGATGATGGGGAACAATTATGTGCTTCTCCTTGATTCGATTGCGATCATGTTGCACATCAAAACAATATTTATTTTTCAAAGGTGGGGGTTTGTCTCATCATCAAATATGTGTGTGAGTAGTAAGGGAGTGATGGTTGCCCCGCTATAGAATTGGACAAGAAGATGGGAAGCCACATGTGTTTTTTTTTGTTTTTTTTTGTTTCTTGTAGGTGCATGCTAAAGAAATAATGCGACTATCCTTACTAGTGGTATGCCACAAACAAACACCGACGATGTGATGATAAAATTAATTAATAAAATTATAATCTAATATGTGCTTGAGTGATGCAAGACTAGCTTTAGTTAGAAAAAGATAAATTGATTAAAGCAATAGAATCGAAAGTTGGGCCGGAGTGAACATGTCAAAAGATTGATCGATGTGTCAATAGAAGGCTTCATGTTATGAGTTCGGGTATTAGATAAAGCAGTTCGGGTATTAGGCCAAATAAAGTAGATATTACACCAAAGAGATCGGAGTTGTAGAGGTCACTATGCCGATTGGGCAATATGCCACAAGAGAGGACAATGCGTTGAAGATTCAGACAAAGCGCCGGATAAACCAATGACATATTGGACAACTTAGTATTCTTGTTTGTAATCGATTGTGTCTAGATTGTAGTAGTCGTGATTGTAAATTGAGTTGGTTTTGGGTATAACCATGCCATCTCAATTAGAGACCAATTGGACTAAAGTTTGGGCTAGTTTGGGCCAAGAGAAAGGCCCATTCAGTGACCCAAAAGTTGCTACAGGCGGTGGCACCACCAAATTGACGGTGGAACCGCCTATGAGCTAAAAAAGTGAAAAAGCATACTTTTCCAGATTACAGGCGATAGTACCACCCAGTCTAGGTGGTGGTACCACCACATTAAAACTGCCTGGTGGTGGTACCACCCAAGCTGGCGGTAGCACCGCCCAATGCAGGCAGTGGTACCACCCGTACCCAAAAGACATTAAAATTTAAATTTTGGCTTCGTTTTTGAAGCCATTTGAGGCCTATAAATATCTCACTCATCCCTACAAGGATCACATAAGAAAAGAGAGCAAAAACTCTATGATTCTAAGGTTGTAATCCTTGTAAAGTATAGATTCCTCCCTCCTAAAACTTAGAGACTATTCCAAGAAAGAGTGTGAGAGAACACTTGTAAAAGGGATTGTAAAGGTTCTCTCCTGAGCTTGTCAAAAGGAGAATAGAGTTGTAAGGGTAGTTGATCTTCGCCCATTGAAAGATGATCGGTTAGTGGAGGCTAGTGGCCTCGAGTGAAGAGGAATCGGATGTGGACGTAAGTCAAGATGACCAAACCACTATAAAATCTAGTTTGCATTTACTTTATACTTTTCATTCATATTGCAAACTAATTTACTTACTATGCTTATGAATACTTTCAAGTTAAACTCACTTCCGATATGGGCTTTTTCGAGTCATCAAAGGTTTTAATCGAAACGAAAGTTTTCAAACAAATGATTTTATCGTAAGCACTAATTCAACCTCACACTCTTTCTATGATTCTAAGGTTGTAATCCTTGTAAAGTATAGATTCCTCCCTCCTAAAACTTAGAGACTATTCCAAGAAAGAGTGTGAGAGAACACTTGTAAAAGGGATTGTAAAGGTTTTCTCCTGAGCTTGTCAAAAGGAGAATAGAGTTGTAAGGGTAGTTGATCTTTGCCCATTGAAAGATGATCGGTTAGTGGAGGCTGGTGGCCTCGAGTGAAGAGGAATCGGATGTGGACGTAAGTCAAGATGACCAAACCACTATAAAATCTAGTTTGCATTTACTTTATACTTTTCATTCATATTGCAAACTAATTTACTTACTATGCTTATGAATACTTTCAAGTTAAACTCACTTCCGATATGGGCTTTTTCGAGTCATCAAAGGTTTTAATCGAAACGAAAGTTTTCAAACAAATGATTTTATCGTAAGCACTAATTCAACCCCCTCTCCTTAGTACTAATCATGATCTTAACAAACATGAGTATATAATGATATGATTATAGAATTATCAAACCTATGATGTATTATATCGATTAACATTAAGTACAATAAGGATAGGAGAGGAGACAATAATTATAACAAAATGGACCATTAGAGAGATTAAGGGTGTCAATTACACTCATGGGTTTAGGTACCTATGAGAATCCACCTCTAATGGGGCTAAGATAAGAGGAATAAATGAGAATGGAGGATATTTTCTATTATATGGGGATAGGTAGAGCACTCCCCACCTTATCCTCATACTCATTCCCAACCCATCAATATGTGAGCCTAGACAATGGACCTAGATGTTGGGTTAGTCAAACGCTTATCTTATTCAAGTTGGGATAGTTTGAGCATCAGTTAAGTCAATTATGAGTCATTAGGTTCGATTGAACCATAAAAAATAGTATCAATAGATAACACCCCCTTCCTTGGCATGCACCTAAGCCCTAATTATAGTAAGTCTTCTTCTCATCATTGTAGCATTTTCCTTAACAAACAATATAGCAACGATTGTCTTCTGCTCCATTGGCACATGATAACAACGATTTGCATCTCTTTTCGATAAGTAATTTCATAGTATATCTCTCTTTTTCTCCTCCTCTTCCTCGGATTTCCCATCGCACTTTCTGGGAACGGGACTGGGTCTGCCTCGATCAGAACTAGCGGTGCCCTTGGGATCATAGGTGTAGTAGGCGCCGGAGTCAGTGGTTCTGACTGCAATAGGGGTGGGGGCACCGATTGTTGCACTAATTGCGGGATGAGCGGGATGATGGTTTGCATCATCCCAGCCAAAGTTTGGACTTGGTTAGCGAGGCCACAGAATGCCTCGTGTGAGACGGGTGGCTAGATGGTTGGAATAGCCCTGGGCAGCGATAGCCCTGGGTCGGTAAACAGCCGCCAGTAACGTCCCGCGATTGCAATGGGGTCCTCGGCCTAGAGCCCATGGGAAAGTGGAGGATGCTCCCCCGGCTCGCCAGTTGGGTGCGATCCTACCCCTGGGTGTTCGGGCGAGCTTATGTGTTGATCCTGCGACATCTTGGCCTTCCTTCTAGTGCCAATTTGTTAGTGTATCTTTACGCCGTGGTCGTTGAGTTAGCATGGCTAGGTTCTGGTTCGGATACGCTAGGATCACCTTGGTAGATCTTCGGATGGGGAGCCGACGTCGAGTCGGATGAAGCGATTCACCGGACCGCTCTGGGGTGAGACCTCCTTCCTGCGCTCTACCCACCTTGCATCTTCCAGCTCCTACACACAGGTCGGGTCGAGATGATTCGACCCGACCCCTCCGATGCTTAAGTTAGTACTTTTTGGAGAAGAGTTGTCTCGGGAAAAAGATCCCCAGAGCAGCATGGTCTGGGGTTTTTATATCGGGGCTGGCGCTGGTTCCCAGTGCATGCGGGGTTCCGTCCCGAGTTTCCGAACAATGCTATGGAGGCGTTGTCCCAGGCTTTCAGGGCGACACTATGAAGGCACCATCCCGAGCCTTCAGGATGGTATCGTACCTTGGACGGTGCCTGAACCCGAATGACGCTATGGAGGCACCGTCTCGGACCTTCGGGAAAGTATTGTACCTCGATCGATGCTCGTTCTAACATGGCCGGAGACTGTCGAACCATGTTGAAGTGGCCTACCACCTCAATCTTTATGCCAATGTGGCAGTGGGGCACCACCCACGGGTGGGTGGCGCTAGTACGTGCCCTATCAAAATTTATAGTGTCCGAAGAAAAGAGTTGAAGGCTTTCTCCTTAAACTTATCACAAAATATCTTACCTTGGAGCAAAAGCTTCAAGCACAGGGCCACCAACAGGGGTGCTAATGGTGGTGCCACATCCAAAAGGTCTTTGCTTGGCGAGGTGGCTTGCTATATTAGGGCCATTTAGGGCACCCACGCCTTGAACAAAAGGATTGCTCATGTTGATAGGACTAAAGTGATTTAACTTGTCTTTGTGAAGAATCAACAAAACCAGTGTTCTGAGGCTGATATGCATGGAATGGATATTGGTTCATCCCTCGCCATATGTCGAAACTGAAGCATTTCTACAAGATCATGACACAGGAACATGCCAATTTAGTGAGCAAAATAACCAGTGTGATGATTGATTATGTCTAAAACCAGTTGGAAAATCGATGCACACCTACCTGATTGGCCTCAAAGGCATCAATTGCTGATACAGGTTGGAATCTGTTAGAACCCTCCGCGGATTCTAAGCTTGGGATTGATCTCTATAGGAGATCGGCCTCCTTGGAACTCTACAGGGGTTCCTTCCTCCAAGTTGCTGCACAAAGGTTGCTAAAGGATTGATCTATTCATTGATTAAAGAGGATGAATACATGGTTATTTATAGGGCTTCTAAGCCCCAACTCCTAATAGGACTCTTACTCAAGACTCCTACTTCTAACCAACTTCTAATTAGGACTCCTTCTCTAGTAGGATTCCTAATTCTAATAGGACTCTTTCCTTAATAGGACTTCTACTTCTAATAGGACTATTTTCCTAATAGGACTCCTACTTCTAATAGGACTCTTTTCCTAATAGGACTCCTACTTCTAATAGGACTCTTTTCCTAATAGGACTCCTACTTCTGATAGGACTCTTGTCCTAATAGAACTCCTACTTCTAATAGGATTCTTTCTCTAATAGGACTCCTTTCCTAAGAAGTAACCTAACCCTAACCTAGCCGGCCTCTTCACCTCTTTAATAAGGGTCGGCTAGATAGGATTTACATGAATGCCCTTATCAATGAAACTAAATTAGGACTCTCATAGCTAGAGTCCTAACAGACCCACCCTCTTCAAATCAGCCTTGTCCTCGAGGCTGACGTTCCATGAAATCTGGAAATTTGATCTTCAAGTCGTCGTAGTTCTCCCAAGTGGCATCTTCTGCTGGTAGGTTTGCCCACTATATTAACACTTCAGTAGCAGGTCGTCGTCGTCGAGTCACGATTCGTCAATCAATAATGGCACTAGGTTGGGTCTGGAGCTCCCCTTGGGTAGTTATATTTGGTAGATGGCTTTGGGCTGTCTCGTGTTGTCCCAACTTGAGCTTCAAATATGATACATGGAAGACCGGATGGATTCGGGAGTCAAGCGGGTAAGTCCAATCTGTATGCTCTTTTGCTCGATGCGCTCCAAAATCTGGTAGGGTCCATAGAACCGAGGTGAAAGCTTCATAGACGCTCTGGTTTGGATTGATGTTTGCTTGTATGGCTGGAGCTGTAGGAAGACCCAATCTCCTACTGAAAATTCTCTTTCGCCTCTGTGTTGATCATACTGTTGTTTCATCCTTGCTTGTGCTGCAGTGAGATTATCTTTTAGCAACTTCAGCATTTTGTCCCTATTTTATAGTTTCCTGTCTACTTGTTCTACTTTAGAGGTGCCCAACACATATTTTGGAATTACAGGGGGGGTCGGCCATACATGGCCTCATAGGGAGTATATTTTGTGGAGGAATAATAAGTTGTATTATACCACCACTCGACCCAGGGAAGCCACTTTGTCCATTCTTTTGATCGGTCACTGGTGAAGCATCTAAGGTATGTCTCCAAACACCTGTTAACCACTTCAGTTTGGCCGTCGGTTTGTGGGTGATATGTCGTACTCATCTTTAATTTAGTGCCTTGCATCTGGAATAACTCTGTCCAAAATTTGCTCATGAAGACCCTATCACGATCACTTACAATAGATCTTGGCATCCCATGTAATTTTACAATATTCTCCATAAAGATTCGAGCAATACTAGAAGCAGTGTAGGGATTACGGATAGCACAAAAGTGAGCATACTTTGTAAGGCGATCAACCATGACAAAAATTGTACCTTTTCCTTGTGATGAGAGAAGCCCTTCGATGAAATCCATTGATATATCAGTCCATATTGATTCTGGGATGGGTAGAGGTTGTAACTTTCCAGGACTTGCCACTGTCTCACCTTTGTGTCGTTGACATATATCACATTGTGCTACAAATTCAGCAATAATATTTTTCATCCCTATCCAATAAAAATTTTGCTTAATTCTTTTATAGGTTCTAAGGAACTCGGAGTGCCCGGCCGCAGGTGTGGAATGCATCTCTTGAAGGATGGTTTTTATGCAAGTAGAATTTAGCACAAGCACAATACGTCCTTTATATCGCAAGTCCTTTGAGTCCCAACTGTAATGAGCCATAGAGCTTGGTGCTTCCTTTAATTTTTTTATGATTTTACTTGTTTCTAGATAATCTTGCCATTCCCTCCTAATATCATCAAGGAAGTCACTGGTCGGAAGAGAAACAGCCAAAAATTCAGATTGCTCGGGTAGCCGTGAAAGCGCATCTGCAACAACATTATCTTTCCCTTTTTTGTAAGTTATTTCATAATCATATCCAAGAAGCTTTGTTACCCATTTTTGCTGCTTAAGTTGTACCAAAAAGCCGCTGCATGCTTTGTGTAAAATTTTCTCCATTCGTTGTGTGCAAATTGTCGTTACGTCGCCCCCACGTTTCCCGTACAATATCACATGTTTCCCCTTGTTGTAAAATTTCATAATTAGTTTCAAAAAATTTCAGGAAACATCACCTAATGTTGTCAACCATTCGATGCCAAGCACGGCCTCATAATCATCGAGAGAGAGGAGGAAAAAATCTGTAATTATCTCTTGGTCCTACAGCAACAGTTTCACCCGTGGGCACTTACGATCACACTTCAAAATTCATCCATCTGCGAATTTAACATTGAACCTGCTGCAATTCTCAATAGGTAAGGTCATCCGGACAACAACCTTGCTATTCATAAAATTATTAGTGCTCCCGGTGTCAATAAGAACAGTGATTGGTTGTTGCTTCAGAAATCCTCCCACTTTCATTGTTTGCGGGTTCGCATAACCGGCAAGGGCATGCATCATAATATCAATTGGCTGCTGTTCTTCATCCATGACCTCTTTCTCATGCTCCTGGACCTCCTCCTCCCTGTCTTCAAGAGGTTCAATCAATAGGAGGCGGCCCCTTTTGCAGCGATGATCGCGGTTCCACGGCTTGTCGCAATGCCAACAAAGACCCTTTGCTGATCGATCACATAGTTCTTCTCTTGTCAATTTTTTGGGCAGCGAAGGATGGCTAGAAGCAGAAGGGGGTTTATATGTTGAGGTTCTAGGAGTGGTTCTCATCCTTCGAGAATCTTGGTTGAGTCGTGCCTTAACTTCCCCTTTTATTTCTGGCTTGAGTCCTTCGATAAATGTTCCTAACAATTGACGGTCAATCCAATCACGAGCAAGGTAGGATAGCTTCTCAAACCTGGTTTGGTACTCTTGAATCGTAGAGGTTTGTCGAATCTTTGCGAGTTGGCCGTCGATATTTTTATACTCCATAGGTCCGAAACGGTTTAGTAGTGCATTCTTAAATTGATTCCATGTCGGAGCCCCATGATTATATTCCAGCCAATTGTACCATTGAATAGCATCTCCTTCAAGGTGGATGACAGCAATCTCCACCATAGCATTATTCGACGTTCGGTAGTAGCGAAAGTAACGTTCTGCGCGCGAAATCCACCCCGCTGGGTCTCTTTCTTCCCATCATGGGAAGTTCACCCTCATGCATGGATGAAGCATGTCCGAGGGCTATCCCTCCTTCTCTGGGGTCCTTTCTAAATTCTCTCCTTGCTGCAGTTTGGTTGGACTCGATGGTTGTCCAATTCTGAATTCTGCAAACAAAGCGCGCAATTTGTTTTCCAAGCGCGATTCAAGCCGTGATTCAATCCGAGATTCCCATGCTTCAAATTTGGCATCAATTGGATCTTGGGAAGCCATAGCATATATCTGTAGATCAGAGATGCCCTTGTCTTTTTTCTGTTGACGGGTTAATGGCATGGGGTGGTGGAAGGTTCGGATAATAGATCGGTGATTGAAGGGTTCAAATTGTAATGGTTTCTTGTTTTGGGCTGTGGTTTTGATGTTGTTAGGGTTATGAAACTAGGTTATGATGGCTGCATCTTGAGGCTAGAGGGATGCCCTAAAGACGTCTTGGTTTGTGGCAGCAAGGTGGCTAGGGTTTGGTAGGTTACGGAGAAGAAAAAAGGACCAAGGTGCAATACCAAATTTTTCGTCGAAAAAATTCCAAGCAGTAAAGATGTAATTTTTCCAGAAATTTTTAAAAGAGATTCAAGTAAAACTCAAAGGGGGATCTACTGATAAGGAAGAGGTAATACTGTAAAAAATTTCGTAGGAAGAAACGACAACAAGAGGTTTGGCAAAATTGAGAATCACGGAGAGGTATTATAGCAGATTTTTACGTCTAAAGTGCAGCAGATTGGACGTAAAAGATAAGTGGTTTTTATTGAGAATTTTTCGACAAAACCAAAGGGAAAACCACTGTTAGGAAGTGTCAAAGCCGCCGTAAAAATTTCATAGAGATTTGGATAGAAAAACGCAGTAGCAAGATCAAAAAGGCGATGCTATGCGGCTGAAATTCTGCAATCACGACTTTCGTTGTAGAGATGAAAACTTTGCGATGAAAAGTTTATGCAGCAATTATAGGAACGAATTTTTTGGATTTTTGAATAAGGATAACTAAATTGCAGCAGCATAGGGTAGATAACCGAACCTATTGCAATTCACGGAAGATCAAAGGATGATCTACGGTGGTGGAGATGACGACGGATTCAGCGATGATCTTCTAAGCAATTGTGGGAATTGCTTTGCGTGGTTGTGGAGGGTGGTGGATGGTGTGGAAGGGCAGCGAGATGCCAAGAACGCTGCTCTGATACCAAGTGTTAGAACCCTCCGCGGATTCTAAGCTTGGGGTTGATCTCTATAGGGGATCGGCCTCCTTGGAACTCTATAAGGGTTCCTTCCTCCGAGTTGCTGCACAAAGGCTGCTAAAGGATTGATCTATTCATTGATTAAAGAGGATGAATACATGGTTATTTATAGGGTTTCTAAGCCCCAACTCCTAATAGGACTCTTACTTAAGACTCCTACTTCTAACCAACTTCTAATTAGGACTCCTTCTCTAGTAGGATTCCTAATTCTAATAGGACTCTTTCCCTAATAGGACTTCTACTTCTAATAGGACTCTTTTCCTAATAGGACTCCTACTTCTAATAGAACTTTTTTCCTAATAGGACTCCTACTTCTAATAGGACTCTTTTCCTAATAGGACTCCTACTTCTGATATGACTCTTTTCCTAATAGAACTCCTACTTCTAATAGGATTATTTCTCTAATAGGACTCCTTTCCTAAGAAGTAACCTAACCCTAACCTAGCCGGCCTCTTCACCTCTTTAATAAGGTTCGGCTAGATATAATTTACATGAATGCCCTTATCAATGAAACTAAATTAGAACTTTCATAGCTAGAGTCCTAACAGAATCTAGAAGATGAGTGTTCATCAGAGACAGTTTCTCCTCTTAAGCATCCTTGTACAACATGAATGGCTGCATGGAAGACATCTTGTTCGAGAAAGGCCACTGCACTGTTGAAGTTCCTTATAAAGCTGAGAGTTAGAAACAAATGCACAAGCAGATTTGGAATTAGATCAGAAGCATCTACCATTAATATGACTATTGATTATTCTCAAAAGCTATACAAATCGACTGACCACTGACATACATCACAATAAAAATCACCTCAAAAATTTACGATACGATGGGTCTGATGGACTCAAATTCTAAGTGCCCCCGTTTTCCTTTCCAATACAGAAACATGAAACGCATGCTCTCAAATAACAGTCGAGCAAAAGTAATTAGAGCAGCAAGAAGTTAAAGACAAGAATCTTACAAAGATATCATCCATTACAAATTTAAGCCTCTGGCTTCCAACATTTTACTGAAAAATTCAGCTGTTAGAGCACCAAAAACACAAAAATCGTATCTTTTTCCGAAGAAACGAGCTAAACCCATCAAGAGAGTTAGTTACTCAGCATTAGAAACCAGAATTAATGCCGTTGCTGAAGGCAATCAAATCTCCTACCGTTTCAATCTTTGAAAAAAGAAGGAATAAAATGCCACACCACCATAAAAGCGTCGTATTTTCCGTACTCGGTCTTTGTACCAGTATCCAAATCCACAGCTCACAAGATTTGCTTCAAGAAAATATAAGACCAACCTTTTATCTCATATAGTCCAATAATTTTAGCAACCCAAGTCGATCAAATCATTCACTCGGTCTTTGTACCAGTAGCCAAATCCACAACTCACAAAATTTGCCTCAAGAAAATATAAGACCAACCTTTTATTTCATATAGTCCAATAATTTTAGCAACCCAAGTCGATCAAATCATTCAAAATCACACCTTTAACCGAGAGTCGGAAATCAAACCTCAAATAGTAAGGAAAAATGATTTTTTTTAATTATAGAAAATAAATTACAATTAAAATTAAAGAAAAGTTCGATGGATTGAAAGCTTGAGCAAACCTGATACCTGAATCTTGGCGGCTCCCTCCGGTGTCCTCCTCCAACGCCTGCGGGTCCAAATCGCTTCGTGAATTCCGAAGAAATCCGTCTCCATCACGCGATCTGATTCGAACGATGCCTATACTTTCTTCTCTCCTTGCACCCAGAGCTTGTCCTCCTCCGTCAGGAACCACCGAAGCCCTCAACAAAAGCCCTCCTTGCACACACTGGAATAAATCGGCTCCCTTCCGGTCGTAGATACGGGGAGGAAAGGGACGACGCTGGAGAGACGTCGGATGGCGGGCGGCACTGGCTGGCGTCGGTTCCCGCGCACGTGCGCGAGCGGGGAGATTCCCCGCGTGCGATTAATCGCCCTGGCGCCGCCGCGTTCCGCCCTTCCTGACGATGAATCGGCGGGGTCGATAGGCGCACCGAATCGTACACGCCGCGTGATTTCATCCCCGTCATCTTTTTTGGCGACTTATTTTGATCCGTTGACGAAAACACGACTCGAGGCATCCGCGCCGGTCACAACGTTAGATATAAGATTGAGTTGGTCCATTTCTTCCTCAGTTGGTACAAAAGCACAGTAGGTTTGAGTTCAATCAGGTCTAACAAATGAGCTGTCTATGAATCCAAAGTACTGATCAGTGACTAAATCAGTTTATAGTAACCCAAAAATGATCTCTTTTTTTTTCCTTTTTTATCCACTTGTAAGAGTCATGCATCATTTGAATACTGTTGATATTAAAAACTGTGTTAATAATATAATTTTTAAGTATAATTATATTAATTAAAAATTTAAGATGATGTGAGAGTAAAAGATTGGACGTTTAAATCATAAAACTTCATCACTTATTAAAAAAAATCAATCAATTGAGGTCAAATTGTACGAGTTGGGTTTAAGCATGTAATCCATACGTGAGCAAGGATGTTAAGAATATAAATCATATCTCATTTCTTTAAATATCATTTCTTTTTTTATATTGGGTTATTTATAACCACTTAAATCAAATTTGAAATAAGTTTGAAAAGAAAATTAGATACCTAATAAGGAATGTACAATAAGTTAACTATCACTTATCATGTTAGTATCACATAAGGTTTATAAGAAGATAAAGGCCCAAGAAGCTCAACACCCTTTTACTCACATGATAAAAGTCCAAAAGATAGTTTAGGGTAATTATCGAGCAACCGAGTAGACTCCCTTATGGAATAGTTATATGAATATTCTCGGAAGTCATGGGCATTTTGGGTCGGTTACGAACTGCCTCCCCTCAGAGAGTTATCTGTTAAATCGGTTGAATGGGTCTCGGATTCAAGTGGAGTAGAGCAATGGTAAGGTAGCATGCTAAACTTTGCGGTTTGAGAGTGGGGTGCTCCTCGGTTGGTGGCTTGATAAGTCTTGGATGCTTGTGAGATATTAGCAATTCGTCGGGCGAGAGGACCCTAGTGGATATCAATGTCGAAGATTGTCGAACTATCAATGGTGTTGAGGTGGTGGCGTCACCTGCTGATTTGACCGAGATAGAAGCAGGTAACAAGTTGTATTAAGCTAGCTAATGCTTGTATTTGCTAGATAAGGTTCAAGAATGCTTTAACAGAAACAAATAGGTGGCCCAATGGCACTCTCAGAGATGAGGGTCTAAGGTTGTTAAATGAATGCCAACACTATAATGATACTCGTGACAAGGTAGATATATCTATATGGGGAAAGGGTGACAATTGGCCTATCTAAGTAAAAGTATCATGGTTCAGAGATGGAGCCTCGCTTGAATGTTCATGGATAGAGTCAACCTGCGGATACTTCTAGTGCCAGAATGTTAGAAAAAAATATTGTTGACATCTTCGTCAGTATAATATGACACTGATCTGCATGTAGGAGTTGTATGGAATAGAGCATGGTCTCTCTTGACTCATTTCTTGTATAAAGACCGAGGTCGATAAAAGTTTCCCGAGTCAATTCATTTGATGCTTAAGTTAGTATCAAAGTGTCTCTCTTCGTGGAGTTAAGGGCATGTTTTTATAGTTAATACTATTAATGTTAAAAACTACATTATTAAAAATTTAAGATGATGTGAGAGTAAAAGATTACATGTTTAAATCCTAAAACTTATTCACTTATTAAAAAAAGTCAATCAATTGCATTCAAATTGTATTGATAGGTTAAAAATAATAACAAGAAAGAACTTTTATATATGAATAAATACTAGCATACCGTAACACACAGCGGAATTAAACGAAAATCATAATCAAATATGATACTAAGATTTATGTGGAAAACCCCTCCAACGTGAAGGGTAAAAATCATGGGACAAACCAGAGAAAATCCACTATATAAATAATGAATGTACAATTCTCAAAGTTTCTTGCCCAAAACCCAAGTAACAATCACAAGAGAATAACTAGGATACAAGGATCACTTCACTGTGCTCAATATCCAAAACTTCCTCAAACAATCACGGTAAAAATTCACTATAGATCTGATCTAACCTGAGATGAGAATACTGTTTGGATGAATGAGAACAGTCTCTATGTGGTCCTTGTCTTCTTCCCTTTCTTTTTCTTTTATTTTTTTATCTTTTTCTCCTCTTTTTGAATCACCTTACTGATGTAAAAATCGCTGCCCTTTTGCTATAGTTTTCTCATAGTTTTCATAGCCACCATTAGCCCCTAATTAAACTTAGGGTGTAGAAAATAAAAAGGTGGGCTATGGGCTGATAAAGCCCATATGGACTGAATTGGGCTTATTGCCCAACAACCTCCCCCTTCAGCCCATAAGGGAAGTTGTCTCATAACTCTTCAGTGTAAAGTCATGCCGACCAACTATCGGCACATCTCGTGCCTCTCTTTCGATAAGGTCTTTGTTAACATGTCTGCTCCATTATCATCTGTATGAATTTTTTGAAGTTGCAACTGCTTCTCTTCAAATACATTTTGAATCCAGTGGTATCTAACATCTATATGCTTCAATTTAGAATGAAAAGTTGGGTTCTTACACAAATGGATGACACTCTGGCTATCATAATGCAACACATAGTTTTCCTATTTCAGCCCTAATTCTTATAAGAATTCTTTCATCCATAATATTTCTTTGCAAACCCCCGTAGCAGCAATATATTTTGCCTCTATGGTGGAGAGAACAATACACATTTATAATCTGGATTACCATGACATAGCTTCTCCTACAAAAGTAAGTATAAAACCTGATGTGAATTTTTTCGTATCAATATTTTTAGTCATATCTGCATCTGTACAACCCGTTAGCATAGGTGATCCACCTCTAAAGCTTAAACAAACCTTAGAGCTTCCTCTAAGATCCACTTCACTACTGCCTAGTATTCTTTGCCTAGATTTGCAAGAAATCTACTAGTAACACCCACTGTATATGCGATGTCCGGTCTCGTACATACCATTGCATACATTAAACTTCCAACTGATGAAGCATAAGAAACTTTTTACATTTTTTCCTTCTCATCACTTGACGGACTCTGTTCTGTGCACAACTTGAAGAGACCTGAAAGAGAACCAACTGGTTTTGCATTGCTCATACTAAACTTTTCTAATACTTTTTCGATGTATTTTTCTTGTGATAACCAAATCTTCTTACTTTTCCTGTCATGAGAAATCTGCTTGTCTAGTATTTTAAGAGAATAATGAAATCCTCACCAAACTGTTTAATGTACACACTGCTAGTTATAGGTGCCCTGCAAGCCAATCACATAAATGATGACACTTGTGACTTGACATGCACTTTTTCTTTTGCTTATTATTATTAGAAATTTTATCACTTTATCTTGTGTGTTGCATATATTGTGATGTCCTTTGATCTGTGCAATGGGAATCGGATTATGATGAGATCACGATAATGAGACTGATTCACCATTAAACACAGACCCTAAATAATCCCGGTCATAGGTTACTTGAGAGGGTTATCGAGATAACCGGATAGACTGGTGTTCTGTATACTCATCCATATAATGGGGGTGGCTAGTCTCATAGCTACTCGTGTGGAGACACTGAGGATACAGTACAGGTGCCCATTGGAGAATGAGTTCACTGATTGATCCACTTATGGAATGCTAGATAGTTATTAATACTTCACATCAGACAGCGATTCCGTAGTCTCAGTAGTGTATCTGGTTCTTAGACTTGAGACACCAAGAATGTCCTGTATGAGTACTCCACTCTTTGATACCGGACTTATAGGTTTGGAAGTTTCAGATATTGTACAGCCGGTTATTGGGAGTGGTAGCAAACCTTACGAGGGCTATTGAGTGTTAATAGAGGATCATTCTCTCTCGGTATCATGAGAGAAATATCCCATGTATTCTTGCTCGAACAAATCATTGGCCAAGGTTATTCGGATTGAGAGAGAAAGAGTTCTCCAGGAGAATCCAATAAGAGTGAGATGAGAGGAGAGACCGTATGGGCCTGACAATATCATGCTCGGTATAGGGTCTCTATGATATTAGATGGATGAGGGACTATAGATACATGGTAACTGAAGATAAATAGGTCCAAAGGATTGAATTCCCTTGTATCGTCTAGGGATTGCGACGTAGTGGCCTAGTATGCCCGTAGTCGATGAGTCGGGTGAATTATTATGGAGATAATAATTCATAAAGTTATAAAAAGTTCTGATAAGTATGACTCACGGCCAGCTCGATATTAGCCCTAGAGGGTCACACACATATAATAGGTGTTACGACGAGTAGATGTTCGGATATAAGATATCCACCGGAGCCCCTAACTTATTAGATATCCAATAAGCCCCTGAATTATTGGATCATAAGATGAGATCCAATAAGAGTTAATAAGATATTATTGGGTAGAGACCCATTAATCTAAGAGGCTTGGGTAATTGGATAGAGATCCAATACCCAATAGGGTAGGATCCATTAGGGTTTACAGGGGGCCTCTATAAATAAGAGGGAATTGAAGGCCCATAGGTTGGGGTTCTCTCAGTAGCCATCTTCTATTCTCCTCTGCCCAAGAGGGGGGCATAGTCGCAGTCCCTACTGTGTGGATACCGCTAGAGAGGAGAACACTTAACTTTCTTCATCCTCTCTTACAGATCTATTGGGATTCAGGGATATACGATCTCCTTAAGTACTTTCTTTTACATATACAGTTTTCATGGATTTATTTTTGAAACGCGCCGATCTTCGCACGATGATGGAACCTTTTATGAAAATCCAAGGTTTTTTATTTTCTGTTCTTCCACTACGCATGAGATGTCATCCCCTTGGATTTCCCAACAATGGTATCAGAGCCAGATTGTTCATGCGAAGATCGAATTTTAATTGTGTATATTATGTTTTGACGTCAAAATCATTGACGCAAAAGTGGAAAAGGGCAGCAATTGTTGCTGCCCTTGCGGATAGCAGCCTTAGTTGTCATCTGTGTGCAGGCGACAATCGGCGACCTGCCCGCAAGGGTGGGCACACCCACGTGGCAGCGCCACTCGCGGTGCCCGCAAGCCCTACGCATGGGGCACTGCACCCGCGGGCGTGTGACAGAGCCACCCACAGGGAAGGGCGGTGCCCGTAGCGGCTCTCGCCCGCATAGGGGCTCTGGGCCGCTGCAAGCGCTTCTGCCCGCAAGTGGCACCCCGCTACAGCGGTGCCACCTGCAAGCCCACAGGCAGGGGCGAGGCTCCCCCATAGTGCTGTCACCGGCAGGGTGGCGGCGGCGATGACCAGAGCGCGTGCAACAAGGGAGGAATTAGAGCTTTTTGGGCAAAAGATAGTTTTGCCCTTGGAAATTTTAAAATTTTCAATTTGGTCCTTTCTGGCTGAATGACCAAAATACCCTTTAGAATTTAAAAAATTTCTTGTATATCCCTATTTTCAAAAAATATTAGTTAATTAAAATATTTAATTAACTATTATTATTTATCTAGTAGTCCTATATAATAATATGTACATGTGATATATGATGTGGATAGATGATCACGGACCGTGTGATTTGATGTGTGTACATGTTATTATTTTTATTAGGGTCTGCGAGCCTCTATTTTTCTTGTTTATTGTCGGGCTTGTGTACTTGTAATTTATTGTAATTTCATGATAAGACATAGCGGGAGCGTGGAAGTGATAACGGAACCCACAAAGCTGAGACGGACGATCTGACGCATGGAGATGCGTTGAGATGCCGATGAAACCGACAAAGCGAGATGGACGATCACAAGGCATGGAGATGCATCGATACACACATAGATCTTGATGTGAGTGATTGGGCCCACTGGCTCGGGCCTGATTACATTAGGTATATATATATATATTAAATTTGTATGTGTGTGACACATTATGTTAGGAGACCAAATCAAAAATCTCCTCTATTAATAATATTAAGTCGGTAAACGTGAGACAATTAGATTGAACCATGTGGCCTTCCATCGTTATAGGTAGGAACCGATTCCTAGTGTAGGTTAAGTTGATCGAGATGTCATCGATGACCTGAGGACATGGTATGCTTGGTCGAGTCCCTCGAGAGTATATCATTGAATCAAACTCATCTTGTAACGATGGTGATGATTTAACTGAATATCATGGTTGGTCGAGTTCCTCGAAGCCATGGTGGTTCAAGGCCGAACAGGATGAGAATCACAGGGAGTTGTGATTGGCAAGAGTTGCCTACCTTTATGGGCTTAACGTTATTGGTTAAGTCCCTCGAGGTTACGTTAAGATGTTGATTGGATCCCGATCCCCACTAGAGATCCATCGGGGCTCTCCGATTTATATACCGGAGGGTGTTGTGTGTCTCATGAAAAATTAGTGGGAATACATTAAGAAAGAAGTCCTTATCTTAATTGTTTAATTTTTACAAAGTCTACATGTTATTTATTTTTGCTACATCTTTAATTTCCGAAAAATATCGCTTTCAAATCCTTTATGTGGCATACTTGATGCCAACCGCCTCACTGGTCCAAATTATATGGATTGGCTTCACAATCTGAGAATCGTTCTTATGGTGAAGAAAATCACGTACGTCCTTGATACAGTGATCCTTGCGCCCGATGAAAGGGCAAGCAAGGATGAGATCGCTCGTTATGTAAAGTACATAGATGATTCTACTCTTGCTCAGTGTTTGTTATATATTGACCTCTATGACTATTGAGTTACAAAGACAATATGAAAATATGGATACTAATTTAATACTCCTACATCTTCGTAAACTATTTGAGAAATAGAGAAGAACTCAACGATATGAGATATCAAAGATTCTTTTCTGTGCCAAGATAACTGAGGAGACACCGATTCATAACCATGTCGTTAAGATGATTGAGTGGATTGAGAAACTCACAGGTCTAGGAATGGTCCTAGAGGATAACCTGTGTGGATCTTGTGCTTCAGTTCATACTAGATTCCTTTTCTTAATTTATAATGAATTTTAATATAAACAAGCTTGAGGTGACCCTCCCAAAGCTCCTCAATATGTTGAGAGAAGTAAAGAGCACCATCAAGAAAAAGAAGCCAGTTCTCTATGTTGGTGAGACCAAAAAGAAAAAGAAGGCTGAGAAGTCCCTTAAGAAGGGCAAGGGCAAGGGCAAAATGGGTAAGGCAAAGGTTGCCAAGAAAGACCCAACAAAGAACAAAGGCAAGTACTTCTACTACGGTAAAGATGAGCACTAGAAGAGGAACTGCAAAGAGTACCTTGCAGAGAGGGCGAAACAGAAGCTTCAAGTACATTTATGATCAGTCTCTATTTGTCAGAATCTTATAATAACACATGAGTATTAGATACCGGGAGTGCTTATCATATCTGTAATTTGTTGCAGGTTCTTGTAGGACCTAGGAGATTGAAGAGAGGCGAGATGGACCTTAAGATGGGTAATGTAGCAAAGGTTGTTGTAGTGGCTATTAGCAAGGTCACTTTACATCTACCTGGTGGATCTATTATTATATTAGATGCATGCTATTATATTCTTTCTATTATCAAAAATATTATTTATATTTTATGTTTGACAGTTAGTGGATATAAATTAGTTTTTGAGAATAATGGTTGTTCAATAGCATTAGATGATGAGATCATTATGAGAGGAACATTGCATAATGGTTTATTTATACTAGATATAGCTTTACACATCATGAGTATAAGTGAGTCTAAGAAGAAACGAGAAGAGGTGAACAATGTATATCTGTGGTATTGTAAGCTAGGTCACATCCATGAGGGAAGGATTCAAAAATTGCTGAAGAATGGATATCTAGATCCATTCGACTATGAGTCATATACGACTTGCGAACTTACCTTCGGGGAAAGATGACTAACTCTCTATTTAGTAGAACTGGAGAGAGAGTCATTGAGTTACTGGAACTCAAACATAGTGATGTATGTGGTCCTATATCGACTCATGCCATAGGTGGTTACTCCTACTTTATTACTTTCACTGATGATTTCTCAAGATATGGACATGTGTACTTGATGAAGTATAAGTCTGATGCTTTTGAGAAATTCAAGGAATATAAGAATGAAGTAGAGAACCAGATTAGAAAGAGTATTAAAACCCTTCGATCAGATCGAGGAGGTGAGTACTTTAGTATAGAGTTCACCCAGTCTCTCAAAGACTATAGGATTTTATCCCAGTGGATACCTCCTTATACATCGCAACTTAATGGTGTATCAGAAAGGAGGAATCGCACACTGTTACACATGGCGCATTCTATGATGAGTTTCGCTGACCTACCCATCTCATTATGGGGATATGCTCTAGAGACCACAGCTTACCTTCTGAACAGAATTCCAACTAAGTCAGTAGTGTCTACTCTATATGAGATATGGAATGGGAAGAAGTCTGATCTTAAGGTTGTTAAGATTTAGGGCTATCCTGCCCATGTCAAGAGACATAACCCCAACAAGTTAGAATCCAAGACGGAATGGTACAAGTTCGTGGGATACCCCAAGAAAACTTGTGGGTATTATTTCTATCACCCTGAGGACCAAAAGGTCTTTGTAGCGAAAAGAGCAGTGTTCCTTGAGAAGGAACACATTCTTGATGGAGATAGTGGGAGCATGATAGAGTTGAGCGAGGTTAGAGAACCTAGCTCAAGCACTATTCCATAACCAGAATCTGTTCAGGTACCTAGCACACAAGTTTCAACTTTACATAGGTCCGGTAGAGTATCTCATCCTCCTGAGAGATATGTGGGATATATCCGAAGAGAGAATGTTGAGGATATTGATCCTAAGACCTACGAGGAGGCTATTATGAGCGTAGACTCTGGAAAATAACAAGAAGCCATGAATTCAGAAATGGATTCCATATACTCCAACAAGGTTTGGTACCTGGTTGTTGCACCTGAGAGTATTGTACCTATTAGTTGTAAGTGGATCTTCGAAAAGAAGATTGGAGTATATGGAAAGATAGAGACCTATAAAGCAAGGCTAGTGGCTAAGAGGTATCGTCAAAGGCAATGTATTAATTATGACAAAAATTTCTCACCCATAGTCATGCTAAAATCAATTCAAATTCTATTAGTTATTGTAGCACACTATGATTATGAGATCTAGCAAATGGACGTCAAAACCGTATTCCTCAATGGCAATCTCGAGGATGAGGTGTATATGATACAGCTTGAGGGATTTGTGTCCAAGGATAACTCAGACAAGGTGTACAGGTTGCTTAGGTCCATCTATGGATTAAAGCAAGCTTCCCGAAGTTAGAACATAAGATTTGATGAGGCAATCAGATTTTATGACTTCGTTAAGAACGAAGATGAGCCTTGTGTGTACAAGAAGATAAGTGAGAGTGTTATCACCTTTTTGGTACTATATGTAGATGACATCCTAATTATTGGGAATGATGTAGGAATGCTCTCCACAATAAAGGCTTGGCTATCTAGGCACTTCTCCATGAAGGACTTAGGGGAAGCATCCTACGTATTGGGGATACGGATCTATAGAGATAGATCCAAAAAGATACTTGGCTTGTCTTAGTCCAAGTACATAGACACCATTGTCAAAAGGTTTGACATGAAAAATTCTAAGAGATGTCTCATACTAATGAGATATGGAATATCACTTTCTAGGAGTTTGTCCTCAAAGACTCCTAAAGAAAGGGCATACATGGATAGGATACCATATGCCTCAGCAATATGATCTATCATGTATGCTATACTATGTACCATGTGTGATATAGCATATGCTTTGAGGGTCATGAGCAAGTATCAGGTTGATCCAGGCTTGAAGCTTTGGAAAGTAGTAAAAAGTATCCTTGAGTACTTGAGAAGGGCTAAGGATCTTTTACTAGTATATGGAGGCAATAGCCTTAGGGTTGAGGGCTACACGGACTCGAACTTTCAGTTCGATGTTGATGATAGCAAGTCTAATTCAGGGTATGTGTTCACCTTGAATAGAGAGGTAGTATGCTAGAAGAGTTCTAAGCAAGACACTACTACTGACTCAACCATAGAGGTGGAATATATTGCTACGGCAAAGGCAGTAAAGGAGGGAGTCTGGATGAAGAAGTTCATCACAGATCTAGGGGTTGTGTCGAGCAGCGAGGAGGTGATTCCCTTATATTGTGACAACTACGAGGTGATTACTCAAATAAGGGAACCCGGGTCTCATCAGAAGTGTTCAATCCAAAGATAATATTGTAGATCCATTGACAAAACCATTGACTCAGATTATCTTTGAGCGTCACAGAGGTCTGATAGGGATCAGACACGTAGGTGATTGGCTTTAGGTCAAATGGGAGATTGCTAGTTATAGGTTCCTTGTAAGCCAATCATATGAATGATGGCACTTGTGACTTGACATGCACTCTTTCTTTTACTTATTATTAGGCATTTTATCACTTTATCTTGCGTGTTGCATATATTGTGATGTCCTTGGATCTATGCAATGAGAATCGGATCATGATGAGATCACGATAATGAGACTGATTCACCTTTAAACACAGACCCTAAATAATCCTGGTCATAGGTTACTCGAGAGGGACATCAAGATAACCGGATAGACTAGTGTGCTGTATACTCATCCATATGATGGAGGTGGCTGGTCTCATAGCTACTCGTGTGGAGACACTAAGGATACAATACAGGTGCTCATTGGAGAATGAGTTCACTAATTGATCCGCTTATGGAATACTAGATGGTTATTGATACCTCACATCAGATAACGATTCCATAGTCCCAGTAGTATATTTGGTCCTTGGACTTGAGACACTAAGGATGTCCTGTATGAGTACTCCATTCTTTGATACCGGACTTATAGGTTTGGAAGTTCTAGATCTAGTACAGACGGTTATTAGGAGTGATAGCCAACCTTACGAGGGCTATTGAGTATCAATAGAGGATTATCCGCTCTTGGTATTATGAGAGGAATATCCTATGTATTCTTGCTCGAACTAATCTTGGCCAAGGTTATTCAGATTAAAAGAGAGAGTTCTTCGAGAGAATCTAATAAGAGCGAGACGAGAGGAGAGACCGTATGGGCCTCACAGCACCATGCCCGGATAGCGTCTCTGGGATATTAGATGGAAGAGGAATTATAGATATATGATAACTAAGGACAGATAGGTCTAAAGAATTAGATTCCCCTGTATCGTTTAGGGACTGCGGCGTAGTGACATAATGCGTCCAAAGTCGATGAGTCGAATGAATCATTATGAAGATAATAATTCACTAAGTCAGAAAGAGTTCTGACAAGTATGACTCACGGCCAGCTCGATATTGGGTCTAAAGGGTCACAAACATATGGTAGATATTGCGATGAGTAGAGGTTTGGATATGAGATATCCGTCGGAGCCCCTATCTTATTGGATATCCAATAAGCCCTTGAATTATTGGATCCTAAGATGACATCCAATTGTTTGGAAATCCGTCAGGGGAGCAACATCACATGCGCAGCAGAAGAACAGAAAACAAAAAAACTCCAGATTTTTCGTAGAAAGTTTTCGTCATCGTGCGAAGATCGGAACGTCAAAACAAATTCGTGAAAAACTGCACGTGTAAAAGAAAGTACCTAAGGAGATCGTATATCCATGAATCCTTACAGATCTGTAAGAGAGGATGAAGGAGGTCAAGCGTCCTCCTTTCTAGCGGTATCCACACGACAAGAATTACAACGATGCACCTCTCTCTCTGGGGAGAGAAGAATAGGAGGTGGCTACCAAAAGAAACCCTCAGTCTATAGAGCTTTGGTTCCCTCCTATTTATAGAGGCCCCTGAAAATCCTAATGGATCTTTTGCCCTATTGGGTATTGAATCTCCATCCAATTACCCAAACCTCTTGGATTAGTGGGTTTCTACCCAATAATATCTTATTTGCAATTATTGGATCTCATCTCAGGATCCTATAATTCAGGGGCTTAATGGATATCCAATAAGATAGAGAGTTCAGTAGATATCTCATATTCAAACCTCTACTCGTCGCAATACTTACCATATGTGTATGACCCTCTAGGCCCAATATCGTCGTGAGTCATACTTGTCAGAACTTCTTCTGACTTAGTGAATTATTATCTCTATAATAATTCACCCAACTCATCGACTACGGACGTACCAGGCCACTACACCATGGCCCCTAGACGATACAGGGGAATCCAATCCTTTAGACCTATCTGTCCTCAGTTACCATGTATCTATAGTCCCTCATCCATCCAATATCTCAGAGACCCTATACCGGGCATGGTGCTGTCAGGCCCATACGGTCTCTCCTCGAGTCTTGCTCTTGTCGAATTCTCCCGAAGAACTCTTTCTCTCTCAATCCGAATAACCTTGGCCAAGGATTTGTTCGAGCAAGAACACATGAGATATTCCTCTCATGATACCGAGAGCGGATGATCCTCTATTGACACTCAATAGCCCTCGTAAGGTTGGCTACCACTCCCAATAACCGGCTATACTAGATCTGAAACTTTCCAAACCTATAAATTCGGTATCAAAGAGTAGAGTACTCATACAAGACATCCTTGGTGTCTCAAGTCTAAGGACCAGATACACTACTCGGACTACGGAATCATTGTCTGACATGAGATATTAATAACCATCCAGCATTCCGTAGGCAGATCAATCAGTGAACTCATTCCCCAATGAGCACCTGCACTGTACCCTTAGTGTCCCCACACGAGTAGCTATGAGACTACCTACCTCTATCATATGGACGGGTATACAGCACACCAGTTTATCCGGTTATCTTGATATCCTTCTTGAGTAACCTATGACCAGGATAATTCAAGGTCTATGTTTAAAGGTGAATCGGTCTCATTATCGTGATCTCATCACGATCCGATTTCCATTGCACAAATCCAATGACATCACAATATATGTAACACGCAAGATAAAGTGATAAAATGCCTAATAATAAGCAAAGAGAAAAAGTGCATATCAAGTCACAAGTATCATCACTCATGTGATTGGCTTACAGGGCACATATGACTAGCAATCTCTCACTTGACCTAAAGCCAATCACTAACATGTCTGATCCCCATCAAACCTCTATGACGCTCAAAAACAATCTGAGTCAATGACTTTGTCAGTGGATCTACAATGTTATCTTCAGATAGAACTCTTTCCATTGCTACATCTTTTCTGATGACAATCTCTCTTATCAAGTGGAACCTCCTTAGAACACTTCTGATGAGACCCGGGATCCCTTATTTGAGTAATCGCTCCGTTGTTGTCGCAATATAAAGGAATTGACTCCTCGCTGCTCGGGACGACTCCTAGATCTGTAATGAACTTCCTCATCCAGACTCTCTCCTTTGCTACCTCTGTCACAGTAATGTATTCTGCCTTTTTGGTCGAGTCAGCAGTAGTGTTTTGCTTGGAACTCTTCCAGCATACTGCTCCTCCATTCAGGGTGAACACACACCCTGAATTAGACTTGCTATCATCGATATCGGATTGGAAGCTCGAGTCCGTGCAGCCCTCAACCCTGAGGCTACTACCTCTATATACCAGTAAAAGATCCTTGTCCTTCTCAAGTACTCAAGGATACTTTTTACTGCTTTCTAGTGCTCAAAGCCTGGATCTGCCTGATATCTGCTCGTGACACTCAGAGCATGCGCTATATCAAGCCTAGTGCATAGCATAGCATACATGATAGATCCTATCGCTGATGCATATGATATCATATCCATGTGTGCCCTTTCTTTAGGAGTCTTTGGGGACATACTCCTAGAAAGTGATATTCCATGTCTCATTGGTATGAGACATCTCTTGAAATTTTTTATGTCAAAACTTTTAACAATGGTGTCTATGTACCTGGACTGAGACAAGCCAAGCATCCTCTTGAATCTATCTCTATAGATCCGTATCCCCAATATATAGGATGCTTCCCCTAAGTCCTTCATGGAGAAGTGCCTAGATAACCAAGTCTTTACTATGGAGAGCATTCCTACATCATTCCCAATAATCAGGATATCATTCACATATAATACCAAAAAGGTGATAGTGCTCCCACTTACTTTCCTGCACACACAAGGCTCATCTTCGTTCTTAACAAAGTCATAAGATCTGATCACCTCATCAAATCTTATGTTCCAACTTCGGGAAGCTTGCTTCAATCCATAAATGGACCTAAGCAACCTGCACACCTTATCTGGGTTAATCCTGGATACGAATCCCTAAGGTTGTATCATATACACCTCCTCCTCGAGGTTACCATTGAGGAATGCAGTTTTGACGTCCATTTGCCAGATCTCATAATCATAGTGTGCTGCAATAGCCAATAGAATTTGAATGGATTTTAGCATGGCTACAGGTGAGAAAGTTTCGTCATAGTCAACACCTTGCCTTTGACAATACCCCTTAGCCACTAGTCTTGCTTTATAGGTCTCTACCTTTCCATCTACTCCAATCTTCTTTTTGAAGATCCACTTGCAGCCAATGGGTACAATACCCTCGGGTGCATTAACTAGGTTCCAAACCTTGTTGGAGTACATGGAATCCATTTCTGAATTCATGGCTTCTTGCCATTTCCCGGAGTCTATGCTCATAATAGCCTCCTCGTAGGTCTGAGGATCAATATCCTCAACATCCTCTCTTCTGATATGTCCCACATATCTCTCAGGAGGATGGGATACTCTATCGGACCTACGTAAAGTTGGAACTTGTGTGTTAGGTATCTGAACAGATTCTGGAATGGTGCTTGAGCTAGGTTCTCCAACCTCGCTCAACTCTATCATGCTCCCACTGTCTCCACCAAGAATATGTTCCTTCTCAAGGAACACTGCTCTCTTGGCTACAAAATCCTTTTGGTCCTTAGGGTGATAGAAATAATACCCACAAGTTTCCTTGGGGTATCCCACAAACTTGCACCGTTTCGTTCTGGATTCCAACTTGTCAGGGTTGTCTCTTAACGTGGGCAGGGCAGCCCCAAATCTTAACAATCTTAAGATCATGCATCTTGCCATTCCATATCTCATATGGAATAGACATCATTGACTTTGTTGAAATTCTGTTCAGAAGGTAAGCTGCGGTCTCTAGGGTATATCCCCAAAATGAGATGGGTAGGTTGGTGAAACACATCATGGAATGCACCATATCTAACAGTATGCGATTCCTCCTTTCTGATACACCATTAAGCTGTGGTGTATAAGGAGGTGTCTATTGGGATAAGATCTCATAGTCTTTGAGGAACTGGGTGAACTCTGTACTCAAGTACTCACCTTGATCTGATCGAAGGGTTTTAATACTCTTTCCTGTTTGGTTCTCCACTTCATTTTTATATTCCTTGAATTTCTTAAAAGCTTCAAACTTATACTTCATCAAGTACACATATCCATATCTTGAGAAATCATCAGTGAAAGTAATGAAGTAGGAGTAACCACCTATGGCATGAGTCGACATGGGACTGCATACATCACTATGTATGAGTTCTAGTGTTCCTCAAACAGTTTGCGGAGATGCAGGAGTATAGAATTAACATCCATATTTTCATGCTGTCTTTGTAACTCAGTAGTCATAGAGGCCAACCTATAACACTGAGCAAGAGTGGAATCATCTAAGTACTTCACATAACGAGCGATCTTATCCTCGCTTGCCTCTTCGTTAGGCGTAGGGATCACTGTATCAAGGACATACGCGATTTTCTCCATCGTGAGAATGATTCTCAGATTACGAAGCCAATCCGTATAATTTGGACCAGTGAGGCGGTTGGCATCAAGTATGCCACGTAAAGGATTTGAAAATGATATTTTTCTAAAATAAAAGATGAAACAAAAATAAATAACATGCAGAATTTGTAGAAATTTAAACAATTAAGATAATGACTTCTATCTTAATATATTCCCATTAATTTTTCACGAGACACACAATACCCTTCCGGTATGTGAATCGGAGACCCCCGACGGATCTCTAGTGGGGATCAGGATCCAATCGGCGTCTTAACATAACCTCGAGGGACTCGACCAATCACGTTAATTTGGTCTCCTAACATAATATGTCACACACATACGTATTTAATATATATATCTATATCGAATGCAAATATATATATACATATCTAGTAGGTCTATATCTAATCATATATCACATGAGCAATCACACCAGATGATCATGGATAACATCCTAATGTGATCAGGCCCGAGCCAGTGGGCCCAATCACTCACATCAAGATCTATGTGTACTTCGACGCATCTCAATGCCCTGTGATCGTCCATCTCGCTTCGTCGGATCCGTCGGCATCTCAACACATCTCCATGCGACAGATCGTCCGTCTCGGCCTCGTGAGTCCCGCTACCGCTGCGCCTCCTCATGTAATTACAACATAATTACAGGCACGCAAGCCCGACAATAAATGAGAAAAGAATAGAGGCTCGTAGGCCCCAATAATAATAATCACATGTACACACATCACATCATAGGCCCATGATCATATGTCCACATCATACATCACATGTATATGTTATTTTATAGGACTACTAGATAAAGAAAATAATAGTTAAATAAACTATTTAATTAACATATTTATTTTTTTTTGAAATCAGGGACATAAAGGGAATTTTTAAATTCCTAGGAGTATTTTGATAATTCGACTAAAGGGTATTTTGGTAATTCTGTCAAAAGGGACAGAATCTGAAATTTCTAAAATTCCGAGAGGTAAAATCATCTTTTGCCCTAAAACCCTAATCCCTCACCCTTACTGCGCTTGCGGCCTTTGCCACCCTACCGGCGGCGCCCCTTGCGAGCGGGGAGGGCGGCGATGCCATCGTTGCCCGCGGTGAGCGCCGCCATCATGGCGCCAATGGCGCGTTTCTGATCTTGGCCGTGGCACAGCGCCAGTGCCAACGCCTCTATGGTGCTGGCCCGCGAGCACGGGCGCCCAGCTTTGGTGCCTCTACGGCGTTGGCAAGCGCAAGCGCCCAGCACACGACGCCCTGCGAAAGCGTGTAGTAGGCGCCGGCCAAGCAGAGTAGCTTGCTCATGCACAAGCTTGCTTGTGTAGGCTGCAAGCAGCCTTGCGGCCACTACACAAGCGCAGCAAGGGTGAGGGATTAGGGTTTTAGGGTAAAAGATGATTTTACCCCTCAAAATTTTAGAAATTCTAGATTCTGTCCCTTTTGATAGAATTACCAAAATACCCTTCTAATACCACTATTGGGAAATCCGTCAGGGGAGCGACATCACATGCATAGTGGAAGAACAAAAAACAAAAAACCCTAGATTTTCTATAGAAAGTTTTCGTCGTCGTGCGAAGATCGGTGCGTCAAAACAAATCCACGAAAAATTGCACGTGTAAAAGAAAGTACTTAAGGAGATCGTATATCCCTGAATCTCTGCAGATCTGTAGGAGAGGATGAAGGAGGTCAAGCGTCCTCTCTAGCGGTATCCACACGATAGGAACTACGACGATGCACCACTCTATCTGGGGAAAGTAGAACAGGCGGTGGCTACCAAAAGAAATCCTCAGCCTATAGAGCTTTGGTTCCCTCCTATTTATAGAGGTCCCTTGAAAATCCTAATGGATCTTTTGCCCTATTGAGTATTGGATCTCCATCTAATTACCCAAGCCTCTTGGATTAGTGGGTTTCTACCCAATAATATCTTATTAGCAATTATTGGATCTCATCTTAGGATCTAATAATTCATGGGCTTAATAGATATCCAATAAGATATGGGGTTCAGTGGATATCTCATATCCGAACCTCTACTCATCGCAATGCCTACCATATGTGTGTGATCCTCTAGGCCCAATATCGAGCTAGCCGTAGTCATACTTGTCAAAGCTCCTTCTGACTTAGTGAATTATCTCTATAATAATTCACCCAACTCATCAACTGCGGACGTACCAAGCCACTACACCGCAGCCCCCAGACGATATAGGGGAATTCAATCCTTTGGACCTATCTGTCCTCAGTTACCATGTATCTATAGTCCCTCATCCATCCAATATCCCAAAGACCATATACCGGGCATGGTGCTGTCAGGCTCATACGGTCTCTCCTCGAGTCTTGCTCTTGTCAGATTCTCCCGGAGAACTCTTTTTCTCTCAATCCGAATAACCTTGGCCAAGGATTTATTCGAGCAAGAACACATGAGATATTCCTCTCATGATACCGAGAGCGGATAATCCTCTATTGACACTCAATAGCCCTCGTAAGGTTGGCTACCACTCCCAATAACCGGTTGTACTAGATTTGGAACTTTCCAAACCTATAAGTCCGGTATCAAAGAGTGGAGTACTCATATAGAACATCCTTAGTGTCTCAAGTCTAAGGACCAGATACACTACTGGGATTACGGAATCGTTGTCTGACATGAGGTATCAATAACTATCCTGCATTCTGTAGGCGGATCAATTAGTAAACTCATTCCCTAATGAGTACCTGCATTGTACTCTTAGTGTCCCTACACGAGTAGCTATGAGACCAGCTATTTCTATCATATGGACGGGTATATAGCACACCAATCTATCCTGTTATCTCGATGTCCTTCTTGAGTAACCTATGACCAGGATAATTCAGGGTCTGTATTTAAAGGTGAATCGGTCTCATTATCGTGATCTCATCACGATCTGATTCCCATTGCACAGATCCAAGGACATCATGATATATGCAACACGCAAGATAAAATGATAAAATGCCTAATAATAAGCAAAGAGAAAAAGTGCATATCAAGTTACAAGTGTCATCACTCATGTGATTGGCTTGCAGGGCACATATGACTAGCACCAATAAGAGCTAATAAGAGATTATTGGGTAGAGACCCATTAATCTAAGAGGCTTAGGTAATTGGATAGAGATCCAATAGCCAATTGGGTAGGATCCATTAGGGTTTATATGGGGCCTCTATAAATAGGAGGGAATTGAAGGCCTATAGGCTGAGGTTCTCTCAGTAGCCACCTTCTATTCTCCTCTACTCAAGAGAGGAGCATCGTCGCAGTCCCTGTCGTGTAGATACCACTAGAGAGGAGGACGCTTGACCTTCTTTATCCTCTCCTACAAATTTGCAAGGATTCAGGGATATATGATCTCCCTAGGTACTTTCTTTTACACATGTAATTTTTACGGATTTATTTTTGAAACACACCTATCTTCGCACAACGACGAAACCTTTTGTGGAAATCCACGGTTTTTTGTTTTCTGTTCTTCCATTGCGCATGAGTTGTCGCCCGTTTGGATTTCCCAACACACACAATGATCTGAAGTCATTCTTTTGTATCTATTTTTAGTCATAAATGAATCAAACTTTCTATACCACTGTTTTGGAGCTTGCTTCAACCCATATAAACTCTTTCTCAACTTTTAGATAAAATTTTCTTTATCTTTGACTTTGAATCTTTTTTGTTGCTCTATATAAATTTCCTCCTCTAAATCACCATGGAAGAAAATTATCTTCACATCTAACTGCTCAACCTCTGAATCTTGGCTAGCAGCAATACCAAGAGCAACATAAATAGAAGACATTTTAACAACAGGAGAAAAAAATCTCTTCAAAGTCAATACCTTTCTTTTAACCAAAGCCTTTCATAACCAATTTGATTTTGTACCTTTCTTGAGTCTTCAACCTGAAAACCCCCTTATTCTTTAAGGTCTTCATTCCCTGTGGTAGTTTCACCAAATCATATATGTGGTTCTTCTGTAGAGCATCAATCTCTTCCTACATAGCAACTAACCACTTCTTTTTTTACTTACTTTCAACTACTTCTTAGTAACTCTCTGGTTCACCTACATCATTAAGTATCACATACTCATATGCAGAGTATCTTCTGGAAGGCTGACGTTGTCTAGAAGATCTTCTCAATTGAGGTTCTACGAGAAGATACTCCTCAACTTCTTTTTGCTCAACATGTCCTGCAGATAGATTAACATCTGGCTCTACCCCATCTTCCTACACATCTCTCCCATTACCCTGATATACTGGAGGAGTAACTAGGTTATAATCTACTTATCCTTCTGCAGAAGTCTTGGCTGGTGCCTCCTTCAAACCCTCAAGGGTTTGATCCAAAAAGAAGACCACATCTCTACTTCTAAACACTTTTTGCTTTTCTAGATTCCAAAGCATGTAACCAAATTGATTATGTGAGTAGCCAAGAAAAATACATTCTTTTGTCTTATCATCTAGCTTGGACCTCTCATTGTTTGAAATATATGCAAATGCATGACAACCAAATACTCTCAATTGCTTGTATAAAATATCTTTCCCTAACCATACATGCTTTGTAACATTATCATCTAGGGCTGTATAGAGAGATAAGTTCACATCAACTATAGTCCTCAAAGCCTCATCCCAAAACTTTTTGGATAGCTTTGCGTGTGAAAGCATACATCTGATCTTTTCCATGATGGTGTAGTTCATCCTCTCTACAATTATATTATGCTGAGGTGTACCAAGAACTGTCATTTCATGTTGGATGTCATGTGACCTACAATAATCATTAATAATCCTGTATACTTACCACCATTATCTGATCTTATGTATTTTAGTTGTCTTTCTGTCTCGCTTTCAACTCTGGCATGAGACTCTTTGAAGACACCAATAACCTAATCCTTGATCTTCAAAGCATAGGCCCAAACTTTCTTTGAAAAGTCATCTATAAAAGTAATAAAATAAAGTACACCACTAATTCCAGGAACATTAATAGAACAACTAAGAGTTTTTGTCCTCAAAGGACTACATACATTTGTATAAATACGGTCCAAGGTATGTATTTTTCTAGATAAAGCAGGACTAGCAAAAGAAACTCTATATTGTTTACTAGCCAAACAATCAACACAAGGGTTCAAATATGTATCTCTGAGGTCTAGTAATTCCTTTTTATTGGAAAGAGCTTGCAGTCCCTTCTCGCTCATATGTCCCAATCGCCTATGCCACAACTCCATGCTGAAGTCTTTCTTTGTAGCATTTAACTGCTCACCACAAGCTTTGGCATGCAACCTGTACAAAGTGTGAATTTCTTTCCACTAGCTATAACAAAAGAACCCTTACTGAGCTTCCATGCCCTCTGTGAATCCTACTATCATAGTCTTCATCATCTAGTTTTCCAACTGAAATTAGATTCAGCCTCAAGTCAATCACATGCCTCACATCC
This sequence comes from Musa beccarii, assembly GCA_024322285.1. Classification (NCBI taxonomy): domain Eukaryota; kingdom Viridiplantae; phylum Streptophyta; class Magnoliopsida; order Zingiberales; family Musaceae; genus Musa; species Musa beccarii. The sequence goes on along the minus strand of CM044401.1, from coordinate 20,550,679 downwards.
TTAAGCACCAACTTGCAGCCAATGTTGGTCTTTATGTGGATGTCACCTATGCCAATGATGTCTACTGTGCCATAGTTGCCCATCTTGACAATACCAAAATTTCCAAACCTATACATAGTAAAGAACTCCCTCCGTGGTGTAGCATGATAAGAAGCTCTTGTGTCAATTATCCACTCGAGATCCTAACATAACATACACAAGAAAAAATATCATCAGAAGGGGATAAAATCAAATAATTACCACCTTGCACTATAGTTGTGGTATTCTCTTTTGACTCTATAGACTCTACTTCTTTTCCCCTTTTCTTGCTCTTCTTAGGTTGCTTACATTGATTCTTATAATATCCTTTCTCACCACAGTTATAGTAAATAATATCTTTCCTTGATCTTGACTTACTTCTACCCAAACGTGAACTGCTTCTATCTTTAGACTTTGACTTTCCTCTGTTCTCTATGATAACTGCTTGTGAATCAATCTGAGATGTTGCTGAGTTTTTTCTTCTCAACTTCTTATTCAATAAACCACTTGTTACTTGACTCATGGTGATAATATCATTTGGTGCATAATTACTGAGGGAAACCACCAGTGTCTCCCAACTTTCTAGCAATGAACTGAGAAGTAACAATGCCTACAACTCATCATCAAGAGACATTTTCATAGAGGATAACTGGTTAGTAATACTTTGCATTTCATTCAAATGCTCAGCAATAGAAGTACATTCTTTATATTTTAGGCTCATGAGTTTTCTAATCAAGAAAGCTTTGTTACCAACTGTTTTTGTTTCATAGAGACCTTCTAATTTTTTCCAAAGAGAATATGTAGAACTTTCAGTAGAAACATGATGAAAGATACTATCATCGAGCCACTGTCGAATAAACCCGATCGTTTTTTGTCTAGCCTCTTCTGCTCATCATTTGTCATAGTTGTGGGTTTTGCACTATCCCCTTGCAAAGGTCCATACAAATCTTTACAATATAAGAGATCTTCCATTCTTGGTTTCTATATTATCCAATTGTTTCCATTCAAGCTAATCATACGAGAAACACTACCGGCCTCCATGTTTAAATACAAAAATTAATTCACCAAATCCTTGCTCTGATACTAGTTGATGGGTTAAAAACAATAACAAGGAAGAACTTTTGTATATGAACAAATACTAGCAGACCGTAATATACAGTGGAATTAAACAAAAATCACAATCAAATATGACACCAAGATTTACGTAGAAAATCCCTCCAACATGAAGGGTAAAAACCATGGGGCAAACCAGAGAAAATCCACTATAGAAAAAATGAATGTGCAATTCTCAAAGTCTCTTGTCCAAAACCTAAGCAACAATCACAAAAGAATAACTGGGATACAAGGTTCATGTCACTATGCACAATATCAAAAACCTCCCCAAGTAATCATAATAAAAATTCACTACAGATCTGATCTAACCTGAGATGAGAATACTATTTGAATGAATGAGAACAGTCTCTGTGTGGTCCTTGTCTTCTTTCCTTTCTTTTTCTCTTATTTTTCTATCCTTTTGTCCTCTCTTTCAATCACCTTGCTAGTACAAAAATCACTGCCCTTTTGCTACAGTTTTCTCATAATTTTCACAGCTACTGTTAGCTCCTAATTAAACTTAGGGTTTAGAAAAGGAAAGAATAGGTTACGGGTTGATAAAGCCCATATGGGCTAAATTGGGCTTATTGCCTAACATGTACGTATTGGATTTAGGTATGCAATCCATACGTGAGCGTGAATGTTAAGAATATAAATCAAATCTTATTTATCTCAATATCATTTTTTTTATATTGGGTTATTTCTAACTAGATTCAACCTGATTTAGATACACCTAAATCAAAATTAGAATAAGTTTGAAAAGAAAAGTAGGTACCCAAATCATATTGAAATTTGAATATTCAAATAATTCTTTTAATTCAGATAATATCAAATTTAATGACATTTTATACTATTATTATTTTGTTATAATATTTTTATAAGAATGGATGTCTCTTGAATGAGTAAGACATATCTCTTTCTAGAAGTAGTTAGGGATCTTAGGACAAGGATAAGTGTTCACTTTTGCATAAATATCATATATCTCTTTGTAAGAAAGAAAAGATTAGGGATTCATATGATGAAGATATATATCAATTGTAAGATCCTCTATCACTTGCACTTTAAAATGTGTGTATGACATCTCTCTTTAATGACTTAAGTCTAAGCCCAAAGCCCAATACAAATACATCGTATGCCCAAATCTCATTATAATCTAATAAGAAAATAAAATATATATAATACGAGCTCTCTATAGGCATTTAATCCCATATAACTCCGATTTAGTGATTTGAAGCTTTCTGTGTTCTCTTGCACTATCGTAATAGTGCGATGGTTATATGGTCCCCATCAATAATTCATTACATAGTAAAACTTAAAAAAATCATGAAATTTAGAAGATATCTTTGAATTGAGGCCACATGAATATATACTAGTATTTTGCTATTTTAATATTTTTGATTTTTTCTGAATTATTCAATTTCTGCATAGTGTGTTATCTTTTATTTCTTTTTCTAATTTTTTAAAAAAATTTATAAAAATTTATGCACTCATGCAATATTTTTTAATAGTTAATTTTCTAATTAGGTCTCAAGCACTTGGTAAAAATTTGACCTAAAAAAATTTTCTTATATTTGATATACTATTTTTGACTAAAATCCAAAAATAGTGCATCGCATAGCAGCACTTGTCAAAATATTTTAAAACTTTGGGAATACCATTTCATTAGATCCACATGGACATATCCAGTATTTTTTTATTTTAGAAATTTTTTATATTTTTCTGAATTATTCAGTCCCTACATTGTGTGCCATTTTCTTTCTTTGCCAATTTTTTTAAATTTTCACCAAAAATTAATGAACTCATACAGTATTTTTTGGCATTTGAGTTTCTAAATAAGTCACAAACACTTGATAAAAATTTGGCCCTCAAAAAATATTTTTTTATATGCGATATACTATTTTTGGCCAAAATAAAAAAAATAGTGCATTGCATAATAGTACTTATCAAAATGCCCTAAAATTTTTAGGAAACCTTTGCATTGGATCCACATAGACATATTACAATTTTTTTATTTTCGTAAATTTTTTTCAACATTTTTCTGAATTATTATGTTCTTGCATAGTGTGCCATTTTTTCTTTTTAAAAATTTTCTTTAAAAAATCATGCACTCATATAATATTTTTTAACATTTGAGCTTTTAATTACGTCACAAACACTTGATAAAAATTTAGCTCTCAAAAAATATTTTATTATGTGCAACGCACTACTTTTAGCCAAAGTCTAAAAATATTGCATTGCATAATTGGACTTGTCAAAATATTCTAAAATTTTGAGGATACCTTTCTATTGGATCCACATTGATATATTTCAATTTTTAATTTTCGAATTTTTTTGATTTTTTTTATTATTTAGTTTTTGCATAATATGTCATTTTCTTTTTTTCCAAAATATTCAAATTTCTATAAATAATTCATGCATTCATGTATAATCACAACATCCCTTCAATCATGCCTTTATCGATACTTCTTGGACTGATAAAATTGATAATAGAAGCCTTTATCGATACTTCTTGGACTGATAAAATTGATAATAGAACATGCATATTGTCCTATATTATTTTTCTCAAAGCAGACCCAATCAATTGGAACTCCGAGAAACAACATATAGTTATAACATTTATCATGAAAATTGAGCATCAAATTATTACCATGATTATTGTAAAACTCAGTTAGGTTAACAACTTAATTTACTAACTTAGAGTAAGCTCTCGATCCACTCTAACGATACAATGTGATAATGTTGGTAGAACATATGATACTCCAATCTAATATTCAATTATCACATGAAATATATTGTCATCAACTTCTACTATAACTAGTTATACTCTAACTATATGTATCTCATATTCATACATTTGATCAATTAACTAATTTTCTTACAAAGCCATTTGCTCATAAGGTTCATAAGGTGTTTCACTAATATTATTCCAAGATTAATATCCATGATGGAAGCTTAAGCTTATAAAGACATTATGAAAGATTAGGATAATCTTAGTCCTATTATGTCACAATCCTTAATTAAGCCAGGACATAAGGATCAATTATTATGATAATTGCACACGATTGAGGGCAATCTCTCCTTCCGCAAACGTTTATAAATTCTTTGTACCTCGTATAAATGAAACATTAATCTTTTATGGCAAATATGTTCAGACGCTGCATGACCAGGGTAGAGATGATCTTTATAAGGCCTTGATACCCATGAGTATGGCCATCTATATTCAAATACCCATTGCAGGGGAAGAAGCCATCGCGTGATTACAAAAGATTGTTCTGTCACAAACGTTCTCGTCTACGCAAGACAAAGAAGAGCTCCCTCCCTCCCTCTCTCTCTCTCTCTCTCTCTCTCGCCACAGTTTCCTATTGCCATGGGCAACAACGCCAGCCTCTTTCTGATGCTTGCTCTCCTGCTCTCTGTTATTCCCTATAGAGGTCATCCTCCATCTTCTGATACGATACAGCTATAGCTTTTACACTGACTTGTCTCTTGACGCTTGCATGCAGGAGCATCAGAGACAGGAATACACTCCAATCATGACGAGTTCATACCTGTTTCCTCCGTCGAACACCGACCTCTCGACGACGTGATCAACAACCTCCTCGGCCACGAGTCTGATATCAGACAGTGCAGCGAATGTCGATGTTGTGCAGCCAAAGACCCGAACTTCTGCCAGACGATGAGTTGTTGTCAAGTAATGGTCTGCCCGGAGCCCGGCCACTTATGTTCTTTGAACCCGATCAGTTGCGACTGCAAAAACTGCTGATGAGAGAGCTTGGCATGCTTCCGTGGGTGCAGATTAGTGGAGACGGGAAAGATCAAAGGAGACTTTTCTTCTTTTGGGTTCACTTCGTGAGCAGTAGTCTGCATGACCAGGATTGGTTGATATGTATCCAGCAATAAAAGATTTTTTTTTAAAGAGTGGTAGTGTTACTTTCTTGATTAAAAATTGGGCCTATGTTGCATTTATATTTATAATTTTTTTGATAAATTTCTAGTTGATTGTTTTATTAGAAAATGCATCTTATATATATGTGCATGCATCTGCGGTACATCTCAGGCCATTCGAAATAGAAGTCTCTAATGACGTACCATTGCATGGGCGACATGTCCAACTAAGTACCGAAATGTTTATGTTGAAGCACCAAAACCACATCCTGCAAAAAGCATAAAAAATAAAAAATATTAGAGCCATCGACTTTGGTCGGCTGGAGTTTTTTTTTTATATTTTTTTTAAATTTCCAACACAGCTCGAGCTTCGTCACACACATTATGTAATACTTTATTAAAGATAGAAAATTCTAAAAGTTTTTTAAAACTCATCTATTACTCAAAACAAAAATCAAATAAATATCCAGTGATGTCATGGGCTAGTTGTTAGGAAGATCTATTCTCTATAAAAATAGGTTTTAAATAGATGAGTTTAAGAACCCACATAAAATTCTAAAATATAAGAAATAAACATTCCTAAATCAAGTCAATAATCAAATCAATAGTCATCCCACTAGCATATGCTAAACATCCGTCAGAATGCTCTACCAATGAAAGACTCTCATATGGGATAAGATTTATGTTCTCCCAATGATGAATGAAAAAAATAGAGATGTACTCCTCCAACATGGAGGAACTATCTATTTATCAAGTACAATGACTTGCTAATCCTTGAGTAGATCATCTTACCTATCTGTCTTTTATAGAAAAATATAATCATCTCATAAAATAATAAATCATATCTATTTTAGGATGAAATAATATTATCAATCAAAACATCTAGAATGAATTACTCTTCAAACATCATCAATGAACATATATTAATTAGTCCTCGATTGACTTAAGCCCCAACTAAATCAATATAATTAACTTGAGCCTAACTTGATTTAGTTAAAACTTAATTGAACTGTCCTCTAACTCTCGGAACTATCATAGACTAGTCTAATTTGGATTAGATTGGATTTAATTTGGATCAAACAAGCTTGAATAGATGAAATTAATTCAGAATCATCCTGAAAAGATCGATCGACCTGGCACAGTCAACTATAGGGCTTAAGTCAAGCAAAAGAGAGAATTGAACTAGGTTATATTGTTCAACAACACTCAGTCGAAGTCTCAAGCTAGCTCCAAAGCTCACCCAAACTGGCCAAACTTAAGCGGAGTCATCAATCAAGTTTCAAAGCTAAATTCAACCAACCCAAGTCAGCTCCTACTCAGTGACACATGAGCCCAAATCAGAATCCGAGTGAGACTAATATTAGGGCAGAATTCGACCAGCTAGGGCAACCATAAGATGGGATGACGCTAGCATAGTCTTGAAAACTTGAGACTCTTCAACTAGCCATCCCTAAAGGAAGTCCTAAAATCTTTAGGACTTCCACCCCACTAAGGGGTTGCAACCCCCTCTGAAAGCATCCAAGTAGGGACTCCTCTTGAGTTCGTTCTCAGCCAGTCCTAAACTAACGAGAGAGGAGAGAGAAACAAATGAGTATGCAGGTTCAGCAGCCCTTCTTCATGCCTATGGTCACGTTACTATAAGATCTTTTTCAAATTGTTGCCAACTCAAACAGCTTCCAAAGAGGCCTTTAGTAATAAGAAGAAGAAAAAGAGAAGGAGAAGAAAAGAAGATCCCAGCGGTCAGACTTTCACAAGCTCCTACCGTGCAACCTTCTTCTTATGTTTCCCTAACCTTCTGCGGTGGCATTGTAGCAAAGAGCCAATAAAAAATTCTAGCCGACCTAGAGACCAAGCTCTGGTTGAGAGATTGAAGCAGAAGAAGACGTATTGTCAAGTTCCTTCTAGTCATAGCCCCTTCCTTACTGAATTCTGACGACAAAAGCCTTAGTTTAAAGCTTTCTCCAGCTATTATGAGAAGTCCAAAAGCTCTATTATTAGCTGCTCAAATCTCAAGAGGAGGTTCCAATAATAAAAAGGAAGGAGCAAACCAAAACTGATACGGAGATCATTCTCTCAAGAGCTCCCAAGTTCTGTCTAAGACAACATACTTTCTTATTCACTTAGTTGAGTCTTTTTACAACTCTTAGTCTCTCGTAGTTGACACTTATTGATTTGAAAGCAATAGAGATTGTTTCCTTTTGGTTTTATGCTTGGTTTCATAGTAATATTTTCTCCTTGTTAAAACTTTCCATCTGAGAGGTGTATCGAATTGACAAATTATCGAACCGGAACTCCATACAGATTAGGTGGTACCAAAGCAATGATCTTATATATATATATATATATATTTATATTTTTTTATATATTGATTATATATATATATATATATATACTTTATATATATATATATATATATATATATATATATATATATATATATATATATATATATATATATAATTGATTGGCCCACTTTCGCAACCAATAATCGAGCAAAATCAGGTCATATAAAGTTGGTACAACCAAACAATTCTGTGAAGGATAATTATAAGAAATTTTGCATCAATATTAGGCATCGTATCTCATCACACAAAATGAGGTTGTGGCAAGCCATTAAATGCATTCATGTTTAGTCGTTAGGAATTCTCCGATTTGTGCTGAAATAAAGGAACTAATCATGATTGATTTGAAATATTTTCTTATAAGCAATGCACTATTTTTGGCCAAAGTCTGAAAATAGTGCATCGCATGTAGGACTTGTCAAAATATTCTGAAATTTTGAGGATACCTTTTCATTGGATCTTCATTAATGTATTCCAAATTTTTTTATTTTAGGTTTTTTTTGATATTTTTTGAATTATTTTGTTCTTACCCTATGTCATTCTTTTTGTTTTTTCCTCAACTTTTTCTAATTTTTACAAAAAAATTCATGCACTCAATTATATCCTTTCAATCATGAACTTTTTCTTCATAAATACTCATCCTTTCATCTTTATACATTCATCGATGTTACTTGGGCCGGTAATATTAATAATAAAATATCTATATTATCCTACGTTATCTTTCTTGGAACAAATCTGATCAATTGAAGTTCCAAGAAACAACATATACCCACAAGATCCACCACAAAAGCTGAGTATCTAGTCATCGTCATCATTGTTGTAGAACTCAACTATGTTGCTAGTCATAAGTGTCCTATAAGCCAATCACGTGAGTGATAACACGTGTGACTTGATATGCATTCTTTTTACTTATTATTATTTGATATTTTATCATTTTATCTTGCATGTTATATATTTGTGATGTTCATGAATCTGTGCAATGGGAGTCGGATTGTGATGAGATCACGATAATAAGACCGATTCACCTTTAAACATAGATCCTAAATAATTTCAGTCATATGTTATTCGAAAAGGACATTGAGATAACCGAACAAACTAACGTGCTGTATACTTGTCCATATGATAGAAGCAGTTGATCTCATAGCTGTTCATGTGGGGACACTAAGGATATAATACAGGTGCTCATTGGAGAATGAGTTCACTGATTGATCCACCCATAGAATGCTGGATGGTAGATGATACCTTATTGTCAGATAGCGATTCCGTAGTTCTACTAATGTATCTGGTCCTTAGATTTGAGACACCAAGGATATCTTGTATGAGTACTCCACTCTTTGATACCTGACTTATATGTTTGGAAGCTCCATATATAATATAATCGATCATTGGGAGTGATAGCCAACCTTACGAGGGCTATTGAGTGTCAATAGAGGATCATCCACTCTCGGTATTATAAGAAGAATATTCGATATGTTCTTACTTAAACAAATCCTTGACCAAGGTTGTTCGGATTGAGAGATAAAGAGTTCTCCGAGAGAATTTGATTAGAGCGAGACTCGAGGAAAGACCGTATAAGCTTGACAACACCATACCTGGTATTGGGTCTCTAGAATATTAGATGGATGAGGGACTACAGGTACATAGTAATTAAGGATAAAAAGATCCAAAGGATTAGATTTTCCTGTATCGTTTGGGGACTGCGACGTAGTGACATAGTACGTCCGTTATCGATGAGTCGAGTGAATTATTATGAAGATAATAATTCATTTAGTCATAAGGAGTTTTGACAAGTATGACTCACGGCTAGCTCGATATTGGGTTAGAGGATCACACATATATGGTAAGTGTCGCGATAAATAGAGGATCGGATATGAGATATCTATCGGGGCCCATATCTTATTGGATATCCATTAAGCCCATGAATTATTGGATCTTAAAATGAGATCCAATAAGAGCTAATAAGAGATTATTGGGTAGAGACCCACTAATCCAAGAGGCTTGGGTAATTGGATGGAGATCCAATACCTAATAGGACAAGATCCATTAGTGTTAAGTTGTTAGGGGACCTCTATAAATTGGAGGGAACCAAAGGCCCATAGGCTAAAATTTTTTGTCAGCCACCTCCTATTCTCCTCCCCCTCTCCTCCTCAGCTAACAACCCTAGTTTGGAGAGTGTGAACAATAAGAATGGCCAACCCTTCTTGATCGCGTAGTGCACACTGCAAGGAGATTTGGGCAGCGATTTGAAGAGCGTCATTGCAGCCCCTACCATGTGAATTATCGCTAGAGATGAGGACATTTGAACTCCTTCATCCAGTTCCACATATCTGCAGGAATTTAGGAATATACGATCTCCCTAGATAATTTTCTTATGTGTAATTTTTTGATTTCGCGGGTTTTTATACACCAACTTTTGCATAACGATAAGAACCTCTTTTTCTGTGGGAAATATATGATTTTTGTTTCTGTTCTTCTACTGTGCATATGATATCACCGTAGATTTTCTAACAATCACCAACTTGCCTCATGAACTTAGAGTCAGCTCTCGATTCACTCCAACGATATAATGTGATAATGTTTGTATTGCTAGGAAATCTCAAATCGGCATCTCATGCACAACAAAAAATAAAAACAAGATCAGATTTCCCATAATTAAGTACTTGATCGTTGTGTGATGATTGATGCATGAAAAATCGTAAATCCAAAAAACCATATGTATCATGTTAAAAGCATTACCTATGGAGATCGTATATCCCTGAATTTTTTAGATCTGATGAAGAGGATGAATAAGCACTACTGTACTCCTCTCTAGCGGTAATCCATACAGCAAACGTAGTAACGACACTCCTCAGATCACCATGGGATCTCCCTCTCTATGTGCACCATAAGACTGTCGAAGCCAAGGAGGAGGAGAGGAGGTTGAGGAGAATAAGAGGGGCAACTTTTAATAGTTCTAGCCTATGAACCAAGAAGTTCCTCCTGTTTATAAATGTGCATAAAGTTTATCCTTAATGGATCCTATTCACATTGGATTTTTATCCAATTATCCAGTTGGATCTCTATCCAATTGGATCTCTATCCAATCATCTAATTGGATCTCATCTAATTATCCAATTGGATCTCATCCACACGATCCATACTAGGGGCTCCACAGATATCTCATATCTGCACCTCCACTCATCGTAACATCCACATAATGTGTATGACCCTCTAGGCTCGATACTGAATTAACCGTGAGTCACTCATGTTAGAACTCATTCTGATATAGTGAATTATTATCTCCATAATAATTCACTCGACTTATCGACTATGGACATTCTAAGCCACTATGCCATAGTCCCTAGATGGTATAGGAGGATCTAATCCATCAAACCTATGTGTTCTCAGTTACTATATATCTATAGTCTTTCATTTATCTAATATCCCAAAGGCCATATATTAGGCATGGTAATATCATACCCATACGGAATCCTATCAGAGTCTCGCTCTAATCGGATTCTTCCAGAGAACTCCTTTTCTCTCAATCCGAATGACCATGACCAGAGAATTTTGCCTGAGTGAGCATACACAGGATATTCCTCTTACGATACTGAGAGTAGATGATTCTCTATTGATACTCAATTGCCTTCGTAAGATTGGCTACTATTCTTGAGAACCGACTATACCAAATCTGAAGCTTTCCAAACTTGTAAGTCTGGCGTCAAAGAATGAAGTACTCATACAATGTATTTTTGGTGTCTCAAGTCTAAGGACCAAATATATAACTCGGACTACGGAATCATTGTCTGACATTAGGTATCATTAACCATCCAGCATTTCATAAACAGATCAATCAGTGAACTCATTCTCTAATGAGCACCTGCATTATACCTCTAGTGTCTCCACACAAGTGACTATGAGACCAGTCACCTCCATTATATAGACGAGTATACAGTGCACCAGTCTATCCGGTTATCTCGATATCTTTTTTGAGTAACCTATGACCACGATGATTTAGGATCTGTGTTTAAAAGTAAATCAGTCTCATTATCGTGATCTTATCACCATCCAATTCTCATTGTATAGATCTAAAGACATCACAATATTCATCCAGATAATGTGAGAAAATGACAGTAATAATATGCAAAGAGATCGATGCAGCGTGTCACAGGTATCATCACTTACGTGATTGGCTTGTAGGACATCTATAACTAACAAGTATCACCTATAATGTTTCAATCTAATATTCCACTCTTGCATAAAATATATTATCGTCACTTTCACTTTATCAGAGATCAAGTAGTTAGATACCAACTACGTTTACTTTTGATTAATTAGCTAATTCTTTTATAAAACCATTTGCTCATAAGGTGTTCCATTAATATCATTTTAAGATTGACATATCTGATGGAAGCTTAATCTTATAAAGACATAATACAGGACCATGATTATCTTGTATTCCTAATATGTCACTATCTTTAATTAAGCTAGGATATGAGGATCAATTATTATGATACATGCATATGATTGAGGGCAATCTCCTTCTATTTATAAATACATTGTACCTTATATAAATGAAACATTAATCTTTTATAGCAAATCTTTTCAGATGCTGCATGACCAAGGTAGGGATGATCTTTATAAGGTCTTGATGGCCATCGAAGATTGTTCTGCCACAAATAATCTGTTCTGAGCAAGACAAACAAGAGCTCCCTCCCTCTCTCTCGCCACAGTTTCCTATTGCCATGGGCAACAACGCCAGCCTCTTTCTGATGCTTGCTCTCCTGCTCTCTGTCATTCCCTGTAGAGGTCATCCTTCATCTTCTGATATGATATAGCCAAAGCTTTGACACTGACTTGTTTCTTGATGCTTGCATGCAGGAGCATCAGAGACGGGAACACACTCCAACGATGATGACTACATACCTGTTTCCTCCGTCGAACACCGACCTCTCGACGACGTGATCAACAACCGCCACGGCCACGAGTCTGTTTTCAGACAGTGCAAGGATTGTCGATGTTGTTCTACCAGTGACCCGAGCAAGTGCAAGACGATGAGATGTTGTCACGAATTGATCTGCCTGGAGCCCGGCCGCTTATGTTCTTTGAAGCCGGTCAGCTGCTACTGCAACGACTGCGGATGAGAGCTTGGCATGCTTCCGTGGGTGCAGATTAGTGAAGAGGGAAAAGATCAAAGGAGACTTGCCTCCTTTTGGTTTCACTTTGTGAGCAGTAGTCTGCATGACGATGATTGGCTGATATGAATCCAGCAATAAAAGATTCTTTTAAAGAGTGGTAGCGTTACTTTCTTGATTAAAAATTCGACCTATGTTGCATTTATATTTACAATTTTTTTTGATAAATTTCTAGTAGATTTTTTTATTAGAAAATATATGTTACATATGTGCATGCGTCTTCGGTACATATCTCAGACCTTTCGAAACAAAAGTCTCCAATGCCATACCATTATATGGGTGACATGTCCAACTATATACCGAAATGTTTATGTTAAAGCACCAAAACCACATCCTACGATAAGCACAGAAAAAAAAAAAAAAATATCAGAGCAATCTACTTTGGTCGACCGGAGTTTTTTTTTATTTTTTTATTTTTCAAAACAGCTCGAGCTTCATCTACTGTCACACACATTATGTAATTGTAACACCTTTCCATAGATTATATTACTTTATTAAAAACATAAATTCTAAAAGTTTATTACAACCCATCTATTACTAAAAAAAATAAAATAAATATCCGTTAGCTAACATGAGTGATGTCATAGACTAGTTGTTCTGCCTAATAATAGAGGAAAATCTATTATCTGGTTTAGAGCTATTAAGAGGCTATTCTAAGAACCAAAGACAAAACAAACCAAGAGGAGCCCCTATAAAACCCTAAAATATATAAGAAAAGACATACCCATTAATAAAATCAACAATCAAATCAATAGTCATTCCACTAGTGGATGTCAAGTATCTGACGAAATACTCTCTCAACAATGAATGAAAGACTTTATCATATGGGATGAGCTTTACGTTCTCCCGCGGATGGAGAAAACTAATATCGTACTCTTGTAAATTAAATATCATTGTATTCCTCCCAACATGAAATACTCATCTAGTCATCACGTTTGATGATTCACCAATCCTTAAAAAGAATCATCCTATCTACCCTCCATAGGAAAATATAATTATCTTACAAAATAATAGATCATATCTATTTCAAGATGAAATAATATAATCAATCAAAACATCTCAACTTAATTTCTCTTCAAGCAATATCAGTGAACATATATTAATTAGCTTGCAATCGGCTTAAACCCCAACTAGATCAGTCTAATTAACTTGAGTCTAACTTAATTTAGCTAGAACCTAATTAAACTAACCTCTAACCCTTGGAACCACTCTAGGCTAGTCTAAATTAGATTAGATTGGATTCAATTTGACTCAAACAAGCTTGAAGATGTCAAATTGGTTTGAAATCATCTTGAATCAATCAATGTTTAGTCAACTGTAGAGCTCAAATCAAGCAAAAGAGGGAATTGGACTTGGTTGCATAGCTCAACAACACTAAATCTGGCTCCAAAGCTCACCCAATTTGGCCAAACTCAAGCCAAGTCATCAATCAAGCTTCAAAGCTCAATTTGACCAGCCCAAATAAACTTCTACTCAGTGCCACATTTGCCCAAATCCTAATCCAAGTGGGACTCAGATTAGGACAGAATTCGATCAACCAGGGTAGCCAAAAGATGGGTCAACCCTAACACAGTCTTGAAAACTTGGGACTCTTCAACAAGCCATCCCTAAAGGAGGTCCTAATATCTTTAGGACTTTCACCCCACTGAGGGGTCACAGTCCCCTTGAAGGCATCTAAGTAGAGCTTCTCTTGAGTTCTCAATCAGTCTTAAACTAAGAAGAGAGGACAAATTAGTTTGGCGTCTAGGCCAGTTATAATTTTTGGTTGGCTCTTTGCTGCAATGCACTGCAGTAGGCTAGGGAAACAGAAGAAGAAGTTTGCACGGTAAAAGGAGGTTGTGAAGGTTTTTTGCCAAACCTGGAAGCAAAAGGTTGACGATCCAATCTTGATCGTTTCATTAGGTTTACTTGCGTCCAAAGGCACTTCCAAGATGGCCTCTCTCGAGCTTCCGAGTGACCAACTTGGGGAGTCAGCTCCCTGGGATCCAACTACTTGAAAGAGAGTTGTCTTCTTAGAAAGAGTAACTAATGGCAGATAAACACCACCTAAATTCTCCTAGATCACTTCTGAGTTTCGACTTTAGAGTAGTGGGAAATTTTAATGTTATATAATATGTAGAGATCAATACTCGAAGTCAATGGAGAGTTGGACATCCTATGATAGCATTATATATAGATGAAACATCCACTACAAAAAAAATAAGTCTTTATCGTCTTCGAATAGTTGCTTGACCCGAAAGTGACAGATGTCATTGGTTCTATATGGTATAACAAAATATCCAATGAAGCCAGTAAGAGTTGAAGAGATTTATTGTAGATCTTTTGAACTCAGATCGATCTTGTAGAAGGCATGAACGTAGAGGATGTCAGTAGGACAAACTTTGTGATACGGCTAGGAGAGATATCATAAGCTTCTTTGAGAGTTTACATTTGATGAAATTGAGCTCAAACTCTTTCTTTTACTAATTACTTGAATGAGAAAATAGATTTTGTGATAGCTTGGCAAACCACTCTCTTACTAATATTTGACATGTAGTCGATAAGGTCCGACACATGAGAGAGTCAATTGTCCCATATAGCATTATTTCACGTCTCTCTCAATTTAATCTATGTCAAAGGTGTTTTCATCCAACTCTAGAGACATCGAACCTTATAAAACTATGATAAGGACACTCTCAATAATGCCACTCTGATGCTAAGTTAGTTAAGTTCAGAGAATTCGACAAATGCATGAGGGTAGCATTGATCCAATCTCTTAAAAATATACTTGGGAGATCTTTTATAATGAGCTTTCCATACCATTACCTTTGTGATCAACTCAGATGACGGGGAGCAATTATGTGCTTCTCCATGATTTGATTGTGATCATGTTGCACATCATAAAATATGCATTTATTTTTCACGAGATGGAGGTTTGTCTCATCATCAAATATGGCTGAGTAGTAAGGGAGTGATGGTTGCCCCTCCATAGAATTGGACCACATGTGCTTGTTTTGTTTCTTCTCCTAATTTGATGGAGCACTTAGTCGATACAGTACGATGTATGGAAGGTATGTAGGTGATACAAAATGGGCAATCCAAAAATAAATGGGTGAAGTATCTTGCCACTTTTAGGTGCATGATAAAGAAATAATGAGACTATCCTTACTAGTGGTGTGCCACAAACAAACACTGATAAGAGATCGAACGATGTGAATTGAATAGAGTATATAATGATATGATTATTTAATTACCAAACTTATGATGTATTATATCGATTAACATTAAGTACAAGGAGAGGAGACAACAACTATAACAAAATGGGCCATCATAGAGATTAAGGGTATCAATTATACTCATGGGTATAGGTACCCATAGAGATCCAACTCTAACGGGGACAAGATGAAAGGAATAAATGAGAATGAAGGGTATTTTCTATAATGTGGGGATTGTTGAATCTCGAATTTTGATGATAAAATCAATTGATAAGTTATTTGATCTAATTTATATGTTGAGAAAAGTGTGCAGGATTAACTGTTATAGCGATGAAGGCATAAAGCAAAATGAAGTGCCGGAGTCAACTATGAACGAATCGTTGGGAGTTCAAAAGTTTGTCGGAAGTCCAAAGGTTCATCAGGAATGCTACCAGAATTGGCCGAGAATAAGTTCGGAGCTTGACGAAGGGTTCATTGAAAGTTTGCTAGAAAGATTCATCGAAAGTTCATGGAGTTCACCGAGAAAGATCGAAGCTTGCCAAAAAAGTTCATCAAAACTCGCCAAGATTGTCGTAAAGCCCAAGAGCTTGTCAGGAATCCACCGAAAGATATCCGAGAGTATATTGGAAGTTCACTGGAAGAAGTCTTGACATGTCGAATTATGTTTTTGCTTAAAAAATATCTTTAATTTCATAGTTAGTATATAATTAAGATTCAAATTGAGAGATAATCCCATTAACCCTAAGAGGGGCCAACTGAGCCCGAGATTGAACTGGATTAGGTCAGATTCAAGGTCTCTCTAGATTGTTAGACCTTATTTAGCGGTGGCACCGCTAGACTAGGGCAGTGGAACTGTCCACCCAGGGACCAGTTTCCCAAGAGCTTGGGTGGTGGTATCACCTAGGTCAAGTGATGGTATTGCCTCACCACAGAACCCGAGGCTCTGCTCTGGTGATAGTATTACTAGACTGGATGGTGGTACCACATAGTGTCAGAGTCAATTGGTAGTGGTACTGCTAGTATCCAAAAATCCAAGATGGGACCATTTTTTGCTCCACTTTTAAAGCTAATTGAGGCTATAAATACCCCTTACTTCTCAGCTGGTAAAGCACATTGAGAAATGATAAAAATAAAACCAAAACTATAGTGAAATAGTTTTCAAAAGTCTAGAGTTTACCTCCACCTTTCTCTAAGTGTAAAAAATTTGTAAAGGGAGAGTGAGCCACTGTAAAGTTCTATAAAAAGGGGTGATTGATCTTTCCCCTTCAAGAAAAATTGATAGTGGAAGCCGATAACCTTATTGGAGGAGGTATTGGGAGTGGATGTAGGTTAATCGATAAAACTATTATAAAATTACTACGTTCTTCTCTTGGTGCGTAAATATCTTTTACTGCATTTAATTTTTTTACTTGGCTATAATCTTTCAATCTCTCCTTTTCTACTCTCTTACGAACTCACTCAAATTAACCTTTTACTGAAATCATTTTCATCGGATGAAATTTTCTCAATGCATAAAGTTTTTCATCTCTTTAAGTCATCGATTTTTATTCGCTATACTAATTCACCCACCCCCCCCCCCTCGCCCCCTCTTCTTAATGTCACTTTTGATCTTAACAGTTGGTATCAGAGCAAGATCACTCTCATTCTAATTTAAAACTCAAGAGAGATGACATTTGTCGGCATTCAAGAGGGCCACTCAATCACATATCCACCTATGCTCAATGGGTCGGATTACACCTATTGAAAAACTAGCATGAGAATTTTTCTTATTTCTATATATTTTGAATTGTAGAACATTGTCGAAAATGACTTTCAAAAGTCTTCTCTTTCGATGAATGATTAGAATGAGTCGGAGAAGAAGATTTTCGCTCTAAATGCCAAGGCTATGAATGCCTTGTTTTGCGCCTTAGATAAAAATAAATTTAATCATCTTTCAATTTACAAAACAGCTTTCGATATTTGGCATACTCTTTGAAATCACTCACGAATGTACTAGTCAAGTGAAAGAGTCCAAAATCAATCTTTTAGTTCATTCTTATAAGTTGTTTCGGATGAAACTAAGTGAGTCTATTGGAGACATGTACACCCGGTTTATGGATGTCGTCAATGGACTAAAAGCACTTGAAATTTTTTTTTCTAATTTTAAACTTGTAATTAAAATTTTAAGATCCCTTCCAAAGAGTTGGGATCCTAAAGTAATGATCATTCAAGAGGCCAAGTACTTAAAGAACTTTCCTCTCGAAGAACTAATTGGGTCATTAATGACTTATGAGATAACTTGCAATGCTCATGATGAGCTTGAGAACTCCCTTCCAAAGAACAAGAAGGATATGACACTAAGAACATAAGAAGACTACTTGAAAGAAACTTTAAGTGATGAGGATTATTATGACGAACTTGCACTCTTGACATGAAAATTGAAAAAAAAAATTATAAGAAGAAATAAAGCTAAAAATGACTTTAAAAATAATCTTGAACCCAAAAAAGAATAAATAATATGCTATAAATGCAAGAAGCCGGGGCATTTCAAAAACAAATGTCCCCAAGCAAAAAAAAAAACAACCGAAGAAAGAAGAAGATGCTAAAAGCAACGTAGAATGATTCAAGTGGCTCCGAAGACAAAGAACCAAGCAACAATGAGGTCACTAATTATACTTTAATGGCTATCGAAGAAGAGATAAGTAATTTATTAGATGAAAATTTAACTTTCGATAAGCTTTCGAATGCTTTTCATGATTTGTTTGATGAGTATAGAATAATTAGTAAAAAGTTTAATTCATTGAAAAAGGAGCATACACTTTTAATTGATGAATTTAAAAAATTTTAAAAAGACACTCCTCATTTACCTCCTTGCACTAAGTGTCAATACTTAAAAGCACTTAGCAGGAAAACTTGCTACTCAAAGAAACTTTAGAAAAATTTAAAGTGAGTAGCAAGTCCTTGGACATAATCCATGCCAATAAGACTCACGTTCATAAAAGAAGTAGAATCGGATTTGTGAGTGGATCTTATCGAAATCCAACCACTTTTATTAAAGGACCTATATTGCATGTATCACCTCATACAGTGTAACTTTTGTTACAAGCTTAGACATTTCACTTACAAATGTCCATTTAGAAAGTATAGTCCACACAAATTGATTTGGGTTCCTAAAGGGACCATAAGGAATTCAATTCAAAATGATAAGTTGCGTAGATCAATTTTTGAGGTACCGAAGTTCAAGTGGGTACCCAAAAATTATCTCGTATAGACATCTTTACCATAACAAGCTAGGAGAGAGTAATGATACATCATTGATGCATGATCATTATCAAGCTCACTAGCTCAAAAATGAAAAACCATTGATTGCATTGTGTTGATTGCTTTTATGATAACCTTCCACCGATGCTAAAACACACTAGTAGTAAGACTAAGGGACACTAGCTTAGTTAGCCTTGTTAGATTTCTTGAAAAATAATTTTGATGATGTTCTTATTAAGATTCAAGTTTTCAGAATTTTTGAAACCACCTAACTACACTCCTCTCTTATTATTCATGTCATCAATCTTTCTCCTAAGGAAGATGTTTTGATCATGATACTTCCTTGAATAAATAAATTTTTGAAAGAGTTTGATAAGTCATTTTCTTTAAGAGAAGTGACTTTATCAAAGTAATAGATTCGAGCTTTTGGGATTTTCGAAACCACTTAACTACACTTCTCTCTTAACTTTTAAACTTTTGACTTATTTACTTATCGTTGTCCCTTGATTTTCCTAAGAAAAATATTCTAGATATCTTTTGGTGATCATGTAATTCTATGATTAAATTCCTATTTAATGGACTATCCTTCTTGAGAAGAATGAATTCATTCAAATCGATAAACAATGAGGGATAAAATTAATTTAAATATTATTATTTTGCTCAATCAAATGTAAGAAAATTAAATTCAAACTTTTAATATTATAATCCCTACAAAATAGAAGAAGATCAGTTGATTAAATGATCAAGGTATTGTTGTCCCCAAAAATGCCTAAGTATAGGTGCCAGCGATGGCACTACTAGAACTGATAGTAACATCGCCTAGGCATTCTGTTCCTAGGCGATGGCACTGCCCAATCAATGGTGACATCGCCCGAGAGGTCCCCTATATAAAGGGACTTTAGGGTCGACGGTAGAATCGAACCCTTCTCTTGCTGCAACCTTCAAAAACTCTCTCCCACCTCTCATTCTTGATCCTCATCCTCTAGAAAACCTAAAAGGGATCTCTACTTCATCGCATCAATCTTAAGTATTAAGGAAGATCTCTACTAAGGTATTATTTGAACTCCTTCCTTTGAATTCATGATGTATTGCTGCCCTTTTACAATTATTCTTTAATTATCATCATTTGTAGACAAATGACACCTAAAAGATCATCTAGGGACTAAGAGAAGAGGAGAGTAGGAGAATCATATGACCTCTCTCTATTTAACTCAAATGATAGTGCCCTTATGTTTACTAATTTTTAATTTAGAAGTATTCACAAAGGGAAATATGTTGACCTAGATGAATTAGGAGACTTAGCACCTATATAATGGTTTGCTAATCTAGATGCCTTACTATATTACAAATTAGCGAACCAATATACTCTAGGCTAGTGCACCTATTTTACAACAACTTAAATGTAGATGATGATGACAACGTATCAACTTATCTCCTAGGGTGCTATATCCTAATTACGGACAATGTCATATGCAACTTAATAGGAATTTTCGAAAAGAGAAGTGGTTGCTATTTTAGAGACCAATGAGATTTAGACACAATTGACATAATTTATTCTGAAGTTTTAGGAACTATTTTTGGAAACCCAAACCTATCGATAGTTCCTAAAAGTTGTGAACACCTACTACCCTTTAACTCTAAAATACTCCATCATATAATTATTAGTATCTTGATTCCAAAATAATATTATCATGATAAAATAAATCAAATGAAATTAGGTACTATGTATTGGATCATGACTGGACAAGAAAATTGCTTTGGATACTTAATCCGGCAAAACATGATTGACATATCAACTAAGGATTTAATGCTTCCATATGGTGGGTTGATCACAAGGTTATTACATGCACAAAACATTAGGATACCACCCAATAAAGAAAGAATAAAAGTAGATAGATATAATGTAATTAATAGAAACCTACTTAAACGATTAAGGTGCACTTTTAGGAATGGAATTTGGACTAAGTTGTCTAGAAGGACCGATCCTCCCCCTCTTGAAGAAGAACCCGAAACACCTATATTTAGGGGTAATGAGTCTCCTCTTCCTAGTCCCTTTGATGCTGCACTGACAAATCTAGCTCCTGCATCTTCATCTTCTACCGATCTGATTATGACTCAACTGAATCTAACTCAAGTCACAATAAGATCAACTCAAATCACAACAAGCTGAGCTCAAATTATAACGAAATAAGATCCTAAATAAAGTGCATCAAGTACATCACAAAATTGATACTTTATATAGACATTTTGGCATACCAACCAAGGAGTAGTTTGTAATAACTCTATGATGTACTTCTTGACTTTATGTGGTATAATGAAGTTCCTAACTCCCTTTTGTACTCTTTATACTATTTTAGTACACTTTAAGTTTCATATAATGCAATGTTGAATTGAATGCATAGAATCAAGAGTACTTTTTTTCCAAATTTTTTTTTAATTTCGTATTATCATCTTTTTTACTTTGTAAATGGAACTTTTATGAACCTATCTTCCTCCTATCTCAGTTTTATACTCTTGATTCCATCATTTGATAAAATTTTGAATTGGTATCGAACTCGATTCTATCGTTCAATAAATTTTTGAATTGGTATTATGCACATTTGATGACTTTTTAAAATTGTATCGGACTCGATTATATCGGTTGATGACTTTCCTCCTCTCATTTACAATATTTTTCTTCTTTGTATCACTCTCGGATTTCATGCAAGTTCTAGCAATGTTTTTTAAAAGAGTAAAAACAGCACTCATGAATCTTAATTGATAAAGGTATCATTTATCATTTACCGATTTCAATGATACTTGATTTTTGCAATGACAACGGATTTTATAAAAGTGACATTCAAGGATTCTATGAAATGATATATATTGGTTTTTGATGAACTCAATTACTTTCATGATTCACTTTTCACATTTTTAATGAGATTTTTGATGAAAAATAGAAATTTGATAAATTCTTGATAGGTTGACTGAATTGCCTTCATGGTTCACTAACTTCTTCTCTTTATATATATATCTTTATGTCATGATTTCTATATGAAAAGAAGAAGTTCTTATAAATTTTTAATAGCTTGAATGCTCTCTTGAATTCAATTCGGATTTCATTCACTTCTCTAAATGCGAATTTAATGATTTCTTAGATCTTATGTAAATTTTGTGTCATGAGCTTTTATGAATTTTTCATGACTTCAATGATTGTTTTCCACTTCATGAATTTTTCATAGAAATGCCGAGTTAGCTCTTATCGTGAATCTCTTTCTATGGCATGACTTTTCGATCATTCAAACAAATTATTTCTTATACTTTTCATGACTTTCAATATCTCGATTTTTCCTTCTCTCTTTGCATTTCAAGAAAAATCTTAGCGTAACAATTGATATCATAAAATTTGGTATCAATGTCAAAATTTTGCTTGCCTAAAACATAGCCCATTTTTTTTTGTTGATGATAAAGGGGAAGAAATATGATAAATTGATCACATACTTTATATCGTAAAACAATTGCCATACTTTGTATCGTAAAACAATAGTCATGCTTTGTATCGTAAAACACTTGGTATCATCAAAAGCATTACAAAACACTTGAAATGTATTATAATGTATCACAAATGTATGACATGTATTGTATGTATCACAAATGATTGAAATGAAACATATATGCTTAAAATGATAATTTTTCTATGCTTGTTATCATATCATGCTTAATTATCTTGCTTGAAATTGGTATCATGCCTCGATATGATCAATTGATATCATGCCTTGAATTGATGAATTATTATTTGATATTAATTGAATCTTGCTATATTTTAAAATTAAAGTTGGTGTCATTTGTTGAAATGATGATTGTCTATCATCATTCGACATTGGATGTGAAGATGAATGTTATGCTTTAACATTATTTTTGTACTATGAATGATACTACGTATCGTATTTTGGGATAAAAAATCAAGCTTGTTGAGCATGTCTATAAGCTCGAACATATGTAACTTATCGATTTATGCTTGAATTCAAAGTGTTTGAATTCAAGTATTTCTTTTCTCAAATATGATATATAGATAGGGAGAGTTAAGGTTAACTCCGTCATCAATTGATTGTCAACATAAAAAAGGGGAAGATTGTTGGATCTCAAATTTTGATGAAGTCAATTGATAAGTTATTTGATCTAATTTATGTGTTGAGAAAAGTGTGCAGAATTAACTACGATAGCGATGAAGGCATAAAGTAAAACGAAATATTGGAGTCAAGTACAATCGAATCATTGGGAGTTCAAGAGTTCGCCGGAAGTCCGAAGGTTCGTAAGGAATGTTGCCAGAATTGGTCGAGAATGAGCCAGGAGCTTGATAAAGGGTTCATCGAAAGTTCATCGAAAAGACTCATCGGAAGTTCGCGGAACTCATTGAGAAATTTCGGAGCTTGCCAAAGAAGTTCGTCGGAACTTACCAAGATTGTCATAAAGTCCAGGAGCCTACCAAGAGTCCACTGGAAGATATCCGAGAGTACGTTGGAAGTTTGCCAAAACTTCGTCGGAAGCTCGCTGAAAGAAGTCTTGACGTGCCGGATTGTGTTTTTTGCTTAGATAATATTTTTAATTTCATAGTTAGCACGTAATTAAGGTTAAGATTGTGAGGCAATCCCATTAACCCTATTAGGGGGCTAATTGGGCCTGAAATTAAACTAGATTGGGCCGAATTCAAGGCCCATTCAAATTGTTAGACCCTGTCTGGTGGTGGCACCACTAGATTGGGACGATGGAATCACCCAGGGACTAGTTTCCCAAGAGCTTGGGCGATGGTACCGTCAGTAATTATTAACTGTTAGGTGATGATACCACCTATCAGTTAGTGGTACCACCCCACTACAGATCCCGAGGCTCTGCTTTAGCGGTAGTACCGCCAGACTGGGCGGTGGTACTACCTAGTATCAGAATCAACTGGTGGTGGTACCGCCAGTGACAGGATCAGTACCTAAAAATTCAAGACGAAACCTTTTTTGGCTCTAATTTTAAAGTCAATTGAGGTTATAAATACCCTTTACTTCTCAACTAGTAAAGCACATTGAGAAGTGATAAGAGCTGAATCGAAACTATAGTGAAATAGCTTTCAAAAGTCTAGAGTTCACCTCCACCTTGCTCTAAGTGTAAAAAACCTATAAAAGGAGAGTGAGCCATTGTAAAGTTATATAAAAAGGGGTGATTGATCTTTATCCTTCAAGAAAGATCGATAGTGAAAGTCGATAACCTTATCGGAGGAGGTATCAAGGGTGGACGTAGGTCAATTGGCCGAATCGCTATAAAATTACTATATTCTTCTCTTAGTGCATAAATTTCCTTTACTGCATTTAATTTTTTTACTTTGATGTAGTCTTTCAATCTCCCCTTCTCTACTCTCTTATGAACTCACTCGAATCAACCTTTTATCGAAATTATTTTCATCAGACGAAATTTTGTTAATGCACAAAGTTTTTTGAAATTACTTTAAGTTGTCGATTTTTATCTACTACACTAATTCACACCTCACCCTCTCTTAGTGCCGCTCTTGATCCTAACAATGATGGGTAGAGCACTCCTCACATATCCTTATACTTGTTCCCAACCCATCAATATGTGAGCCTAGACAATGGAGGTCAAACGCTTACCTTATTCAAGTTGGGATAGTTTGAGCCTCAGTTAAGTCAATTGTGAATCATCTGGTTCGATTGAATCATATGAAATAGTATCAGCAAATAACACCCCCCCTCCCTAGCATACACTTGAGCTACAATTACAGTAGGTCTTCTTCTCATCATTACGGTATTTTCCTCAACAAATAACATAGCAATGATTGTCTTTTGCTCCATTGGCACATGATAACAATGGTTGCATCTTCCTTCAAGAAGTACTTTCATAGTATCTCTTTTTTTCTCCTCCTCTTCTCTTATCCCATCATACACTCCCTTCTCTCTCTCCTTCCCTAGTGTTACGGTTATTGTTATACGTGGATATATTTGGTTACATTTATATTTAGATATATTTGTATATAAATTTTGTTGTGTCATGTAAATTTGTATTTGGTTATGTTTGTACTTGGTTATATTTATTTTTAGCTATATTTATAAATTTTAATATTGTTATTTAATTTTGATAATAGTTTTAAAAAAAATAAGAATGAATAAATTAGGAGAATATAGAGAACCCATAAGTTTTTTGCCCCCAATAGAGATTTCTCGTCCCCACCCACGTCCCATCTAAATAGAGAATGTGATCGGGATGGGGAGATAGGCGATGAGATGTGGATGGGGATAGGGAAAGCTATCCTTGTCCCATCCTATCTCATTGACATCTCTAAAAGAGATTAAGCTATTTAGTTGGCATGGCTCGTCACTGCTTTAACCAATGGGATAAGGACTAAGCCATGATAGTGTCATATATTTAGTGATTGAAATCTCAACTAATCATAGGTGCCCTATAAGTCAATCATGTGAGTGATGACATATATGACATGATATGTATTTTTTTATTATTTATTTATATATATATTATCATGTCAATGGATTTATATAATGGGAGTTGGATCGTGATGAGATCACGATAATAAGATCAATTTACCTTTAAACACATATCATAAATAATCGATTTTGAAATATTTCACTCGAGAGGAAAATCGAAATAATCAAACAGACTGATATGCTATATACTCATCCATATAATAGAGGTAACTGGTCTCATAGCTTCTCATGTGGGGACACTAGGGATAGTGCAGGTGCTCATTAGAGAATAAGTTCACTAATTGATCTGCTCATGAAATATTGGATGGTTGATGATACCTCATTGTCAGATAGTGATTTCGTCATTCCAATAATGTATCTGATCCTTAGACTTGAGATACTAAGGATGTCCTATATTAGTACTCCACTCTTTAATACCAGACTTATAGGTCTGGCAGTTCCAAGTCTAGCACAGTTGATAATTGGGAGTGATAACCAACTTTACAAAGGCTATTAAGTATCAATAGAGAATCATTCATTCTCAGTGTTATAAGAGGAATATCTTATATGTTCTTACTCAAGCAAGTCCCTAGCTAAGGTTATTCGGATTAAGAGAAAAAGAGTTCTCCAAGAGAATCTAATTAGAGCAAGACTCGAGTGAAATATTTCAAAATCGAAATTGAAATATTTTCTTGAGTTGGAATGGATTAGAAGGAGAGTCGGACTCTGATTGAAAGTTTCAAGGGATCTCCCATCACAAACGTTAGATTCCCACTCCTAAAAGACCTATTAAATGCTAAACTCATGCCCTACGCTAACATTAGGACTTTAGTCCTATTTATATCTTTATTAGGGCAGTCATGATACAACGTGAAATTGATGCTAGCATTTGCACTTATATTGATGCACAGACATAAACAAGACAATGATACCATTATATATCAATTAAGAAAAATCTTCTTTTTTAACAAAAGCACTAATGAATTATTCATGCATTATACCATGGCAATTATTCTAGTATTTGTGCATTGCATAATATTTTTTTTATAAGTCATGTAGTGTGATTTTATCATGTCTCATGGCAAAATATGGTTGATGATCCTTATGTAGCCCCACATTCAAAAGTAATTTCACATAAGCAACTCTATATTTGTATCACATAGATATTTGGACATATGTTTTGCCAATGAAAAGTCATCCTATTAAATCCCAAATGGAATAGTTAAATGATATGTCAAGCATCTTGACAATGCATTTATGCAATGTGCACTCTAGATTTGCTAAAGGCCAAACAAAGAGTTTTAAATGTTTATTTTTAAAATTTAAATGTCATTATTAATCTGATAAGAAAAATTATATCTTCACTACAGCAGATTAAATCACACAAACCAGATTTAACTTCAATGCATATGTTTTTATTTAAATTTAGATACATGAAATGCATGCAAAAATTCAAAGAGTTTCAGGTAACCAGTTTACGACCAAGCCAAATACTATTTGCGGTTGTAAACAACACAAATAACTAAAGTACTAGATATGGAATGACATAGCTTTGGTATTGATGAAATGAAACTCAATATGATCAGTGAATTACACAATAGGCTCATAATTCTTCATCAAACAATGTCAAACCTACTGATCTACTAGTACTTGGAGTTTATCCTGATGTCATATATATTCCTTCTCCAAAGAAATGCTTCTATTTACTCCCAGGATTAGAACAGACGATTCATTGATTGTGAAAATTTTTTAGCAGACCTACTTAACATGATCTTGCCTAATAATTCTCACATTTGGATATGATCCTAACAGGAAAGATATCAAAGAAGCTACTTCAACAAATTGTTGCAGTCAAATAGAGAAGCCAGGCAAGTGAAGTAGGATTCTAACTTCACAAAGGATTTTCCATTAACTATCTAAAGATTGAAAATGAAGTTCAAAATCTAAAGTAATGACCAGAATCATTGAGTGAAAAATACATAAAAACCAGCAACAGCGATAAACAACTCTTCAGCTGTCCCCTCTATTGAATTAAATTGCAAAAACAAGAGTACATTGAATATGGCTTAATAGAGTCTTATTTATACACATAAGAAGAGAGGAAGAAGAGAGGATTTTCCTCAACTGTCCACCGAAATTTCCTCATGCAGTTGAGAAAATCCTATCTGTTATCATGCCCCCACAAGATCGTGCTTCTATTAAGAACACTGATCTTGGATCGATGTAATGAAAATAATTTACGAGCGAGAGGCTTCGTAAGTGAGTCTGCTAGTTGATCAACTATATGTACGTGAGAAATACGTAGTTGATGTCTGACAACTTGATCTCGTACGAAGTGAAAGTCAATGGCAATGTGCTTCATGCGTGAGTGAAATACTAGATTGGCACATAAATAGGTAGCTCCAACATTATCGCAGTATATTGTAGGAGGAAAGGTAGAGTGGACATTGAGTTCTTTGAGCATATTTGTGATCCAATTTATTTCAACAGTAGCTGTGGCGATGGCACGGTATTCAGCTTCAGTTGTGGATCGGGCAACTGTCTTTTGTTTCTTAGAACTCCAACTGATTGGATTAGCTCCAAGAAAGATAATATGCCCAGACATGGACATTCTATCATCAAAGTTTCCTACCCAATCAGCATCAGCAAAGGCATGAAGATGAAGCGGGGTGTGTTTGCAGAGAAAGAGACCATGATTGAGAGTCCCCTTAAGATATCACAAAATTCGTTTGACTGTAGACCAATGTATTGTAGATGGTCGATGTATGAATTGTGACAATTTATTGACTGCAAATGAGATGTCTAGACAGGTGAGAGCTAAGTACTGTAAGGAGCCAAGTATTTGTCGGTATTAAGTAGAGTCTGTACCAGGACTTCCATCACAAAATTTTAGTGATTCACTAGTAGAGAGGGGAGTTACAACCTCTTTAGCATCCTGTATATTTGTCTTGGATAATAAGTCATGAATATACTTTCTCTGTGATAGGAGAAAACCTGAAGAGGTGAATATGGCTTCCACTCTTAGAAAGTAGCTCAAGATGCCTAGATCTTTGAGAGAGAATCGAATGGCTAGTTGCTTTAAAAATACCTGAATTTCCAAAAGATTATTTTCTGTGACAACAATATCATCTACATACACTAGAAGATATATGATATTTTCATGTTATTGTCGTAGGAATAACGAGGTATCAAACTTGAAATTAATGAAACCCATTGATGTTAAAAATGCACCAAGTTCATTATACTAGGCTCTTGGAGCTTGACAAAGTCCATAAATAGCTTTTTATAGTTTGCAGACATGCCTTAAATACTATGGATGAACGAAGCTATGGGGTTGTTGCATGAAGACATCTTCAGTTAGAGTCACTTATAAAAAGGCATTGTTAACATCCAATTGTTGTATATGCCAGCCTTTTAAGATAGCCAAGCTCAAGATAAGCCGTATTGTTCTGGGTTTGACAACTGGACTGAATATCTCTGTGAAGTCAACACCAGGTCGTTGATGAAACTCCTTGGCAACTAGACGTGCTTTATATCTAACAATAAATCCATCTGGATTCCGCTTAATTCGAAAGACTCATTTACACCCGATGATGTTTTATGTGTGATAAGAGGGAACTAGGGTCCATGTAGAGTTATGAAGAAGAGCATCATATTCTTCACACATGGCTTTACGCCAATGAGGAGATTTTTGAGCTTGATTAATTGTGGTATATTCACTAGCCTCAAGGGAAGAGTTCGTTATGGCATGTAGATCAAGAACTTGACGTGGTTTAACAATACCACTTTTAGAGCGTGTTATCATATGATGGCTAGGAGCTACGGAAGTGGTAGGTTGGGTTATTGGTATAGTCGGTTGTGAGTTATCGAGATCAATCAGGCTAGTCTGCGGTACTTCAATAGCACATGACGAGGTAGCTGAGGGTATTGCTTCATTAATAGGAGAAACTTGTGAAGAATGGATTGGAGAGATAATGAGGGGAGTGAGGAGCTATTGAACAGGAGAAGTGTACTGACCAGGAGGGTTAGGATTAGATGGTGTTGTGGAAGGTTCATGTGATGGGGTTGAGGAGATGCTCCAATGATGTTTATTTGTCGGAGTAGCTTGCACGGTAAGGTACTCATGATTTTGAAAAGGAAAGGAAGACTTTTTGGGTTTGTGGTGACAGAAAGACTTTTTGGTTTATGGTTCGTAGCACCGAAAAGCATTATATTCAAGAGAGTATCCAATGAAAATGCAGGGCTTAGATCGTGGTGTAAGCTTATGTGAGGTATAAGGACGTAGCCACGGATAACATAGACAACCAAAGACTTTGAGTTTATGAAAGTTTGGAAGCTTGTGGAATAGTTTCTCAAATGGAGACTTGTATTGTAAGACTGGAGTGAGCATACGATTAATGAGATAGACGACCGTTTGAAAGGCTGCTGTCCAAAAAGTTGATGGCAAAGAGGCCTGATGTAGAAGTATGAGCCCAGTTTCAACTATATATTGATGTTTGCTCTCAGCAAAACCAACTAATTGGGGAGTATGAGGGGGTGTTGTATATCATAAGCTGCGAGACAGGATACGAGGGCTTGATATTCGCCTCCGCCATTAGAGTAAACTGTTTTAATGGAAGACTGAAAGAAATTCTCGACCAACTTTCTAAAGTTGGTAAAGAGTGTTGGAATTCAGATTTATGATGGAGGGGATATAACTATGTGTACTTAGTGAAATAGTCAACAAAAATAACATAAAATCGAAACTTGTCAAAAGAAAGGGTTAGGGCAGGACCCCAAACATCAGTATAAATAATTTCAAAATGTTGAAAGCAAGATATAGAGGATGTTCCAAAAGGTAGTCTATAACTTTTATTGCTACGACAAGCATCATAATAAGTTAAAATGTTGCTAGTAGTAGAGGTAGGAAGTGAATAATGAGAAAGTAACTTTTGCTGAATAAGGGACGAGGGATGACCAAGACGTCGATGCCACACATCAACTGGAGCTACAACAAAAGAGTGAACATTAGGGTAGGTTATTTACGAAGTGGATGGCCACTCATAAATATTATCTTTGTTCTGACCTTGGACTAAGGATGCCCCTGTGCTCAAATCCTTGACAAGAAAGGAGTCAGAAAAAAATTCAATTGAGGTATTGTTTTGCTTGTAGAATTGAGAGATAGAAATGAGATTTCGTTTAATGTGAGGTGCATACAAAACATCATCAAGTGTGAAAGTTATGATGAGTGAATTAAGCATTGTGGAACCAATATGAGTGATAGGAAATCCTTTACCATCACCAATGATGATATCCTCATCGCCACCATAGTTGTTGTGGACAGATAAATTCTGAAGATCGGAGGTGATGTGATGTGATGCACCGGAGTCCATAATCCAATTGGGTTGGCTAGTTATCGGAGTAGTCATAAGATTGACTTGAGGCCACTGTGTTGGAGCAGGGAGTCGAGGTCGAGAGCGACAGACTTTCGCGGAGTGATCGACTTTATCACACAACTGATAGACGATTCAGCGATGACCGTTGAGGTCAGGACGCCAGGGCTGATGATTATAGGGGTTACCACCTTGACGATAAGGATGAAAGTATTGATAATGTGGATGAGAGGAGTTTGGTGTGGAACCCATAGGGTCAGGAGGCAGCTTAGCCGGACCTTGATTGACGTACTTATTGTATTGGTTACTCTTCCTCTTGGTTTTGTGATTGACTTGAGCTGTGATAGGTGGTCCGAGCAACCTAGTATCGCGCTTCAAATATGTCTCGTAGTCAGTCAACTTGTCATAAAGTTCTTCGAATGATATTGGAGAGTCACGTGCCCGAATTGCGGCTGCCAATTCTTTATATTCGTCCCCTAGGCCATTAAGGGTGTGGACGATGACTTCTTCTTCACTGAGGGAATGACCTATCAAAGTCAAGTCATCGATGATAGCTTTGATATTTTGTAAGTAATCAGCAATAGTACTTCCCTCTTGTTTCACTTTCATCAGATTGGATAAAAGTCCGAACATGCGAGTACGTGAGCGATTTGCCAATGTGGTTTATAACTTGGACCATGCTTCTATAACAGTCGTACATGAAGATATTAGTGGGGCGATGGACCCAATGACTGAGGCTTGAATGGCTTGGAGGATGAGGCGATCTTGACGTAACCACAGTTTGTGGGCTGGATTCGGTATTGGACTAAGTTCTCCTAGAATGTTGAGTACTGCATATGGACAATAGAGAGAGCCGTCGATGTAGCCTAGGAGGTCATATCCAAATAGAAGGTTAGAAAATTATGCACGCCAAGATACGTAGTTTCCACCTTTGGATAATCTGAAAGGAATGAGTGCTGCAGCATTAATAGTGATAAGGCTTGGAGGTTAAAAAGTGTTATGGTTCCCTGCAGGGACCACGACTGGAATGTTAGAGATATACGATAAAGACATTTGAAAATACACTGATGTCAATCAGCTGTGAAATCTGTCGGATGTGGATGACTCGTAGCAAAAGGTGCCGAAGACCGCAGGTAGGGGTAGCAATCCTTGTAACAGCGACACCTCGATGATGCACCTTGAGCAGAAGGAGTAGCTCCTTCGATGTCCTGCTGTTGTAGATCATCACGATAAAGCCCCCAATGGGACTAACACTCTGATTGGCCCGTGGAGGAGGTGCAGCATCCCTGACACTTTCTGGGGTGCATTCAGAGAGCAGCGGTAGAGAGCTGCGATAGCTTTCTCTCGTCTCTGGTGAGGCATATCAAAAGAGGAATTGCAGATGGCTTGCCAGGAGCAGCAGAATGGAACAACAGTTGCCGCTGGGAAGAAAAGGAATTAGAGAAGAGAACGACTGGCCTGTTTCTGTCGACGGATGTGCTACAACTGCAAATCCTGTGGTGCGGATGCAACGTCCATGAGTCGCAGAGAGGAGAGTGCAACGGGGCTGCAGAGACGGACAGCGTGGTAACAATTCGATTTCTCCCAACCAAAACTCAACCTTTCGCGATCTAACACCACGTGAAGTCCTTCCAAGAAGTTCTACTCAATTAAATTGAATTCGTCATTCTTCACAACAGTAAGGCAGGATGTTGCTCCATCGTAGCAGTACTCGAAGGGAAGATTTGGGACGGGAGAAAGGAAAGAGCAGCGGCAGCAGTGGATGCTGAGGTCGATGGATGTGCTCTTCTGCTCTGTGTCGTTGCAGAACAAGGGCGACTGCAGTTGTAGATCGGTTGCGTGGCCACCGATTGAAGTAGTGGTTGAGGCCAACGCTGCAGAGGATTCGCTGTGGTCGGTTGAATTATTGCTGCAACGATCTTTCTACACAGCAGAGAATGTTCTGCTTCTGGATGTAGGATGGCAGCAGTAGTGGACGGCACCGCCGAGAGCTTGCTGCAATCGCTGGGAGGCGATCTCGCAGCTATGGTGGAACGGGCGCAGATGAAGCCGAGGGAGAAGTAGTGTTCTGCGGTGGCGTCGTGGCGTTGGCAGCGACGCAGGCGAGAAGAGCACAGCCACCGACCTCGGCATCCACTGCTACCGCTGCTCTTTCCTTTCTCCTGTCCCAAATCTTCCCTTCGAGTACTGCTACGATGGAGCAACATCCTACCTTACTGTTGTGAAGAATGACGAATTCAATTTAATTGAGTAGAACTTCTTGGAAGGACTTCGCGTGGTGTTAGATCATGAAAGGTTGAGTTTTGGTTGGGAGAAATCGAATTGTTACCACGCTGCCTGTCTCTGCAGCCCCGTTGCACTCTCCTCTTTGCGACTCACGGACGCTGCATTCACACCACAGGATTTGTAGCCGTAACACATCCGTCGACAGAAACAGGCCAGTTGTTCTCTTCTCTAATTCCTTTTCTTCCCAGCGGCAACTGTGGTTCCATTCTGCTGTTCCTGCCCAGCCATCTACAATTCCTCTTCTGATCTGCCTCACCAGAGATGAGAGAAAGCTATCGCAGCTCTCTACCGTTGCTCTCTGGTGAGGCAGATCAGAAGAGGAATTGCAGTGGCCAGACCAGTCAGCAAGGATCGACGGGCTCTCCTTCCTCGGCAGAAGCAGAGCCCACTCTGCCTCGCCATCTCTGCATCGGCAGCCGCTTCTCTGCGAAATCCCCCTGCGATCAGTGTTCTGCTTCCTTCTCCGGCAGGATTCCCTACCTCTAGATCTCGTGGAACTCCACCACAGCGACACCCAGTTGATCGCAGTGAGCCATCGACGGTAATTTTTCTCTTCTCGCTGTGTTCTTCTCGCCTGCGTCGCTGTCGCTAGATAGCGGAAAGAAAAAAGAAGAAAAAAAAGCTCTTGCTTAATGCAAGTGCTCTGATACCATGTTGAATTGAATTGTAAAAATAAGAATACATTGAATATGACTTAATAGAGTCTTATTTATACACATAAGAAGAGAGAATTTTTCTTAACTGTCCAGAGAATTTTTCTCAACCGTCCATCGAGATTTCCTTTGAGGAAATTCTATTTGTTATCACCCTGGGTTTCAAGAGAATAGGCAAGATTTGCCTTAAAAGAACCTTTGTCAATGGTCTGGCTTCTTACACGAAAATTATTACTGAACTGCAGCAAGAAGTGCAGAATTTGTGAGAATGTCAAATAGTATCTGCTTCGTACATTATTCAGGATCGTAAAAGTAACCCGTACCCAATTTACAAGGGCACATAATCTGTTAGCCATTAGTTTTTGAACCTCTCCTATTGTCAGCAAATTGACTGGTAAAAGTGAAAGTAAAGAAGCCTGCGAAACATCTGAAACTTAAAAGAAAACTTATTTTATGTACGAAGATCGACATGCAGCAGAATACAAGAACCTGAATAAGAGAATCATTGAAAGAATTGTGAACAATCCTCCCTCTTGTAAGTAGACACAACAGATGAACTCCATGAACAAGCTCTGATAATTCCTGAAATAATAATTACCCCATGTGTGCCATGTTAACAGTGCCCTAAAAAGGATAACACTTTGAATAAAAGTGCATCCTTAAACATAAACATATCTTGATAATTCAGAATTACCTTATCTTTAGCAGAAAGCCTTCAAGGAAGCTTCTTTTGAGAACATGATGGTGAGTCAGTGAATTCCACAGTCACCTCTCTACCGACATCATGTGAATAACCTTCTAGATTCTCTGGAATAGGAATGCTGCCCTCTTTCAAGACTAGTTCATTTGCATCATAAGAAATGTCTTCCGCATCACCCTCTTTCATCAGTGTGCTTCCTTTACCATTCCTGGCACTGCAACCCTTCAGATTAAATTCATAAACACAATATTTAGTATCCACTCTTCCACTAATCTTTCCAACTGATTCCTCTACCTGAGATAATGGGAACCGAACATTTGCCATTAGTATGCACCGAAACTATGGCATAAACTATATAGAACAGTGAAATCCTAAATGACCATAATGCAATACAAATACCAGTCCCACGTCTCCGTGCCTACTTGTATCAAAATGTGTTTTGCCATATCATCCTCTGGGCATTCAGAAATACTGAATCAGACGACCACAGACAGCTACCATAAACATAAAAGATAACAAATTTTCATCACTGAAGCAGATAATAACTCAAATTGCTAAGCAGTCATGAATGCTCGAGTAGATGAAGGAAACAACTCAAAGATAACACCTTCCTTCTGTCTCTACATAAACAAACATCAAATATCACAAGAAGACATCTTGTGGTTCTATGATGACTGGTCCGGAGGCTCCACGCAAAGCTGCCAAAGTGTAGCTAACAACATATTATGTTGATAAACTTGGGGTGAGAAAAACTAAAAACGGGCCAACCGTCTCTTCGGGCTCCCCATGGGAAGTGACACTTTCTCTTCGCCGTTTAGAGCCCAAAGCTGTGTAAAAAAGTTGCCTTTTTCGATATATTTGATGGTCATCTCCTCCAAGTTCAATGTATCTGGTTGAAAAAAGTTGCCTTTTTCGACTAACCATCTCCTCTAGACACCTATATAACCATCACAATAAGGGTGATAACCGATTAGCCACTAGCAGATTCTCTCAAAGTTCAATGTATCTGGTCGAATGCTCAAATGGTCGGTCGAACTCGAAGAATTTGACATACAATATATCTTGAGGACTGCCATCAAAGCCCAAGCTATTGTCAACTTTGTCTCGGAGTTGACCCCCATCACAACTCTTGTGAATGTGCCAAGCAATGGTGGACTTTGTACGTGGATGGTTCGGCTAATGTCGAAAAAGGAGTCGAGCTTGTCTTAAAGGGGCTCGATGACTAACTATTTTGACACGTGCTTCATTCGGATTTATTGCCACCAGTAACGAAGCCAAGTTAGAAGCACTCTTATCTGGGCTTCGGTGAGCCCTAGAGCTACAAGTAAAGAGTATTGAGGTTTTCATTGACTCACAGTTAGTTTTTGGCCACATCAATGGGAACTATGAAACTCGGGATATAACTATGAAAAAAATACATGTCTGAGGCTCGATAACTCGCCAGCCACTTCTAAAGCTTTGCAGTGACGA
Source organism: Musa beccarii (assembly GCA_024322285.1). NCBI lineage: Eukaryota > Viridiplantae > Streptophyta > Magnoliopsida > Zingiberales > Musaceae > Musa > Musa beccarii. Next base: position 20,514,795 of record CM044401.1, on the reverse strand, counting down.
GGGTGCCCCAAGTACAAAATGCACAAACAGATGCGCTTGCAAGACTTGCCTCGGGTCAGGGCTCAGAAGAATCCACTTTGGAGGTCGAAAAGGTCCCCTTCCAAACCATCACAACCGAAGATGTCGCCACAGCTGACAAAACTTTAAATTGGATAGAGGAGATTCTCTATTACAAGAGGGATGCGACATTGCCAACTAACAAGGCCACCTCTTGATGACTCCAACACATGCAGGCCTGGTATTGTGAAGTGAATGACTACCTCTACCGAAGATCGTTCAACCAACCCCTCCTACAGTTCCTTACCTCTGAAGAGGCCCAAACTGTTAGAGCTAGCCCCAGGAAATTACCACACGGTAATTTGGCAACGCAACAAAGACAATAAACAGAAAAATAAAAGAGGAGACAAGGACACCAGAATTTACGTGGTTCGGTCAATTGACCTACGTCCACGGACAAAAGGAGCAAATCTCTACTAACAATGAGACAATTACAAATGCCTTAGGAAATTGTTCCTAGGCCAAAAAAACACCTTCAACTACTAAACAAGAAAAGCCCAAAAGTTTAATATGGACTTAATGAAATTAAATCCAAAGCGGCTTTTCTTGTGATGCCTCAAGTGCAGCATCCGTGCATCTGTCTTGCTTAGACCCTTTTATAGCATCAATAGGGGATAGCAAAACTGATTTTCCCGATGTGGGACTAAAGGACTTGCCAAACCTAACAAATCTCCACCTTGGCATGTCCCAACAAAACTTGCTCCACCTTTTTCACAAAAGCCCCAACGGACAATCATCAACAATAAATACCAACCAAGTCCAAGCACTGCTTGAACTTGTGAATCTAAAGAGGCTTCGTAAGCATCATAATCAACCACTTAGCGGAATCATCATAAGAAATTGCATCCGAGTAGGTAGTAGGCTCAAGAACTCCACCTGCTTTTTCAGAATGTGATAAAAAGCATATGCAACCATATTTGCATATCTTTGTGGTGGTCGAATAACTTCCCGTGGTCTATCCTCGTCAATTGCTCTTCCTCTGATCACCTTCGTTAGTAGACTCCTGAGAATTGAAGTCGACTCTTTTCTCGCTTCCCAAAAATGCAGTGTTCATGTAAATCCAATGGCCCAAGATCATCTCACAGCAAAGAAGACCCCTTTTGCTTAATATGCTCAAACCTTTTTCGTAATTAGACAATGATGATGAGGAGATCTGAATCGATCCTGTGATGAAGAGTTCCTCCAAAATATACAAGCTACCGACCTACAAGCTTTCATAACAATAAGGGCATTTCTAGAAACTTTCATAACTCCACCTTCAAAAGTGTATTTGCACCCAAGAGCCTCTAGGCGCCTAAAGAGATGAGATTCTTTTTCAAATCAGAACATGTCTAACATTAGTGAGCGCCTCACAATACATCATGCATTTTAATTCAGATTGTGCCTCTACCAATAACATCACATGCGGCATTATTGCCCATCAAAACAATTCCACCATTACAAGATTCATATGTGGAAAACAAATCCCTATTGGGACACACGTGATAAGAACAACCCGAATCTAAAATCCATTTATTTTTAGACCTTGTCCTCATTCAAAGAGCAAAGAAAATATTTCCAAAATTCTCATCAATTTTGCAACACTAGCTTCAATGACTCAATAGTTTTCTCAATAATTTTTCCTTTTGCTTTAATTTATTTTTCAATTTAAAGCAATCACTTTAATGTGCCCCATTTTATGACAATATCTGCATTCCAAATTTCTATGTCCGGATTTAGATCTAGATTTAGATCTACTAACATCAAATTCTCTTTTATCAGTTCTACCCACGACAACTGCACCTACCGATTTCCTCTATTCTCCCAAAGTGATATCCCTATCAATCAGCTCCTTAGATTTTAATGCAGATTTAATTTCGTGATATGAAATTATTTCTTTTCCATAAATCATTGTATCACGGAAAAACTTAAAGGATTGGGGAGAAACACAAAAGTAATAGGGCCTTATCCTCATCATCAATCTTTGCATCTATATTCTCCAAATCCATAACTAAGGAATCAAATCTATCAAGATGTAAGATTATAGATGTACCTTCACATCCAAGCATATACAAGCTCCTTCAAGTAGAGACGGTTCTCCACTGCCCTCTTCATATACAAGGCTTTAAGCTTGTCCCACATGCTCTTAGCCGTAGTCTCCGTAGCTACCTCCCGTAAAACCTCATCGTAAAGATTTAGAATAATACTAGATCGGGCCTTCTTATCCATACTTGCAAAATCTTTCTCCTGACATACCATCCGAATTTTCTCACCCTCAGAGTGTCAAATCAACTCCGTCTTGAACCGTAATGGCCTCCATCTTGAGTTGCACATGCCGGTTGACATTTCACGAATTTCTCGACAACAATCTTTGTTATTGTCATTTGCCAAAAGATCCCAAAACTGTGCCAGGCTCGATACCAGGTTTATTAGAGCTAGCCTCGAAAATTACCACACGGTAATTTGGCAACGCAACAAAGACAATAAATGAAAAATAAAAGAGGAGACAAGGACACTAGAATTTACGTGGTTCGGTCATTGACCTACGCCCACGGACAAAAGGAGCAAATCTCTACTAACAATGAGACAATTACAAATGCCTTAGGAAATTGTTCCTAGGCCAAAAAAATACCTTCAACTACTAAACAAGAAAAGCCCAAAAGTTTAATATGGACTTAATAAAATTAAATCCAAAGCGGCTTTTCTTGTGATGCCACAGTATCCGTGCATCTGTCTTCGAAGCTTAGACCCCTTTTTATAGCATCAATAGGGGATAGCAAAACTGATTTTCCCGATGTGGGACTAAAGGACTTGCCAAACCTAACACAAACAATTCTGATTGAGGTTCGTGAGGGGATCTGCAAAGAGAACACTGGCAACCGAACTCTAACCTTTAAAATCCTCTAACAAGGCTACTACTAGTTGACAATGCATCGAGCTGCTGCGACTTATGTATAGCGATGCCTGTAGTGCTAGAAGCATGCTTGAGCACAACATCAACGTGCGCTCCCCCTCACTCCAATTGACTGTGCATGCCTTTTACATAGTGGGGAATGGACCTCTTCAGCCCCTTTCCTTTAGCCTCGAGGGAACAAAGGTTTCTTATCGTCAGGATAGACTATTTTACAAAATGGGTAGAGGCCAAACCATTGACATCCATCACCAAAAAGCAGGTCGAAGGATTCATTTGGAAGAACATTATCAACTGTTTTGACATCCCAAAAGCCATCATTATCGATAACGGGATGTAATTCAACAATGCAAAATTCAAAAGGTTTTGCCAAGACTATGGAATCCAGCTAAGTTTCAACTCGATGGCCCAACCACAAACCAACGATCTAGCTAAAGTAACCAACCATGCAATATTGGAGGACCTAAAAAGTAGGATTGTCGGGGCACATGGCACATGGGTCGATAAACTCCCGAGCATCCAATGGGCATCCCGCACTACACCAAAAACTGCCACAAGAGAATCACCCTTCAATCTGGCATTCGGGACCAAGGCAGTGCTTTCACCTGAATCAGTTTTTTTCAACCCCTTGGGTCAAAAATTTTGGAGAAGGTACGTCGGAAGAAGGCATCTGAGTTAATCTTGACCTCTTTGAAGAACGAAGAGCCGATGTACACCTCTAAGCCTTAGCATACAAAAGGGCTATGGCCAAGCTTTACAACTAAAGAATGTGACCTCAACCAATCAAAGTTGACAATCGTAGTCTTGCAAAAAGCCGAGATCAGCAACCCAACACATGCTCAAGGCAAGTTGGCCCCAAGCTGGAAGGCCCTTATCAAGGACCAACATTATTCGGGATGGGACTTACCTCCTCGCCACAAAGAATGGAGACCAGCTATCGAGGAACTGACATATATCAAACCTAAAGTAGTTCTATGTTTAGGATGAACCTCTTAGAACCTAAAAAACCAACCGAGTCACCTATCGGCCACCCTTTGACTCATTGGCAACTAGGCCCTATTGGGCAGCACAAGTTTCTTCATAAGACGACAACTGAACTAAATAAAAATGCTTATTAATGGAAAGGAGATTACACTATCTAGACAGTTGGACTTTACAAAGCAAAACAGGTCCCGACTGACTGCATAAAAAAAAAGAAAGAGCAAAATTTGCATTCAGGCTTCGGGACCGTTAGGGCTATTATCAAATGGAACCTCGTCTTTTATGGGCATATTTTCATCCTCAGGGAGGCTGGTGAAGGGGTGATCTTCAATTTCTAAGTTGGGATATCTGGCACGAAACTGAGCTAAGGCAACTCAATACCTAAACTCGTAGGTTACCTGTCCCGACTTCTGCAAGCCAACCTTGAAGCTGGCTAATTCCCTGTATTCAGCAATCACCTCCTTCACTTTCTCAGCAATGGCTTGACGTTCCCTAACTAAAGCCTCCTCAACTTGTTGCACCTCGGATCGAGCTGTTGCGAGGTTCCGTGACATCGCCAATAACTCATCCTCCATCGCTTGATTCCTACCTCGGGTCTCCTTTAGCTATTGCTGGAGTTCCCGAAGATGCTCTTGCAATATTTCAGAGTTCTAATGAAGCTCCCCAGGCTGTCATTTGGACTCCCCCAATTCGGCCTTCAGTCGATTGATCTCGGCCCCAGTTTGGCGGTTTGCCCCTTCCATTGCAGCAACCATAGGGTCGGGCCCATCTTTTAGCCCCCAAACCTTCTCATGGAGTTCGGAGATCATGTCCCCCATATACCCAATCACCTGACCCGTGTCATGCACCCGATCAATGAAGGCCTCGTATAGTGATGATTATGCATGAATAAAAGGAACAAGTCAGAACACGATAATAAATTTCAAGGACATTGAAGCAAGATCCCACTTACCCAAACTAGCGACTTCGCTGCCCGATCTATTAGCACCTCGGAGGGTGCATAGTAAAGTTGTCACGCTAAGGTGGGGTTGAGCACTCCCCGAGCAAACTCCACCGCAGCCACCCTTTCAGACCAGAACTTGGTCTCTGCCTTCAAACTGGGCCAGCATGGCTTCAGAGGGGAACCTGGAGCCCCATCAAGTAGGTCTGCCATAAAGAGCGCCTGAAATGGTTCATCCCTAGCACGCACACTAGTCCGACATAGGTCCCGCATCGACTTTAGCCTCGTCAATTTTTTGGCCTAAGAGTCTCCCCTAGAGGATGCGACAAGACCCTTGCCTCAGGAGTCTCTGACGCTTGACCCATCACCTCGAGTAGCTTCGGCCAATCTGCCAGCCCTTTAAGCAGCCACCTCCTAGGCCATCATCTCCTCGGACATCTTCTGAGTGTCGACTTTTTGTTTCTTTTTTGGGTGGTCCAGCTCAGTGCTCCTGGGTCACGGCCCCTCAGCCAGCGTTTCGCGCTCTCGAGCCTACGGTGGAGCTGGATGAGGCATCGAGGAAGGGCAGGGGCATCCCTTTCATCACTTTTAGATTCACCATGTCTGCCAAGACATAAGGCAAAGATTAGTGGAGCAAAAAAAAGGGGGGGAGAAGAGAAGTAAAAAAGAAAAGAAAAAAAAGCTGGTAGATGTCAAAGGAGAGATGTCAAAGCTGGTAGATGGGAGCTATTGTCATTATAGAAGTTTATAGTCATGAAGGATGATCAGATCACTGTCGACACGGATGGTACGATCAATACCATATAGAGTGGTGCATTCGGGCTGGTTCAGTCCGGCTCTTATAAGAACCATAAAGAGACTAGTGAAGTGAAAGAAAGGTTTATGCCGAGTGAAGTACGAATCAATACTTTATAGTTTTATAAAAACAATAGAGAGAAAATATCTTTAGTCCCTAAAAATATACCATTAATTGTAATGATCACCAACTAAGTTTCTTGTTACATTATAAATTTCATAAACTTTAAGATGTATGTATTTTAAAAAATAAAAATAATTATAAGCGTATGAACTGTAATAATTATCAAACTTAAAAACTCAATATCCCAAGCCATGTTTAATATATAATAAACAATACAAGTGTGCTTGAGTAAAAATGTTTCTACAACTGAGGTATTCAATCAGAGTTATAACACCTATTGGCTTAAACAAAACCTCTTAATTATCACACCAAAGAAGCCATAAAGTATGACTAGTCACAACCACAATCCACTTAGAACCAAAATTTGCATTCGGTTATAACACCAACCTTATCATCACAAGAATATTAAAAAATTTATGAAAAATGAAAGATATACTTACCCGGTTAATTGTCCTCCCTGTACCATCTTATAGATAAGTTTGACAACCCTTCCTGTCGTACTAAACAAGCTTGTCATTGCATTTCATGAAACAACAAGTTTGTCACTAGAGGATCATAAAAAATCATGTAGAAGAGTTTTACTAGTTAGGGTTTGAGATAAAAATGTGAATTTCTTGTCCCACAGGTTTCCTTATGATATTGCTTGCGTTCACTATCTTTAGCTAGTTCAATTCCCAAGGACTATATTTGTGAATTTTCGAAAAGATAAATGTTTTTGAATTATGTGGTAGTAAAATTCCAGTGTTGCATCACACAGATATCTTGATGCAGGACATGTTTACTTGTTTATAGATGATGTTTGTAGATGATGCTGGTTAAACTATTTTGTTAATTACTTTGTTTTGGAAAATACCTGGCAATATTTGTCAGAGGGGGTTGTTGATTCTGTCAATTCATTTTCTGTATACAAATTAAATCAACAAATGATTTGCAAGTAGACTTCTTGAGGCTTACACATTTCAGATACACACAACTATAACATGGTAAGGCATACACATAAGTAAATGTATAAGCACTAGCAAATTGTAATTACATTGTTCAAATGAAAACACTAAATTATATATATTAAGCAGCACGCAGAAGCATGTTGCTGTGATTGAAAACAAAAGACAGGTATCAATGGACCTAGAGCACAATAAATCTGACAAAATATAAGGACTAAACACACGTCCCGCAAACACGATACGCATCGAACAAAAGTATAAGTTTTGACGAACCATATGTGATTTGATGTGGGAGCAAGTGGAGGATTCTACGATTTAAGTGACATGGATAATGCAATAACAATAGGGATTACGTTCTAAGTAAAATTATTTTCTCTAAATTGCTCTAACTGAAACGAATGAAGAGTTTGTGCATTTTGGTTAGTGGATGGCATCACGGCCATCTGGATGATAGTTTGGACATCTGGATCAATAGATGGCATCACGGCAACTAGTTCTTTTGGGTCATCAGATGGCATGCCGATGATGACCTCTTTAAATGGTGAACACAGCCATTCTTATGCCCGGAGGTTCGAAGTGAATGGGATTAAGCAATTTTGTGGCTCTTTTGTAAGGAAAAAAAAAATACATGGATTAAGCAATGTTTACTCCACATCGAATGACATGCTGACGTATGTGGACTAAACGACGTTTGCAATAAATGTGTTTATCGGTGGATACAAGAGTAACGTTTGCAATAAATGAGCTTATTGGTGAAAACAATTAAAAATTGTATCGCTCAAATGGGGTTACACATATGATTAATTGGATCACTCAAAATTATCATATATTATGATTGGACATTAATAGTATCATAAACATCTAATATATATATATATATATCAATCATCAATGTTTAATAATTTTAAAAAAAAACCAAATTATAAATTACATTATGGAAATATTTAAAACAATATTGAACACATAAAATTTTAGAAAATCTTAACAGCCTTAATCACTAAAAACATTCTAAGTCGATAGGAAAAAGTTATATATATATATATATATATATATATATATATATATATATATATATATATATATATATATATATATTAGATGTTCATGATATGATGGGTTAAACTATTAATGTCCAATCATAATATATAGTAATTTTTAGTGATATAATTAGTCCCACGTCGGTAACCCTATTTGAGTGATACAATTTTGTGTTGTTTCTATCGATAAGCACATTTATTGCAAATGTTGTTTACTCCAATGTAGAGGAAACGTTGCTTAATCCCTGGATTTTTTTCCCCTATAAATAGCCATAAAATTGCTTAATCACATTCATTTCAAACCTCTAAGCATAAGAATGGCTGAGCGTTCACCATCGGAAGAGGTCATCGTCAGCATGCCATTCGATGACCCAGGATAACTATTTGCCGTGTTGCCATCCACCGGCCTAGATGCACAAACTGTCATCCAGATGACTCCCACGCCATCTGAAGAGGTCATCATCAGCATGTCATCCGATGACCCAGAAGAACTAGTTGCTGTGATGCCATCCGTCGACCCAGATGCACAAACTCTTCATTTGTTTCAGTTAGAGCAATCTAGAGAAAATAATTTTACGCAGAAGGTAATCCCTATTGTTATTGCATTATCCATGTCACTTAAATCATGGAATCCGCCTCTTGTTCTCACATCAAATCACATATGGTTCTTCAAAACGTATACTTTTGTTCGATGCATATCGTATTTGTGGGATGTATGTTTAGTCCTTAGATTTTGTCATATTTATTGCGCTCCAAGCGCTCAGTCTCCTGTTTTCAATCATAGCAGCATGGTTCGACGTGCTGCTTAACATGTAATTTAGTATTTTCATATGAACAATGTAATTACAATTTGTTAGTGCTTATACATTTAGTAATGTGTGTATCTGAAATGTGTATGCTTCCATAAATCTACGTGCAAATTATTTGTTTGGCCTGTACATATTTAAATGTCTTCTATATGATTTAATTTATATACAGCAAGCGAATCAGTAGCATCAACAACCCCTTCTTACAAATATTGCCATATATTTTTCCAAAACAAGTAATTAACAAAATAATTTAACCAACATCATCTATAAATAAGTAAATATGTCATGAATCAAGATATCTGTGTAATGCAACACTGGAATTTTACTGTCACAATTTTTGTTTCTTGAAATGCAATAACAAGCTTGTTTAGTATCACAGGGTGAGGGTATGCAACTCAAGTAAGGTTGTCAACCTTATCCATAACGTGATACAAGGAGCACAATTACTAATTGGATTAAAAAGTCAACACAAGATAGAATTGATTTCAGATTCACATTCATCACAGCTTCATATCTATCCTCCACCATTAGCTTATCATTTATCATTAGAGTAAGAGATAAGTTGATTACATTTAAATTTGGGTTAAAATAGATATTTCAAAAGTTTGACTGATCCCTATCTTTGTTGGATTCTAATCCATGCCTTTTAACTGAGATTTGGATGTACGATATTAACTAAGCTTCCTTAAGTATCATAACCGAGGTTCAACCATGAGGGCCCGAACTAAAGATTTGATTTGATATCAAAAAGATACTAAAAATGAAGTTAATGGATACACATTCATACCAGAAAAATGTAAGGTTTTTTGGCTTTTCCTTTTCATTAGGGAAAAGAAAAATGAAAGAAAAAAACTGGTCTCCACAATGTGCTACAAAAACATAACGAAAAAACAAATGATTCAAGCAGTATCTTTCAAGACAAGCTAATCTGATCTTGTGTAGGATTGACTAATTCAAAATCTCAATTGGCAACAATCTCAAGAATCATCCCACCTTAAGGCTGCGTCGTAGTTGTGAAATACTTTGAGTGCTTAGTAAATAATACATGAAAATTGTATTATAAATGTGTACTAGTATAAGTGTTGTTTGATAAAACTATATGTCAAAAATCCATTGAATATTATGTGACAAATTTATTTACCCTTCTAACATATTTAATATTTATTTAAAAGTAAATATACTATTTTATTTAAATTAATAAAAATAAATATACGGTTATATATAATCTTACAAAAATCTTATATGATTCAAATATATAATAAATAATATAATATAATAGTATAAATCAATATAAAATAATTTTTAAAAATAAATAAATAAATAAAATTTTATTTTATATGAGACGTAAATCATATTGATTTCTCACTATAGCGGCAATCTTGTGATCTTATTGAGGCATTTTTTTCTACCTGTCCAAATCTTATTACAAAAGAACGTGGATAAACAAGACACTCGGTAAATAAATCAAAAAAGACAAGTAAAATAAAATACACATGAAGAATTTGCTTATCTTGGAAAGAGAAACATAAGAAAAGAACTCACCTTCCGTTACCAATTTCGTCATGACAATAATAGACTTTTTCACTAATAGTTATTCAAGTGACACACAGTCAGATATCTTGATAGAAGTATGATAATGAATGAGGCATCATAACATTTCACCTGAGAAGAAAGATTGAATTCTTTTCATTTGTGCTTCCATGTCCAGATGCAACAACCTAGAATACTCCAACGTCAATGACTTCATTCAATATACTGGATAAAAGATAGTTAATCTTTGTCTAACATATTAAAATGCCATGTATATAGCTCACAATAATTTTCCATTCAACTCCTTAGAAAATCCACGAAAAACATGTGCATCAATGAAGGCCAAATCTCCCACCACATCTGCACAAAAAAAAAGCTAATTAGGGACAAATAACATCTTTCAATTATGAACGAAAAAATAATTATAAGTAATTTAGTATAGTAGAAGATGATCCTTCTAATTCGTACTTGTTTGTTGAATCACCATTACAATTTTATTTCAGTTAAAAACCCACCCAAGCATCCACTATCAAGTAGCATCCTCACTGTGATCACAGCAACAATTAGTAAAAAGCACAGAAAAGTCTATTTAGGATACATATCTAATAAAATATTTAGAAACATCCAACGGAACAATATGCATGCAGAGCAACACCTCATGCGCACTGAAGGTTAGAAAAAACCTCATAGGTTAAGATTTAGAGAAAAATGTCTTAATACATCTAACAGAAAGATATATCAAAAAGGAAACAAAAAATTACTACACAATTTGCATGTCACTAACAGCTTGAAACAAGCTGGTTTATATGTGTACCTAGTACAAAGCGAGGATTCAACTGTCAGACATGGAAAAAATATCTCAAGCAAGTTTCTAAATTTATACTGATGATCACTATTTCAACATCTTGTTTATAGTCCATTCTATAACAAAAATAAAATTCTCAATCTAAAAAAGTTGTAAAAGCAGTCATATAAATATAATAAAAAAATAGACAAGGAATTTTAGACCAGGTATTCGAATTTTGTTGTGAATACCATGGTTGTGAAGCAATTTTGTTGGTTAATTTTCTTTTCAGGCTCAAGAAGTTATGTTATTGGTGAGTAAGGGATCTAGAGTGACTTCAAATGCTATGAATTTGATATCTGAATCACCCTTGTTAGTTGCAGCCTCAGTCCCAACTGGAATCTGATGGTTTAACTATAAAAATTTAGCTCTAAGGTTTGATGAATTGGCAAACTTTGTTCCTCCAGAATAATGAGGATTTTAATTGTATCTCATATGCAATCTTTGTTTCTCTTTCTACTAAATTTTTGGTAACTTTTTTATCAGTTTAAATAGCTCGCAACGAGAGGTGAGATTATTCTGTTTGTTTGCATTCAATTAACTATATCCACCAACTTATCTCTTATCTTCTCTACTTAATTAGATTCTCTTGATACAAGACTATGAATATTAAGGAACATTCTTAGTTTCTTTAATGAATTTATGTTCAAGTGTATGACAAAATACATTGCTCTTGTTTATATTAATATTTCTTCCATTCATCTTGTCAAGAGAGATGCTTTGCTCCGAGTATGACTTGCTCATTTTCAGGATGACCAATGCTATGCCCTATGCTTGTTCCAAGAAAATTCCTAAAAACAATAGTGGATTCTAAAATTGCAACATGTCGATGATAACTTCATTCGCTGATATCTTCAGAGGAGAGGATTTATGGTTTGTGGCACACCAAAAGAAAGCATGGACATATCACGTCTGTAATATATGATTAAACTATTTGTTCATTTCAGTTCTATAAAATAATATCATAATGTAGAGGGATCTTCAGTTACTTGTCCCGATATGATTCAATTGCTATATCATAGAGAAAAAGATGGTTATATCAGGAATTAGACACTGTTAGTCCCTTTGATTCTCTGATCTTGATGATGATACAATCAAAGGAAAAAAAAAAAAAAACTTTTCAGCACCCTTACTATTTAGAAGATTACTGCAAACTGTTGCAGATTATGGTGATGCATTGGTGCAATCAAAGTAAGCTTGCATTATATATGTAAATAATGCATACATGGCATATTTAAATTCAAGTAATCCTATTTACTTTGTGCACGTATCAGCAAGCTACTGAACTGATAAATACCGCCCATATTATACCATTCTGGGTGGTAACCTTGAGAGGACTCTTAAAAATTAGGATGAAAATGAAAATTAATTGAGAAACATCAAGGTCAGTAATAACACAATGTGGCTTCATAAGCCATATTGTGTTTGAATGCCTAAAAAATGATTCAAAAAAGCATTGAAAGAGACAACATACATTGATCCATGAACGAATCTTTGTGTTTGAATGCCTACTAATCATATGAATGGTTGTTATTGCTTGTTATTAATTTGATATGTGATGAGCATAACTCATCAACATTGTATGAGCTATGAAGGATAAAACTATTGTAGTGCAAAGAGAATTACATGTATTAATTGCCATGTTGTGTTAGGTTCATAAGATTTATCAAGTCAGCATCTTCGTTGTATGTCGTGTTTGTATGCCATGCCTGGTTTAATGTTCCACGTCGCATGGAGAATCATCAAAGTCCATCTAAATATTTAGATGCTTCCATGATGCCTTTTGTAGAGTTTAGAGATATTTTGAGCCTCAACCAACACTAGTCGAGTCTCCCAATTTTTTAGCCTTACACTTAAGTAAGAACTTGATAATACAAATGAATAAGTTGGTCAACATCCTAATAGTATTGAAAACCCTGGTTATTGTAGTCTCTGATCCATAGTACTGTGTGCTTCCTATTAAAGGCTACATTTTCTCATAGATGAAAACAACGGTTTCAATTTGTGGATGCACCAGTATCATCAGGTGGTGTTAAAAGGGCAGCTTAAGGAACACTCAAGGTAATATTTAGTTCTTGATTCCTTTTATGTTAACTAACTTTACTTCCAAGCGATGAAGTAGGGATGGTGTCAAACTCAAGTCTGTACATCTAGATTCTTCTAGTCGGTTGTCACAAAGCCTTCAACTTACTACCCACAAGTATTGCGAAAAAAAAAAAATAATATAACCACTTCATTTGTAGGAAACTAGATCGATAGAAAGAAACATTATTTGTAGGAAACCACAATAATGACTGCATAAAATACATCATCACCAACCATGTTAGATCCCAAATAATGTTTATATATATAACAAAAAAGTTATATATTATAATATATAATATATAATACATCATCATCATAAGCACATATATATATAATAAAAAAGTTACCTCTTGATTTACTTTTTGATAACAATTTTGAGAATGTGCAAAACTATCGATGTGTTACATATTTCATCAAGTGCCAAAATCATGAAAGCATCTCTCTATTCTAGACAACATAAGGGTAAAAGAAGATAAGGCATGACAAAAAGTGGTTTATGGAGACAGGTGTGATTGCACGAGATTGGATGAAGCACGAGGAAAGGTATGAGCAGATGAGATGCTACTAAAGGCAGAAAAAAAAATAAAACACAACCAACGCCCTGAGAAAAGATGAGGCACAACCAAGGGCTGGATGAGACGAGGCATGCCATAGGGTGGGAGGAGACAAGGTATGGTCAAGGGCAGAACTAACGTGGTTAAGGGAAGGGTGGGGCTAAAGATGATTATGGGAGATTGGAGACAAGCTACATCGCTAGGTAAAAGAGACTAAATATGACATTGGTTCATTGAACCAAGGGTGGGAGGATACGAAGACCAATCGATTCATTATACTAAACCGATTCAATGAATTTTACATATTAAATATTTTTAAAAAAAGGGATGTACTTGGGTAAATTTTGAATAGAGTGATGTATCCGATGACATATGATTATGTAGGATTTTCCTTGATAATTTTATAATAACTTCCTCATGAAACATGCATGTGGCTTGCTGCTGATTTGTCCCAATTGGCTTTGAGGATTCATAGTTGTACGATTCAAATCTGCTAATTTTCTGCACTCTATGAAGGTTCCTTCTCTTTAGCCCAAGGTCTTTCTCACTTTGATTCAAGAATTCACTCCATGAGGTCCTCTTCAAGCATGTAGTCACCGAAGACCCTTTTCGTCAGATATGAGCTTCCTCACTTTGACTCAAGATGATCTTCCTTTTCCTCACGCAGCTTTCTTCATCATTACAGTTGAATCTTCTGCTTTTATGATTTATTCGTATAGTTCCCTTAGCTATAGATATGATCCGTACACTATTGGAAATCAAAATTCTCTTCTAATGTGTCATCGTCAAGGTCCTTTCCCTCAGGCCCATGACCTTTCTCGTTCTGACTTTAATTCTAGATAATAATATTATTCATATATGTCCCTTACATCAATATCCAACCTTAGGTTAGTCATGGCTAATCAACATTAACTAGTATGGATAAAAAAAATGTATAAATATATAAAATATCTCATATGTTCTTATAGTCATAATTAATATAATCTAGAGTTTAAATTAATATGTCCAAATCTGATTGATGAAAGAGAAAACTACTTTGCCTAGTTGATCAGGTAATCCAAAGAACAATTTCCACAAACCACAAGATGACTTCATTTTGCTCATCTGTCAAAGATTAATTTCAAGAACAAATAATATGTCATACTATGTTATGTGCCAAAGAAAGATTCTATTGGCCTCTTTTGAATGGAATTTAGATTCTATAGTCATAGTATACCTTCAACAATCTATATGCTCCCTTTTATCTATTATATTCAACTATCTCTCTAAAAGCCAACATATTTATGTATATAAGTGGAAGAAAGTATCGATTAAGTATTAAGTTACTGAGCATATCTTATCAAGTTGTGATTAGAACTGGCAATGTTTTTGTACTATATTTTGTCTGGTGCTTTTTTTTTTCTTTGCATTAGTCAAAATGAAGTCTAAGCAGGAGTTATACTGCAGTATCATCATAAACTTATCATGGAACACAATATTACCGTGGATACACTTGTCCAATCTTTTTATTCCTACCACTCCAAACTTTCTCGCAAGAACACTAATCCAACAATAATTTTAGAGTTGATCCCCAAATACATCAAGAGTCCACTTAAATATGATATGCTACCAACATAAACATTAAGAATTTCCATATCCAAGTGTTGAAAAATATTCACTGGTAGCTAAAATAATGACAAACACATCAAGCCTGGCATGGAATATCAACCATGGGATTTGGAGATCTTCAGATGTGCCGATTTACTTGAATCTAGATGTGCATGTATGTATTATTTTAATATATAATGCAAGCTTAAGTGCCTGGCATCAAGGCATTATCAGAACCCGAGTTTTTCAGCAATATCATAGTGTACTACAGAGTACATTATGATATTTTATGGCACTGAAATGAGCAAATAATTTAATCACACATTGCAGGCCTAATTCAAATACAAACTCATGATGCTAGCTTCACACTTAGGGACTCCCACTGTCCATATGCTCTTTGGGTGTGCCACAAACCATAAATCCCTCTCGGCCACTGGAAACATTGATATGAGTCAATGAAGTAATGCTTGACATAATGCAACTTCCAAATCCACTACCATTTTCAGGAATTATCTTGGAACAAGCACAGGACATGGCATTGAGCAAGTCATATTATCCGAGAAAAGGACCTCTCTTAACAAGGTGGATGGAAGAAACATTAATATAAACAAGAAAAATGTATTTTGTCATACACTTGGAGATAAATTCATCAAAGAAACTAAGAATGGTAGCATGGTACTCAATGTTCATGGTACTGTATCAAAAGAATCTAATTAAGTAGAGAAGGTAAGAGATAAACCAATGGATATAATTAGTCGAATGCAAATGAACAGAACAATCTCACCTCTCCTTGCGCTTTTCCAGGAATCATGACAGTGATGCCTTCCAAGCTTGAGGTACAGCTGCACACTTAGATCACCAATATATTTATTTGGCTTATTTGTTTAAACTGATAAAAAATTTGTAGAAAAAGAAACAAAGATCGTGTATGAGATACAATTGAAATCCTAGTTATTCAGGAGAAACAATGTTTGTCAATTCATCCAACCTTAGAGCTAATTACCTCTTGGCATATCCTGAAACTGAATTTGATTTTTTGGAGATTTCTTGCCAGCATGTAGGGACCAGGGAACTGACATATCATAGGTGCTACCACCAGTACCTGAGGCTGAGGTAGACACTGTATGCGACATAACCAATGTCCGGCATGAGAGATATGGGCAGGGTGATAACCACGACTCCCATTAGAGGTCAAAGTCCATTTTGTAGTTAAATCATCTGATTCTACTGCTTGCTGCATCTAGCAAGGGTGCTTCAGATCATAGTACACAGTTTCAACCTGTACCATCTGATACGGGTGGTACGTACCGGTCCGATAAGATATCGGTATGTGGACCACTCTCTACCGGACGGAACGCCTAATAGCACCCGTATCGATCGATACGGAAATATATCGGACGGTATCGATCGTTACCATCCGATACAACTCGATAACGGTCGAAATCGATCGTTATCGCCCAGCACAGCTCAGTAATGATTGATTTCGACCGTTACCGACTGGTAATAATACTCCAACGGTCAAATTGACCGTTGGAGCCCTTTCTCATGTCTTTTTAAATACCTCTTTCCCTCTATTTCATTCTCTTTTACACAATCTCAAACTCTTCTAACTTTACAAAACATCGATTTATGAATTGAATTGAAGCTAATTTGGGAAGATTAAGAAGAAGAACTTTCTAATCAAGAGATATGTATTCCCTTTCTTTAATTAAAAAGTAATTAAGATATTTAATATTATGATTAGTGTGTTTAGCATTGATTAATTTGAAATTAGAAGCTTATTAGGTCAAATATTTATATTTCATGCATATTAAATATTGAAAGATATTTATGATTGTAAAATAGGTTTAATTAGGTTTTATTAAAGTTATTTAATACTACGATTAGTCTTTTTAATGATGATTTAATCTAAATTTGATCGATTTTAGGTCAATTTAATATTTTTAATACCTATTAGGGTATTTAACATGTTTATAGTGTTGAAAGAGAAGTAATTAGTTGGTAATTAATTATTAATTATATAATTAGTGTATCTAATGATGATTTCATCATAATTTGAATTATATTAGATTAAAATTACGTATCAAATGCTTCTTTTATGTGTTTCACACATTTATGATGGTAAAATAGGTTTAATTAAGTTTTATTAAAGTTATTTAATACTATGATTAGTCATTTTAGTGATGATTTAATCAAAATTTGATCGATTTTAGGTCAATTTAATATTTTTAATACATATTAGGGTATTTAACATGTTTATAGTATTGAAAGAGAAGTAATTAGTTGGCAATTAACTGTTAATCATGTAATTAGTGTATCTAATGATGATTTCATCATAATTTGAACTATATTGGATTAAAATTACGTATCTAATGCTTCTTTTATATGTTTTACATATTTATGATGATAAAATAGGTTTTATTAAAGTTATTTAATACTGTGATTAGTGATTTTTTATCGATATATGATCAATTCAATATATTTATTTGATTTAAATTTAGTAGAAGCATGACATCAAAGGAATAGCAACATGATGACGCTTGGTCTCATGCCAAAAAGTTAGATGGGAACCGTCATCATTGGCAATGTATTTATTATGATTACATTGACAAGGGTGGAGGAATAACTCGGGTGAAGATGCATTTGGTCGGCGGGTATTCAGACGTTGTAAAATGCAAGAAGGTTCCGACGGAGATTCGTAAATTTTTTAAAAGCAAGCTATAACAAGCAAAGGAAGATACATTAAAAAAGAAGGTAAAAGTTGAGGAAGAATATAGGAGGGCTATACATGAACTAGTTTATGATTAGTATGAGGGTTGTGGCGATGAAGCCGATCCGAATCTCACAATTGGGATTCGTGCATCATTGGAACATCAGTATATGGTCGATGAAGTAATGAGGCATCGACGACCTGACTCACAATTGGAGCACGACAGTGGTAGTGGAATCCAAAGGTCGGCGAGCATGAGGCACCCAACTGCTCCTCCTAAGTTAGGTCGAACTAGTAACATGAAGCATAATGGACTCCGTGGTTTTATGAGAGGTCTTAATAGGAGGTCTGCACTAGATATTATTGATATTGATCCGCAAGCCTATCCCCCACAAACAGCGAAACAGACACGGATTGATTATGCATATACAAAAGAAAAGAAGTGAGATATTGGGAAGATAATTTCAAAATGGTTCAACTTCCATAGGATTCCAGCCAACACAGCCCAAGGTCCATATTATCAGAACATGATCTCTTCTATTCAAAAGTCAGACTCGGGTATCCAACCTCCAACACCGAAGGAGATTTACAGCGTGTACTTAGATTTGGAGTTGGCAGAACTGAAATATTGGATCAAATCCTCCAAAAGGCAATGGGATGAATATGGGGTGATACTGATGTGTGATGGTTGGATAGGAATAACAAGAATGAGTATCATCAACTTTCTTGTTTATTGCAACAAAAGAGTAGTTTTTCATAAGTCAATTAATGCTTCTGAAAAAATCTAATATGCAAACTACATTGAGAGTTTGATGGATACTATAGTAGAGGAGATCGGACCATAGTATGTTGTCCAAATAGTAACCGACAATGGAACAAATTTTAAGAAGGCCAATTTACAATTAATGGAAAAAAGAAAAATATTATTTTGGACTCCATGTGCAGCTCATTACATAGATCTAATACTGAAGGATATTGGTGAGCTGGACATGGTCAAGAATTACGTAGCTCGAGCACAATCAATTATAAAGTTTATATATAATCATCATTAGGTTCACGCTTTAATGTAAAAGTATGTAAACGGTGAGATACTTCGATCTGGAGTCACTCGGTTTGCTACCAATTATATTGTATTAAAGTCATTATAGCAAAAAAGGCATGGCTTAAAGCAATGGTCACCTCACATGAGTGGTTTGATTCTAGATATTCGAGATTAAGCGATGGAAGAAAATAGAAAAGTCCATTCTTTCCTCTAGATTTTGGAACACCACGGCAGAAATCATAAAAGGTATAGCATCACTTTATGTTATTCTCCGAAAGGTTGATATGGACAAGCGTTCATAGATGCCGTATCTAAAATATATGTTGATTCAAGCAAGAGATGAGGTCAAGAAAGCATTCAAGGATGATTTTAAAGCCGACCAATATATACGAATCATTGATCATTGGACGGTAGTTCATATGGATCAGGATATTCATAATACAGGTAAATTTATATTCAGAATAAATTAATTTATTATTTTTTATATAATAAAAAATCATACTAACAAAATTATGTCTTGTAGCGTATTATCTAAACCCAGCAATTCAATATCGGTATACTCTCGGAATACAACATGATTTACTAATAGCACTACGAAATGTTATATATCGGCTCTTACCAAACACTACCGATACAGGTGATGCTCTTATGGAGGGTCGATTATTTCGAGAAACAGTTGGTTCATTCTCCGATATTGTAGCAGTATCGTGTCGTTACACTATGGATCCTGGTGAGAAAAAGTTACATATATTGATTATCAATTATTAATTATATTTGATGTTAATTATTTGTTATGCTAATAAAATCTTATTTATATATTTTGCGGTCGAGTGGTGGCTACAATTTGGAGGGGATGCACCACATTTAAGAAAGGTTGTCGTTCGTGTACTTTCACATATAACAATATCTAGCGGTTGTGAACATAATTGGTCAACATTTGCATTGATTCACATGAAGATCCGTAACAAACTCTCATATAGACGGTTAGAGAAACTAGTATATGTCCATTATAACATGTGACTAAAGTTACGATGTGTTGAGTTGGATAAGGAGCCAGAGGAATCAGATATTGATCCCATTGACCTCCAATTCTATAACGAAGATTCAGAGCCACTGTTAGATTAGGTTGAAGCAGTAGAGAACCAAGAGAATCCTCTACTTAATAAGGCAAGAGATCCTTAACATCCTTCACGTTTTATCACCGAGGCAATAGAAGAAGAAGAAGCATAATATCAACAGGTGACAAGTCCCCCTCGATCACAACATGATAGGAGTTCATCAAGTCAAATTGCTCGAGGAACTACAGACATCCAACAATCACAGTCATCCGCCCAACGTGCAAAGGCAAAAGGGAAGGCAGTAGCATCAATCGCATCGTCGGAAAGAATCAAGTCAGGTGACGAGATACCTTTACAATCGCATTCAGCAACACGCTCGGTCTAGAGACATGACAGCAACACGAACAGTAGTGTCTCGACGGATGATGGTGGCAATGCCTGGCAATCGTTGGTCTCGTCTACACAACTTGAGGGTGGTGTATAGACCGAGGAGCAATATTTTACACATGCCAGCCAAGATTCAGATCATGGAACTCGACAAGGTTCTCATCAAGTTTATGCACGGAAGGGAAAGGGTAAGGGGAAACCAGTAGATGAATTTGAGCAGATGCGATAGAGCCTACATGATGTAGACACAGAACGAAGCTCATCGTATTCACAACCGTCATATTATGAAGAATCATACAGCAGTATGGTGATAGTTGGTCATACTTCTCTAAGCAATAGCATGATACAGAGCAGCAGATCAATAGCGAAAGTAGAAGCTCTGACATTCACCAATATATGCCTCATGAGCTGTCTCGGACAAATATGATTCATGATGATCAGTCTACGATCATCATCACATTGATGCACCAATGGCATACAGTGTATCAATACACTATGTCGTGGGATCAATTTCATGATTGGGTCCAACAAATATATCATATTGATATGTAGATGTATAGGATCGAGGACCCCGATCCACCACCCGTAGAGGCACATCGTTCGTTTTGGTGATAGAATTAGCAATAAGGTATATCTACATATATGATTATTTAATTCATTTAAATTTTAGAGTTTATATTATAACAAAATAGTCTAACAATTCAAATAATTTTTCTATAGATATTTCAATATTTACATAAGGACAATATGGAATGGACTGAAATACCAACCTTGCACAAGACTAGTCCTTAAAGTCCGAAAAAAAAATATATGATACTATTCTTACCTAATTTACATTGATTTTGCTAAACTTATTGTATTGCTATATTTATTTCTAACTTAAAAACCCTATCCTAACCTTTTTTTTATTTTCAAGTATTTTCGGATGAATTTACACCTAATTAAGTGTACCGCTCGGTACGTCCTGACGTACCGCTTGATACACCGTACTGTACTATACCGTACCGATCAACTCTCGGTACATCGGTACGGTACGGTACGGTATTACAGACCTTATTTCAGGTAGATTCACACCATTAAAGTCACTGTAGATCCCCTCCTCGCTAATAACATAATTTCTTGAGCCTGAAAAGAAAATTAATCAACAAAATTGCTTCACACCCATGGTATTCATTCTCCATCTTGCATGATCACCATGAAACATGAAAGAATACCTTATCCAATGGAACATTGACGTGCACACTTATGAAGTCCCTGCAGAAAATAGTTGGCCGAGCAGTCATATGGGTGGTGGTGTTGGGCATATTGCTGAAGAAACAAATACATCATATCAAATTGTCAACAAGATGGAATTGATAGTGTCTGAAGCAAAGAGTTGAAGGCTTTCTTCTGAAACTTACCACAAAATATTTTCCTTCCTTGGAGCAATGGCTCCACCAAGCACAGGGCCACCAACAGGGGCATGTCACTAACTGTGGTTCCACCTCCAATAGGCTGTTTCTTGAACAAAGGACTACTCATGTTGACAGGGCTAGAGTGATTCGACTTGTGCAGTGAAGTGCAAAGGATCAACAAAACCAGTGTTCCGAGGCTGACATGCATGGAGTATATTGGTTGACGCCATGCCATATGTCAAAACTGAAGCAAAATGACCAGTGTGATGATTGATGTTGTTTAAAACCAGTTGGAAAATCGATGCACGCCCACCTGATTGGCCTCAAAGGCATCAATGGCTGATACAGGTTGGAATCTAGAAGATGAGTGTTCATAAAAGACAGTATATTGGCTTCTCCTCTTGAGCATCCTTGTAGAATATATGAATGGCAGCATGGTAGGCACCTTGTTCAAGAAAGGCCACTGCACTGTTGAACCTCCTAAAAAAGCTAAGAGTTAGAAACAAATGCATAAGGCAGATTCGGAACTAGATCAGAAACATCTACCATCAATTTGACTATTGATTCTTTTCAAAAGCTATGCAAATCGACTGGCCAGTGACATATACCACAGTAAAAACCACCTCAAATTTACAATATGATGGGTCTGATAGACTCAAATTACAAGTGCCCTGTGATGAAACGCGTACTCTCAAATAACTGTCGAGCAAAAGTAATTATAGCAGCAAGAAGTTAAAGGCAAGCATCTTTCAAAGATAGCATCCAAATCTTCACAAATTTGAGCTTATGGCTTCCAACATTTTACTGAAAATTTCAGCTGTTACAGAACGAAAAATACAAAAATCTTATCTTTTTTTCTAAAGAAACGAGCTAAACCCATCGATAGAGCAAGTTACTCGGCACTAGAAACCAGAATTAATGTTGTTGCTGAAGGCAATCAAATCTTCTACAGTTTCAATCTTTACGGAAAAGTTGGAATAAAATCCAAACCACCATAAAAGCGTCGCACTTCTGTACGCGGTCCTCGCACCAGTTGTCAAATCCACAGCTCACGATTTGGACAAGATTTGATTCAGGAAAAAATAAGACCAACCTTTGTCTCATACAATCCAATAATTTTAGCAACTCAAAATCACACATTTAGCGGAGAGTCGAAAATCAAACCTCAAATAGTAAGGAAAAAATGATTCTTTTATTATAGAAAAAATTAAAATTAAAACTAAAGAAAAGTTCGATGGATTGAAAGCTTAAGCAAACCTGTGCCTGAATCCTGGCGGCTCCCTCCGGTGTCCTCCTTCGACGTCCGCGGGTCCAAATCCCTCCCGTGAATTCCCAAGAAATCCCTCTCCATCACGCGATCCGATTCGAACGATGTCTATACTTTCTTCTCTCCTTGCACCCACAGCTTCACCTCCTCCATCAGAAACCCCCGAAGCCCTCAGCAAAAGCCCTCCTCCTTGCACACACTGCAAGAAATCGGCTCCCTTCCGGTAGTTGATACAGGGAGCCAGGGGACGAGGCTCGCGAGACGTCGGACGGCGGACGGCACTGGCTGGCGTCGCTTCCGGCGCTCCCCTATTCCGCCCAGCGGGGCGGTGAATCGGCGGGGCCCATCTGCCTACGTGGCGCGACTTCACCCCCGTCATCTGTTTTGGCGACTTACTATGATCCGTTGACGAAAACACGACTCGAGCCATCCGCACCCGATCACAACGTTGGAAATAAGATTGAGTTCGATCAGGTCTAATAAATTAGCTCTCTATGAACCCAAAGTACTGGCCAGTGACTAAATCAGTTTATACTACCCAAAAAATGATCAAAAATATTTTATTCTTCTTCCTATTTGTAACAGTTATGGATCATGTTTTCTTTATAATATAAATAAAAATAAAAAGGAAAGGAAAACCATTACTCTTATTATCATTTTATTTTTTTTGTCTGAGTGAGTGAATATTTTTAAACAATAAGGGACAATAGTGATAAGAACTATATTAAAATTAGAGTTAGATAAGTGAGTCACACTGAAATAAAAATATATATATAACAAGAGACACGACTGACCACCATGAGAGGGTCTGCTGAAGATGAGAACATAATATAATCACAACTTAGGTTGATAGTCTATTAGTTACAAATCTATGGTTTCAATTTGAATAATTGATGTTGGTTTGGCAAGTCCTATAGTTCCACATCTGAATTATCTATTCTGTTATCTCCTATTGGTGATATAAATAAGGGTCTAGACTTTGAAACTAGAAGCACCAAAAGAAAAATCGCTTTTGATTTAATTTTATTAAGTCCATATTACGTCAAATATTTTAGACTTTTTGTTTAGTAGTTTCAGGTGTTTTTATGGCCTAGGAATATTTTTCTTAAGGCATTTGTAATTGTTCCTTTTATAGTAAGAGTTTTGCTCCTTCTTCATTCGTGGACGTAGATCAATTGATCGAACCACGTAAATTCGATGTTCCTGTCTGTTTTATCTTTTTGCTTTATTGTCTTTATTGGGTTACCAAAATTACCCTTTGGTAAATTTTCTGAGGCTAGCTCTAACAAACTGATATCAAAGTCTGGTTTTAGGATCTTTTAGCAACAATGACAATAACAAAGATCGTTGTCGAAAAATTCGACAGAAATGTCAACTTTGGCATGTGGCAACTCAAGATAGAGGCCATTCTGGTTTAAGACGGAGTTGATTTGATACTACAAGGAGCTGAAAAAATTCCAGATGGTATATCAGAGGAAGATTTTGTAGGTATGGATAAGAAGGTCCGATCTAGCATTATTCTAAATCTCTCTGACGATGTTTTACGGGAGGTAGTTACGGAGACTACGGCTAAGAGCATGTGAGACAACCTTAAAGCCTTGTATATGAAGAGGACAGTGGAAAACCGTCTCTACTTAAAGCAGAGTTTATATATGCTTCGAATGACTGAAGGTACATCTATACTCTCACATCTTGATAAATTTGATTCCTTAGTTATAGATTTGGAGAATATAGATGCAAAAATTGATGATGAGGATAAGACCGTGTTACTTTTGTGTTTTATCCCCCAATCCTTTAAGTATTTTCGTGATACTATGATTTATGGAAAAGAAACAATTTCATATCAGGAAATTAAATCTGCATTAAACTCTAAGGAGCAAATAAACAGGGATATCACTGGGGAAAGTAGTGGGAATCAGGTTGAGGGTCTGATTGTCAGGGGTAGAACTGATAAAAGGGAATTTGACAGTAGTAGATCAAAATCTAGATCTAAATTCAGATATAGAAATTTGGAGTGTAGATATTGTCATAAAATGTGGCACATTAAAGCTGATTGCTTTAAATTAAAAAATAAATTAAAGTAAAAGGAAAAAATTGTTAAGAAAACTACTGAGTCCCCTGAAGCTAGTATTGAAGCTGATGGAAATTTTAGAAATATTTTCTTTGCTACTGATGACAGGACAAGGTCTAAAAATAAATGGATTTTAGATTCGGGTTGTTATTATCACATGTGTCTCAATAGAGATTTGTTTTCCACATATGAATCTTGTAATGGTGGAATTGTTTTAATAGACAATATAATGCATGTGATGTTGTTGGTAAAGACACAATCCAAATTAAAAATGTATGATAGTATTATGAGGACGCTCACTAATGTTAGACATGTTTCTGATTTGAAAAAGAATCTCATCTCTTTAGGCGCCCTAGAAGCTCTTGGGTGTAAACACGTAGCTGAAGGTGGAGTTATGAAAGTTTCTATAAATGCCCTTGTTGTTATGAAAGCTTGTAGGTCTGGTAGCTTGTATATTTTGTAGGGAACTACTGTCACAGGCTCAGTTGTAGTCTCATCATCATCATTGTATGATTCTAACATCACCACATTATGGCATATGTGTTTGGGTCATATGAGCAAAAAAGGTTTGAGCATATTGAGCAAAAGAGATCTTCTTTACAGACAGAGTATTGGGCCACTAGATTTTTGTGAACACTGAATTTGTGGAAAGTAGAAAAGAGTCAGCTTCAATTCTCCAGCAGTTTACAAAATGAAAGGTACTCTTGACTATATTTATTCAGATCTTTGGGGTCTAGCTCATGTTCAGTCTAAGGGTGGTGCCAAGTATATGTTGACATTCATTGACGATTATTCCAGGAAAGTTTGGGTTTATTTTCTGAAGCATAAAAATGATATTTTTCTAACCTTTAAATAATGGAAGACTTTGATTGAGAGGCAAATAGGTAAACAGATTAAGCGGCTTCGAACAGATAATGGCATGGAATTCTATGAAGGTGAGTTTGATGAATTCTGCAAAAATAAAGGAATTGTTCAGCATCATACTATTAGGATGACGCCTCAGCAAAATGGTATGGTCGAACGTATAAACAGAATACTCTTAGAAAGAGTAAGGTGTATGATCTCAAATGCAGGGTTGACAAAGGACTTTTGGACAGAGGCAATTAATATGGCATGTTACGTTGTCAACCATGCTCCTTCTTAAGCACTTAATTTTAAAACTCCAAAGGAAGTTTGGTCAGGTACTCCTGTTGATTACTCTGATTTTAAAATCTTTGGATGTCCAACATACATGTATGTAAATGAAGGAAAATTAGAGCATCAAGCTAAAAAGTGTATTTTCCTTGGGTATGCTTCTAAGGTGAAAGGATACAGATTATGGTATCCTGATTCCAAATCCCCAAAATTTATAATTAGTAGAGATGTTACTTTTGATTAATTGTCTATGTTATCTTCCAAAGAGGAATCTACTAGTTGTACAAATGATAGTATGCAGAATGAGGTGAAGCTTGAGATTGGTAGTTCTGATTCTTTTCGGTCGAACTCTTTTACTCAGCGAATGCCAGGCCAGTAGATGGTCCTGAGTTTACTGACAAAGATGATTCAGAGGAAGAGCAATATTCCATAGCTAAGGACAGACTATAGAGAGATATTCGACCACCACAAAGATATGTAAATTTGGTTGCATATGCTTTGTCTGTTGCAGAAGAAACATATGGAGTTACTGAGCCTACTACCTACTCAGATGTAATTTCTTGTGATGATTCTGCTAAGTAGTTTATTACGATGCTTATGAAGCCTCTTCCGATTTACAAATTCGAGCAGTGCTTGGACTTGGTTGGTATTTATTGTTGGTGATTGCCTGTTGAGGCTTTTGTGAAAAAGGTGGAGCAAGTTATGCTAAATTGTCAATATTGGGATATGTCAAGATGGAGATTTGTTGGTTTGACAAGTTTCATAGTCTCACATCTGAATTTTCTATTCTGCTATCTCCTATTGGTACTATAAATAAGGGCATAGACTTTGAAGCTAAAAGCACCACAGGCACCATAAGAAAAGCCGCTTTGGATTTAATTTTATTAAGTCCATATTAAGTCAAATATTTTGAACTTTTCTTGTTTAGTAGTTTCGGGTATTTTTATGGCCTAGGAATATTTTTCTTAAGGCATTTGTAATTGTCCCTTTTATAGTAAGAGTTTTGCTCCTCCTTCATTCGTGGACGTAGGTCAATTGACCGAATCACGTAAATTCGATGTTCCTGTCTCTTTTATCTTTTTGCTTTATTGTCTTTGTTGGATTATCAAAATTACCCTTTAAATGACTAGCTCTAACAATTGATTCCATAAAAAGTTTTAATTATATATATATATTCCTATATATATACACGCCCTATCCATCCATACATACACATGCCTCTTGTGATTCTCTAAAATAAGACTTTTATAGTGTTAATATTAAGAACTATATTAAGAATATAATTTGTTAAAATCCTAACTTGATCACTTATTAAAAAAAACTCAATCAATTGCGTTGAGTTTGAGCATGTTATCCACACATGAACAAGGACATTAGGAGTATAAATCATGTCTCATTTATCTCAATATCATTTATTTTTCTAATGTTTATTTTTTTTAACTTGATTAAACATGATTTAGATACACTTAAACTAAATTTGGAATGTATTTGAATAGAAAATTAGGTACATAAGTCTTTTGTAATTTGAATCAAATATCTAAAAATTCCTTCGATTCATATATAATTCAATAACATTCTATGTATCTATCTATCTATCTATTATTATTATTTTATAATATAAGGAGCTAGATAGTCAACGACACATCATGCATATTCAACTGATATGTTAAACGAGACATAATCGTATGAGATCAACAATATAATATTGACAAAGAAGCTAACTCCATAAAATTGTTACTCAATAATTATAGATCCATAGTATTTACTATCATCTCAACCCCATAGTCACCGATCACACTATAAAAAAGCCTTTTAAGTGAAATCTCAATTGACTCTATCGTTTGCTTTCTAACTTCAATTATCTTATCGAATCATTTTAATATTTTTATTAAACATAGAAAAAAACAATAATCGATATAGTTTTACATCATTTCGTCACAAATTTTGGGTTTGTTGATATCTCAACGAAAACCAAAACCTAAAATGGAATCGAAAATGTATATTGATTTGGATCCGAACCTAATCCATGTCAGCTGCATACGATATTTAAGTTGATAGGTTGGACTTTGTCACGTACATCTATAAAATTCGAGTCATTTAATATTGGATTACTTTATAATCGAAATCGAAATGAGTTCGTAAATAAAGTAAACATCACCCACGACAAGACACGTGCAACACCTTCACGTGTAACATACCTAAGAACAAGTGGCCACGTGACCAAAACACTACACGTGCACACCCCATCCTTCACTTGATGGAGTTAAATTACGTTTAACTCCTTTGTCTCATTCAAATCTGAAAAGCTGCTCCCGACACGTTCGCAACACGTAGACGGTATAAAGCGACAGCGACGGGTGCGTCGCATCCGGCAGGATTTACTAAACAAAGCGTTCTGGCAACCGGCAGAATCGTGGACCCCACGAGTTATTTCGTGGGTCCAGAATCATAATAGCTAACTTATTTGGTTCTTGTTTTCGGCAAGACAACCGATCCGCCATCAACCGTGCCAAATTATCCGGATCGGTGCCACCGAGTCAGCGGAGGCGCTCGGCGGGCGCCACCGCGTTAAATAAAACAGAAAACTTCTACGTGTCTCTCGATTTTAAAATTAATTAATTTACCCTATATCATAGAAAAAGAAATATTTTACTCCATAAAAAATAAGAACCGAAGGTAGAATTGACAGCCATCAAATTAAAGAAGCCAGAAAATCCATACAAGCCATGTAATTTGATCTATATCAATGTCATTTAAATTCTAATTTTATTATAGTCCAAATAATGAATTTTAATTGTAATGATATATTATTTTATTTTTTTGGGAGATATATATATATATATATACATCTCTTAAACTAAGATGTAGAAGGGTGAATGATTGTGGCACGCATCGGTTCGCGAATTCAACGCATCCACTAAATCTGGCCCCGCGACTTTAGGAATGAATCGATAGCAGCGACGCTTTCGCCACCCATCTTCCAAACGAGCATCTATTGGATGAAAACCGCGGGGCACCCGCGGGACCCATCTGCTTACGGTGGTAAGCGTAGAGGCAGGAAGTGTCGCAAACATGAAGGAAAATGCTAAAGCCCACGCGCCTCTTGGCCGGCACTGCCCGCGGAAGCGGGGCCCACAAAGACCTTGGAGGATGGCCCACTAAATGGACAGTTGTGATTTCCCGCGATGATGATCATCCCCACGCCCCCCTGGCTTCCCCATTTAATTCGGCCCCCTCTCCAATCCCGACGGAATTGGAGCTTTCATCGTCTGCGATGGCGTCTTCGACCGTCGTTGGCTTCGTGGGACTCGACGAGCTCAGCTTGGAAATCGCTTCCTTGCTCGTCAAATCCGGGTTTCGCCTTCAGGGATTCGAGGTCCTGACACTGTGTTTGCCTTAAGGATCTGTTACCACCACCAAAAACTTGTTCTTGACTTGATTTGTCTTGCTAAATGTCCCAACTATGCCAGCTTTGGCTGTTTTATCAGTGATCGTTGCATGGTTGCAGGTGACCGAGTCCTCTCTGATGAATGGGTTCTTGGAGTTGGGTGGAGTGAAGTGCCGAAGTCCTATGGAGGTAGCCAGGGGTCAGTTCTTAAATCTTATTGGCTTTTACTATAAACTCCGAGGCCTTATACTCTAGTTCTATTTATTCACTACGCTGGTTACGATAGCTAAATATGAGTGCTGGTTTTGCTACTTCTTGTTTTCAATAAATTTTCTGGCATCAAATGTGAAAATAAGATGCTGAGATGTGAAGCATTTGAATTGGTGTATAAATATGGATCTGGAAATTGAAGCCCCAGGAATTGGAGATATGGATGTGTGCTGTATTGACATACCAACCTGTGCCATCCAGTAGCTGGAAAAAAAAAAAAAAAACATTAGAAAAGGAATGCCAATTGATACCTAGTTATATGATATAGGTGATCCACGGTTATAGTGTTAAATACCAATTAGTATGTGCCATTTTGACCGGCATTTGGAACTTTGTTTACAATATTAAATGAGTCTTTGACCCTCTATCTGAAATATTTGCTGCATAAAACCAAATGTTTTAGAACATTATTATTGACACTGACATGGCATAGTTCAATAAGCTGTTGACAATGACATGAAATCAGTGTGGCATTCACACTCCCGATGCACTGTGTGGATGTCGTATCATCACAATGTGGATGACACTTCTTAGTGTGGGTTGCATTTTGGTGCCATGTGGTTGACACGTGTCACACGTCATCACTAACAATCTGATGAAACACATGTATATGGTCGTTTGAGAAGGGAATTGGGAAGGCCCATTCTCACGATCCGCGGACTTATCCCTGGAACATATCGTGCTCAGCCGAATAGCAATCTCTTTGTAAAGCTGGAGACTCACCATCGCTTGACTCCAATACAAGAAGGGTTTCATTGTTGGCCACGGGCTACTCGCAGTCCCCGATTGTCCGCTGCAAGACTAGTATCGACTTCCTCGAGTTTGCAACTTTCTCACCTCTATGATCCAATCTCTTTCAATCATTGATCAACCCACCGCAATAAATATTCCATAAAATAGAACTAATTTGATGCACAGGGTGCAAAATATTAACAATCTGAAACCCCAGACTTTCTATTAGGAGACAAACACTCTACATTCCAAGAGTAGGAACAAGGTAAACGTGTGTATCATCTGTTGCATATATGAGGTCAGTATCATCTTTGACCATATTTTGGTTACTAAATCAAATAGGTCACAGTATTTCGCCCAGTTAAAGCTAACTCCAGAATGGAGGCTATGACATGTTTACCAAGAAGGCTTCTGGTTCTTTGAGGGGGCAAATCATATATGCACCTTTAGTAGGATAAATACAGTAAGTTGGAATTATGCTAGTGTACACTCGATATTGCCCCTAATATATAAGTAAAGCAGTGCATTAGTTAAATTGATCAGTTTATTCCTTGCACTGGTTCAGTGAAGAATAAAAGAATAGCATAATGCTGGTATCCATGGCTCGTCACTCAATTTAAGTAGGACCAATATGTGCTCTGGTAAATAAAAATATAAGAATCCATGAGGTTGCATAATGAACTCTTAAGGTCTTATTTCTATTAAAGTATTTAAGATTCCAAAAATTTCTTTACATCATTAATGGTTTGCTGAATTTCTTTTCTTTTGCATAGGTGCTACATTTGTGATTATTATGGCCTCTGTGAATGAATTGCATGAGGTACTCTATGGAGAGGAGGATGTAGCAAAAGGTTTATATATATGTTCCCCATTGTGGTTCTGAGCTTATTTCTTTTATTTATTGTTGCCTTTTCAACTCTTTCATGTTTTGTAGGATTATGCAAAGGTTCAGTCATTATCTTTCGATCAACATTGTCTCCGAGTCATACTCAGAAGATAGAGAAGTATCTCACAGGTCCAAAGAAATGATATCTTGAAAGTTTCATTTATCTAGTGTACAGAGTACAGGCAACTTTGGTAGAGCATACTTGACAAAATATCTTCATTTTGATTTATGCTATGGGTGGCTTCACACTCTATTGTGCATGATGGAACATTTGCCAAGTTCTCTCTAAATCCTAACCTATGAAATTTTTTCAAATCTTCAGTGTGCGTGAGGTGTTGCTCTGCATGCATCTTGTTCTGTTTGATGTTTTCAAACATTTTATTAGATGTGTATCCTAAATATACTTTTCTGTGCTTTTTACCAATTGTTGCTCTTATCACACTGAGGATGTTACTTGATAGTAAATACTTGGGTGAGTTTTTGACTGAAATAAATTTGTAATGGTGATTTTGTAAAGAACTGTGAGTTACAAGGATCATCTTCTACTATATTTATGGTTCTGTTTTTGTTCACAATTTAAAGATGCTATCTGTGACTAAGTAGCTGTTCTTTTGTGCAGAGGAGGTAGGAGATGTGGCTTTTGTTGATGCACACTTTTTTCGTGGAGTTTCTGAGGAGATGAATGGAAAAATTATTGTGAGCTATATGCATGGCATTTAATATGTTAAACACTTTTATCCAATATATTAAAGAGGTTATTGACATTCAGCTATTTCTAGATTGTTGCATCTGGGCGTGGAAGGACAAATGAAAAAATTCAACCTTTCTTCTCTGGTGAAATATATGACTAACATGATGCCTCATGCATTATCATACTTTTTTTCAAGATATCTGACTATGTGTCACCTGAACAGCTATTAGCAAAAAGGTCTATTGTTGTCATGATGAAATTGGTGCTGGAAGGTAACTGCTTTTCTTGTGGTTTCTTTTTCCAGGGCTTTAATAAGCAAATTCTTCATGTGTATTTTATCTTGTCTTTTTGGTTTAGTTATTGACTGTCTTGTTTATCCACATTCTTTTGTAGTAAGATTTGGGCTGTGAATAGTCTTCTGGAGGGCATTCATCTTGTTGCTTCTGTGGAAGCCATATATCTTGGAGTTAGAGCAGGACTTCATCCAATGGTTCTCTATGACATAATTTCAAATGCTGCTGGAAGTTCATGGTAGTTACACTATATTTAAAGTCATGTTTTTTCTTATTAAGTAAATTGGTCTTCTTTCACTTTCTGATGTAGTTTTGTGTATTTGATCTTGCATCCTCTCTTTGGTGCATTGTATACTCTACCATCGTCGCTACTTATACCATGGGTTCTAAGATATATGTGCTATGCTGCAGGGATACTCTATATCCTGTGTAAGCCCATATAGAGTCCACATTTGTGGATGCTGGCATGCTATATGCAGCCAGGTTTATTATTTTCCATTGCTTTTCATTTGTCTCTTCCATTATTGTGCATGTGTTTTCATGAGGTTCAACTGTGACTCCAATACCCTTAGCCTTACCGCAAAGTACCCATGATGACACATTACAATGTGGTAATCTGGTTATGCACTTAAAAGGAACATTAGAAAGCAAAAGATTCTGATAATTAGACACAGAACTGACCAAGATGCTTATCTTCAAGGCCATCTGAACATGGTTTGTAGAACACATTGTGCCTGCATGCAATGAATGGCACTGCTTGTATTTGAACACCTTAATCAGTCACGTGTGATTAACTGTCCTATTTAGTACTGCACTGTTTCCGCTTAATAGTGTTGTTATGTTCTGTCTGTGTCCATAATGACATATTGGTACCCAATATTTAACCTAAACCATGGATGCTGACTGGCTTGTCTTATGCAGAGAAGGCATAGGGCATTGCATGTGCTATGCTAGCATGTAAAAAATTGGTGGCTTATCCCAAATTGTATGACTTATCAGTGAAATCTGTGTGTAGTTTTGGAGGTCAATTAAGTTTGTTGTAACAATCAATTATTTTTGATAAAGTCTTACAGGTCCTAGAAGATCTAAGAATCCTGGTTTAAAGGGTGTTATGTCAGTCGATCTAATCTGCAAGGGGTATTTGCCTTTAAAGGGGATCATTTTATGCTACTTGCTATAGTTCACATCATATGGCATTTAAGTTATTGAAAACAATATTTCTTGGTGTTAATTTAAGTAGTTCCATGTCATGAGTAGATGACAAATTTGTTTGGTGTATAAAACTAGATGGGTGAATTTCTAAAAGCTTGTGCTAAACCATTTTGGGTAATACATGATTAAGAGCCTCTTCAATCAGGTTATTTGGATACTAGGTAACAATTGGTTGGGGATCTATCCTAGCTAAAAGGTTGATTGGTGTTCCTAGCAAGAATGACTACTTGTGAACCATGCAACTAGCTTGTCATAGTATGGAGCCACCATTGTGGTGCTATCAGTCACGTGTCACCATTGTGGTGCTATTAGACTAGTTTGATGAGGACACTAAGCATTTGAAAAAGGAGATTGTAGTGGCCTAAATACTTGGTTCGATAGCCTATTGACATGTGAATCAAGGTAAACCAGGTAGTTTGCCTGATATAATGCATGTATGACTTACTACAAGGTTTGTACTAGCCATTAGGCCTTATCTGGGGACTGTACTACTCAGTACAGGTCTTATACCGAGTAGCAACTTTTTTTTTATGTTTTAGTTTTTTTCTTCCTTTTTTCGAAATTCATTACGTATCAGCAAACATGGTCCAAGCTAGCTTGACTGTATTGATTTTCTTAAGTCCGAAAGCCCAATTAAAAACCATAGTTGGGACTATTATTAGTAGCTTAAGCATATTCGTTGACATAATTAAGACCAAGGTTCACCATGCTGCCTGGAATGGTGTGGTACAAATAGTACATATCGATCCAATAGGGAATCGGCACGCGGACCACCTTTTACCGAGTGGTCTATTGTTGGATCCTCATATCGCCTTTGATATGCACGGTATGTACAAGGCAAAAAGCGATCGAAATCCAAAGCATTGTTACTGACCTGTATCAGTTGGTCATGGTTGGATTTCGATCGATATCAAATAAGGGCTAGATTGACCGTCCCTCTTTCACTCTCTCAAACTCTTTCTCACTTGTCATCTGGGCTAGTGACAACGCAGGAGTCACGACAACGATGAAGGAATAATGGCACATATCTCTCAGTTCCACACCCAACTTTGTGACTGTTGAGTGTGTGGTTCATGGTTCCTCGAGTAGTCTCGACTCGATGTTGTTTAGCTCTGGAGGCCACATTCTGACCGAGGGATCTTCCTTTTGTTGGAGATAGCTTGTTCTTCTTCACACGTGAAAGAGAACAAGAAGTGAGCTACAAAGCTACTTCCTAAAGCCAGAATGTGCTACATTCTGCTCCTAAGAGCCCAAAAAAGATATGTGCCACTATTCCTTCCTAATTTAAAATATTTTTGATGAAATTATGCTAGATTTATATTGTGTCCGACACTCACACACAGTACAGGTACATGCCATCGCCCGCACATGCCGCTCGAATGGTAAGTTGAAGCTTGATTAAGACTAATTTAGTTCTCAAGTTTTCCTTTATCTTCTGCTATTTTCTTGTAATTTTTTTTTTCAAGTGACAACCCTGAACTAAAATGACACGCTTCAATGTACAAGCATTACAATCTTCAAGTATCTTACACTTTGTATATGTGACATCTCGGTACATGCCATTTATGAAAGATGGTACATGGAAAGGGAGCTTCAGTTGAAACACTACTTTTGTGGTTGCCTACCATTGCACTTGTAGGCTATTGAGGAGGCCGCATATGATATATAATTATTATTATTTTCTTGGTACACTCTGATGAAAATCTGTAATTTCCTTTTTTTAAATTAGTTTCCGTCTTTCAGATCAGTTTGATCTAATTAGGGATGTGTATTCTCTAAAGGAGTCAATCCAATTGACAGCTAGAACCAAAGTGATGCATTTGATTTCATTTGGTTCTTTCTCTATTGTGATATATTTTTATTAAAGAGCTGAAAAACGTGAGAAAAATAACTACCAATTGAAGTCCATTTCAGTTGGGAATAACCATCTCAAATTTATTAAACTAATTACTATATGCTTATATATATGAAAACAATAAAATTCATTCTTACATATAGTTTATAACCATGGTTCTTAAATGATAAAAGGAATGTCAACGGCAGGTTAAGATCCATGTTGCTGACCCCAAATAGGTTGTGACTTTGCAGCTTGTTGTTGTTTTAAACAGTATACATAAAAGCATAATTCAAATGCATTTTCTCGATATGAAATACAATATTCTTTTTGTAATTTACTGTTATAAATATTATAGTATCTCTAAATTATAATTTTGAAACCACACATAAAAACATGGATGATTTGGTTTGGTTCATATATTTTTCTTTATACCATGCTTGGATTCATTTTCATATTCTGCAAGAGACTTGTCTGGTTTGATTTGAGAATTTGCTGATTTGTGTGAGATCACAATAACTTGGTGAAGATGTGGAATTGTGGATAACATGAAAGTAGTATTTACTGGAGTTGGACATGCCTAAAATAGTACGCCTAGGGACAATGAGATTTTAGAGTTTGTTTTTTCAAAAAAATTTAAAAAAAATCTACACAGTTGGAAATGAAGCATTTGATGCAGAATTTAAGATATCATCCATATATTCTTATGTAGCAATAACTTTTAAGTAGGGTTATGAACTGCAAACTACAAAACACTAATTAGGTGTCTCTTATCACTAATATGGTTTTTAGCTTAAATAATAATGTTTTAGGTTTATACTACAGTAATGTTTTCTCACTATACTGCATTGAGGCTAGGATTTATAAATTGTCATGGCCAAGCAACT
The DNA here is from genome assembly GCA_024322285.1 of Musa beccarii. Classification (NCBI taxonomy): domain Eukaryota; kingdom Viridiplantae; phylum Streptophyta; class Magnoliopsida; order Zingiberales; family Musaceae; genus Musa; species Musa beccarii. The sequence goes on along the minus strand of CM044401.1, from coordinate 20,478,362 downwards.
TGTAACATAATAGTTTTAGTATTTAACATTTCATCTATGCCAATCTGCTGTAATTTCATTGGTGGATTTTGTGTTTGCAGGATCTTTGTAGATATAATCCCCAAATTGTTGAGTGCTGACCAATTACTCACATATTATTTGAATAATTTGGTGAAAGATACTGTGAGGATCTCAACCGGTTTACTGTCTTTTTTTGCATCATATTTTATTTTAACTCTCACTAGTTATTTGGACTTCTTTTAAAAAATTTAGATATCTTATGCATGGGTTGCAAAATCTGTACTTCTGAATAGATAACACTCAAATGTGTAATGAAATCATAGGTATTTGTGTGCATAAGTTTATAATATAGGCATAAACTTTGGTTCTTGCAATTATTATGTATTCCTATGAATTTATGATTGCAAGGCCAAGTATCTGCTTATATAGTTTTTTATTTGTCTAGTTGATATCTGACTAACTAAAGGTATCAATGTGCTTGTGTAAATTATTGCAAGGAACATGCCATGACACTAAGTAATGCTGTTTAGCATGGCTGTTCAAACCATGCTAGTTAACATTGTTGTTGCAGTCGAATGGTAGTGATGCAAATTTTCCATTTGATTAATACAAATAATAAAGCTGTGGCCTTGTGGGCTTGTGGCTATGATTTTGAAGTATTAAGCATGCTAATTCTAACATAGCTTGATAAAATGGGCAAATCCAGGGCATGAGGCTACTACCAATCTGGGATGTTTTTGAATTACTCCATGATGTTTTTGAGTGATTTGTGCTTTGCATTTACATATAACAACCTTTGGTTTACTGCTAAATAATCTGTGTGCCTTCACAATGACTAGTTGTGAAACAGAAAAAAGCCAAGCAGTAAAAATAATTGTGTTTATTATACTTTATCTCAATTGAAGATAATGGTTTAGCTTGGATATTCTGATTATAAATATGGATTTAAACTGACTAAAGTTGAAGATGAATTAAATTTCACAGTTTAGGCATAGTTTTATTTGGGAGGGTGTCATGTCATGAGTATGAGACTTATGACTTTTGATGCAGTGCATTAATAAAATAATATGGCAGCAATGGATTACAAATACTTGTAATTTCAAGTTTCAAGTAATCAAGTTTCGAGACATTGTCATGTCAAATCATGTTGTAAGAATACTATTTGTTGCTCAAACCCAAAAGTTATTGCTGTATGGAACTAACTTCCATTTTTTTAATACAATATCATTTTTTATTGTAAGGAATTTGAATTATGTATTTTTATTTATTTTTTAGGGTTCTTTTTTGCAGAATATTGTAAAGTAACTGTATCTGCAGATAGAAGAATTCTTGTTAATTATTAGGGTAATGATCATTTATAGCCTAATGCTAGGCATACAGCTTACCTTATTCTTGATTTTTTTTTTTTTTTTTTTTTTTATTGTGTATTCATGTTTCATTTGGTTTGAACTCCATATTAATCTTTGTTGTTGAAGAAAATTCAAAAATAACATTAAGATGCTTTATGTGGTTTGAACTCTGTAATATATTGTCTAATGATTGTAAAACCTCTAAAATGGAAATATTGATATTGGTGTTTTCATTTTTGTCTGCTATCTTCATCTTTACCATGATAGACAGTGTCCTGTATGGTTTGGGTTAATTTGTTCTTATTCTTTGAAATAAATATAGGGTCTTGTGATGGGCATGGCGAATCCATTACCTTTCCTCTTCCATTACTATCTGTGGCGCATCAACACTTAATACATGGTATTAAAGGAAGTAACAGTATTTTCTTAGTGCCTCATGTACACTGACTCTGCTTTCTTTGCCATGAATTATATATAGACTCTTCACGTAAATATGGAGATGATGCTTCAAGCTGCACCATTGAAGGTCCTTCTATTCTTTATGTTCAATCGATAAACTGATAAACTGTTAATTTTAGCTCAAGGATTTTTGCATGTTATGCTCATAACTTCTTGGTCATCTGATTCTTTAAAGCTCAAATTCTATTCTTGCTCAGACATGGGAACAAATATATGGAGTAGATATCCAGGATGCAGCTAACAAGAAGTCCTATAGCCCAGGGCAACTCGCTGATGAACTTATTCCAACATCAAAGGCAGTGAATAAAATTGGTTTTGTAGGCCTTGGAGCAATGGGATTTGGTATGGCGCCCATTTGTTAAGATCAAACTTTCATGTTATTGCCTACGATGTAAGGATTCTATTTATTTTGAACATTTAACATTTTATTAATAATTAGGTTATTCCTATGTTTTGAGCAAATTTTTCATGCTGCTAGAGCTTCAAGTATGTACATCTGAATTGGTTGTTTTTGAGTCAGAGTACCCATGTCAGTTAGATACTTGGATCTACTGTAATTAGCAATTTTAGATTTTTTTGGGCAACACCAAAGTTCTTATTCTCATAGCTAGATTGGTGTTTCAGACTGTTGAAAATCGATCATGATATGAATGTACCAAAATAGACAATTGGCTGTTCTTTTTGTGAGTTTTCTGAATGTTTTGTGCTATAATCATGATATAGTTACTATTACTTTTGTAAATAAAAGAAGACATTCAAAAGGTTCACATTGTACTATGTGCTAGCTTATATATATCTTTGGTTTACTGTCTCTCTGTGTGGACAATGCAGATCAGCTGCTGGACGAAATCCATGAATGTTCTTGCAACTCAATAAGTTTTCATCATTTGTATAAGCTATCCTCATAGATCTTTCTAATAATTTGGTTTTAATTTTCTGTTTGTAAATTAGGTATACAAGCCAACATTATCCCGGTTTGCAGAATTAGGTGGTACCACTGGTGATTCTCCATTGAAGTATCAAAGGGTATTTTTGATATCTCGATTCTGCATCATATGCAAATCCAATATTGGAATGTATAGATTGCCTAGATCTTAGATGCCTTTAATTACATTGTTGTCTTAATTTTCTATGTTCAGCTGTCTTTGGGAGAATCAATTTCTAGACTATTTTGAGCCTATAATTTCCAATCAATTATGCTTAGTTGTTTAATTGCAAAGGATTCTCTCACCGAAAAAAAAAAAGAAAAAAGAAAAAATCTTACATATTAAATGTTTGACGCAACCCACTGGATCTTGCAAATTTGCTGATCTATTTTTTGCCTTGTACTATCTTGGAATTGGAGCTACTGAGTTACCAAAATTCATTTGGTCAGCCAAAAGGATATTTTTGTGGTTTTGCGAACATTGATTACTTATATTAACTGAGGCTCAGTTTGGTTAAACTTCTTCAACATTTATGCTATTAATGCCATGTTTTATTTTTCAGTTAGATTGGTACATACCATGCAATACAAATCGATCCGATGGTGTGTCGGGTTGGCAACACGGATATGGCATGTGTCTCCAAAATACCATGTACATTCAAATCTTAAAATAAGTTGTGGTGCATGCTGGCATCTTCGTGTCTCAAATATGCTGGGATATGATCATGGGTCGAAAGTCAAAACATCAAACCATGATCCATGCTTTTGCCAACTCATAAGTCTATCAATTATAAGGCCTATCATAGTCTTGCTTTTTGGTTTAGACTTTAGGACATAAAATCTGAGAAGTAGAGTTGGTCCCCAGCTAATTTAAATTAAAGAAACCTGTCTTCTAGCTTCTTTATGGGAGAAATTAGCATGCTACCCGGAACTAAGTTGTATTCTCAAATCAAGTTGCATAGCTCTTTCCAGTTGTGCTTCATAAGACAACAATAGAACGAAATCAATGTATTCTAGCTGTTTTTCCTCAAGTATTCCTTCATTTCTCTGATGTAGTAATCACCATATACATACCGGATCTGCAAAGTATTCATCCATCTTAACAAAATCGCCGCTTCTTGTTCCTGCATGATTTGGTCTTAAATCATTGCTGAGAGAATATTTTCTTTTACTCCTAGATACATAGAAATTAATACTATCTTCATGCAAGTTTTTTTGCATTTAGAGACATCGTGGCCAAATTCTAATTTAATTAGTTTCATAATATATGCTCATTGGGATAAAAAAACAGGTTACTTAATAGTTCATTTGACTTGGAGTATTATGGACTTGTTATTTTATTGGTCGTCAGATACGAGATCCATATAGTAAATTGTTTGTTTTAGTATTTTATCATCTTTGGCCAACTGGTGCAATAGGTGAGTAAAACAATTCTCTGATCAGAAATTGAATGTTCAAATATTTCTGAAAATCTTTGTTCCATCCACATTGCGGAACTCGATGGATCTCTTCAAAATAAATGGAACTTGATTCATTATGGATGATATTTATATTGACAATTTGTTCTTTATGCCATTGTTTGTTAAAATCATAAGTAATTTGTATGTTGTCATATAACATCCTTGTCTTTTTGAACTACTTATAGTACTAGAATGCTTCATTTATTTGCTTGTATGTCTCTAGGTGTAAAGTGCAAATCATGGTCGCTCAAGCTGAAAATCTCTTTCAGGTAATTCCTGCAAAGAAGTATAACTTCCAAAAATCATTTATTTCGCATGTGAATGGAGCTTTTGGAGATTATTAATTGCAGCACTTCCTTCTGGAGCAACCATTATTGTTTCTTCAACAGTCTCCCTGGCGATTGGTCTTGAACAACATGCTAAAAGGTGGGCCTTATTATAGATGTCTTATTAAATTGTGACAAAAAGCACTTTTATAATCTTTGAAGTTTGTGTTTGTGGCTCAAAACTCCATGACTTTTTAGTTACAACACAGTTCCTCTTCTGAAAGTTTAAATAGTTTCCCCTTAGAAGCTAAACTTCAAAACTTAGACTTTTCTTCAATATTTTATCCTTCTGGTTTTGTTACGGCTCATTTCGATGCCTTCCGACCAAAAACTATTCTGAGGTGTATTTAAGTATTTTGTTCTAAGTGTTACATAGCCTGAGGATATTTTTGTAATACAACTATGAATACTTCCATCTTTCACTTATACGTCTCTACCTCAAGTTGTCTATTTGTCAAGTCCTTGAGTTGGGTGGAAAATGACTTTATGATATAGCAGACTTCATTGAGTAAGCTCTTTTATATTGACACTTGTCACCTTTGATATTTGACGAATGCACATTTGACAATATCTCTATGTGATCAACAGCTTGACAATTTGGTATTAGAGCAAACAAGCATGAATCACGTTTATTGCACTTTGTCGTTTGTTGCCGCGCAAACTTCAGCTCACTCTGGTCCTTACAGCGACACTTGGTCAGATCAATGAGCTGGCTACCATTTCAGACTGCACCATCAACTTCACTGATCTTTTGATCTACCCTCATCCATTTAAAATTATAATTTATTTATATATATAATTTGTTTTTCTTATGCCGCACATACATAAATTTATAATAATTAAAAACTGTTACAAACTTCAAAAATTAAAATTAAAAGAATCAAAAGTGTAAGTGGTTCATTGGCCAGCATGCGTTGGCATGTCTCTCTTTGAGCCGTGGCCGAGCTTGACCACGCCTCGAACAACAAATCATAGCTATCCCTTCATCCTTTAGGCAAGAACTCCGCGATTTTTTCTTAGCTTCGTCCTGTGCGTGGTGCCTGGAAAGGTCCCCAGATTCGTCTAAGTGTTTGTTCCAAAAATTACGCATTCGATACAATGCCACTGATACAACATTAAGACGAAGGAAATAGAAAAGTAGTGGTTTATTAGCTGCACCTGATCAAGGCTCGTGCGATAGCCAACATCAAGTTTCACTATTAAAACACATTGAAAAACAAAAAACCTTGGTCGCCTTACCCGAATACCATCCACTCCTATAATCCTTAGGACCTGGAAACTTGAGAAGCTTTATAAAGTAGGATGGAATCTGAGGAGCATCCAAGACGCTATGGCTCCTCAAGCTATACACATAGTCATAGTGGACATTAGGTCCAAGCCTAGAGCCACTGCACTTTTAGCAAACACTTTATAGACAATGATATGTGATTCCAACAATGGATATCACAAGCGTGTTAAGTTCACATGGCAACAAAGGTATAGATTTGGTCCACTCGAATCGAATTTATTACAAGTATTCCTTGGCGCTTACTTTATGTACAAGCCTCACAATGATCACTCAAATAGGGCGTATTTGCTTCACTCACTCAAATAGGGCATTTTGCCTTTGGCACGCCCTTTACAAGCTTTACAAGTGACAACCAACAAAAAGGAACACGGACAAGCACAAGCATTACACCGAACAAGCCGTTTACAATTTTGTCCGTGACAATGTGGTTGACACGTGTCACACGTCATCACTAACAATCTGATGAAACACATGTATATGGTCGTTTTGAGAAGGGAATTGGGAAGGCCCATTCTCAAATCACAAGAAGGGAATAAATATTCCATAAAATAGAACTAATTTGATGCACAGGGTGCAAAATATGGGGATTGAACCCCAGACTTTCTATTAGGGAGACAAACACTCTACATTCCAAGAGTAGGAACAAGGTAAACGTGTGTATCATCTGTTGCATATATGAGGTCAGTATCATCTTTGACCATATTTTGGTTACTAAATCAAATAGGTCACAGTATTTCGCCCAGTTAAAGCTAACTCCAGAATGGAGGCTATGACATGTTTACCAAGAAGGCTTCTGATTCTTTGAGGGGGCAAATCATATATGCACCTTTAGTAGGATAAATACAGTAAGTTGGAATTATGCTAGTGTACACTCGATATTGCCCCTGATATATAAGTAAAGCAGTGCATTAGTTAAATTGATCAGTTTATTCCTTGCACTGGTTCAGTGAAGAATAAAAGAATAGCATAATGCTGGTATCCATGGCTCGTCACTCAATTTAAGTAGGACCATTATGTGCTCTGGTAAATAAAAATATAAGAATCCATGAGGCTGCATAATGAACTCTTAAGGTCTTATTTCTCTTAAAGTATTTAAGATTCCAAAAATTTCTTTACATCATTAATGGTTTGCTGAATTTCTTTTCTTTTGCATAGGTGCTACATTTGTGATTATTATGGCCTCTGTGAATGAATTGCATGAGGTACTCTATGGAGAGGAGGATGTAGCAAAAGGTTTATATATATGTTCCCCATTGTGGTTCTGAGCTTATTTCTTTTATTTATTGTTGCCTTTTCAACTCTTTCATGTTTTGTAGGATTATGCAAAGGTTCAGTCATTATCTTTCGATCAACATTGTCTCCGAGTCATACTCAGAAGATAGAGAAGTATCTCACAGGTCCAAAGAAATGATATCTTGAAAGTTTCATTTATCTAGTGTACAGAGTACAGGCAACTTTGGTAGAGCATACTTGACAAAATATCTTCATTTTGATTTATGCTATGGGTGGCTTCACACTCTATTGTGCATGATGGAACATTTGCCAAGTTCTCTCTAAATCCTAACCTATGAAATTTTTTCAAATCTTCAGTGTGCGTGAGGTGTTGCTCTGCATGCATCTTGTTCTGTTTGATGTTTTCAAACATTTTATTAGATGTGTATCCTAAATATACTTTTCTGTGCTTTTTACCAATTGTTGCTCTTATCACACTGAGGATGTTACTTGATAGTAAATACTTGGGTGAGTTTTTGACTGAAATAAATTTGTAATGGTGATTTTGTAAAGAACTGTGAGTTACAAGGATCATCTTCTACTATATTTATGGTTCTGTTTTTGTTCACAATTTAAAGATGCTATCTGTGACTAAGTAGCTGTTCTTTTGTGCAGAGGAGGTAGGAGATGTGGCTTTTGTTGATGCACACTTTTTCGTGGAGTTTCTGAGGAGATGAATGGAAAAATTATTGTGAGCTATATGCATGGCATTTAATATGTTAAACACTTTTATCCAATATATTAAAGAGGTTATTGACATTCAGCTATTTCTAGATTGTTGCATCTGGGCGTGGAAGGACAAATGAAAAAATTCAACCTTTCTTCTCTGGTGAAATATATGACTAACATGATGCCTCATGCATTATCATACTTTTTTTCAAGATATCTGACTATGTGTCACCTGAACAGCTATTAGCAAAAAGGTCTATTGTTGTCATGATGAAATTGGTGCTGGAAGGTAACTGCTTTTCTTGTGGTTTCTTTTTCCAGGGCTTTAATAAGCAAATTCTTCATGTGTATTTTATCTTGTCTTTTTGGTTTAGTTATTGACTGTCTTGTTTATCCACATTCTTTTTTGTAGTAAGATTTGGGCTGTGAATAGTCTTCTGGAGGGCATTCATCTTGTTGCTTCTGTGGAAGCCATATATCTTGGAGTTAGAGCAGGACTTCATCCAATGGTTCTCTATGACATAATTTCAAATGCTGCTGGAAGTTCATGGTAGTTACACTATATTTAAAGTCATGTTTTTTCTTATTAAGTAAATTGGTCTTCTTTCACTTTCTGATGTAGTTTTGTGTATTTGATCTTGCATCCTCTCTTTGGTGCATTGTATACTCTACCATCGTCGCTACTTTCTTATACCATGGGTTCTAAGATATATGTGCTATGCTGCAGGGATACTCTATATCCTGTGTAAGCCCATATAGAGTCCACATTTAGGATGCTGGCATGCTATATGCAGCCAGGTTTATTATTTTCCATTGCTTTTCATTTGTCTCTTCCATTATTGTGCATGTGTTTTCATGAGGTTCAACTGTGACTCCAATACCCTTAGCCTTACCGCAAAGTACCCATGATGACACATTACAATGTGGTAATCTGGTTATGCACTTAAAAGGAACATTAGAAAGCAAAAGATTCTGATAATTAGACACAGAACTGACCAAGATGCTTATCTTCAAGGCCATCTGAACATGGTTTGTAGAACACATTGTGCCTGCATGCAATGAATGGCACTGCTTGTATTTGAACACCTTAATCAGTCACGTGTGATTAACTGTCCTATTTAGTACTGCACTGTTTCTGCTTAATAGTGTTGTTATGTTCTGTCTGTGTCCATAATGACATATTGGTACCCAATATTTAACCTAAACCATGGATGCTGACTGGCTTGTCTTATGCAGAGAAGGCATAGGGCATTGCATGTGCTATGCTAGCATGTAAAAAATTGGTGGCTTATCCCAAATTGTATGACTTATCAGTGAAATCTGTGTGTAGTTTTGGAGGTCAATTAAGTTTGTTGTAACAATCAATTATTTTTTGATAAAGTCTTACAGGTCCTAGAAGATCTAAGAATCCTGGTTTAAAGGGTGTTATGTCAGTCGATCTAATCTGCAAGGGGTATTTGCCTTTAAAGGGGATCATTTTATGCTACTTGCTATAGTTCACATCATATGGCATTTAAGTTATTGAAAACAATATTTCTTGGTGTTAATTTAAGTAGTTCCATGTCATGAGTAGATGACAAATTTGTTTGGTGTATAAAACTAGATGGGTGAATTTCTAAAAGCTTGTGCTAAACCATTTTGGGTAATACATGATTAAGAGCCTCTTCAATCAGGTTATTTGGATACTAGGTAACAATTGGTTGGGGATCTATCCTAGCTAAAAGGTTGATTGGTGTTCCTAGCAAGAATGACTACTTGTGAACCATGCAACTAGCTTGTCATAGTATGGAGCCACCATTGTGGTGCTATCAGTCACGTGTCACCATTGTGGTGCTATTAGACTAGTTTGATGAGGACACTAAGCATTTGAAAAAGGAGATTGTAGTGGCCTAAATACTTGGTTCGATAGCCTATTGACATGTGAATCAAGGTAAACCAGGTAGTTTGCCTGATATAATGCATGTATGACTTACTACAAGGTTTGTACTAGCCATTAGGCCTTATCTGGGGACTGTACTACTCAGTACAGGTCTTATACCGAGTAGCAACTTTTTTTTTATGTTTTAGTTTTTTTCTTCCTTTTTTCGAAATTCATTACGTATCAGCAAACATGGTCCAAGCTAGCTTGGACTGTATTGGTCCGAAAGCCCAATTAAAAACCATAGTTGGGACTATTATTAGTAGCTTAAGCATATTCGTTGACATAATTAAGACCAAGGTTCACCATGCTGCCTGGAATGGTGTGGTACAAATAGTACATATCGATCCGATAGGGAATCGGCACGCGGACCACCTTTTACCGAGTGGTCTATTGTTGGATCCCTCATATCGCCTGATATGCGGTATGTACAAGGCAAAACGATCGAAATCCGATTGTTACTGACCTGTATCAGTTGGTCATGGTTGGATTTCGATCGATATCAAATAAGGGCTAGATTGACCGTCCCCTCTTTCACTCTCTCAAACTCTTTCTCACTCACATCTGGGCTAGTGACAACGAGGAGTCACGACAACGATGAAGGAATAATGGCACATATCTCTCAAAGTTCCACACCCAACTTTGTGACTGTTGAGTGTTTATGGTTCCTTGAGTAGTCTGACTCGATGTTGTTTAGCTCTGGAGGCCACATTCTGACCGAGGGGATCTTCCTTTTGTTGGAGATACTGTTCTTCTTCACACCGGTGAAAGAGAACAAGAAGTGAGCTACAAAGCTACTCCTCAAAGCCAGAATGTGCTACACAACTGCTCCTAAGAGCCCAAAAAAGATATGTGCCACTATTCCTTCCTAATTTAAAATATTTTTGATGAAATTATGCTAGATTTATATTGTGCCGACACTCAACACACCAGTACAGGGCGGCACATGCCATGCCGGCCAGCGGCCGACATGCCGGCTCGAACTGGTAAGTTGAAGCTTGATTAAGACTAATTTAGTTCTCAAGTTTTCCTTTATCTTCTGCTATTTTCTTGTAATTTTTTTGTTTCTCACTCCTTTCCTGAACTATTTAAATGCTGCTTCAATGTACTGCAATGGGTATCTTCAAGGATATCTTGCACTCTGTATATTGGACTACCTCTCGGTACATGCCATTTATGAAAGATGGTACATGGAAAGGGAGCTTCAGTTGAAACACTACTTTTGTGGTTGCCTACCATTGCACTTGTAGGCTATTGAGGAGGCCGCATATGATATATAATAATTATTATTTTCTTGGTACTCTGATGAAAATCTGTAATTTCCTTTTTTTTTTTAAATTAGTTTCCGTCTTTCAGATCAGTTTGATCTAATTAGGGATGTGTATTCTCTAAAGGAGTCAATCCAATTGACAGCTAGAACCAAAGTGATGCATTTGATTTCATTTGGTTCTTTCTCTATTGTGATATATTTTTATTAAAGAGCTGAAAAACATGAGAAAAATAACTACCAATTGAAGTCCATTTCAGTTGGGAATAACCATCTCAAATTTATTAAACTAATTACTATATGCTTATATATATGAAAACAATAAAATTCATTCTTACATATAGTTTATAACCATGGTTCTTAAATGATAAAAGGAATTGTCAACGGCAGGTTAAGATCCATGTTGCTGACTCCAAATAGGTTGTGACTTTGCAGCTTGTTGTTGTTTTAAACAGTATACATAAAAGCATAATTCAAATGCATTTTCTCGATATGAAATACAATATTCTTTTTGTAATTTACTGTTATAAATATTATAGTATCTCTAAATTATAATTTTGAAACCACACATAAAAACATGGATGATTTGGTTTGGTTCATATATTTTTCTTTATACCATGCTTGGATTCATTTTCATATTCTGCAAGAGACTTGTCTGGTTTGATTTGAGAATTTGCTGATTTGTGTGAGATCACAATAACTTGGTGAAGATGTGGAATTGTGGATAACATGAAAGTAGTATTTACTGGAGTTGGACATGCCTAAAATAGTACGCCTAGGGACAATGAGATTTTAGAGTTTGTTTTTTCAAAAAAATTTAAAAAAAATCTACACAGTTGGAAATGAAGCATTTGATGCAGAATTTAAGATATCATCCATATATTCTTATGTAGCAATAACTTTTAAGTAGGGTTATGAACTGCAAACTACAAAACACTAATTAGGTGTCTCTTATCACTAATATGGTTTTTAGCTTAAATAATAATGTTTTAGGTTTATACTACAGTAATGTTTTCTCACTATACTGCATTGAGGCTAAGATTTATAAATTGTCATGGTCGAGCAACTTGTAACATAATAGTTTTAGTATTTAACATTTCATCTATGCCAATCTGCTGTAATTTCATTGGTGGATTTTGTGTTTGCAGGATCTTTGTAGATATAATCCCCAAATTGTTGAGTGCTGACCAATTACTCACATATTATTTGAATAATTTGGTGAAAGATACTGTGAGGATCTCAACCGGTTTACTGTCTTTTTTTGCATCATATTTTATTTTAACTCTCACTAGTTATTTGGACTTCTTTTAAAAAATTTAGATATCTTATGCATGGGTTGCAAAATCTGTACTTCTGAATAGATAACACTCAAATGTGTAATGAAATCATAGTTATTTGTGTGCATAAGCGATAATATAGGCATAAACTTTGGTTCTTGCAATTATTATGTATTCCTATGAATTTATGATTGCAAGGCCGTTATCTGGCTTATATAGTTTTTTATTTGTCTAGTTGATATCTGACTAACTAAAGGTATCAATGTGCTTGTGTAAATTATTGCAAGGAACATGCCATGACACTAAGTAATGCTGTTTAGCATGGCTGTTCAAACCATGCTAGTTAACATTGTTGTTGCAGTCGAATGGTAGTGATGCAAATTTTCCATTTGATTAATACAAATAATAAAGCTGTGGCCTTGTGGGCTTGTGGCTATGATTTTGAAGTATCAAGCATGCTAATTCTAACATAGCTTGATAAAATGGGCAAATCCAGGGCATGAGGCTACTACCAATCTGGGATGTTTTTGAATTACTCCATGATGTTTTTGAGTGATTTGTGCTTTGCATTTACATATAACAACCTTTGGTTTACTGCTAAATAATCTGTGTGCCTTCACAATGACTAGTTGTGAAACAGAAAAAAGCCAAGCAGTAAAAATAATTGTGTTTATTATACTTTATCTCAATTGAAGATAATGGTTTAGCTTGGATATTCTGATTATAAATATGGATTTAAACTGACTAAAGTTGAAGATGAATTAAATTTCACAGTTTAGGCATAGTTTTATTTGGGAGGGTGTCATGTCATGAGTATGAGACTTATGACTTTTGATGCAGTGCATTAATAAAATAATATGGCAGCAATGGATTACAAATACTTGTAATTTCAAGTTTCAAGTAATCAAGTTTCGAGACATTGTCATGTCAAATCATGTTGTAAGAATACTATTTGTTGCTCAAACCCAAAAGTTATTGCTGTATGGAACTAACTTCCATTTTTTTAATACAATATCAATTTTTATTGTAAGGAATTTGAATTATGTATTTTTATTTATTTTTTAGGGTTCTTTTTTGCAGAATATTGTAAAGTAACTGTATCTGCAGATAGAAGAATTCTTGTTAATTATTAGGGTAATGATCATTTATAGCCTAATGCTAGGCATACAGCTTACCTTATTCTTGATTTTTTTTTTTTTTTTTGTGTATTCATGTTTCATTTGGTTTGAACTCCATATTAATCTTTGTTGTTGAAGAAAATTCAAAAATAACATTAAGATGCTTTATGTGGTTTGAACTCTGTAATATATTGTCTAATGATTGTAAAACCTCTAAAATGGAAATATTGATATTGGTGTTTTCATTTTTTGTCTGCTATCTTCATCTTTACCATGATAGACAGTGTCCTGTATGGTTTGGGTTAATTTGTTCTTTTTCTTTGAAATAAATATAGGGTCTTGTGATGGGCATGGCGAAATCCATTACCTTTCCTCTTCCATTACTATCTGTGGCGCATCAACACTTAATACATGGTATTAAAGGAAGTAACAGTATTTTCTTAGTGCCTCATGTACACTGACTCTTGCTTTCTTTGCCATGAATTATATATAGACTCTTCACGTAAATATGGAGATGATGCTTCTGCTGCACCATTGAAGGTCCTTCTATTCTTTATGTTCAATCGATAAACTGATAAACTGTTAATTTTAGCTCAAGGATTTTTTGCATGTTATGCTCATAACTTCTTGGTCATCTGATTCTTTAAAGCTCAAATTCTATTCTTGCTCAGACATGGGAACAAATATATGGAGTAGATATCCAGGATGCAGCTAACAAGAAGTCCTATAGCCCAGGGCAACTCGCTGATGAACTTATTCCAACATCAAAGGCAGTGAATAAAATTGGTTTTGTAGGCCTTGGAGCAATGGGATTTGGTATGGCGGCCCATTTGTTAAGATCAAACTTTCATGTTATTGCCTACGATGTAAGGATTCTATTTATTTTGAACATTTAACATTTTATTAATAATTAGGTTATTCCTATGTTTTGAGCAAATTTTTCATGCTGCTAGAGCTTCAAGTATGTACATCTGAATTGGTTGTTTTTGAGTCAGAGTACCCATGTCAGTTAGATACTTGGATCTACTGTAATTAGCAATTTTTAGATTTTTTTTGGGCAACACCAAAGTTCTTATTCTCATAGCTAGATTGGTGTTTCAGACTGTTGAAAATTGATCATGATATGAATGTACCAAAATAGACAATTGGCTGTTCTTTTTTGTGAGTTTTCTGAATGTTTTGTGCTATAATCATGATATAGTTACTATTACTTTTGTAAATAAAAGAAGACATTCAAAAGGTTCACATTGTACTATGTGCTAGCTTATATATATCTTTGGTTTACTGTCTCTCTGTGTGGACAATGCAGATCAGCTGCTGGACGTAAATCCATGAATGTTCTTGCAACTCAATAAGTTTTCATCATTTGTATAAGCTATCCTCATAGATCTTTCTAATAATTTGGTTTTAATTTTCTGTTTGTAAATTAGGTATACAAGCCAACATTATCCCGGTTTGCAGAATTAGGTGGTACCACTGGTGATTCTCCATTGGAAGTATCAAAGGGTATTTTTGATATCTGCGATTCTGCATCATATGCAAATCCAATATTGGAATGTATAGATTGCCTAGATCTTAGATGCCTTTAATTACATTGTTGTCTTAATTTTCTATGTTCAGCTGTCTTTGGGAGAATCAATTTCCTAGACTATTTTGAGCCTATAATTTCCAATCAATTATGCTTAGTTGTTTAATTGCAAAGGATTCTCTCACCGAAAAAAAAAAAGAAAAAAGAAAAAATCTTACATATTAAATGTTTGACGCAACCCACTGGATCTTGCAAATTTGCTGATCTATTTTTTGCCTTGTACTATCTTGGAATTGGAGCTACTGAGTTACCAAAATTCATTTGGTCAGCCAAAAGGATATTTTTGTGGTTTTATAACATTGATTACTTATATTAACTGAGGCTCAGTTTGGTTAAACTTCTTCAACATTTATGCTATTAATGCCATGTTTTATTTTTCAGTTAGATTGGTACATACCATGCAATACAAATCGATCCGATGGTGTGTCGGGTTGGCAACACGGATATGGCATGTGTCTCCAAAATACCATGTACATTCAAATCTTAAAATAAGTTGTGGTGCATGCTAGCATCTTCGTGTCTCAAATATGCTGGGATATGATCATGGGCCCTATACTCAAAAGTCAAAACATCAAACCATGATCCATGCACCAGTTTTGAGCAAAAAAGGAAGGGATCTATAGCCATCATAAGTCTATCAATTATAAGGCCTATCATAGTCTTCGCTTTTTGGTTTAGACTTTAGAGACATAAAATCTGAGAAGTAGAGTTGGTGTTTATGCAATCCAGCAGGTAATTTAAATTAAAGAAACCTGTCTTCTAGCTTCTTTATGGGAGAAATATAGCATGCTACCCTTATTTGAGAACTAAGTTGTATTCTCAAATCAAGTTGCATAGCTCTTTCCCAGTTGTGCTTCGCAAGGAACAATAGAACGCAAACCTTTCTAAATCAATGTATTCTAGCTTGTTTTCCTCAAGTATTCCTTCATTTCTCTGGATGTAGTAATCACCATATACATACCGGATCTGCAAAGTATTCATCCATCTTAACAAAATAGCCTTTTGGGTAAGCAAATACAAAATTCTTGTTCCCGTATGATTTGGTCTTAAATCATTGCTGAGAGAATATTTTCTTTTACTCCTAGATACATGAGAAATATAATACTATCTTCATGCAAGTTTTTTGCATTTAGAGACATCGTGGCCAAATTTTCTAATTTAATTAGTTTCATAATATATGCTCATTGGGATAAAAAAAACAGGTTACAATAAATATTAGTTGATAATAGTTCATTTGACTTGGAGTATTATGGACTTGTTATTTTATTGGTCGTCAGATACATATGTAAGAGATAAAACTCATATAGTAAATTGTTTGTTTTAGTATTTTATCAGTTGATAACTTGGCATAACAACTGGTGCAATAGGTGTCTTTACTGAGTGAAAACAATTCTTCTGATCAGAAATTGAATGTTCTAAATATTTCTGAAAATCTTTGTTCCATTGAATTATTTATATCCACATTAAGTCAGGAATCCGGATTTATGGATCTCTTGTGTTGCAAAATAAATGGAACTTGATTCATTATGGATGATATTGTATTGACAATCTACTTGTTCTTTATGCCATTGTTTGTTAAAATCATAAGTAATTTGTATGTTGTCATATAACACGACATGTTCCTTGTCTTTTTTTGGTAACTACAATTATAGTACTAGAATGCTTCATTTATTTGATTACCATGTATGTCTCAGGTGTAGAAGTGCTTATAATCATGGTCGCTAATGAATCACAAGCTGAAAATGTATTGTTTGGAAATGATGGTTCTCTTTCAGGTAATTCCTGTTGGCAAAGAAGTATAACTTCTACTAGAACAAAAATCATTTATTTCACATGTGAATGGAGCTTTTGGAGATTATTAATTATGTTTTATTTTCAGCACTTCCTTCTGGAGCAACCATTATTGTTTCTTCAACAGTCTCCCCTGGGTTCCTGATTGGTCTTGAACAACGCTTAAAAGGTGGGCCTTATTATAGATGTCTTATTAAATTGTGACAGAAATTAAAAAGAGAATGGAAATATGTCTATTTATGCACTTTTTATAATCTAATCAAAAGAGTTTGTGTTTGTGGCTCAAACTGATGGACTTTTAGTTACAACTTACAGTTCCTAAATCTTCTGAAAGTTTAAATAGTTTCAGTTTCAAGCTAAACTTCTGAAAACTTAGACTTTTCTTCAGTGTATATTTTTATCCTTCTGATTGTTTTGTTATTTTGGCTCATTAAATGGCCTAGATGCCCTTCCCGACCAAAAACTATTCTGGAGGTGTATTTAAGTATTTTGTTCCAAAAGTTAATATAGTTACTCATAGCTCGGAGGATATTTTGTAATACAACTATGAATACTTCCATCTTTCACGATACAAATCCAATTTCTCTTCTTTAGGTCTATTTTTTCTCTACCCTGTTGTCTATTTGTCACAAGTCCTTGACGTTGGGTTGAAATATGTGTTTCTAAACATATTTCACTTTTTATAATCTAATCAAAAGAGTTTGTGTTTGTGGCTCAAACTGATGGACTTTTAGTTACAACTTACAGTTCCTAAATCTTCTGAAAGTTTAAATAGTTTCAGTTTCAAGCTAAACTTCTGAAAACTTAGACTTTTCTTCAGTGTATATTTTTATCCTTCTGATTGTTTTGTTATTTTGGCTCATTAAATGGCCTAGATGCCCTTCCCGACCAAAAACTATTCTGGAGGTGTATTTAAGTATTTTGTTCCAAAAGTTAATATAGTTACTCATAGCTCGGAGGATATTTTGTAATACAACTATGAATACTTCCATCTTTCACGATACAAATCCAATTTCTCTTCTTTAGGTCTATTTTTTCTCTACCCTGTTGTCTATTTGTCACAAGTCCTTGACGTTGGGTTGAAATATGTGTTTCTAAACAGAAAATGACTTTATGATATAGCATCAAAATCTCATTGAGTAAGCTCTTTTATATTGACACTTTGTTTGCTTTCAGCAAACTTCGATATTTGTTGATGACTTGATATACAATGAACAAGTTGTTGAATGTGAATCACATGTTGACAATATTCTCTATGTGATCGTAACAGCTTGACACTTGGTATGTAGGAGACAAACAAGTTGTTGAACATGAATCACATGTTAAAAATATTGACACTTTGTTAGTTTGTTTGCCTTCAGCAAACTTCAATCTTTGTTGATGACTTGGTATATAATGAAAAAGTTGTTGAATGTGAATCACGTGTTAGCAATATTCTCCATCTGGTCCTTACAGCTTGACACTTGGTCTGTAGAGACAATGACTAATGAAATCTGGTAAAATTAGGGATATTTCAGACTGCACCATCTACTCACTTGTGTTGATACTTTTGCATCTACCCCTAACATCCATTTAAAATTATAATTTATTTATATATATAATTTGTTTTTCTTCTGCTATAATTTTTATATGTACTCACATACATAAATTTATAATAATTAAAAACTGTTACAAACTTTAAAAATTAAAATTAGTAAAGAATCAAAAGTGTAAGTGGTTCATTGGCCAGCATGTTGGCATGTCTCTTTGAGGGCCTAGGCTATAATATTTCTAGCTTGACTCTCGTTTCAACCCATATCATTACATAATTACTAGCTCTCCCAAAAATTTATAGCACAACAAATTTCATAGCTATCCTGTTCCTCTATACTTCAATAGATGTTACAAATGGGAGGCCTATAGAACTAAGAACTCAGGAGAGAAGCTTCTAGATATCAGCTAGTTGGAGAACGATATGGACATTTTTAATTCATTTTAAATAGAAAGTCAGCAAGTGTGCTCCATCCTTCGTAGCAAGGCATAGAAATACTCTTAACTTTTAGAGGGCAAATAGATTCTCTAATAATTTTGTTTAAAATCCAAAAATTACATTGACCATTTTAGATTCTCAAAGATATTGTCTAAACTCAATGGGGGCACCCCTAGAGAACATTAAGATAGAACGAAGGAATAGAAAAGTAGTTTGTATTAGTTTGATACTGCACTGATCAAGGCTCGGACCGATATGGTATTAGTTTGTATCTGTGTACCAACACTCGATAGCCAACAAATATCGAGTTTCAAAATATTAAAACACATTGAAAAAACAAAAAAAAAACCTTGGTACAGGGCGGCCCTGTACGATCCTATACCGGGCATACCATCCACTTTACCTAGTGCTCATACCAGAAAGTTATGGGCCTAATAAAACACCACTTGTGAATTATTGGACTGAAAATACTGCTCATATTGTACCATTTTGGGTGGAAACCTTGAGAAGACATTTATAAAGTAGGATGGAAATGAAAATTAACTGAGGAGCATCCAAGGGTCAATAATATCCCAATATGGCTCCTCAAGCTATACACATAATGTTGTAGCATAGTCATAGTGGATAAATTAGGTCTGGAGCAAGCCTAGAAAATGATTAAGAAATGCATTGAAAGAGACAACATGCATTGATCCATTAAGGAATCTTTGTGTTTGAATACGTACTAATCCAATATGAATGGTTGTTACTGCTTGTTATTAATTTGATATGTGATGAGCATAACTCATCAACATTGTATGAGCTATGAAGGATAAAATTATTGCAGTGCACAGAGAATTACATGTATTAATTGCCATTTTGTGTTAAGTTCATAAGATTTATCATGTCAGCATCTTTGTAGTATGTTGTGTTTGTATACCATGCCTGGTTTAAGGCTTTATAGATTGTGCCACTTCACATGGAAAATCATTCAGGTCCATCTCATATTTAGATGCTTCCATGATGCCTTTTTAGAGTTTAGAGATATTTGAGCCTTAACCAACGGTAGTCAAGTCTCCCAATTTTTTAGCCTTACACCAGTAAGAACTTGATAATCTAAAATCAATATGGTAGTCGACATTCTAAATTCCTAATAGTATTGAAAACCCTGGTTATTGTATTGTAGCCTTCAATCCATAATATTTTGTGCTTCCATTAAAAGACTACATTTTTCTCATAGATGAAAACAAGGGTTTCAATTTGGTGGATGCACCAAGATCGTGTGGTGTTAAAAGGGCAGCTGAAGGAACACTCACGGTAAAATTTAGTTCTTGATGCCTTTATGTTAACTAAATTTCCTTCAAATGATGCATATCAGGAAACCCAAGTGCAAGGTTTTCTTATCTGTTGGTTTTCTCTTCTTAAATACTTAGATTATGGCTTCAGGCACTGATGATGCTCTTTCAAGCGCTGGTAATGTTCTTTCAGGTAATAATTCTTTGACTTGGTCATTGTTAGAAAAAGAATCATTCTTTTTCTGTTTTGAAATAGTTGGAAGGATGCAGATATTTAACATGTATGTATTTCAGCACTAAGTGAGAAGCTCTATGTCATTCGAGGTGGATGTGGAGCGGCAAGGTAATTACATTCTAACTTGAAATGCATTGGAAAAGTTAGCTCAATAATTCAACGTTTATCTCATTTATTTATAATTATTCCTCAAGAAAAGAGTTCTACTATATTAAACTTGAGAAATAAGTTCTTTTATATTACAATTGAGAAGGGATTCTGTTCTATCAAAAGTTATCAAGGGATTGGAATGTGAAGAACTTATTTTTCTGTCTTCTCGATTCTGTCATGCTGACAGCATACTATATGTAGCCTAAAAAAGAACATATTATTATCTTGAATCATGATATACAGACAGTTTATTAACTACTGAGAGAGTAAACATTAGGAACTTATTAACGTTTGCTTTTCTATCCAGTTCTGTTAAAATGGTTAATCAGTTGCTTGCTGGAGTTCATATAGCTGCAGCAGCTGAAGCAATGGCATTTGGAGCTCGGCTGGGATTAAAAACCAGAGAACTATTTGAAATTATAATGCATGCAGGAGGTTTTTCATGGTTTGTTCTTGCATTTTTTTTCACTTATTTAGAAGTTTTCATTAAATTGAGTACATTACTTTTCTGCATGAGTGAAATAAAATAGGTCGATTGGGTTCTGCTTCCAATCACATATGGTAAGGAAAGGTCAACATAACTCTTTGTTTCAACTTAACTTTCTCAGGAAATTTCATATTATAAAGAATCAAAGATACATTTTTGTTGGCATTTTTCAAAATTGGCTGGGGGTATAGACCTAAATTATTTGGGATCATGTCACTCCAAAACTAAATCTAATTTCTATTTTTCTTCCTCACATGGTAGTCTTATTGCACAACCCTCGTTGGAGAGCTATCTCTTTCTTGCTTGATAATGATGAACCAGCTCCATTTCAATTTCCTGTTCTCACCATTGATATGCTGTGCCAACATCTACATTTTCACTCCTATATTTTGATCATCTAAGTGGTTCTTCTCCTTTTACATTGGCAACAATTTTTATTGGGATGGGGCTTTGGTTAGGTGATAAAAGTGCTACTAATCAAGTATTAAAATTTCAGCTGCACTAAGTGTCAGCCCGCTGTGAGAAAATGGAATGTTAATTGTTACATTTCATGCCACCTGTGCTAAAATTTCTTTTGATGCTTTTGCCGCTATATTGGAGTTTTACCATTGTCATATTATTTAATTATTGAGGATGATGATGGTTTTACTGACTAGGATGTCCAATTTTGGGATTTTTGAAATTTATAAAATAAATCATTGTCAGTACTAGATGAATATATGTTGTTCATAATTATGTCAAAATAAAATCACATAGTTTTATTTATTTTGTTGGTATATGATTGGATCGTCCTTTAAAATGATTTTGACTTTTTATCTTTCATTAGATTGCTATCCTTGTATCTTATAGTAACTAAAATCATGCATCATTGATTCCTTTCAGGATGTTTGGGAATCGTGTCCCTCACATGTTAGAAAATGACTATACACCGTGACTCTGCAGTTGATATCTTTGTGAAAGATCTCGTATGAATTCGTTTCTATTTTTCACTTATTCTTTTGTGAACTTCTATTTGTGGATGTAAAGTTGACTATGGTTTTACATATACATCTGATTCTTTCTTTCCTGTTCTTGATTGATATTTGTAGGGAATTGTATTGAATGAAAGCTCCAATCTTAAAATCCCACTTTATTTATCAAGTGTGGCTCACCAACTTTTTCTATCAGGTTAAGTTCATTTTCCTTAACATCCCACTTGGATGTGTTTTCATTGCTTTTTATTGTGCACCTTCTCTTCCTTTTAGTGAGACTTGTCATACTATCCTCATCAAATCTACTTTGTGCAAACAAGTTCATATTTCAGCACTAGGATTTAACAGGAGATGTGAGGATCCATTTTCTTGTAGTAATTGGATTTGTCTTTTCAACCTTTAGGTATGCCATTATACTAAAAATACTTCTTGATAACTTTAAGCTAATCAAGGAACTCTTCAGGTCGAGATTGGTATTGTAACTGTGACAAATCAGTCTTGATATTTGTCATTTGCATGGAGAAACTTCTCCATAGCATACACTTCCATAACTCGTCTAAATGCTAAGAGGTTCACATCTTTGGATTTGTCACTTGCATAACTATGACTTGAACTTCTAGGGCCAGGAGTTCCTTGATGTTCAAGGCACATGGTATAATCTTTAGCCTATTTCATAGAGATCCAATTCCTTAAACCTTTTATCTTCTTGTATCTGGTCATTCTTTCACAGCATTGCCCTTTACCTCTTCTACTTATCATAAGAAGAGGAAAGTTGTCCAAGAGCATAATAAGGTTCTAATGTCAAATAATGTGGAACAAGGAGAGAAGAGGGTAAGAGAACTTGGCATATGAAAATGATACCTATTTCTTGGTCTTAACTAAGAGCTCTATTGTAATTCATAGGTTGATATGGGCTAATTCAAATTTTGCTTCAGAAGCGCCTCTCCCCCCTCTTACAGGTTTCTACATATTGAATATCCCAAGTTCTCAACTGCAAACAAGGCAATTAATTGTCTGTGTTTATCCTATATAGATGTTTCCCAA
This sequence comes from Musa beccarii, assembly GCA_024322285.1. Taxonomy (NCBI): domain Eukaryota; kingdom Viridiplantae; phylum Streptophyta; class Magnoliopsida; order Zingiberales; family Musaceae; genus Musa; species Musa beccarii. The sequence goes on along the minus strand of CM044401.1, from coordinate 20,455,525 downwards.
ACCACAAATGTAGGAATGAAATGCAGAAATCCAGATTTTCATACCTTTTGCAGACTTGATATCAAAATTTCTAGGAGCTGGTGAAAGATATTATGTGCTTGCCTCTCTGCTCGCGGATAGGATGACTCCACATAGCAGTCTCCTGTATGATCGTGGACCCTCACCATGAAGATGAGTCTTTCACAGCCCCTTCTAGGGTGGCACTAATGGTTGGAAGAGACGGGAAGAGTGAGGAAAGAATAACTAATTTGTTTTGAGAGGATGAACCTCACCTCCCACCTATTTATAATGATGTGACTACGTCCTTTGTCAATAGTCCTTGTCAAATAATACTTTGGGAGTCCCCTTTTTACTTGGGTAATTGGGGAACCTGGACGTGTCTGTCATGGGTGCTCAGTTCAGTTCCAAACCTGAAAATCCAAAAATAACTTTTCATAAAGACAACCATTACTGATTGATACTGTTAGATAACACAATAATATTGTTTGGTCCGCTTAGATTTTAGATATTCAACATTCCAATTTATCAAAGTTATCTGGCATTAGACAGTTCATTTCCTTTTGATCTAAGAGAATGGTGGCCATACAGCACTATCCATGCCCCTCATTATTTAACCATTCAACTTTGATTCTATGAGCTATCTCTTGTTGCAGGTTCATCATCTGGTTGGGGTCGATGTGATGATGCCGCTGTTGTCAAGGTATAAATTTTTGGTGGTCTAAGTTCCATCTTCTTTTCTTTTCTTTTTTATGTTTAGTTTCTTAACTTTACTAGATACATGAAAGCTTTAGCAGGACAATCAAAGAGACGTTAATTACCATCAATGGAAAATATAACTTCCATGTGATTTATGAGTGGTGCTACTCAAACTCTAATTGTTTTTAAATGTTATTTGTGGAGCTGACCATGGAAAAATTCGTTCTCCAATTCAATGGGGCTGATTGAGATATTGGGTTGTCATACTGTGGACTAAACCTACCAGCCCCTCAGATATGGTGGAAAAAGTTGTTTGACCTTCAGATAGAGAAGATTGAGAGATGAACTCACACTGCAACTTTTTGGGTCGTCTAAAGGAAAGCAATAACATAGTTTTTCATGGGTGCCTCTAACAACTAAAATGATCATTCCTAGCACACCCATCTTTGTTTCAAAGGATTCCAAGCATTTTTCAGCCTATTCCAAATTGCAGATTTTGATGGTTTTATGGATAAAGGATCAGCCCATTATGTAGTTTTAAATTTTTAATTACATTTTCTTCTCTTTTCTTTCTTCTTTTATATTTCTGTTGTGTATTCTACTTCTTCCCTTATATTTGTTCCATCTCCTTGTTGAAATAAGCCTGCAGCTGAGCTTTTCCGCTTAAATAAAAAAATTTGCTACCAAATAGATCTGTTTTTCATTTGTGCAAGCATAGCTTGTTCAGGCCTCAACTGACTGATATTCAGAAATTTGACTGAATTCCATGCTGCAATTTTCTGAAATACTTCACTGGTATTAAGTATTATGTTTTAATGCATGAGTGTGTTCTTTCCTGGCTACATCTAGTGGAAGGAAAGTTTAGTTTCTAGGTTATGTTTTTGATCTGATGAAACCTTGTTCTTTGACAGGTATATGAAACATTAACTGGTGTTAGAATTGAAGACAAAAACCCTATTATTAGTAAAGTAGATATGTTCAAGTCTCTCCCACCAGAATGGCCTGGGAATCCATTGAATATCTTAGTTCAATGGAATGTCAAAATAAATCAAAAGTTTTAGTCGTCTTAGATGATGATCCGACTGAACTCAAACTGTCCATGACATAGAAGTCTTGACAGAATGGTAAGATTTCCAGGCTATCATGTTACAATTATTCTCATGATTCTCAGATTCATTTCCTTCTTCAGATTTTGATGATTTGTCATCAAGGATAACGAGTCGTTGATAGAAACAAACATTGGTTATATTTTTGTTACACATAAATTGTTGTTGGTCTTACTTTTTGTTGAATGTTGGAAATGTAGGAATATTGAGATGCTTGTTGAACAGTTCAGCAAAAGGCCTACATGTTTTTCATTTTAACTAATTCACGATCTCTGACCACTGAGAAGGTATTGTTTGACAAAAGCATTATGGTCTATATACCTATTTTGCAACATTTTTAGTACTTAAATTGATCAATCTCTTTGTTATCAAGGAATACATGCATCACAGTTATGAAATTTAGGTATCTTTCTTCTGAGAGTAATATCCTTCCTGTGACATTCACAGGCTATTTTGTTGACCAAAAACATATGTAGAAATGTAGAAGCTGCAGCTAAAGCAGTGAAGGGCATTGATTTCACTATAGTACTAAGAGGTGATTCAACTCTTCGAGTCACTTTCCTGAGGTAAGGCTTCAATTCTTCTTGTTTGTTTCACTGATAAAATTCTCAAGGATACATTTGTATGTGTTTTTGCACTTGTGGAGATACAACATAGAAGGCATATGTCATGTTGTGCCATTGTCGCACACCTGCAATATGATGGTAAACAGGACAGCATCATACACTCAGTCTACAATATTTACCATGTGGATGAATTTTGACCCTAGCATACACTATGCTCTGTTTTTCATTTTTTCTTTCTTACTTTGAGTTAATCATGCACAATATGATAATAGTTCTCATATATTGTCTAAATCTGAGAATTTTTCCAGGAAGCATATGCAGTAGTATCAGTACTAGGAGAGATGGATGCATGGATCATTTGTCCTTTCTTTCTACAAGGAGGACGTTACACTATTGATGATATCCACTATGTTGCAGATGCTGATAGGTATATCATGAATTTGCAAACTGGAGTTGTAAATTCTAAAAATCATCACTGCCTCCCTCTCCTTCAGCCTCATATTGGTGACATATGTAGGCTTGTTCCTGCTGGAGAGACCGAGTTTGCTAAAGATGCTGCATTTGGTTATAGATCTTCCAATCTGAGAGAGTAAAGAAAGGAACTTTTCAACATTATTTTATCAACATAAAGTTTTGATAGAATGAAGAGGTAAATTTGATTCTTCATCTAAATAATAGTGGGTTGAAGAGAAAACAAAAGGACGAATTCCAGCCAACAATGTTTCATCAGTTTCTATTAACCTCTTGCGTAAAGGAGGGCCAGCTGCTATCTGTGAGCATCTTTGTAACCTGCAAAAGGTATAAAGAATATTAAAATGTGACTCAAACTGTATTATTTGTTTTTGATATACTAGATCTTAATTCTTGGTTAGGAACATCTTTTTTAGGTGCATTTATTTACTTCTAGATTGTCTTCATACCTAAATTCATATAAATTACTAAAGCAATTTGTCTTATGCCTACTGCAATAAAATTAATTCTTATATCTATTTTCTTAGAAATTCATGATATGCTTGATAGGGTTCAATATGCATTGTAAATGCTACAAGTGAAAGAGACATTTCTGTTTTTTCTGCAGGCATGATACAGGTAAGCTAATTTACCAAATCTTTTAAATGTAGTTGTTTTTTTCTTCTTCGTTAACATCTTAAGCATTATGCAGGCTGAAATAAAAGGAAAACGTTTCTTATGCCGAACTGCTGCAAGTTTTGTGTCTGCTCGAATTGGAATAGAGCCAAGACCTCCCATCTGCCCAAGTGATCTTGGCATAACCAAAGACACAAGTGGTGGCCTCATCATTGTGGGCTCATATGTGCCTAAAACAACAAAGCAGGTCTGACTTTTCCGTTTCTCTATTGTGTTGATTATTTTATTTCAGTTAACTTAATTCTGCTCTGAGCTTAAGTGACATCTCGGTACCAAAAGGGTTTCAAATAGGAGCATTTTGCCTTTGGCCAGACAGGCTCTGACATGACAACCAACCAAAAGGGACACGGACAAGCACAAGCATTACACCGAACAAGCCGTTTACAATTTTGTCCGTGACATCTCGGTACATGCCATTTATGAAAGATGGTACATGGAAAGGGAGCTTCAGTTGAAACACTACTTTTGTGGTTGCCTACCATTGCACTTGTAGGCTATTGAGGAGGCCGCATATGATATATAATTATTATTATTTTCTTGGTACACTGATGAAAATCTGTAATTTCCTTTTTTTTTAAATTAGTTTCCGTCTTTCAGATCAGTTTGATCTAATTAGGGATGTGTATTCTCTAAAGGAGTCAATCCAATTGACAGCTAGAACCAAAGTGATGCATTTGATTTCATTTGGTTCTTTCTCTATTGTGATATATTTTTATTAAAGAGCTGAAAAACGTGAGAAAAATAACTACCAATTGAAGTCCATTTCAGTTGGGAATAACCATCTCAAATTTATTAAACTAATTACTATATGCTTATATATATGAAAACAATAAAATTCATTCTTACATATAGTTTATAACCATGGTTCTTAAATGATAAAAGGAATATCAGCGACAGAGTTAAGATCCATGTTGCTGACCCCAAAATAGGTTGTGACTTTGCAGCTTGTTGTTGTTTTAAACAGTATACATAAAAGCATAATTCAAATGCATTTTCTCGATATGAAATACAATATTCTTTTTGTAATTTACTGTTATAAATATTATAGTATCTCTAAATTATAATTTTGAAACCACACATAAAAACATGGATGATTTGGTTTGGTTCATATATTTTTCTTTATACCATGCTTGGATTCATTTTCATATTCTGCAAGAGACTTGTCTGGTTTGATTTGAGAATTTGCTGATTTGTGTGAGATCACAATAACTTGGTGAAGATGTGGAATTGTGGATAACATGAAAGTAGTATTTACTGGAGTTGGACATGCCTAAAATAGTAATGCCTAGGGACAATGAGATTTTAGAGTTTGTTTTTTCAAAAAAATTTAAAAAAAATCTACACAGTTGGAAATGAAGCATTTGATGCAGAATTTAAGATATCATCCATATATTCTTATGTAGCAATAACTTTTAAGTAGGGTTATGAACTGCAAACTACAAAACACTAATTAGGTGTCTCTTATCACTAATATGGTTTTTAGCTTAAATAATAATGTTTTAGGTTTATACTACAGTAATGTTTTCTCACTATACTGCATTGAGGCTAGGATTTATAAATTGTCATGGCCAAGCAACTTGTAACATAATAGTTTTAGTATTTAACATTTCATCTATGCCAATCTGCTGTAATTTCATTGGTGGATTTTGTGTTTGCAGGATCTTTGTAGATATAATCCCAAATTGTTGAGTGCTGACCAATTACTCACATATTATTTGAATAATTTGGTGAAAGATACTGTGAGGATCTCAACCTGGTTTACTGTCTTTTTGCATCATATTTTATTTTAACTCTCACTAGTTATTTGGACTTCTTTTAAAAAATTTAGATATCTTATGCATGGGTTGCAAAATCTGTACTTCTGAATAGATAACACTCAAATGTGTAATGAAATCATAGGTATTTGTGCATAGCGATAATATAGGCATAAACTTTGGTTCTTGCAATTATTATGTATTCCTATGAATTTATGATTGCAAGGCCGTTATCTGGCTTATATAGTTTTTATTTGTCTAGTTGATATCTGACTAACTAAAGGTATCAATGTGCTTGTGTAAATTATTGCAAGGAACATGCCATGACACTAAGTAATGCTGTTTAGCATGGCTGTTCAAACCATGCTAGTTAACATTGTTGTTGCAGTCGAATGGTAGTGATGCAAATTTTCCATTTGATTAATACAAATAATAAAGCTGTGGCCTTGTGGGCTTGTGGCTATGATTTTGAAGTATCAAGCATGCTAATTCTAACATAGCTTGATAAAATGGGCAAATCCAGGGCATGAGGCTACTACCAATCTGGGATGTTTTGAATTACTCCATGATGTTTTGAGTGATTTGTGCTTTGCATTTACATATAACAACCTTTGGTTTACTGCTAAATAATCTGTGTGCCTTCACAATGACTAGTTGTGAAACAGAAAAAAGCCAAGCAGTAAAAATAATTGTGTTTATTATACTTTATCTCAATTGAAGATAATGGTTTAGCTTGGATATTCTGATTATAAATATGGATTTAAACTGACTAAAGTTGAAGATGAATTAAATTTCACAGTTTAGGCATAGTTTTATTTGGGAGGGTGTCATGTCATGAGTATGAGACTTATGACTTTTGATGCAGTGCATTAATAAAATAATATGGCAGCAATGGATTACAAATACTTGTAATTTCAAGTTTCAAGTAATCAAGTTTCGAGACATTGTCATGTCAAATCATGTTGTAAGAATACTATTTGTTGCTCAAACCCAAAAGTTATTGCTGTATGGAACTAACTTCCATTTTTTAATACAATATCATTTTTATTGTAAGGAATTTGAATTATGTATTTTTATTTATTTTTAGGGTTCTTTTTGCAGAATATTGTAAAGTAACTGTATCTGCAGATAGAAGAATTCTTGTTAATTATTAGGGTAATGATCATTTATAGCCTAATGCTAGGCATACAGCTTACCTTATTCTTGATTTTTTTTTTTTTTTTTTTGTGTATTCATGTTTCATTTGGTTTGAACTCCATATTAATCTTTGTTGTTGAAGAAAATTCAAAAATAACATTAAGATGCTTTATGTGGTTTGAACTCTGTAATATATTGTCTAATGATTGTAAAACCTCTAAAATGGAAATATTGATATTGGTGTTTTCATTTTTTGTCTGCTATCTTCATCTTTACCATGATAGACAGTGTCCTGTATGGTTTAGGTTAATTTGTTCTTATTCTTTGAAATAAATATAGGGTCTTGTGATGGGCATGGCGAAATCCATTACCTTTCCTCTTCCATTACTATCTGTGGCGCATCAACACTTAATACATGGTATTAAAGGAAGTAACAGTATTTTCTTAGTGCCTCATGTACACTGACTCTTGCTTTCTTTGCCATGAATTATATATAGACTCTTCACGTAAATATGGAGATGATGCTTCTGCTGCACCATTGAAGGTCCTTCTATTCTTTATGTTCAATCGATAAACTGATAAACTGTTAATTTTAGCTCAAGGATTTTTGCATGTTATGCTCATAACTTCTTGGTCATCTGATTCTTTAAAGCTCAAATTCTATTCTTGCTCAGACATGGGAACAAATATATGGAGTAGATATCCAGGATGCAGCTAACAAAAGTCCTATAGCCCAGGGCAACTCGCTGATGAACTTATTCCCAACATCAAAGGCAGTGAATAAAATTGGTTTTGTAGGCCTTGGAGCAATGGGATTTGGTATGGCGGCCCATTTGTTAAGATCAAACTTTCATGTTATTGCCTACGATGTAAGGATTCTATTTATTTTGAACATTTAACATTTTATTAATAATTAGAGTTATTCCTATGTTTTGAGCAAATTTTCATGCTGCTAGAGCTTCAAGTATGTACATCTGAATTGGTTGTTTTGAGTCAGAGTACCCATGTCAGTTAGATACTTGGATCTACTGTAATTAGCAATTTTAGATTTTTTTGGAGCAACACCAAAGTTCTTATTCTCATAGCTAGATTGGTGTTTCAGACTGTTGAAAATCGATCATGATATGAATATGTACCAAAATAGACAATTGGCTGTTCTTTTTTGTGAGTTTTCTGAATGTTTTGTGCTATAATCATGATATAGTTACTATTACTTTTGTAAATAAAGAAGACATTCAAAGGTTCACATTGTACTATGTGCTAGCTTATATATATCTTTGGTTTACTGTCTCTCTGTGTGGACAATGCAGATCAGCTGCTGGGCGTAAATCCATGAATGTTCTTGCAACTCAATAAGTTTTCATCATTTGTATAAGCTATCCTCATAGATCTTTCTAATAATTTGGTTTTAATTTTCTGTTTGTAAATTAGGTATACAAGCCAACATTATCCCGGTTTGCAGAATTAGGTGGTACCACTGGTGATTCTCCATTGGAAGTATCAAGGGTATTTTTGATATCTGCGATTCTGCATCATATGCAAATCAAATATTGGAATGTATAGATTGCCTAGATCTTAGATGCCTTTAATTACATTGTTGTCTTAATTTTCTATGTTCAGCTGTCTTTGGGAGAATCAATTTCCTAGACTATTTTGAGCCTATAATTTCCAATCAATTATGCTTAGTTGTTTAATTGCAAAGGATTCTCTCACCGAAAAAAAAAAAAAAAAAAAAGAAAAAATCTTACATATTAAATGTTTGGCGCAACCCACTGGATCTTGCAAATTTGCTGATCTATTTTTTGCCTTGTACTATCTTGGAATTGGAGCTACTGAGTTACCAAAATTCATTTGGTCAGCCAAAAGGATATTTTTGTGGTTTTGCGAACATTGATTACTTATATTAACTGAGGCTCAGTTTGGTTAAACTTCTTCAACATTTATGCTATTAATGCCATGTTTTATTTTTCAGTTAGATTGGTACATACCATGCAATACAAATCGATCCGATGGTGTGTCGGGTTGGCATCACGGATATGGCATGTGTCTCCAAAATACCATGTACATTCAAATCTTAAAATAAGTTGTGGTGCATGCTAGCATCTTCGTGTCTCAAATATGCTGGGATATGATCATGGGCCCTATACTCAAAAGTCAAAACATCAAACCATGATCCATGCACCAGTTTTGAGCAAAAAAGGAAGGGATCTATAGCCATCATAAGTCTATCAATTATAAGGCCTATCATAGTCTTCGCTTTTGGTTTAGACTTTAGAGACATAAAATCTGAGAAGTAGAGTTGGTGTTTATGCAATCCAGCAGGTAATTTAAATTAAAGAAACCTGTCTTCTAGCTTCTTTATGGGAGAAATATAGCATGCTACCCTTATTTGAGAACTAAGTTGTATTCTCAAATCAAGTTGCATAGCTCTTTCCCAGTTATTAGCCATGAGGAACAATAGAGCATAAACCTTTCTAAATCAATGTATTCTAGCTTGTTTTCCTCAAGTATTCCTTCATTTCTCTGGATGTAGTAATCACCATATACATACCGGATCTGCAAAGTATTCATCCATCTTAACAAAATAGCCTTTTGGGTAAGCAAATACAAAATTCTTGTTCCATTATGATTTGGTCTTAAATCATTGCTGAGAGAATATTTTCTTTTACTCCTAGATACATGAGAAATATAATACTATCTTCATGCAAGTTTTTGCATTTAGAGACATCGTGGCCAAATTTTCTAATTTAATTAGTTTCATAATATATGCTCATTGGGATAAAAAAACGGGTTACAATAAATATTAGTTGATAATAGTTCATTTGACTTGGAGTATTATGGACTTGTTATTTTATTGGTCGTCAGATACATATGTAAGAGATAAAACTCATATAGTAAATTGTTTGTTTTAGTATTTTATCAGTTGATAACTTGGCATAACAACTGGTGCAATAGGTGTCTTTACTGAGTGAAAACAATTCTTCTGATCAGAAATTGAATGTTCTAAATATTTCTGAAAATCTTTGTTCCATTGAATTATTTATATCCACATTAAGTCAGGAATCGGATTTATGGATCTCTTGTGTTGCAAAATAAATGGAACTTGATTCATTATGGATGATATTGTATTGACAATCTACTTGTTCTTTATGCCATTGTTTGTTAAAATCATAAGTAATTTGTATGTTGTCATATAACACGACGTGTTCCTTGTCTTTTTTTGGTAACTACAATTATAGTACTAGAATGCTTCATTTATTTGATTACCATGTATGTCTCAGGTGTAGAAGTGCTTATAATCATGGTCGCTAATGAATCACAAGCTGAAAATGTATTGTTTGGAAATGATGGTTCTCTTTCAGGTAATTCCTGTTGGCAAAGAAGTATAACTTCTACTAGAACAAAAATCATTTATTTCACATGTGAATGGAGCTTTTGGAGATTATTAATTGTGTTTTATTTTCAGCACTTCCTTCTGGAGCAACCATTATTGTTTCTTCAACAGTCTCCCCTGGGTTCCTGATTGGTCTTGAACAACGCTTAAAAGGTGGGCCTTATTATAGATGTCTTATTAAATTGTGACAGAAATTAAAAAGAGAATGGAAATATGTCTATTTATGCACTTTTTATAATCTAATCAAAAGAGTTTGTGTTTGTGGCTCAAACTGATGGACTTTTAGTTACAACTTACAGTTCCTAAATCTTCTGAAAGTTTAAATAGTTTCAGTTTCAAGCTAAACTTCTGAAAACTTAGACTTTTCTTCAGTGTATATTTTTATCCTTCTGATTGTTTTGTTATTTTGGCTCATTAAATGGCCTAGATGCCCTTCCCGACCAAAAACTATTCTGGAGGTGTATTTAAGTATTTTGTTCCAAAAGTTAATATAGTTACTCATAGCTCGGAGGATATTTTGTAATACAACTATGAATACTTCCATCTTTCACGATACAAATCCAATTTCTCTTCTTTAGGTCTATTTTTTCTCTACCCTGTTGTCTATTTGTCACAAGTCCTTGACGTTGGGTTGAAATATGTGTTTCTAAACAGAAAATGACTTTATGATATAGCATCAAAATCTCATTGAGTAAGCTCTTTTATATTGACACTTTGTTTGCTTTCAGCAAACCCTTGATATTTGTTGATGACTTGATATACAATGAACAAGTTGTTGAATGTGAATCACATGTTGACAATATTCTCTATGTGATCGTAACAGCTTGACACTTGGTATGTAGGAGACAAACAAGTTGTTGAACATGAATCACATGTTAAAAATATTGACACTTTGTTAGTTTGTTTGCCTTCAGCAAACTTCAATCTTTGTTGATGACTTGGTATATAATGAAAAAGTTGTTGAATGTGAATCACGTGTTAGCAATATTCTCCATCTGGTCCTTACAGCTTGACACTTGGTCTGTAGAGACAATGACTAATGAAATCTGGTAAAATTAGGGATATTTCAGACTGCACCATCTACTCACTTGTGTTGATACTTTTGCATCTACCCCTAACATCCATTTAAAATTATAATTTATTTATATATATAATTTGTTTTTCTTATGCTATAATTTTTATATGTACTCACATACATAAATTTATAATAATTAAAAACTGTTACAAACTTTAAAAATTAAAATTAGTAAAGAATCAAAAGTGTAAGTGGTTCATTGGCCAGCATGCGTTGGCATGTCTCTCTTTGAGGGCCTAGGCTATAATATTTCGAGCTTGACTCTCGTTTCAACCCATATCATTACATAATTACTAGCTCTCCCAAAATTTATAGCACAACAAATTTCATAGCTATCCTGTTCCTCTATACTTCAATAGATATTGTTACAAATGGGAGGCCTATAGAACTAAGAACTCAGGAGAGAAGCTTCTAGATATCAGCTAGTTGGAGAAGCGTATGGACATTTTTAATTCATTTAAATAGAAAGTCAGCAAGTGTGCTCCATCCTTGGTAGCAAGGCATAGAAATACTCTTAACTTTTAGAGGGCAAATAGATTCTCTAATAATTTTGTTTAAAATCCAAAATTACATTGACCATTTTAGATTCTCAAAGATATTGTCTAAACTCAATGAGGCACCCCTAGAGAACATTAAGATAGAGCGAAGGAATAGAAAAGTAGTTTGTATTAGTTTGATACTGCACTGATCAAGGCTCGGACCGATATGGTATTAGTTTGTATCTGTGTACCAACACTCGATAGCCAACAAATATCGAGTTTCAAAATATTAAAACACATTGAAAAACAAAAAAAAAAAACCTTGGTACAGGCGGCCCTGTCTGATCCTATACAGACATACCATCCACTTTACCTAGTGCTCATACCAGAAAGTTATGGGCCTAATAAAACACCACTTGTGAATTATTGGACTGAAAATACTGCTCATATTGTACCATTTTGGGTGGAAACCTTGAGAAGACATTTATAAAGTAGGATGGAAATGAAAATTAACTGAGGAGCATCCAAGGGTCAGTAATATCCCAATATGGCTCCTCAAGCTATACACATAATGTTGTAGCATAGTCATAGTGGATAAATTAGGTCTGGAGCAAGCCTAGAAAATGATTAAGAAATGCATTGAAAGAGACAACATGCATTGATCCATTAAGGAATCTTTGTGTTTGAATACGTACTAATCCAATATGAATGGTTGTTACTGCTTGTTATTAATTTGATATGTGATGAGCATAACTCATCAACATTGTATGAGCTATGAAGGATAAAATTATTGCAGTGCACAGAGAATTACATGTATTAATTGCCATTTTGTGTTAAGTTCATAAGATTTATCATGTCAGCATCTTTGTAGTATGTTGTGTTTGTATACCATGCCTGGTTTAAGGCTTTATAGATTGTGCCACTTCACATGGAAAATCATTCAGGTCCATCTCATATTTAGATGCTTCCATGATGCCTTTTTAGAGTTTAGAGATATTTGAGCCTTAACCAACGGTAGTCAAGTCTCCCAATTTTTTAGCCTTACACCAGTAAGAACTTGATAATCTAAAATCAATATGGTAGTCGACATTCTAAATTCCTAATAGTATTGAAAACCCTGGTTATTGTATTGTAGCCTTCAATCCATAATATTTTGTGCTTCCATTAAAAGACTACATTTTTCTCATAGATGAAAACAAGGGTTTCAATTTGGTGGATGCACCAGTATCAGGTGGTGTTAAAAGGGCAGCTGAAGGAACACTCACGGTAAAATTTAGTTCTTGATGCCTTTATGTTAACTAAATTTCCTTCAAATGATGCATATCAGGAAACCCAAGTGCAAGGTTTTCTTATCTGTTGGTTTTCTCTTCTTAAATACTTAGATTATGGCTTCAGGCACTGATGATGCTCTTTCAAGCGCTGGTAATGTTCTTTCAGGTAATAATTCTTTGACTTGGTCATTGTTAGAAAAGAATCATTCTTTTTCTGTTTTGAAATAGTTGGAAGGATGCAGATATTTAACATGTATGTATTTCAGCACTAAGTGAGAAGCTCTATGTCATTCGAGGTGGATGTGGGCGGCAAGGTAATTACATTCTAACTTGAAATGCATTGGAAAAGTTAGCTCAATAATTCAACGTTTATCTCATTTATTTATAATTATTCCTCAAGAAAAGTGTTCTACTATATTAAACTTGAGAAATAAGTTCTTTTATATTACAATTGAGAAGGATTCTGTTCTATCAAAAAAGTTATCAAGGGATTGGAATGTGAAGAACTTATTTTTCTGTCTTCTCAGATTCTGTCATGCTGACAGCATACTATATGTAGCCTAAAAAGAACATATTATTATCTTGAATCATGATATACAGACAGTTTATTAACTACTGAGAGAGTAAACATTAGGAACTTATTAACGTTTGCTTTTCTATCCAGTTCTGTTAAAATGGTTAATCAGTTGCTTGCTGGAGTTCATATAGCTGCAGCAGCTGAAGCAATGGCATTTGGAGCTCGGCTGGGATTAAAAACCAGAGAACTATTTGAAATTATAATGCATGCAGGAGGTTTTCATGGTTTGTTCTTGCATTTTTTCACTTATTTAGAAGTTTTCATTAAATTGAGTACATTACTTTTCTGCATGAGTGAAATAAAATAGGTCGATTGGGTTCTGCTTCCAATCACATATGGTAAGGAAAGGTCAACATAACTCTTTGTTTCAACTTAACTTTCTCAGGAAATTTCATATTATAAAGAATCAAAGATACATTTTTGTTGGCATTTTTCAAAATTGGCTGGGGTATAGACCTAAATTATTTGGGATCATGTCACTCCAAAACTAAATCTAATTTCTATTTTTCTTCCTCACATGGTAGTCTTATTGCACAACCCTCGTTGGAGAGCTCTCGTTCTTGCTTGATAATGATGAACCAGCTCCATTTCAATTTCCTGTTCTCACCATTGATATGCTGTGCCAACATCTACATTTTCACTCCTATATTTTGATCATCTAAGTGGTTCTTCTCCTTTTACATTGGCAACAATTTTTATTGGGATGGGGCTTTGGTTAGGTGATAAAAGTGCTACTAATCAAGTATTAAAATTTCAGCTGCACTAAGTGTCAGCCCGCTGTGAAAAATGGAATGTTAATTGTTACATTTCATGCCACCTGTGCTAAAATTTCTTTTGATGCTTTTGCCAGCTATATTGGAGTTTTACCATTGTCATATTATTTAATTATTGAGGATGATGATGGTTTTACTGACTAGGATGTCAATTTTGGGATTTTTGAAATTTATAAAATAAATCATTGTCAGTACTAGATGAATATATGTTGTTCATAATTATGTCAAAATAAAATCACATAGTTTTATTTATTTTGTTGGTATATGATTGGATCGTCCTTTAAAATGATTTTGAGTTTTATCTTTCATTAGATTGCTATCCTTGTATCTTATAGTAACTAAAATCATGCATCATTGATTCCTTTCAGGATGTTTGGGAATCGTGTCCCTCACATGTTAGAAAATGACTATACACCGTACTCTGCAGTTGATATCTTTGTGAAAGATCTCGTATGAATTCGTTTCTATTTTTCACTTATTCTTTTGTGAACTTCTATTTGTGGATGTAAAGTTGACTATGGTTTTACATATACATCTGATTCTTTCTTTCCTGTTCTTGATTGATATTTGTAGGGAATTGTATTGAATGAAAGCTCCAATCTTAAAATCCCACTTTATTTATCAAGTGTGGCTCACCAACTTTTCTATCAGGTTAAGTTCATTTTCCTTAACATCCCACTTGGATGTGTTTTCATTGCTTTTTATTGTGCACCTTCTCTTCCTTTTAGTGAGACTTGTCATACTATCCTCATCAAATCTACTTTGTGCAAACAAGTTCATATTTCAGCACTAGGATTTAACAGGAGATGTGAGGATCCATTTTCTTGTAGCAATTGGATTTGTCTTTTCAACCTTTAGGTATGCCATTATACTAAAAATATTTCTTGATAACTTTAAGCTAATCAAGGAACTCTTCAGGTCGAGATTGGTATTGTAACTGTGACAAATCAGTCTTGATATTTGTCATTTGCATGGAGAAACTTCTCCATAGCATACACTTCCATAACTCGTCTAAATGCTAAGAGTTCACATCTTTGGATTTGTCACTTGCATAACTATGACTTGAACTTCTAGGGCCAGGAGTTCCTTGATGTTCAAGGCACATGGTATAATCTTTAGCCTATTTCATAGAGATCAATTCCTTAAACCTTTTATCTTCTTGTATCTGGTCATTCTTTCACAGCATTGCCCTTTACCTCTTCGACTTATCATAAGAAGAGGAAAGTTGTCAAGAGCATAATAAGGTTCTAATGTCAAATAATGTGGAACAAGGAGAGAAGAGGTAAGAGAACTTGGCATATGAAAATGATACCCCTATTTCTTGGTCTTAACTAAGAGCTCTATTGTAATTCATAGGTTGATATGGGCTAATTCAAATTTTGCTTCAGAAGCGCCTCTCCCCCTCTTACAGGTTTCTACATATTGAATATCCCAAGTTCTCAACTGCAAACAAGGCAATTAATTGTCTGTGTTTATCCTATATAGATGTTTCCCAAACCACAAATGTAGGAATGAAATGCAGAAATCCAGATTTTCATACCTTTTGCAGACTTGATATCAAAATTTCTAGGAGCTGGTGAAAGATATTATGTGCTTGCCTCTCTGCTCGCGGGATAGGATGACTCCACATAGCAGTCTCCTGTATGATCGTGGACCCTCACCATGAAGATGAGTCTTTCACAGCCCCTTCTAGGGTGGCACTAATGGTTGGAAGAGAGCGGGAAGAGTGAGGAAAGAATAACTAATTTGTTTTGAGAGGATGAACCTCACCTCCCACCTATTTATAATGATGTGACTACGTCCTTTGTCAATAGTCCTTGTCAAATAATACTTTGGGAGTCCCCTTTTTACTTGGGTAATTGGGAACCTGGGCGTGTCTGTCATGGGTGCTCAGTTCAGTTCCAAACCTGAAAATCCAAAAATAACTTTTCATAAAGACAACCATTACTGATTGATACTGTTAGATAACACAATAATATTGTTTGGTCGCTTAGATTTTAGATATTCAACATTCCAATTTATCAAAGTTATCTGGCATTAGACAGTTCATTTCCTTTTGATCTAAGAGAATGGTGGCCATACAGCACTATCCATGCCCCTCATTATTTAACCATTCAACTTTGATTCTATGAGCTATCTCTTGTTGCAGGTTCATCATCTGGTTGGGGTCGATGTGATGATGCCGCTGTTGTCAAGGTATAAATTTTGGTGGTCTAAGTTCCATCTTCTTTTCTTTTCTTTTTATGTTTAGTTTCTTAACTTTACTAGATACATGAAAGCTTTAGCAGGACAATCAAAGAGGCGTTAATTACCATCAATGGAAAATATAACTTCCATGTGATTTATGAGTGGTGCTACTCAAACTCTAATTGTTTTTAAATGTTATTTGTGGAGCTGACCATGGAAAAATTCGTTCTCCAATTCAATGGGGCTGATTGAGATATTGGGTTGTCATACTGTGGACTAAACCTACCAGCCCCTCAGATATGGTGGAAAAAGTTGTTTGACCTTCAGATAGAGAAGATTGAGAGATGAACTCACACTGCAACTTTTTGGGTCGTCTAAAGGAAAGCAATAACATAGTTTTCATGGGTGCCTCTAACAACTAAAATGATCATTCCTAGCACACCCATCTTTGTTTCAAAGGATTCCAAGCATTTTCAGCCTATTCCAAATTGCAGATTTTGATGGTTTTATGGATAAAGGATCAGCCCATTATGTAGTTTTAAATTTTTAATTACATTTTCTTCTCTTTTCTTTCTTCTTTTATATTTCTGTTGTGTATTCTACTTCTTCCCTTATATTTGTTCCATCTCCTTGTTGAAATAAGCCTGCAGCTGAGCTTTTCAAGCTTAAATAAAAAAATTTGCTACCAAATAGATCTGTTTTCATTTGTGCAAGCATAGCTTGTTCAGGCCTCAACTGACTGATATTCAAAATTTGACTGAATTCCATGCTGCAATTTTCTGAAATACTCACTGGTATTAAGTATTATGTTTTTAATGCATGAGTGTGTTCTTTCCTGGCTACATCTAGTGGAAGGAAAGTTTAGTTTCTAGGTTATGTTTTTGATCTGATGAAACCTTGTTCTTTGACAGGTATATGAAACATTAACTGGTGTTAGAATTGAAGACAAAAACCCTATTATTAGTAAAGTAGATATGTTCAAGTCTCTCCCACCAGAATGGCCTGGGAATCCATTGGAATATCTTAGTTCAATGGAATGTCAAAATAAATCAAAAGTTTTAGTCGTCTTAGATGATGATCCGACTGGAACTCAAACTGTCCATGACATAGAAGTCTTGACAGAATGGTAAGATTTCCAGGCTATCATGTTACAATTATTCTCATGATTCTCAGATTCATTTCCTTCTTCAGATTTTGATGATTTGTCATCAAGGATACTTGAGTCGTTGATAGAAACAAACATTGGTTATATTTTTGTTACACATAAATTGTTGTTGGTCTTACTTTTTGTTGAATGTTGGAAATGTAGGAATATTGAGATGCTTGTTGAACAGTTCAGCAAAAGGCCTACATGTTTTTTCATTTTAACTAATTCACGATCTCTGACCACTGAGAAGGTATTGTTTGACAAAAGCATTATGGTCTATATACCTATTTTGCAACATTTTTAGTACTTCAATTGATCAATCTCTTTGTTATCAAGGAATACATGCATCTGAGTTATGAAATTTAGGGTATCTTTCTTCTGAGAGTAATATCCTTCCTGTGACATTCCACAGGCTATTTTGTTGACCAAAAACATATGTAGAAATGTAGAAGCTGCAGCTAAAGCAGTGAAGGGCATTGATTTCACTATAGTACTAAGAGGTGATTCAACTCTTCGGGGTCACTTTCCTGAGGTAAGGCTTCAATTCTTGTTTGTTTCACTGATAAAATTCTCAAGGATACATTTGTATGTGTTTTGCACTTGTGGAGATACAACATAGAAGGCATATGTCATGTTGTGCCATTGTCGCACACCTGCAATATGATGGTAAACAGGACAGCATCATACACTCAGTCTACAATATTTACCATGTGGATGAATTTTGACCCTAGCATACACTATGCTCTGTTTTCATTTTTTCTTTCTTACTTTGAGTTAATCATGCACAATATGATAATAGTTCTCATATATTGTCTAAATCTGAGAATTTTCCAGGAAGCATATGCAGTAGTATCAGTACTAGGAGAGATGGATGCATGGATCATTTGTCCTTTCTTTCTACAGGAGGACGTTACACTATTGATGATATCCACTATGTTGCAGATGCTGATAGGTATATCATGAATTTGCAAACTGGAGTTGTAAATTCTAAAAATCATCACTGCCTCCTACTCTCCTTCAGCCTCATCTTGGTGACATATGTAGGCTTGTTCCTGCTGGAGAGACCGAGTTTGCTAAAAGATGCTGCATTTGGTTATAGATCTTCCAATCTGAGAGAGTAAAGAAAGGAACTTTTCAACATTATTTTATCAACATAAAGTTTTGATAGAATGAAGAGGTAAATTTGATTCTTCATCTAAATAATAGTGGGTTGAAGAGAAAACAAAAGGGCGAATTCAGCCAACAATGTTTCATCAGTTTCTATTAACCTCTTCTATTTGTAAGGAGGGCCAGCTGCTATCTGTGAGCATCTTTGTAACCTGCAAAGGTATAAAGAATATTAAAATGTGACTCAAACTGTATTATTTGTTTTGATATACTAGATCTTAATTCTTGGTTAGGAACATCTTTTTTAGGTGCATTTATTTACTTCTAGATTGTCTTCATACCTAAATTCATATAAATTACTAAAGCAATTTGTCTTATGCCTACTGCAATAAAATTAATTCTTATATCTATTTTCTTAGAAATTCATGATATGCTTGATAGGGTTCAATATGCATTGTAAATGCTACAAGTGAAAGAGACATTTCTGTTTTTCTGCAGGCATGATACAGGTAAGCTAATTTACCAAATCTTTTAAATGTAGTTGTTTTTCTTCTTCGTTAACATCTTAAGCATTATGCAGGCTGAAATAAAGGAAAGCGTTTCTTATGCCGGAACTGCTGCAAGTTTTGTGTCTGCTCGGGTGGAATAGAGCCAAGACCTCCCATCTGCCCAAGTGATCTTGGCATAACCAAAGACACAAGTGGTGGCCTCATCATTGTGGGCTCATATGTGCCTAAAACAACAAAGCAGGTCTGACTTTTCCGTTTCTCTATTGTGTTGATTATTTTATTTCAGTTAACTTAATTCTGATCTCTTGTTGTTGTGTCTACATGCTCAGGTTGAAGCACTTATATCACAATTTGGCCCCAAAACTAAAATGTGTCGAGTTAGTTCCTTTTCTAATGAAACATGAAAAGTTCATTGATTATGTGTAAGAGTTTCATATGTTTTCTTGGGTTTCTTGTATGGATTGTTTTCCCTCTAATGTAAATGCAGGCTGCAAATTATTTCATGTGCTAGTTGTCGATCATCTAGTTTGTGTCTTTGGGTTAATGGACCTTTTCTCTAGAGCAGGTCTCAGTTGATAAAATTTCCATGAAATCAATTCAAAGAAAGAGATGAAGAGATCAATCATGTAGCAAATGTTGCAAGTGCTTCTCTTAAATCTGGCAAAGACACTCTTGTGATGACCAGCCGGCAACTCATTACTGGAAGATGTCAGCATTATCCTCTCACTTTCTCTCTCTGTTTTCTTTCTTCTTCCATGAGCTCATTGTTCTTATAGCAGTGCTCTATATATTTCGTTTATTTTAGAGAAATCACCTTATTTGATGTTTCTACTTTTAGAAGTAATAATTATGTTGACAAACAGTGAAGTTGTATTATGGTTAAAAATCAGAGTATATGCCTCTAAAAGCAATCATATAAATTTAGTGTGCCATGTTTGTGACTTGTGAATTTATAATAATTTTAATAATCATTTGCACAAAGATCAACGATGATAGAAAATGATCAAATACAATTTATTGCATACAAATGCAAACTTTAAGGTCTTGATAATAGGATATACTGGCTGGGAAGGTAGAAGAACTTTCTTGCTGTAAGGTTTCTTTACATGCCATGCCATTTCAGATGCATACTGATTACCTGTCCTCATCCGATGTCACATAAACTTTTAGTTTTTCCTTTGAGTATCCCTTCTCACATGATTAAAATTGATTCACATCACTGTACATGATTGATACTTCTTGGGTACTACTAGGATATATTTCTTAGTGATGGGGAAATGGATTCAGTTTCAGCAAAAACAACATGCATTGACTAGACAGCGTGACCCAATTGGGATTAGTAGTGGTAAAAACTTTACTAGAAGGTAGAGGCTAAAGAGTTAATTTGCTTTTGCCTCAAAGATAGAAGATATGGTGGTTCTTGGTTTGAGCCAAGCTTTGACTTACCTATCCGAGGCGACACGCCAATTGTCGATCTGACGATCGTGTCGATGGCACAAAAAAGCCAAAACCCCTTTGAAATTACCTTAAAAATAGGAAAAAAAGCATACTAAGGTTTTTAAGTTGGAACTAAATGTAAATATAGTATAATTATCAAAATATTCTAAATTAGGAAGGAATAGTGGCATATATTTGTTTGGGGCTTTGAGAACAGCTTTATGACATATTCTGGACTGTCCTTCATTGATATTAAATTATCTACAAAGAAATAATTTGAATTATTAGATTATAGGTTAAACTTTAAGATTCGAAATGAATCAAGTTAATGAATGAATTGATCAATGGATATACCTAGTTCTACCGTCAAAAAAAGAACAACGAGGACTCCATAGACTACGGATCGGGGTCCTCGATCTTATGTGTTGTATATCAATAAGATGCGTTTCTTAGATCTAATCTTGAAATTAGTCCCACAAAGCGGTGGTGATACACCATACGTCATTGGTGCATCAATGTATGGTGATAGTAAATAGTTTGATCATCGTGAACCACTGCGTGTCGAGGGAGCGGCTCCTAAGGCAAGTACAATTGTATCAAATTTTGGTGCAAATATTGGAGAATGTTGGAACTTTTACTTTAAGCTCTTGACCTCACTGCTCTTATCATAAGGTCAATCACCGTATATTGCTTTCGAAGAAAAATGACCAACTATCATTGTATTATTGCTAGTCATAAGATCCTCCATAATCGATGGTTAGGAATACGATGAGCTCCTCTCTATGTCTATGTTGTATAGGCTCTATCATATCTGTTCAAATCATCGATTATCTTTCCCTTCCTTCGATGTATAAACACTTGACTAATACCTCGTGAAATCGAGCTCTAAGATCTGAATTTTGGGTTACATGCGTAAAGTACTATTTAATCATCACCCTCAAAATAATTTGAAAAGCGTATCAGGCAATATGAGATTATCTCAACCCTTGATCAGTATCAGTCAAAATCTAACCATTATCGACCAGGTATAGGTTGATAATGGTTAGATAACTCGTTCTGCTTAGTACAGACCCGTATCAACTGATATGGGATACCCAACAATAAGTTGTCTGGTACAGGGCGGTCCATGTGCTGATTCCCTATTGGACTGATATGTGCCCATATTATACCGTTCAGGCAGCCCTTGGTTTTGATTAATGATATTGTCAATAAGTTCTGGCAGGTATAGATCCATGATTCTAAAGCCAAGCGATTGGGAGTTCATGGTTTGTCTTTGTTTAAAAAAAAAAAAGATATCTGCCAGAAATTCTTATGCTGATTTTATTGGATGCAATATCCATCACGAGTCAGTCGATTTGCGAGATTTTAGCATCAATTGTCATGTTAAGTCCGTCACTGGCTGACTCAGCCGCGATGTTCTGTCATGCCTTTACATATGCCTGCAGTATCACATGATATGACCTTATGTAGAAAATAAGATTCATTCTGGTGTGTGCCTTGTACAGACACATGTATGATGGAATCATCAAGATTTGATCTTTTCTAAATCTGTCACCTAACTCACTAGAGGCTCGGGAAACAAGAGAAGATGTATCTGACGAGATATCCAGCAACAAGAAGAAGAAAACAATTGAATAGAGGAATCCAACTCCCGAGCATTTGTTGATCTCAGATGTGTCCATATCAATGGAGCATCATTATTTCAATGAATCATTTCTTGGACAGAAGAAGATTCTGTAAACACTTCCTCAAATCTCTCACTTATCAAAGTCCATTGTGGAAGAATCTTCTGAGGAATTGGCCATGATATATTTGATCCATGCATAATATCATGAAAAATGGATGGAAATTTGTGACTGCTACTTAGTATCGACATTGGGTCTGAAAAAGTATCTAAAGAGGTGAGAATTTAGATATTTGCACCCTGTCAAAATGGAACCATGGCATGTGTTTGGAGCGGATTCCATTTTGTTTGGAACAGATTCCATTTTGAGAGATTTGAAAAAGCTCTATCTCGTTGAAAGGTTCTATACATCTGCCGTTTCTCCCGGCGCATTTCTTTAGAAAGACTCCGTTTTTTTTTTTCCTCTTTCCGGATGGTAAATATTTCTCAGAACATGGAGTGTGAACATGGTGCTGAGGTGCATGTTACATATATGGGTACTGTGGAGAGTTGTCAATCTTTTGTACAAATTGCCTTCTCGAACAACTGTCTTCATTAGAGTTTTCTAGAATTATAATGATGAGAAAAAGATTTCATCTGGTGAATCCCTAAAATTTTAATCCATTTGAATCATTTTTATTGAAAAATTAAGAAAAGAGATGCTGCTGCTTGTGACTGGTACAGAAACACATAAAGATACTGATAACATTCTCCTTATTTGCCCTTTCACTAAGCAGGTTTGCATAATAATCTGGTTCTGTTTTGGAGATCAACTGGGAATGGGCGATTCACTTTCATCTACTGGGATTATGAAATCCACAAACTGTAGTTGATCTTTTATGCAGATGGCCTCCCCTATCTTCCATCAGAAGAATCATAAGTGGAATTTTATGTTCATTTTCTTTGAGAATGCTGTCCTTGGTCCTTACTATATATTCAATTCTTCTTTTCTCTAATCTTTCTTCTAAACTTTCTTAGACACCTTATCCATTCTTTTAGTGAATTAAGTTAATAGGTTTTGCCTATTTCTGCTGCTGAAAAGCTAGTTTGCTTGTAGGAACATCTGCTTCATTGATTTAAGTGTCACACCCAAGCTATTCACAATAATTCAGCGAACTTAGGAAGAGCTTGAATTATGAGCAATATGTTTCAGTTCATCTCAAATGCAAAACACCACTGTACATCTTCTGTCAGTTGAGTTTTGTATCAAATGATTAATACCTTGATTTTATTTCCATCGAAAGACCAATCATTATATTGGACTTCTTCTATCCCTTAACTACGATCCTCATCTGAATAAGTTGTCAAGTAGATGAGCTTTAAGTATAGTTATGGCTGGAACTTCGCAATACATATCTCGGTTTTGTATTAATTAGCTAAGAACAAAAGGTCGAAATAAATGCTCAGTACATAAATAAAAAGCATTGTGAATTAGTAACTCATCATCCATATCAACAGAACAACATAACTGCAATACATATAATGGTGCCTCGTTACTAGGGTTGAGATTTATGAAAACCATTCAATCTTCCCATGCACCACTCACAGCACATGTATTTTATATGCTTCTCATCTAAATTCATGTTTCTAAATCTGTTGTAGTCATGTTAAACCGTTTAAAGGGTGATAAATAGATAAAATTTCCCTGTTTTGTCTTTGATAAGTTTTAATTTCTTATGCAGCTCCTGAAGAAAGTTTAGAAATCAACTCTAAAGTCAGCTCTGCTCTGGTTGCTATTGTTCAACAGATTACTACTCGTCCTCGTTATATCCTTGCCAAGATGCGGGCGCACACAATAAAAGATGTCTTTGTTTTATTTTGTTGTATCACAACTTCACAAAATACTTTAGCAAATTTATGTTGATTCAGTTTCAACCATCACTACAGCTCTTTCTCCTTAGTGCAGCATTATTTTTGGCTATAACTGTCATAAGTTGTGAGTTTTTAATGTCATCATCGTGCAGATTGTTTGTGGCTATTAAACCTCTGAACATGGACTGTGTTTGAACTTCAAAATCATAATGTCAGTTTGAAATAGAATTCAAAATTGGCACTGCATATTAAATAAATCATAGTTTATTGAACCAAAAAATGCATAAGATGAGTCCAAATGCTGATTTGATCAAACTTTTATGAACTAAAGCTGCTTGAGCATTTCATGTTTAACATCATCTTTGAGACAATTGGATTACGTGCATAACTTATACAAACAACCTCAGATATTTATAAAGCCCAAGCCTATTGGCAAAGTTATATGGTTTAGAATCAAGGATTGTTGCTTCACGTATTGGACCCATATCAATCCCTAGTTGTTGCTTGTACCAACACTTGAGTGCGTGTCAGTGTTTCAAAGACAGGAAGAAGGAGAAGAGGAAGGTGCAGTAGAGGAAGGAAGAGGAAGAAGGAGAAGAGAAAGGAAGGAGAGGAGGAAGAAGAAGAGAGGGGTGGGGGGAGGCGTGGGGCGTGGGGTGGGTGAAACACTGAGTTTGAATGTCCTTCAACCAAATTGACTGAGTTTGAATGGCAAACACTATGCTTTTATGTGTAACTTAGAGTAATTATGAGTTAAAATTGAAATCTTTTTACTGTATTTAGGAATAGAAAGTGAGTTTGGGCTCTAGTTTTTTTAATTCAACTGATGACATTAAAGAAACAGCATGACATCCTTAAGGTTTTCTAACTAGTCTAATCTGTGGAATTATGCCATTAACTAAAACCTGCTGTTAGGTAAAAAACATTGTCAGGTTTCGGAAAGTACATAACCTCTTACTGTTTCTGTTCTGCCTAATAGATAAAGAGCCTTTTTTCAGGTTAACTAGCATGTCTATCTAGAAGACAAAACAGTGCTTTGAATGATTAACTGTTTATCAGTAGTTAGAAATGCTAACATCAATGCATTTTTGTTATCTAGACTTCCTTGAATAATGGTTTGTGTTAGCAAACTCATTTGATTAACTGAAAAATATGCTGCACTTGAACCTGATAAGCGGATTGAGCTTATCTTTTTGCTGGTATCAAACAAAACACATAGTTTACACATGGTTCATATTATCCAGTCCGTATCCCGTTATTACCCGACCAGATGTAACCGATTTGGTATATACCGAGCTGTACCGAGTTATATCAATACTAACACATTGTATACTTGGGTGTACCGATGTACCACTTGTGCCAGTCCTTTGTTGGACTGATACATACTACCCATACCGGCGGTATATTTCAGTACATCAAACCTTGGTTTCACGTGCCTTATGTAATTCTTTTTTGTATACATACACTGTAAGAAATGATACATACATAGCACAATACTTTGTTATAAAGACACCCAATCCACTTCAAAAGATAATTATGCAACATTGCTCGGGTATGTATATCTTTGTATTGAGTCCTTACCCTGCTTGTTTAATTTCACTAGAATGAAGAAGATATCTAATCTTGCTTCAGATAGTAAACTTATAATATGGGATTACATAAATTCTATGTATTAATGGAAGGAGGGATTATATAACTAACTCTGGTTGTTCTTGTGCTGTCATTTTCAGTGGATCTATTACTTCATTACCTCCTTCCCGACCCTGGAGGTGTATTTATATTTTGTTCCAAAAGTTAATATAGTTACTCATAGCTCGGAGGATATTTTTGTAATACAACTATGAATACTTCCATCTTTCACGATACAAACCAATTTCTCTCTTTAGGTCTATTTTTCTCTACCCTGTTGTCTATTTGTCACAAGTCACGTTGGGTTGAAAATATGTGTTTAAACATATTTCACTTTTTATAATCTAATCAAAGAGTTTGTGTTTGTGGCTCAAACTGATGGACTTTTAGTTACAACTACAGTTCCTAAATCTTCTGAAAGTTTAAATAGTTTCAGTTTCAAGCTAAACTTCTGAAAACTTAGACTTTTCTTCAGTGTATATTTTTATCCTTCTGATTGTTTTGTTATTTTGGCTCATTAAATGGCCTAGATGCCCTTCCGACCAAAACTATTCTGAGGTGTATTTAAGTATTTTGTTCCAAAAGTTAATATAGTTACTCATAGCTCGGAGGATATTTTGTAATACAACTATGAATACTTCCATCTTTCACGATACAAATCCAATTTCTCTTCTTTAGGTCTATTTTTTCTCTACCCTGTTGTCTATTTGTCACAAGTCCTTGACGTTGGGTTGAAATATGTGTTTCTAAACAGAAAATGACTTTATGATATAGCATCAAAATCTCATTGAGTAAGCTCTTTTATATTGACACTTTGTTTGCTTTCAGCAAACTTCGATATTTGTTGATGACTTGATATACAATGAACAAGTTGTTGAATGTGAATCACATGTTGACAATATTCTCTATGTGATCGTAACAGCTTGACACTTGGTATGTAGGAGACAAACAAGTTGTTGAACATGAATCACATGTTAAAAATATTGACACTTTGTTAGTTTGTTTGCCTTCAGCAAACTTCAATCTTTGTTGATGACTTGGTATATAATGAAAAAGTTGTTGAATGTGAATCACGTGTTAGCAATATTCTCCATCTGGTCCTTACAGCTTGACACTTGGTCTGTAGAGACAATGACTAATGAAATCTGGTAAAATTAGGGATATTTCAGACTGCACCATCTACTCACTTGTGTTGATACTTTTGCATCTACCCCTAACATCCATTTAAAATTATAATTTATTTATATATATAATTTGTTTTTCTTCTGCTATAATTTTTATATGTACTCACATACATAAATTTATAATAATTAAAAACTGTTACAAACTTTAAAAATTAAAATTAGTAAAGAATCAAAAGTGTAAGTGGTTCATTGGCCAGCATGCGTTGGCATGTCTCTCTTTGAGGGCCTAGGCTATAATATTTCTAGCTTGACTCTCGTTTCAACCCATATCATTACATAATTACTAGCTCTCCCAAAAATTTATAGCACAACAAATTTCATAGCTATCCTGTTCCTCTATACTTCAATAGATGTTACAAATGGGAGGCCTATAGAACTAAGAACTCAGGAGAGAAGCTTCTAGATATCAGCTAGTTGGAGAACGTATGGACATTTTTAATTCATTTTAAATAGAAAGTCAGCAAGTGTGCTCCATCCTTGGTAGCAAGGCATAGAAATACTCTTAACTTTTAGAGGGCAAATAGATTCTCTAATAATTTTGTTTAAAATCCAAAAATTACATTGACCATTTTAGATTCTCAAAGATATTGTCTAAACTCAATGGGGGCACCCCTAGAGAACATTAAGATAGAACGAAGGAATAGAAAAGTAGTTTGTATTAGTTTGATACTGCACTGATCAAGGCTCGGACCGATATGGTATTAGTTTGTATCTGTGTACCAACACTCGATAGCCAACAAATATCGAGTTTCAAAATATTAAAACACATTGAAAAAACAAAAAAAAAACCTTGGTACAGGGCGCCCTGTACGATCCTATACCGGACATACCATCCACTTTACCTAGTGCTCATACCAGAAAGTTATGGGCCTAATAAAACACCACTTGTGAATTATTGGACTGAAAATACTGCTCATATTGTACCATTTTGGGTGGAAACCTTGAGAAGACATTTATAAAGTAGGATGGAAATGAAAATTAACTGAGGAGCATCCAAGGGTCAGTAATATCCCAATATGGCTCCTCAAGCTATACACATAATGTTGTAGCATAGTCATAGTGGATAAATTAGGTCTGGAGCAAGCCTAGAAAATGATTAAGAAATGCATTGAAAGAGAGACAACATGCATTGATCCATTAAGGAATCTTTGTGTTTGAATCATTACTAATCCAATATGAATGGTTGTTACTGCTTGTTATTAATTTGATATGTGATGAGCATAACTCATCAACATTGTATGAGCTATGAAGGATAAAATTATTGCAGTGCACAGAGAATTACATGTATTAATTGCCATTTTGTGTTAAGTTCATAAGATTTATCATGTCAGCATCTTTGTAGTATGTTGTGTTTGTATACCATGCCTGGTTTAAGGCTTTATAGATTGTGCCACTTCACATGGAAAATCATTCAGGTCCATCTCATATTTAGATGCTTCCATGATGCCTTTTAGAGTTTAGAGATATTTGAGCCTTAACCAACAGTAGTCAAGTCTCCCAATTTTTTAGCCTTACACCAGTAAGAACTTGATAATCTAAAATCAATATGGTAGTCGACATTCTAAATTCCTAATAGTATTGAAAACCCTGGTTATTGTATTGTAGCCTTCAATCCATAATATTTTGTGCTTCCATTAAAAGACTACATTTTTCTCATAGATGAAAACAAGGGTTTCAATTTGGTGGATGCACCAGTATCAGGTGGTGTTAAAAGGGCAGCTGAAGGAACACTCACGGTAAAATTTAGTTCTTGATGCCTTTATGTTAACTAAATTTCCTTCAAATGATGCATATCAGGAAACCCAAGTGCAAGGTTTTCTTATCTGTTGGTTTCTCTTCTTAAATACTTAGATTATGGCTTCAGGCACTGATGATGCTCTTTCAAGCGCTGGTAATGTTCTTTCAGGTAATAATTCTTTGACTTGGTCATTGTTAGAAAAAGAATCATTCTTTTTCTGTTTTGAAATAGTTGGAAGGATGCAGATATTTAACATGTATGTATTTCAGCACTAAGTGAGAAGCTCTATGTCATTCGAGGTGGATGTGGAGCGGCAAGGTAATTACATTCTAACTTGAAATGCATTGGAAAAGTTAGCTCAATAATTCAACGTTTATCTCATTTATTTATAATTATTCCTCAAGAAAAGTGTTCTACTATATTAAACTTGAGAAATAAGTTCTTTTATATTACAATTGAGAAGGGATTCTGTTCTATCAAAAGTTATCAAGGGATTGGAATGTGAAGAACTTATTTTTCTGTCTTCTCGATTCTGTCATGCTGACAGCATACTATATGTAGCCTAAAAGAACATATTATTATCTTGAATCATGATATACAGACAGTTTATTAACTACTGAGAGAGTAAACATTAGGAACTTATTAACGTTTGCTTTTCTATCCAGTTCTGTTAAAATGGTTAATCAGTTGCTTGCTGGAGTTCATATAGCTGCAGCAGCTGAAGCAATGGCATTTGGAGCTCGGCTGGGATTAAAAACCAGAGAACTATTTGAAATTATAATGCATGCAGGAGGTTTTTCATGGTTTGTTCTTGCATTTTTTTTCACTTATTTAGAAGTTTTCATTAAATTGAGTACATTACTTTTCTGCATGAGTGAAATAAAATAGGTCGATTGGGTTCTGCTTCCAATCACATATGGTAAGGAAAGGTCAACATAACTCTTTGTTTCAACTTAACTTTCTCAGGAAATTTCATATTATAAAGAATCAAAGATACATTTTTGTTGGCATTTTTCAAAATTGGCTGGGGGTATAGACCTAAATTATTTGGGATCATGTCACTCCAAAACTAAATCTAATTTCTATTTTTCTTCCTCACATGGTAGTCTTATTGCACAACCCTCGTTGGAGAGCTATCTCTTTCTTGCTTGATAATGATGAACCAGCTCCATTTCAATTTCCTGTTCTCACCATTGATATGCTGTGCCAACATCTACATTTTCACTCCTATATTTTGATCATCTAAGTGGTTCTTCTCCTTTTACATTGGCAACAATTTTTATTGGGATGGGGCTTTGGTTAGGTGATAAAAGTGCTACTAATCAAGTATTAAAATTTCAGCTGCACTAAGTGTCAGCCCGCTGTGAGAAAATGGAATGTTAATTGTTACATTTCATGCCACCTGTGCTAAAATTTCTTTTGATGCTTTTGCCGCTATATTGGAGTTTTACCATTGTCATATTATTTAATTATTGAGGATGATGATGGTTTTACTGACTAGGATGTCCAATTTTGGGATTTTTGAAATTTATAAAATAAATCATTGTCAGTACTAGATGAATATATGTTGTTCATAATTATGTCAAAATAAAATCACATAGTTTTATTTATTTTGTTGGTATATGATTGGATCGTCCTTTAAAATGATTTTGAGTTTTTATCTTTCATTAGATTGCTATCCTTGTATCTTATAGTAACTAAAATCATGCATCATTGATTCCTTTCAGGATGTTTGGGAATCGTGTCCCTCACATGTTAGAAAATGACTATACACCGTACTCTGCAGTTGATATCTTTGTGAAAGATCTCGTATGAATTCGTTTCTATTTTTCACTTATTCTTTTGTGAACTTCTATTTGTGGATGTAAAGTTGACTATGGTTTTACATATACATCTGATTCTTTCTTTCCTGTTCTTGATTGATATTTGTAGGGAATTGTATTGAATGAAAGCTCCAATCTTAAAATCCCACTTTATTTATCAAGTGTGGCTCACCAACTTTTTCTATCAGGTTAAGTTCATTTTCCTTAACATCCCACTTGGATGTGTTTTCATTGCTTTTTATTGTGCACCTTCTCTTCCTTTTAGTGAGACTTGTCATACTATCCTCATCAAATCTACTTTGTGCAAACAAGTTCATATTTCAGCACTAGGATTTAACAGGAGATGTGAGGATCCATTTTCTTGTAGCAATTGGATTTGTCTTTTCAACCTTTAGGTATGCCATTATACTAAAAATATTTCTTGATAACTTTAAGCTAATCAAGGAACTCTTCAGGTCGAGATTGGTATTGTAACTGTGACAAATCAGTCTTGATATTTGTCATTTGCATGGAGAAACTTCTCCATAGCATACACTTCCATAACTCGTCTAAATGCTAAGAGGTTCACATCTTTGGATTTGTCACTTGCATAACTATGACTTGAACTTCTAGGGCCAGGAGTTCCTTGATGTTCAAGGCACATGGTATAATCTTTAGCCTATTTCATAGAGATCCAATTCCTTAAACCTTTTATCTTCTTGTATCTGGTCATTCTTTCACAGCATTGCCCTTTACCTCTTCTACTTATCATAAGAAGAGGAAAGTTGTCCAAGAGCATAATAAGGTTCTAATGTCAAATAATGTGGAACAAGGAGAGAAGAGGGTAAGAGAACTTGGCATATGAAAATGATACCCTATTTCTTGGTCTTAACTAAGAGCTCTATTGTAATTCATAGGTTGATATGGGCTAATTCAAATTTTGCTTCAGAAGCGCCTCTCCCCCCTCTTACAGGTTTCTACATATTGAATATCCCAAGTTCTCAACTGCAAACAAGGCAATTAATTGTCTGTGTTTATCCTATATAGATGTTTCCCAAACCACAAATGTAGGAATGAAATGCAGAAATCCAGATTTTCATACCTTTTGCAGACTTGATATCAAAATTTCTAGGAGCTGGTGAAAGATATTATGTGCTTGCCTCTCTGCTCGCGGATAGGATGACTCCACATAGCAGTCTCCTGTATGATCGTGGACCCTCACCATGAAGATGAGTCTTTCACAGCCCCTTCTAGGGTGGCACTAATGGTTGGAAGAGACGGAAGAGTGAGGAAAGAATAACTAATTTGTTTTGAGAGGATGAACCTCACCTCCCACCTATTTATAATGATGTGACTACGTCCTTTGTCAATAGTCCTTGTCAAATAATACTTTGGGAGTCCCCTTTTTACTTGGGTAATTGGGGAACCTGGACGTGTCTGTCATGGGTGCTCAGTTCAGTTCCAAACCTGAAAATCCAAAAATAACTTTTCATAAAGACAACCATTACTGATTGATACTGTTAGATAACACAATAATATTGTTTGGTCCGCTTAGATTTTAGATATTCAACATTCCAATTTATCAAAGTTATCTGGCATTAGACAGTTCATTTCCTTTTGATCTAAGAGAATGGTGGCCATACAGCACTATCCATGCCCCTCATTATTTAACCATTCAACTTTGATTCTATGAGCTATCTCTTGTTGCAGGTTCATCATCTGGTTGGGGTCGATGTGATGATGCCGCTGTTGTCAAGGTATAAATTTTTGGTGGTCTAAGTTCCATCTTCTTTTCTTTTCTTTTTTATGTTTAGTTTCTTAACTTTACTAGATACATGAAAGCTTTAGCAGGACAATCAAAGAGACGTTAATTACCATCAATGGAAAATATAACTTCCATGTGATTTATGAGTGGTGCTACTCAAACTCTAATTGTTTTTAAATGTTATTTGTGGAGCTGACCATGGAAAATTCGTTCTCAATTCAATGGGGCTGATTGAGATATTGGGTTGTCATACTGTGGACTAAACCTACCAGCCCCTCAGATATGGTGGAAAAAGTTGTTTGACCTTCAGATAGAGAAGATTGAGAGATGAACTCACACTGCAACTTTTTGGGTCGTCTAAAGGAAAGCAATAACATAGTTTTTCATGGGTGCCTCTAACAACTAAAATGATCATTCCTAGCACACCCATCTTTGTTTCAAAGGATTCCAAGCATTTTTCAGCCTATTCCAAATTGCAGATTTTGATGGTTTTATGGATAAAGGATCAGCCCATTATGTAGTTTTAAATTTTTAATTACATTTTCTTCTCTTTTCTTTCTTCTTTTATATTTCTGTTGTGTATTCTACTTCTTCCCTTATATTTGTTCCATCTCCTTGTTGAAATAAGCCTGCAGCTGAGCTTTTCCGCTTAAATAAAAAAAATTGCAACCAAATAGATCTGTTTTTCATTTGTGCAAGCATAGCTTGTTCAGGCCTCAACTGACTGATATTCAGAAATTTGACTGAATTCCATGCTGCAATTTTCTGAAATATTCACTGGTATTAAGTATTATGTTTTTAATGCATGAGTGTGTTCTTTCCTGGCTACATCTAGTGGAAGGAAAGTTTAGTTTCTAGGTTATGTTTTTGATCTGATGAAACCTTGTTCTTTGACAGGTATATGAAACATTAACTGGTGTTAGAATTGAAGACAAAAACCCTATTATCAGTAAAGTAGATATGTTCAAGTCTCTCCCACCAGAATGGCCTGGGAATCCATTGGAATATCTTAGTTCAATGGAATGTCAAAATAAATCAAAAGTTTTAGTCGTCTTAGATGATGATCCGACTGGAACTCAAACTGTCCATGACATAGAAGTCTTGACAGAATGGTAAGATTTCCAGGCTATCATGTTACAATTATTCTCATGATTCTCAGATTCATTTCCTTCTTCAGATTTTGATGATTTGTCATCAAGGATAACGAGTCATTGATAGAAACAAACATTGGTTATATTTTTGTTACACATAAATTGTTGTTGGTCTTACTTTTTGTTGAATGTTGGAAATGTAGGAATATTGAGATGCTTGTTGAACAGTTCAGCAAAAGGCCTACATGTTTTTTCATTTTAACTAATTCACGATCTCTGACCACTGAGAAGGTATTGTTTGACAAAAGCATTATGGTCTATATACCTATTTTGCAACATTTTTAGTACTTAAATTGATCAATCTCTTTGTTATCAAGGAATACATGCATCACAGTTATGAAATTTAGGGTATCTTTCTTCTGAGAGTAATATCCTTCCTGTGACATTCCACAGGCTATTTTGTTGACCAAAAACATATGTAGAAATGTAGAAGCTGCAGCTAAAGCAGTGAAGGGCATTGATTTCACTATAGTACTAAGAGGTGATTCAACTCTTCGGGGTCACTTTCCTGAGGTAAGGCTTCAATTCTTCTTGTTTGTTTCACTGATAAAATTCTCAAGGATACATTTGTATGTGTTTTGCACTTGTGGAGATACAACATAGAAGGCATATGTCATGTTGTGCCATTGTCGCACACCTGCAATATGATGGTAAACAGGACAGCATCATACACTCAGTCTACAATATTTACCATGTGGATGAATTTTGACCCTAGCATACACTATGCTCTGTTTTTCATTTTTTTCTTTCTTACTTTGAGTTAATCATGCACAATATGATAATAGTTCTCATATATTGTCTAAATCTGAGAATTTTTCCAGGAAGCATATGCAGTAGTATCAGTACTAGGAGAGATGGATGCATGGATCATTTGTCCTTTCTTTCTACAAGGAGGACGTTACACTATTGATGATATCCACTATGTTGCAGATGCTGATAGGTATATCATGAATTTGCAAACTGGAGTTGTAAATTCTAAAAATCATCACTGCCTCCCTCTCCTTCAGCCTCATATTGGTGACATATGTAGGCTTGTTCCTGCTGGAGAGACCGAGTTTGCTAAAGATGCTGCATTTGGTTATAGATCTTCCAATCTGAGAGAGGTAAAGAAAGGAACTTTTCAACATTATTTTATCAACATAAAGTTTTGATAGAATGAAGAGGTAAATTTGATTCTTCATCTAAATAATAGTGGGTTGAAGAGAAAACAAAAGGACGAATTCCAGCCAACAATGTTTCATCAGTTTCTATTAACCTCTTGCGTAAAGGAGGGCCAGCTGCTATCTGTGAGCATCTTTGTAACCTGCAAAAGGTATAAAGAATATTAAAATGTGACTCAAACTGTATTATTTGTTTTTGATATACTAGATCTTAATTCTTGGTTAGGAACATCTTTTTTAGGTGCATTTATTTACTTCTAGATTGTCTTCATACCTAAATTCATATAAATTACTAAAGCAATTTGTCTTATGCCTACTGCAATAAAATTAATTCTTATATCTATTTTCTTAGAAATTCATGATATGCTTGATAGGGTTCAATATGCATTGTAAATGCTGCAAGTGAAAGAGACATTTCTGTTTTTTCTGCAGGCATGATACAGGTAAGCTAATTTACCAAATCTTTTAAATGTAGTTGTTTTTTTCTTCTTCGTTAACATCTTAAGCATTATGCAGGCTGAAATAAAAGGAAAACGTTTCTTATGCCGAACTGCTGCAAGTTTTGTGTCTGCTCGAATTGGAATAGAGCCAAGACCTCCCATCTGCCCAAGTGATCTTGGCATAACCAAAGACACAAGTGGTGGCCTCATCATTGTGGGCTCATATGTGCCTAAAACAACAAAGCAGGTCTGACTTTTCCGTTTCTCTATTGTGTTGATTATTTTATTTCAGTTAACTTAATTCTGATCTCTTGTTGTTGTGTCTACATGCTCAGGTTGAAGCACTTATATCACAATTTGGCCCAAAACTAAAATGTGTCGAGGTTAGTTCCCTTTTCTAATGAAACATGAAAAGTTCATTGATTATGTGTAAGAGTTTCATATGTTTTCTTGGGTTTCTTGTATGGATTTTTTTTCCCTCTAATGTAAATGCAGGCTGCAAATTATTTCATGTGCTAGTTGTCGATCATCTAGTTTGTGTCTTTGGGTTAATGGACCTTTTCTCTAGAGCAGGTCTCAGTTGATAAAATTTCCATGAAATCAATTCAAGAAAGAGATGAAGAGATCAATCATGTAGCAAATGTTGCAAGTGCTTCTCTTAAATCTGGCAAAGACACTCTTGTGATGACCAGCCGGCAACTCATTACTGGAAGATGTCAGCATTATCCTCTCACTTTCTCTCTCTGTTTTTCTTTCTTCTTCCATGAGCTCATTGTTCTTATAGCAGTGCTCTATATATTTCGTTTATTTTAGAGAAATCACCTTATTTGATGTTCTACTCTTTAGAAGTAATAATTATGTTGACAAACAGTGAAGTTGTATTATGGTTAAAAATCAGAGTATATGCCTCTAGAAAGCAATCATATAAATTTAGTGTGCCATGTTTGTGACTTGTGAATTTATAATAATTTTAATAATCATTTGCACAAAGATCAACGATGATAGAAAATGATCAAATACAATTTATTGCATACAAATGCAAACTTTAAGGTCTTGATAATAGGATATACTGGCTGGGAAGGTAGAAGAACTTTCTTGCTGTAAGGTTTCTTTACATGCCATGCCATTTCAGATGCATACTGATTACCTGTCCTCATCCGATGTCACATAAACTTTTTAGTTTTTTCCTTTGAGTATCCCTTCTCACATGATTAAAATTGATTCACATCACTGTACATGATTGATACTTCTTGGGTACTACTAGGATATATTTCTTAGTGATGGGGAAATGGATTCAGTTTCAGCAAAAACAACATGCATTGACTAGACAGCGTGACCCAATTGGGATTAGTAGTGGTAAAAACTTTACTAGAAGGTAGAGGCTAAAAAGAGTTAATTTGCTTTTGCCTCAAAAGATAGAGAGATATGGTGGTTCTTGGTTTGAGCCAAGCTTTGACTTACCTATCCGAGACGACACGCCAATTGTCGATACGACGATGCGTGTCGATGGCACAAAAAAAAAGCCAAAACCCCCTTTGAAATTACCTTAAAAATAGGAAAAAGCTTATACTAAGGTTTTTAAGTTGGAACTAAATGTAAATATAGTATAATTATCAAAAATATTCTAAATTAGGAAGGAATAGTGGCATATATTTGTTTCGGGCTTTGAGGAGCAGCTTTATGACATATTCTGGACTGTCCTTCCATTGATATTAAATTATCTACAAAGAAATAATTTGAATTATTAGATTATGAGTTAAACTTTAAGATTCAAATGAATCAAGTTAATGAATGAATTGATCAATGGATATACCTAGTTCTACCGTCAAAAAGAACAACAGGACTCCATAGACTCTGGATCGGGGTCCTCGATCTTATGTATTTGTATATCAATAAGGTACGTTTCTTAGATCTAATCTTGAAATTAGTCC
This sequence comes from Musa beccarii, assembly GCA_024322285.1. Lineage (NCBI taxonomy): Eukaryota > Viridiplantae > Streptophyta > Magnoliopsida > Zingiberales > Musaceae > Musa > Musa beccarii. Next base: position 20,418,889 of record CM044401.1, on the reverse strand, counting down.
CACAAAACGGTAGACTGATACACCATACGTCATTGGTGCATCAATGTGGTGATGGTCGTAGTTTGATCATCGTGAACCACACGTGTCCGAGACGGCTCCTAAGGCAAGTACAATTGTATCAAATTTTGGTGCAAATATTGGAGAATGTTGGAACTTTTACTTTCGCTACTGACCTACTGCTCTTATCATAAGGTCAATCACCATATTGCTGCTCGAAGAAAAATGACCAACTATCATTGTATTATTGCTAGTCATAAGATCCTCCATAATACGATGGTTAGGAATACGATGAGCTCCTCTCTATGTCTATGTTGTATAGGCTCTATCATATCTGTTCAAATCATCGATTATCTTTCCCTTCCCCTTCGATGTATAAACCTGACTAATACCTCGTCGAGCTCTAAGATCTGAATTTTGGGTTACATGCGTAAAGTACTATTTCGTCCATGCATCACCCTCAAAATAATTTGAAAACGTATCAGGCAATATGAGATTATCTCAACCCTTGATCAGTATCAGTCAAAATCTAACCATTATCGACCGGTATAGGTTGATAATGGTTGGATTCGATCGTTCTGCTTGGTACAGACCCCGTATCAACTGATATGGGATACCCAACAATAAGTTGTCTGGTACAGGACGGTCCATGTGCTGATTCCCTATTGGACTGATATGTGCCCATATTGTACCGTTTCAGGCAGCACGGCGAACCTTGGTTTGATTAATGATATTGTCAATAAGTTCTGGCAGGTATAGATCCATGATTCTGAAGCCAAACGATTGGGAGTTCATGGTTTTTGTCTTTGTTTAAAAAAAAAGATATCTGCCAGAAATTCTTATGCTGATTTTATTGGATGCAATATCCGCTACGGTCAGTCGATTTGCGAGATTTTAGCATCAATTGTCATGTTAAGTCCGTCACTGGCTGACTCAGCACGATGTTCTGTCATGCCTTTACATATGCCTGCAGTATCACATGATATGACCTTATGTAGAAAATAAGATTCATTCTGGTGTGTGCCTTGTACAGACACATGTATGATGGAATCATCAAAGATTTGATCTTTTCTAAATCTGTCTGTAACTCACTAGAGGCTCGGGAAACAAAGAGAAGATGTATACGAACGAGATATCCAGCAACAAGAAGAAGGAAAACAATTGAATAGAGGAACTCCAACTCCCGAGCATTTGTTGATCTCAGATGTGTCCATATCAATGGAACGGGTGACTCATTATTTCGATGAATCATTTCTTCGGACAGAAGAAGATTCTGTAAACACTTCCTCGAAATCTCACTTATCAGAGTCCATTGTGGAAGAATCTTCTGAGGAATTGGCCATGATATATCTGATCCATGCATAATATCATGAAAAATGGATACAAATTTGTGACTGCTACTTAGTATCGACAATGGGTCTGAAAAAGTATCTAAAAGGGTGAAATTTAGATATTTGCACCCTGTCGAAGTAAGGAACCATGGCATATGTGTTTGGAACGGATTCCATTTTGTTTGGAACAGATTCCATTTTGAGAGATTTGAAAAAGCACTATCTCGTTGAAAGGTTCTATACATCTGCCGTTTCTCAACGCATTTCTTTAGAGAAAGACTCCGTTTTTTTTTCCTCTTTCCGGATGGTAAATATTTCTCAGAACATGGAGTGTGAACATGGTGCTGAGGTGCATGATACATATATGGGTACTGTGGAGAGTTGTCAATCTTTTGTACAAATTGCCTTCTCGGAACAACTGTCTTCATTTAGAGTTTTTCTAGAATTATAATGATGACGAGAAAAAAAGATTTCATCTGGTGAATCCCTAAAATTTTAATCCATTTGAATCATTTTTTATTGAAAAATTAAGAAAAGAGATGCTGCTGCTTGTGACTGGTACAGAAACACATAAAGATACTGATAACATTCTCCTTATTTGCCCTTTCACTAAGCAGGTTTTGCATAATAATCTGGTTCTGTTTTGGAGATCAACTGGGAATGGGCGATTCACTTTCATCTACTGGGAATTATGGAAATCCACAAACTGTAGTTGATCTTTTATGCAGATGGCACTCCTATCTTCCATCAGAAGAATCATAAGTGGAATAGTTCATTTATGTTCATTTTCTTTGAGAATGCTGTCCTTGGTCCTTACTATATATTCAATTCTTCTTTTCTCTAATCTTTCTTCTAAACTTTCTTAGACACCTTATCCATTCTTTTAGTGAATTAAGTTAATAGGTTTTGCCTATTTCTGCTGCTGAAAAGCTAGTTTGCTTGTAGGAACATCTGCTTCATTGATTTCGTGTCACACCCAAGCTATTCACAATAATTCAGCGAACTTAGGAAGAGCTTGAATTATGAGCAATATGTTTCCAGTTCATCTCAAATGCCAAAACACCACTGTACATCTTCTGTCAGTTGAGTTTTGTCATCAAGTGATTAATACCTTGATTTTATTTCCATCGAAAGACCAATCATTATATTGGACTTCTTCTATCCCTTGCTTACAATCCTCATCTGAATAAGTTGTCAAGTAGATGAGCTTTAAGTATGGTTATGGCTGGTACTCGCAATACATATCTCGGTTTTGTATTAATTAGCTAAGAACAAAAGGTCGAAATGAAATGCTCAGTACATAAATAAAAAGCATTGTGAATTAGTAACTCATCATCCATATCAACAGAACAACATAACTGCAATACATATAATGGTGCCTCGTTACTAGGGTTGAGATTTATGAAAACCATTCAATCTTCCCATGCACCACTCACAGCACATGTATTTTTATATGCTTCTCATCTAAATTCTGTTCTAAATCTGTTGTAGGAGTCATGTTAAACCGTTTAAAAGGGTGATAAATAGATAAAATTTCCCTGTTTTGTCTTTGATAAGTTTTTAATTTCTTATGCAGCTCCTGAAGAAAGTTTAGAAATCAACTCTAAAGTCAGCTCTGCTCTGGTTGCTATTGTTCAACAGATTACTACTCGTCCTCGTTATATCCTTGCCAAGGTACGGAGCGCACACAATAAAAGATGTCTTTGTTTTATTTTTGTTGTATCACAACTTCACAAGTACTTTGGCAAATTTATGTTGATTCAGTTTCAACCATCACTACAGCTCTTTCTCCTTAGTGCAGCATTATTTTTGGCTATAACTGTCGCAAGTTGTGAGTTTTTAATGTCATCATCGTGCAGATTGTTTGTGGCTATTAAACCTCTGAACATGGACTGTGTTTGAACTTCAAAATCATAATGTCAGTTTGAAATAGAATTCAAAATTGGCACTGCATATTAAATAAATCATAGTTTATTGAACCAAAAAAATGCATAAGATGAGTCCAAATGCTGATTTGATCAAACTTTTATGAACTAAAGCTGTGAGCATTTCATGTTTAACATCATCTTTGAGACAATTGGATTACGTGCATAACTTATACAAGCAACCTCAGATATTTATAAAGCCCAAGCCTATTGGCAAAGTTATATGGTTTAGAATCAAGGATTGTTGCTTCACGTATTGGACCCATATCAATCCCTAGTTGTTGCTAGTGTACCAACACTTGGTACGTGTCAGTGTTTCAAAGACAGGAAGAAGGAGAAGAGGAAGGTGCAGTAGAGGAAGGAAGAGGAAGAAGGAGAAAGAGAAAGGAAGGAGAGGAGGAAGAAGAAGAGAGAGGGGTGGGGGGGAGGGGCGTGGGGCGTGGGGTGGGTGAAACACTGAGTTTGAATGTCCTTCAACCAAATTGACTGAGTTTGAATGGCAAACACTATGCTTTTATGTGGTAACTTAGGTAATTATGAGTTAAAATTGAAATCTTTTTTACTGTATTTAGGAATAGAAAGTGAGTTTGGGCTCCTAGTTTTTTTTTTTTAATTCAACTGATGACATTAAAGAAACAGCATGACATCCTTAAGGTTTTCTAACTAGTCCTAATCTGTGGAATTATGCCATTAACTAAAACCTGCTGTTAGGTAAAAAAACATTGTCAGGTTTCGGAAAGTACATAACCTCTTACTGTTTCTGTTCTGCCTAGTCGTTCTCCATAGATAAAGAGCCTTTTTTCAGGTTAACTAGCATGTCTATCTCGAAGACAAAACAGTGCTTTGAATGATTAACTGTTTATCAGTAGTTAGACATGCTAACATCAATGCATTTTTGTTATCTAGACATCCTTGAATAATGGTTTGTGTTAGCAAACTCATTTGATTGCTGAAAAATATGCTGCACTTGAACCTGATAGCGGATTGAGCTTATCTTTTTGCTGGTATCAAACAAAACACATAGTTTTACACATGGTTCATATTATCAGTCCATATCGGTGTACCGACCAGATGTCGATTTGGTATATACCGAGCTGTACCGAGTTATATCGAGCATACTAACACATTGTATACTTGGGTGTACCGATGTACCACTTGTGCCAGTCCTTTGTTGGACTGATACATACCGCCCATACCGAGCGGTACATTTCAGTACATCAAACCTTGGTTTCACGTGCCTTATGTAATTCTTTTTGTATACATACACTGTAAGAAATGATACATACATATACAATACTTTGTGTAAAAGACACCAATCCACTTCAAAAGATAATTATGCAAGATCCCCACATTATCGGGTAGTGTATATCTTTGTATTGAGTCCTTACCCTGCTTGTTTAATTTCACTAGAATGAAGAAGATATCTAATCTTGCTTCAGATAGTAAACATAATATGCAAGGATTACATAAATTCTATGTATTAATGGAAGGGATTATATAACTAACTCTGGTTGTTCTTGTACTTTGTCATTTTCAGGGTGGAATTACTTCATCAGATATTGCTACAAAAGCTTTAGAAGCAAAGCGTGCCAAGGTTATTGGACAAGCATTGGCCGGCGTCCCCTTATGGCAGCTAGGTCCAGAAAGCCATCATCCAGGGGTTCCATATATTGTTTTTCCAGGTTGTTTACATCTCTAATGGTACTTAAAACCATAATGCTGACTTTATTTTCAATAATATTTATTCTTGTTATGTAACAGGTAATGTTGGTGATAACAACGCCATAGCTGATGTTGTAACAAGTTGGGCTCGTCCTTCTAGGTCAACAAAGGATATTCTTCTAGTAAGTTTCTTATAATTGAAATGTACTTTGCTATCTACTGCTATACTAACAAGTGTTTTTTTTTTTAATCAAGAATGCAGAGAAGGGTGGATATGCTGTTGGAGCATTCAATGTGTATAATCTTGAAGGTGTTGAAGCAGTTATTTCAGCTGCTGAGGCTGAAAATAGTCCTGCCATTTTGCAGGTAAATGGCAAAAAGGAATATATGAAGTACAAACATTATTTCTTTGACAGAAATGTTCTTCAAGTATATCAGAAAAAATAATTTGTTGTCCTATAATATTTGCTATTAAAACAACACAATTATAAAAACAAGTGATGTCAACCATTTGCTCATGATAAAATGATAAAATGCATGATTAAAAGAAAATCCACCTTTTAGAAATAGAGGACCTGGTCATTGGTAACCTTCGACGATCAGAAGATAGCCCATTCTTAACATTGGTGCAACAGTTATGGAAGAAGAAAACAAGAGAATGTAGATAGCAAAAGAGAGAAAATAAGGCTGGCCATATATTTTCTTTCCTAGAAAAAGTTTCTGAACATTCATAACAAGCAGAAATCATGAATCGAGTATCCTGACATTTTTTAATATGATCCCTTGATTACTTATTGTTTCCTAAAATATGAATTCACATCTAATATGTCATAATTAAATAATATTACTTAAGTATGCATGCGACCATCACATGACCCCAGGATGAATGTCACTATCTCTCTAGAACATGCAGATGCCCATTGGTGCAGCTATTAGAATCAAGCTCCTGACTAACAACTACAATAGAAAATTAAATCCTTAAAAGTCTCTGAAAACAAATTATCAAGTAATAACTTGATCTCATATAATCTACTGATTTAGAATACATGCATGGTTGTTTCATATGTAATGGTTTGTCTCTTAAATTTCAATTTGACATTGCAGAACCAATTTTATAGTTTTCGCTTGAAATTATAACTTCAGATGTTGAGTGCTCCTGCTACAAAATGAGTTTCTAAAACTTCTATTTTATATATTCTGCTCTGTGATTAAAGTTATATTATAGAGTTTATATCTGTTTTTTATATTTTTATAAACCTCTTCTGACATGGTTTCTTTTTATTATAGTACTTCATTATTGCTTTTTAAATATTTTTTAGAGCATTAGTCAATTGTAAATTAGATGTAATCTTATCAATGGTGTGACTTCCAGAGAAAATGATAAAAAAAAAAGGAAAAAAGGGAATGATTGCTTTGCCTTGGCTGCTGCAAATATGTTAATAATTTTCTTCTTCCCAGGTTCATCCAGGTGCTCTGAAACATGGTGGAGTTCCTTTGGTTGCATGTTGCATTGCTGCTGCTGATGAGGCCAGGGTAAGTGCACGCTATGCAGTTAAATTTCACAACTTCTAATTTTTTTGTTGAGAAGAAAAGTGCTGATTGTTCAGGAAATTATTTGTGATAATTTCCTTCATGTCAACCAAAATTGTGTACTACCTTCATGTTACCTATGCTATTGCTAATTACGTTCTTTATGTTGACCAAGTTTCCTCATAGAAGTATAAATAACTAGATCTGGTTATTTATGGCCCACACTTTACATATTTTATCTTGCACTAATTACCTTTAATGGTGTCTTCAAACCACCATAATATAATTACTTATTTCATCAGCTTTTTGTTGTTTAAAAATTGTCCTTTTTAATCAAGAGTATGGATGATACTTCATCTTATAATGGCAGGTCCCAATTACTGTTCACTTTGATCATGGCAGTTCAAAAGTTGAGGTACTTGAAGCGCTTGAATTGGTAGGTCCCATTGACAATGCTCTGTTTTACCTCTAAGACTCTCTGTAGCATACACCTCGAGCACCGAGTTATAGATTATAATTTAGTATTAATATTCCTGAACAATTACTTGAATCTCCTCAAAATTCAAATCTCCTGGTTGATCGTTCAGGGATTCGATTCAGTGATGGCTGATGGTTCTCATCTTCCTTATGAAGAGAATGTCTCGTACACAAAATTCATAACGCGTCTAGCACATGCTAAGGAAATGCTAGTCGAAGCTGAACTTGGGCGGTTGTCAGGCACTGAAGATGACTTGACAGTTGAAGATTATGAAGCAAGATTGACTGATGTTAAGCAGGTCCATTTTTCTTCAGGATTAGGCAGTCACACATTAATCTCCCTTATGATTTTATTTCTCATTTGGTCTCTTCATTTCAGGCTCAAGAATTTATTGATAAGACAGGAATCAACGCACTAGCTGTGTGCATTGGCAATGTACATGGGAAATACCCAGCTAGTGGTCCCAATCTTAGACTTAACTTGCTAAAGGTCAGTAACTTTCCAATTGACTTTTCAGCATTGTTTGCTTACTCATAATTTTATGCATTATCTTCAGATGATGGTATTGACTACGTCAAATGATTTGCATTCCAAATTAATAATTTTATGCATTATCTTGAATAACTAGTTGTGAGCTTCTCATGACTATAAACGTGCACTTCTATAAGTTGTTTGGCACCTAGTTTCTTAGGGTCATAACAGGCTCTGCCTCAAAATAAATGCATGGGTAAGTCTTCTCACTAATTTCTTAATATTTAGAAACATTTTTGTTGAAAGTAAAACCTATATCAGGTAATAATGGGTTAGGCACCCCTTTCTTGGAAAATGAAAATGATTGATGATAAAGCGGTAATAGCAGGCAAATTTTGTTTTACACCAAATAGACTAGTGAACTTACCAGAACTTTTTAAACAAAATAAAAATGAATTAGCAACCATAAGATGAGGGTGCTCAGGTGTGTGCATACAACGGTGTCCTATAAAAAAAAATGTCATTGAGGAGTAAGGCAAAAATACAATCTGTAGCTGATTGTTGCATTTGCTGATAGTTTTGTTTCAGTAATAATCATAACCTGATTGAAAATTATGGATTTGAACATTCTTGTTTATTGACCTAATGTTGCTTCTCTGACAGGAACTTCGAGCATTGACTTTAGACAGAGGAGTTCATTTAGTTCTTCATGGAGCATCTGGTCTGCCAAGTGATCTTGTTAAGGTAGAAACTAAAATTTTGTGGAAAATCCAAATTTCATCTCATGAAAACAGTCTCTTTAAATATTTAAAGATAAAGCTGTGTACATTAACCCTCCTCAGACCCTGCATTGACGAGAGCCTCGTGCACTGGGTACCTCGTCCCAACTGCTTTTGGCTAAGTTATAACCACTATCTAGCTTATAGCAAATGATTTAGGCAGGTTTCCAATTTCACTACATCAAGAGAACTGGTTCATTGTTAAAAGATGGTATGCATTACCCGGTAAACCTGATGACCATGCTATTTATTTCTCATATGTTTAACATGGTTCCTTTACTTTTAGAACATCGTTCACGTAAATACATATTGTACATGAGATCATGGCATCACATGGTTTTCCTCTTTATCTATATTTTTATTCTCCACTAGTATACCAAATTACAAATGAGGTAATGCTACCAAACATAATAAAAACACTTGAAGCAGTATTAAACCTTGACCGATTTCCCTGAACAGGAGTGCATAGCTCTGGGTGTGCGGAAGTTCAACGTGAACACAGAAGTCCGGAGTGCTTACCTGGATGTTCTGCAGAAGCCCCATAAAGATTTGGTTCATCTGATGGCATCAGCAAAGGAAGCAATGAAAGCTGTGATTGCCGAGAAGTTGCACCTCTTTGGCTCAGCTGGAAAAGCATAGGCGAGTGCACCATGAGCATTTCTTTTCTCATCAACTATGATCAGGAGTCGGTTTTCTGTGGCTGCCCCATTCAAGGTCACGTTCTTAAGCATTGCACTGCTTCATATCACCAAGAGAGTTTTTCAAGTTATAACTGTTCATCTATTGGCATTTCTGTTGTTAGGTTGGGATTATTTTGTCTACCATAAACTTGTCATCGAGCTATAAGTCTCTTGATTTGGGATTCTATTCTTACTAACTGTATGTGCCCGGTGTTGCTTCGCTTTCTTTTTTATCACCACTTAAAACTTTTACCTTTTGCAACTGCTAAATAGGGCCAAAATTGATGATATCGATGACGTATCAATAAAAGGTAGCACATATAGTGTTCTTGGTTTGTTTCATCTTCATATAACTTCTGTACACATTCTCGCATCAAAAGTTCTTCTCTTTTTTGTTGAAATAAAGTGGATGGATGATCAAAAGTGTCACTCTCATAAAAACCAAATCACACCTAGTTTGATGCGTCCTCATTCAGGTCAGAAGTCAAGTCTCCTGCAAACTAACCCTCATGATATTTCTTCACTAAATCTGTCCAGCTAGATGGATAGTAAAAATCCTAGTTGCTTTTTCCACATCTCAGATTTCCATCTTATACCGATCGATACCAAGATTTATTGTATTGTGACATATCATTCGATATGGACAATATATCAATCCAACAAAAGATTAGTGATATATATCAATCTATTGATAGATACGAACTTGTAATCTCTACATCTGCTAAGGGAGAAGGCTTGCATTCACTAATCCAATAATTGATTTGAAATCTGTTTTCAATCGGTCAGGCCAAACCCTTTCATGATAATTATAACTAGAAGACAGCTAGATCGACATACGTAGTCTATATTGATCCGAGCTAAAACCCTTTCATGATATTTATAACTAGAAGACGGCTAGATCGACATACATTTATCATCATCATCAGATATCTACTTCAATCAAATGATTCATCCCAATATGGCTTTCTGATATTTGACTTTTCAGACGATCATAAACTAAAAAGCCACCAATCTTGTCAAACAACCTACAGCTATAATTGGGCAACAAATAAAAGGAGCAAAATAGAGAGAACGAGATGAAACAACACATCATCATTCACTTTCAAGAAATCCAACAATCTAAGTAACAGCAATCAATACAACTAATGGAAGCTTTGCAATCCAAGAAATCGGTTTCATGACCTCAATCACTTGCAGATAACCATGCATGCCTTGGTCTTGTACACAAATCTCTCGTTGGGGGCAATGCATCCTACATCCACATCATGAATAATTACAGCCCCAAAAGATCAAGACTAAGATGATGCACAAAAGGCAAAACTAATTACAGAACAAGATGCTATTGTGTGACATGAGCACACACCAAATATTGTGCAAAGCAAATCAAAGATGAACTTCAATACGTCATATAAATAATCAAACAGAAAAGGAAAGCATAACACTGCATGAATAATTAGAAGTGGAAAGTGCAATAATGGCACACCTCAACAGAAGCTATAAGAATGGTAGGATAACTTAGCAAATGAAACTAAACAATGGCAACATAAAAGCAAACAGAAGTTTATATACCCAACAAATGCACTGCACATTAGAAGCAATTGTTAGCATTTCTGGTGCACTGGCTTTGTTCATAGCCTGATCAAAACTATCCATTGCAATGACCCAATATGAAGCTGAACAAGAAGGCAGGGAGGATTCCAGAGTTAAGACTGTGAAACTAAGTCTTACAAGACAAGCATTATACTCAACTTATAGCAAATAAAAAAGTGAACCAAAAATATCTTAAAAAGGAAGAAGAAATAAAATGTATAGCACCATCTTCCATAATTTCAACATTTGGAAGATACCTCTCCAACCAAAACTAAGCAATAGAAAATGCTTGCGCTTACCAAGTTTATTTCATCTTCCACCAAATTCACAAGAGGGAAAAATAGTTCTCTACCTGCATTTGTTTTAGTACACATCTCATAGCACCTGCACAATAGAATCATATAACAAGCAGCCAAAGAAAAGCAACACAATCCCTCTTAATTGACCTAAAGTGCACATCCTTCCTAAGTTCCATCATCACCAAAAGAGAAAAAAAAAACCATTTTTTCTCCCTAATTATCGAAAGCAAATTAAAGAATGTGAAAAAATCCCTCAAGAAAAGAAAGCAAAGGAAGGAAACTGCCTGCCCAATTTAGTCTATCACTTTCAATAGCACAGTAAACAACAACACCACGCATTAATGTACATATGCATTACAGCGAGTCATCAACAGAACATCTCATCCTAAGTAGCCTAACAGCAACTACAGAAGTAAATCGGTAAGCAAACAGCAAGTTTGGAACGATCGGCAGCAGTCGTTTCCAGACTCCGCCCCTCCTCAAATTCTTCCTCGGTTAAACGACGTCCACCGCAGGCTTCACCTTCGGAGGCCTACCCCTACCTCTCTTCACCCCTACCGCGGCAGGAGAAGGCGCGGCCACAGCATCGGCGCCAGCCGGCTGGGCCACCTTCACCCTCTTTGGCGGGCGGCCCCTGCGCCGAGGGAGCCCACTGGCAGCCTTCGCAACGGCCACGGCGAGCGGGTCCTTGGGCTTGGGCGGCCGGCCGCGCGGTCGGGGCGCTGCCGGGGCGGCGATGGGGGTAAGCGCGGGATTGGGCTTCGGCTTGGGTGGCCGGCCGCGGCCCCGCTTGGGCGGCGCGGCCGGGGTGGGGTCGGGCCGCACGTAGTTGTCCTCGACGAAGAGCAACTCCCCGTCATCCGTCATGCGGGCGAGGTGAGCAGAGAGCAGCGCCGCGTGCGACTCCGGCAAGCCCTGGTACGCCGACTCGATGTGAGCGGCGATCGCGGACTCGTCCGTCTCGCCCTTCTCCCCCAACGCGGCGATCGCCGCCATTATCATCTGCGGTTCACCACCGATCGAGCACAAAATCATCGATCGAGCGAAGCAAAAGCACCGAAATCGATAATCCACCCAAAAAAATGGAAACTACCTCAGGATAAGGAGGATGACTCGGAGGCTTGCTCGCTTCCTCGGTGGCCATGGCGACGGCGACGGCGGTGACGACGACGAGAGAGAGAGAGAGAGAGAGAGAGAGAGAGAGCTCAGTGGGTTTCCCTGAGGTGGGGAAAAATAAATAGAAGATTAATAACAACAAAAGTAAATAATATAAATAAATAAATAAATAATAAATAACTTCGGGATGATGCGAGGCGAGAAACAAAAGAATACGAGAGGACGGACGGTCGAGATGAGAGGATGTGACGGGGATCGGATTGTGGGGAGTGGTGGGATAGGCGATCACACGGATTGCTGACGTGGTAGGGAATTTGCGTCAACCTTTTCCACTTAAAATACGCCCTTTGTTTTCCTATACAATAAATGGGTCTATCTTTCGTCATTTTTACATTAAATGCCACTCGGCTCGGACAGAAGTTGGAGGCTCGTGGCAGATGTAGTAACGCAAGCGGCGAAGAGAAGAGCTTTGAATCGATCGTGCATTGCTATTTGTCCCTTGTTTTATCTCGAACAGAGCAAACAGCTTGATTCGAGTTCATCTTTGGAAAGGAATTGAGATGAGTAAAAGAAGAGGCTTCACGGCACCCAAATTCAAATCAATGCAAATTTGGTGAGAAATACATGCCAACTTGCGTTCTTTAGAAGGCTTTACATTTATTTCATGCGCACAAGAAGAATCTTTTAAACTCGTAAGATTAGTCCATCAAATTTTAAGATCAAAATTAGTAGGAGATGTCATCTTGTTTTGATAAGCTTATTATATATTATCTTTATATTATTTATTTTATAAGATTAAAAATTAATAAAGAATGATTTTGTTAAAAGTTAAATATTTTACTTTCATAAAAATATAAAGATCAAAATATTAAATATAGTTAATTATTAGGAAATATATATATATATAATTAGTCTAATTTTGATCCGTAAAAGTTATCTCTTGACTAGTTTAACCTTGGATAAGTAGTTCTATACATCACTAAGACTCCTTTCAGATGAAAGATGGTGTGGGATTCGAACTATAAATTGGATGACCAATAGTCATAGAATTTTAAATTGTTAAAAGATGAATCAATCTAATATTAAATTCCAGTGCAATATGGATGTATTCGCTTGTACTTATCTTCTGTATCCTATCCACAGATGAATTCCATCCACTGGAGTAGTAATCATCGACGTCGATGACGGGTGGCCAAAGCTGACCATCAAGGTCGAAATGGCAAGCAAATTAAATAAGGAATTGGGCCTGCCATTGTCTATATAAAACCTTAAATTTCTTTATCATTTGGTTCCACAAATCATAATCCAATCGATTTTAACCCATTCAGATGTTGGTTTAAGTATAATTTTGAATCGAAATCGTCTATGTAATTTTTATTTTGATTTTTAAAAAAAATATTTTCATGATTTGTTTTAGAACTATTGACTTAGATTCGATTAGCTTCGATTACAATCGGAGAAAATTGTACCGTTATGTTTACGGCTAGTTACATATTATCTCATATAATTAGTTAAATTTAATGTTTTAATTATTATATTTTAAAAATTATATTAAATTCTTTATATTTATATTTATGAAAGTAAAATATTTAATCTCGATAAATCAAAATAAGACATGATAAACCTTATAATATTTCCACGAGTAGAATCTACGAGGTCAAGAAAAATTAGATTAAATATTTTACTTTTAAAATATATAAAAAATCTAAATATAATTTTTAAAAATATATAAATATAAAATATTAAAAATAATTAATTATAGAGAATAATATATAATTAATCTTATACGTAATAAGATACTCCAGGATTCTTGTCATCCTTTTACCGTGTTTTCTCTCTCTTATCGAGAGAAGCACTATCGGAAGGTCACATCAAGAAACTAATTACCGTCTCTTTTCTGTGTGTAAAGATTAAATATTCTCCACTTTGGCACCAATTTAAAGCAGCTTTACAGCTCGCTTTTTGCCTAAAGCCTGTTGGAGAATGTTGGAAGAAGTCCAAGATGAGCACACCGAGAGGAAAGAGTTGGTGTTGCTGCAAGAATTCCATTCACTCAACTCAAGCGTAGTAAAGTAGCATATAACAAATGACAAACCCATACTACTTTTTGTGTGTGGGGGGTGGGGAATAGGAAGCCCTACGCAGCTTCTCATGTTCCTGCCCACCACAGTCTTCTTTTTTCTTTTGGACAAAGACTACAAGATCTAGTGATTCTGCTTCTTGTCATTGATCAGCGTTGGTCGAAGTGTTGCGCCTCACGCGATGATCTCATTTGGCATTGCAACAAACCTCGCCCTCTTCTGCAAGATCGAGAGACCAAAGAAAAAGTCAGAAGAACTTCCAGTAAACTGCTCCTTTTTGTTGGTTCATTTCTTTTCATTTGCTGAGTTGACATCGGCGCATGCGGTCTGTAAACTCGTCGAGTTTGGCATCTACTGTAGCAATGACATGGATGGCAGAAACACAAGCAGAATAATGGTAAACCGGCAAGCAAGCAACTAAGCATGTGGTCGGAACCATTCTCCATTTCTTAAAGGAAGGTACTGATGGAGATCATGGTGGTGGAGAACACAATTATGATTGACTGAGACGAACCTGCGAATACACCAACCATATGGGGCCATCATGTCGATGATAAACTAAGGCATAAACTAATGAAAAAGACTTGGATGCAGACACGGCTGCCGAGAGAGACGTGCGGAGCATTAACATGAGCTTCTTATTATCCATCCTCTCAACCTGTAATGCTCCACTTCTGGCACTATGTATATGGCTCCACTGATGCAAGGAAGTGGAGGATCTACTGATACGAAAGCTTCTTAGGTTTTCTTTTCTTTTCTTTTGACTTCTGCACTGTGGTGTTTGATAGATTTTGTAGGAGAATGGCACAGAAATCTGTAAGTTTATGGCCGGAGTCTGAAGGATCGAAGCCAGCCTGATGAGCCAAGGATTGGTCAAGCATACTATCAGAGTTTGTCAATGCTTAATTACTTGGACCAGGATGCATCTACAGCCGCTAACAAACAGAGTTTGTCTTATCAGCTTATGTGCACCAAACCCTTTGACTGAAACTTACAGGCATGCAACTAAAAACAACATGATTCTGATCTATCCTTGGTTTACGGATCTGTACAAGCGCGTGGTATGCTTCTCCAGAGACCCGACACAAATCACATGGAAGCCATGAGTTTACTTTTTCTGTGAGTTGGCCAATTTTGACTTTGACACGAAAGTCTAAACCTTTAGCGTATCAACTAGCCATGAGTTGATCGACGGATATGGAAGTATACTTGAGCTGATCGAACTCTGAAAACCCGACGAATTAACATCGGCGGTAGTCCAATCCAGCGAGCCATGGAAAGTAAAGGAGGAGCAGAGGAGAAGAGGAAGAGAGAAGGGCGTACCTCCTTGCGTCCAGCCTTCACGTTCGGCGTCGTCGGCTCTGACGAGGCCGACGGGGTGGCACCATCGCTGGCAGCGCAAAGCTGCATGATCTTCTGCGCGGCTTCCGCGGCGTCCTTGCTCTCCTGCATCAGCTTCTCCACCTGCGCCTTGGGCAGCCTCATCTTGAGGCGGACGGTGCCGTCCTTGGCCTCCTCGGCCTCGACCGAGGGGGACTGGGTGGCGAGGGAGATGTCGGAGAGGGAGCGGCGGGTGAGCCGGAGGCTCTCCAGCCGCTCCTTGGCGCTCACCTGGAGCGCCCCGGACCAGGCCCTACGGGGCGCGCGCTGGTTCGGGACCCGGGGCAGCTCCACCAGGAAATAGAGCTTCCCGGGCTTGAGCAACGTGTCCGGCTCCAGCGGCATCGCCCGGACGCCAAGCCGTGTCACCTCGTCCGCGTCGAGGAGGGTGTAACCCGGATGGTCCCGCAGCACGCTCACGGCCTGCACCGGCGGCTTCAGCTTGAACGTCGTCCCGTCCACCTTCATCACCTTCGCAATCTTCTTCTTCCCACCCAAACTATTCCCCATCTTCGCTCAACCACTCGCTTTCTTCTTCCTCTCCCTGCGTGCAGCTCTACCTCTAGTTGCGTTATCGCCTCGCGTTACGCGTTGCGGGAGCGAATGGGGAGGAGAGACGCAAATAAAAAGGGAGGCGTAAGTGGTCGGCAGATTGGAGGAGAGAGAGTGACGGAGAAGGGTCAAAGAAGGAGAGCACAATAGAAACAATATCGTATTTTTGTTGGTTTTTGTGATGTGTTCTGCGTTGTACTTATCACATATTATGTGCAAACACAAATATATAAATATATATATATATGTATATCTATATATATGATTGACATAATTATGATGGAAATAAGCCGTCACGGTCCGAAATAACGGCGGTTCTGTGTAACAGTGAATCGGGAGCGATAGATTGTGTTGCGCGCAACGAGATAACGACCGTTACGATTCAATATTTCATACCATGTTTTGAAATCGACGATTGTTAGTCAAACTTTCACCGCTACCAGTCAAAATCAAACCATTATTTCAAATCACCATTGTTTGAAAAAGCTCTCACATTGGTATTTCTTTATTGCGATCATCGGAAGGGCTCAACCATCAAATAAAAATAAACCATACATTTATTTAGGGATATCAATTATGTTCATATGCTAGTGCATGACTCACATCAGAAGATTAATATTTGCACACTGTAATCCACATCGAGAACAGTCGTGGGAGCCGTGTGATTCACAGAAGCTCCGTAAGAGGACAACCAAGTCGAAATCACGGAGCCAAAGGGGATGAGATCATTGTTATCTATGTCCATATAAACGCATTGAATGGAATGGATATAGGTCTCGTGTCAGTGGATGGATGAAAGAAGGTATTGAAACATACGTTTAGTATCGGCAATAGCACTAAGAACAAATTTGTGATCAATTCCAGTGTGACAGCCATACTTTTCAACTTAGTCATGTGTTCTCATTAAAAGGGTTGATTGATTCAAAGATTTCAAATGACAGTTGTGATGATCTACCGCACAATGCGCTGTTATGACTATCACCTTTTTATTGGTGTAATATTATATTATATATATATATATTTTTTCGAATGATAAGTGATTAACATGATATTTAATTTTAAAATCTTAGTATCCACTAGAAAAGTGTTTACCAACGATATGGATATAAAGAAAAGGAAATATACTAACATCTCATCGCTATGGACACCTTATGACGAACGACATATATATAATGATAAGAAAATATACTGGCATCTCATCGCTATCGACACCTTATTGACATGTCAATACTCATAATGCTAAAGGAGACATGTAACTGTTCTTTAACACGATCTTGAATACAATGATCATGACCCTCGTCGTAAAAAGACATCTTATGTTATTTGAGTTGATCTTTCTTCTAGTCCATTTTGTTTTGATACATTCAGTTTTTAGTCAAATTCACTGAATCAAAAATTAATTTAAACATGGAAGGAGTTTTATTGAGAATACCCCTAACATAATTTTATAGGTTTAACATAGTTTCACGTAATTTAATTTTAAAATCTCTTCACCCCTGACGTCACCTGGCATTGAGATGAATACAAAATAAGACATCGATTGTGTTTGAATCAGTATCCAACTTTAACATTCAATTAGATTTTTTAAACCCTTAATCTTATTAAATGAGTCTATCATCATCATCATTATCATTATCATCATCAAATCAAAATTTTAAGTATAAGAAATTTATTAGATGAGATTCCAAATCCTTGACTTTTTGGTATGTGATTTTGATGTATTTTTTTCAGATCAAGTTTTTAAGTATAGAAAAAATCATTAAATAAGATTTTATTCCCGCAACACAAATGCTCTTTTAAATTTTAAAATTTTCATTATCTTTGCTCTAAAGGTTAAAATTATTCTTAGACTAATTACTTTTGAAATTGAATAAAGAGATATTTACTATCGATTCGCAATAAAATGACCGGTTAGGTTTATTTTAATCAAAATTTGTGATTTTTTTCCCATAACAATAATCAAAGTGAACTTATAAAGGATATGATTTGGGAAGGTGAATTGACACCCGTCCTTGTTCTAAATTTAAAGGAGCTTTAGAAAAAAGTGGTCGTCATATTTATCCAATCGAACCGATCAATTTAGACCGGTTTTAGTTGCTATCCTATCACTATCGGATCTCTGTCATGTACGAAGAAATCTTATTCGGATGAGGGTTAATCTCTACCCTACATCACGCTAGGTGCCAATCTCAAGCATCATGCAGGCACCAGAGTTTGGCTGAGGGTTGACTTCCTCGCCTCTGTAGTCAAACATGATCCGGTTCGACCGGGATCTGCCGCTGTCTCGGTAGGGACATGATGTCGATCCATTTTGATGCGATTCCTATCCATATCGGGCGAGCCCAACTTATTCTTAATACTTAAAGAGTTTGATTTGATGGCTCGCAAATGGTTGAAGAGTGCGTGCGGCTCCGACCACCCCAAATTAATTGGGTCGATTCGTGGTTCGAAATATTTTGATTATGTTCAACACATAGGTAATTCAATCGGGTGGATAGACATGCATTAACGATTAATGATAGCTTGTTCTTGCCTGACGAGAAAATGTGAACAATAATTTTGGTCTATTAATGAACATGATAAACTGGCATCGATCATATATTTCATGTTGTGCATGACAATATAATGGAAAGCTACTTTTCGCGTGACAATAATCATAGAAATTTTAGGAAAAAAACGAAAATTAGAATTGTCTTGATCCAGAAAATAAAAATCATGGTGAGAAATTTCAGAAACAAAAGTGAAAATTAGAATTTGCCTGATCCAGAAAAAAAGTCATGGTTCAAGTGCACACAAGTCTCTCTCTCTCTCTCTCTCTCTCTCTCTCTCTCTCTCTCTCTCTCTCTCCCTCTCAGTGTGAGAAAGAAACCCACACGAAATCTATGACAAGTGACCTGTGTGGGTTCATCTTTAATGTTGGCGGAAAATTCCTGAGACTCTTTGACACACTCGCACTTTTTGGGTCCACAGTGAGATTGACATGAAAGGTTTGTGAAGGAGCAAGGGATAAGAAGGTTCTCGTGACCTATGAATTCATGGAGGGCATTTAAATCTCCAATTAAGATTGCATGAGTTGATGTTTATGAAAGCTAAAATGAATTAGATCTGGGAAAGAATGTGTTTTGCCTGTAGAACTCCACTGGATCGCTTCTTTGTATCCTTTGTTCAACTTATCAATGGAGAAGGTGCTTTAGAAGCACACAGACAAGAAGAAAAAGAAGAAGAACCTACTTTTGTCTGAACAGCAGTTAGCCCATTCAACAACTGCTATTCCTCGGAGAGCACGACATGAAGCTTAGGCGCCGAGGGGATTAATCAAGACCGTGATCAACGGGGAAGACGACGAGTTCGTTAGCTCTTTGTCTTGGGACGGCACCAATCTTGGAGTTGATTGCTTGGAAGCTTGCATGACCCCATGGAATGAGATTATGGTCAGAGACCCAAAGTTGACAGCTGCCTACCGTCCTCGATCCCTTATCAGAGGATGGCCAGGTGCTGCTTACTTTTCAAAGGAGAGAGGTGGTGTCTACCTTTCATGCACGCCGGAAACCAATCTTGTAAACCTTAACAATTCAAAGATACCGCCAGCAATCGGTGGAAATTAGTTTGCAGTGGTCATTGCTGACTCCAACTTGATGTCTACAGGCATGGACATTTGTTGTCCATGGATGTAACCCTCCTTTCTTGATCATGCCAGCAGCCACGCATGACTTCCTTCACCATTTCCACTTCTCCTCAGTGATAAAGAGGAGCACATCCTGCAGGGGAACTTCCATGCCTGCCTAACTTCTGAAAGCTTCTTCACCAATCAAGTTTTGCTCTGTGGAATTGCATGCAGTGAGGGTTTAGCGAACAGCAATGTCCGTGAACTATCACGCGATCCATGGCTAGTTATCGGAGGTAACCAAGTCTAATTTCCTCTTCCAAGAAGAAAGTTAGGTCTGGTAGTAATGGAGAGCAAGCAACTAATGTCAAACTGAGCATGCATGCATGCAAACGTAAAATTCCTTTGGACTTAGTCCATTTTCCACATATGTGATTAAAACAATAAGATTTCTGTGTCTGGGAATTGATCATTGTCAAAAGAGGATTAAGAAAGGATAGATTGTGCCACGAAGATGTTGGCACGTGCATAATGTGCCGGTTTAAGCTTTTCTGCAACTAAGAATGAAGGTGTGGTCTTCACCTTGCCATGAAAAGGAAGAAGCTTTGCTGGTTTTGGTGCTTCTTTTCTTCTTCCACCAACCACAAGCAGTCTTCATGGGTGTGAACACTTGTGCAGCAATTAGTCGGATGATCGAAGACTATTGGCAGTTCTTGATCAAAGAAAGCAGGGGAGGAAATCTCATGTCAATCATGCAATAGTTTTGAACCATTCTTTTCCTTTCCATAACTAGAAAAAGCTCCTACATTGACTGTAATGACAACATGCTTCCTCATAAGTAATCCATTGCTTGGATTTTTCTTTCATCATTTGACTGCTAATATTGTGTACTCTAATGGAACAAGAGCTTGATGCCAAAACATCATTTGCATGATGAACCCTGAACAGAGAAGCTGTTTCAGCAACAGAAAGAAGGAAGCCTGCTTGGAATGATTCAAATGCCAAAGCAGCACTTGTTCTTTTGGTATTATTAACGTGACAACAGTGTGATATATGTTTCAGAAGCATTGGAAATTTGATACCTCTGGCACATGGTTGGGCTACAGCCAGCTCTATTTTATCTTTGACCTTCCACCCACCTTTTCAGTTATGCCTCTTAAACATGAAATATTTGCAGATGATAGATTGGAACAGAGTCCATATTCTTTATGTTCATTCTCTTGGAATTATGATTATGCTGCCAATTCTCTCCAAACTTAAGTATAGACTATAAGTTTCTGAAGTTTAGGCAAAGCAAGATCCATTCCAGAAAACAAATAAAGCTATATCCAATAAGAAGCTTATCTCAGTTGGATTAGCAACCTGGTTTACTTGACATTTTTGTACACTAAATGCAATCTTGTCTCCTAAATTGGGTCCCTTTTTGTATGGCAAATTTCCATAAATGTATGTACTTCATGGATGGATTTAGAACACTTTGTTCCTTCAACCCAAAAAAAAATGGTTCAGTGTCTTCATAATCTAATCCATTTTGAGTATAAACTTCTAATAAGTCTGCAAGTGAGAAGAGGAGAAAACACTCCTGAGCATGTATCAACTCAATCTAAAGACAAGCAAACAATTCAGACTAAAAGTGAAATCACAGATCGAGTCTTTTACTGCCAAATCCTGCGTGAAGTAGCACAAAGACTGATTAGAGATGAAACAGTGCAAGCAATGGAGAGGTTGCAGACCCAGAAAGATATAGCACAGGGATGAACAGAAGTACTGATCTCCGGTGCGGAAAAGTCAAAATCATTGGCACTCGGTCAACTTAAGCAACGAAGGATATACTCGTCATTGCGCTCTGATACATCGTAAAGCAGAAGTACTAATCTCTAGTCTGGAAGTCAAAATTAATGGTAGTTGGTCAACTTAAGCAACGAAGGGCATTATCGTCATTTTGCTCTGATGAATCGTAAGCTGTGCGATTGCAGAATAAGTAGTCGTTGGCCCGGCCCAAGAAGAGTAGGGCATTGTCGTTATTTCAGCCTAAGTAATCGACCTGAGCGAAGAGAGGAGGGGAGAAGGGTTTTGCACTGCCCCGCATCTCGAGACGTTGCTCCATCGCGAGAGGCCACCAAGGGGATCACCTGGCGGCTAGTCGTCGATTCGAAGGTCTCTTCGCCAAATCCGCTTTACGAGGCCGAAATCTGTGCATCTGGAATTTTCTTTTTCATGTTCTTTTACTTTGCATCTGGATCATTTTGGTCTGTGTGTTGAAGATTTCGTTCTCTAGTTTCATCACCATCTTGTTGCGAGGTTACTCCGTAGACCAGTTTTTGGCATACTTGACATCCGCAGAAGTAGGATTTTTTGGTCTGTCCTAATGTGACATGTTTGCCATTTCTTGTCTTCGAACAGGGTTCGAGGGTTTAATGATATCTCTTGATTAAACAAGTCGTTGCTACTATTTAGTTCTAGTTGTTCTTTCATAGTGTCGGTTCTTGGGCTTGATTCTTGATGAAAATGTGGAAGAATGGTAAAATAAGGCACTGGAAAAGTAAAGTAATAGACAGCGAAGAATAGGTTTAGCTCTGATGTAATGGTGCTGTGCTTTTGAAACTAGTGTTCCCTCTGGTCATTTTTCGTGCGACAATGGAACTGTGCCTTTGAAGAGAAAAGAGAAGATTGGTAATCATTTTGTAAATTTCTTTACCGCAGTTAGGATTGCATACTTATCGTTATATCCTATATGACCTGCCTAATTATATTAATGAACATTAGACCACTTTTTAAGTTTGGAAATGCAGGAAGGAAGGGTTTGACAACCTACGTAACATTTGTACGATTCAACTTATTAAGAACTGAGGGACCAATACCATTAGACAAAATTGGCTTCTTAACAAGCTTGCCAAGGCTGATCTTTATTTTCTTGCACACCTTATTGAGTCAATAACCTTGACTTGTTTGATGGTAAGTGTGTTTAATTTGTGCCAAATTTGTGAAAGGATATATTTCTTGTATAAATGATTATCATGCCATCAAATTCTTTGTATATCCACTTTCGATTTCATAGTTTGCATGATAGACCTATATAGTGATATGAGTTTGATGTTTTTCCAATTAAATATAAATTATAGTTGATTAAAAGCTCATAATTATGTAAAACTAACAAGCCTGATGATATATTTTTTTACACTTTCTATGCTCTCTTTAAATGCAAAATTTTGCAGGTAATCATAATGGATATTATTATGTAGGTTCTATTTCCTTCTTTTTGACATGTTGTGATGCTGTTTTGGACTTTCACAAGATTTGTACAAGTCATAACTGATTTTTGGAAGAAGAAATGATCTTTTATATCCAAAGTTAAGTTGTTAGTGTTTATATATTTTTTGTTGGTTGCCTTGATATGGAGCTTTAATGTGTCAAGTGATTTTCATATAATACTAAAGCCCAGATGTTCTGGTCTGGTTGAAGCATTCAAGTGTCTGTAATGATATTGGTCGTTTATTGTGATAGGATTCTGTTTATCCCATGTAAAGGTCGATGGATATACTATATTCTGTGTTTGTTAACTTGTATCAGAATGACAAGATATAAAAAAGAAATGAGTTGACTGTAATTGTTCTTGATGTTTGTCTATAGACTGATCTTGTGAAAGATTTGAACTACATGAGTCTTATATTGTTTGCCTTCAACGTTCTTGAGATTCCGCATGGTTAATGTTGAATGTGATCCAGAGGTTTTTCTGTATTCTACGGTTATTTTGTTTGCTTTCAGCTTTCTAGAGAATCCACATGATTATTAAATGTTCTACTATTTGTTGCAATTTTTCTAAGATATTACATTGTTGTCCTTAACCATTTTAGAATTGATCTGGAGAGTCAGAATATGTTTAGCTCGTTGACGTAAGCCACAAAATGCTATTATAAATTCAAGATGGTTCTTACACTGTACATCTTTGAAGTATCATAATGTTTATTATTGGGAATTATCTTCTAATTTTTCTTTTGTAGAACATTTTTGGATGTTTATTACTTTATTTTATGGTGTACCATTACAGCATTTTATTTGCATCAGCACATAAATTCAAATTTAACTGCAAGACTTTTAGGTATTATATATTTGTTGTAATATTTTCCTTTTTCCTGAGCTTGCCCTCTCTTCTGATAATAGTTGTTTTAGAGACATTTTATAGTCGACCCCAGATAGTGGGAACATTAATGCTTGTAGTTGTTCTAGAAAATTCTAAAATCCTAAAGTAAAGTATTTTACATGATGAAACAAGGGTACAAGCCATACCTTATCAGTGGGGGCAACCTACTAATACCATCATGGTGCTTTATGGAGGTGGTTGTAGTTGAATGTCAAGATGATAACTTTGTGAAACCACTCATGACAATGACATCCACCATGGCATTTGGTATTGATACCTACAAATTGTAGATCAATGAAGAAATAGTCATGCAATAATACTCATTAATCATTGTTTCTGACACCTGTAAGAGTGTAAGTACAATTGACATTCTTTTGGGTATATATAATATAGCCACGATACCAACCATGAATTTTCAGCATTAGAACTGTCATTAGTATGTTGTTGTTGTGGGTCTAAACCAATGAAATTTCAGCATTAGATATTGTCATTAGTATGTTGTTGTTGTGGAGTATTGTTCGGTAAACCAATGTTATAAATATTATATATAAATAAATATTATATAGTTTATATTTCTTTCTCTAAAGCGATACAGTACGAGATGTATATCGATATTAAAAAAAAAAAAAAAAGCGTATGTTTCTTGAGTACTGTTCGGTATATATATATATAATTATAAATATTATATATAAATAAATATTATATATAATTATATATATATATTTCTTTTCTCGCAGTTTGCATACGATCCTATCGCTTATAAAAAAAAGCCTCGCTTCTGGCGATATCACGAGGTATGACGACGATGTCGTATATTAAAAAAGAAAAAACTAATTATTGACACCATATTCTGGCTTATAAATTTTCATTAATGCAACCCATGACGTTTGGTTTTCAAAACGATAGATGCTGGAGGCGATTTTGGTTCAATCCTAGACATTAGAAACATATATTAAAAAAATAAAAATGATTTTTTGAATGATTTTAAACAATAAAAAATATCGAAAAAAATGTTGAAAGCGGGCAGTCCACGCAAAAATTAAAATATCCTATCGACTTGTGCACGCACCGCCTTATATTATAGCGATATCATTCGGTATGGCAGACCTTGGTCTAAACTATATAAAGTTTTGGATGTGTCAAACTAATTATTGACATCATATTCTGGCTTATAAATTTTCATTAATACAACCCATGAAGTTTGGTTTTCAATAATAACCAGATAGATGCATTTCTATGGCTTTAGGGGGGTGCTGGTATTTTGGTTCAATCCTAGACATTAGAAACAAGAAAAATGAAGAAAAGTTGAGAAAAGGTATGAATTTCTAGAAGGAGCAAGTGAATGATTTTTTTGGCAATCGTTTATGATATATATAAATTTAGAAAAAATCAGTTGAAAGACAGGCTTGAAGCAACCAAAAATTAAAATATCTTTAAAAAAAAGGTTACTTGTGCTAGGAGCTTATATTATAGATAGAATATAAAGAAATTACATTTGGGAAGAATACTTGTTCTCATTTAATTGCATTTGGGAGGAATACTTGTTCCATGGAATTCCTTTGCGGATTTGAAAATATAAAGAAATGTTTAGTATCGTTAGCGTGCTCTTTCTATTTAGCTTATGTAATGGATACTGAAGAATGGGTCCTCTCTGCGAACCTCAGCCTGAAGATCAGACCAGAGGTTGAAACTTGAGAAAAAACTAAATGAAATTTGATGATGGAATGAAAATAGAAAGAGAGGATGAAACAGGCACCAAGGAGATGGCATCTGTGAGAAGATCCATTTTAGGTTTGGTTAGAAAAGAAACTGGAGTAGGTCTAAGTCCAAACTTAGAGCCATGATTATGTTATCTTCTGTAGATGAAGTTATACAACTTATATTTTGTTCTGGTTAGCCGTCGTCTCTAAACTTGTCAATTAATTGTATTAGCCATTTTCACTAACTTGTCAGTTAATAATATGTTACAGTTTTATTCCTGTGATACAGCATACAACCAAGAGCATGAATGGAAAGGTTAAAGACACTTGGGAGATTTGTTACAGAGACAGCTAAGGCCAGTTAATTATGGCTAAAATTGTCTTGTAATTAACTAACTTGACTGGAAAAATCCTCTTCTTCATCAGGGATCTTTTATTATTATTTCATAAATATTTTAATTCTATTTAAACTGGGACCCTAGATAAAGAAAACTAGTGGGATGAGCTAATCTTGAGAAAAATCATACATTTGATCACTATTAAAGAAACACCTTCTCATCCAAAATTGGAATCCTATTTACTGACTCTGAACTCAGTCCTTTTTAATTTTGTATATTTAAAATTATTCACAAAGTTGGGCTTTCATCCCTTTCCTAAAAACTCACATAAATTCCCAAATTTTAAGAAAATTAATTTGATTCTGCCTCAACTCTAAATTAAAAACCTACTTAACTATGGACTAGAACACTTGTAGTAGAAGTGAATTGTCATACTGAAATTGAGATATTGAAGGCATAATTAGCATACATTTATACATCAAAGTCAACATCCCTCCAACAAAAGTTTGGTCATAATTATTGTGTCATGAACAATATAGTGTAAGGTGATAAATTCATTTTTTTTCATTTCGGAATGATCAATGGTTAATGTTAATTAATTGTGACATATAAATTGGGCTTCAATTACTATCTGCCAGATGTTCAAAATTTATTATGTTTATATATGTACTGTCATTTGGCCCTGGGTCCCAGGAGACAAACAATGGAGAGAAGAAAACCTAGAAGACCAATGAGAAGAATTGAAACCCATCATGCTAGTTTGTAAGTTAAAGTTCAGTTCATGAGATGAATCAAATTAGAGAAAGCTGTGTTTGGTTCTTAAAGTATGTGAATTTCAAACACTTTCGACATCTCAATGCAATACACTTCACCTAAAAGAAAATTAATTGTATGATTCACAGGAGGAGTTGGGATTACAAACTCCTTCCTCATCCATCAGAGCGTACATTAGCATATACCGTCTAAATCCTATACAACTAGAAAAGAGTTTTAAAAGAGGCATTAGCAAGATTCACTAGCAGCTTGGATGGTACAACATTCAACCAAAAATTAACTTACTGGATTACTACAATCTTCTTTTAACTTTGTAGAAATTCATTGTTTCTTTTGATGTGGCATCTTCACTAAAAAATATGGGGGAAGGTCTGCACAGGAGCTGCAAGAAAACCCCAAAGTACAGGTGCCTCTGAAGTTCACGTACAGGTGCCTGTCAAGCTCACTTCTCATGAGGATTAGGTTGAAAGCATGGAAGAATTTTTTGGGAAATAGTAGAGGGTATTGAAAAAGGCCACAAAGCTATTCCTCTTTGTAAAGTTGGCTAGGTGTTCTGCAATATTAGTCCTCCTATCTGTACACATGATTATACAAGGCTAGCACCATGTTTGTGCATTGATCCCTTTTGTAAACTGTAGCTAATTTAGTTGGACACAGTAGAAAATTGAGGTAGCTAAACAGAAACAAATGTGATTTTTTTGTGATCCAACAATTTTAATGTTTTAGTCTGCTATTGATTTTCTTCTATTTGATATTCTAATCTAATGGTGGCAAAATATCCATGTAGCCGACCCTAAATAGTTGGGACCTAAAGGCTTTGTTGTTGTTATTGTACATGACAGTATATCGATTTCTATACTTTCATGCCATGCTCTACCGTAACTTGCTGTTGAGTACTAACAACTATAGTATTTTTTTCCCTGGGGCAGGATTATCTATGGCAGGAAGAAATCGTATGCCCCGTCATCCTATGAATGAGGGGCCTCATGGTTTCCGCGATGGCCCTCCATTACGTGGACCATTGCCTCTACATCCTGTCGAGGAAGAACTAGCAATAAGGCATGATGAAATCCGTAGGCTTCAAGCTGACAATCGGCTTCTGATGGAAGAAAATGTTGCTCTTAGGAGAGAGATAGATTTTGTTAAGAATGAGCTCCTTCAAGCAAGTCAGGCGATTCCCAAGCTACGTTCAGATAAAGAACTTGAGTCTAGGGAATTGATCCAGAGGGGTCTTCCACTGGGGGCTGAACTTCGTGCTCGTGAGCCACTTAGGGAAGAGGCTATACAATTAAAATCTGAAGCACAGAAGTTGGATGCTTTACGACAAGAGTTATCTGGAAAGGTTCAAGCTTTGCAACAAGATCTAACACATCTGCAGACCGAGAATCAGCAACTGCCAACTTTACAAATTGAAATTGATGGCCTTCGTCAGGAGTTAATTAGAGCCAGGTCTGCTCTTTTGTGATCTGTGATCTGTGATCTTACCTGCATGACTTTTGCTTATGGTGAATTGGAAATGGAGAACAATATGAGAATGCCTAAACAATTAATATTGAACTTGGTTAGTTGGTTTGCATTATTCTTAGCAAATGGTATTTGGAATTGTGATAATAGGACGACATACGAATATGAGACGAAAGCAAATGCTGAGCAACTAGAACAGAGACAAGCAATGGAGAAGAACCTTGTTTCCATGGCTCGGGAGGTTGAGAAGCTTAGAGCAGAGATGGAGAAGAGAGCAAGGGGACCCGGTAAGTTCATTGGGGTATCTGTGTTAATATATTATGCCATTATGAATGATTCAGCCTCTGTTCTTCTGCAGGCTCTGGTGCTTATGGTGTGCATAATGCAAGCTCAGACATCAGCTACCCAGCACTGTTTCGTGATGGTTATGCCAGTGAGAAAGGGTTTTATGGTACTGGTCCATGGGCATCCGATGAACCTCGTGGCTTTCCTCGCCATTAATGGGTTACATTTTTCTAAAGATCTTTCCTCTTATTTTTTTGGTGCTATGCTTTGGAATTAGTCTGGTGCATGCATTTACTTTACACTTTAGTTTTATGCCACCCGTAAACATCAATTGTAAGGATTCTATTTTGGATCATAGAGAATGTTTATCGTTGCTACTGAACCCCTACTGGTCTAACCTGTGACTGTAATATCTTAGACCTTTAATTATCATGTTGTGTGTCATCAATGCAAATTGTTTAGCTGCTTTACTCCGGTGGTGCACAATCTTTAATTCCTTTGATTAGCTGGCATTGGGCCTTTGATTGACGAGTTGTTTGACTTGTTATCATACATCAAATGAGGGTTAAGAGTTCCCCCATCATCCAGGTGTCCTGGCTTGGAAGTGAAAACTCAGATGAGGTATCAGTTTGAGGTAAGTGTGACTGGTCTCCTCTTCCTATGATCGTTCTTTTCAATTATTATGTACACCAGTCGTTTAATAACATTGATTGAGAGGAGGATATTATGTCATTCTGTTAGCATCTTGTTCATATATTCTCGTTAATGTGTTTGTTTTCATTTTTCCTTGCACCGTATGTGACACATGATGATTAAAGCTTGATCATATCGGCAGCCAGTCTTTTATTTGCTCATCCAAGAAGACTTGGACAACAAGAAGTCACCAGGCGGCTGCAGAACCGACAGGAAATAATGGAGGCGCGGATCGTAAACCAAAAATGTTATGTTTGACCTCACGCTGTCACAAAGCATTCGTTTGTTTCTAGTTTTCTGTTGTTGTGCCGTGCCACCTCCTGAGATGCATTTGCCAGCACTCAAGTCGAGTACGAGAATTAAAACTTGTTAATTGTATATCACAAAGACTCTCTAGAGGCATTAAAACTTGTTAATTGTATATCATCCTTCCTTTATAGCATATCTGTCGCTTCTTCTTTTCTTATTGAAAATGGTAGCATAAGGACTCATTTGACAGCGACCAAAGTTGAGGGACCTAATTGAAAATTGCGGTCGAGTATACGTAATGTACGGATCTTCGTTGTACACGTCCGGTACAGCGACGCTTTCTAATAATGGAAACGGCCTTGCAAAGACGATGGCACCGGTTGGCTCATGCAGCAAATAAAAATATGATCGGAACCCTCACAGTTCATATCTGCGTTGATTTGGTCCACCGTCTCTCTCTTTATTCCCAACGGTGCCTCTGCCGTTAGCCCATTCGTCTCCCTTTTCGTCTCACCAACCCGCCCCTGCACTTTCCCCTTCTCTCTCTTCCCTCGCTCCGCTTCGCTCTCCGATTCCTTCTCTCACTACCAAAGCATGAGCCTCAGCGACTCGCAGCAGCGACGGCCGCAGCGGCAATCCGTCTTCTCCAGGGCCGATCCCGCCTGCATCGACAACGAGGGCCGCGAGGAGGTGACCTTCGCCTCCTGATTGATGCCCCCTTTTGATTTGTTTCTTCTGGATGCCTTCTTGCTTACGGTTCTTTTGTTCCTCTCAGAACGGAGAGAGCAGCGACGCGTCGCTGCCGCCGCCGCCGACACCCGCCGCGGTGGGGCAGGCGAGCAGGCATTGGCGGGACGTCTTCTGGCTCTGCGTCTTCCTCCTCCACCTCCTCGTTTTCGGGTTCGCGCTCGCGCTCCTCGGGATCAATCGCTTCAACCGCGCCGACCGGCTCAACATCGATCGCTTCACCAATCTCACTGGCGGGGCCAACTTCAGCCAGGCTGCGTTTGTCCAGTACCTGAAGCAGAGCGATCCGGCGGAGCTCACGGAGACGTATTGGCCGTTCTACGGGGTGGCTGGCGGCGCCAGCGTGCTGTTGGCGTGGGCGTGGCTGTCGCTGCTGCGCGTCCGAGCCAGCCAGATGATGAAGGTGTCTATCCATATCCTCACCACCTATCTCGCTGTCGTCAGCGTCTTGTGCTTCTGGGCAGAACACTTCTTCTGGGGCGTGGTCTTTGCAGTCGGTGCGGCGCTGCAGTTCCTGTATGTCATGTCGGTACTGGACAGGTATTTCTGGTTTGCCTTCTTCTGCGCTCGTACTTGTCTTTTTCCTACTGTTTTAGGGAATTGGTCCTGATAGAGGATTAGTTGGAAACCAGCCGTATGAAGTAGCACACTGCTTAGTGCTACCACATATCATCAGAGGACAATCAATTTCCGACCTCTGTATGATAAGTTGTTAAATTGTTATTAGAATAATGGCACCAATATTCACTGTGCTATGTAAATGTAATATTCACTAATTTGTGGTGTGGATGGCATGTCTTATTGATGCATAATAGGTTAGGTAGATGCAAAGCCATATTATTCCAAATATGTTACTTGCTTCTAACAAGCTGCTTTAAGAATATGGTCTCTGAATTGATTTTGAGCTGCTAATTAATTCTCTGTTTGGATGCATTGCATAATATTGAGTGTCTAATTATTGTTCCTATGTTAAAGTGGATAATCAAATATGCTTGTAGGTTATGTTGTGAGTTCAATCTTGCTGCCGTAGTAAGTAAATGCAAAAGTAACAATATAGGAAAATATACATACTAATTTATGGAGGATAGATATTGCTATGGACATGAACAGGATACAACTAGGACATGTCTAATTGGAAAATCTTCTTGTAGTCGGACAGAACTTGACGTTGCCATGGCATCTGGTATTATATATATATGTATGTATGCATGTATGTATACGTATGTTTATGCATATGTATATTAGTGTATGTTTATATATGTATATCTGTGTATACATACATATATACATATATATATACACATATATACATACATATATATATACATATATATATATATACATACATATATATATACATACATATATATATATACATATATATATATATATAGACACACACACACACCGGATGTCATTTATGCATATATTATAATAGTATATTTTGTATGATTTAGCCAATCTATGATTGCCGTTTATGTATTTATTAGTAAGCATAGCAGTAATTCAGAAAAATAGCAAAAGTTCACCAAAATACTTCAAATGCATATATAAAAAGTTAAGCAGTTAATAAAAACTCAACTTATATTTTCTGCCATGATTCAGCATGTCTTAAAGCCTTATGTAAATTATATAAGTGTTCAGATATTTATATATTGAAATAGACATATGTTGACAGTACAAGTTCATGGAAATGACCTCCTTGCTTATAGGGTTTAAGACCAAATATGTTGGCCCTCCTTATATTCCACGTTGGTGGGAGCTCTGTATACCATGCTGTCCTTTTCTCATCTAATAAGCAATAAGTTTTTCCGTGAAGAATGCAAGAAAACTATTCAAAGATATAATATGTTTTTTATATATGACATCATTAAGCCATGGGTGAGGCTAGTTGCTTGGCAGCGGCTTGGATATACCAAATTTTGAAAAAAGTTCCATGCACGTGCCAATGTACCATGCTTGGATCATTTGGTACACTGGCATGTACCTAAGTGTCAAACCATGCTTGATGCAACTATTAATTAATTGGCATCATTCGAATTCTGCACTTTAATGAACTGAGACAGTACCTGAATGACCAAATATTTAAAAAAATTGGTATCAGTAATCTTATATGATTCTTTTATTTATGCTTAAAATGCTTGATTTAAGATCTGAATTTTAATCAGCACAAGTTCTTGATGGAGCAAATGGTACATGTTAATAACTAGGTATGCGCTTTCTGTACGCCGTGCAAGGCGGTATGTACGTCCGACAGTGTATCGGCGACGCTGGACCGCCTCTCTCACCGGCATGATGCGCTGTATCTCCCGTGATCGGTTGATACGGAGATATATCGAGCGATAACGGTCGAATTTCGAAGCGCGCCGACAGCTTTGGTAATCTGGCCGACATTTCGACCCGCTATCGCTTCGGTAAGACAATGCGAATCGGCCGATTTCGACTGCTAATGTGATACTCAACGGTCAATTTGACCGCTGGAGCCCTTTCTCAACACCCGGCGTAATGCTCGAAATACGCGTGAGATACCGATCGCATCGAGCAACTCTCGCACACCGTGCGATGCGGTACGGTATTGCGGACCCCTGTTAATAAGAATTTGAAGTTTGTCATTGAAGTTGATATGCCACCTAGAAATCTAGATCTGTTTATGGACCTCTTTAAGGTGAAGAGATATCACAAAATTAGGTCTTTATGGGCTTTAGGAACAAGTTATCATTAAACAAAGACCAAAGTTGCTCGAATCAAGGTTGAGCAACTGCACATAGCAGTGTGATGGTACATAAGTTTATGTGTCTTGATGTTTCAGTTCAGGAAGTTGGATTTTGTTCTTTGTTGCATTTTTTTCTTTCAGGTGCTCCCTGATGTGTCCTTTGACATCTACACATTTGCCAACGACCTGATTATACTTTGAATTGTGAAAGCTTTAAGTAGGAAATGCTATTTGTTTATTGCAAAGCTGCTGGAATTGTGCCATTCTGTTTGCAGTGAAGTTGAATCTGTGCTTCCTTAATTTCTTTAGGTTCTTTGATTTTTTGCTCACATCATTTGTGCTAATTAATTTGCTTATATTTGTTTGTTATTATCTTTATGCGCTAAAGGGTGTTTAACATACAGAAAAATGTTGGTGATTTCAACACTTAGTCCTGGTTTAGTGATTTAAAGCTTAATAGAAAGCCATTAGTTGGGAATAAAGTAAAAGATGTTGATGCATCTTCTAGCTTCAGCACATAAACATTGTTTTTAAGTTTCTCACGTGATATTAATAGTAACTTTGTACTTTCTCCACTAGGTTTCCTTTCACAATGCTAGTGCTACAAAAGGCTGTGAAGATGGTCTTGTCCATTCCTGATTTGATCTGAGTAGCCTATGCTTTTATGATAATTATGCTTTGTTGGATGATATTATGGTCATTTGGAATATCTGGGGTTATTGCTTCAAGCTTGGATGACAGTGGATGTTGGTGGCTTCTTGTGGTGAGCTGGCAAGTTTTTTCTTCCAATTCATGAAATTCTGTATATGACACAAATGATTTGCTTATGCTTTATCCATAATTGCAGATATTTTCTGTCAGTTTATTTTGAATAATTTTGCAACACAGTCCATGTTATAGTATCCGGCATGGTCTTCCTTGTTCTCTTTCAGGGTAATGTAAGTACAGCATCAATGCCTTGAAGCCACTTTTGAAGTCACTCGTTATGCTGTGACAACTTCTTTTGGTAGCATATGCTATGGATCACTTTTACAGCTGCAATTCGAACATTGCGGTGGAAGGTTATATTCTTAACTTTTATGTAGGATCTTCATGTATTGATTTATGATTATCATAGAAGGTTTATTCAATTCTTGTGGTTCTTGATATACCAAGCAGCTACTTATCAGTCTGATTGTAATATGTTTGATCAAATGTTTTTAGATACGGGAATTCGGTCGAAGATTGGCAGCAATGAATGTCTCCTATGCTGTGTTGATTTCTTGTTTCACCTTGTGGAGACACTAGTTCGTTTCTTCAACAAGTATGCCTATGTTGAGGTTGGTTGCTTTAGCATTCTTGCCTATCTTGCAATTTCCCTGTGTGCTGTAAATTAATTTATCTAGATCTATTACAACATCTATTAATTTTGCACCTCTGGGCTTTTTAAGAATCATATAAAGACTTCTCCTTGGAGAAGAAGAAAAAATTCATTCTGTTGAATTTCACAGCATGAGAAACATAGAAAAATGACTAAAGTTATCTTTATTCTTAAAATGATAAAGAATGATTTCTTTTTTTTTTTTTCATTGGATTTCTCAGTGAACTAACCACTACATTTCACACAAATATGCAAATTGATTATATATCTAGATATTCCCTGCTGACTGAAAGAACAGAAAAGGCATTTCCAAGGAAGACCAGTTATCCATATCTTTTTCCTTGTACCAAACTTCTGATGCTGTTTGCAGCCTTAGTGCAGTTTGTATATTTCCAAGACTTGAGGCTATAATCTGTAAATATCTGTTGTTACATTACTTGTATTTTTATGAGTGTAAAAGTTGACAGCACAATTTTTTGGTACTTAACAACTTAAGTTAAGTGCTTTTTAACTAAAAATCATCTGATCAGCAGATACATTAAAATGAAACATATACAAAGTATGACCGAGTTTCTTCTGCCACTGATTTGTGCAATTTAGTTTTTTCCCTTATAATTTTATTGATCTGCCTGGATTGTTTTTCCCTGAATAATTCATTTTTCTATACTACAGGTAAAGGTTGAAGAAATTATTTAATACCATACAATTGAAAACTTCTTCTTAGGAGCCCTTAGCATAAGATGTTTCTGTTAGATTGAATTAATAACAATTTTTTTTTAAAAAATCATGTTTTTTTTCCGATTATCCAATTTCTATCTGACTTGAACTTCACATGCAACTTAACTTTTGCTGGCTTAATATGTTGAAAAATTTTCTGGCTTTAGTAGTTGAATTAAATAATTAGTACTGACATTATGTGGCAGCAAACTTTTTAGTAAAGCATTTATTTATGTTGCTGTCTTTTTCAGATTGCAGTTAATGGTAAAGGCTTCAACAGCTCAGCCAGGGATGCCTGGGAGTTATTCCAGTCCACTGGCATTGAAGCTCTTGTTGCCTATGATTCAGGTGCAGTTCTTCTGATGGGCATTATTTTGGGTGGGCTAATTACTGGAACATGTACAGGAGTTTGGACATGGTATAAGAGGAGTGATAAACTGATCATGGTTGGTTCTACCGCTATTTTGATGGGAATGATTTTGGTGAGTTGTCCCGCATGCATCATACTTCAGTTTTTCTTTGAATCAGACTTGCACTAATTATAAAGGCTTTTGGAAACTGAGTTAAATTTTAGCGTTCAGAGCAAAACTATTTTCTGACTCCTAATGTGACTCCCTAATGATGGCATTCTTATTATAGAAGGCATTCTTGATAGGGTTCTTGTTAATTTAACTTAGCTGGGCCTTATGTATCTTTTCTTTGATCAAGTTCTGTGTTTTCACGGCAATTAGCAGTTTATGATACTTGTCCACTAATATTTCCATCAACATAGCAATCAATAATCACTAAAAGACTAGTAGTTAAGGCTTATGCTTCTAAGAGAAATTTTACTGGTAGTCCACTCACAATGTTAACAGTTGATAGTTGTGAGTTATACTAATGAGAAACTTTATACTGGTAGTCCACTTACAATTGTCAACAGCTAGAACATTGACGATAATCCAATAAGGCATTTTGGAATCTAGTCTTTGTAGCTTCAGAAAGAAACTATTTAACAGAAACAACCTCTGCCATTTCTTTCATCCCTTGTCGACTCAGCTATACTAAAGCATTTTACTGCAGACCTTCTGTTTCTATTTTCACAGGTGGGCCTGGCAGTAGTCGTTATCGAAAGTGCAGTTACATCTATATATGTATGCTATGCAGAAGACCCTTCTTGATCCAGAGATGGGGCGCTGAATTTTTGATCAGATGTCAGAGGCATTACACGGCGATTACA
This sequence comes from Musa beccarii, assembly GCA_024322285.1. Taxonomy (NCBI): domain Eukaryota; kingdom Viridiplantae; phylum Streptophyta; class Magnoliopsida; order Zingiberales; family Musaceae; genus Musa; species Musa beccarii. The sequence goes on along the minus strand of CM044401.1, from coordinate 20,383,014 downwards.
GTATCTTAGAGCCAGACAAGTGATGGACCAGCGATTCGATCAGTTACCAGATGAATCACATGTTTGATTCTGTGCAGTGGTTTACTGCAGTATTCTCATTCTGATTTGTTCAGGCTTTGCAAACATTGGTACAATCCAGGATGGTGCTGAGGGTCTCAAATTCGCAAGTGAAGAGGCTTCAACTCCATTCGTGCCAACCTCTCCAGAACCTACTGCTGCCAAACCCTGGTAATAAATTCTCCAAACTCGAGGATGCCATCGTTATTACACTCGTCACCCGTTCTCATTGGCGATGCTGATGGTGATGATGCAGAGGCGGTTTCCCTCGCTTAAGACCAAAGACACTAGAGGTAGATTAGGTATAGAATGCCCTTTTTATTTCGTTTGATATAATTATAGGTGAACAAGACATAGTCCTCCTCCTGAAGCTTTTATTTTGTGATAAATCTTCTCCATAAGCAAGCAACAAGATAGCTTGATATATGGTGAATCTTTACTGTAAAGAGTTTCCTATGGTTGAGAACTTAAAGAGGAAAAGTTCTCTCGCCTATTGAGATGGTGATATATAATGTAAGTTTAAATTGTCAGAAGTCCATTTGGGAATTTTTCATATACATTAATTCTAGTGCTTAATTCTTTGAGACTATACAGCATTTTGGCCACAATATGATCCATCAATATCTGCATCTAATCAATGGACTATACTCCTATCTAGTTAATTATTTTGAGTATCAAATAAAAAATGCTGGAAATCTTATCAGATTTAAAACAATTAAGTTTTTAGGATGCATGATCATTCAATTATTCCTCATCATCATATCAGAGCAGATCACTAAACTTGTCAATTTTTCACTAACTTGTCAGTTAATAATATGTTACAGTTTTATTCCTGTGATACAGCATACAACCAAGAGCATGAATGGAAAGGTTAAAGACACTTGGGAGATTTGTTACAGAGACAGCTAAGGCCAGTTAATTATGGCTAAAATTGTCTTGTAATTAACTAACTGACTGGAAAAATCCTCTTCTTCATTAGGGATCTTTTATTATTATTTCATAAATATTTTAATTCTATTTAAACTGGGATCCTAGATAAAGAAAACTAGTGGGATGAGCTAATCTTGAGAAAAATCATACATTTGATCACTAAACTTGTCAATTAATTGTATTAGCCATTTTCACTAACTTGTCAGTTAATAATATGTTACAGTTTTATTCCTGTGATACAGCATACAACCAAGAGCATGAATGGAAAGGTTAAAGACACTTGGGAGATTTGTTACAGAGACAGCTAAGGCCAGTTAATTATGGCTAAAATTGTCTTGTAATTAACTAACTTGACTGGAAAAATCCTCTTCTTCATTAGGGATCTTTTATTATTATTTCATAAATATTTTAATTCTATTTAAACTGGGACCCTAGATAAAGAAAACTAGTGGGATGAGCTAATCTTGAGAAAAATCATACATTTGATCACTAAACTTGTCAATTAATTGTATTAGCCATTTTCACTAACTTGTCAGTTAATAATATGTTACAGTTTTATTCCTGTGATACAGCATACAACCAAGAGCATGAATGGAAAGGTTAAAGACACTTGGGAGATTTGTTACAGAGACAGCTAAGGCCAGTTAATTATGGCTAAAATTGTCTTGTAATTAACTAACTTGACTGGAAAAATCCTCTTCTTCATTAGGGATCTTTTATTATTATTTCATAAATATTTTAATTCTATTTAAACTGGGACCCTAGATAAAGAAAACTAGTGGGATGAGCTAATCTTGAGAAAAATCATACATTTGATCACTATTAAAGAAACACCTTCTCATCCAAAATTGGAATCCTATTTACTGACTCTGAACTCAGTCCTTTTTAATTTTATATATTTAAAATTATTCACAAAGTTGGGCTTTCATCCCTTTCCTAAAAACTCACATAAATTCCCAAATTTTAAGAAAATTAATTTGATTCTGCCTCAACTCTAAATTAAAAACCTACTTAACTATGGACTAGAACACTTGTAGTAGAAGTGAATTGTCATACTGAAATTGAGATATTGAAGGCATAATTAGCATACATTTATACATCAAAGTCAACATCCCTCCAACAAAAGTTTGGTCATAATTATTGTGTCATGAACAATATAGTGTAAGGTGATAAATTCATTTTTTTTCATTTCGGAATGATCAATGGTTAATGTTAATTAATTGTGACATATAAATTGGGCTTCAATTACTATCTGCCAGATGTTCAAAATTTATTATGTTTATATATGTACTGTCATTTGGCCCTGGGTCCCAGGAGACAAACAATGGAAAGAAGAAAACCTAGAAGACCAATGAGAAGAATTGAAACCCATCATGCTAGTTTGTAAGTTAAAGTTCAGTTCATGAGATGAATCAAATCAGAGAAAGCTGTGTTTGGTTCTTAGAGTATGTGAATTTCAAACACTTTCGACATCTCAATGCAATACACTTCACCTAAAAGAAAATTAATTGTATGATTCACAGGAGGAGTTGGGATTACAAACTCCTTCCTCATCCATCAGAGCGTACATTAGCATATACCGTCTAAATCCTATACAACTAGAAAAGAGTTTTAAAAGAGGCATTAGCAAGATTCACTAGCAGCTTGGATGGTACAACATTCAACCAAAAATTAACTTACTGGATTACTACAATCTTCTTTTAACTTTGTAGAAATTCATTGTTTCTTTTGATGTGGCATCTTCACTAAAAAATATGGGGGAAGGTCTGCACAGGAGCTGCAAGAAAACCCCAAAGTACAGGTGCCTCTCAAGTTCACGTACAGGTGCCTCTCAAGCTCACTTCTCATGAGGATTAGGTTGAAAGCATGGAAGAATTTTTTGGGAAATAGTAGAGGGTATTGAAAAAAGCCACAAAGCTATTCTTTGTAAAGTTGGCTAGGTGTTCTGCAATATTAGTCCTCCTATCTGTACACATGATTATACAAGGCTAGCACCATGTTTGTGCATTGATCCCTTTTGTAAACTGTAGCTGATTTAGTTGGACACAGTAGAAATTTGAGGTCGCTAAACAGAAACAAATGTGATTTTTTTGTGATCCAACAATTTTAATGTTTTAGTCTGCTATTGATTTTCTTCTATTTGATATTCTAATCTAATGGTGGCAAAATATCCATGTAGCCGACCCTAAATAGTTGGGACTTAAAGGCTTTGTTGTTGTTATTGTACATGACAGTATATCGATTTCTATACTTTCATGCCATGCTCTACCGTAACTTGCTGTTGAGTACTAACAACTATAGTATTTTTTTCCCTGGGGCAGGATTATCTATGGCAGGAAGAAATCGTATGCCCCGTCATCCTATGAATGAGGGGCCTCATGGTTTCCGCGATGGCCCTCCATTACGTGGACCATTGTCTCTACATCCTGTCGAGGAAGAACTAGCAATAAGGCATGATGAAATCCGTAGGCTTCAAGCTGACAATCGGCTTCTGATGGAAGAAAATGTTGCTCTTAGGAGAGAGATAGATTTTGTTAAGAATGAGCTCCTTCAAGCAAGTCAGGCGATTCCCAAGCTACGTTCAGATAAAGAACTTGAGTCTAGGGAATTGATCCAGAGGGGTCTTCCATTGGGGGCTGAACTTCGTGCTCGGGAGCCACTTAGGGAAGAGGCTATACAATTAAAATCTGAAGCACATAAGTTGGATGCTTTACGACAAGAGTTATCTGGAAAGGTTCAAGCTTTGCAACAAGATCTAACACATCTGCAGACCGAGAATCAGCAACTGCCAACTTTACAAATTGAAATTGATGGCCTTCGTCAGGAGTTAATTAGAGCCAGGTCAGTTCTTTTGTGATCTGTGATCTGTGATCTTACCTGCGTGACTTTTGCTTATGGTGAATTGGAAATGGAGAACAATATGAGAATGCCTAAACAATTAATATTGAACTTGGTTAGTTGGTTTGCATTATTCTTAGCAAATGGTATTTGGAATTGTGATAATAGGACGACATACGAATATGAGACGAAAGCAAATGCTGAGCAACTAGAACAGAGACAAGCAATGGAGAAGAACCTTGTTTCCATGGCTCGGGAGGTTGAGAAGCTTAGAGCAGAGATGGAGAAGAGAGCAAGGGGACCCGGTAAGTTCATTGGGGTATCTGTGTTAATATATTATGCCATTATGAATGATTCAGCCTCTGTTCTTCTGCAGGCTCTGGTGCTTATGGTGTGCATAATGCAAGCTCAGACATCAGCTACCCAGCACTGTTTCGTGATGGTTATGCCAGTGAGAAAGGGTTTTATGGTACTGGTCCATGGGCATCCGATGAACCTCGTGGCTTTCCTCGCCATTAATGGGTTACATTTTTCTAAAGATTTTTCCTCTTATTTTTCTGGTGCTATGCTTTGGAATTAGTCTGGTGCATGCATTTACTTTACACTTTAGTTTTATGCCACCCGTAAACATCAATTGTAAGGATTCTATTTTGGATCATAGAGAATGTTTATCGTTGCTACTGAACCCCTACTGGTCTAACCTGTGACTGTAATATCTTAGACCTTTAATTATCATGTTGTGTCATCAATGCAAATTGTTTAGCTGCTTTACTCCGGTGGTGCACAATCTTTAATTCCTTTGATTAGCTGGCATTGGGCCTTTGATTGACGAGTTGTTTGACTTGTTATCATACATCAAATGAGGGTTAAGAGTTCCCCCATCATCCAGGTGTCCTGGCTTGGAAGTGAAAACTCAGATGAGGTATCAGTTTGAGGTAAGTGTGACTGGTCTCCTCTTCCTATGATCGTTCTTTTCAATTATTATGTACACCAGTCGTTTAATAACATTGATTGAGAGGAGGATATTATGTCATTCTGTTAGCATCTTGTTCATATATTCTCGTTAATGTGTTTGTTTTCATTTTTCCTTGCACCGTATGTGACACATGATGATTAAAGCTTGATCATATCGGCAGCCAGTCTTTTATTTGCTCATCCAAGAAGACTTGGACAACAAGAAGTCACCAGGCGGCTGCAGAACCGACAGGAAATAATGGAGGCGCGGATCGTAAACCAAAAATGTTATGTTTGACCTCACGCTGTCACAAAGCATTCGTTTGTTTCTAGTTTTCTGTTGTTGTGCCGTGCCACCTCCTGAGATGCATTTGCCAGCACTCAAGTCGAGTACGAGAATTAAAACTTGTTAATTGTATATCACAAAGACTCTCTAGAGGCATTAAAACTTGTTAATTGTATATCATCCTTCCTTTATAGCATATCTGTCGCTTCTTCTTTTCTTATTGAAAATGGTAGCATAATGACTCATTTGACAGCGACCAAAGTTCAGGGACCTAATTGAAAATTGCGGTCGAGTATACGAAATGTACGGATCTTCGTTGTACACGTCCGGTACAGCGACGCTTTCTAATAATGGAAACGGCCTTTCAAAGACGATGGCACGGGTTGGCTCATGCGGCAAATAAAATAAGATCGGAACCCTCACAGTTCATATCTGCGTTGATTTGGTCCACCTTCTCTCTCTTTATTCCCAACGGTGCCTCTGCCGTTAGCCCATTCGTCTCCCTTTTCGTCTCACCAACCCGCCCCTGCACTTTCCCCTTCTCTCTCTTCCCTCGCTCCGCTTCGCTCTCCGATTCCTTCTCTCACTACCAAAGCATGAGCCTCAGCGACTCGCAGCAGCGACGGCCGCAGCGGCAATCCGTCTTCTCCAGGGCCGATCCCGCCTGCATCGACAACGAGGGCCGCGAGGAGGTGACCTTCGCCTCCTGATTGATGCCCCCTTTTGATTTGTTTCTTCTGGATGCCTTCTTGCTTACGGTTCTTTTGTTCCTCTCAGAACGGAGAGAGCAGCGACGCGTCGCTGCCGCCGCCGCCGACACCCGCCGCGGTGGGGCAGGCGAGCAGGCATTGGCGGGACGTCTTCTGGCTCTGCGTCTTCCTCCTCCACCTCCTCGTTTTCGGGTTCGCGCTCGCGCTCCTCGGGATCAATCGCTTCAACCGCGCCGACCGGCTCAACATCGATCGCTTCACCAATCTCACTGGCGGGGCCAACTTCAGCCAGGCTGCGTTTGTCCAGTACCTGAAGCAGAGCGATCCGGCGGAGCTCACGGAGACGTATTGGCCGTTCTACGGGGTGGCTGGCGGCGCCAGCGTGCTGTTGGCGTGGGCGTGGCTGTCGCTGCTGCGCGTCCGAGCCAGCCAGATGATGAAGGTGTCTATCCATATCCTCACCACCTATCTCGCTGTCGTCAGCGTCTTGTGCTTCTGGGCAGAACACTTCTTCTGGGGCGTGGTCTTTGCAGTCGGTGCGGCGCTGCAGTTCCTGTATGTCATGTCGGTACTGGACAGGTATTTCTGGTTTGCCTTCTTCTGCGCTCGTACTTGTCTTTTTCCTACTGTTTTAGGGAATTGGTCCTGATAGAGGATTAGTTGGAAACCAGCCGTATGAAGTAGCACACTGCTTAGTGCTACCACATATCATCAGAGGACAATCAATTTCCGACCTCTGTATGATAAGTTGTTAAATTGTTATTAGAATAATGGCACCAATATTCACTGTGCTATGTAAATGTAATATTCACTAATTTGTGGTGTGGATGGCATGTCTTATTGATGCATAATAGGTTAGGTAGATGCAAAGCCATATTATTCCAAATATGTTACTTGCTTCTAACAAGCTGCTTTAAGAATATGGTCTCTGAATTGATTTTGAGCTGCTAATTAATTCTCTGTTTGGATGCATTGCATAATATTGAGTGTCTAATTATTGTTCCTATGTTAAAGTGGATAATCAAATATGCTTGTAGGTTATGTTGTGAGTTCAATCTTGCTGCCGTAGTAAGTAAATGCAAAAGTAACAATATAGGAAAATATACATACTAATTTATGGAGGATAGATATTGCTATGGACATGAACAGGATACAACTAGGACATGTCTAATTGGAAAATCTTCTTGTAGTCGGACAGAACTTGACGTTGCCATGGCATCTGGTATTATATATATATGTATGTATGTATGTGTATGTATACGTATGTTTATGCATATGTATATTAGTGTATGTTTATATATGTATATCTGTGTATACATACATATATACATATATATATACACATATATACATACATATATATATACATATATATATATATACATACATATATATATACATACATATATATATATACATATATATATATATATAGACACACACACACACCGGATGTCATTTATGCATATATTATAATAGTATATTTTGTATGATTTAGCCAATCTATGATTGCCGTTTATGTATTTATTAGTAAGCATAGCAGTAATTCAGAAAAATAGCAAAAGTTCACCAAAATACTTCAAATGCATATATAAAAAGTTAAGCAGTTAATAAAAACTCAACTTATATTTTCTGCCATGATTCAGCATGTCTTAAAGCCTTATGTAAATTATATAAGTGTTCAGATATTTATATATTGAAATAGACATATGTTGACAGTACAAGTTCATGGAAATGACCTCCTTGCTTATAGGGTTTAAGACCAAATATGTTGGCCCTCCTTATATTCCACGTTGGTGGGAGCTCTGTATACCATGCTGTCCTTTTCTCATCTAATAAGCAATAAGTTTTTCCGTGAAGAATGCAAGAAAACTATTCAAAGATATAATATGTTTTTTATATATGACATCATTAAGCCATGGGTGAGGCTAGTTGCTTGGCAGCGGCTTGGATATACCAAATTTTGAAAAAAGTTCCATGCACGTGCCAATGTACCATGCTTCGGATCATTTGGTACACTGGCATGTACCTAAGTGTCAAACCATGCTTGATGCAACTATTAATTAATTGGCATCATTCGAATTCTGCACTTTAATGAACTGAGACAGTACCTGAATGACCAAATATTTAAAAAAATTGGTATCAGTAATCTTATATGATTCTTTTATTTATGCTTAAAATGCTTGATTTAAGATCTGAATTTTAATCAGCACAAGTTCTTGATGGAGCAAATGGTACATGTTAATAACTAGGTATGCAGTTTCGAGCTGTACCGCCCGTGCATGAAGGCGGTACGTCACGTCCGACAGTACCGTGACGCGACCGCCCTCTACCGGCGGTACGCTGGTATCTCCCGTGATCGGTTGATACGGAGATATATCGGGCGGTAATAGCATCGAAATTTCGAGCGTTACCGCCAAGACAGCTTTGGTAATGCTGATCGATTTCGACCGTTACCGCCCGACACTTCTCTTCGATAATCGTCGATTTCGACCGTTATCGATCGGTAACAGATACTCAACGGTCAATTTGACCGTTGGAGCCCTTTCTCGTACACCGGCGTAATGCTCGATGCTGCAGACTCGCACTCGCATCGAGCAACTCTCGGTACACCGGTACGGTACGGTATTGCGGACCCTGTTAATAAGAATTTGAAGTTTGTCAGCTGAAGTTGATATGCCACCTAGAAATCTAGATCTGTTTATGGACCTCTTTAAGGTGAAGAGATATCACAAAATTAGGTCTTTATGGGCTTTAGGAACAAGTTATCATTAAACAAAGACCAAAGTTGCTCGGAATCAAGGTTGAGCAACTGCACATAGCAGGTGTGATGGTACATAAGTTTATGTGTCTTGATGTTTCAGTTCAGGAAGTTGGATTTTGTTCTTTGTTGCATTTTTTTCTTTCAGGTGCTCCCTGATGTGTCCTTTGACATCTACACATTTGCCAACGACCCTGATTATACTTTGAATTGTGAAAGCTTTAAGTAGGAAATGCTATTTGTTTATTGCAAAGCTGCTGGAATTGTGCCATTCTGTTTGCAGTGAAGTTGAATCTGTGCTTCCTTAATTTCTTTAGGTTCTTTGATTTTTTGCTCACATCATTTGTGCTAATTAATTTGCTTATATTTGTTTGTTATTATCTTTATGCGCTAAAGGGTGTTTAACATACAGAAAAATGTTGGTGATTTCAACACTTAGTCCTGGTTTAGTGATTTAAAGCTTAATAAGAAAGCCATTAGTTGGGAATAAAGTAAAAAGATGTTGATGCATCTTCTAGCTTCAGCACATAAACATTGTTTTTAAGTTTCTCACGTGATATTAATAGTAACTTTGTACTTTCTCCACTAGGTTTCCTTTCACAATGCTAGTGCTACAAAAGGCTGTGAAGATGGTCTTGTCCATTCCTGATTTGATGCGAGTAGCCTATGCTTTTATGATAATTATGCTTTGTTGGATGATATTATGGTCATTTGGAATATCTGGGGTTATTGCTTCAAGCTTGGATGACAGTGGATGTTGGTGGCTTCTTGTGGTGAGCTGGCAAGTTTTTTCTTCCAATTCATGAAATTCTGTACTTAACGACACAAATGATTTGCTTATGCTTTATCCATAATTGCAGATATTTTCTGTCAGTTTATTTTGGACGGGTGCTGTATTTTGCAACACAGTCCATGTTATAGTATCCGGCATGGTCTTCCTTGTTCTCTTTCAGGGTAATGTAAGTACAGCATCAATGCCTTCGAAGCCACTTTTGAAGTCACTACGTTATGCTGTGACAACTTCTTTTGGTAGCATATGCTATGGATCACTTTTTACAGCTGCAATTCGAACATTGCGGTGGAAGGTTATATTCTTAACTTTGCGTAGGATCTTCATGTATTGATTTATGATTATCATAGAAGGTTTATTCAATTCTTGTGGTTCTTGATATACCAAGCAGCTACTTATCAGTCTGATTGTAATATGTTTGATCAAATGTTTTTAGATACGGGGAATTCGGTCGAAGATTGGCAGCAATGAATGTCTCCTATGCTGTGTTGATTTCTTGTTTCACCTTGTGGAGACACTAGTTCGTTTCTTCAACAAGTATGCCTATGTTGAGGTTGGTTGCTTTAGCATTCTTGCCTATCTTGCAATTTCCCTGTGTGCTGTAAATTAATTTATCTAGATCTATTACAACATCTATTAATTTTTGCACCTCTGGGCTTTTTTAAGAATCATATAAAGACTTCTCCTTGGAGAAGAAGAGAAAAAAAATTCATTCTGTTGGAATTTCACAGCATGAGAAACATAGAAAAATGACTAAAGTTATCTTTATTCTTAAAATGATAAAGAATGATTTCTTTTTTTTTTCATTGGATTTCTCAGTGAACTAACCACTACATTTCACACAAATATGCAAATTGATTATATATCTAGATATTCCCTGCTGACTGAAAGAACAGAAAAGGCATTTCCAAGGAAGACCAGTTATCCATATCTTTTTCCTTGTACCAAACTTCTGATGCTGTTTGCAGCCTTAGTGCAGTTTGTATATTTCCAAGACTTGAGGCTATAATCTGTAAATATCTGTTGTTACATTACTTGTATTTTTATGAGTGTAAAAGTTGACAGCACAATTTTTTGGTACTTAACAACTTAAGTTAAGTGCTTTTTAACTAAAAATCATCTGATCAGCAGATACATTAAAATGATGAACATATACAAAGTATGACCGAGTTTCTTTTCTTCTGCCACTGATTTGTGCAATTTAGTTTTTTCCCTTATAATTTTATTGATCTGCCTGGATTGTTTTTCCCTGAATAATTCATTTTTCTATACTACAGGTAAAGGTTGAAGAAATTATTTAATACCATACAATTGAAAACTTCTTCTTAGGGAGCCCTTAGCATAAGATGTTTCTGTTAGCACAGGTTGAATTAATAACAATTTTTTTTTTATAAAAAATCATGTTTTTTTTTTTTTTTTCCGATTATCCAATTTCTATACGAAGCTTGAACTTCACATGCAACTTAACTTTTTGCTGGCTTAATATGTTGAAAAATTTTCTGGCTTTAGTAGTTGAATTAAATAATTAGTACTGACATTATGTGGCAGCAAACTTTTTAGTAAAGCATTTATTTATGTTGCTGTCTTTTTCAGATTGCAGTTAATGGTAAAGGCTTCAACAGCTCAGCCAGGGATGCCTGGGAGTTATTCCAGTCCACTGGCATTGAAGCTCTTGTTGCCTATGATTGTTCAGGTGCAGTTCTTCTGATGGGCATTATTTTGGGTGGGCTAATTACTGGAACATGTACAGGAGTTTGGACATGGTATAAGAGGAGTGATAAACTGATCATGGTTGGTTCTACCGCTATTTTGATGGGAATGATTTTGGTGAGTTGTCCCGCATGCATCATACTTCAGTTTTTCTTTGATATCAGACTTGCACTAATTATAAAGGCTTTTGGAAACTAGTTAAATTTTAGCGTTCAGAGCAAAACTATTTTCTGACTCCTAATGTGACTCCCTAATGATGGCATTCTTATTATAGAAGGCATTCTTGAGTAGGGTTCTTGTTAATTTAACTTAGCTGGGCCTTATGTATCTTTTCTTTGATCAAGTTCTGTGTTTTCACGGCAATTAGCAGTTTATGATACTTGTCCACTAATATTTCCATCAACATAGCAATCAATAATCACTAAAAGACTAGTAGTTAAGGCTTATGCTTCTAAGAGAAATTTTTACTGGTAGTCCACTCACAATGTTAACAGTTGATAGTTGTGAGTTATACTAATGAGAAACTTTATACTGGTAGTCCACTTACAATTGTCAACAGCTAGAACATTGACGATAATCCAATAAGGCATTTTGGAATCTAGTCTTTGTAGCTTCAGAAAGAAACTATTTAACAGAAACAACCTCTGCCATTTCTTTCATCCCTTGTCGACTCAGCTATACTAAAGCATTTTACTCGTGCACCTTCTGTTTCTATTTTCACAGGTGGGCCTGGCAGTAGTCGTTATCGAAAGTGCAGTTACATCTATATATGTATGCTATGCAGAAGACCCCTTCTTGATCCAGAGATGGGACGCTGAATTTTTTGATCAGATGTCAGAGGCATTACACGAGCGATTACAGTATCGAAGTGCAAGAGCCAGACAAGTGATGGACCAGCGATTCGATCAGTTACCAGATGAATCACATGTTTGATTCTGTGCAGTGGTTTACCGAATGTATTCTCATTCTGATTTGTTCATGGCTTTGCAAACATTGGTACAATCCAGGATGGTGCTGAGGGTCTCAAATTCGCAAGTGAAGAGGCTTCAACTCCATTCGTGCCAACCTCTCCAAGAACCTACTGCTGCCAAACCCTGGTAATAAATTCTCCAAACTCGAGGATGCCATCGTTATTACACTCGTCACCCGTTCTCATTGACGATGCTGATGGTGATGATGCAGAGGCGGTTTTCCCTCGCTTAAATGCCACCAAAGACACTAGAGGTAGATTAGGTATAGAATGCTTGCCTTTTTATTTCGTTTGATATAATTATAGGTGAACAAGACATAGTCCTCCTCCTGAAGCTTTTATTTTGTGATAAATCTTCTCCATAAGCAAGCAACAAGATAGCAAAGTTGATATATGGTGAATCTATTTCAGGAGCAAAAAAGGGCGAATTGTTACATCCTCTAAAGTAAATCTTCTTCCACCGTAAATTTTACTGCTCGAGTTTCCTATGGTTGAGAACTTAAAAGAGGAAAAGTTCTCTCGCCTATTGAGATGGTGATATATAATGTAAGTTTAAATTGTACAGAAGTCCATTTGGGAATTTTTCATATACATTAATTCTAGTGCTTACTTTGAGACTATAGGAGAGTATTCAGCATTTTGGCCACAATATGATCCATCACTTGTTTGGTGTCTTATATCTGCATCTAATCAATGGACTATACTCCTATCGTGCAATATTAAGTTATTTTGAGTATCAAATGAGCGAAAAATGCTGGAAATAAATAGACACAAGTACGACATATATCAGATTTATCCTTAAACAATTAAGTTTTTAGGATGCATGATCATTCAATCATATTCCTCATCATCATATCAGAGCAGATCACTACAATCAATCACTACTGCATTCTGCAGTTGTGCAATAAAACCAAAGCCGCCGGTGCATTTATTTATGTCTATCACACTACATGAAGCCGAAGCCGCTGAGCTGAACACCGATTACATCATCGCTCATGTCGGGCGAGTCGCACACGCATGGCTTACCGTATACTTGCATCATAGGTCGTCACTAAGCTGCAGTCACAGCAATCTTCATCCCCGCCTGGCAGTGCCCCACGAAGTTGCAGATGAAGTAGTTCGTCCCCTTACGCAGCCTGATGCGGTCGTTCCCGGTCTTGTACACCCTCGACCCCCTCGGCGTCGTGCACCTACTGTAGCCGGCGGCGTTCACCGCCACCACGTTGTGCGCCGTCGAGCTGTACTTGAACACTGAGTAGAACCACAACCCCCGCACGATCAGCGATGAACATGGGCTAAAGGTAGAGGAAGGCAATTAACCAGCTAGGCTCACCGAGCACATCTCCAGCCCTGAAACGCTTGCCTCCGGGCCAGCCGACGGTGTTGAAGGTCCATCCCTTACTGTCCCCCACAGTGTACACGGCAGCTTCACCGATCTCGCAGAGAAGGAGAAGGCAAAGGAGTGCAATCCCCAGGGCCACGACGTGGCTCGCACTGCGCCTTCCCTGAGCCATGGCTACTCAACTCCTTCCTGGCAACGAGAAGGCGATTGAAGTGGAAAGCCTGAGACGTGCCCTGTTTATAAGCAGGTGAGGCACCGTAGGGTTTGGCGCGACTCCAACCTTTTGTTCTTGTGCTTTGTACCGGTGGCGTTGTTAAAATGCGCTCCACGACCCACTACGCCATGAAGTCCGCTGCTTTTGGACCAGGGAGGCGACGCTGGCTTCCTCGTGCTTTGTTCTTGGTGATAGTTTATGGATTCTTTGGAGGTGACGGCGCACAAAGCTGCTGTAGGCGTGGAAGTCGCACACGCGAACGCAGGAAGTGGGTAAAGGATATGGATATGGAGCAAAGATACTGCCATGCCGCACGATCTCGGAGCTTGGAATTCTCCATTTGGAAGAAGGTTCGAGTTGCTGACATGATTCATAAGGATGACACTGATCTCCCTGTCTTCCCTTCCATCTCCACAACAGAATTGCAAGACACAGGCTGAGATCGACCGAGCTTTGCTCCGCGATTCGTCGATCTTGGCCACACAGAACCGGTCCGGTCCACGAACAATTGGGCCGGTCCGGTCCATTAACAGCTTTCGGCTTGCCCGCCATCTCCTTGTCCAGAGCAGTTGCAGTGTGTGCGCTCTCCGAGCCCATCCTCCCCGGTCACACACCATGCTCGCTTTGCATCTCCCAAGCCTTTCTTCTTCTTCTTCTTTCTCGATCAAAAGTCAGCTTTAAGGGCCATTGCAAGAGATTTACGTAATCAAAATCCTCTCTTTCTGGCTCTCCTTCGCAAAGTCGATGTTTTTCTGTGATGGGATTCGGTTCTGGATGCCGGGCGGTCGAAGTTGGGGGTGGTGGTAAGGCCGCCGGAGAAGCGGAGGCCTCTAGCTTTCACCCCCGTGAGCCCCTACTAATTCTGGCCGTACAAGGACGGGCCGAAGGAGCTTGAGTCCATGACCGAGGAGAGCCCTGGGTCTGCTTGAAGCGCTTGTTCATTCATGGAAGCAGCTCGGTGGCAGGAACAGATGGTTGGTAGAGAGCAGCCACTGACACCGAATCGGCTGGTGCTTGAATCGCTTCGTCGATGGAAGGAGAACGTCCCTGTTCCGCCTCCCTGGCCTTGATTCATCAAATCCTGTAGCCAAGGCCCAGTTCCGGAGAACCAAGCGAACGACGTCTCTGCGAAGGAAACGTATCCAACATGTTCGACGCAATTCCTCCATTGGTCGTGGTGTGTGTGCCACGACACACGTACCATCGGCTGGCTGTTCTCGCTCGCCCATTCAAGCATGTCTGTTGACGGTCATTGTAGCATTGATTTCAGGGACAAACAAGCACAATCCTTCCATTTTATCCATCGTTCTTCCTTTATTCTGTGAGGACATGTTTCTCTTGCTTTCCATGATGACAAATGGATGACTGCATCTATTCCCAGCAACAGTAGCCGCATGTATTGTACAAGAAAAAGTTCCCCCGGTTACTGTTCCTCATCTCTCTTTTTGCCTGCCGAGTTCTCCGTGCTCGGGCTGGGTCTCGCAGCAAATTCTCAACGGATGCTTCGGGTAAAGATTCGAGCATTTCCATCAACAGGTTGCCGGCTAAATGCCTTGGCATATGCTGTACAGGAAGAGGCAGGTTCATGAACTTGGCAAGGACTGAGAGCTCATGTTCATCTACAAATTCTACATCACCGAAAGCTGAAAACTATAAACTTGTCCTGTGATCTTCGAATTGCCGCAAGTAAACCCATTAAGAATCGCTCTGCTATGGGCACGTACAGGTTCGATCGATAGCCCTACAAGGAATCCATCAGGTGCCACTCTCGCACGTTCTCTATCCAGTCAAGGAAGTCAGATAGATGGCAGTGGAGTCTATCCTGGAGGATTCTGTGTTCTTGGAATCCCTCATTTCATGGATGCAAATTGATAAAATATTTCACAGGATGGAAAAAGTTTTCACTGTGTTTATGAAGTCAATTGAGGAAATCAGAGAATCAAATAGGTATTTATGCAAAGGCATCTGAAACACTGCCTTCTTATGGGCATTTTGCTTTTCTCCCTCTCCTTTCCATATTTCCATGTCCCCTAAAGCTGGAGCAGCAGAAAAATTCCCATCCAACAGAGGGTGATCAAAAGATGCCTCAGGCCCTGTAACAGTGCTGTTGATAATATTATTTTTTTAATGCGTTTCTTAGGATGAGATTCGAATTGTTATTGAAATTTTACCGGTTCAATTTTAATCTTTTTGATCTCTGTAATTTTATCATCAGTTAGGAATTTTAAGCTCAATAAAGCTGTAAAATCTATAAAAAAAAAACATTCATCTGACAGTATAATACAATATATATATGAATGTATGAATAGGAAGATAAAAGCAAATCTTGTTAGGACTGAGGCGTCAGCAGCGGCCCACGCGAACACCTCTCTCCCACCACCTCCGCGGCTGGCTTCAAGCAGCGCCTCCCATGTCGTCTTCCTTCTTTTGAATTTTAGTGGCTACAAAAAATGGGGACATTAGCCAGAAATCATCTAATTGAATAAGAACGAGTGTTAGATTTGGAGAGTATTATAAGCCAGTAAAGAGCAAAAGCCTGAGGACTCCCAACGCCTCCCGTCGCCTCCCCCCACGAGCTCCTCAGATCCTCAAAGAGGGAGGCAACTGGGAACAGCAAGTGCGAGGTGGAAAGGAACGAGAGAAAGTCCAAAGCGAAAAGGAGCGAGTTTGGGAGAAAGGGTCAATAAAGAAAGAGGCAGTCCATGCTTGGAGACCGGGCAGTGAGAGAGAGGGAGAGAGAGAGTGAGAAAGGAAGGGGAAGAGGCTGCTCCCTCCCTCCCAAGCGCGCTACTCTCGAGAAGCTCTCTCTCTCTCTCTCTCTCTCTCTCTCTCTCTCTCGCTGTTACTGCTCCTGTTGCTAATCCTCAGCTCCACAAATCAAAGCAAAAACACATGCTTCTTGATGCCATGAACTCGTAGGATGCCACCTTATCTCCTTGTTTCCTTCCTCTCCTTATAATCCTCCTCTTGAATTCTTGGCACCCCAAGCAAGTAGATAGAGAAGAAGAAGAAGAAGAAGAAGAAGAAGAAGAAGAAGAAGAAGAAGAAGAAGAGAAGAAGAAGAAGAAGAAGAAGAAGAAGAAGAGGAGAAGAAGAAAGGAGGCGAGATGATTACGGGTGCAGACTTCTACCATGTGATGACGGCGGTGGTGCCGCTGTACGTGGTGATGATACTGGCGTATGGGTCGGTGAAGTGGTGGAAGATCTTCACGCCGGACCAGTGCTCCGGGATCAACCGCTTCGTGGCGCTCTTCGCGGTGCCGCTCCTCTCCTTCCACTTCATCTCCACTAACAACCCATACGAGATGAACATGCGGTTCATCGCCGCGGACACGCTGCAGAAGCTGATGGTGCTCGCCATGCTCGCCGCCTGGAGCAGGCTCAACCGCCGTGGCTCCCTCGAGTGGACCATCACCATCTTTTCCCTGTCCACGTTGCCCAACACCCTCGTCATGGGCATCCCGCTGCTTAAGGGCATGTACGGCAGCTACTCCGGCAGCCTTATGGTCCAGATCGTGGTGCTACAGTGCATCATCTGGTACACGCTCATGCTGTTCCTGTTCGAGTACCGCGCCGCTCGGATCCTGATCACGGAGCAGTTCCCGGATACCGCCGGCGTCATCGCGTCCATCACCGTTGATTCCGACGTCACGTCGCTCGACGGGCACGGCGACATGCTGGAGACGGAGGCCGAGGTCAAGGAGGACGGCAAGCTCCACGTCACGGTGCGGCGGTCGAACGCGTCGCGGTCGGACTTGTACTCGCGGCGGTCCATGGGGTTCTCCGCCACCACCCCCCGTCCCTCCAACCTCACCAACGCCGAGATCTACTCGCTGCAGTCGTCGAGGAACCCCACGCCCCGGGGTTCCAGCTTCAACCACACCGACTTCTACTCCATGGTCGGGCGGAGCTCCAACTTCGGCGCCGCCGACGTCTATGGGACGAAAGGCGCCGCCACGCCGCGGGCCTCCAACTACGAGGAGGAGCATGGAGTGGCCAATGCCACCGCAACGGCCACCGCCGGCAATGCGGCTGCCAAGTCCAAGTTCAGTTACCAATTGCCGGTAACGGCGGGCACGCCGCACTACCCAGCTCCGAATCCCTCAGTGTTCACCCCGGCGGCGCCTACCGCTCCCAAGGGGACGGCGGTGGAGGTGGCGACGGCGTCCAAAAAGGCCAACGGGCAGGCCCCCGTGTTCAAGGCGGAGGATGGTGGGACCAAGGATCTTCACATGTTCGTGTGGAGCTCAAGTGCTTCACCGGTCTCCGACGTTTTCGGCGGCAGCAACAACCACCACCACGAGTACGGCTTTCCGCCCGCCGTTCCTTCGGCACTTAAAGAAGTCCGGGTGGCCGTTTCGCCTGGCAGAAGTATTCCATCACCCCAAGTTCTCACTAACTTCTTCAGATTATAGCCATTACTGAGCTGTGAATTTGGTTTGACGGCATCAGTGGAGGGGCGGAAGGAGAACCCGGCGGACTGCTCGGAGAGGGACGACTTCAGCTTCGAAAACAAAGGAGACGGCTGCGGGCACGACGCCGTCGACGACAAGGTCCAGGGACCAGCCAAGGCCGGGCTCACGCGGGTGACGACGATGCCACCGACGAGCGTCATGACGAGGCTCATCCTGATCATGGTGTGGAGGAAGCTGATCCGCAACCCCAACACCTACTCCAGCCTCATCGGCCTCGTCTGGTCTCTCGTCTCCTTCAAGTAAAATCCCGTATCACGCCCATGCTACAGAGTTGACGCATCTACAGTAGCAAGCAGCAGCACCGCTCGCTTCCTTCCTTTTCTTAACCCTATCTATTTGGTTCCGTAGATGGCAAGTTAACATGCCCGACATTGTATCGGGCTCCATCTCCATCTTGTCGGACGCAGGCCTCGGAATGGCCATGTTCAGCCTGGGTCAGTAACCACTGCGACCTTTCCCATTCCCTTCATGTGGCAGAAAAGACACGTTAGCGCGAATTGTTCATCCCCTGGCATGCTCGCGAGCCGTTCGACGTTATCTTTTTGCGCTACTTGGCCACCGAGAACTGTCTCCTGATGGGCTTTCTTTTGGTCAGGGCTGTTCATGGCGCTGCAGCCGAGCATCATAGCATGTGGGAATTCGGTGGCAGCTTTTGCCATGGCCGTGAGATTCCTAACAGGCCCAGCTGTCATGGCCGCCGCCTCCATTGCCGTGGGTCTCCGCGGCGTCCTCCTCCGCATCGCCATCGTGCAGGTATCATCCTCTCCCCTCTCCCGTTCCATCTTCGCCGGTCTTTGCCCTCCGACACCACGGTGGCCTCACTCTTCTTTTTCTTTCTTTACGGTGGCGATGGCCTGGACTCCGGGCAGGCGTCACTCCCGCAAGGCATCGTCCCTTTCGTGTTTGCGAAGGAGTACAATCTGCATCCCGATATCCTCAGCACAGCGTGAGTACAGAGCTCTGCAAACATTCTCTCCTGCTCTCTGCCACACATACACTCTTCCGCATGCTTGATTGGTGTTCAACTTGCCACAGGGTGATCTTTGGGATGCTGATTGCGCTGCCGATCACGCTGGTGTACTACATCTTACTGGGGCTCTGATCTGCAGAGTGGGTAATCTTTCTTGCTACAGGAACTGGCAGCAAAAGACAAGAGAAGATTAACGAAGCAACCCAAAATCTCAATCCGAATCGGACCAGATGCGATTCTTCTTTCTTTGGAGATGTGATGATGTCACAAAATGATGTGCTATTTCAATCCGAGAGCTCTTTCTGCTCTCTCGTTCTGTACTCGCCTTAGTTTTCGTTCCGAATACCTGTCAATTACAGAGGAAGGGTTAAAAGAAAGAGACACTCAGTGCATCGTTTCCTTCCACGTACGTATCAGTGTGCGTCCGGAGTAGGGTTTTAGGTGCTCCTTCGAACGAACGTAGCCAAGTCAAACCTCCCATGATAAGCTACGGAAGGAGAGGAGAGAGGCTGAGGCCTCTGCCGGGACAATGGTGGTTCAGAACAAAAGGTGGTGTGGAGCCAAAAAGAGTGGACGAGAAGGTCTTGTACGCCCGAGCGATGGATTTGACGGCGACTCCTTCCACATATTCTGCGACAGCCTTCATCTTGGGTCGCAATCGATCCATGGGAAAAAGGACTGCCGCTTCTCGCTGCCCTTGTTTTCAGGTTGCTAAGCTTCTACCATCGGGTAAGATTAGTAGTGTTCTACCGAAACCGAGGGCCATGGAAAGGCGTGGACGGCAACCCGAGGCGGTGGGCCTTTCAGGTGGATGAAGGACTGCTTCACCATTAAACTCGCACTTCTGCACCGATGAATCCTTCGTCGCACCCGAACGACAGATTGCGTTTCCTTTCGTCGCGAGTTATCCGGGATTTGCGGTGCCTTTTCACCGCAGAACTCGCTCCTCTGGCAAAAGAGAAGTGCTCTCAACGGGCATTTTGTCGAACACATGCACTCGATCCGATCCTCACTGAAATAGGAGAATACATGATCATATTTTTCTAGATTTTTAGCAAATACTATTGAATAAATAGGATATTTAGTGAAATAAAGATAAAAGGACTAATTATATATTATCCATTATATTTAGCTATCTTTAACATCCCGATGCTTATATTTTTAAAAATTATATTGAAATCTCTGTACATACAAAATTAAAACATTTAATCTGTAAAAATATCTTTTTAATTATTTTTAAGAATATCAATATTTTATTTTTATAAGTATAAGAATTTAATATAATTTTTAAAAATATAAGGATCAGAATATTAAAAATAATTAATTATAAAAGATAATATATAATCAGTCTGAAGATAAAATGCAAAAAGAAAGAAATAGATTCTCTCATTTGAATGCAACAAGAATGAGAAAAGTGGAGACTTAAAGAGTTACACATTTTTTATTTTTTTTGAAAATAAATAGAGTTGGAAAAAACTTGAAATAGAGAATTTTCATTTAAACTAATACTATGCTACATTAATTATCAATTTTCTTGTTTGTTAAGGGGACATATATATATATATATATATATATATATATCCACAATAAGAGAACCAATTTCCTTTCTTTAAGTAAATATTTAATAAGATGGATGCCATCATCTTACACATAAAGTCTAATAATTACTTTTGGAGAAAGGAAAACTTTGCATGATAATGTAAAACAAGTAAAATCTAGTCTCATTTTATATCTGTCAAGTGTACTATGAGCCAATATATTTGGTGCCAATTTGAGGTTCAAATATAAGTTGAGGAAATTAAGTGGTACCTCATAATTGTTCTTGAGAAAAGACCATGTTGCTTTGCTTGGATGCAGTGTCCACATAAGGTGGAATTCCACATTAAAAGCAATGTCCAACTCATCACAAATAGGGTGTGCTTTGAGGCTCAACTCATCACATTCTATGGGCAAACAAATGCTGAGACAAAGTTTTAATTTTCAATCAAAACAATGCAATTGAAAGATTTATACACAATTTTAAAATAAACCTAACACATGAAACTTGAATTATGTGAACATGGTTTTTGAATATATAATAATACACATTAAATTATTGATCATTATCATTTCATTCAAATTGCTTAAGGAAATAAATAAGGCATTGTGTATCTATCAATCTATCTATGAAGACTCTTCAATCAATTGGATTCTGTGTGGGTCAATCCCTTGGGAAATTTGTTGATCTCTACCTCATCATCTCATCATTAGAACTGTTGTCCAGCTTCACCCCAATCTTTGCTTACACATAACCACAAAAGCCAATCATTGAGACTACCAATGAGTAGAGAATGTGTTGCTGCAAGAGCTTCACTTCCAACCTCCATCTTCAATCATGTTGGAAATGGTGGTCTCCCTAAATCAAATTGCTGTTAGTGTGCTTAGGATGGGTGCTGAAGGTGATTTCAGATATTGAAAGGGCCATGTCCATGTCTCTTTTCATTTGGCTGATATGGATATTAATATGAATAAGGATTATACAGTGTTTGCCAATTGAGAAATCTTCTATTTGCACACCCATCCCAAATGCCATCTTTTTGTTTGTCTTTCTGGAAAAAAATTAAGGATTGAGCAATTTATTACTATCACCTATAAAAAAATTTTTAAAAAAATTCATCATGTCATATAAACACTCATAATTAAATTCGCCACTAATCAATTCGAATATCTCAACAGATATTATTATCATCGTTTTTCAATTATGTTAATTTTGAGGAATGAATGTTATAGTCCAATGATAAAAGGAAAAAAGAAAACTCAGCTACAAATAATATAAAATCAAAATGAAAATACCAAAAGAAATTTTATAACTTGGTAAATGGGTTTAGTACATCACTATGGAAATAAGCAAAAAAATAATCTTTTTTTATAACTCAATCTTATACGAAGTTTAACTTTATTTATCTAAACAGACAAGTATTCTCTCTAAATATTCTTGCTTGTGGAGCACAATTAATCCAACTTTGGATGAAGAACAGGCAAAAGAGAGTTCAAAGATAGAAGAACAGGATAAGGGACAACAGCAACAGCACAAAAGGAAGAGGAGAGAGAGCGGTGGGGTACTGCTGCCCCTCCCGCGGCCGACCAGACACCGGCAAGTGGCGGACATCGCCCGCACCTAAAACAGCGACTCCTCGTCGGCGTCTCCACGCAATTATAACTACTGGTACTACTCCCACCACCACCGGTGTCCCACCGCCACAATTACCTTCACCAAACCACGACGCCATCGCCATGGACCACCTCGCTCTCTCTCTCTCTCTCTCTCACCTTCCATTTCTTTCCCGCAAACTTCTGTGCAACGTCTCCGATGTCGACCAACGTGCTGTTGCCTCTCTTCTTTATGGCGTTATCAGAGCTGCGTCTCCCGTGGCGGGGCGAGGCGATGGCCGCCGGCTCGGCGCCCACGTGGGCGGGGGCGGCCCACTGCGTGCATGCATGCATTTATGCACCTCGTGACCCATCGACGACGCCACGGAAGGTCTTGGAACGATAGCTGGATGCATGTGTCTTGTGGTTGGTGGCAGTACTTTCAGGGCTTGACATGGCCACAGCCTAACCTTGGCTGATGGGATTCATCGATGCTTCTTCTGTTCGACGTAATGACGCTGAGCAATGGGACCGGATAGGGGATTCGGTCCGGCATGGCATCGAGAGAGGCTCGATGGGCGGTAGTACCAGCGGAGTTGGGGGGGAGGGGGATAAAGCTACTGAAGCTGGTGAGGTTTCTGTGAAGGGTGGTGGGGGATGGTGATGGATGGGTTCCTCCTGTCGACCAATTCAAGCACGCAATGTAGCGCAGCATTGAAGGGTCATCAATGAACAGTCGCTTCCTCTTCACAAATGGGATGCTACCAATTGGCACTTTGAGGCATTCCTCCACTCCAACGTCTCAGTTAATGAAGGGAGAACGCAGCACAAGTAAATGACATAATCTTTTGGGTTCTTAAAACATACCCAATTTGGGCGATCTCAGTTAAATCTGTTAATGCCTTGGTAAGGATGAAGGTCGTTTAATCTGATGGTGATGATATGTTAGATCATCGCAAGATCTTCAGATCAAAACCCGTCATTCATTATATATATTTAAGTATGGTGGGTATAAATCGAAGACTAATTGCGGAGCCTTGGGCTGGTTGTGGGCCAGATTAAGGGCCGGGCTTGGGCTGAGAAATTGGGTTTAGGAGACTTGGATGGGCCCTTCTCAATTCACAAACAATGCTTCTCCGAGTGCAATTTATTTCCTGGAATAAATAAGAGTATCAAATCACCTAATTGAAACGCAACAATGAAGAATTTATCTTTATTGTTTATTGATTCTTTGTTAGGCTGTGTTGGGATTGAATCAGTTTTCCTGCAATATCATCTGAATTAAATGAATTTTTATTTATTTTCATCATATTAGAATGGTAATTAAAAGAATATTCAATAGCTTAGCAACTTCAGGTACTACAAGCAAAATAAATTCTATTTTTTCATTTATTTTTATTTTTTCTTAGAGGAAATTACTGTCTTGTTCATGGAATTAGATGTTAGGAGCTGTAATTCCTGGAACAATGTCTGAGGACCCAACATATCAACAAGCCAAAAGTTCATCCACCCCACCATGCATTACATATATATATATATATATATATATATATATATATATATATATATATATATACATGTGTATATTACATCCAAAAAGGATAACATATGGTTGTATAGGAAAAGAAACATGTACTGTCAGCATTTCTGTACTGTTTTGTCAGCATGAAGCCTCTTCTTTGAGGTGAAAAGCAGCTTCAAGTTGCGTGTCTTAGACGGTCAAAATGATGGTCGCCACAACCTGCTCTGCTGTCACATGGCATTCCTGGTGATGAAGACTCAGATTTCAGGGCCCATCTCGGATGTCAAGCTAATCAACGGAACATTTAGATCTGCATCCTCCTGCACTAATATTCATCCATAGTTTTCCTTAGATTTTATGGTGTTAGTGATGGATTCTGTTGCAGAAAGAGCTTTTCCTGGGTCACATGCACGGAACAGCACAAAATCCTGGCAGACAAGGCGACACCCATGCCGAGAGAATCTGTGCAAAAGCCCGCAGCAATCTGTACGGTTCACATGGCGTTCTCTGTCCACTGTTACCGTCAGATGACCGCTCTTCTTTCGTCCCGCTTTGCAAAGCTTCTCATCACTCTGTGGTTTACAGCATCACACAGGAAACCTGTAACCCCTCCATCATTACTTCCCTCTCTTTCTGCTGCTCTTAACTGGTCTCTCTGACAGCACTCGTCCTCGGTAGCTACCACTTCGTCGTATGCTATGCACTGTTTCCTTCTCTGTTATCACGCCTCACATACTGTAGTAAGAAGAGTCGGAGCTTCTCGAACGCCACCAGCCGCAGTGGCCATGGATTCCAGGCTCCCAAGCCTCTCTTTCCTAGTGCTCCTCTTGTTGGCTCTCGTCAATGCCGGTCCGTCCTCGGCCACCACGCTGGCTTTGTACAACAAGTGCAGGGAGACGGTGTGGCCGGGCATCCAGCCCACCGCCGGTAAGGCCGTGCTGGCCCGTGGCGGCTTCCGGCTCCTTCCTAACCAGGCCTACTCCCTCCGCCTGCCAGTGGGGTGGTCCGGCCGCGTCTGGGGCCGCCAGGGCTGCGCCTTCGACCTGGCCACCGGCCGCGGCCGCTGCGCGACCGGCGACTGCGACGGTGCGCTCTACTGCAACGGCGTCGGCGGCGCTCCGCCGGCCACCTTGGCGGAGATCACCCTCGGGGAGGGCCGGAAGCAGGACTTCTACGATGTGAGCCTGGTGGACGGCTACAACCTGGGCATGTCGATGACGCCGTTCCGGGGGAGCGGCAGGTGCGGGCGCGCCGGCTGCGTCAGAGACCTCAACGAGGTGTGCCCGGCGGGCCTGGCGGTGCGCGCCGGCCGCAGCAACCGGGTGGTGGCGTGCAAGAGCGCCTGCTCCGCCTTCGGCTCCCCCCGGTACTGCTGCACCGGCAGCTTCGGGAGCCCGCAGCAATGCAAGCCGACGGCCTACTCGAGGCTGTTCAAGACGGCGTGCCCGCGGGCCTACTCCTACGCCTACGACGATCCCACCAGCATTCTCACCTGCACCGGCGCCAGCTACCTTATCACCTTCTGCCCTCAACACTAGGCCTTCCTGTCTTCTTCGTACTAAACGTGGTTTGGGTCATTCCACTAGTAGAATACAGGTACCGCTCTCTACTACAACACATACCGCTGGTAGGCATTGCTTGTTTGGTTTGCGCGTCTTTCTACTCCACTGCTACGGAGGTTCTTGTTATGTGAGCGCTTGAGGTCACGGATCTTGTGGTTTCGTGTCACTTGGAATTACTCCATTTCTTGCTAATATATCTAAGATCGCAATTTGATGCCAATTTATATGGTCTGACACGTAACATCACACTGTCCCGTCACTGTAAGTCTAATTCATGTCACTGACATCTTCTCCGTTATATTTTCTATGGTACAACGGATGACCATTGAACCGTTATCGATTGATATAATGAATGTATCGGGCGATCCATCGACATCCCAACCGATATTGGCTATTGCTAAAGAATAGCTAATGATCGCAGATGTGAAACAAACCAATTCATAAGCACTACTACAATTGTGCTAGCATCGGATATCATGTCATCTCCATCATCATGTGGATTTTATGAGAAATATATAATTATGGCAAAGTTCTATATATATATCCTCTAAAACCTAAAATAAAATATGCTCCTTAACAGTCAAAAGTTTATACTTGGTTAAAATTTTATATTACGTTGGTACCCTTTAAAACGCAGATAAACCAAATTAATGACATGACTTCAATCGACATGAACTTTAATTAGGCATAGATAATTTCCTTAAAAGTGGCATCATCAGCCTCTATGAAACTGAGGTCGGCACCAATGTTTGCTAAAATCGGACCGGACGGTGAACCGATCCAGTAGCCCAACAAGAACCGTGACATCAGGATGACATCATGTTCCCTTTAAGTTTATAAAATTTAAAAGGAAAACCAACAAAAAAAAAAGAATATTTGTGATGAATACATTAAAGAGAGAGAGAGAGAGAGAGAGAGAGAGAGAGAGAGAGAGAGAGCCCAGCGATTAATGAAGGCATTCTTTCCCCACCAAAAAAAGAATATAAACTAGAAAGGCTTCTTCTATACGCCGCCAGTAGAAATGCTAACGCCAAAAATAACTTTGTAACAATTTTGACAAGAAGATTATATCAAAGCCTGTAGTACAATGGAGTGTTGTTGACAGGTCTCATTCTTCAGATGTGTAAGAATGAACAAACAGGTCTTTAAGCAATATTCTGATTGTAATTGCTTATATATCATGACCGACGAACAGGAAAACAAAATGCAGGCTGTCACAAATTAGAAGTCGTGTTGATGGATTCTAAAGAGTAGACAGCACCAGATTTAGTGCTGTCTGAGACATGGGAATTGGAATTAAGTATGTAAATTACCCACAAATGGAGGCACAAGAGATAAAGCAATGAGCAAACCTGGGCCTTCTTGTTCCTCCTCAGATAAATGACACCAATGGAAAAAACAAAATCCAACTGTTGAATAACTGATCCTAATTGCTTCCGTCCTGTTCTTATTTTGTCGCGGATTGCTGGTCTTAGTGCCGAAACAGATGGTTGCTGTGTCCCAGCTTCAATATCGATCGCTTCTAATGAACTAGCAAGTTCATGATTGTCTGCAAAACCAGTTGCTTGCTGCGAAAACCCACTTTCATCAAGTAATTTGGAAACAGTCTGGGGGAGATGATTCGCATCAGCATCTTATATTTTTGGATACATGTAAAAATATGAATGCAGTTTAGCAGACATACCTCAATTCTAAGCACCAAAGTTGCCTTCTCGGAGGAAAGAGCTTCAACCTAACATGTAAAATAAATTTTAGTTCACATGTTTAATGCAAATTGGTCAACATAGAAGCACATTGTGTAATATGTTCAACATAAATATATACTAGGTGGAAGTCTCACTTGGACCTAAGCATTCTGCACTCTAGATGATGGTAAAAATTTATAAAACGAACAAAAATTAGATCTGATTTTCAAATTTTGGGTACAAATTATGAGCACCTGATCAGATGTAAACAATTTGATCATAAGAATTTCACAGTTCACGATATACATTTTCATAACATAGTACACTAGAATGATGCAAACTAATTTAGTAATTGTGGTTTGGTCATATTGTCTTCCCACAAACTATTTGGGATGGACATACCAATACATACTAATTGTGTTAGCACAATAATGCGTCCTACACCAATATGAGCCAAACATGCTAACTTCCATGGCAGCAGTAGATCCTAGATCTTCTTCCAGCCAAGATCATTAATTTCATATATCAACTAAACATATTTCAAGGCACTACATTGTGTTGGCATTACAAGGTAAGACTAGCTAATAGTAGTTAAAAAGTTTTAAGGTAAGCAGCATTTTAGTATGTCAACATGTGAAAAACCAACAATAAGACTTCAATGCTTCATCATCGTATAATACGGATCTTATCACATCATAACGACAAAGTGAAAATCTCAGCTCGCTTCTTACAGTGTTCGGTGGGAGGCAGAATTTGTTGCATGTCTGCAGCATTGGGGAAGAAATTGGGGAAATATGAGATTCAAGGGGATTCAAATAGCTTTATAGATGTTTTTAAAACAATAGATAGATAGCGATCATATTTATCACAGACAGATTTTTCTCTTTTACAACATTTAGATGCTGACTTCCTCATGTTGAGATAATGTTTTGAATCCATATGAATTTTTGATGGCTTTTCTATCAGGAACTTCAATATTGCATTAAAGATGACACCATTGGTCCTCAAAGAATTTTCCCTGAAATAAGAAGCTCTAAGCTACAACTATTCCACCATCAGTCTAGTGTAACAATCTTTCAGTCTTTTCATTTGCATGAATCAGAGTTTGACCAATGTGTCTGAACATATTTTCTATAACAATCAATCCAAACAGAATGGGTGCAGTTGTAGAAGTAATCATCAATGGACATTCAATCATGGTGCATCAGCAAAATAAATTATTCAACCAACTAATCATGCTATAGGAATCTAAATCTATCATTAGATCACAAATCCAAGATAGTCAATAATTCATTACTGGTGATTCTGTGAATTTTGAGGATACAAACTGACACACGGCTGTTGGTTTATGGTCTTAGTCATGTGATACTTAAGATGAGGTTGAGTATTTCATGGTCCTTCAGCATTTTAGAAAGAATTTTTCACAGATGTATCTGGAAACTTCTTAAGTTATACTGAGGCCTCTTCAGGCAGTTGTTTGTGATTTAGGCCTGGACGGGAGTACGTTAGTTCTCTCCTCTTGTTTTTTGTAACTATAAAACCCCCAACCCCACCCCCAGTCCCACAGCACCCTCCCATGATTTGCACAGTGTGCTGCTCATTGTACGCCGGAAGTACTCTTCTCATCCTCCTCCGCCACTCACCGTTCACCAGTGTTATTCTTCTAATCCTCCTGAGTATGCACTTTGTGTCAAAATCTGGAAAACGGCTGCCTTATTGTCATACTCGTTACTAGCAATTGATTCTTTATTTAACAGAAACAATGACATATTGAGCTTCATCACTTACTTTCAGAAAAGACAGTAAATAAAAAATTTGCATACATCATTTGTAGTGAGTCCCAGAAATCTATAACAAAATGAAGTCTTTGTCACATTTCCCCCAAAACTTATGGTCTAATATTACCATGGATCTGGGAGAACTTCTAATAAAAGAAACAATGACCAATTTTTGCTGTTACTGGGGCAACTACAAGTCCATAACAGGAATTCATGGATAGAAGAAAAATTTTAGTGTCATTTCATATATTTAAGTTAGTATCTAAACTAGCTTTCTCAGAGTGATATTCAAGAATGATGAAATATGTTAGAAACTTGTAGGTGAACAAAGATGACAATTATGCACTAAATATAACCATGCCAAATGAGTAGAAACATGGGTGGAGAGAAAACCTGCATCTGCTTCTGTATTAAGCGATCAGTTAGTTGGTCAAGCCTTTTTTTAAGTTCAACCTCAACTTCAGTTGGATGCACAATATCCCTTCGCATCATTTCAATATTCTCTTCTAAATTCTTTGCCTTCACAGTTCAAAGTAGAATGTAAATAAATAAACCGAAGCACATTAGATCAAAGATACTTTTGTACAACAAATTTCGATCAAGTAGCAAAGGTGTAAGATAATGAAATCTGTTCCAAAATGGAAACAGCTAAAAAAAAAAAATGCAAGAATCAGATTTAACTTGTGATATAAGAGTGCTCAACCCAACAAAGTTTGGTCCATATTATTCTGGGCCTGCAAAATGCACAAATCAACTTGTGGGAATTAAATTAATCAAAATAAAGTATATATTTTATAGAACTTATAACCAAATTAAATACCTTAGCAGTTAATAATTATAATATATAATTTACATCAGGGTTTTGATTTTCGAATAATACCGTCCGATACGAGCGATATGTACCGGTTTGACAATATACCGATATGCGGACCGCCCGCTATCGGTACCAATCGGTAACAGTGCGCCAACGGTCCCTTTCTCATAGGTTTTTAAACTCATCTCCCTTATTTCACTCTCATACTCTCTTAAACTATCTCAAACTCTTTTTTTCTCACATTTTCACTCGATCTAGAGACATGATAGCAACACGGACAGCAGTGCCTCGATGGATGATAGTGGTGACGCCAGGCAGTCGTTGGTCTAGTCTACATGACTTGAGAGTGGTGCATGGATGAAGGAGCAATATTTTACACATGCCACCCAAGATTCAGATCATGAAACTCGACTAGTTACTAGTCAAGTTTATGCGCGGAAGGGGAAAGGGAAGGGGAAGGCAGTGGATGAATTTAAGCAAATGCAACAAAGTCTACATGATGTAGACACAGAACGAAGCTCATCGTATTAACAGCCGTCGTATTATAGAGAATCATACAGCCAACAACAGTATGGTGATAGTTGGTTATACTTCTCCGAGCAACAATATGATACAGAGCAGCAGATTAGTAGCGATAGTAGAAGCTCTGACATTCACCAATACATGCCTCAGGAGTCGCCTCGGACAAATGTAATTCATGACGATCAACCTACGATCATCGCTACATTGATACACCAATGGCATACGGTGTATCAATACATTATCTCATATGATCAATTTCAGGATTGGGTTCAACAAACATATCATATTGATATGCAGATGTACAGGATCGAGAACCCCGATCCACCACCTTTGAAGGCCCGTCGTTCGTTTTGTTGGTAGAATAACCAATCAAGTATATTTATATGTGTGATTATTTAATTCATTTGAATTTTAAAATTTATATTATAACAAAATAATATAATAATTCAAATGATTTTTCCGTAGATATTTCAATATTTATAGGAGGACAATCCGTAACAGACCGAAATACGAACCTTGCTCAAGGCTATTCCTCAAAATTCGAAAAAGATATGTGATACTATTCTTACCTAATTTACATTGATTTTGCTAAACTTATACTATTACTATATTTATTTCTAACTTAAAAACCCTATCCTAACCTCTTTTTTTTTAGTATTTTTGGAGGATTTTACGCCTAAATTAGGTGTACCGCTTTGTCACGGACAAAGTTTTAAACGAGGCGTTTGATGTAATATTGATGCACGTCCGTGTCTTTTGGTTTGTCCATGCTTTGCACAGTATGTAGAGGGCTAGTCGAATACTTAACAGCCCCATTTTAGTTGGGTTTGGTGGCCTTTTTAAGCTTGTAAATAAAGGTTGTCATGTGGACACTGATGGGGGATTTCGGTCTGTAGTGGACCAATTTTGTACCTTTATTGTACAACCGTTCTGAGCTATAAAGTCCATGGTGGTAATTTGCATTGACTAAAAAGTGTTTGTTGAAATGGTTGCTTGTGGATCCCAAGTGAAGCATTTTCTCTATCCCTTCTTTTTTGTAGATCCTAAGAGATCATAAGAGGTTTTGGGGAGACTAACCTTTGTGGATCAAAATTCGATGACTCAACAACAACAAATGCAGAGCAGTTGAGAGCCAGAGGGGCGCATTGCAACACGAGCAGAAGATTGTAGATTCAGCAAAGGTGAGGAGTTGCAACGTCAACAAAGGTTCAACGAGGACGTCGAAGGAATAAGTGGGGGAGAATGTCACGGACAAATTGTAAACGAATTATTCGGTGTAATGCTTATGCATGTTTGTGTATTTTCGGTTTGTTCTAGCTTTGTAAAGCTTGTAAAGTACTGGCCAAAGGCTTAATAGCCCCATTTGAGTGAGTTTGGTGGCCATTGTAGGCTTGTACATCAAGTTTACGTCAGGTGGACACTTGTACTAGATATTGATATATAGTGGACCAATTTTATACTTTTGTTGTGCAATCGTTCTGAGCTTGTGAAGTCCATGGTTGGAATTTGCATTGGCTATAAAATGTTTGCTAGCATGCTTACTTGTGGATCCCATGTGAAGCGCTTTCTCTGTCCTGTCTTCTCTTTTGCAGGTCCTAAGGGATCGTAGGAGGTTTCAGGGAGATTAACTTTTGCACATGGACACGCAAGGGTGCCACACGACTTAGGCAAAACCAGCTAAGTTCGTGATAGATGATATCAAAGCGGGACAAGCACACATAGAAACACTTAGCATGCAAGCGTGGGGGACCTAGCGAGTCTGTGTTGAGGGCAACTGGCATGCGCGACCGTTTAGAGGAAACGGACGTGGAGTTGTAGGAAAAGGAGTCGCTCATAGGAGCGAGCATCCAATAATAGCATTCAGAGGAATGGCCAACCCTTCACGCGATAGGCACCACAAGGACAAGCAAGCTAGGAAGAATACGTAGCGCACAAAGGTTAGGATGACTGAGTTCGAGCAATGGCTTGACGTTGGCAACTAAACTTGACGGGACTCAAAGCAAGCGGGGCGCTTGTGCAAAGCACATAGAGGTGAGGTGAATTGCTAACTCAAGGAATTCGATACTCATGCAAGGACTTGTATAAGGACGATGGATTGTCCGTGGCCATCCCAAGGCGACCGAAGGTCAACGTCATGGAGCATTGAAACTTTCTCTTCGGCATGGGAAGGATACGTTCGTAAGAGGCTGAAGTGTACAGTAGGTTCAGCATGTTGCTAGGCCCTGAGGGGTGCAGTGGGAGCTATATTGGCGAAGAGTCGCAATCTAGTAAGTGCGCTTGCTGGGGTAGAACAATGCATAGTTTGTTCAGCAAGGCGAAGTAGTCTAAGGGGATGGTGGTCTCCGAAACTTCTAGATGGAAGGATACGAAGAGAGAAGTTGCTCCAACGGGACAAACATCCAAGAGGGATAAGTCCCGGTTCTCCAGAGGGAGAATCATATGTAACGAACCGCACATGTTGAGAAGTACCTCAAGGCAACAACTCCCCAAAGCTCAACGAATCGAGCGAGCGAAGATGAGTCCTCGCATGATCTCGCAAGAGGTAATGCATTGGTGGATGCATTGTAAGATCAAGTGGACGAGCGGCCCATGGCAACACAAAATGAAGGCACACTTAGAGCCGATATGGAGATCGGACTCAATAGAGGGCTGACCCGTGGAATGGTGGGCGCGAGAGCCACCATCAACTCAATGCAAATCGAGGAGCAGAGCAATTTGGGTGCAACTTGGTGAGTTCCCCAAGCCGCATGAAGGAAGTTGGCATAGAAAATGAAACATAGAGCGGAGGCATGAAACTTTCCTTGGATAGAGGTCAAGGACATGAATTCTTGTAGAGGCAAGAGCATGACTATGTTGTTCTATGGGTCCCTTATTCTAATGGAGTAGACTCATCTTGCATGGTGCTAAAGACGAAGGAAATTTCGAGGCATATGCACCTTATCTCGAAAAAGCATTTGATAGAGGAACTAAGGCGACGCAACTTACGTAGGCGAAGTTGGTATCAGAAGGCCTTGGCACGAGACAAGAGGACGTAGAGGCAGGTACTCTTGAAGAATGTCACAGTGTTGCCGTTCAAGTTGCCATGAGGGAAGCGATGCGTAGCAGAGATTGTACTGGTAGGGGCAGAGGCCCAGGTCCAGACAATGGTGTACCAATTTCAACAAAGTCGGTGGACTTTGAGAGCTGCTAGGCAACAAACTGTCCTAGAGTTATGCTTTGTCCGGGTGTGACCTAGGAGTGAGTAGATGAGGTCGATTGCCAAAGGAGCAAACATAATCGAAGGTGGTAGAAGCCCGACGATGTGTTAGCAGAGGCCACACATGGAGAAATCGCAGTTTGACTTCATACTATAATGATTAGAATGAAAAGAGATATCACCAGGAGGCGACATAGTGCAGTAGATCGTGGTAGAACAGTTCAAGGCAATACGACACACACAAGACTGTCCCGTGAGGGACGGGATTATACGGAGGTATGATCGAGAGCTACTGGGAGCTCCACTTCGGTGAACAATACGACGACAATAAGGGTCATGGATTCAAAGAGGGAATGTCATGGTACCGTAGAGGCGGGTCTTCCGTGTGTGTATCAAATTTTGCATCAGATGAAAGCCTTGGGCATCAGCATATGGGAGCTGTGCACCAACAAGGAAGAAATTCGAATGCAAGTACCAATGAGTCCCACTGGGGGACTTGATCATGCAGAAGTGTGATCGGAGCGACTGGAGAGTTGGACTGCTCCAGAGCTTACATTCGCTTAAGGGAGCCCAACAAGTCAGAGGACAAGGCCGAGTAAGCGAACGTTGCTACCAAGGAAGCTAAGAAAAACAGAATCGACACAAGCCTTGCAACATGATGGCGGAGGCCATGCATGAGAGTTGCAGCCTATCTTTCCATCGACCAAGGGGAACTGCTCAGAGAACACAGAGGTGTTGAAGCAGGTGGTCAAAAAGGGACGAGGAAGCGACGACGAGTCCAAAGGGACTTAGCTACCCAAAACCAAGTATCGTTTAGAATGAAAGTGGGCTCAGATGAGTGCCACAGTGTCATAGGGGTGGATCTACCGATCACGAAGAAAGGGACAGATAGTAGGGCCATGGGCATGGCAGTGCTATGGTACCGGAGAGGCGGGACTTCCGTGGAGTCATCGATCCCTTGTCCTCATGGAGGGAGAGCGCTTGGTCGTGGAAGAGACCAAGCAAGTGGAGAATGCAGAGGCAAACTCCAAGTACCAAGACAAGGCTGAAGGGCAGAGGCCAGGGAATTTCGTAAGACCAGTGTCAATGAGCTTCTCATCAAGATAGCCGAAAGTGAAGGACTTCGGATCGATGCAAGAGTATATGACCAAGGAACGAAGCAGGTAGTACGCGATGTTGTACCTTTGCTACTCAAAGAAGTAGGCGGCAGAAATGATGGAGAAAACGGTACAATCCCAAAGGCGACCAAAACTATCAAAGACTTGCTCCAGGTTGGAGTGAAAACTTTTTACATTCCAAAAGTTCAATGGTATTGAGAAGAATCATATTAGCTAACTCAACGAAAGGAGTGCAAACACTTCGAGTACTTAGGAAGTGTGAGCTAAGAGCAGGCGAAGGCTAATAACCAGCTCGATGCACGAAGTACAACCCTCGAGGAGGCGAGAGAAGTCAAGTAACCTTTGCCTTCTCAAGTCTTAGAGAATGGGCGAAATCGAGTACCCCAGTTCTCTTATTTATCTAGTAGAGGAGCTCTACACAAGTTCAAAGACCCTTTGAAGGAACCCAATAAAAGACAACAGTTGTCAAATCCTCACCAATGGTAATCAGTGCTACTAAGAGTAGATTGTCCGCTTCATTTCCTAACATAATGCTAATTGAAAGCGGAAGTGATGCGAATCTACTTGGAAGTGACAATTAAGTGAAAGAAAATTCGATGAGCAAATTTTGCGAAGGAAGGACTTGAAAACTTCAAAGTTTGCAAGGCGATGCTCGTTAAAGCTCCAACAAGCATCCACCTAGTTCAAGTGACATGAGGCATTTGAGAGACTGGCGCATACCAAGGATGGTCTTTTCCTTCACCTGAAGAATATGCAGGAACTAACAGGGATCAGCCCAACTCAGCCAACCCACACCAGAGTCAAGAGTTATTGGCGAGTTGAAGCAGCATGACGAATCAAAGTTCGACTACTCAACAACAACGACAGAGAACAATTGGGAGCCAAAGGGGCACATTGCAACAGGAGTAGAAGATTCAATAAAGGCGAGGAGTTGCAGCGTCAACAAAGACTTCGACGAGAACGTCGAAGGAATAAGTGGGGGAGAATGTCATGGACAAAGTTTTAAACGAGGCATTTGATGTAATGTTCATGCATGTCCGTGTCATTTGGTTTGTCCATGCTTTGCACAGCGTGTAGATTGTGTCATATGGACACTTGTGGGGGATTTCGATCTGCAGTAGACCAATTTTGTACCTTTGTCGTGCAACCGTTCTGAGCTTGTGAAGTCCATGGTAGTTATTTGCATTTGCTATAAAGTGTTTGCTGAAATGGTTGCTTGTGGATCCCGAGTGAAGCGCTTTCTCTAACCCGTCTTCTCTTTTGTAGATCCTAAGGGATCATAGGAGGTTTCGGGAGGCTGACCTTTGCGGACGGACACGCAAGGGTGCCGGACGATTTAGGCAAAACAAACTAAGTCCGTGATAGCTCGGTACGCCCTAGTGCACTGCTTGGTACACAGTACCGTACCGTACCGAGCAACGCTTGAAACTCCGATACGGTATGAAATTTTAATCCTTGATTTACATATATAAATTTGCTTTTTAATAATTGGAACCAATAATTAGGAAGAGAACCTAATTTAGGGAATTTAACTATATTCACTTGTATTATTTACTATTTATGCAAAACCCGAATAAGGAAGGTTGTACGAAGTCGCTAATAGCCAACGTTAATTTTAGTCACATCTCATGATCACAAATTTCAACTAATTTCATGCAGGACTATATTTCACTAGAAAGTGATCTAAGACATCTTGAGTACTTGGGTGACCAATGTGTAAAGTGTAGGTTAGGAGAGCCTAAACTAACCCACTATGTTGGTGGCTAGATATGGTGCAAAATATACAAGCCTTGTATTATTATTTGATCAATGTGAGTAAAGACAGTTGGTCCAGGATCTTAGGGTTAGACCAACTCAGAATATAGGAGTAACTTTGAGATGAAAGATAATCATGCTTAATAATCTATGCAAAATGATATTTTTTAACTGTTCATATCCACATCAATTACATGCCAAATAATTTCTTGCAGTATACTTCAAAATGTGTCAAATACTTCCTTGGTTACTCGATTTTTTAAATTATTACTAAAAATCAAGGTTTTTAATTTCGAATAATACCGCTCGGTACGGGCAGTACAAACCAGTTCGACAATAGACCAGTATGCGGACCGCTCGCTATCGGGCGAAACGTTGGATATCGTCCCGTATCAGACGATACGAGGTTATATCAAGCAATAACGATCGAAATCGATCATTATCGACCTGTAATAGCGTTCTAACGATCAAATTGACCGTTGGAGCCCTTTCTCATGGGTTTTTAAACCCATCCTCCCTCTTATTTCACTCTCACACTTTCTTAAATTATCTCAAACTCAATTTTTCTCGCATTTTCTTTTTTGTTCTCACATTTGCACTCTTCTAAACTCTACAAAGCAATGATTTATGAATTGAATCGAGGCTAATTTGGGAGGATTAAGAGGAAGAACTTTTTAATCAAGAGGTATGTAGTCTCTTTCTTTAATTAGAGAGTAATTAAGATCTTTAATATTATGATTAATATATTTAATATTGATTAATTCGAAATTAAACTATAATAGGTCAAATGTTTATATTTCATGCATATTAAATATTGGAAGATATTTATGATGATAAAATAGGTTTAATTATGTTTTATTAAAGTTATATAATACAAGGATTAGTGATTTTAATGATGATTTAATCAAAATATGATCAATTTTGGATCAATTCAATGTCTTTAATACATATTAAAGTGTTTGACATGTTTATAATATTAAAAGAGAAATAATTAATGGGTAATTAACTATGTTAATCATGTAATTAATGTATTTAATGATGATTTCATCATAATTTGATGTATATTAGATCAAAATTACTACATTGATGCACATATGACATATAGTATACTAATACACTATGCTGTGAGATCAATTTTAGGATTAGGTCCAATAAACATATCATATTGGCATGTAGATGCATAGGATCGAGGACCTCGATCCACCACTCGTGGAGGCCCGTCATTTGTTTTGGTGATAGAATCAGCAATCAGGTATATCTATATATGTGATTATTTAATTCATTTGAATTTTAAAATTTATATTGTAACAAAATAATATAAATATTTACTGAAGAACGATCTGTAACGGACTAAAATACAAACCTTGCACAAGGCTATTCCTTAAAACCTAAAAAAGATATGTGACACTATTCTTACCTAATTTATATTGATTTTACTAAACTTATACTATTACTATATTTATTTCTAACTTTAAAACCCTATCCTAACTTTTTTTTTCTATTTTTCAGGTATTTTCGGAGGATTTTACGCCTAAATTAGATGTACCACTCGGTACGCCCTAGCGTATCGCTCGGTACACCGTATCGTACCATACGGAGCAAAGCTCGAAACTCTAGTACGATACGAAATTTCAATCCTTGCTAAAAACATCATATATATTAGGAATATTCGTTGACACTCCTTGAAGAAATTTGTTTTTGTTAAATATATACACTTTGATTCCAAGGAAGATGGGTAATACTTTTGCCATATATGATATCATGTACTTAAACATTTTTACCATATTGTCTACTATCTTTTTTTTAGATTGGTGTATTGATGATTCTGTATCCATGCTTTATAATCAATAATGCATATTCTTGAACTTTATATGGCCTATTAAATTTTTAGCCTACCTCAAGTACATACAACAACATACTTAAAATCAACTAATTAAATAATTATCTCAAATGCAGATGAGAAAGCAATGTGGCTAATATAATAGAGATGAGTTATACAAGTCTCAAGATTGAAACCCCACAAAGACTTAGAGCAAAATATCAACCAACTGATATGCTAGACAAAAAGCTAGAAATTATGTAACATACTTGAGAGATTTAAGCATGTGCTAGACTGTGCTACAATAGTTACGAGGGCGTGCAGGTAATAGAAAATGAAGTACCTTGTCCTTTAACTTCGACAATTTATCACATGTAAAAGAGTACTCAGCATCAAGAATTTCTTGTTTGAATTGAGACCTTCTTAATGATTCTACCTAGACAGAATTAAAAAAAAAGATATTAGATATAGATTTCTGCTGTACTTTATATGCTGAAGGAAATAACATAAAGCCAAAGCACATAAAGCAACATTCCTGATGTGATGCATACACTACTATTTAAGTTGCAGACAGCTTACTTCTTCTATAGAAGGGCCACGCTGGTGAATCTTAGAGAGATTCCTTCTTTCTTCTGCAAAAATTAAAGAGATAGGTGGTTACACTAGAGTGAAAACAAGACTAATAAAACTAAGCAAGTTCACACTAATGGCTAAAAAGATTGATTCACATTTTCATATGCAATGATGGACAAGTATCATTCAGGGAATTAAAGAAAAGTATGTAAATATCGTGCTTTTACAATCAACAGATATGCCAAAAGCTGCATAAAACATATAAACTGTTACAGCTACATGAAGTCCATTGCCACCAAGCATTGGACACCAGTAACTAGCTAAGTCTGAAAGATTATTATGAAAGCCAAGTTCCATAAATTTCACAACCCACTGTTTTATCAGTTTCAACACTGTATTTCTTGCTAAATACACATACATATTATTTTAGCAATCTACATCTCGAAATTTACTTCATCATCTTGGCAAGAATATATCCTGTACTGGACAATGCAAGTCTCATAGAAAGAGAAATAAAGGAAACTGCATGTTACTGGGGCCATTCGTCTGACCTAGTAACACTTGAGGATGACATCAACAGTATATGACCCTCTCATCAGGTATTCTCTGACCTCTAAAGGATGAGAGAGAAGACAAATTACAACTAAACTATGATAAATAACTTATACAAAACGAAAACCCACTACCAGGTTATAGCCTTTAGGTCATATCATAAACTCTGACAATTTTTGAGAGAAGAGTTTGCAAAAAATGTGAGAGAAGAGTTTCGAAATTTAAAAATTATATTTTTAAACACACCTGGAACTCTCTAACAAGATTTCCAATGCCTTAGGGAATCTCTCAATCCTCTCTAAAACCAAAATAAAACTCAAAAGATAGAATATAATCTAACATATGACTATAAGCTCAACCTAGAATTACAACTAAAACTATGAACAAAAAATATATCCAATTTAATAGAAAATATAAAAATCAATAAAAATGCACTTGCCTATAACTAACCAATGGGCAGATCCTCATGTGAGGTAGTTTGGAGTCCAATTGCTCTCCCTCAAAAGGATCTGATGGACTGTGGCAATACAGCAACATGGCTAGACGACATCATTTGTTCTTGAGCTTTTGATCATTAATGGTGAATTACTAAAAATTGGAATTGACTTAATATTTCTGTAAGCACTCGGTCGGGAACAGGTGTTGAATTTGCCTATGAACTTTACATCATTGGAGGACCAATCTGACATGATGGTTGCTAGTGTTAGATGTGAGGCACCAACATACCATGCAACTGGAGGCACCATCACAGGATAGCGATGCTTAAAAAATTATTTGGTGGTGGTATTGCCATGGTGAGATTCCATGAAAAACTGCCAGAGTATTACTTATAAATTATTCAGTCATCGGATAGGAGCATCAAAAACTATGCCAAGAGGCCTGTCACTGCAAGAGAGTGGCAAAAAATTTAACAAACTTACCACCTTCCTGAGGAAAACCTGTACTCCTGTATGGATTATAGGAAGATTCATAATATGAGAACAACAAGTTTGCAAGTGGTCAATGAATATATAATGATTGGGATCATTATGGAGATTGCGATAGGCACTGTTGATGTAATACAGCTCTAATATTTTCATAGAAGATTGTCTCACTCTGACACCAATTGATAAAAAATGATTCTCCTACTAGAGAATTCTCCAACTTGAGACAAAGTGGCCTCCCATGAATGAGAGAGAGAGAGAGAGAGAGAGAGAGAGAGAGAGAGAGAGAGAGGAAAGAGTTTACCATTAAATTATGATAATTCCATTGCAGTAATGAAATAAATACTGGGATATAACCTTTAGGGCTTCCAATATGTCATATACACATAACAGTAAAATAAGCTTATTAAGAAACAAGAGTATCTCTAATCTCAAAATCCTAAAAGATCATATATAAAGTTTTCTAGAACTTTCTATATGTGACTCCCAAGGGCTTAAGACTCTTATTTACTCTGACTATAATCAAAATAGGACACAAAAATGATAATGCAACTCAAGATGTGACATAATTTTGATCTAAAACAGTAACTACAGATGTAGATAATACATCCAAAATAACAAAAAGAATAGAAAACTCAACCAGACAGGTTTTGGCCGACCAACATGAGCCCCTACAGGTTGATTTGTGTTTCAACTGTTTCATTACATTCTAGTCCACAACAAAAGTTAAGGCAGCATAATATTTGACATCATAGAGAACACCCTCAACCTTTTTGAATATGACGTTGACAACAAGTCGTGATGTGCCAACTATTTGAGGCCAGCTATATGGATTTGTTCTCCAGCATTGAGATTTGTACAAGGCAATGTCCTTAAGTTAACGCAAGGCATTCAAATCTCTATTTATACATCCACTACTTTTTTGATACATTATTGAAGAGTCCTTCCAAAACTCATTATGAACAAGTGACATGAAAATGGTTAAGATAATTGTTCGTAGTTGTATTTTACAAACTATCACGAAGCACATAGCAGACACGTGTTTCTATCTGGCCAAATTGATTTGCAAATGAATGTAGCCAGATTAAAATCTTAAGAGAATATTCGCTTTAAGTTAAGAATTCTAAGAATGTAGAAGACGGTAATGTGTTCCAATAGAAGTTATGTTAGCCATGGACATCTAAAGCACTGTGAAGTATTACGGACCGCTATGAAGTAACATGTTGGCATGGACATCTGCAGCATTCTGAAGTATGAACAGGTGTGTATAAATCCAAATGGACATAACAATTGAGGAAAAACAAGGAGCCACAGTTGCCAAACATATTGGTTTACCAACAAGCAGATAGAGAATGATAGCTATCCAAGCCAGAAGTGTAAAAATCAAGTTTATTGAATCCTACAAAGCATTTTCAGAGCATTAAGTACGAGATAACCTTAAAAATTCTCCAGGAAATATAAATTGAATCCTAAAACAATTAAAAGATAAAAAATAAATGTGAAGCAAAAAAAAGAAGTGGCAGCATCTAGTGAAGATATTGATGAAGGATTATGAGTTAAATTTTAAAAAAAATTGGAAAAAAAATAAATGTATTGTTTGCTATATATTTACTTCTTTTCCTAAACAATTTTTAAAAAGTTGGTCTCGAAGAATATATGGCTTATCTTGTTGAACCCTTTGGTCTCCTACATAACATATATGACGGGTTTCTAGTTAAATATGTCTAATCTTCTTGACTCTTGGTCATACATCACATTATCTGCAACAACCATCACTTAACCTCTTAACATCATTGTTGACTATAGTCAATTCCAAATAGTTACTCTCTCCTGACAATTACCAAGGATTTTATTTTCTTCAGAACACCCCATGCATGTAATGTCTTGACAGCATGGTATGGCACGGGATCCTCACAGTATGCAAAAGGATGTGTCTGCATACCGAAGCACAGAATAAAACCACAAACTGCTATGCCCCGCATCATGGTATTGGTTCGGCAAAAGTTAACTAAAGCTTTATAGCTTGAAAACTTATCAAGAATAATGCGATATTTCCTAATGG
Organism: Musa beccarii; assembly: GCA_024322285.1. Classification (NCBI taxonomy): domain Eukaryota; kingdom Viridiplantae; phylum Streptophyta; class Magnoliopsida; order Zingiberales; family Musaceae; genus Musa; species Musa beccarii. The sequence continues at coordinate 20,340,997 of CM044401.1, read as the reverse complement.
ACTAGATCAGCTAGCTCTCACAAGTTATTCTAATAGAAGCATAGGCAATATCTTAATAACAGTATAGAATTATAAAATATTATGAGCATGATCATTACATAAATCTAGGCAAAAATGAGTAAAAGCAAAAGGTAATGAATTCATATTCTGGATGAAGGCCTACTTTTTAGAGCCTGTTCTTTTAATTCAACTTGTTGATGAAGTTCTCCCACCCGAGTTACCTTTCATCAAAAATAAGAATAAGTGACAAATTAAATTATGTTTATGGAAGTAAAGAATCAATAAAAGTACTGAAATGTAAATAGCATGGTTTTCTATTTCAGCCGAAGGAAAAAAATGCAGGAAATTTTAACATTATACATGCCAAAATGACCATTGTGTCATGAATTATAGTAAAAAAAAAGGTAAGATTTAATAAAGTACTTTTTTTCCTAGAACAATCAGCAAATAAATTTTCCTATGTTAACTTACTTTCTATTTATCAGGTACGCTAGTAAAATAAAATAAAATTGATAGAACTCTCACATGCTCCAGGAATAGCCAAGAATAATATACAACAGGAATTGTCAAGGTGTCCAAGTAGAAAAGGAAACATACCACTCTTTCCAGATGCATTTGAACTGTTGCCAGCGATTTTGCAAGCTCTGCATTCATTGTCTGCAATAACCTTTTTGCCCTTAGCAAGGACTATTCAAAAGTATGATCATAGAACAAGATCTGTAGATAGAATGAGGCTCTAATAATTTCAGGCATAATAGAATAATATATGCAGTTATAGTGAAAGTCGCAGCACCTCAAGCTCAGCTAAACAGGCAAGTGCTTCCATCATTGTACTGTTATGCTTCTGCTTTTCTCTCTCGACAGCCTCCATAGCTTCAATCATGCTCATCTGCAATTCTGAGGCCTGCTAACAAAAAGGAAAATAAATAAATATAGCACATGATGATCACAAAAGATTCCGAAGATGGGCACGTTCCAACTACTTTGAATTTAGGGATGAAAGACAACAAGATAGTGCCTGATCAATGATTAATAATAACAAAATCTCACTAATCCTTAGGTAAAAAAATTCATTCCCCCAGTGTCCAGACTCTTTCAAGTCAGTCATTAGAGGATTGCCCCATGATTGCACATAACTTACTGCACTCGATAAGGTACATCTTCCTAACCACCAAAAACCTTTTTATTGATGGATCATCACTATCAAAAAGTGTATAGACAATGACAACACTGACATGTAAAAGATTATCTTTGAGGCACTGGTTACATAATTCTACCAAGAAATTGAAACCTTTAGAAAAGACACTTCTGCCATCTTTTGTCTGCATCTTTATCATCACAAGAAAGAATTAAGAATCACTTGAATCATAAATTTTTCCATGGTTCATCAAAAAGCATACATGACTACCTTAAGGTTGGGTGGGATGCTCATATTTAGTGTTGCTCTTTCTAGAAAGTCCTTATTGCATGACACAAGAATATGCTATTTGTATTTACATGATATCATGCTATTATTTGAATATGTTTTACTTAGCAAGATATGTTTGAATATTTTCTCAAATGAGAAGATGAAGAGTAGCAGTAAGTACCCAAATAGTATTCTACTCGAGTACCAAACCCATGAAAAGTTGGAAAAATAAACAACATAACGAGAACCAGACCTCTTCCGCTTGCTTCTTCTCACGCTCCTCAAGTATTTTCTCCAAACTCTGCTTCTCACCCTCTAATCTGGCAACAATATCTTCACGTTCTCTGATGGCCTCAGCAGCAACTGCCGCTATCCTCTCTGCATTGATCTGCTCTTTCCTTCTCCTCCTTTCTTCCCTCTTCTGCCTTTCTTCCTCATCTGAATCAGATGCAGAAGTGGAATCACTGGATTCCTCATCACTCTCCAAAGAACTTCTCGCTTCATCACGAGAACCAGATGCTCTTAAGGCAATGCCTGCAGGCTTGGTGTCCTCATTGCTCCTACTTTTACTGTCATCACCAAATTCAACCCCCTCCTTCACATCTAGCTTCTTCGAATCAATATCCGATCCAAGAGCCCGAGAACGATCACCACCACCTCCTTGAAATTCTTGTTTAAATAATTCCTTCGTCAAATCTAAAAAACTGGAAGATCTGCGTGAGGGCCGAAGGCCGGCGGAAGCGGAAGGTTCCTCCCTGTCTCCGGAAACATTCTTAACGGTTTCACCTTCGGAAGCAGCGACATCAGATCTCCTCGCGGGCTTAACTAAGCCGCCAGATCCCCCGCGGACGCCCTTGCCGGCGGGCAAGAGCAAGGCGGTGGGCTTCTTGGCACCGCCATTGGGGCGGGGAAGGGAGCTGGCCGGGTCGGCGGAGCTGAGAAGTTCGGTCCAATCCTCTTCAGCAACAGATGGCTCCGAATTGGCCGGAGACGGCGGGACAGAGACCGGCCTGCCGATATCGGGCGGCGGCGGGGGAGACGGCCATGATTTCGTGGGCAACTGGTACTTGAGGGGGCGAGACGGATCCACCTTCTTAGGGATCTCTTGGGGGAGGCCATCGTAAGGGGATCGGGAGCTTTCGCTCTTGCCCAATGACTCAGCCGCCTGTTGATCGATCTGAGGACGACAAGGAGCAAGAGATCAGTGCAAGGGAACTGGAAGAAGGGGGAGACAACGAGGAGGCGTTCTTGCCTGCTGGAGGAGGGACTCAGCGACCTTCAGCTTGGAGGAGATCCAACCCGCCATGGCCGGTGGACAAGACGTGTTCCCTCCTTCCCTTCTCTGTTGGCGACGGACTTGTGCTGTAACGCTGAAGGCGTTCGAAGGGGGGCGTTGGAGGAGAGAACAGAAGAACGGGGAATAAAACGGTATCCGATATATACCTTTCTCATTGCTACCAACCGAAGGTCACGTTCAGCGCACGTGAGCGGAGGAGCGGTTCGGGATTTGTTAGCAGCTCGTGTCTCATAAAACTATTGTAATCGTAATTTCTCTAAATTAGGATCCATACATAAATAATAGATTTAATGGAAAATATTTTTTATTGGATATTTCGTATATATTTCCAACTCATTTCCAATCCAATATGTTGAATCCAAAATTACAACTCATTTCCACCTTTTTTTCTGCACAGAGAAAAAAAAAAACAAAGAACTGCTCCACGGCACCATAAAAACCACTGTATGTATCACAAGGCTGACAGCACTATGTCAATGAATTCATATATATACAGTCCAATCTATGAACTTTGGTTGGTGTGTAAAATGATTTCAGACAAGTAGAGAAAAATATTATTGTGAACCAGCAAGTGTTTTCAATTTACACTGTATGATAGACAAGTAGAAGAACACTTCAACACCTCTCACTCTCCTCCAGCTCAAATCTTGCAAACACAAGTAGAAGTGGATAACTCGGCGCCGCTTCGCTCGTGTGCAATGATTCATCAGATGGTGTCGTAAAATCTAACTATGGTCGATAAGGTACCTCTCGGCAATTGCAGCATTGAGGGCGGCACCAGTTGGAAGAACATCTTCATCGATCATAAAATAGGGAGAATGGGGTAAATGAATCGATCCAAGCATCTCGTTCCTTGCACCGATGTAGAAGAAGGCTGCTGGAATCATTTCAGAGTAGAAAGAGAAGTCTTCTGCACCCATTGCTGGTTTGGCGACCTTGAAGTTATCGGCACCCAATAATTCGATGGCTACCTTCTTCACATGCCCATACATGGACTGTTCGTTAACCGTAGGTGGGTAAAACCTTTCTTTCTCAAAGAAGTCTACGGAAGCTGTGCATCTGAAGACACTAGATTGCTCTAGGATGACCTGTGGAGAAGTGCATTGAGCTGAATGAGGACTAATTTAAGCATTCTTACTCAACCACAAGGTAAGTTTTGGCAACCAATCCTATGACAGTCACAAGGGTATCTGAACACCAACCTCTTCTATTCTGTGCCGAACCTGGTAAAAGCTTGCATTAGAGAAAGCCCTGAAAGTTCCACCTAGACTTACAGATTCAGGAATCGTGTCAAGATTGTAGCCGCCATTAAATGAGGCCACTGAGACTACCTGAAACAAACCGAAGGGAGTTTAGAAATAAAAACACTAACATCACTGACAAAAGGTAACAGAAGATGAAATAAAAGCTGTATTGATAGGTTGATTTTATGAAGGAAGGAAAACTTGACTTGATTAACTAATATGGTACGGAAGCACCTTGGAGATCAAGTATCAACATCATCTAAGCTTCGAGCAGCTGATGTTTGATGTCATCCCCTTGATTTATTACACGTGCCAACATGGTAAAAAGCATGATTTAAACCATATTACTAGTGAATATCTAAGATAAATTCTTGTCGGTAGGAGTGTAACAAATTATCCAGATTGGCACACAAAGTTTGCTGAGGAGATGGTGCAAGAAGTATCGCATGCTTTATGCTCCCCACTACATGCAGTTTCCGTTAATTATTTCTTCAACAAAACTTTCTTCGCTACTCTATAATGTACCTTAATGTGAATTTGAAATAAGTTTCCTTGTTCGCTCCATGCATATTGTCAAATTTGAAGTCCTTATCATATTCATGAAACTACAGACAGTCAAGTTTAACACCTCTTCACTTACAAGAACAAGACTTGTTTCAACATTCTGGTTAGAGTAGATGGATCTTCTACCGATATTTTCCCTGTTAAGGCCAACGTCCCTATATAAAAATTCCACACTCCAACATGAACTGCTTGTAATGTTTCCTGGAAGATTTGGTTCCATTTTGCACAGATGATCACGGGATCAATACCACCAGTCTCTATACTAATACAGATGATCAAAAGGATACTCATGGCCAAGATTGAAAAACTTGATCAAAAGGATACTAATGCAGCAAAAAGGTCATTTGATAATCTTGCATAGCTTTCAGCAGATAAAAATAATTCTGTCTGGTACTAATAGCTTCTAATGATATCAAAGTCTTAAGTATTTTCCAGATCAGATAGCAGATGATTCAATATTGATAAAAAACTAATGTAGATTTCTTCCACCCAATGAACATTATCAATTATTTGATTGAGGAACCAAAAATGGTACATGATGAAAGGGAGTAACCAAGTTGAACTTTCTCCAATTTTTTGGCTGACCAGATTAACATCAGTTTCATAAATAAAGACAAAGGGTAGGACGAATGTATGTTATCAGATGCAAAAACATGGGAGTTAAATTGAAAGCACAACCAAGTAGGCAAAGTATTAAAAAGATAAATCAAATGAAGGCAAAACTAAATCCATATTTTTGCTTATTTTTTAAGCACACACCATTTTATAGGGATTATGAAGCAGGGTGAATGAACTTATAGATGGTATACGTAAAAGATAGAGATAGAGATCTGACCTGAGAATCTAGAGGACTGGATTCACGTGACACAATGTTCTGTAAGCTTATCACCACAGCTGAGGCAGCCACTATTGGATCAACTGAATGGTGTGGATTTCCAGCATGCCCCTCTCGTCCCCTTATTACTGCTCGGAAAAAGCCACATGCAGCAAGCAAAGGTCCAGGCCGGGAGCTAATGACAGAAGTAGGATGTTGAAGTGATATATGAACAGCAAATATAGCCTCCACATCTTCCAAAGCACCATCTTCAATCATCCGCTTTGCACCTATTCCAGCTTCTTCCGCAGGCTGAAAAAGCAGCTTAACAGTTCCCTGCAGCAACAGAAACAGTCAGAATCTATGCAGCTAGTATTAGCTTTACATTTGGTTGTTATGCATTCATGATACTCAAGGATATCTTTGGAAAGGGAAGAAGGGCCTGAGAAATTAGGTTTCATGCCCAAGCAATATAAATTTGCACCGGTATTCATTTAAATTGTAGATCTATAAATTCAATTTACTTACAAAAATTTTCAGTGTACATAATCTTTTGATGCTGACAATTGAACCAACTCGGCCTTTGATATCACAAAACAAATTTGTTATTTGTTCCAACTTTTGAAAACTTAGGCTGAGAACATCTATAACTGATATGCAGACATTTGTGACACTGAAGTAAGTCTTTTCACAATAAAGCTTGAAGGGACATATCATTTAGGAACTAACATCAGAAAAATTCAGCACTTGGAGAAAAAAGCTGTGTCGATTCAGAAGTCATTTTATGGATTGTTTTCAGCGATAAATAATTTGGAATACCATCAATTCAGAATTTCAACCAGTTGATGTATGAAGTTTCACTTTTGAAGTTCATTTGATTAATTTTGCAATAAGGTGACAGATGAAGCGACCATGAATCATTTTTGTCGCTGTAAAGTGTGCAATGATAGAAAATTAAGATCAACAAAAAAAAAAAAAAAACCAGTCAATCATCTGGTTAAATCCTTAGATTATGCCAAATTTCAAAGATTCAACTTGTCTGATTTCTAAAGCTGGGTATTTTGAGATTAGAAAAAATAAATACACTATACAATTTATCTATATAGTTTCAACATGAAACTCTCATGTTACGATATAATAAAATGAGGAATGAAGAATATTTTGCGGAAAGACATTTCATTTTCAATGTAAGTTATGAGAATATGTGCAAAGATACATCACAAACGACTACATATAGGAGAATTTGTTCTTTTTCTGAAATTCCTGATCATTTTATTACTTGCTATATTTTTAACATATTTTTTTTTCTCAAACTACATATAGCTAATAATTTTTTCGAACAACTTACTACTTTACAAACATATATTTTGTGCAGTTATTTTTGGTTATTTCGATTTGAGAGCAGGTCTTGGTGCATCGATAAGTTTACTTCTTTTTGCATCTTGAACATACGTCTCAAAATCTAGAGATCTAGATATTAAGGTGGTGCACATTGACCCCTGCTAGAACCTACATTGGTGAGACCCTCATGAGTTTACAATTTATTTTTAAGTTATCTCGATTTGTTTAAGATTTTCTATATTTTCCTACCTGGTATTGTGTAGAAGTGCTGAAACTTCGTGCCAAAAGCCACATAACTACTGAAATCGGAGCTCCAAAGACGATCTAAACCAAAGCCAAATCGAATAATTCAAAATTCAAACATTGTTCCATTTCTGAAACCCTGCATGGTTGCTCCTTTTCTTCTTCCTCCATGCTGCTAACCCACACAACCAATTGCTCCACTATCAACATGTCAACACTCAACATATCCCAACATATTCTTTTATCTTCGACCGATTGGACAACGGATAGCGAAAATTCCTGTTATTGCTCAAACACCCATGCCGGATATACCTACACCATTCCATATCTTTAAGTCTTAAATAAGTCATATACAGAGTCGATGATTGTATTGTTGCGCCTATCAGAATGGTCTGAAAATAAGTAACACTCTTCCTATAAATTGAATGACACCTTTAATCTACAACACAAATTACATGAGTTGAGAGAATAACTTTAGTGTTTCCTAGAAAGAAAGTAACACCTTTAAGTTTGGAACACCATTGGATCTCGGAAGGCTTACCTTTCCAACAAGGTTATGGCACTTGGATGAAGTTAGTTAAGTGAAGCTTGTTCACGGGCGACAAAAAAGACTAAGCCACATATTCAAGTCATGAACAGATATTTACAGAGCAGAGACAATCACAGAATCTGGAAGTTGCAGTCATTCTAGTACTCAATAAGAGTATGAAGTTTTAAGCATGGACAAAAAACCTTTAGATGATGCTGGCGTGTCTTTAGTATCCTGGCAGCACCCAAGAGCATAGTTACATGCGCATCATGCCCACAAGCATGCATTTTACCGGGAACCTTGCTCTTGTACTTCCACTCAACAGCTTCCTGAGACAAAGCATGTTGGGAAAAGAAAAGTGAATCAGCTTTGATACTTTACAGTAAAAAGCACAGGAAATACACCAATCAAAAGCAGATCAAAAGAGAGATCAGAAGAAAACAATGCAGAATCAAATGTACCATTAACCATAAAACAGGTCCACTATAAATATTGACCAAGGAATCACACATCACTGGCGTTCAACTCATTTAAAATTCATGCGCCGACATTGTGTCTCTACATGGTAATCAAAAACAACACATGCATTGTCCGAAATGCTAATGAAAGATCCCATTGTAGGGATTTGCATGACTGTCTGGAAGATGCCATTGCCCAAAAGCCTAGACTTGTTAGAAGGTCATTTTCTACATCAGAACTCGAGTGCCTTTCAACCAGTGGAGTCCACACCGACTGGAAGATACATTTTGATCCACCAAAAGTGGAGGATACACACAAACATCACCAGTTGACAGTTGTAGTCTGAACTCTGAACTACACGTTCTAAAGTAGAATCAAAATTTGGTATCATAATTATCTACAGAGTGACAAGCTATTACCCTCATAGAAGAGCACCAGGAATCCTAAAACCTCAACTATCAGTAGATACTGTGCAATATTAGGGGAGGAATTCCATTGCTTCAACTCAAATGATCGATCAAAAAATGAAGGAAAGGGGGATTCAGGTAAACCTGAATGGGCAGAGCATCCATATCAGCCCGGAGGGCGACGAACGGCGGGCCACCGGTGCCGATGGTGGCGACGAGTCCGGTCTCGGCCAACGGGAACCGGTACTCCACCCCCATCCGATCGAGCTCCGCCCTGATCAGCCGGCTCGTCTCGAACTCCTCGTACGCGAGCTCCGGGTGCTCGTGAATCCTCCTCCTCACCCCCGTCACCCACTCCACGGCCTCAGGCTGCCGCGCCAGCCACAGAATCTCCGCTCTCCAATCCCCCGTATCCTCCTCTCTCCCCCCTCCCCCGCCGATCCTGCTCCCGTTGCGGCCCTCCCTGGACCCGCCCCCGTGAACGACGTCCTTCGCGAAGTAAGAAGTAGAACAGTTCGTCACCTCCAGCTGCAGTAGTATCATCGCCACCGCACCCAAGGCCACCATCCAACCCATCACCAATCAACGACGAAGCTAACAGGGAGGTACGAATTTATACTTGTAGCCGGATACGGGCATCATCGTCATCTCTTCTCTTCCATCTTCCTTCCCGTCTCGTCCTCAGCTATACCTTGCAGAAGTTTCAGTGTAGAGAGGTGTGAAGACCGATGGAGAAGGGGGGCAGCAATGCGCGTTTGCGTTAAAGAGAGACCAGCGGTGTCAGGTGCCACTGCCCGGCAGAGGCTGCTCTAATCAGGATGCGAGTAGCCGAGCGGGCTTGCAATGCGCGTGTGGGATAAGCGTCTCGACTGGGGAAGAAGGGCTTGCATGCTCTGGCGACCGCCGGCTTTCTTGCTCGATTTGCTAAACACCACGTGCGGGAATCGAGTGGAAATCGCATCGTTACGCCCAGACACGCAAGCCACGAATGGCACCGACGCGACGCCCTCGTGATTTCGTGTGGCGTGCGGTGTTTCCTTTGGGAGACGTTGGTGTCGGTAAATCTAAACCGGAGTTTGTAGATATTTATCTCTCCAACCGTTGGATACCCTTGGATTCGGGGTTTCCAGATCTGGCATATCTTGTCAGTGGATCTGCTGTGCCGCGCACCCACAGATACAGCCAATTTTGATACTGCCGACCATTAATACATTCACACTGAACTACGTACCTTTTTTACCGCCGCGTTGTAAATAACAATAATAAAGGGGATTTTACATTACTATGCTTAAGGTCTTATACATATCTATCGCTTTGGCAATAAAATATTTGCCTCCCTAAAATTTGACATAGCATGTATACCTTTCCAAGTATTTTGACATACTTATACCTTCAGATATCTAAATTCTTAATATATGTCACTCAGCTTAGCAACAATTATGCTGATGAGTTTATAAAATAATATATTTTAAAATACCTAAATATCTTTTTAATAGTTTCATTTAAAAATTAAATTTAAATGATTAACTATAAAATTACTAATTTATAGGAATATATGTATTTCAAGTTTTAATATCAATTTATTAATAGATGAAAAATAACTATAATGATATTTATATATGTTTTTAGGGATATATACTGATAAAAAAATTATCGTCAACCAATTATTATTCGACATGTAGCTTATACGTAACAACTAAGTTGGTATTAGAGAGACAAAATTTGCTATTGTTTGCTATATAGACATAAGTCCAAATAAACTGTTATAAGTTGTCTTCTCTATTTTTTTTTTATGTGGATAAGAGTTGGGGTTGTTATACGTATTTTCTGAAATATTATTTTCTCTTTTTGCCTGATTGTCACGGACTTAGCTGGTTTTGCCTAAGCCGTGCAACACCAATGCGTATCACCGCAAAGGTCAGCCTCCCCGAAATCTCCTACAATCCCTTAGGACCAACGAAAGAGAAGACGGGACAGAGAAAGCGCTTCACACGGGATCCGCAAGCCACTCTTTTAGAAAACACTTTATAGCCGATGCACATTCCAACCATGGATATTACAAGCTCAGAACGATTGCACAACAAAGACATAAAATTGGTCCACTACAGACCGAGTCTAGTACAAGTGTCCACATGACACAAACTTTCTGTACAAGCCGACAATGCCTGCCAAACTCACTCACATTGGGCATTTAGCCTTTGGCAAGCCCTTTACAAGTAATAACAAACCAAAAGGGACACGGACACACATAAGTGTTACACCGAACAAGCCGTTTACAATTTTGTCCGTGACATTCTCCCCCACTTTTTCCTTCGACGTCCTCGTCGAAGCCTTTGCTAACGCTGCAACATCTTTTCGTTGTTGGATCTTCAATCTTCTGCTCCTGCTGCGATGCGCCTCTTGGCTCCCAATTGTCCTCCGCTTGTTGTTGTTGAGTCGTCGAACTTTAATCCGCCATGCTGCTTCAACTCGCCAATAACTCTGACTCTGGTGTGGGGTCGGCGAAGTTGTCTTTGATCCTTCTTTGAGTCTTGCGGATTCATCGATGAAGGAAAAAGACCATCTTTGATATGCGCTAGTCTTCAAATTCTTCTTGTCTCTTGAACTGGATAGATGCTTGTTGGAGCTTTAATGAGCATCGCCTCGCAACCTTTAAAGTTTTCAGGTCCTTTCTCCGCAAAATTTGCCCATCGAATCTTCTTTCACTTAGTTGTCTTGCCCAAGTAGGCTCGCATCACTTCCGCTTTGATTGGTATTCGGTTGGGAAATGAAGCGAGGCATCTACTCAAGAGCACGATCACCGTTGTGAGGGCTTGACAACTGTTATCTTCCATTAGTTACTTGAAGGGTCTTGAAATTTGTGCAGAGCTCCTCTCGCGGATAACTAAGAGAGCTGGGGTACTTGGTTTCGCCATTCTCTTGAGAGTTGAGAAGGCAAAGGTTACTTGACTTCGCCCGCCTCCTCGAGGTTGTACTGCCGTGCATCAAGTGGTTACTAGACTTCGCTTTGCTCTTAGCTCACACTTCCGGCTAAAGCACTTGAAGTGTTTGTAATCCTTGCACCGAGTCGGCTACTATGATTCGCCTTCATTGCCCTTGAACTTCGGAATGCAAGAAGTTATCACTCCAAATCGGAGTAAGTCTCCGATAGATTTGGTCGCCTTTGGGATTGTACCGCCTTCTCCATCATTTCGCTGCCGACTCCTCTCGAGTAGCAAAGGTACAAGATCGCATACTTGCTCGCTCCGATCCTTGGTCATGCACTCTTGCATCGACCAAGTCCTTCACTTACGGCCATCTTGATGGAAAGTCATGCTGACACCGGTCTTACGGTTCTCGGCTTCGCCCTTCACCTTGTCTTGGTACATGGAGTTTGCCAAAGCATTCTCCTCCTCCACGGCCCATATCACGACCAAGCGCTCTCCCTCTATGAGAGCAAGGGATTGATGACTCCCCGGAAGTCCCGCCTCTGCGGTACCATGACACTATAATATCCATGGCGCTACTATCCGTTGTCTCGCATCTGCATCCCTTCTTCGTGATCGGTAGATCTGCCTCTGCGGCAATGCGGCACTCCTCTGAGTCCACCTTCTGACCGATGACTGATCTTGGGTAGCTGAGTCCCTCTGGACTCGCCATTGCTTCCTCGCCCTTTTCGACCATCTGCTTTAACACCTCTGTGTTCTCTGAGCAGTTCTACTTGGTCGATGGAAAGACAGAATGCAACTCCCATGTATGGCCTCTGCCATCATGCTGCAGGGTTTACACCGCTTCTGTTCTCCTTAGCTTCATTGGTCGCAACGTTCACTTACTCGGCATTGTCCTCCGACTTGCCGGGCTCCCTTAAGTGAATGTGAGCTCTGAAGTAGTTCCACTCTTCAGCCGCTCCGATCATACCTCTGCATGATCCAGTCCCCACATGGGACTCCCTGGTACTTGCATCTGAACTTCTTCCTCGATAGGGCACAGCCCCCATAAGCTGATGTCCAAGGCTTCCATTCAATGCAACATTCGGTGCAGGAACACGGAAGACCCGCCTCTACGGTACCATGGCATTCACTGCTTGAATCCATAGCTCTTCTTACCGTCATGTTGTTCACCGACATGGAGCTCCTAGTCGCGCTCCCGATCATACCTCTGCATGATCTAGTCCCCTCATGAGACTCACCGTGTGTGTCGACTTGCCACAAACCATTCCACTACGATCCGCTGCATCATGTCATCGCCTGATGACATCTCCTTGCATTCTGATCCCTGTGGTATGAACTCGAACTACGATATCTCCATGTGTGGACTCCGCCAACACATCGCAGGGCCTTCGCCAGCTTCGATTATGTTCGCTCCTTTGGCAATCAACCTTCGTCCACCCACTCTCGGGTTACACTCGAACGAAGCCTAGCTCTAGGACAGTCCATCGCCTAGCAGCTCCTCTGAAGTCCCCTGACTTCGCTGAAATAGGTGCACCATTGTGCGATCCCGGGACTCGCCTTCTACCAAAGACAATCTCCGCTACGCACCGCTTTCCTCATGGCAACTTGAATAGCAACACTATGGCATATTCTTCAAGAGTATCTGCCTCTGCATCCTCTTGCCCCGTGCCAAGGCCTTCTAACACCAACTTCGCCACTGCAAGTTGTATCGCCTTAGTTCCTCCGTCAAATGCTTCAGCGAGATGAGGTGCATATGCCCCGAAGTTCCCTTCGTCTTTGGCACCATACAAGATGAGTCTACTCCATCAGAATAGAGAACTCAAGGAATGACATGATCCTACTCTTGTCTCTGCAAGAGTCCATGTCCTTGACTTCTGTCTAAGGAAAGATTCACGCCTCCGCTCCATGTTCTATCTTCTTTGCCAACTCCCTTCATGCGGTTTGGGTACATCAACAAGTTACCCACAAGTTGTTCCGCTTCTCGATTTGCATTGTGTTAATGGTGGCCCTCGCGCCAACCATTCCATGGGTTAGCCCTCTGTTGAGTCCGATCTCACTATCGGCTCCAAGTGTACCTTCACTTTGTGTTGCCTGGGTTGTTCCCCCACTTGATCTCGCTATGCGTCCACCAACGCATCACCACTGGCGAGATCATGCAATGACTCCTTACCACTCACTCGATCCATCGAGCTTCGTCTTGAGGTACTCCTCAACTAGTGCGGTTCATTGCGCATGATTCTACTTCTGTAGAACCGAGACTTATCCCTCTGGGTATCTGCCCCGTTGGAGCAACTTCTCTCTTCGCATCCTTCCCTTTGGAAGTTTAGGAGACCACCATCCTCTTGGACTACTTCGCCTCTGTTGAACAAACTATGCCCAATTCTGCCTTTGCAAATGCATTTGCTAGATTGTGATACTTCACCAATACAAACTCGATCGCACCCCTCTAGGTCTAGCAAAATGCTGAACCTGCTGCACACTTCAGCCTCTTACGAAAGTATCCTGCACATGCCGAAGAGAAAGTTTTAATGCTCCATGGCACTGACCTTCGGTCGCCTTGGGATGGCCGCGGATAATCCATCGTCCGCATGCAAGGCTATGCATGAGTATCGAATTCCTTGAGTTTACAACTTTTTCGATCGTTGAACAACCCACTCCACCTTGCCCGGTCTCATCCTTTGCCAAGCACTCTGCTTGCCTCGAGCACCATCAAGGTTGGGTGTTAACGTCGAGCTACTGCTCGAACTCGGCCATCCCGACCTTTGTGCGCTCCGCAATTCTTCTTAGCTTATTGTACTCGTGGTGCCTCGCTAGGTCCCCCACGTTTGCATTCTAAGTGTTTGTAAGTGGGCTTGTCCCGCTCTGATACCATCTGTCACGGACTTAATTGGTTTTGCCTAAGCCGTGCGGCACCAATGCGTATCACCGCAAAGGTCAGCCTCCCCGAAATCTCCTATAATCCCTTAGGACCAACGAAAGAGAAGACGGGATAGAGAAAACACTTCACACGGGATCCGCAAGCCACTCTTTTAGCAAACACTTTATAGCCGATGCACATTCCAACCATGGATATTACAAGCTCAGAACGGTTGCACAACAAAGGCATAAAATTGGTCCACTACAGACCGAGTCTAGTACAAGTGTCCACATGACACAAACTTTCTGTATAAGCCGACAATGGCTGCCAAACTCACTCACATTGGGCATTTAGCCTTTGGCAAGCCCTTTACAAGTAATAACAAACCAAAAGGGACACGGACACACATAAGTATTACACCGAACAAGCCGTTTACAATTTTGTCCGTGACATGATATAAAGCCTATCTTAGGTATTAAAATCGAAGTCAATCACCTTTTTACTACTTTTACTTCACTTCACCTCATCTCAGGACTAGCTTGAGTATCGGAGGGATTAGATCAGGAAACTCACTCTCAACCTCATATAGGTTATCACTAGAGCAATTAAGCACACTTACACTAACTTCTGTAAGACATTTTACGTCACCTTGGTGGCACCTTACTGTTCCTACGGACATGTAGCTTAGGCACGTTGAGTTGACCTAAATGTAAATGATATTTTTTTTCTAACATTTTAATTCTAAAAGGAGGGTCATGTCATAGAAATATTAGCCTACCGAGCCACTCAACAAGCATTCAAGCAAGGAGCCTCCACTCTTAATTAGTGGTACATTCACTCGTAAGGGGTAATAGCCAGCATTTTCAAACCTAAACACTTCGATCTCGATGCAAACTTTGATGAGATACTAGCATTTGTTCATAGATCTACTCTCTTCTCCAATGATAACCTTAACTCACATGCTTGTCTCTATTGAGGTCTTCTTGAATCTTATTCAATAAGTGCAAACATTGACATGAATGATATAGATCATTAGCAAGTGCAGAGGTCCAATTACTAGTGCCTTTAGCCCTTCCATAGTTCACAATACTACTTATGCCTATCGAAATTCCCCAACCTGATGTGGCGTTGCCCCCCCAAGAATGCCCAAAGCTCATCGACCCTCTTGCTGCCTAATCCTCGATCGCAAAGTTCAGTAGACCTCAACATTTTTATCCACCTTATCCGAGTTCGAGGCACATCCCATAGACTATACGAAGGACACCCTTTAGGTGTAATTGTAATAGATGGACTAATACTTAGAGGACATATATCAGGAGTTTCAACTATCTAGGGGAGAAGACTTGATCAACGTTAACTCAAGTCAATCACCATTCATTTAGAAGATCCAAAAAAAGCCTATCTCTACTAACTTCTGACTCCCGACCTTGAAGGCATTTGATGGCTATACTGATCCAACCAAGCACATCACAACCTGTCGTGCTCAGATGTTCTTAAACGACATGATAGATGCTCTGATATGTCACACTTTCCCTCTCACGCTATGAGATCGAGCATAAGAGTGGTACACTCACTTGAAACCACTCTTGATTAGCTTGTTCAACCAATTAGCAAAATAATTGGAGCAAAATTTCATCAAGAACATATGCACTCAACATTTAACAATAGCCCTCTTAAGATTTTGACAAGGGGAGAAAAAGATGGTCTCATGTTTCGTCACCTGATTCATAAACGAGATTCGAGGTATAGACAACACCTATCCATTGCTCCTTAGATAGACCTTTATAATAGGACTTAGGTCCTCCTGACTCTTTTGGTTACTAATAGAAAGACCATTAATGATAGTACTTAAAACACTCCAGAGGGCTAACTAATATATCGCCACTAAGGCGATGGTCTTAGGCAAAATGAGGTGTCATGTAAGAGGCTGAAGTAGAAGTGACCACCACTTAAATATCTCACCCGAGGCGCACCTAGTGAAGTAGAGGCTTCATAAATTTACCACTGATTGCTAGCAAGCCATCAGCAATGAAGTAGACAACTAGTTAGATGCTAGATTTATTTTCGATGTACAATACAACCAAATCTAATGGAAATTGATAGATATACATTGATAATATTGATCTCAATAAGGCATGTCTTGGGAGTGACATCTCAATGACACCTGATGTGCCCCTACGGGAGTAAGCATTCGAAGATACTTGATATGCTCTACTTGAGTATAAGTATTTCAACGATATTGACATGCCCCTATAGAGATAAGCATTCAAAGATGCTTAATGTGCCCTCCTCAATGGTGTGCATCTCGATGGCACCAACGTGCCCCTATGGAGGTGAGCATCCAAAGATGCTTGATGCACCCTCCTTAAGAGTGAGCATCTCAATGACACATGATGTGCTCCTATGAGGTGAGCATATGAATATACATAACATGCCCTCCTTAGGGGTGACCATATTAATGGCACTAACATGCACCTATGAGGGTGAGTGTGCAAAGATGCTTGATGCTCCCTCCTTAAGAGTGAGCATCTAAATGATAGTACTAGTCTCTATGGGGTAAGAGTATGAAAATGCCTAATACACCCTCCTTTAGGATGAGTATGTCAATAGGATCATAAAAAATACTTGAGATATCCTTGGGCGTGAGTATCTCAATGACAATGATGTGCCCCATGATAGTGCATGTCACATAATAGCATAAGGCATGTCTCCAAAGATCACTACCTTGTCAAACTCCCAAGATGCATAGGTTGCTTAAGGTTGACCCAAACTCCTTGGGGAGCTTAAGATGGCTAGAGGTGCATAGATCAATCAAGTTTAACCCAACTTGGAGAGCCCAAGGTGAGCCTGTTACGACCTGGCCTGATGAGTTAACTAGCCTATCAACTTCGTTTTGACCTACAATCACTAACCAAAATGCTTAAGTTGAAGTTGTTAATAGTACACTCATCAGGTCCATATAAGTCAATCTTAGTCCCACCCATTTCCGATGTGGGACTATTGGACTAACTATGAGTGTTACAATAATTGATAGGTCAAAACGAAGTTGATAGGCTAGTTAGCCCATCAGGCTGGGTCGTGACATTTGGTATCAGAGCCGACCTAGTATTCGGGCATGGTGAGATAGGCTTGAGTAGGAAAGGGCTACCTGTGGATGAAGTCAAAAAACTCATCATAGCGTGGAGCCACCACTAGGCTATGCCTCACATGCACCATGCTAGGATTGACTTATATGGGCCTGATGAGTGTACTACTAATAACTTCAGCTTAAGCATTTTGGTAAGGGGTTGATAGGTCAACATGAAGTTGATAGGCTAGTTAGCCCATCAGGCTGGGTCGTGACAGAGCTTGAGGTGCATAGGTTGGCTAAGTCTGGCCTAACCTCTTCAGAAAGCCCGAGGTGAGCCCAAGATGCATAAGTCGACTAATCCTGAACTGATCTCCTCAAAGAGCCCAAGGCAAGCCTAAGGTGTATAAGTTAGCCAAGTCTAACTTGACCTCCACAAAGGGCTCAATGTGAACCTAAAGTGTATAGGTTAACTAAGTTTGACCCAACCTCCTTATAGAGCCCAAAGTTGGTCTGAGGTATGTAGGTAGGCCAAGCCTGACCCAACCTCCTTTTGAAGCCTGAGGTGAGCCTTGCTAGTTAGGTTTCCCAATAAACCTAAGGTGCATAGGTTGATCAAGTCTGACCCGACCCCCTCAAAGATCCTAAGGTGGGCCCAAGGTATATAGGTTAGCCTAACCTGATCTCCTCGGAGGACCTCAGATACATAGGTTGGTCAAGTCTAACCTAATCTTCTTGGAGAGCCCAAGATGAGCTTAAGGTACATAAGTTCGCCAAGTCTAACTTTATAATATCTCTTATTTTTTGAATTATTTACAAGGATCTATTTGTAATGAAATGACCTATTTTAAATTATTTATAAGGATCTATTTGTAAATATGATAATTGTAAGGATTAACCCATAATATATATATATATATATATATAAAAGAGATTTCTTCCACCACCTCTTGCGTATGTGCTTTCAGCCTGAAGGAACCAAAGAAGCAGCATGGGTGGTGAAGAGAAGAAGGGAGAAAAAGAAAAAGAAGGGGAAGTGATTTGGTTTAGGGTTTGTAGCTCGATTTTTCTTATTTGGGATTAAATTTTTAAAAAGCAAGTGTTTTAATCTCTTTTTCAAACAAATTTAATTCATCATTTCATCTTGATTATGAGTGTTTTGAAGAGTTTTGTATTTACAATTGATATTAACCTCATTGAGCTCTAAAATTATGAATATGATTTTTTTTTTAGATTTTGACATTTTGTATGAAATTCTGATTTGAACAAAACTTACTTTATTCGAAACTAAACTCATAGATTTTTTTTCTTAAAAGATATGGATTTCAAATACTAATCCAAATATTTGTTTTAATTGACCTTATAGATTATGCAAAATAGGAACAATATTTTTGGACCTCTTTGTATTAAATCACATGTAACTCTTTGTGTGAAACTATACAAACTTAATTATTTACAAATTAGGCTCCTGTGACTTTCTTTTAGTATCTTATTTAAAAGATTTGGAGTTCAAATCATGCCCAAACATATGTTTCAATTAATCCAATAAATTTTACAAAATAGAGAATAATTTTATGACCTTTTAGTATTAAATTACTTATAACTATATGTTGGAAACTCTAATTTATATAAAATATAATTTATCTAAAAGTAGACTAATATATCTTTCAAATAAAAGCTTTTTTGAGTGAATTAGAGTACAATTAACTATTCAACTAATTCATACAATAGACTTTACAAATTCTACTAGAATAGAATTTTTGCTAATTCTGTCTATTCTTATTTGTATCTCTTTAAAATTAAATTCATCTAGAATTATTTATTGAGCCTTATGTAATTATTGTAAATTTTTATAGCTCATGTCCTTTATTCTTATTATATTTGAATGTATTATATAAAAGTTTATATTTATATCATATTGTTTCATATAGGCATATGTCTGTTTTTATTATTTCACATGTGCTTCCTATACATACTAAATTTCTTACTCATAAAATTCTTTTATACTCTAGTATTTGTGAAATAATATAAATATTTGTTAGAAATAAAAAAGTGAGTTATATTTAAAGCCTGTGATACTCTTGTCGACCCCTTATGATGTTATCCAGACGTGAATGAATGAAGTTCCCAGACATGAGATACATGTTAATGGTTATTCAGAAATAGATAAAACATATTATGATACGAGGACGATACAGAATGGATTTTAAGAGAAAGTTGAGAGTATTATGGTATTTACTGAAATAAATTCTTTTGAAAAAAAATAATCTCACGAAGATACTTTAACACAATCGTAAAATAGTTCACCACTAGGTTTAAAAATCACATAGAGATACAAAAAAATTCACCACCCTAGGAAAATTAAACGAGGATATAGAACAATACAAAAGGACTCACTACTTAAGGAAAAATCCAAGAGATATAAAGTTTTGAGAGAGCTCCAAGAGCGTTTCTACCAATATCTTCAGTTTTCTAAAAACTCATTTCTAACCCTAAAACATCAAAATAAATAGTTGTGCATGAAATAATCCTTCATGCATAGGAAATTTCAAGATTAAATATTTTACAATTGTTAACCAACTCCATTAATATGTTTCTTAGTCATGAAGAAAAGTGTATTGAAATAGCTTTAACATAGTGTAGAGAATATGCTCATGAGTTATCATATTTAATTGGGCTGAGTTAAAGACTTTTGAGGCAACATTGTGGGCTAAAAATATACTATAGCATCAGCAAGATCAACATAAGCAGATTGTAGCAAATTAGGCACTCCCGTGTCATATTATGTTTTGATCTCACTTCACTCTTTGTGTTTTTGACATATTATCCAAAATATTGCTTATGTGTTTCTATATATACTTTAGATAAGAATGAAATGAATATAACATCAAATTTGACACTTCAGCTATATGTTTATTTGATATGCTCTTAAATATTTGTTACATTATTGATATACTCCTAAATATTCTCATGTCATTAATATGCATATAAATGTTTCATACGTTATTGATATGTCCCAAAATATATCTTATGTCATTAATATACAGCTAAATGTTTCATGTACTATTGATATGCTCTAAAATACTTTTTATGATATTGATATGCTCCTAAATACTTTTTACTTCATTCTTATGAATAAAATATATTTCTAATGAAAATACATTTATGATTCTATATTTAATGAAATGATATCTATGAATTCTTGTATCCTTGTCTTGCTCCTTGATATTAAGGTCATATGAATTATCATCTTCCATCATGGATATGATAATCGCTTAGTGAGTTTTATAGCTCACCCTATTATTATATAATTTTTTCATTAGCTTATCACTTGTTGAATTATTAGAATTGGGTTAAGGTAATGTAAAGCTATTCAGAGTTTGGGCTGTCTTTTTTAGATTGATATGTTGGTATTATATAAATACATTTTACGTGTAATAAAATATTGTTAATAAATCTAAATTAACGTATCTTATAAAATTTTAAAAGATCTCTCATGTTTTGAATTTTAGAATATTAAGTTTAGTCTTATGATGATATGAACTTATGGTAAATGGTTGGTTTTATGATTATATAAATTCTCATGCTTGGCGATTTATAACTAGTGGTTAATGATTTTTTTTGAGTTAAACTTAGATTTCATGAATTATTGAGTGATGTGGTATATGATTATAAACTGCATAGGTTTTATAGATTTGAATGATGTTCGAATGCCTTTTTAGTGTCTCAAATGTAATTTTGAATCTTGGATTTAGATTGTGGTTAAATTATAATATTCTTAATTTAATATAGATTTACATCTCTTCAATTCATAAATTTAAGGGGTATGACAGACCTGACCTCCTCGAAGTGCCCGAGGTGAGCCCGAGATATATAGGTCGACCAAGCTCAACTTGCCCTCTTTAAAGAGCTTAAGGTGAGCCCAAGGTGCATAGGTCAACTATGCCTAACTCCACCTCATTGGAGAGCCTGAAGTGGCTAAGTTGGCAACTTCAACCAACCTCCTCGGAGGGTCCAAGGTGAGCCTAAAGTGTACAGGCCAACTAAGTCTAACCTGACCTCCTCAAAGAGCTGAAGGTGCATAAGTCGACCAAGCCTAAACTGACCTCCTTTGAGAGCTTGAGGTGGGCCTATGATGTGTAGGTCAATCAAGTTCGGTTCGACCTCCTTGAATAGCCTATGGTAGGCCCGAGGTGTGTAGGTCATCTAAGCTCATGCTAACCTCCTTGGAGAGCCCTAAGTGCATTTGTTGGTCAAGCCTAACCTGACCTCCTTATAGAGCTTGATGTGCATAGGTCGATCAAGTCTAGTTTAACCTTCTCGAAGAGCTCGAGGCATGTAAGCTGGCCATGCATTAAACATCCCTTCGCTTTTACATGGCATATGCGTCGAGATGGTCCATGGCTATATTCCAAAACCTCTAAAGGAAAGTTCTCAAAGCGTACATTCAGGGGGGGCAAATGATAAAAAAAAATATTATCGACCGATTATCATTCGACACGAGACCTACACGCGACAGCTAAGTTGGCATAGGAGAGACAAGATCTGCCCCTTTGGTCTGCCAACATTAGCAAAAGTCTTAAGTATATGGTTATAACTGCCTCCCTCCCTTTTGTTATCTACATTGACAAGAGTCTAAGAGGGAATGTTAGAGGTTATTCGAGGTTGTCCTCTCAAGAAATATTTTTTAGAATATTTTGCACCTTTTTTACTTCGTATAAAAGCTTTTCTTCGAGACAGGAATCAAAGTCAATTAAATTTTTTACAATTTCTATCTTACCTCATGTTATCTTAGAACTAACTTGATCGTAGAAGAGATCATATTAAGAAACTTACTCTCAACTCGACCTTCATATAGATCATCTTTGGAGCACTTGAGGGAACCCACGTCGTCTTTCGTGAGACCTCTAACATTAAATCGATGATACCTCATTGTTCCTATGTATGTGTAGCCGAACCACGTCAAGCTTACCTAAATATCAATAATATTTTCTCATAATATTACTAAACCAAATTCTAAAAAGAAAAAAAATGAAGATTATGCAATTATATTTATTCTTATAAAGTTTTAAAATGGCATATTTAATTTTATATGATATACCATAGCATATATGTGACTCCAATTATTAAAAGGCTCCATAAATAACCACTTATGTTAATTTTCGTCCCAAAAAAAAATCAAGTATTCCTAACTATGATCGTTATTAACTATGTTTAATGAAAAATGTATATTTAATATATATATATATATATATATATATATATATTATTCGATATAATTTTGAAGATTTTATAATTTTATTGGTAAAAACTTTGATAAATTATCACAAGGTCTTTAGATCAAATTTCGTTTTTGTTATTTTTTATAAAAAAAATTACGTAAACATATGAAATACTATTATAATAAGTTTTTCAATGGTATTAATATCAATTAAAATTTTAACTAACAATATAACTGAACCAACCACTTATAAAATCCCTAAATTTAAAGATATATATATATATATGTAATTTTAACACAAAATACATATTTACAACTAAAAGATTATGAAAACAACTTATATTGATTGTAACCTAAAGTTTTGCTTTGAAGACTGATTTCACAAGTTTGTTTGATCAATTTTGTCACACACACACACACATATATATATATATATATATATATATATATATATATATATTAATTATAGCAATTTCCCAAATGTTGCTCATGTTTTGAATAATATTAAAAATATCACTCACTAGCCCCAATATATTCTTTTCACCAAATTTGGTCCAAGTGGATATTATAATATTTTGATCTATTATAGTGTTTTGAGTATCATAACAAAAAGACTATAAAACCTATTTGAAAACACTTTAAATGTTACAAATGAATTTATAATCTCCAAACAACTAAATTAAAACCTAAAAATTTAGTAGTATAATAGTCTATGAGCAATAATAATCAAATATACATAATATAATGTCACTTATATTTTTTAAAATAATTTTACATTATTTTAAATACCTCAACAAAAATACTATGGCGCTATTGGAAAACATTATAAGTTAGCCAAATAAAATTAAAATATATTAAAAATCATTTGATATATCGTATGAGGATTCAAATAAATATTTATAATAGTTTATGAATAGTAGCATCGAAACAAGATCAAAAATTAATTTTCTACACTATTTTTTTACTATGATATAAAAAATACTATAAAACCAAATGTCAAACACTATAAATAATCCAAATAGACTCCTAACCTCAATCAAGCCAGCTACAAATTTAAAAATATTATAATGGCCTATGAGCAACAACAATCGAAGAGTTTTTATCGTAAAAAAAATGTTGAATATTCATTCCAAGAGTTTTTACTTTTTTTTTCTAAATTATAAACGACATATTTGCTCAAGATATACATGTCATAGTAGATGGACATTTATATGGTTTTTCATATGTATTTAATCTGTCAACATCCATTAATATAGTAAACAAGGATTAACTATAATTTAACACTAATTATTCAAGTTAAAAAAAGATATCGAAATATTTATATTTAACCTAATTTTTTTAGAATCATAATGAGTTTATTAATATATATATATATATATATATATATATATATATATATATATATATATATATAGATGAATAAATTAAAAATCATTATTTTGAAGGATATATATGCAATTTTGCCATCATTTGAAAAGACTGGAGGCTTTTCGTGTCGGCCTTCACATGTTATCTTCTGTGTGCCCCTCACGCCCAACCCGCCTCCGCGCTCTCCGAAGACGATGGCGGCGTCTTCGAACCCTCCTCCTCAATGTTCCCTTCCGCTTTCTCTACCTTCGACCTCCTCCTTTTGATCCTTGCCTCCGTTGCTCCGGTTGAGGTCCTCTTCGACCGCTCGATCGACTTGTTTGTCATGTTCTTGAATACAATCACCAAAAGAACTAGTACTTGATCTATGCGTTCATCGCTTCTCCCAGGTCTCCATATCTTCACCGGAGGAGTATGAGGGTGGATCGAGGGTTCAAAATGCCGACCTGGAAACGGAGGTGTTGCTACGGTACATGTGAGGGAGAAACAGAGGTATAGATACAAACTCTCACTTTCTAATCGAGTTTCTGCTTCATTGTGAGGTTTCGATTTGGGTTTATTCAAACTTGTAATCTAGAACCTGGGAAATTAGTTCAATTGATGGTGTGTCGTGGGATTGATGAAAGTTTTGTTAGTGTCTTGATTTGGTTTCAAGTAGTTCACAGATAACAACAAGGGCGCTTGTGGATGAAACCCTGCATTTCCCTTTTCATTAGATAACATATATTATGGATATAATAGAAAGAAAGTCTACTTAGGATCCTTTCCTTTCCTCTCGCCTATAATAGACATGACTTCCTAGGAACTATAAATACGTGTGATAATACGACAAAGAAGAAATAGCATCGGTATGGATGACAACGTCCTAGCTCATTTGAGGAAGATCCCAACTAGCTCTTTTGATTGTCTACGTACGAGGCATTGATGCTATCACCGGAACTCTGCATTGCTCTCATAAACACCCTACTTCTCTAGCAAAGTCTTGACTGACTTCGTCAAGCTTTCTAAAAGTCTTGTGAGGTAGCTTAGGTTGATACGGAGGGAGACAAGAATACATACCTATTCTAGTCTCCTTTTAATTTCTATTCCATCACTCATAGTGATCCTGTAAATTATATGAAAAGAGGATGAGAGTCTAGTTCTCTTGCAGATCGATGTTGCTATGTTCTATGGATTGGATTATGAAATGCGTTCTCGAATCAGAAAAGATTTTCTGAATGACATCGAAAGGTATGTATATTCAATCTTCGATATATGATTATTAGATTTCAATTCTTGGCATGATTATAGTTTTTATGCTTATAGTTGATATCAGAGCCAGGTTATTTTGAAATCAAAATACGTTAGATTGTAAAAATATATTAGATTTGTTTTGTATTTAGATTTGTTTGTTAGCACATTTCACTTGCGTAAAGGTGTTGTTCGATTTTGATTGCACGATGATTGAACGATCTGTCTATGTTGCGGCCCTGCCTTGCAAGGCCGATCTGTTTTGTATTTAGATTTGTTTGTTAGCACATTTAACTTATAATATTGTCTGACATTGCTAAGATTTTGGAGATCATATTATTTAAATTGGCTATCTATCATGAACACTCGCTGATACTCACATCAGCTTATTTAAATTGGAAATGAAGAATTGTGCAGTTAGACCACAAAAGCTATTAATCTTCACATGTAAAGAAAACCAAGGCAACATGTTCACCGATAAGTTCCTCAGCCTGTTGGTTCATCTTGAAAGGATTTCAGCTTTAGATCATGTAGATGGTATTACCATAGAATTTAACCTAGGATCCTCTTGAAAAGATTATATATATATATATATTTTATACATTTCTTCACTAAAATGCTTTGATCATTTCCAAGTGCAGTGCATGAAATGTGTGTGTGTTGGTGTTCACAAATAATAGTATAAGATTTTACTGTCATAGTTGTTTATAATACATGGACAATGGACAATCTATAAGCGTGCAAGAGAGATTAGGTGCTTATCACACTCGTAGCATATCTCTGTTTTTATATGCCTGATTGTGATTGCTTTCACCAGACATTTCTTTTGTCTCTACTGCTTGCGTTAATTTCTGGGTGCATATTTTGAAGCTATTGGCATCTTAAGAGATTTTGCTTGTGTTCTTAACATCTTTTTTGTGGTTATAAATCATTTATATGATGGCATGGAATGGCATGATGTCATGTCAAAATCTAGTTAAGGATATGCACAATATTAAGAATAATTCGAGATCTGATAGGTCTGATGGGAGAATAATAATACGGCGACACTCACTTCTCACCTAGTTGACAGCTTGGTGTTGTGTGCGTCCAACAAGACTGAGATAAGTATATAACCGTTCTCATTGTCAATGTGTCTTCGAGCATGACAGTCATGAAGCCTATAAAAGGCTCTCAACACACCAAAAATCTCAGGTTTTTATGCATTCGATTTTGAAAGACCGGTCGGCACCTCATACCCTAAGTTAACTAAAGTCTGGAAGGGACTTTGTCGATCATGCCTTTGGCATAGTTTTGCATGATTCAGAACTTAGAAGAATGAAAGGGGATTCAGTGTTTCCTAACACCAAAAATAGGCACAGGATTAGTTTCAGTCAGACATCCCTTGTCATTGTTGGAATTTGTTCTTTCAGTTCCAACATTACTAATTTGACATATGTCCAGTCCAATCCAATATTGAACCCAATGCGGTGATTTGTAGCGATATCGTCCATGATATCTGTTATGGGTATTGAATGCGACGCGACGCCAGCTCCTGCGTGTTATGGGTATTGAATGCGACGCGACGCCAGCTCCTACGGACCCTGTTTTTACAACATCATAGCTCCTTCTGCTTCCCGCTGTGGCCGAGCTGTGGCTGAGCTCGACCCCCAGGCGTAGCGGCTGTGGGTATTAAATGCGACGTGACGCCAGCCTCGGGGGATTCCGCCTCGATGACGTCGCAGCCACTCCTCTTTGCCGGGCCATGGCGAAGGTCGAACCCCAGACGGCACCTTCCTCTGCCAACCCTCAGGTCCGCGCCAGGGTCAATCACGGCCTCAGCTTGCAGAGTCAGGTCCGTACACCGCCCTCAGACGCAACCGGAGACCCATCACTCTCCCGATCTATATAAGCCAGGGAGGAAGGGGAACACAAGGGGACAGGCTCGCAATCCTAGACTTCCGTTATTCTCTCTCTAATTCTAACGAGGTAAAAGACTTGTCTTCCACCGGGAAGAGCTGACTTGAGCGTCGGAGGGGTCGGGCGGAGTACGATCCGACCCACCTTCGTGCAGGGACAGGACCAGGCGACACACGTCTTCCCTCGACCAGGGACGTTGCCGGAAAGCCGTGGTCTCGACTGGCCCGAATCCAACCGCGACGACCTCGGAACCTCGGAGCTACAGCCACCCATTCCCCGGTCACGGTAAAAAGTTGTTTTCCATAACAGATTGGTGCTAGAAGGAGGGCCATGTCGAGAGATCCCTTGGTCGACCCCGACGAACACCTGGCCGAGGAAATCCGTCTGGGGCGGGCCTTGTCGGAGGCCTCCCTCCCCACCAGAGTCAGGACGGAGGACCCTACGTCGACCTCAGAGCGATATTGGCGTCTGTTTAATGATCCAGGGCTCCCCCCCCTGAGAATGTCTCCGCCCCCTCTCCTCCCGTCACCGCAGAAGCCTTCCAGGACCTCGCCCGACAGGTCCGAACGCTATCAGAAACGGTGCAAGCCGTCATCCCCCTCCTTCCCCGAATGACGGGAGTCCCGGAGAACCAAGGGCCCGAACCATCCCTCCAGATCCGCGGCGCGCCCCTTGCGCGTCCATCCTCGCCGACGTCGCTTCCGATCACGGAAGGAGTCCGGATCGTCGAAAACTCAGCTATCCCACCCGAGCCCGAGGCGGTATCCTCAGAATCGACGGGCTTGTTCCGAGCTCAGCTCCGCTCCGTCTGTCAACGCCTTGACGAAGTACAGAGGGACCTCCAAAAGTCTAAAGAAGAACAGAAAGAACAGGTTTGTTGGGAGTCCCCGTTTGTGAGTGATATCCGGGATTACCCGGTGCCCTCAAACTTCCGCCTCCCTTCCGTCGATCTCTACGATGGAGCTAGTGACCCGGCGGATCACGTGGCTGCCTTTCGAGCCCAGATGGCTCTATACGGAACCTCGGATGCTTTGATGTGCCGAGCATTCCCCACCACATTGAAAGGTCCTGCCCGCACCTGGTATAGTACTTTGAAGAG
This sequence comes from Musa beccarii, assembly GCA_024322285.1. Classification (NCBI taxonomy): domain Eukaryota; kingdom Viridiplantae; phylum Streptophyta; class Magnoliopsida; order Zingiberales; family Musaceae; genus Musa; species Musa beccarii. The sequence goes on along the minus strand of CM044401.1, from coordinate 20,313,020 downwards.
CGGGACGATTGCCTCTTTCGAACAGCTCGTCAGAGACTTCGAGCTGCAATTTCTGGCGTTCACGCGCCCAAAGCCATCCATCGCCCTCCTCCTAGGGTTGAATCAAAAGGAGGACGAACCACTATCCTATTTCGTGCGTCGGTTCACCACGGAGATGCGGGAGTTATCTGACGCTCACCCTACACTATTGATGCAGGCATTCATGATGGGGCTACAACCCTCGAGATTTTGCTGGTCCCTAGTGGAACGACCTCCCGTCACAGTCGCGGAAATGCTTCAACGTGCAAATCAATACGTCTCGGCCGAAGCCTGGATGGCAGGTAGAAGGGAAGAACAACAAAGAGCGCGTCCAGAATCCTCCCGAGCGGGAGCGGCGCCCAGACAGCTGCCCCCACAGCCCAGACGCAAGGTGGATCACCCCGACATCCCCATGTCGGGGCTCCCGCCTCCCCCCCTAAATGCATCTCGGACGCAGATATTCCTCCAGATCAAAGAGAAGGGGATGCTTAGGCCTCCCCGCCCTATGTCAAACCCGCGAATGTTGGCCGACCATACCCGCTACTGCCACTTCCATCGACAGAACGGCCACGATACCGAGGAATGTTACGAGTTGAAGCGGCAAATCGAGGAGCTGATACGTAGGGGCCATTTGGGCCGCTACCTCCAACGGGAAAAGGAATCATCCCTACGTCCCGAAGGCCCTGTCGAGCGGCACATTGACGTAATCACCGGGGGACCGGCCTCCGGAGGAAATAGCACGTCAGCACGGAAGGCCTATGCCCGATCCGTTCCGAACGAGGGGCTGCAACACGCCCTTGAGCCGCAAATAACGTTCCCGACGGAGGACTCGGGACAACCGGAGCATGACGACGCGTTGGTAATCTCGGCTAGGATAGCCAACGCACAGGTGAGAAGGATCATGATCGACACGGGCAGTTCAGCCGACATACTTTACTTCGGCGCCTTTCTGAAGCTGGGATTACCTGATGATGCCCTGAGGCCCTTACAAACGGCGCTCATCGGGTTCACAGGCGACTCAGTCTCGCCGCGAGGGGCGACCACCTTACCCATAACGATCGGGGACTCACCAAGGACGAAGACAGTGATGATGACTTTCCTGGTGGTCGACCTCCCCTCGGCGTACAACGCCATCCTAGGCCGGCCCACCCTCAACAAAATAAGAGCCGTCATCTCCCCTTACCATCGAACCCTGAAGTTCCCGACCGCGCATCGGGGTCGGGGAGGTCCGGGGAGATCCTCGGGAGTCCAGACAATGCTACCTGACGGCGATCTCACTGAGCAAGAAAAGGAAACCGGAGGGGTCCCCCGACGATCCCCGCGAATCCAAACATCCGGTACAGCGTCCGGAACCGACAAGACCAGCGGTTGAAGTCCCTCTGCTTAACAGTCGCCCCGACCGAACAGTCGGGGTCGGTGCGGAGCTTGACGAACAGGAACGGGCACAGCTCATCGGCCTCCTTCAGGAAAATGCCGACATCTTTGCCTGGACCCCGGCCGACATGCCAGGGGTCGATCCTAAGGTATCCCAGCATCACTTGAGTATTTCCCCGACCGCACGCCCGGTGAAGCAAAGACCCCGACCTCAATCCCTTGAACGTCAGCAAGCCGTTCGGGAAGAAGTAGAGCGACTCCTAGCCGCGGATTTCATCGAAGAAGTCAAATACCCGAGGTGGCTGTCAAATGTAGTTTTAGTAAAAAAGCCTAATGGAAGCTGGAGGATGTGTGTCGACTACACCGATCTCAATCGTGCCTGCCCAAAAGACTGTTACCCCCTGCCAAGGATCGATCAGCTGGTCGACTCAACCGCTGGGCACGCCCGGTTTTCGTTTATGGATGCCTTCTCCGGCTATAACCAGATCCGAATGGCACCCGAGGATCAGGAGCACACAGCCTTCCTCACTAGCCAGGGGGCGTATTTTTACAAGGTCATGCCATTTGGGCTGAAGAATGCCGGGGCCACTTACCAAAGGACCATAAGCAAAATGTTCGCCCATCAGATAGGGCAGAACATGGAAGTGTACGTCGACGATATGATCGTGAAAAGCCAGACAGGATCAAACCACCTCGGCCGACTGGGAAACTTTTGCCACTCGAGAAGGTACGGATGCGCCTTAACCCGCCAAATGTGTTTTTGGCATGACATCGGCGATTCCTCGATTCATTATACATGAGAGAGGGATCGATGCAAACCCGGAAAAAATCCAAGCAATTGTCAACATGCGAGCCCCCCGGACGGTCAAGGAACTCCAGTGCCTTAACGGAAGAATTGCAGCCCTTGCCCGATTTTTATCCCGATCGGGAGACAAAAGCCTTCCCTTCTTCCGAGCCTTGAAGGATCCGAAGAACTTCTGGTGGAACGATGAGTGCGAGGAGGCCTTCGCACACTTAAAGCATCACTTGTCTAACCTGCCTCGCCTTGCCTCGGTCTCCGCCCCGGAGATGCTCTATCTCTACCTGGCGGCTTCGCAACATGCGGTGAGCTCGGTATTGATCAAGGAAACCCTCGAGGAACAACTCCCGGTCTACTACGTCAGTCACGTCCTACGAGGAGCGGAGGAGCGCTATCCCCCCATCGAGAAGTTAGCGTTCGCGCTCGTCCTCGCGGCTAGGAAGCTGCGTCCTTACTTCCAGGCTCACGCAATTGAGGTAATGACCGACCAACCACTTTGCCAGGTTTTATCTAAGTTCGACACAGCCGGGCGTCTCCTCAAGTGGTCGGTGGAGCTGTCCGAATTTGATCTACGTTACAAACCGAGGACAGCCATCAAAGCACAGGCGTTGGCTGACTTCATATCGGAGTTAACCCAACCAGAAACACAAAATCCGGAACTGGAGCAAAAGGATTGGGTCCTCCGAGTCGACGGATCGTCCGGCTCGAAGGGTGCCGGAGCTGGACTTATATTGGAGGCTCCCGACTGACACACTTTTGAACGCTCCCTCCGTTTCAACTTTGAGGCCACTAACAACGTGGCGGAATACGAGGCGCTTTTAGCCGGCCTCCGGCTGGCGGCTGAAATGCAGTTGGGAGCTATCCACCTCCTTACCGACTCACAACTCGTCGCCGAGCAACTCAGTGGAGAATATCGAGCTCGGGATCCAACAATGTCAAGATACTTGATGGAGGTAAGGGTCCAAACCGCTAATTTCTCCCGTTTTACCCTATCCAGAATCCCCAGGTGTCAGAATGGCTGAGTGGATGCGCTCGCAAAGCTAGCCGCGGGGTCAGACTTGGGGAAACACCCCGAGGTCGAGGAGCTCCCCCACCAAACTGTAGTGACTACGGAGATGGACGAATCCGGAACGACGGTTTCCCCGGTCACGTGGACGCAGGAGATGTTGAAATACAAACGCGAGGGCGTCCTTCCTACCGACGACACTGCGGCGCGACGCCTCCGCCGAACACAGGCCTGGTACTGCGAGATCGGAAATCAACTCTACAGAAGGTCATTCTCTCGTCCCCTGTTACGATGCTTGGATCCCGACGAGGCCGAGGTAATCCTCGCCGAGGTCCATGACGGGATCTGCGGGGAGCATATGGGCGGTCGGGCCCTGGCATTCAAAGTACTACGGCAAGGCTAATATTGGCCCACGCTATACCGAGACGCCAAGGCCTATGTGCGGCGATGTGATGCGTGCCAGCGTTATGCCCGAAACCCCCAACACCCCGCAGTCCCGCTCACATCCTTGGATTGTGCCTGGCCCTTCGCCCAATGGGGAATGGACCTCCTCGGACCATTCCCCCCGGCTCCCGGGCAGCGAAGATATATTCTCGTGGGAGTCGACTACTTCACCAAGTGGGTGGAGGCCGAGCCACTGGCGACCACCACGGCACGACAGGTGGAGCGATTCGTGTGGAGGAATATCGTAACCCGGTTCGGCCTCCCCAGGGTAATTGTCACGAACATAACGGCCCCCGATTCGCGATGCACTTGAGGGAATTCTCGCGCGCTCATCGAGATCTGCTAAGGTTCAGTTCCGTCGCTCACCCTCAGACTAACGGTCTCGCCGAGGTGACTAACCGGTCGATTCTTGACGGGTTGAAGAAAAGAACTTCGAAAGCCCGATCGAGCTGGGTCGACGAGCTACCGAGCATCCTATGGTCCCTACGAACTACCCCAAAAACTGCTTCAGGCGAATCTCCCTACAGTCTGACCTTTGGCACGGAGGCGGTCCTCCCAGCCGAGATGATCGTCCCAACTCCCCGGGTGGAAGCCTTTGAAGCAACAACTTCGGCCGAAGGAGTTCGGGCCGAGCTAGATTTACTAGAAGAACGTAGGGCCGAGGCTCACCTAAAAGCTCTATCTTATAATCGAAGTGTCGCCCGGAATTACAACAAAAGAGTTCGTCCTCGGTCCCTCAGGTTGGGAGACTTAGTATTACGTAAAGCTGAGATAAGCGACCCAGTCCGCTCGAGAGGTAAACTCTCGCCCAAGTGGGAAGGACCTTATCGTGTCGTTAAGGTCATCCGACCGGGCACATTCCGACTTACGACCATGTCGGGACAACCTGTGCCGAGGGCCTGGAACGCCCAGAATCTTAAGAAATACTTCGTGTAAAAACCTTGCAATGAAATTGAGACTAGTTGGAAAAACAAACATTTGATTAGCTGAAGTTTCGAATACAAAATACATCCTCGAAAGAGGAAAAAATGCACTTAGTCAAAATGAAGTAGATACAAAAAAGTAGCCCTTAGGAGACCGCCCCCTCCAAACTATCATCGAAGGGGATCTCCTCGGGCATATTCACCTCCGAGTCCTCGGGACGAGAGGTAAAAGGGTTCTCCTCGACTATGGAACCCGGGGGGCATGCTCGAAAGCGAGCCAGGGCCACCTTGTATCCATATTCATAAGATACCCGGCCCGTCCGATCCAAGCCAAGGAGAAACCCTTCAGATTTCTTGTATTGTTCGATTGCTGCTCGCTCCCTCTCCGGTCGAAGGCGTTGCTCTTCAGCTAAAGCCCCCGAGGAAGCCTTGGCTTCAGCCTCCTTCGCTTGACTTTGCGGCTAAATCAAGCCTCCGTCTGCCGGAGGCGGTTCTCCAGTCTCTCCTTCCGCAGCAGTTTCTGCAGGTTGTCGGAGGACGCCTTCGCAGCCTCGAGTTCGGTGTTGAGGTGGCCCAGTTCGGTGTTGAGGCGGGCCACCTCCACATCCAGATCGGACGCCCATTTCTCGGCAGCAGCAATCGCCTCAGGACCCGCGCCTGTCCGCGCTTCCTCCAACTGGCGGCGCAATTCGAGATTGCGCTCGCCGAGACCGCCGATGATCCGACCGGCATCGCACGTCCGGTCAATTAGGGCGGTAGCGCAATGAAGGTTCTGCATGAATATATATAAACACTATGGAGGCGATACATACCCACATCACAAACTTAGCCGACTTCGCGGCCAGAGCCTCCGAGGGGAGCGTATACAAATCCCGAGCTATGTCGGGGTGAAGCGCTCCCCGGAGGTAGGAGACCGATGGGTCCCCACCAGCCCATATTTTGTCCCCGCGCGTCAACTCCCCCCACCGAGCGACCAAAGGGTCGCTCGCCTCCCCTGGCGGGATCTCCCCCATCACCCGAGTCAGGAAGGGCTCCTCCCCGCCCGGCGGAATCCGGCATAGATCCCTTACAGCCGGCGCGCGGGGGGTCTTCCCAGACATCGCCTGGCTAGGCCCGACAACTCCTTCCAGGATGGGCTGCTCCAGACGGTCGGTTTGCTCCCCGGTCAAGTCCACGGGACAGGAGGCCGGTCCCTCGGAGCCCTTTGTGCTTGCTTGACCGGTTTTCTTTTTTCGGATTACTCCCCGCAACCATTATCGGGGAATCCCTCGCCGCTCGCTTTGGTGTGGGAGACGGGCGCGGAGATGAACCTGCCGGTGTCCCCTCGGCTTGGAGCGCCCGCAAGTTCACCATCCCTGTAAGAAACGAGGAAACTGCCGGGATTAGAAGAATGTATCGGAAACGCACGCAACAAAAAAGGCGGACCTACCCCGAGAGCTCGGTGAGCCTGCCGACCACCATTTCTCCGACATATGGCGGATGGCTTGAGAGCTGGGGAGAATATCCCTCAGCCTCTCCCGAGATTGGCACTCTTCGGCGTTCAATTGCGGGACCGCATTGTCGATGGCCCTCGCAGACCACCGGACCCCAAAACCCCAATCCGCATCACTACGGATGTAGAAGAAGCGTGTTTTCCACCCTTTATTGTTTGTGGGAGCCCCGCTGACTCGAAATCCTATCCGGGCGACTAAGAAGTATCCTCCCGACCCCTTAAGAAGACGGAAACACGAGAGAAAAAGGTTTCGGGTCGGGACGATACCGGCATAGTGACACTCTGTCACGCACTTAGCAAGAATTGCCTAAGTGGTGAGGCACCCTCGCGGCAAGCCACCGACTTAGCTGAAATTTGCCTAAGTCAAGAATCGCCTTTGCGCCCACTTCGATCGGACTTAGCTTGGATTGCCTAAGTCTTGAGGCGCCTGCGACTATACGACATGGCCCGCAAAGGGTCACCGAACTGCAACTCTCGCAGTCCCGTAGGACTGTAAAAAGAGAAGTTGATTAGTTGTTGGAACGAGCGGCGGACAAGTCCCGACGTCTCGCGAAGAGGGAAGCTTTACAAGCAATTGAGCGAGCACTTGGTGTGCAAGAAAGTAGAGAAAGAGAGGAGGAAAACAAGGACTTTAGAGGGGTGAATGAGCAGCTGCAAGTCCGCAAACAACTACTCCCCAAGTGCCGAAGCGAGGCAAGTTTCCGCCAAGTGACGTGCAAACTTGTGAAAATGTTCAACGCCCGACAACATACCGAAGCCCCATCCACCATGTGCCACCGGGTGGTTCCAAGGGCTGAGATGGTGACAAAAAAATTTCATGGCGCGCTGCGAGAAATCAGCCCGCGGCACCTAAAACGGAGCTGTTTTGGATTTACGGCGATCAATGTGACGATCGTTACGCTGCTTGCTGCATTTCTTTGTTTCTGTAGTTTTACAAGGAAAAACACACCAAAACATGGCAAAACAGCTGCCAAGGGTATGTACAAGCATGGGCAAGCGACGAGCGGGCGTTGAGCGAAGTTCTTTGCGGGTGTCGACGGCCGTTCGTGACATTCTCCCCACTTAAGTTTGTCGACGCCCTCGTTGACACTCTTTGTAGGCTTTGATAAATTTGTTTCTTCATGTCGGAGGGTGTCTTCTGGCTCCCAACTGGCTTCGGTTTTGGGAAGTTTCCGCCACTTCACCAAGTATTCAATCTGCTCAGCTCCATTGGGTAGCGTTGTCCTGCGATCTGCTAAAATTGTTTCAACTCGCTTCTCGTAGGAAGCTCTGGTGGGAGGTTGACGAGTTGAAACGCCTCGAGAAGCATCTTGCAGATCGGAGTGGTAGGCTTTCAAGTTGCTGGCATGGAAAACATTATGAATCTTGAGCCACGCCGGCAGTTGCAACTTGTAGGAAACATTGCCCACCCTACTGATGATTGGGAAGGGGCCATCATACTTGCGCACCAATCCTTTATGCACCTTGTTTCTAAAGAATTGGAGTGATCTGGTTGGAGCTTCACCAACACCAAATCACCGACTTTGTATTCCTGGGGTCGCCTTCCCAAGTCTGCCCACTTCTTCATCTTCCTGGCCGCCTTCTCCAAGTAGGCCCGCGCAATATCTGCATTTCGATGCCATTCTTTGGCCAAGTGATACGCGGACGGACTACTCCCGTATATTCCATAGGCCAAGTGTGAAGAGGTGATTGGCTGTTGTCCAGTGATGATCTCAAAGGGGCTCTTGTTGGATCAGAGCTCATTGCAGTTGTAGGAGAATTGGGCTATGTCCAACAACTTCACCCAATCTCGTTGGTTGGCACTCACGTAGTGCCGAAGGTATTGCTCGAGGAGCGAGTTTATTCTTTCAGTCTGGCCATCCGTCTGGGGGTGGAGGCTTGTGGAGAAGTATAGCTTCGATCCCAATAATTTGAACAACTCGGTCCAGAATCGTCCCAGAAACCGAGCATCTCGATCACTTATAATGTTGTGCGGGACTCCCCAATACTTCACCACATTCTTCATCATTAGCTTCGCCGCTTCCTCTGCTGAACAGTGTAGGGGTGCGGCAATGAAGGTTGCATACTTTGAAAATCGGTCGACCACCACAAGTATCGATCCGAGTCCCCCTACTGTCGGCAAGCTAGATATGAAGTCCAGAGAAATGCTCTCCCACGGCCTTTCTGGTACAGGCAACGGCTCTAAAAGTCCCACCGGCTTCCGTTGCTCCACTTTGTCTTGTTGACAAGTTAGGCACGTCCGAACATATTCCTCCACATCTGTCCCCATTTTTGGCCAATAGAAGGCCCTCTCCATGAGAGCCAATGTTCGATGAATACCCGATGTCCTGCCCAAAGGGAATCATGACACTCCTTCAAAAGTTCACGCCTCAGATTATCCGCCCGAGGAACATAAACTCTATTCCCTTTGGTGTAGACGAGTCCCTCCTGGACCCAAAATCGTCGTGCCTTGCCTTCTTGGATTAATTGCATCAAGGTTACTGCTTGGGGATCACTACACAGTCCATCCTTGATTCGAGAAAGGAAGTTGGATTGCAACTGACTTGTTTGGCCTCTGCCCTCTAGTTGCATCGCATTCACGGCCTCCACTTTTTGACTCAAGGCATCGCCATTTCGACATTTGCTCTTCCGGCTTGTACTCCATTGCCATGTCAAATTCCGCCAGAAGTCCTGCCATCGTGCTTGCTTTGGGAGAGTTTCTTTTGAGTCAAAGTAACTCAAAGCGATGTTGTCGTCCTCGGTACAATCGCGATCCGAGAAGGTAGTGTCGCCACACTCGCATGCAGTGGATCACCGCTGTCATCTCCTTCGTCGTGCGTGATACCGCCGCTTCGGTCTCGTTGAGTTTTCGGCTTTCATAGGCCACTTTGGATGGCCCTCCTGCATAAGTACTCCCCGATAGCGAAGTCCAAGCATCTGTATGGACTTGAAGGGCTTCCCATAGTCCGGCAATTTGAGCCTTTGGTTCTTCCGAATGGCAGCCTTTAGGTCTTGGAATGCCGCCTCACATTTGTCGGACCATCTCCAAGGTGCTCTTTCTTCAAAGAACTCTGTTGGTGGAGTCGCACGCTTGAATACCCCAAGTATGAAGCGTCGATAGTAGTTCACAAACCCAAGGAAGGATCTCGGTTCAGGCACCTTCTTTGGAGTTTGCCGATCCTACAATCACTTGCACCTTTGCTTTATCCATCTGAATGGAACCGTCGCCGATCCGATGCCCCAAGAATAAGATCTCTTTACGAGCAAAGTAGCACTTCTCTCTTTTTCTGAACAATGAATTCTCCCGAGAACTTTGAAGATTGTTCGGAGGTGTTCGATGTGCTCCTCAAGTGTTGGTAGAGACGACGATATCGTCCAAGTAGACAACCACAAACTTATCCGATACTCCTTGAATAGTTGGTTCATAAGAGTACGAATGTGGTGGAGCATTGGTTAAGCGAAAGGCATCACCAAGAACTCAAACGCTCCATACCTGGTCACACAGTAGTCTTAAACCGTCACCTTCAACAATCCGCACTTTGCCAATACCCGACCAAGGTCGAGTTTCGAAAATACATTGCTTTGCCCAGTTGATCGAACAGTCCGCAATAAGAGGAGGATGGGATATTTGTTCTTCACGATCACCTTGTTCGGGCTCGATAATCGACGCATAGTCGGAGACTCCCATCTTGTTTCTTCTGGAAGAGAACTGGAGCTCCGAATGGTGCTTTGGAACTACGAATGAGACCACCGCTTAGCGCTTCATCTAACTGCTTTCTGAGTTCTGCCAACTCAGGAGGGGGCATGCGGTATGGTGGTCTCGCTGGAGGCTTCACTCCTGGTTCCAGCTCAATAAGATGATCCACGCCTCTACGTGGAGGCAGAATTTTCGGCAACTCAGGTGGCATAACATCTTCGAACTCCTTCAGGACATTTGCCACCACAGCAGGTTCTTTACGGGCCTCCCCATCGAGTGCTTCAAGCTTCATCGCAGCCACAAAGGTTAACTCTCCTTTGCGTATGCCCTTCTTGATTCTGCTGGCGCCGATAGGCTGGGATCACGGGTTCCTCTTCGAGTGACGAAACCACACGGGGTTGTCACTTCCCATTAGACAAATGGAGTCTAGGAACAACATCGGCACCAACTTTTGCATGCATGAACTCCATTCCAAGAATCACTTGGAAGTCATCCAAGGGCACTGCCATCATGTTTGTGTGCCCACTCCATGATCCGATCTTGATGGAGACTCCCTTTGCTAACCCAGAGATTCGCTTAGCCTCCGAGTTAACCGCCTTCATCCGACTTGGGTTCTTCTCTAAGATTAACCCAAGCCGCTTTGCTTCACGGTCGGCGATGAAGTTGTGGGTAGCACCTGTGTCCACCATTGCTCGGGTGGTTTGGCCATTGAGTCTAATGTTTACGTACATCAACTCACTGCTCCCTGCTTTTTGTTGCTTTGGCTTCAGGTTCTCCCCCACTTGACCCCGCAAGGCATTCAGCAAACGCATCGCACCCATTCGGGTCCTTGCGACTTTTCATCGCCGCCGCTTGCCCAATTGAAGCTACTCGAGGCGAGGGCGGCTTGCCCTTGTCGGCTTAGGAGTTTTGATGGAAGCGCACAAGGCATTGAGTGCTGTTTTTGTAAGGGCAGTCCCATACACTGTGTGGTCCTCCACACAAGAAACATTTCAAGGTTTTGAGGTCCTGCTGCTTGAGTTCGGCCCCTTATGGAAACCCTTCTTCTTTTGGTCACCCCTAGGTTCGTTCCTAGGAGGGTGCCTTGGTTGGTGATTTCCCGTGGACTGCTTCTTCTTCCTCGGGTCCTCTGAAGAAGCAAAGTCGGTAAGCCTTTCTGCGGCTGCAATTGCTCCGCCAAATCGGTGACATTCCGTCGATGAAGTTCCTGTTGAGCCCATGGCTTCAGGCCATCAAGAAAGCTGAACAGCTTATCTTTTTCAGACATATCTTGAATGTCCAACATTAGAGCAGAAAATTGCTTCACATAGTCCCGAATTGAAGTCGTTTGATGGAGTTGCCTCAACTTCCTCCTTGCGACGAACTCCGTGTTCTCGGGTAGGAATTGAGTTCTCAACTCCCGCTTCAAGTCGTCCCATGTGTCCACTCGACACCGACCTTGCTGAATCTCTTCCCAACGGGTTCTCCACCAAAGCTTTGCATCACCGTTCGATACATTGTCGCTATCGAAACTTTGGTGTCCTCAGAGTCTGGCCTCGTAGCTCGAAAATACTGCTCCATATCAAACAGGAAATTCTCAAGCTCCTTCGCATCCCTAGCACCCCCATAACAGTGTGGGTCGGGTGCCCTGAAGCTTTGTGTTGGCGCAACGCGGGTGTTGCCTCCGCCCGCATTCAACGCCCTTGTGAGCATTGCCACTTTGGAAGTGAGTTCCGTCACCATTTCCTGCAAGTGTTGCACGGAGTCCTTTGTGTCATCCGACAGTCGGTCGACTAAGGCTTCAACCTTGTCGATCCTGGATTCAGCTTCTTCTTGCGAGCTCTCTACGCCAAGAAGCCTATTTTGGCCTTGGTAGAGTTCATCCAAGCTCGCTTCAAGGACATCCATGCGGGTTTCCACCGCTATGACCCTTTCTCTATGGGTCTTTCTTCCGGTTGGCGCACTGCAGTTGCGCCTCCTCCGCTGTGGCGAGCAGCTGCTTCTTCGTTCCTCATGCTCACCGCCCGCTCCTCATGAGCGGCTCTGCAGCGTGAGAGCGAGTTTGCACATGCAGCCCTCTGTAGGCGCTGGGGCAACATTCCGCTTGCCCCATCTCGCTTTCGATTCACCACGCTGCTTTAGCCATGGCGAGATTACGAAATTCCTTCGCCATTTGCTTGCTCAAATTGCTTGCCTGCTCGATACCACAATGTCACGCACTTAGCAAGAATTGCCTAAGTGGTGAGGCACCCTCGCGCAAGCCACCGACTTAGCTGAAATTTGCCTAAGTCAAGAATCGCCTTTGCGCCCACTTCGATCGGACTTAGCTTGGATTGCCTAAGTCTTGAGGCGCCCTGCGACATACGCTGGCGTCAAAAAGGGTCACCAACTGCAACCTCGTGCAGTCTGTAGGACTGTAAAAAGAGAAGTTGATTAGTTGTTGGAGCAGCGGCGGACAAGTCCCGACGTCTCGCGAAGAGGGAAGCTTTACAAGCAATTGAGCGAGCACTTGGTGTGCAAGAAAGTAGAGAAAGAGAGGAGGAAAACAAGGACTTTAGAGGGGTGAATGAGCAGCTGCAAGTCCGCAAACAACTACTCCCCAAGTGCTTGGGCGCGAGGCAGTTTCCGCCAAGTGACGTGCAAACTTGTGAAAATGTTCAACGCCTGACAACATACACGAAGCCCCATCCAGCCATGTGCCACCCGAGTGGTTCCAAGGGCTGAGATGGTGACAAAAATTTCCATGGCGCGCTGCTGCGAGAAATCAGCCAGCGACGCACTAAAACGAGCTTTGTTTTTGGATTTACGGGCGGCATCACGCGAGCGATCGTTACTGCTGCGCTGCATTTGCTGTTTTTCTGTAGTTTTACAAGGAAAAACACACCAAAACATGGCAAAACAGGCTGCCAAGGGTATGTACAAGCATGGGCAAGCGACGAACGGAACGTTGAACGAAGTTGCTGCGGGTGTGCGACGACCGTTCGTGACATCCCCCAGAAAACGCTATGAGATAACGCCAGGAATTAGGCATCACTTGCGACGGCGAGATTCGCCACAGGGAAAGGCAAGAGACAATGACGGGATGTAGAGGAAAGTGAAGACCAGCCTCGAGAGCATCGCGAGTAAGGGCGAAGCCCCGGGGAACGGGATCATAGGCCCGTTGCCCCGCCTCCGGCGCTGTTAGGATGAACTCCTCCGGAATACTAAAGCGCCTCCGGAGGATGCCTAGAGAGGAATCAATCAGGGTAGAATCTTCGTCGTGCGGCCACATTAGGGCCTCCAGTGCACGCGATGCCTCCTCATCGGACGAACGGTTCGAAAGGGAGGAAGGTGAAGGATTCGAAGCACGAGTAGAAGTGGGAGGCAAGGGAGGGGAAGAAGTTGAGGGGGAAGCAGCGGGAGGAGAAGTCATTTTTACTGACCTACGGAGAGGAAGGTCGACTGAAGCACAGCGAAGGATGAAGGATCGGAAGAAGGAGGCGACAGGGCTCGAGGCAGGGAATCCCAATGGGGAAAAGCTATAGGGAACCAAAACTTGCCCCATTTAAAGAGGGACGAGCTCCGCCTTTTCGTCTCCCAGAGTGAATGACAGCATATTGCCGCGCGTACCGCCCACCCCCTTTCGCATCGGGCAGTCCAAGCGACGACACGACATTAATGGCGAGATGACTTGCAAGCCACCCATACGGATGACTGGGGCGGCGTACACCGTCCCCTCGATTCCCGTGGCCACGCATAGGTGGATAGTTTTGAAATAGCTCAAGCACCACGGGACACCCAGCGACCTCCTCAGCAGCCCAAGTACCGCGACGCACTTAACGGTCTTCGGTCTTGGCGGTGCGACGACGATTCTATCCCGGCGGCACTGGTCTTCTTGGTCTTGAGCGGTTGCTTGACCACCTATGTATCCCGAACGGCGGTTCGGCTCACTGGGTCTTGAGCGGCTGCTCGACCAGTTCTATCCCGGGCGGCAGCTCGGTCTTCTCGGTATTGAGCGGCTGCTCGACCAGTTCTATCCCGGGCGGCAGCTCGGTCTTCTCGGTCTTGAGCGGCTGCTCGACCACCTATGTATCCCGAACGCGGTTCGGCTCACTCGGTCTTGAGCGTTTGCTCGACCGATTCTATCGGCGGTAGCTCGGTCTTCGGTATTGGCGGTGCTCGACCGATTCTATCGGCGGCGGCTGGTCTTCGGTCTTGGCGTTTGCTCGACCACCTATGTATCCCGAACGGCGGTTCGCTCATCGGTCTTGGCGGTTTGCTCGACGATTTATCTATCGGCGGCGGCTTCGGTCTTCTCGGTCTTGGCGGCCGCTCGACCACCTATGTATCCCGAATGGCGGTTCGGCTCATTGGGTCTTGGCGGTGCTCGACGATTCTATCCCGGCGGCGGCTGGTCTTCGGTATTAGCGGTGCTCGACCACCTATGTATCCCGAACGACGGTTCGCTCATCGGGTCTTGGCGGTGCTCGACCGATTCTATCGGGCGGCGGCTCGGTCTTCTCGGTATTGAGCGGCTACTCGACCACCTATGTATCCCGAATGGCGGTTCGGCTCACTTTGGTCTTGAGCGGTTTGCTCGACCGATTCTATCCCGGCGGCTTCGGTCTTCTCGGTATTGGCGGTTTGCTCGACCGTCTATGTATCCCGAACGCGGTTCGGCTCATCTGGTCTTGGCGTTGCCGCTCGACCGATTCTATCCCGGCGGCGGCTGGTCTTCTCGTATTGAGCGGTACGCCGACTAGTTCTATCCCGGCGGCTCGGTCTTCTCGGTCTTGAGCGGTTGCTCGACCACCTATGTATCCCGAATGGCGGTTCGGCTCACTGGGTCTTGAGCGGCTGCTCGACCAGTTCTATCCCGGGCGGCAGCTCGGTCTTCTCGGTATTGAGCGGCTGTTCGACCACCTATGTATCCTGAACGGCGATTCGACCCTCCGTATCACGCAGAAGGGGCTTTTTTTCGAGGGGGGCAATGTTATGGGTATTGAATGCGACGCGACGCCAGCTCCTGCGGACCCTGTTTTTACAACATCATAGCCCCTTCTGCTTCCCGCTGTGGCCGAGCTGTGGCTGAGCCCGACCCCCAGGCGTAGCGGCTGTGGGTATTAAATGCGACGTGACGCCAGCCTCGGGGGATTCCGCCTCGATGACGTCGCAGCCACTCCTCTTTGCCGCTGTGGCGAAGGTCGAACCCCAGACGGCACCTTCCTCTGCCAACCCTCAGGTCCGCGCCAGGGTCAATCACGGCCTCAGCTTGCAGAGTCAGGTCCGTACACCGCCCTCAGACGCAACCGGAGACCCATCACTCTCCCGATCTATATAAGCCAGGGAGGAAGGGGAACACAAGGGGACAGGCTCGCAATCCTAGACTTCCGTTATTCTCTCTCTAATTCTAACGAGGTAAAAGACTTGTCTTCCACCGGGAAGAGCTGACTTGAGCGTCGGAGGGGTCGGGCGGAGTACGATCCGACCCGCCTTCGTGCAGTGACAGGACCAGGCGACACATGTCTTCCCTCGACCAGGGACGTTGTCGGAAAGCCGCGGTCTCGACTGGCCCGAATCCAACCGCGACGACCTCGGAACCTCGAAGCTACAACCACCCATTCCCCGATCACGGTAAAAAGTTGTTTTTCATAACAATATCGGCTCGTTAGGAGACAGCAAGGCGGTGGCATGTTGCTGCCGTGGCCTTGGCAGACCCAACGCCATATGACCCACACGTGGAAACAGAGGCAAGCATCTCGTGTTCCTCACGTTGCTCTCGGAGCTGGTTTCCCAGAGACATCGGTTATCTCCCGTCGCCCCCCATCAGCCACTAGAGCTAGCGAAAGGTCACCGCCCCCATGCGAGGACGGGCGGGCGGTACGTGAAAACCATGCAGTAGTGCAACCCTCGCGTACCTGCAGCCACTGCGGGCATCGAAGGGCCGTGGCCTCTTCGAGCCCCCAGGGAAGGCTTCCATTTGTCGGTAGCGATGAGAGCTCACGGCCCTTCGTTGCCCCCGCGGAAGGCTACCATTTGTCGAGTAGCGATGCGAGCTCACGGCCCTTCGTTGCCCCCACGGAAGGCTTTTCCTTTGTCTGTCGGCTCCTCAAAGAATATTAGAGTTCTGAGGTGCAAGCGACGTTGTGAAACATGACAAGATATATCACGTATCCTACTCTCTTCTCTGCTGGTGGTCAGGTGGCACCCAGTTTAGTGATGGAGAATTATGACATCTGGAATCAGGATGATTAGCATATCGTTTGAAGGATTTTGAAGCCAACTTGGATCCATGGCGTTCAATTAAATGAAAGATTCCATTATAGCTTTCTTACTGCTGCGTTCCACTTGGTAGGATAAAGAAGGGAGGAGTTTTGTAGCCCAGTTCGACAGCATTTAGAACAATAGTAGTGCATTGGCCGTGTCGTACCCCATCTTCTCCAGATTGGGCACCACGGCAAGCTGGATCATCGGCGGCGGCCCGCAGGCGAGCACGAGCGTGTCGTCGGAGCCGCCCACCGGAATGTGCCCCCGCAGAATGCTCTCGGTGACGCGCCCCGTGCTGTACCGCCACCGCTCGCCCTGCTTCACCTCGCTGATCACGTACCACGCCTTGAGCTGCGCCGGGTGCTCCCTCGCCCAGCCGTCGAGCTCCTCCCGCAGCAGTATGTCCTCCGCCGTCCGGTTCGCGTACACCAGGTGCATCTCGGTGTGGTCTTCCGGGTCCTGCAGCGCCGCCCGGATCACCTGGTACACCGGCGTGATCCCGGTCCCGCCGGCGATCATCGCGAGCCGCTTCGCGATCCTCGGCTTGCCTCGGACGAGGAAGTTGCCTCGGCCGGTGTACTCGATGTGGCCGAACGGTCCCTTGACGTCGAGGGTGGAGCCGACCGGCAGCGATTCCAAGTGCTGGGACATGAGGCCGCCATCGGGGAATCTGGCGTTCTCGCCCTTGAAGTAGACCTTCATCAGGAGCTCGAAGTGGCCGACCTCGTCGACGGAGCTCGTGGGCGTGTACGGCCGCATGCAGAGCTTGTCGTCGATGGTGGCGTAGAGGAAGATGTGCTTCCCGACGGGGAGGCCCAGCACTTGGTCCGCTGAGGGGAGCGCGAAGCGGAAGAGGCGAACGTCGCGCGATGCGGCCATCCTCGACACGAGCTTGCACTGCACCTTCTCATGGGGGCTAACGAGAGCCAGGGGCCTCGAGACCTCGCGGATGGTGGCACGAAGGGAGGCCTCGAAGGTATTACCCGAGGGCGCGAGCTCGCCAATGCGGTAGGTTTCGAGGAGGGCCCTTGCCCTGTCGGAGTGGATGGCGTCGAACTCCTCGGTGCAGTCGCTGCCAGCATTGACGAGGATGCTGTCGGCGCCGCCGGGGTGGTCCTCGATGAAGGCGGTGCAGTCGTAGACGTGGCCATGAACGACGATCCAGGCGGAGGCGGCGGACGCGTGTTCGCGCACCTCGGACATGGCGTACCGCCTGATGGAGGTGCTCATGAAGGGGGTGACGACGCTCTTCTTCATCGACGCCACCTCCGACGTCTCAAGGTGCTTCTGCCGCGCCATCCACCCGCCCGACTGGCTCCCGGGCTGCGTTGGGTGCTCGAACATCAGCCACATCTCGTCCTGCTGGTGCCGGCGCACGTTCACCTTCACCTTGAACCAGCAGTTGTTCATCATCCCCTGCACCACCACCAACTGAGAACCAAAGCCAATCGACCACCAACTCGAGAGCGAGAACGATTTACCATGACGTTCCAGATGAGCTTCTCGGGCTGAGTGTTGAGGGACTCATCCCACGCCCGGACCGCCACCTCCTTGGCGCCGAGCAGGTCCATCACCTCCACTGCCACGGACCAGAAGCACCAGCACCAGTACTTGCCGAACTTGTTGGGCTTCTCGGGGTGGTGGAGCGCGCACGGCAGCCACGTCTCCCCACCGTCGCAGGTTATCTCGACTCGTGTCACCTTCCTTCCGCCACCTGTTCGACACAAACCAGAGGATACTAAGCTCTTTCCGGGGACTCTATCCACCATGACGCCCGATGAAAGCTTTGCTTCTCGCCATCCAGTCAGGTTGTGACCTCTGATGACTTGGATAGAATGCCCACAATGCACATTTATGTCACCTTGCATCATCTTCTTTTATTATGATTTCCTCATCACAAGATGCAAGGTCGGGTGGGAAACCAAACTGCCGAATGTGACAATGTCATAAATGCAGGACGTAGCATAGGAGACAGTACATTTAAAGAACGATGTCTCGTAGATGATGCCATCTTCTGACAAAATATGACATCACGATCTGTGTATATCGGACAGATAAAAACCGACACGGGCTAGTAAATTACATGACGATATATCCAACTAAGAATGGGCATAGCCAATTAATAAACGTGGAAATCAGTATATCAACATGCAAACTTACCAGAGTAGGCATAACCTCTCATCAAGTAGGGCCTTTGGATCGTAGAGGCGTCGACGAGAAGCATCTCGTCGTGGGCTGGCGTGATGATCACCGAGTTGATGTTGAGCTCGTTGATGATATATTCCGGCTTGTACCACCAAGCTGCGGAAAAATAATAATGTCAGTCATTTATCGGGATGATTTGTATGGGTAGATAATGGCGATCCCATACCTTCGGCGTCAGCGAGCTCCTCATCAACGTGAGAGGGAAGGACGCGGTTGTCCTTATAATGGTAATAGCTGTTGGACTCTTGCGGTGCGACGATGATGCGCCTGAGCCACTTTACCATTCGGCCACCGATGAAGCCCGGGATGATGATGCGCACCGGGAATCCGTGGTCCGGCTTAAGCAGCTCGCCGTTCTGCATGTAGGCGAGCATGACGTCTCTCGACGCGTCCATGGCCGCTTCACGCCCGAGGCTTGTCCCGTACTTGGAACCGCCGCCGCCGCCAGGGAGGTCCTCCGCGCCCTCAAAGCACACGAAGAGGACGCCGTCCTTGCGGTCCCTGATGCCGCACCGGCGGAGCACGTCCCGGAGCCGGGCGCCGCGCCACACCGCGGTGGATATGGCTGCCGGGCCCCAGTTGAACCCCATGGTCTGGCGCACCATGTTCTGCTCCTTGCGCCGGTTCCCGGCGCAAACCAAGGTGACCGGGATCTCGACCGGGGGGAAGTCACGGACCAGCTCGTCCATGGTGAGCCGGACCGGTCGCTTCACCAGGCCGGTGACCTCCACCGTCCAAGTCCCCCAGTCGGCCCTGGGGACGGCCCCGTGGTTCCGGACGTAGTGGAGCGGGACCGGGGTGATGAACCCGTGGTGCATGAGCTGGCCCAGCGGTGGCTCGCAGTTGAGGGGATGCTTCCCGGTAAGCCGGATCAGGGAGGGGCTACGCTCCACCCAGCTGTCGGCGGTACCCTCGTCCCTCGGGTCACGCACCGCCGGCTCCGCCTCTGCCATACTTTTTTTTCCAGCCTGCCACCTCCTCATCCTCGTCCTCGTCCACGTCCTCGTCCTCGTCGTCCAGGCCGCCGTAGCACCGTACTTGCTCCTTGGATGAGGCGAGGGGGAGGAGAGGAGGGAAGCTGCAGCCGCGCACCCGGGAGCTGGTAAGGTGAGGGGCGACAGACGCCTTGCCAAACCGTCGGTTGTCGATAGACGCCGCCTTGGCGGGAGTAAGCATTTAGAAAACAAGAGGAGCTTCAACTCTTCTGTTAGCAAGCACGAGAGGGAAATGGAGACGGTTTACATACATATTAATAGAACCCATCGGGGAAGAAGGGAGACACGGTAGCGGAGGAAGGGAGAAGGGTAATTGGATCGACCCCATATATCCACGATGCTTTCATCACAGAGGTGTGAAGCGGGCGACGCTCATGGCGGCGCTCGCGGTCTGGAAAACGGTGATTCGTGTTTAGAGTGCGCAACAAAGGCTTAGGCCCCGCCAAAGTAAACACACGGGTTTTGTGAATCCCAGAATATATATATTAGAAGCTATCAATAAAATATATTTTATTGATACCCATTTGTTTGTTCCAATTTAAAACTGGACCGACATATTTTACTATTAAAAAACCATTTAGATTAAAAAAAAGTTTGATGTACTATTTCTGCAATGGTATGGCAAAATCATCATACTATCATAGTGGAATTTTCACATTCATTCAAGGTAATAAATTAGAAGTGAGATAATCAATCCTAGGATGTTATTATGTTGTGATTTCCTACTACATAACAAATTATAATTAATTATTGAGAAATAAATTTTGTAAGTTGAAAGCTCAAAATGCAGGAAAAGAGGTAAATTTATTCCCAGTAGTAAAATGAACAAAATTTTAATATAAATATAACCTGGCTCAAGTCCTGACTATGTTAAAACGAACATTTATTTGCTTATCATAAACAGGAGCAAGTTTATCTTCCCAAAATATTAGTGTCCTGAAATGCCTCTAAACAAATAAGGCCTTTAATTTCATCTTCGATATTGATTAATAGGAGGATACCTTCGACATAATTCCATATATAATTTACTTGTTTTTGCATGTACAATAGAAAATTATGTTTGAGTTTTGTTAGTAGGCAGATACTCTGATGTGACCTAAGCCAGTTAAGACTGGTCTAGCCATGAAATAGTTGTACCTGGAAATATCCAGCTAGACCTCAGTTCCTAATATCTGGGGGAAGATAAAATCACCAATCTTCAAAGAAGACAAATTAAGGAATCAAATGGAGGCACAATTCCTGTAACAATGCATCGATTTCCTAGTCAGTGGTTTGATTATCTTGTGTAGCTTGTTTGACATGGAGCATCAGTTTCTTTATACAATGCATCACAGAGGTGACATCTGCCTGCAATTACATGCCTGAGGTATGTCTTAATGTATTCCATATTCTTTGTTTGTGTGCTGGTATCTTGGAGATGTAAGCTCTGTTTCTTTCTGGTGGATTTCAAACCAGTGCAGTCTTTGAGTTCAGAGGGTGGCTAATGCTGAGATGTCATTTTGTGGCCCTGACCTTCATTTCCTTTGGAACATTGGTGATGATGTTCACAGTGCAACTATTTATGTGGCATTTATCCTTCTTGTCAACAGAAGTTGGTAGCTTCGATACAAATCTTTCTATGGACATGTTGGGTGGAAAGGATCTGATGACTAATTTGCCGGAAGTTATTTTGTATGCTTCAGTTCTTTGGCAGTCTTCCCATCTGCATTTCAGATTTCCTGTCTGCTAATGCAGGCAGGTTGCCACACTGGATAGAACGAGGTTTGCCATTTGCTTCAATTAAGGAATGGAAGCTGCATTTATCAGAGAATTAGCTCTCTCCAAAGACTCAAGACATGTTGGAAACATATCTGTGGTTCATGAAGAGGTGTGCTCCTGCCATGTTTTTGCTCCTTGATTTATCTTGATTTTACAAGGTACAGCATCTCAAGTTTTGTTGTGTTGGTTGTAATTGGAGTTGTATCATGCTGATCATATTCTTAGTGTATTATTATGGTGATTGTTGCTTCAATGCAAAATCATGTTTGATTGAGCATTTTGAGTGTGTGTCTTTTATGTTGTGATTGTGATGAATCATCAGCCCTTGTTTGTTGTCACTACAGAAAATTGGATGGTGCCCAACCCTGAGCTCTTATTTCATGTTTAGCAGGATAATGATGATGCAATGTATCAGAAAATTGGATACCATTTACAGCACATCATCTCTTGGTTGATGCCCAATGCTGAACTCTTTTTTCATGATCTTCAATTCCATGAGTTTGTTTAGCATCTTAATACCTAAGTTATTATTTTTCAGTGCACATTTTATGCAATCTATTATTGATTTTTTTTTCTGCATTAATGTCATTTGTTCCATCTAAGTACTGAAATGGTGCATTTACAATGGCAAGTTAGCTCTCTACAGTTATCACTTATGAAGGTGTACATGTTGGAAATGTACTTCTCACCCAAGTAAAGCTTGTTTCAACTTTCCTTTGGCAACCTCACCAACACAGGGTCTACTTGAGCTTGGTTCATTGCTCATCAATAAAATGATCCAACTGTATCTCAAATCTAAAATCCTATCTTTTTTTTTTCTTTATAACGGTTAAACGATGATGATGATGAGATCTAATCTTAAGACATTGCTATCAATAGTCAATGTATATATGCTAGTCGATGTCATCCCAAAGGATTTATTGGGTCGTCGTCTTGAGCCTTTAACCTTTGATAGATTGAATTTAGATAGAAATTTGACAAAGATTAATGTGTTGTTTGTATTAATAAAGTTCTAATTGTTAAATTATATATTAGATTGTATAATTAAAACTAAGATCGAAGTTGTTAGGGAAAAATATTATTGATATCTTGATCAGTCGAACGTGATTCAAACCCATAATGTAAGAATATTCAAAAGATCTCTAAGGTAGAAATATAGTTCTCCCAAGATGGACCTAAGGTGGCTCTGAAATGTTTGAGTTCCTTAAGTTTTGAGACACCACCTTTATGAAGACCAGGGTTATGAGATAATTTTTGATTTGATTTTTCCAACGCTCAAGTTAATATTTACGGTTTCTGAATATTGGTTAAAATAGTTTTCCTTAAGGAGTTTTTTTTAATAAGTTTTTATACCTCGAAGGAGGAGAGTATAATTTTTTATTTTTTATATTTTTTAATCATAAAAGAAGAGAAAGAAGTTTATGTTTCACTTCCATGTTATAATAAATCTCTGTTATGACTCTAGCCAGATGAGGATGACATGATATATGTTTTACATGATGGTCATAGGTCAACTATTAATAAATTTTCTATTAAATATAAAGTTATAGTCCTTTATCATGATCCTTCGATTAACTTTTGAAGAGTTAGAAATTTAATTAAAATACTAATTAAATATAACCATAATGGTTGGAATACTTTAAATCGTAACAGTAGTCAAACCCAAACATATGACATTGTGGTTTGGTTTGGTCCATGCCATCTGTTCTGCATGTATAAACCGGACCAAATCAAACCGCGCATCCGAAGCAAGACTGAGAGGTGCGGCTTGCCATAACGAGCCTACGTGCCCAGTTAGTTGTGCCCAAGCCGAACGTCATCATCGCCACCACCGATTCGTAGGTTTTCCCAAGCCGAAGGAGAACGCAACAACCCGAGCGAGAGACAGAAGACAGCGCGAGACATTGCGAGCGATAGCAGAAGCGCACACAACGAAGAAAAGAGAGCGAGCGTAGAAGCGTAGAGATCGACAGAGAACGCGACCAATAAACCAAGCAGTTGCCCCCTTTCGATCCCTCCTCCTCCTCTTAGAGAGATCAGAGAGAATTCCTTCCTCGCTGACGCCGCCGAACCGATCGAATCGGCCGGGAGTTGGTAGAAAACATCCTCCTGCCGTAAGGATTTCTTCTCCGTTCTCTTCTACTTCTGGGGGCATCAATCTGATGTCCGGTAGGGTTTGAGTGCACCCTAAGTTTTCGCCCCTTTGTTTTCTTGCCCTCTTTCCCATTTTTCTTTTCAGTCCCTCTGTTCAGAGTTTAGGGTTTGCCGTTCTTGATTCGGCGCTGTCTTTTGGGCTTTTGGCCGTCAGTATGGATGATTGCCTCTTCTTGATCGTTAGGGTTCTTCCCTTCTTGTGGTTCGTTTGAAGGGTTTTTGGAGGCGATCCCTGCCTGGATATTGGTCATAGTGGCATCCCATGGGTGTTTGAAGCGTATATATCTTGGCCGTTTCGCCAGGACTCGGCGTTGAAGCTTAAGCATTCGCGTGGAGGGTTTTTGTGCGGTTTACAATCTCAGGCAGACGCACTAATTGTCGCTCTTGGTGACGCTTATTACAAATTTTGGACCTTTCTGGATAACTGCATTGAAGCTGTAGTATTCGCATTTATCGGGAGAGGGCTTTGTATGCGCTTAAAGTTTCCAACAGAGTAAAATCTTGCTCTTAGTGATGCTAATTTAGCCGAGATATTTGAAATTTGCAAACATTGGTTCTCTTGAAAGAACTGGGTTTCAAGCTTAAGCATTAGTGCAGTTTAAAGTTTTTGGTAGACTAAATCTTGCCCCTGAGATGACCGCTAATTTTGTGCCCATGGTGGCGACTTGAAGCCAAGGGTTGGTTCGCCTTTTGGAAGTAGTATGCTGGACTTATTCTGATAGCATATCTTGTACAGGAAAATGAGTTTCGTTTGATTATAGATTGGATCCAAAGGTAGAAGGTTTTAACTGTATATAGATAATGGTCTGGACTGAAAATGGACCGAGGTGAGCTGGCATTGGTGCCACAGTGGTACAAATTTCCAAACGGGAGCACTCCCAACAATGCCCCGCAATCCAACTCTTCCAAACGTTCCGGTAGTTCTTATTCCACATGACTGTTACCTTTATTGCAGTTGTTTCATAATGATCTTTCCTGTTAACATATTTCTTTTATTCCTGCTGGTGAAAATGGTGTAGGGCTTGGTTCGAGAGATAAATTACTTGGCGACCAAGACAGGTACTTGCTAAGGAGTTTGAGCTCTAATGGTTCTGCAATTCATGATAAAGGCAGCTCTGGTAAATCACAGGCTTACAGTAGTTTCAGAAGGTCTCGAGATAGAAACCAGGAAAAGGATTTTGATTCCCGTGAGAGGGAAAACAAGTCAGTTTTTGTTGATAATGGTTTCGATCATCATGATTCGTTTCTTGGAGTTGGGGCTGAAAAAGATGCCTTGAGGCGATCCCAGTCCATGATAGCTGGAAGGCAAGTCAACACCTGGCCTAAAAAACTTGGAAGTGGTGGAAATAATGTTGTTCCTTCTGTGGGAACTGTAACTGGCAGCATTAGTAAAACCTCGTTTGAGAAAGACTTTCCGTCTCTTCGAGCTGAAGGGAAGCATGGTTTTTCAGACACAGGTGATGTATCACCCCTTGGCCTTAGAACTGCTGTTCAGAGTCTTCCCGTTGTTTCTCCGGTCATATTTGGAACTTCAGCCCTGGCAGAAGTACCAGTAAAAGTTGAAACTAATGGCACTGTAATCTCACCTGTCCTACAAGCTGCTCCCACATGTCAGGCATCTGCAGCAGGAATTACAATGTCAGGGTTAAACATGGCAGAAGCATTGGCTCAGGCACCATCCCAAGTTGGTAACACTCAGGTAAATTATAGAATAAGATAGTGATTTCTTGTTTCTTTTGCTTGGTGATTTCATTAGCACGGCATTTAGTTTCTTTCTTTAATTGTTTCGCAGTTAACTGTTGACACTCAGAGGATTGAGGAACTTGCTCTTAAAAAGTGCAAGCAACTAATACCCATGACGCCTTCGATGCCTAAAGCCTTGGTATGATAACTTCCTTTTTTCTTGGCGAGACATATTTTCCTATTTTAACACTATTGCTTGAATATATTGTTGCTTTTCTTCATTTCTCATTGTTTTAACTCTCAAGTGAGATGAATATTCTTTGAGATCAGGCTTCCTGATTGACCTTAATCACAATTTTTGAAAGAGTGCTTAGCTACACGATCCTTATGTTACTTAGAAAAGTTTTTGCATATTTAATTTCGATGATAAGGTATCATTTTTTTGTTCTATCAACCATGTAAAGTAACATAAGAATTTGGATCAATATTTTAGGAATGTTTGACCATGACATATACTGGATGAAGGAGTTTGTGATGAATTCTGTAAATACAAACATTTGATAGTGATGCTGTTCCCAGCCAAGTGGTTATGTAAATGGATCTGTTGAAGAACTTAGCAGCAAGGTTTGTAGATCCCACCATGGCTATTCTGAAGTTGGTTATCAAGTGGATATGTAAAAGTAGAAGTGGGACTTGTCTATTTACTTTTGCTCCACCAGAGCCGATTCTAAAACATCCCGATAGCGAAGAATTTGGAATCATAAAACTTGGTCTGAATTAGCTGAGTCCAATGACCCTTTGATGATTGCATGTGTTTGACCAAGTTGGTTGGTTTTGATCAATTTTGGCTGTACTAGGATGGTTTTCAACCATTTTTAGTTCCAGTTCCAATTGCTTTCAGGATGATTCTGGCCAACATAAGGGTGACTAACAAAGACCTATCCTTGGTCCAATCTAGACTCTTTGATCAAATTGTCCCAATCCTGATCCCAAATTCTAGCATTGATTCCAGTTCAAATTATAGATTAATGAACCTTGTTGAAAGTCAGCTGGCATGTGGAACATAAATTATATTGGTTTCAGTTTAGCTCATGCAACTAGACAGCTATCTTCCAAATTACTCCCGAGGCTGGAATGAGTCTAGAATGTAAGTGTAAGTTGGAAGAATTAAATTCGCAATATAGATCCTCAACTTATGCAATGCATTTGATTCCTCTTATTATTAGCCAATTTTTCACTAATTTTTTTAAATTTAGAGTGGAACTTCTGTAACTTCCCATCTACTGAGGTGTCTTTTATCAATTGCATTTTGGTATACATGCTCTGGATATTCATTGTTTTGGCTTAATTCTTGAAAGCACTATGCCAAATTATTTCACATAATTGTGACAAGATCATTAATTTTGGTATTAGACTAGTAATAACTAGTGCCAACATACTTGTTGTGTACTGGCCTGTAGATATAAAAGAAAAAGAGAAAAACTGTTGTAGTGCAGGGGACAAAAGGAGAGAGGGAGATATTATACCACTTCCTATTCTTCCTCTTTCTTTCCTTCCTCTCAATACCTTTCCTCTATTCTACTTCTTCCTTTGCTGTATTTTCTTTTTCTATCATGCAATTTGTGACTACAACTCCTTTTCATTTTGTGACTTACAACTGCCTTTCAAACCGTAAACTGATATACAAACTTCAATTGGTAGGGTATTCAATATACCAACTTGATCCAACTTAATATTTCAGCAGTTTGACTTATCTTTGAGCAAATTTGGTCGCTCAATAGTTTGCTGGCAGGGTGGTTTCTAAATTGATCCTCACTGACAGAGATATTTTGTTACTGGGCAGGATACTAGGAGTTTTTTCTTTTTGTTTTTTTTATAGTGATCCCATCTATTTCTAGCAGTCATTTAAAAAGCGCTAAGGTCTAAAATTGTCCGAGGCGCTAGGCGCTCGCCCAGGCGCTAGCCCGAGCGAAGCGAGATACTAAAATATAAAAATATATAAATATAATTTAAAAATATAATTATTTAAATAAAAATATATTATTAAATTAAAAAATCTAAGGAAAAAATATTTATTAATTTAATAAATAAATATACTGTTAACAATAATTTCAAATAAATAAAAATTAATAGTATTAAATTCAAAATAATATATTATTAATTTAATAAATAAAGAAATTATGTTAACAGTATATTGTTAACACTTAACAGTATACTATTAACACTTGTTAACAGTATACTGTCCAAGGCTCGAAGCAGAAGGAAAGAAGGAAGACTGAGCTTGTCGACAGTGGCAACGACAGCGGTGGGAGCGGCGAGCGACGGCGACAGCTCGAGCGGGTACGACGTGCGACGGTAGTAGTTGGAGCGGGTGCGGCGTGCGACCGCGACAGCTGGAGCGGGTGCGGCGAGCGACGGCAGGCGCGGGAGCGACGAGCGATGATGGGAGCGGAAGCGACGAGCGACGGCGAGAGCAGGAAGCGACAGCGGGAGCAACGAGCGACAGCAGAGGCCAATCGCGGGGTTAGGGTTGGGGAAAGAGGCTGTTATCGGTGATTTAGTTGGTTCAATCGAACCAACTAAATCATCGGAGATCGAACCAAAACTAAAATTCTGGTTCGATCGCCCGGTTTAACCCGGGAACTCGCCCGAAACGCCCAACGCCTGGGATCGGCGAGCGCCCAGGCGGCGCCTCTTTGAAGAGCGCCGCCTGGAAGTCAAGCGAGGCGCTCGGGCCTCGCCTCGCCTCGAGCGAGCGCCCAGGCGGCGCCTCTTTGAAGCGTGTCGCCTGGAAGTCAAGCGAGGCGCTCGGGCCTCGCCTCGCCTCGGGCGAGCGCCTTTTTTAATCATTGATTTTTAGAAACTTGTTTTATGTACCTAAGAAGTGAAAGTTGTTCTTCACTTCACCTTTTTGTTTTGACTTTCACATGGGATTCCATATTTCTAAAGCTTTCCAAAATTTTTGTATCATGTTGATTAATTAATTTCGATGCATTTCCAATAGCTCCATTTTTCATGTCTAACCATGACTTGATTGGAAAATCTTGAATTGCTTCATATTACAATGCATGACCAAGGTGATACATAGTGATTGATGCTAGTTTGTACTGATTTGCATCACTGCCTACTGGAATGCTAATAGGATATTACTCCTAATTGGGGTTTTCTACAATTTAAGGAGGAGAATAAGCCTACAAAGAAGAACATGACAGAAGAGGGTTTGGTGATCATTCCTTGCTTCCTAATGTTTTAAAGATTTCGCCAACCCAATTTGTAACCCAAATAAGAACTCAAGATTTGGATACAACTCAAAATATGACTCTAGACTCAATAAATAATCCAAATATAAGTTAATGAAAAAAAAATATAAATGTAAAGCTAAACATGACTTGATGTAGATCTAATCAAGCAAAATAGGCTCAACTGAAAATTTAGATGGTGGGGTTGGCAATCAACAATGGATGTCATTCTGTAACAAGTATATTTGTCCTTAGAGTCAGCTTTATAAAGTTGAGGGTTTAAATATGATTTTGGAGTCATGCCCTTGATCTATACAACAATAACAACAACAAAGCTGTAAGTCCCAACTATTTGCTGTCGTCTATATGGATCTTTTGTTGCCATTGAGATATGTAAAAAACATATGTTCAGTTAAGTTTAGAGTATTTAAATATTTATTTATAGTTTATATTAAGGCCTTTTTAGTCTTGCTTAATCTAAGACCTTTAGTTTCCAAGGTTTGCCTCCATAGCTCAAGTTTATAATTAATTTCACTTAGGCTCTGATCAACTAAGACAATATCATCAGTAAATAACATATACCAAAAAGATCTATTATGTAAATGACTAGTAAGTTCATTCATTATTAATGTGAAAAGGTAGGGACTTAATGTTGATCCTTAGTTTAATCCTATGTTAATAGGAAACTCACTAGACACTCCCCCTATAGTTTTAATACTAATAATTACATTATCATACATATCTTTAATAACATCAATATAAATAGTGGATATATCTTTTTTTTCTAAAACACACCACAATAAATCTCTAGGAATCCTATCATAGGCTTTCTTTAAGTCAATAAAAAATCATATGTAAATCTTTTTTTCCTCTTTACTTTTTCGTTAATTGTCTTAATATTTAAATAGCTTCTGTGGCAGATCTTCTAGACATAAACCAAATTGATTTTTAGAAATATTTGTTTCAAGCCTTATCCTACTTTCGATAACTCTTTCCTAAAGTTTCATAATATGACTCATGATTTTAATTCCTCTATAATTTGAATAAATTTGTTTGTCATCTTTATTTTTATAAATTGACACTAGAAAACTATTCCTCCATTCATCATACATTCTTTTGAATCTCATAATTTTGTTAAATAAGTTATTCAACCAAGCTACTCCCTCGTCCCTTAAACTTTTCCAGACCTCAATAGGGATACCATCAGCTATACTATCATATCTTTCCTTTTTTCCACATGCTGAGGTATAATGTGATCGATTGCATATGTTGCTCCATGATTGAAGGTGAAAGTCATCATTGGCTCTGAAGTTGACTTAGGTTGGGTCAAAAATTGATGGATTGAAGGTTTTATTGTGGTCATCTAAGAATATTTTCAGCTTCTGAAGGCCTACTGGTGAGACTTTAATAGAATTGATTAATTAGTATTCTGGGCATGTTGTTTTAAGTTTCAACAGTCTGTTAAGATCAAACATTAAAATCTTGGTCCAATCGACATACTGGTTTGGTATCAATAACAATACTGAGTGTAGGCATGGTTAGTATCAACCAAACCAGAAGAGAAAGAGAGTAAGAGGGGAGGTAGAAAAGGAGAAGAGGAGTTGAGGCAACAGGGGCAGAGAGAGAGAGAGATGGTGTATGGGTCAATGTTGGTCAATATTGATCGGACCAACAAAGAGAGAGAGTGAGAGAGGAGGCAGAGAAGTTGGTAGAGGAGGAGGGCTTTTTGTGTGTGTGTGTGTGGAAGTGGACTTTTTTTATGAATTTTTATTTGGAAAATGTCATAGTCACTACATCTAGAATCCAAAGCATTGTGCCAGTTGGATGCTTCAATGGTTTCCAGGAGAAAAGTTTTTGCAGTGTTATTTAGTTGTTAGGTCACTTTTTTTGATGTTGGGGACCATTGTGCAGCTATCGGTCAATGTTGATCAATATGGGTCAAGATCGTGCAGCTATAACCTAGATAACAAAAGAAGTGGAGGGTTTATATATATAGAGAGAGAGATGGAATTAACCTATGTGAAAGTTTGCTTGGAAATTGTCACAGTCACTGCATCTAGAATTCTAGGCATTGTTACAGCACAATATTAAAAATGTATAATCTAAATTATCTTATATTTGGCAGTTTATTAAGACTCCTCTAGCTTATGGAAAGGAAAAAGGGACTTCCATTATAAAAGTAAATCTTTTTGAAAACAAGGGATTTGGTGATCATAATGGATAATTTGTTGGAAAGCTACAACAAATGGACAGAGATTGTGTCATCGAGGTGGTTTCAAATTGTGTATGAAGTTATCTTTAATATTATTTAATGGTGTTGCCAGATTTGATCTTTCATTTTTTAGGCTTATTAATATCACAGAAGAAATTGAGAGCTTAGTAGTAGATTAGAGGTGTCATAATAGGAAAATCTAGAAAGCAAACTAGACAAAGAGAACTGACATGAGAATGTTGTGTCAGATTCAAGTCGTACAGGATGCCCAAGTAGAGACCTGAGTGTAGGTTTTTGCACCGGTTGGTTGGAAGCAGTAAGGATTTATTGAGTATTTCCTTTTGCTTTGTCTTGAGGAAAAGTATGTCTGAGTTTCTGAGGTGATAATTGGACTAACTATATATCATTTCAATAATTGATGTTTGTTGAAGTTTAGAACATGTAGTCGCATTACATGATACATGAACTAATAATTAACAAGAATTTCTAAGATATCCATCAGGGAGAAAAGCTTTTTTACCAACATAATGCTCAGAATATAGAGAGTGAAAAAGTATAATAATATAAGGTATCTTGTCCCGCATCTAGAGAATGCATTTAGGATTTACCATTTCATTTTTGAAGTGTCTTTTTAAGTTTTTCATTTGTATGATCTTTTGGCATTTGGTCTAACAATCGGATAATTCAATGAAGCATCTAGCTTGGAACATCAAACATTGATTTATAATATGGATATGTATCTAGCGTGGACAACAAGCATTTTGAAATATCCATGTTCATAGATTGTGAAATTCATATAGTGCCACAAGACATTAGACTTCCAATATGCATCCATTGTGAGATGCAAATTGGATATGGTCAGCTAATAAGCAGAAAGAGAATTTTTCTGATTGGTTATGATAGCAGACAAGAGGTATTATGGTTTTGCAGCCCTTTCTTTTTGTTTTTCATTCCCCACCTTTTTTTTGTCTTTCTCTTCATGAAGGCAGCAACGGTTTGGTTCCTTTCTTGACTCAAATAAATTTAATTTGCTCATGACCATTTATTGCCCTCAGACTTGCAGCTCATCAGAAAAGACAAGATCAAAGATAGCGAGAGGCGGAGATTTCGGTTCTCTTGCTAAGGTTGGCCAGCAATCACACGTGAACCATACTTTCCGACCATCAGCTAGATCTGATATTGCAAAGATGGCTCAAGTGGGAAATTTTCATGTTCTTAACCGAGAGAAGAATAGCATCTCCCATGTTGCCAAAGATGGATCCGGTATTGGCAAAGTTATGGACCCCAGTGGTCTCACATCAACTGCTGCAGTTCTTCCTTCGAAGAGCCGAACTGACCAAAACTTTAAAGTGGACAACAAGAATGGTGTTTTAACTCATGTCTCCGTTGGCGAAAGAAAACTTCTTTCTCAATCAAAGAATAGGAATGATTTCTTCAATTTACTGAGGAACAAATCATTGACCAGTCCACGTGCAATTCCAGAAGCCAGCTCTACTGAGCGGACATCAAGCTTGGAGAAGGAAGTTGACAACTTGCAAATCACTTCTGTCAATGTGAGAAAGAACAGCATCCCATCAGTATTGGATTGTTCAACAGAAAATGGAAATGGTTTGAATGGAGATTCTTGTGCTTCTGATGAGTCAGAGAGTTTTGATGCCGACAATGGAGAAACCAAGCCATCTTCCGACACCATAGTTGACCCAGAAGAAGAAGCCTTCTTGCAATCTCTTGGATGGGATAAAAATGCTTGGGAGGAAGCTCTGACAGAGGAGGAGATTGATGCTTTCCTTAAGAAGGTAAAAGTTTTGGGACTTTTTCCAGTTTGTCACTGTGCATGGTCTCTTTTTTTGGTCCTATCTTGTGGTTTATATCGTAAAGCTTATGTTGCTTCTTTTTTTTCTCATCCTCTTATCAGTACGAGAAACGAAGACCACTAAAGATTGTGCCAACAGATCTGTATGCGAGCAACTTGTCTGGTGAAGGTGCATGAAGACTGAGCACATGGCACTAAAGATCTGAAAAGTTCTGCTAGATTTCTTAAGTGAGTTTCTCATTGATAATTAGGGGACTAAAAATTAGTTGTTCGAAATATAGGTTGGTGAAAAGAATCAATTGGTTTTTCTTCTCTCCTTCAGCTGCCAAAATGAATTTGAAAGTGCAGAATAAGATATAATTGCTTCAGTTCATGGATCTATGGCTTGCAATCTCTGAAACGTTTTTGGTAAGGTTTCTGTTGTTGCTTAATGATATCACTGGGTATTGAAATGTTGATTTTTTCAGAAATGAAAACGGGTTTGGAAAGAAAATGGGTTCTCTTTGCAATAAATTTTGTAATGATGGATAGATTAAAACTGAATGTCTATAAAAACATGTAATAATCTTTAAAGAACAAGGGTGTGTTTGTTCTTTTACCATCTTAGGATCTACTTTTGGTAAAATTTGAAAATTAAGAATTAATTATGGATTTTTTTTTGGTAAATTGCTCATAAGTATTGGTTGCTCTGAGTTAAAATTTATGGTGATTTTTCAGAAAAGATTCTTTTTTTTTGTTTTTTAGTTTTTTTCCTAAAAGGTATCTCCCTTTGTTTTTTTCAAACAGTTTCCTTTAATTCAAAAAAAAAACCTGAATGTCCTTGTGCTTCTCATCCTAATAATGTTTTGATCATCATATTAAAATTATTTTTAAAATTTTTGCTTAAAAATATTACAAATTAATTAAATAAAATTAAAATATATTAAAAATTATTTGATGTATCATATTAAGTTTTAAATAAATATTTATGATAGTTTAAGAATAATATTATCTAAATAAAAATAAAAAATAGTTTGTTTAATGTTTTGAGTATCACAATAATAATATTGTAAAACATATTTGAAAACATTATAAATAATCTAAATAGTCGTTTAATCTCAATTATAATCCTAAAAATATGATATCGTAAAGGCACGTGAGCAATGATGAATAAAAAAATATAACATGATATCATATACAGTGTTTTTAATAAATTTATAATATTTTTAATGCTTTAATAATAAAAAATACTATAAAATATTATTGAGAAATATTGTGATGGGTCTAAACTGCTGAAAAATTAATGAAAATTTTAACGAAGAGAATTGATGAGGGATATTTTTGAATATTTTTTTAAATTAAAAGTACTATTTGAAGAAAAAAAATATTTTAAGAAAAAAAAACTGAAAACGAAATAGCCCTAAAATTCATATAAAAATATGAATCGTTTAAAATAGTGTGTGATTAGATAGCTTGTACGTGATGGGCAGACGTAACTTTTTGCTCCTTTGCCACTTCCGCCACAAGGCTGTTGACTTGGCAAGCAGCCTCATAATTTACTGGCAATAAAAGGTAAGACAAATGACCCCGGTTCTACTTGAAGTAGCAGCTCTCGTCATGCACGACAGACGGGTCTCGGAGGCAAACCGATGTTTGAATGGTTTGTTTATACAATAAATAGACATCAAGCATTTGTCAAGCCGACTCAACATTGCCTCCCTCTCCCTCTCCCACAGTCACACACCAAGCAACCTACACCCAACCCAAAGAATAAACTAAGACAAATTATTTCCAGGAGAAACTAAATATAAAATCAAACCACCAGCCCACGGACCGACCCTCCCTCCCTCCCTCGAGAAATTGAACCAAACGAAAAGAAATGAACATCCCCCACTTACCACTATCTTTGCCGACCGCAGCTTCACATTTCCCAACTGCACCACCCTCCTTTTTCCCTCTCTCTTCCTGTTGCTGTGCTGCAACTGACGCAGACCCCATTTCCCAATAAAAGAGAAACGAAAGAGAGCGGCGAGTTAAAAAGAGAGACCGGAGAACGGATGCCCAGCAAAGCCTCAAGAGGAAAAAGATACAAGAAAGGAAGAAAGGGCGGCGAAGCAATGGATGGGAAGCCTCTTCTGCCGCTGCTCTTCTTCTCCGTCGCCATCCTCGCGGGCTCGGGCGCCGCCGTGGCCAAGTCGACCATCGAACCGTGCACGGGGACGGCCTCCTGCTCCGCGCTGCTGGGCTACTCCCTCTACGCCGATCTCAAGGTCTCCGAGCTGGCCGCCCTCTTCCAGGCCGACTCCGCCGCCCTCCTTGCCGCCAACGCCATCGACGTCTCCTTCCCTGGCGTCGAGAACCGCATCCTCCCCGCCGGCCTCTTCCTCCGCGTCCCCGCCGCCTGCTCCTGCTCCGGCGGCATCCGCCGCTCCCTCTCCACCCGCTACACCGTCCGCCCCGCTGACACCCTCACCTCCATCGCCGCCTCCGTCTACTCCGGCCTCGCCACCCCCGACCAGATCCAGGAGGCCAACAACATCCGCGACCCCGCCGCCCTCGACGTCGGCCGCACCCTCGTCATCCCCCTCCCCTGCACCTGCTTCAACTCCACCGATAACAACCTCCCCGCCGTCTACCTCTCCTACGTCGTTCGCGCCGGTGACTCCGTGCCCGCCATCGCCGCCCGCTTCTCCACCACCATAACGGACATCATGAACGTGAACGCCATGGGGAGCCCTTCGGTCCGGCCAGGGGACATACTCGCCATACCGCTGCCAGGTTAGAAGACGCACTATGTTATTGTATGTATGAGGCTACTTTATGTGCATAAAGTTAGTGTAATACTTGCTTGAGGTCGCACAAGCAAACAACCAATATCAACCTATACTTAATCTTTAGAGGACTATAGATATTAGAAAAGAGGAACGGTTAAAAACCATATGCTTCTCTTTCGAAGCCATAAAGCCTTGATTTTTCAGACTTCTAGACATGCTAAAATGACACATTATACTATTATGAGCCTTTTCATTGTTAGAATGTGGCAGTTCGCCCACTGGCTTGAGAATTTTCTATAACTTAGCATGAATCTCGCTCTTCGAGTTGAAGGGATATTGTAGTGTGGGAGACAGACAAGCTGTGGAGCATTTGCAGAAACAGTTTGGCTGCCTCAACACTTGAGCATTTGCCGTTGACAGGGTAAAAGTTTTGAAATGAGTGTGACAATTCAGCTGTAAAACGTAGCAACTTATCGACTAAAATATTGAGAGTTTTGTCTGACTTGAAGAAGATGGATACTATGTCATTTGTCTGAATATTTATTTTCCCAGTGGCAGAAGATACAAGGAAGCATGTTCCTTGTGAAAAGGGGAAAGAACTAGAGGTCTCTGTTCGGATGCTAAAGCACAGGCAGTGTTAAACTGCTAATCTTGTACCGCTTAGCCTTGCTATAGATATAATTGAGCTTTGGGTGTGTTTCCACGTATTAGAATGCATGTCATTTTGTTGGGAATGAGATTATAGATCTGAATATGTTAAACTGTTAATCTTGTACCGCTTGGCCTTGCTATAGATATAATTGAGCTTTGGGTGTGTTTCCACATATTAGAATGCATGTCATTTTGTTGGGAATGAGATTATAGATCTGAATATGCATGGTCTTGTGAGATGGAGAGTTTCCCTTCTACTACATTTGGAGTTTATTAAAGCATGTTGATGGCAACAGACTCCAGAATCGAATATAGGTGTATTCGAAGTGTCTGACTTGACGAGTGATAATAATAAGGCATATTGAATAATGCAAGTAATACAATTTAATCATGAAATCGGTATACCAAGAGGCCCTTTATTTCATGAAAGTCATTTAAGTTTATTCCAAGGCATATCACAAGAAAAATTCATCCGTCTACAATCACCAAAAACAGATAGCTTTTGGATTAGAAGAAATATCAACAGGAAGGGGATTGATATCAATATATAATTGTCGAAGCAGTCTCATGGAATATGATAATCCAAAAAAATCTTGAGGAATCATTTTAAGGGGAGGTAATTCTCTTTGTCCTAGTTCCTCTTTTGAGTAACATAAAGGAGCTTTTCTAGCCACCGAGATCGAGTGTGCTAGAAGCTTCTGTGATTTTTTTAAAATATTCCTATTTCTGCTCTAAGCCAGCTTACCTTTTGTTGCCGTTGCATACTGACTCAATTAAGCCGTAAGAGTGAAAGTCAGATTAGATTCTCATAAAGCAAAGATCTGTATCTCTTTTGTAGTCGACTTTCATGGGCCATTTTATTTCCAAGTACTGCATTACATAATCTATGTCAAACGGTGCCCAAGAATGAATGACTTTGGCATATACAAACATGAAATATTCTGACTTTGTCATATATGATTTTCCAGGTCCAAATTAGAAAAAGCAAACATGTAATTTCTTTGTTACGATAGTCAAACATGTGATTTCTGTCTTAACAGTTTATTGATATACAACTCATATGAACAAACAACATTTGGAAGTGGTTCTTCCCCTTAATTCCAATGCATGTAAATTTTTTCATTGATAATATTCTCAGTTCTAAGGTTTGTAGTTTATTTCCCCTTGATATAGCATGTGCATCGATGTTTCCAAGTTATGCATCGGACTATGGCCTGATTGTGGCTAATGGGACCTATGCCATTGCTGCTAGCCACTGTGTTCAATGCAGTTGTGGACCAGGAAATCTCAGGTACTCATTGAATTCTTTGTCTTGTGCACTTTTTGTTTTTCTTTTTTCCCTTTTTTTCCACTTCAAACTAACTGCAACTTCTTGCAGATTGTACTGTTCACCAGCAT
This sequence comes from Musa beccarii, assembly GCA_024322285.1. Classification (NCBI taxonomy): domain Eukaryota; kingdom Viridiplantae; phylum Streptophyta; class Magnoliopsida; order Zingiberales; family Musaceae; genus Musa; species Musa beccarii. The sequence continues at coordinate 20,276,202 of CM044401.1, read as the reverse complement.
CCTTGACAGCATCATGTTCGAGCATGCAGTGCAGCAACAGCAATCTTATGATCGGAAACTATACTTCCCAGCAGACTAGCGCTGGTTGCAATGTTACTTCTTGTAATTATGGTGGCTTTGTAAATGGATCTATCGCCACTACGTAAGCAGCTTCTGGGATTCTTTTATCTTGATCATCATCTTTTCGATAAAGCCAAGTATGTGATTTTTTATTCATCATGCAGGTTAACGACATCTCTTCAACCTCAGTGTCCAGGTAATCTGCTTTACTTTCTTCCCATGAGCCTTTACTGCTTGTTTCATGTGATTTCAAGTGTGGAAACAGTATAAATTTTCCAATTGGTATTACTCAGGGCAACATCAGCTTCCTCCAGTCATACCCCCACCGACCACAGTAATCCATGATTCATTTCTCATTCCATCACCGTCGCCATCGCCATCGCCATCGCCAGTCCAGGCAGGTACTACTATTACAACTCCGAGCTCTACGGTGCCAGGTACATTTTCGCTACCTGGTGTTTCTCCTGCCTACGTCCCTTCTGTAAGCACTTCCGAGGCCTTTTTTGTTAGTCCATTGAGCCACATTTTATGGTTGTTTGGCGTATCTTTGGGTCTTTCCAACTCCCTGTTTTAATTTTCTTGTACTGTCTATGCTGGCAAGCAAATTTTGCATTGGTTCATTGGCGAGCTTGTCTGATGTATCTGACTTTTGCCAAGACCTTTATTTACATGTCTAATTTTTCCAGCTGTTACTTTCATGAGTATTATTTATGGTCCACGGAACAGCCTGAAATCTTATGCCTTTTTGCCATATTCTGGTTGGAAAATTGAGGTAATACACAATGATTAATCTTACGCCTTTCTTTGTATGAATTACTCATAATTCCATTCCTCTATTACATAATGTAATCAGTTTATCAACAAAATGAATATTAACCATTGATGGCAGGAAAAGCATACTTCTCTTATCAGTGGTTGAGGCATGTGATCATTAGTACTCCATCTATGAGTCCATCATGAATTCTATGACTCAAAATCCAATACCAACCTTAGAAATTCTAGAGGATTTGCAAGTAATTTTCTTCAGCATACAACTGCAAAAAAAGATTAATGTTGGGAGAGATCACAAATGCAAGCAGTTAGAGATGCAGGGTGTATCGTTTCCCTTGGCATGAGTCCAAAGAAGAGGCTAAAGAACTTGAGAACTCCAACCATGAGTTCTTTTCTCCAGAGGAGAAACCTGATGATGCTAAACCTCACAAGACATGATACATATGCTAAAAGAACTTGCAATGCACTCTTCGACATGCAGCTACAGGGGAAAAATAAAATTTGTGTTGGAAGAGATTATTACAAACGCAAGTGCACTTGTTCTCCATCACTTGTCAGCATGAACGATGATTGTAATGGTAACGACAATGGATGGTAATTGTTTTATGTTTTCTAAAGGTTAGTGACGAAGGTTGTGTTGGATCTCAAAACCTTTACTAGATGAACTCTACGGTAGCTAACTCGAGAAGCACATTCATTGAACATTGCATGTGTGTGTGTGTGTATATTAATATTAAATACAAATTTAGAGGTGCAATTCGAAAGATCATTACTTTGGAAGGATTAATTTTGTAGGCACAAAATAGGTTTCAAGTAACATTGTAAGAAGAAAAAGGCGAAATTGAACATATGGCCATGATTGACACTACTTGTAATTGGAAACCTTTTCATGAAATGGAGCGTGAATTCAAGCAACGAATGAAATATCGTAGGCAATTTCACAAATGAACTCCTGAAATATATATGTATATTCTAAGGTTGATGACTTCATATATGCTAATACTATCATTGAAATGAAAAATACTTAGTCAAATCTTGAAAATGAGACTTCATTTTAGTGGATCACGATCATCATAGCTCAAATGGCAACTTTTCGCCCATCTCTTGCTGTGCTGTGCTGTCCTTGGTGGAGAACTCAACCAAAGTTAAGGATCCATTTGGCCCAATTAGGTTCAATTGTAGATATAGATATATATGAAAGGAAAAATTTATGCCATTGTTGTTTGGATATTATTATGAGGGATGAAAAGAAGTGGAACATTTGCTTCTCCTTGGCAAAGGAATGAGTGATAGCAAGACATTTGGTGGAACTGATGACCAGGTCAATTTTAAGCATTTTGAATAGATAAACTATCATTAAATAAGATTTGACAAGCTATTCTTGATCTAAATGGGACCTTTATGGGTAGATTAGAATTTGCAATTTTTTTTTTTGTTAATTAGAAGTGTCTTCAATAAAGTCAATTGTCTTTACTGAAACATTCCAAGGAGTTGCTGATGTGATAGTCTGATGGATGGATTTGATATATTTTAGTTGGGTTCCATTTAGCCCAACCAAATTACATGGAAAGAGATCCAACTTATATATGCAAACTCTGGGTGGATCAATCTCAACTTCGATGGTTTTTCTGATCTTAAAGACCCTGTAGAAAAGACATGTACATTGAACACATTCTAATTTCATTCTTGATAGCAACATTTCTTTTCATGAATAACATGGCTTTTACCGCCACTACTACTATTAACACATCTGCTTTGGGAATACATCATACCTCCTATAACCCTTCTTAGAACTTTGTCTCAAGACTTGGATATCTGAATCAATTCAGAGCAGCAGCAATAACATTTCACCTACTCCACATCACAAAAAGAAAAATGGAAGAAGTAGCTCTTTTCCTACAAACATTCAGCGGCGCGGTGCACCTACAAATTCATACCGAGTAGACACCATACATATGAGAACAAATAACAATCGACTAACTAAAGAATTCTTATATTTGGAGTGACAAAAAATCCCATTGGATACACATCAGAACTACAGCTTAGCTCCTGTGTGCATTAGTAGCAGTTTCATCTCCATCTAATCACGTTTCTCAAACCAGTACAAGCTTTTCGATCAAGAATCAACCAGAAGCACAAGTGCAACCTCGATATCCCAACTGACGAGATGACAGCCCATTCATCTTATGGTCTTTTGCAAGGAAACTTGATCTTCACTAATCGTCGGATACGATCTTGCTTGTAATGTTCATTGTTTCCGTTAGGAGATGCCTTTCTCTAGTTGTATGAGTGCGTAAATAGTCAAACTAACATCAATCCCAGGTTAGAATAAAGCACTCCAAACAGCTCCATCTCCTTCACCACATCTTTCATGGACATCCTTTATCTTCTCCACCGATTTGCATATACCGCTGCAACTCCAGTCGAATGATGCAATACATACGTTTCCTGCCTGGGCCTTCCACTCGCAGTCTGGAGAAAGGCGAGCAAACAATTATGCAGGTTACACGTCTCGTGTTGTTTCAGCTCTTGTATCTTAGGAAGAAACAAACCTGGTGGCGTTCCACAGCACATACTCCTCTCATCAATATGTTCGACTTCCAGTCCGATGAACCATGAGCCTAATGATACATCTTCATTGGCATACTTGTGAAGTATTGGCCTGACATCAGTGATTCAATGATTAGAGTGCTACCACATAGAGGCCAAGCAGCTAATGAGATAATAATCCTTACTGGTTGATTGAGACGTAAGTAGCCAGATCTTTTGAGACGGCATATATCTGCCCAGTAGCATGGCGAAAGTACTTGTTTCCTTCTTCTCCAAACTTCCAATATTCAGGTTCATGGTACTTCACATTTCTACGATACATATTCAGCAATCAGAGATGCATATGTCTTTAAGAAACTTCGTTAAATTAGGAGGATCACAGTTGGTTGAGTGTGGATAAAAGAATATTACTTGTCAGAAAGTACTGGCCCAGATTTCATGCATCCAATGTAGGTTCTGGGCTTCGATCTGTGTCGAGCAAGAGTTGTGGCTAGCATACCTGCATTTCAGAAATAGTTTTTTTCATATATCATTGCCAATGAATACTCTAGAAGGCATCATATTGGATCTTTATTGAGCTTTATCTCACACCTAGATTCAAATGAACATCATCATCCACCTTGACGTAGAACTCAGCATCCCATATGGCAACTGCAGTGGAAAAGAATATTTTTGTTTTTGCAGAAAGTTCATGGTAACCTTCCACATGTGCCTACAATACAACCATCATATCGATTCAGGGAATAAGTATTATTTGCAAAAAACATGACAATCAGAGCATGGATGTTAAAATGCAGGGAAAAAAAAAAGAAAAAGCCTTACCAGCCTGAGAAAGTCATTGTGCTGAGCTTCCTCTGAATCAATAGCCTTATCTAGAATGCTGTGAGATGTCGCACTGCAAAAAATGGCAATTTTAACTTTTAGCTTTCTAATGACCAGGACAATTATTTCCTGGACTTACTGTAGGTCAGGTGAAACTGGTTTAAAAAGAGAATAATGTGAAAACATGATGGATCCGAAAAAACTATATGATGAACATATTTAAGAAGAATGAAATGGACTGTATAGGATATGACTAGCTTGGCATAACAAATAGGAACAGATAATACAGTTTGAAAGAAAATTCTGTCACGAACAACCAAGAAAAGAATTACTTCATTAAGCAAAGATTTACCTGCTTCCCCAAAGTTCAGAAGAGATTGGGAACACGTGCTAGTAAAATATAGATAATGGTGACTTGATCTATAATATTAAGAATACCCAGGTTTCTATTGAACAATCCCTCAAGTTGCCTGGAACTTGGAAATTTGCTTTGGCTTCCAAAAATATAGACGAAAATATCACAAATTCGTCTGAAGCAAGTACATTTCGTATGTACTTTCTGATTATGCAAACTTAAAACCATGCCCTTGTTTAGTCTTGGTCATAATTTCTCACTGCATCAGTAAATTTTGATATCTTAGATTAAGAGGACAGAGGCAGCAGGTACAAATTTTCTGACTGTCCCTTTTGTCCATGTATAAAATATTCTGCCTTCTCCAAATCTTTCTCTATTTGCTTCTAATTTGTTTCAGTATATAGTGTATATTTCTAGAATTCAAGTGAAGCAATTGGCTGAATAATATTATTCTGCATGTTTCTTTCAAATTCTAGAACTAAAAAAAATGCATTTCAATTAATTAAATCAAGGTGCTTTATCATGTCTACTGTCCTAGAAAAAGCATTTGGAAAAACCAATGAGTAAAAATTTTCTCTCATCATATAAATTGATGCATGCTGGAACAGGATTTGAGAAACACCTTAATCATTCTATACAAGTATTCGATTTTGGCTTCAACAATACAAGTACAGTATAAATATTTTCCTCCTCCCTTCTAATACATATATTCCGATTTGGCTTCAATAATACAAGTATAGTATAAATTGTTTCCTCCTCCCTTCTAAGTGACAGCTCAAAAAAATTAGAACCTTTGTTTATCAGTCGATCTATCTTTTAAAAATGCCAAAAATTCCTTCTTTAAATTATCAGATTGTCAAACCATCAAGTGTTCATTTGTTTAATAAACTAACCAAAGTCTAATTTGTATCCCTCAACGTTATTATGATAGTATAAAAGAACAACTTATCCACTTCAACGAAGGTAACACTAACTTTAATCCATCTAGTGAAAATTATTACCATCTGCAAAAGCTATATCCAGAAGTGCTAGTTGAATTAGTTATAAGGCTTTGCCCTGAGTATTAGTTCGAAGAACATGTTTAGGTCAGTTCTCATCATGTGGCATGCTCATGCAAATATGGAAATCCAAGCATCAGAAAATGATTACAAAACCATCAACTAGAAAGCTGAATTTAAAATATGCATCTGCGGATCCCAAGAGAGTGGACAAAGGATCTTGACACACTGATTTCACTAGCACAGGACATACAGCAAAAAACAGAAAAAGATGATAGAAGCTCTGTAACTTATTAGCAGCTTTTACAAAAGCTTAAGAGGAAATAACTGCAAAAATCCTCTTTTACTTGCCTGTGGCCAATCATGAAACGAACAACAATTCCCTTTTCGCGTTCTAGCTGTTGAAGCTTTTCACCTAATCCGACCCAAAAAGAGGAAGGTAGAAGATGGTTAATGAAAGATCAGACTACTTCAGACCATAGTAAAAAAAGTTCCCATAGTTGAATAGATATACATACATACATACATACATACATACATATATATATATATATATATATATGGAGATTTAGATCCAGTAAAGATTGAACCTTTAGAGAAGGGGTTACTCATGGAAACTACCTTGGGGCATCCATGTCGCTCTGACCGAATCCCTCCTCTTCCTGCTGCTAAATGCGGTGTTGATCCCTATCACCACAAAAGCCTTCTTCCGCGGCCGCCCGGAGGCATCGATCGACGGGGAGCCGTCCTCGCTGACCAGCTCCCGGGCGCTCCGCTTCGCAGCAAGCTCCATCTGCAGCGTGGAGATCGCCTTATCCAAAGATCTGGCATTCCACACATCCTGCAAGCTTTAGTTCTCAAAAGAAACCCAAAGGGTTACAGAAAACCATCCAACTCCCAAAAGAATAATCTACTACGCACTGTATGGCTTCATGGGTCCTGGTGACCTCCCCCATCACATCCTTATCGTCCGCATGCTTCTGCAATCAAAATCCGATTTTTCAGCGCCCAACCCTCCCAAATCTAAAATTTACCAAAAGGAATGGAACTCTTCGGGATCAAAACAGACTCTTTTGGTGGTACAATCTTCCGAGATGATCTGCAGCTCTTGTTCCTTCTTCCGCCTGCTCGAGACGATAGGGTTGTTGACATCCGGGACCGCCCAAAACCTGCCCATGCCAAAGAACACGATCTCGATGAAACCAAACTCAAATTTTTGCCACAAGAGACGAGCGAAAAGCACACGAATCTGACAGACTTGTCCGTGAGGAGCATTCCGAGCGCGAAGCTACAGAGGCAGAGGATGACGATCCATCGGAAGGACACTCTCCGATCGCAGCCACCGCTCCGTCCCCTCATCTCACCCTCCTCCCGCTGCTCTTCTTCGATTCAAAGAGGTCGGTGGAGGAAATGGGGACCGGGGGATGACGCCGGTGCTTAATCGGAACCTCGTGGATTGATCTCAGGCGACGGCCGGTGGCACGAACCGAGATCCGGAAGGCTTTCGTCGGGGCTTCGTTGGATTCATGTTCATCGATCTCAGGCGTTTCCGACGGGGAGGGGCGAATCGAGCAGGCTAAATAATACGTGTCCATTCTTTGTCGGAACAGACGACGCCATTCCTACTCGATCCCCGGAAACCCTACTTCTACCCCACTTTCTAATTGGTCCAAAACGTAGACCCAGCGGGACCCACTCCGAATATCGAGTAGAAAATAGGGTAGAAATGAAGAGCGCAGTGGAGTAAGTAACGGAGGTGTGCTTTTCTTTATTTGGATCTGGGAATCTAAGCCACGGGGGCTACTGTTGGCATGGGCGAACGTGCCTTCACGCACACATCAACACCCGCTCATTCCCATTCGTGGGGTGGTCGAGTTCCCCTTCTTTCCTTTGTTCATCATCCTTTGAATTGAATTAAATCGAATTGATGAGGGTGGGTTGGAACGACCATTGCTTCCTTCATGGAATTCCCCCAACTTTGTTTTGACCGAGGTTGGTGAGACCAATGTGCAAGGGGGAATCACGGAGGAATGCGCATCATGGAGGTAGGCGTGAGAAAGAGAGAGAGAGAGAGAGACAGAGAGAGAGAGAGAGAGAGAGAGAGAGAGAGAGAGAGAGAGAACATAGATACATCGTCTCTCTCTCTCTCTGAGAAAGAGAGAGAGAAAGAACATAGATACATCGTCTCTCTCTCTCTCGCTCATTTCCCTTCTTGTCGTGAGTCAAGTCGTTACACGAAATAATATTCAAATTTTGAGTGTATACATATATGAACGAAAATATATAAAAACTCTATTTGCTTTTGTCCTTGTTGTATGGTGTTGTCATTCCCTTTTAATGGTATCTATTAATTTTGAACTTAATTTAAAAATTATGTTTCGACTCGAATGATTTTAGGATGTTTTTAATAATCAACAAATTATAAATATTATTTTCTTGTGTGAATACTATTTCAATAGAAACTTGATGGATCGATCTACTTACTCGTATTATTTTTATTACTATATTGAGAGTTACTTCATGCATTACTTTACGTGATAAATGTTTTTTTTTTTAGAGTTATGCCACTCATATTTCAATGGAAACATGATGGTTTTGGGATATCCTTAATAATCAATAAATGATAAATATTTTTTTTTTGTGTAGATACTATTTCAATAAAAACTTGATGGATTGATCATATCGCATATTGCTTGATCTTAATATGTGGTGTAGATATAGATATAGATATATATATATATATATATATATATATATATATATATATATATATAGTGCTTTGATAAGAAAAAAACATATTTTTGCTGCATACCTCAATCATGAGCTTGTTTTTTAGAGGTTATAGAACTCTTTTTTTTTTCACCCCCCTAAGATTAGAGATGAAAATATTGAGGAACTTGTTAGGTGTGTCTCAATCGATCAAAATGACAACAACATGTGACATGAAAGCTCTAGTTTTCTTCTTCGGATCAAACTTCTCCGCAAACCTGAGCTGCCCCACCTCCTTAATAGTGTAATGTTAGGTGGCTGGAACCTACATTTAGACTGACCCTCATCTCCAAAATTGACTGAAATGTGGGGTGCATTGATGAACATGTGACAACTAAAACTCCCCACTAATCATTGAGCATAAGAACTTGAGCTGATTCGGAGTAGAGGAACTCATCGTACTCGATTTCTTCTCTCAATCACAATTCATTCTACTAATTGCTAAGAATTCTACCACGGGCAAGTGTAAGATGACAAGGGAATTATTTATTTAAATCCAAATATTTTTTTTTTCCCTTTTGTTTGCTTCTTTAAGTTTCAAACTTTTAAGAAATGAATCGTTTATTTTACGTTAGATGGGAGAGTCACATTTTGTTTTTATATTTATCGATTAAAATTAGGTTCGCTATGTCTTTGTACTTGACATTAATTAGCCATCATTATTTAACTATTAGCCGAAACTCTTATTTATGTTAATATCTGTAAATTTTTATTGTTTTTTAGGTACTGTGAGAGGCACGCTTTGGCTAACCTCTCTATATTTAAATATAAGCACACATACAAAGACTCTTTTTTTTTTTTTTACGTTGTCCAAAAAATTCACATGAATTATATGTTAAAAAATCATATATAATACCAAATTACTCCTTTAAAAAAAATAAAAATCAATTAAATCAAATTCCTCATTCTAACTGTTTGGCCCCATTAATATTCTTGTGTGCTTCCTAACCTTCCAACATTTAGATCAGTTGCTTAACTAAATTGATATTGCTTATAACTTAATTGGCTTTTAGTGGGCTTAACTAGAAGTTTAATATCCTGGTATAATGTTATTAGGCTAATTAATATTGTTAATGCAATAAATGACCATTAAGCTCATGCTTATAACTCCCAAAAAGATGAACCCTTACATTAGAGAAAGGAGAGAGAGAGAGAGAGAGAGAGAGAGAGAGAGAGAGAGAGAGAGAGAGAGATTGAAATGAATGAAAGTGAAAACTATGATCTCCTTCTTATATTTTTCTACATATTCTCTTTTTTTTTGTTCATGTCTACATTTCAATTTCCAATTGCAACAAGAAAAGAATACATCTGATTTGGCTGTTCTAAGAGACATTAATGATCGATGTTAAGTTTCCTTAACGAGGATGTAAATATCCAAAGTTATTGTGACTTCATCAATGTAATTTTTTATTTTTTTGGGTCAGAACACATCAATGCTTGATTTCTTAAATTGCCCTCTTAATAAAGAAATAAAAATGTAATTTGCTCATCCTATTTCCAATATTAGTGAGTGATGTTCCATCAAAAGCAAAGACAAATATACAATTACAACTCAGATCAAAAATAAATCTAAAGTCATTGATCTTCCAACATAAAAGCTGCAAAAAAAAAAGTATTTCTTTTTTTTTTATCTGTCTGTTGTTTATTTTACTACACTACTATCAGTAAATGCTGAGACCATCTTTTTTCCTTTGTTATCATTAATTTTAATATATATATATATATGTAATCGATCCTAAATAGTTGAGATTTACAATTTATTATTAGTATTATTATTATTTTTACCTTCTGTTATGACCTAACATCTTTAGCTCATTGGAGGTTGAATTCACATTTTCTTGAATTCACTCTATAATGAAAAAATCATTTTACTATTACTATAGTTTTAACATTTTTTACTAAAAACACATATTTTTAATCTTCTTATTTTCATATTTTAAAACATTATATATGGAACCAATTGTACAGCCTCCCTATAAACAGAGTGCATCTATACAAGACAGCAGAGGCTTGACTACAAATATGTGCCATTGTTACATGATTCCATCCTTCAGATGGACCACATTACAAACTTCAAGCTGTGATGCAGAAGCTCATGATTCCATCCTTCTGATGGACCACATTGCAAACTCCAAGCTGTGACGCAGAAGATCAACACGGAGGGCAACGGGAATGAAGCATAAATCTGGCACACTGGTGATGAAGATGGTGACAAAACCATTACTTAGAATGCACAGTACAGCCGAAACAGGGACGGATGAGACTGGCACTACTCGACAGAAAGCATCTGTTTGTGTCTGTCTGCCAACTTACCATTCCTTGAAATAGCAGCAGACAGGCAGAAGAGAGCACGGCACCGCGGCTATCAGATTCTTCAGCCTCGGTCATCCGATGCTTGAGAGTGGGCAGATTGAGAAGGCTTCCATGACCAGAAAATGAGGGAGGCTCAGTCACTGATTTGGAAAGCTCAAATGCACAAGAAAGCTCCCCGGTATGGAGCAGGCATGCACCTAAGACATCAGATACATAAGAAATTTAACATTCAGAAAGCAGTTATCAGCCAACAAAAAAACAATCAAGTCCATGCACCAATTTCTTTCGAGAAAAAGAATTATGTTAAACTACAAAGAACAAGGACGGCAGAACAGAAGTTCATCAAGACGAATAGCTGCAGTATCAGAATGCACTATTCATCATATTATCATGATGCTGACCAGGGCAAGCTGCATTTAGTTTTCCACTGGTAGCTGAAAAAGACCAATGGCACCAATTTCCATGAGTTTAACAGTAAACCCAAAAAAAATTTATCAAGTTCCCAGATGCTGCATTAGACATGAATGGCGCACCAAATCAGTCTGTTTCGGCCAGCAAGATCTGACAGAATCCAGGGCTGTATTATGAAAGCACAGCTAAACATTAGTAGTGAATTGCTAATTAGGTTGTATGGCAAGAATATGACACCAATAATACCACCAAATTAGCTGCAGAAGCCAAAAACCCAAGTCAGCCAAATTAACAACTCTAATTGAAGCAAGAAAAAAACAGTAAGCGCACGACATAAAAGATTGTGGCAAAACTCTGGATTTACTTTTCATGCATGAACCATGAACCTATATAGGAACTACTTGCACAGCAAAGATTGTCAAAATAACAGGCTACAGCAGTCAAATCAGCAATCCTAATCCAAGACAAGAAAAAAATCCTGAGAAATACATGCATGATAGAGGATCAAGCATGAACTAACTTAGATATTACCAACAACAAAGCTTGCCAAAGTGAAAGGACAGTCTAGTTCACAACAGATCCACCAATACAGAATCACGAAAGCATCAATACACAGCCCTCCTCCCGTACAAGCCAGAAGATACTTACCAGTTACCATGATGCAAACACTAATCAGTTAGGTCGCAGAGGAAAAGCGAACCACGGCACTAAGACTTGCTCTCCATAAATTGAAATTTTTGTAGTTACAAACTTACAATATAATACTCTCTCTCAAGTTCGTTATCAATATCAGAATGCCAGGCAGAGTCCAACCTGCACAAAACACTTAACCAAAGATACATTGACAGAAAGAAAAAGGAAAAAACTGAATGGCTGGACTACATAAACAAGTTGAGGATGAATTTTGATTGAACAGAAACCAATGGCATCTGCAATCAGAATCAGTCTATCAATACCACGGCAAACCACTTTGTCAATAGTGCCCCTGATGTGATTTCAGAAAATGATATTGCACTTTTGCACAAGCTAAATGATACTCTATATACCAAAGGAAAAAAAACTTGAAAAAAGTGGGCATGAAGTGAAATGAGCACAGAACTTACCTCACTCAACTGTTCCAAAGACTAATTCCCAACACACGTTTCACCAAACACTTGATGAAGTTCAGAATTAATATTCACAAATTCAGGAGGCACCAATAGATAAAGCTCATTGCTAGAAATTCACTGAAGATTCTTTTGACCTGGAACCTGCAATTAGTGTGGAACAGCTAGACAAAAATGCTGCATATAAAAAAGTGGCAGATTGTAACTCCAGAAAATAGTAATAATCACAGCAGCAAGACAACAGAACCTTCCTATGAGGGTAGAACAAAAGCAACTGATAACCAACCAATTGGAGTACTGCAACTGGCATATGAAGTTAACCTAAGAGTGCACACCTAAGCACATTATAACAAATAATAATTGCTAGCTCTGCTTACATTTGCCCGATGGTTGATTCTTGCATCATGTGAAAGTATGATGACGGTGTATTTTCTACAATTAACAATTGCTGATCTGATGTTTGACCATCCTATTTCTCTTTCCTGCAATGTCTGAATGATGACACAAATAAGAAACCCTGGAAAAAAGTACACTGGTCCTAAGAAATATTGAGATGCCAAGAATGTACAAATAATTTTACAAAACCTGTAACCTAAATGATCCTATACCCACATATACAGATGCATTAAAGAGCCAAGCTTCCATCATGGCCATTAAGTGGGTAGCTAATGGCAGGCAGCCAGCTGGCAGTCAACAAACAGTAACAGCCAGATCATACATTTATGGAAACTCACTCCAACACTTCATACATTTGATCTTCAATAGATATACATCAAAATTTTCTTGAGGCTGCATCTCCGTGGACAAATACATCGGCAATCCCTCACTGTTTTTACAACATCAGCACCAGCCTTGCTGTTTTGCAACATCAGCACATCAACCGAGCTGCATCCTCCTTTAAAATTGTACACTGGACCACTCTGGCCCCCACGAGTGAAAAATAAAGAACCAACTCACTCCTCTTTACACCTATCCACCAGGCTCTTGTAGCTCATGAGACTCCAAATCCTGTTCAAGTGGCAGTTCTTTGGAAAGAGATCCAACTGGAACATAAAAATATCCTTTAGGAAGACGCTGATTCTGCATACATGCTTGGTCTGAAGTCATGACGAGCTCCTTCTGGAAAGTCTCTGGCTGCAACAAAACAAAAACATGGTTACAAAAATACTAGAATTATACCCAAAACTGGTTAAAGTAAATCAAAGTATACATTTGGCACCTTTTTTGCCTTAGGTCTATTTTCTCCATCTGCTGATTTCCAAAAAGCATTAGATGCTAATTTTCGTGGAAGTTGCTTACCAGCAAAAGATGCCCTATCGGCTAATTTTCGTTTGAACGATAGTTGTGATGTGGAGCTGTCATCAGTGTTTCTATGAAAGTTCTTATTATGCAAGGACCACCTAATTATGTGTTCCCTGGAAACAGTACTGTCTACGGTGATATCATCTGATCTCTGGATTGTTCCACTGTAGGACCTATTATTTATAGAAGTTGTAGCAGATTCCGAACTGGCCCCAGATTGGAAGGAACTCCTTACAAGCACTGAGTACGCAGCACAATCCCTTCTCGAAGCAAGTATGTCATGTGAACAACGAACCAAGTCTTTCTGTCAAAATTCAACTAGTTAATAAACCATATGCACGTCAAAGAAAAACTACAACCAATGCTGATGTGAACTTGAAAATTAAAAAGATTAATTTAAACAACTTAAACCTAGTTGGATTCTTAAACAACATATAATTTGGAATGATCTGGTATCAGCTGTCTATTGAATACTGAATGCATACGAGGAACCTTATTTTAGGCATGTAAATAATTTGTATCTTTGCCGGTCCTTGCGTATGATTTTTGAGCAATAATCTATCACTAATCCAGCAATTAAAGACTTAGTTATCGATTTGCAGTTACATACAAGCATAACATGGTTTACAATGTAGAAAGTAAAATAATATATGTACACAAAGAAGCAATAAAGCATATTAAAGAAAACGAGAGAATTATTAGTTGCAGACAGTGGTGTTTAAGATGTGGTTGCCCATGGGACTAAGTACCCATCTAAAAAGTTGCACTTGGTCTTAGAATTGGATACTTAGCATCCAGGAGTCCACCAACAATGAAAAAAATAAAATGTATGATGAGAGATGAAAATTTAAAATGACAGATGAAAACATTTGGCATGTGCAAGTGGCATTAGACATATTATATATTTATGCATGTACTGACTACCACTTGGACAATTTAGCACACATTTTAGATGAGGTTTAATTTAAAATTCAAGTTAGATGCTGAAATTGATAAAGCCTCAGAGGTTTGCTACATAATAGCCCCTGGTAACATAAATCCCTTTGTTGAGGGCATCTTCAAGTATCCAGGTATCTAGTAAGAGGGAATTAAATAAATTTGAAGTGCCCAGGTGATGGTGCATAAAAAAGATACACTGGCCCCGTTTATGTTATGCCAAGTTTTTTAAACTGAAAAAAAAATATTTTAACTTTCTTCTGTTTAGATTGGAAAAATTGGAGAGAACAAATAGGGAAAAGATGGGGAAATTCTATTTTTTGTACAAAATTTACAAACATTTTAATAAAAAATCAAGAGAAGTAGAACGAAGCCCCCTTCTCCATGCCATTTTTTTCCTTATTCGACGAGACGAGAAAACAGAAGAGAAGAGAAAGATTTCAACTGACACATCTTTTCTCGTTATCCACCGTTACAAACAGTGTTGATGTGTCCCACTTTGACCCTGTTACAAAATGCTTGATACCAAACATTCAGCATAGCACTTCGATGGCTGAGTGGTAGTAAACTGACCATCCTGATGGAAGGTAGAATCCTAGACAGGATGAGCATAAAACTGAGGACGACCTCAAACCATATTAAGACAGGTAAGGCACATCTTACATGCTCATTTTGCTGGAAGAGAGCAGTACTGTACCTTATTTTCCAACTAGATGACATTAAAATCAAATCTCAAATTTTGATTTGGCCCAAACCTGGAAAAAGGTTCAATATGTTATGTGGTATGGGTATGGAGACATGGGACAATAAATTTCTTTATATGCAGTGCGGGAAGAGTAGTCTATAGTTGCTACTCCATGTCAGCATTCACCTGGTTGCTATACAAAAACATAACATATATATATATATATATATATATATATATATATATATATATATATATATATATATATATATAAAGTGCTTTATAACCAAATGAATTTTGCTATTGCAAAAAATATATTTTAAGAAAATTTCTTTTTCATCTAATTCTTGTCTTTTTTTAACTATTTTAAATCCTCTCTCACTTTCTGGAGATATTTTCCTTTCTTCTAATTTATTTCTTTCTGCTTCTTCCCTAAACTTCCTCCTCTTTTCTTCTGTGCTCTTCACCTATATTCAATTTCTGTCCCTCACAGAATTTAGCGCCTATGCATCACAAGATTCTGATCCCCCCATCTGTCTCATCATGCCACGATTGTACTTTGGAACCATAATCAGGAACGTCATGCAGCAAATGCTGCATAGCAAGTGGCGAGCATGAAGTGACACACAATGCATGGCTCATAAAGCTGAGTGCACTTGCATCTTCTTGCTTCTCTCCTCCTCCGTCTTGGCTGGAAAAAGGAACCCTAGATTGTTTTCAGTGACTTGGATTGTGTCTTATGATAATATGGGATGAAAAAGTCCCATCAACCAGTATGCATGACACAAGACATTGTTCAAGGGAGTTAGAGACCTTGGTAAGTATGGTCCTAATTAGCCTAATCTAACTGACTAACCAATACATAATGTACAAAGGCCATTTCTGAAGTGGCCTTGGATATATTACATGTATACTTGTCATGTGATCGACACTAATGGCAAACACAGTCTAAGGCTTCTTCAGCGAGTGGCCTTTTCGTATTCTAGTTTTACTAAAATATAGAATTTAGAAAATCATTATGCGCTAAGCATCAAATATTATCGTATAAAATTGATAAATAGAAACATCTACAGTTATTACCAACCAAGACATGCCTGAAATAGAAGAGATAGGAGTGGCATCTGCAAAGGAGGTAGAGAACATCAATTAACCTAGGCTCAAGGCTACTCCCAAATATAAGATACTAGTTATCGCCAGGCCTGGCAGTCTAGGATAGATTGCAATAAGAAGTTTGTTTTTTGTACCATTTCAAAGAAAGAATATAGAGGAAGTTATCAGTTCAGAGATACTAAGACTGACAAAAGAAGAAGGGCAATTTTGCCAATAGCTACCTAAAGCATATAGTGTTATGCGTCACTGTACGGGCCTGGATAAGGCACAAGTCACTTCATTCATGGTTCCTCAAAAGTTATTTACCATTGTGATAAATATTAATAACTTTTGTGCCAAGGCCAGATGTTTTGGCCTGAAGAGGTAATTCATTATGCATTCAACTAGTTCCAAAATAACGGTTGTAGAAGACCAGAAAGCTATCATGGATTAGTTCGCATATATCTTAGATATATCCGAAAAATAACAGAAATAACTGAACACAATCGAGATAGGGTGTCTTTAGAATAACAGAGAAGCAGAAACAAGAAAAGATATAAACAAAAGAGGAGTCAGCAAAATATGGTGACCTTTAACTTTTCTCTTTTGATACTTCGTTCACAAAGAAGACGTAACTTCTCCAATTCAACCTGTAGTAAAACCTCAATTAGAATATCCACTCAGTTTATCTCACATATACAACTAAATGCCACACAAAATAATAATAAAAAATAAGATGAACATGTTTATATATTTTGAAGAATCTTCAGATTATAGGTATCTTCTGAGTTCTCCACCATCTTTGATAATTCCATTACAACACATAATAACCAGTAGATACAATTTCACTTTAAGAAAACAAAATTTACAAAATGAGCCCATCTGCAAATTCCTTATTGCAATTTAGTATCCTTGAGACAACAAATAGAAATTGTTCCTTAATCTTCCACTTCTCAAGACTTTTTCCTTTCATATATTAAACTTATCTTGAGACACTTATTAATGAAATTTATCTCTTCCTTGAAGAATATCAAAAGCACAAACAAAAAATTATTCAAGACGGCTGACATAAACAATACCTTTTTTATCAAATATCTCTTCCAAAACAGGATATGAATAAGTCTAAATTTTATGTAGGCTTAAGAACTAAAATTGCAATTATATAAAAATCTTGAACACTTTCAGTACTCGTAATATTCAAAAGGATCTTACAAGGAATAATGAAAAGCTACTTCATCGCCCGCAAAAGCAACACCATACACAACAGTGTTATGCAAGGACAAACTCTATACCATCACTTCAAAGTATAGGCATTTGTTATATCACTAACAAGCTCTAAGAGACAAAAGGAAATACAAAATTAAAAAAAAAGAACTACATTATGCATGTTGTGTTAATTATATCCTTTAAAATTGCACATTGTTAACAATGACCTTGAGATCTTGTAGGCAGATATGTCGAACAACACGAAGAATTAGTTGGATAACAACTGAAACTTCAAAGCAATCAAAATAAGTGACAAGTTTCTACACTTGGCTACATGCATATAGTGTACAATTTGCTAACTTGTCCAATTACACAACACTTTATGCTAGTAGCCTATCGAGCATGATGATAAGTGAGTGACACAAATTTCAACAAAACAGACACCACTGACAACAATAGACTATATTATTTCACAACTTCTAACTTCTTTTCATTATAGTTTAAAAGCTGAATCAAGGTTGCAAACTACGTCACTTTGTTCATCAATCCAACTTTCAACATATTTGTGCTGGTTTCTAGATTATACAAAATAGAGTCCTCATGAAAAGATCTCGATATTAACAGAAACAGAAGGATTTTACTTCAGCGCAAAAACCAAGAATAAGGGCAGCACTTTGTGATATGAATCAAAAGCCATAAAACATAGCAGCACAGCTCTCCAATAACCCTAAAATAACTGATTCAAGATATAGCACATTCTCACCCGTATTTGTTTTAAGCTATTAATGTCTTCAGAACCACATTGCTGGTTGTCAGCCTGCCAATTAGATCAGAAGTCAGAAGACTCAGAAATCTAGTTAAACACTATGTATGGGGGCAAATGAGCATGCAAATGATGAAAATCTTAAATAGAGAGAAATTAATATATTGACAGAGACTTGGATCTGCCTTCCATTTCTCCTAAGAATATTAAGGTACTTTCCTCTCTTTCCTTTTGATTTTCTTTTAATCTCTTTATTTTGACACTGTTGTTCACACCGGAATATAAGCTGCTGAATATTATTTGCTTTTTCTTGAACAAATATTTAATCATTAGAAGAACAGATGAAGCACACATTTGTCCATTCAAGTTATACAAAAATTAGGGGATATACAATATGAATAATGTCATTACCTCCCTCTGCCCTATGCTATGTTTGCCACAATAAGCCTTATGTTGTATGTTGTCATCAGTGACCTTGGCATTCATGTAAAATCCAGCACTAGTAGCACAAGAAGGATGGAAAGTAACTTTACAGTGTCCATAGCTGCACTGCATCAGGAACAGAATAAATAGTCAAGACACAAATTTGATATCTAATTTGTAGCATGCTCCATCATACTATAAAAGAGAGCAGACCTTCAGGCATGCACCAACATTGCAATAGCAGATACAACAAGTGTCCTTTTCCTTGGAAATGGTATCCTGTAAAGAATAAATGATAACATATACCACATTTCCACTTGTTACATGCAACAGTGAGCACAACCAAACAATTGATGCAACACAGGATTTGTTTGTGTACATTCCTTTTAGTGCATAATAGAAAACAGATGTAATGAGCAAGAACATACAAATAATAAACTATAGAATAACAAATTACCATTCCTTCTACCAGATTCTCTTGCCCTCTTCTGAAACTTGACTCCAACAACCACTAAAATGAAACAATTTCTTATATAATGAAAAACTGATAGACTAAGAGATTCACAAATTTATCAGAAAATCACCATAAAAAGGTTATTACCTCTGCACAGAGGGCATGAACCCACTGTCCATCTGCTGACTTTCTGAAAGCACCAGTTACACCACCACATAAGCCACACTGAGCTACAACAGCAGATGTGCCCTTGCCGTCTGTTTGACTTTTAGGGCTAGTAGATGGCAGTGACATGTCCTCGCATAGCTCACATTTCCATGGTCCAATTGGATTTTTAAGCCTCCGGTAACAGTCTAAGTGAACTGCAACCTGCAAGGTATATTGGCCTTAATATCAATATCCAAGAAATCACAAAGATGGACAACATATCAATTACCTTGCACCTCGAACAGACAAAGACCCGGTTCAATATTGTCTCAGTTCGCATGCAAATCTCACAGGACAGGGCATTGTCTTTTAAAAAGTCTGGCATCTGGAAAGCCATGGAATGCTTGGATGATGATAATTTAGCAAAGGTTGACCTAAAAGCGTCCGTTGTTCGAGGCACCAATGGGGGGTGTAACCCGGCTATACCAGTTGTAGCATTTATTTTTATGGGAATCTATTAGCAAGGAAAATAAAATAATTAAATAAATCAGATCATTTGTATGAACATATAGTCACCAACAAGAAAGGTAAATCTTTCACCTCCTGGGTACCCAAGACAGTCTCATCATTTGAATCTTTCCTTGATGAAGAGTTTCTTGATGAAACTGCAGCTGCAGCAGAAACCGCAGCAAGTACAGCCTGAGCTTCTTTATGCTTTCTCTCTTTCCTTCCTCGCTTCTTTGCTTCTCTAATCTCACGAAGAAATTGATTGACAAGGATTAGGTCCCATTTGTGTTTATTTAATGCATTTAGCTCATGAGCAAGATTCTCAACAATCTTCAACAACAAATCTTCTGCACAGTGAAGAAAAAAGAATAATTTAATGATTATATGTAAAGATAACAAATAAAACAAATCACAGATACTACTTGAACAGTTACTGAAATAGAGGTAAACAAGTTTCGAAATACAATTTTTTTAATTTATATTTATGCTAATAAAACACAATATATGTTGTACCAATATCACATTTTCACATACGCAGCTTCAGGTAGGATAATATAAGCAAAATGGTAAAAATGTAGATTATAAGATGCTCTACCACAACTATGCTTGATCAAAACAGCATTATCAAGTAGCCTAGCTTGTAAGTAAATTATTTCTCCCTCCACTTCATCTTCAGGTGAAAGGTCCAAGACACCGACACTTTTAGCTTTAGAAAGCTGATCAAGTTCTTTTGCATCATCCGATGTATAGCTTGCAGCACAAAGCAATCCTTGTTGGACACAGGAAGAACACGAAGACTTGACTGCATATGTAGACAAAACATAATTTTTCTTGTCAACTACAGATGAGCAATGATAAAACAAAAGATTATGACTTAAAGAACATGCAAACTGAATCATGCCTTGGATGCAGAGGCTCCTTATGGGGACTTACCATTAGAGAATGGATCTGTAGGCTTGTTCTTTAAGAGTTCAGAGTTCTGCATGTGCAACAACTTTTTCTTGATCAATGGATGAACAACAAAAACAGAACCAAATCCACCATTTCTGCATAACCAGAAAGTCAAATATATAAAAATATATAAATCAATTATCTTCCTAGTGCCACCATGGTGATCAATAAGATTGACCTTTTCAAGAGCAACATTGGAGAAATATTCAAGAAAGAGTAATCGAAATTTACTCAAGATAAGATTTAGTACAAAGCACCACATCAACTTCACCATCATAGTACTTAGAATAACCACTCTGCATGGTATTTTGAGTCATGGTATTAGTATCAACAGCTTGGTTTCCCTCATAATGCAAAAAAGACACTTTCTCCTCAATATCATTTGCCCTGTCATCTGCATCAGATAAATCGCTGTTTACTATCTCAGTGAGCTTCTTATCCATAAATATACAGTTAAAATCATATTACTGCCATATCAAAATTTAGCTATAAGCCAATAGAAATTTAGCTCTTTCTACTTATAAAGATGTCTTAACCAAGCAGAATGTATTATGCATTAATTTGTAAGATGTATTTGGATCAATACAATGATGTTTTAACATTTCCAATAAAAGCTTAGACCTGACACTTGCTACTGATGGATCTGCATGAGCCCTTAGCATAAGCTTTAGCAAAATGTTTATGCCACAGAGGAAATATATGATTGATAAAATATATACACTACTGATGTATTATCATATTTATTTTTTGTTAGTCAATCTTCCTTATTGATAAAATATATGATTGCTAGGCTTCCTCCTTTCTAAATTCCTCAATCAAGAAAAATTTCCTTGTTAAAGTGGCATGTTCAATTAAATCCAAGACTTATGACCTTCCTTTTTCTTCAGAGTCCTCGATCAATCTAAGACTTGTCTCCTTTTAGCTGGCTTTCTCTTTCTTTCTCCTTAGACAACATTGATAACTAATGTTCGATTATGGAATGTGTTGGCATTTAGCAACTTACAATATTAATAAAATACCCCTAAGCTGATAAAATTCATTAAAATGATAAATGTATTAAAATTGTCTCGCATCAATGCTTGTATAACTTTAATATTTTCTGCTTGTTCTAAATCTTGCATCTTATCTTGGTTTTCTCCATTCCTCTCTTAGTCCCTTTGCTTTTTGTCACACAACCTTTCTCTTATTTCATCTTCTAAATGAGATATGCTGACAGGGCTCCTGTCTTTGCCTAAAAAAGAGGGCTATCTACTTATTGCTGCAAAATGCAATGTCTATGACTAAGGAAAAGGAAAACCCAAAAGCCACCAACATTTTTAAAGATGCTAGTTTTTGAGCTCCAACAATAATGTCACAATCTCCAGGTAGCATTTTCTTTTCTAAAACAAGAAAATGAGAATTTTTCTTATTTACAATAAACTAAAAAGTGCACCAATTTTCAAACATCATCATCGTGACTGCACAGGATAATACATATGCCTTATTTTCCAACAATCAAGATAATGTGAATGGAGACACTAAGTAACAAATGAATGGATACGAATAAAGTGATAGAACAATGTACAGACACAACATACTTTTCTGCCCTTGATTTGGATCTGAAGGGACAGAATCTTCAGCTTTAGATGTGTCTTCCATAGTCTGTTGAAATTAGTGTTACATACATAAGAAAAATATTTTAAATCAAGTTATAAAAAAGTCAATTCAGAATGAGGAACTAAGTTGTTATCAGAAAAAAGAAAAGCCAAATTAGTTTTACACCAAAAAGAAGTTCAGATAATAATTTGCAAAGTCAAAACAGTGGCAAAAAACTGAAGCTATCTATATCATCTCAGCATACTTTGCCACAGTATTACTTTATCTAATGATTCGTAGTTATAAGCAGTTTACGAACTAAAGATACATCTTGACAAGAAAAGCAACATTACTGTACTTGCATTATACTGCATGGTTATCTTATACACTCTTGTTCAAAGCAGGGGCAGGTAACCATAGGGTTACACAAGCCAAGGGCTGCACAGCACTGCCATGCTGTGCACTAACACATGCTGCAAGACAAGTTCCCAAAAAACCTGAGGCACATGACAACACATAATTGGCACAGGACACATCCCATGCCAATCAGCAACCAGTATATCATGCCCATCTGATACATTGAGAATCAAGTGTAGCATCAGATATCTCATCTGTAGCTCTAGAATTAACATTTTTAAAGATTAGCTTATAACAGTATGTATCTCATCAATGAACAAAATTGCATTATATGTCCTACCGCTCAAAGGAGAAACACCTACTTATCATTTTTGGAAATCAAAATCAGGAATGATGTGCAGGAGAATATGCTCTCATTCAACGAGAAAGGACGTTAATCAAACATGCAGGACTAAAATATCACAATCTACCAGGATGTGTGGTAGCAGATCCAGCAACATGAATGCATAATTTTTAGAGATAATTCATAAGCTTGAATACACTATCTCTTACAATTACCCACATATCTAAACCTCCAGTTTATCAGTTATCCATGACAATGTGTACTGACTCACGGTGGGTCCCTGTGTAGAGCTTCAATGATGGGATAACTGACCCATTGACTTTGTTGAGCCTAACAAAAGCCTAAACCTAATCCAAAATATTTGTAAGCCAAGTTAACAACATTACAGCTAAATCTAAGTCTTTGACCACTTCCGATATAGGACTAAACCTGGACGTTACAATCTCCCCCATCTGAGGGTTCAATATCCTTGTCAATGACCTAATATAGCTCATAATCAAACCTTACCTAACGTGAGGCCTAACCCAAAGATGGCATCACGTCATAACGTGCTATCGAGCCTCATTTACGGGTAATCCTTTGCTGCTAGAGTTCCTCACCATGACCAATACTAGGTCGGCTCTAATAGCAACCAACCTAATGGGGTAACTGACTTATTAACTTTGTTAAGTTTGGACTACTAACACAAAATACTTCAGTCAATCTCACAGTAGTACTATGCTTAGGCCCTTATAATTCAATCTAAGCCTTTGTCCTCATTCGATATGGGATTAATATAATTTGGTCTGATTTAAGCATAAAAAGGATTGGGCTTTGAAATTTTTCATATTATGGTTTATAATTACAGCCAGCTTTCTTGTTTATTAAAACCAAATCACGACTGTAAACCTTAAAAAATATTGCCTAGTAGATTTGACTTCTCAATCGATTTCCTGAGTCTCCAAATCTCTAACTCTCTCTTGTTTTCTCCTATAGATGGTCCACATCCACCTGTCTCTACTTTCATATGATTAGTCATGCCCATACGCAAGAGGCACAGAGTTGCATGGGCATAAGCTAGCTATAGTGAAAAGTAGAACTTTTCTTCAGTCATCTTCTTTTGCCCAATGCTACCCATTTACCCAATCTATTTGTTGCCTCTCAAGCCCTGCTCGTGTCGATTATGCCCGTGGGGACCTGCCCCCAGTGGGGCAGGGATTGGGGCAGGAATGGGGTTTTTTTTATTACCCGCACAGATATGGGGCAGGGACCGGTAGAGAACTCTCACCCTGTCGCTGTACCCATCTCCGCCCCATCAATATGTGGGCCTAGATGTTAGGCCCAAACGCCTAGCCCGCTTGATTTAAATCAAACTGGATTGAGCTTTGGTTGAATCGATTGTGAGTCAATTGCGAGCTATTTGGTTTGATTGAACTAGATGAAACAATATTAACACCTCCCTCCCCCACGACCTGCATGTCAGAGGAATGAATTCAACATTCAACAATTATTATTATTTATAAATTTTGGTTTTGTTAATTAGTTTTGATAATAGCTTTATTTTAAAAAAAAATGGAATGGATTAATTATGAGAATATGGAGAACCCGTGAGTTCCCCGCCCCAATGGGGATTCCCAATCCTCGTCCCCGACCCGTATAAATGGGTAATGGGGAAGGGATGAAGGATGAGATGGGGACGGGGATGCACTCCCTGCCCCGCCCCATTGACATCCCTAGCACCAGCCTACTTGCTGCCACCTACCCTATCTTCCTTCCTTCTCCTTAAGACTAACCTCCAATTCAATTAAGAAAATATATTAAAATCTTTACCTTTTCCAGTGAACCATTTGTTTTAAAAATCACTTGCCAGCTCACAATCAGCTCTAAAGTTGTAACTGATTGATGGTGTGCATCATAACACAGACATACAACAAGGTCAGAAGTCTTTCTAAACAGTAACCCATGTAAAACCTTTCTAAAAGTCAGCCCATGTAAACTGTGTGTGGTCATCAGAAATTCAAGCCGACCTATCACTCCCTTTCTAGCAAATAACTAGGCTTTCTCTCAAAGTAAATGAATGGGCAAAATGATTATGTTAGAATAACAGTGTTGGAAAATGTTGATTAACTGACGAAGCATTATCTGTGTCACAGTTGAGTCATTATCTTACAATCCCACTCGCCTAACTCATCAAGCACAACAGCACCATCCCTTACTAACCTTCATTAACCAGATTAATTTCAAATCCAAACTACCTCCCTTTGTGCCTCTCCATATGTAATACCATCTACAATGCATTTCCATCTCCAATTCCTTGCCAAAGGCAAACTATAGTTACACAGTGAATTAAAACCCACAAGTAATGGTTACCTAAACTAAAACTATAGAGAAAGTTAACTTGAATGTAATGTCTGAAGCAATGAGTGCAGCTGGTAATGGCTTTTCTATTTTGGCAATAATTTGAATAGCATACAAGCCTTATTCAAAACTGCAGCAAACTGTAAAATCACTGTTTGTGTCGGATCTAGGCCCTTGAAAACTGGAGCAAACCTGATCAACACTTTGAAGGCAAATTATTCAAGAAAATTTTTAAAATGCATTACACAATAGTAAATAGTTAATATGAAGCAAAACTAAGATGGACATGGAAGAACTGCAAACAAACATTCCAGAATTTGCACACTTTTCTTAAGTAAAATCAACACCAAGCTAATCCTTAAGAACAAATGCAATATATTTTTGAACTTGTGAATTAGAGTTTTTACCATCACCACAGGCTTTTGGTCATTTGACAATCCAATAAGGAGACTAGAACATATCCTCTCATTAATATTTCCTTTCATATCTTCACTTATGACAACTTGAATGTCATCAATCTCATCAACTATTTTCCCATTACCATTTTCCAGAACAGAAGCCAGTCCAGATAAACGTAATGCTTTGTTATTTTTCAATATCATGATGTTGCTTTTTGTTCTTCTCCGTGGTGGCAACAACTTAACAAGAACAGCATCCGATACTTCAACACCTGTGACATCACCACCTGAATTATTTCCTGGATCTTCTATTTTAGCATCATTTAGGCCATCAAACTTTGTGACTCTATAATCTGATGATATCACAGGACTATTCCTAACTTTTGAAGGTTGCAAAGTTGGTGTAAGTACAGAACTCTGAAGCCATTTAATGATTTTCAACCTTAACCCAGGTGAAAAGGATGTCGTTTCTCCCTGCCAAATTTGTAAAATATTTAAAACTAAAAAAAGACATAAGCAAGTGAACAAATATGCATTTCGCACATACTATAAGAGCCGCTTGTAAGGAGTCCAATGAGATGCCCATCTCTGATGCAACATCATCGGCATTAATTTTACCTTGATCGATTAGCTGCACAAAGAAAATCTTTAATATATTTATGTGGCAGCATTCCACCGAAATTGCATCCTTGTAAAACATAAAGTAGAAACTCTTAAGTTTCCCAGACAAAAACCTTTCTCAGAATTGCAGAGACATCATAGGTACTTCTTTTAATATTTTTGCTATCAACAGCTCCATCAGTATCCATCTCCGCAATTGTACCTGCTTGACCACCGTCGGAATCAAGCCTATCAACTAAGGCATCCTGCTCATCAGGCTTCATTTGGACTATCTTTTCTGAGTTCAAATTTGCAATTTCATTTTGCATCATGATTTGATCTCTTTTATTGGGAGTAAGCTGTAACGTTGGTAACTTTTTAGTAGGTAGAACAGCAGATGAAAGCTTTGGTACCAATTTCTTATCATCAATAGCCAATAGAATATTCTTTGTGTCCTCAACACCACCCATATCTTGAAAAGTTGAATGCTTTGAACAAAAAGCTCGCAACTCAACCTACATAAGTATCAGGTAAGAAAAGGTTAGCTTTGACATGCCATAAGATGCAAAGTCCAGAGATAATATAGTAGGGAAGGAAACAATGAAGAATTACATTAGTGCATCCAAACTTCCCCCATATCTCCATCTGATGATTTGACTCCCTTGCACACAAAGGATGAAAAGATGTTCTGCATGTTCCTGAAACATCCCAACTGGACCAGATATCATAACTGGAAAACTGTAGAACTGAAAACCAAGTAAACTTATTAAGAAGTGAGTACATTAATAATTTCAACATCAATCATCACTGGCCACATATAAAAGTATTCATTGTATCCAATTTCCCAATGTTATGGTTCAAGAAGCTGCATGTAAGTTGTCATGAAACCACCTTGCATAAGCCTATGTGAACATTGTTATTTATTAGGAATGTAGATGAGGTCACATATGCAGGCCACATTAACTCATTATGTGGCTAAATAAGCAGTTTCTGCAACAACATAGATCATTATGTGACTTCCTCCTTCCCATTAAGCAATTTCATAACTAATCTACAACGATTGGTTTCTAAGCTGTGGTACATCCACATGACAATTGACAATATTTCGTTAATATCTAAAACCTTCATAACATTAAGTTACTTCATAAAATCCTCAAGTATCTAGTCATAATTAAATAGCTTGAGTTGATTTATGTCCTATCTATTGTTTAAATTACATCATATTCTTTTGGTACTCATTGATGTAAATTGTTTCAAGATTCTACTGGGTACTAAGTATCTGGCTGTATACTTATTATGCACTAGGAAGCACTTGAGTGACTATATATCATGGCCACTTCGAGAACATTGATCTTAGCACTTCATAAGCTAGACTTTGATAAGAAATAAGTAAATTTACATGGCACTAATGGTAGTAACAAAAATACCACCCACATAATCAGAACAAAAAGGAAAGCTCACAGAAAATGATATCTGATTTACCACCCACACAATCAGAACAAAAAGGAAAGCTCACAGAAAATGACACATCTGATTTACCACCCACGTAATCAGACAAAAACAACAGAGAAATTTGAAACTAAAAGGTGTACTAGAATTTTAAGGAAAATAAAAAAAATAGAAGGAAGACTTACCATGGCTGCATCTTATGCATAGACCATGCTTCACCTTACACACGTTACATACCAACCTCCTGCGTTTATCTTGTATGCCTCCCATGTTCGTAACCAGTTCCATTGCCCAAGTGTCTTTCACATATACATCTGGTGTCCATAGGCTGCAAAACAAGTGCACAAACTTCACAGCACCATCACTCGGGCTAAGGGGAGGATCCATTCTCACTGTTTTCAGTGCTCCACCATCTTTAGGACAAAGCAAGCATGGCCTTGAACTGAGGTCATCA
The DNA here is from genome assembly GCA_024322285.1 of Musa beccarii. Taxonomy (NCBI): domain Eukaryota; kingdom Viridiplantae; phylum Streptophyta; class Magnoliopsida; order Zingiberales; family Musaceae; genus Musa; species Musa beccarii. Next base: position 20,248,071 of record CM044401.1, on the reverse strand, counting down.
CCATCTCTCTTTGAAACTATTCCAGCTGTCTCCAAATGCTTACACCAAGCACATAACCAAACCCCCTCTGGAACCTCATGCACTCCATAACATTTCTGGTGCACCACAACTTTGCAACAATGGCAACGAAGCAACTTATTTTTCGTCGCTCCATTCTCTATGGAGCAACAGAAATCACAGAGATTAACTCCTGTGTGTGAATGAGGAAGCAGTAACAGCCTATCCAAGCCAGCATCTCCATCCAAGAGCTTCCGTTTCTTATCGGGGCACTCAGCCGAGAGAACCAATCGTTTCTTCGACCCCAAAAGCCAATGCAAAGACAGCTTATCATCATCTCCTTCTGCTTGCATCGGTACTGCATCACCAACAGAAGTCACAACCTCATCTATTTCCATGGGAGGAAGTTCCTCAGCTGCCTGAACCTTCTCCACCTCCTCAATTTGCTGCTCCAAAATCACCTCCTCCTTATTGGGCAATGTAATGGAACTCAATTCAGCTGCACAAGTATCAGACTTACTATCCTTCTTGTCATCCTCCGCCCCATTATCAAACACCGGCATGGTGAAGCACGAATCCAGCAAGCCGGGACACAATGGGAGTTTCGGCGCCAACAAATCGATATCAGACAGAGCAACCGGTCGGAAGAACTCCTCAGTCACATCCCACACAGTCGGAGGCTTCCCGTGCCCCGAGGGCTTCTGGGCGGCCTCTCCGTGGGACTTCTTGTGCTTCCTGTGGCTGTCCGGACCCCGCAAGAGGAAGGAGGCCAAGACCGAGGGGAGCGTCGGGACCCGGGGGGCGGACTCCTCGGGGTCGAAGGGGGAGGAGACCGAGAGCGCCTTCCGGGCCTGCGCGAAGAGATCCACGCCGGGCAACGCCGCCTCCGCTGGAACATCCACTGAGCCTCTACCCATCATCGGAAGCCCGGGGCACAGCGCGGCGCTCAAGGCCGGGGGCCGACGAAGCGACGGCAGCTGGACATCGAGGGAACCCTAAATCGGAAAGGGCGAGGCCCGGTCGCCGGGAACCGGGGACGTGTGGGGGAAGCTAGGGTTAGGGTTTCGTGCTCCGGTATCGTTTATCGTACTCGTTCTCCCTTTCGCGTCTGTTGCGGAGCCGAAGGGAAAGAAGATGAGGGAAGTCTTTTGTCCCTTTGCGTTGGCTCTCATCGTTTACTTGTCTTGAGATTGGGTTTAGCGAAATGTTAGTTGTGGCTCGTGCATCTTCACGTTCTCGATGTTGTTTAATACGGAGGGCCAAGAAAAAACGAGAGCGGCCGCATCCGACGACCTCAACGATGGGCATTCGGTACCGCAAGGCGAATAAATTAAGGTGGGTTGATAAGAGTGCAAACCGATGCAATATTCCCGTGCCAAGCAACGGAAGATTCCCACCTTCTCTCCCATGGGTCGGGCGTGATGGGCTGGTGCTCTTGGCCCCGCCCATAAGTCCCGAATAGCTCAAAGATGGTGTAAACATCCATGGCTACACAAATGCACTGCTAAAACGTGTCCTTGGTCCTTATGCAAGTATATTATTTGGTGGTCTCGGTGATTAATGCATGATGGTATCAGATATGGAACTAACCAATCTACAGAGGGCATCGGATTGCAACATCTAAGAACATGCAGTTGGCATACATGCATATGTGGCTGCTACTTGCAATTACAAAAAAGGCGATGGATTTAACAGTGGTTGCTCAAATGATGAGAAGCCGATTGTGCCATCTAAAACTAATAGAAGGGCAACACTTGCAGCATTTCAAATTGCAAGTTAGCTTGTAACATATAGAGATCTAATTACACATAACGCAAACAATCAAACTCTTAGAGGGTAAACCATTTAATTGTATATTCTACATTCAATTACTCATGAAAGGGCTTCCCACAGAAAAATCCAAGTTATTACAGACCGGAGCGCAAACATTCTTCTTGATCTTACCACTTAATCTTCCGAATGACAAGTCCAATATATGAGCCCACTGCAAATGAGGTCATCATCAGTGACAGGTTACATTCCATGTATCCAATGTGCATATGTTTTAGGAGGATTACCTTATCAAAACAAACACGCACTGCAAAACACCAGCAACTCCCGTCCACACCGAGGGGCCCTTCTCCGTGAGAGCATCTTGAACAAGCAGGCCTACTGCCCCCGCTAAAGAAACAAATGACACAACATATGCCACAAAAAGCCAGAGCTTCACCCTGCAAATTCCACGAATAAATTTAAGACAATGAAATGAAACAGCAAACGAAGGAATTAAACATATTCCACAAGCAATTACACGGCAAGGCAAACATTTTATGAACCAAAATATCACGTAGGCCTCTGACGGTCAACTATGGTATCTAGTCTTGAGATGCTTTGATTAGCTGTGACAGCCGCTAGAGATGGTGGGTGCTCAATCATTTCTGAACTAATGCAAAAACAGTCCTTTGCACAATTGCTACAAGAAGAATGTCACTTCCCAGCAATAAACTTCACATTCTGCTCTACTCATTCAGGATAACCATTGAGAAGTCTCCAAGCCAATGAGGTGACTCCATTCACACGCTCAATGCCTCCTCCTCACAGGGACCCTGTCTCTAACTATTGGAGATTCCTAAGTAATCAGATACACTTTACAGTCCACCGGCTTAACTGTACTAAATTAGCACTAAATTTATGCAGTTGCATGTAACCACCATGAAAACCTCATCAGAACAATATCTGCAGCTTCAGTTTCCATTTAAGCTTCATGATCAGGACTACTGCACATCAAGCAGAGTAATCTGCTAAGAAGAGTTTGTGCATGACCCAGTTACAGAATGAAATCTATATAAGTATGATAGTCAATTCCTGCATTAAGCCTAAAGATGTATACAGAAATTAGAATTTTGATGTCACCTATCAGAAAAAGCACTCTAACCATCAGTCATAAAGAAAGAACGTGGAAACACTAGATGTTCCTTCAAATGAAATTGGAGCAGAACAGAATATTTCAGAAAAAGCATTCTATCAACGGCAAGTCACAGAACAATGAAAAACCTAAAAAATATCTCATTGAGTCCAAACATGCTGAGACAAATACTGCCACCAAAATGCAGTTCCCAAGAATGTTGCTTGTTAATTAAATTGGGAAGGATCAATAAGCAATCAATGGATGGTTAATTCATAGGAGTGATACAAGTCCTTAAGTATGTGATGAGAATGTTGAATTTTGAAAATATGTGCAATTTTTTGGTTAATCAAGCAAAAGGAACTCATTCAAGATAAGAAAGAACATAGTTAGCAATGAGGAAGTAAGAGAATAAATAAAAATCATGCAACATTATTGACCTGTGAGGATTCCTGGAAGGCACATGGGAATGAAACTAGGAATGAGGAAAAAGAATTCTGAATCAAAATCCGATTGTATGAAACAAGCAACAAGGAATCAAAGGAAAACAAATAGCAATCATGAAAGAACGGTGACTCTCTAAGACTTCATGGAAGAAAGCTAGAAGAAGAAGAGGAAGAAGAATGTTGCAACAACGTAATATGTGACTCTACATCCTCTTCAACACCTATTCACTGTTTTCTCCTTCATCGATGCTGCAACAACATAAGATGTTGCAACATAAGACTTCATGGAAGAAAGCTAGAAGAAGAAGAGGAAGAAGAATGCTGCAGCAACATAAGACGTGACTCTACATCTCTTCAACACCTATTCACTGTTTTCTCCATTGATGCTGCAACAACATGAGATGTGACTTTACATCCTCTTCAACACCTATTTAATGTCTCTATCAATGAGCTATCTTTTGGAAGACCCAACAGTCAAAATAAATTGAAAGAAGTTACAGCAAACTGACAACTTCTACTAAAATTTACATTAGCAACCACAGGGAAACCAAATCAAACCATGTTTATATACAACAACAACAACAACAACAAAACCAAATGTCCCAACTTGTTGTTCACGAATAAAAATATTTATTTTCCTTTCTTTCTTTCCTAGGAAAAGGTAGAGAGTCAAGGCTCGGGTTAGGTCATTGGCAACTAGAGTAAAACTATGTCAGATCTCATGAACATGAATCTTGACCCTATTTATATCAACCAATAATTATTCAAATGCTACGAACCTTTAATGGACGTTGGCCAAATGGCAACAAAGTTAAACCTCATACCTCAATCGATTAGAACCTGTTTCAGCTTTCAATGCACGTCAAATCAACACTGGTCCTTTTGAGGCTGAAAATAAATTATTTTCAGATGATTGTAACAACATGAAGTTTCCAATATACTTAATATAAGCCCTACATAAGCCCAATGGTCAGCAAGCTCTTAAGCAGCGTGCTCAAAGTACACCTAGGATGCCCCAATTGATCAATAAGAAGTTTCAGCCTTATAGTGGAGTGTTGCAATTACATGAGTATAATGAGTGTTCTACAGCTTTTTGAAATATCACAAAAATGAAAATTGGAAAAAGAATTGAGGTCAATATCAAAATCAAAATGAAGATAAAATGATGAGCAAGATTTGATTGGGATATAGATCAGGAGAAAGGAAGCCAAAAAAGAGGGTGAGGTAGCTACCGAAACTGGCAAATTTACAATGAAGTTATATCTACAAGACATTTCAGATTCTAATTGAGAGATTGAATTTAAACATGCTCAGGGCTAAAGAAATTAAGGTGAGGATAAATATAAGTTAGAAGAACAATCAGGAAGCAAAACTAATTGTAGAATAATGTTACACTGACACTAATATGTTGAAATTCTCTTGCATAATTCAAATGAAGATCGAACATAGCAATGTAATCTGTACAAGTTAGATAGCACAAGTGTTCTTTATCACAAAAGTCAACTTCCCTAAAAGATTCAGTGATTCATTTAGTTTATTGTGGTGTAATTCTTAGTTGAACCAGTTTGACAATTTTGGTTTTGGTTTGATTCTATTGGATTCACCTTTGGCTTATCAGTTTCTGTTAGACAGTCTGAAAACAGTTTGTTAGGTTAGATCACATCAAGCAAGTTTATTTGGCTTTTGAATTAATTGAACCAAATTGAAAATATTCCAATTTGGTTTTAAAAACCAAACTGGTGCCTCTGCGCACCAGATTTTGTTTCAATTCCCCAATTTTGGAATTCAATCTTTCAAGGTGAAGTTAAGAACAAAGTAGTAGTTTCTTTTAAAGGTGGCTCTCTCTGTTCCTTTCCACTTCCAATGCACCAAACACCAAAAGCGGAACGTTGTATGGTGTATACTGGCTTCAAGGCTGCCACTTCATCCGATCAAAGAGTTCTTAAAAAGTCAATGGAAATTGAAATCTCAAACGTTTTCTTTCCTTATGCAGATAGAACACTTACCAATTTTTGTAGTGTCTCTTCACTTTTTTCTATGTTCTTTTTCTTCCCTTCACCTCCCCATATTACTTCTAGAAACTGAATCTAATTGTTACTCCAAGTATCACAACCTCATTTCTCAGTCCTTCACACTGAACTACAAATATCCTGCCATCTTCCTTCGCTCACATGAATTAACAAGAGATATTGAGATGTCATGGGAATTCCTCAGCCAGAGCTAGCAAGTCTTGTACAGGCTTTGACCAGTTCATTATTCACCTGAAGTTATAAGCATCATTCTAAACGAAAAATTAAAAAATATACATCCTCTGAGCATCAGAATCATGGAATGTTTAGTACCCAAAGTCATAGAAATTTTCGTATTTTGCAATCAGTAAATAATCTACAAGCATTACGAATAACTCTTGGTAGAACAATCTTCCCTCCATTAAAGTGGCAAAAGAATATAGACGGAGAAAGATGCCTACCGAGAAGGAATTTCCACAACGACAAAATGAGGAAGGACATCATATAACAGTTATCACATGATCTAATTCAACAATGAGAGAGTGGCTTTTAGACACATTATGTGGTTATAGAACATAACCCATAACAAAACCGGCATAAGATTTGTTAAATATTGACAGCCATAAGTTAGTTTTAGTTAATGTTTGAAAACTACTCTTCCAAGTAACTGAATGTAGCTAACCTAATCTAAAAAAATTGTTGAGCAGAAAAACTTTGGTGTATCATAGAAAACAAACATTAGTTGAATAGGAGTTCATGGATCATAGAGAACTAACACTAGTAGAATATGATTCAATTAACTGAAGCAGGAAGTACATCATCAGATGCATGGATGTTAGAACTGTAACAATTTGAGTTGCATCATCACCCAAATTAAGACCCCCGCTTACCAAAGCCCCACAAGTTTCGTCCAAAACCTATAGGTTTTTCACTTTGACATGTGCAAAACTAAATCCACAGGCAAAATCAAAGATAACAGACGATCAGATCGGAAAAAATCATACCTCCATTCGGTCTCTCCGTAAGGTGAGTAGTAATCGTAGCCGATCTCGTTCTTGTCGACGCAGTTGAACATGAGAGCCGCAAGCGACGCAAAAATTCCTAAAAATCGACCGTCAGATGGGGTCAATTCGAAATCTAACAAATCACGGAGGCACGGCCAAAGAGATCAAAAGGGGGGCGAAGGTGCAGGGGGTTCACCGGGGAGGTAATGGAGAAACGAGATCTTGACGGCGCTGCAGACGACGGCATCAACCCAGAACCACCACCCTGCGCCGAACACGGCGCCGGCTATCCCCGGCCCCATGATCTCCCACATCAACCCCAGGTTGTCCATCGCCTCTCCTGTCGCCCTCCGCCCGAGCTCTCTTGCGTCTTCGGCCGGGTATCAGCTTTGGCAAAGACGCATTCACCCGATCGCCGAAGGGCCTAACGATGGAACCGCACCACGTGAACCGGACCGTACCGATCGACTCTCGGAACAATGGATCAACGATTAAAAATACATTAATAATACACTAAATATATTTTTATTTATTTACTTATATACTAAAAACTGAATGATCGCATACTTAACGATGTTGAAACTGTATTTATTTACTTATATTAAAAATATAAATATATGAATAATATACCGAAGGGTAAATTCCTTATAAAAGTTTCTGATTTCACCTCAATCTTATAAAAAAGAGTCTAAATGATTATTTTTCTATTTTTAAATTATTTCACTCCTTTAAAGTATGAAATTATTTTTTTTATTATACGCCATTTAAGATGACTTTACCATAACTTTGAAATAAAAACTTTATATGAGGTTTTATATTATAGAAGGCTTTATTTATGTGAGGGGCGCTTTGCAGGAAAAATATAACATTGGGAACTTTTCTAGAGAATTTATCTTATACTAAATCAGTTTTAATAACATGATGAGAAAAGAATTATAGAGGTAGAACCTTGGAATTCAAATTTCACCTCGTTCCATTCTTTTTAATAAAACGAGAAAAAATAATTATAGAGGTAGAACCATGATGAAAAAATAAGTTTTTTTCTTCTTCTTATGCATTTATATATCAGATCAAAAATTTCTTTTGAAATGAGTAAATGATAAGAAATGGCCCCTTTTAGGGTTCGTAAGTTATAAGCGTAATTTGATTTTTTTTATATTATGTCATTTGATTATTATTGTGCGTTGTGAGACCATTACTGGTTGTTATCATTACCTCATCTTTCATAATTCACTTTCTATCTTCTTTTTTTTTTATTCATGTGATCGATCTTAAATGATTAGACCTTTTGACTTTATTATTATTGTTATTGATTTTACTTCCTAATTTTATGTATATTTTGGCAGGGAATAAAAGCATATGTAACTATTGATTTTAGTATATGAAATTTCATTTATTAATAGACCCATATATTGAGATAACTATAGAATAATAAATACAATAAAAAAAATTTCTTTTTTTTTACAATTTAAAAGACTTGAACATAGTTAAAATTTTCTCTTTTTTGGATAATTTACCTAAAAATACTTTAAATAATAAGATTTTATCATGTGACACCCTCATATTTAGTTTTTACCAATGGTGTCTTTTTTATGTTATAATTAAAATATATTTTATAAAATAAAAAAAATTATAATCGATGTCTATTAACCCTGATTTAGTGTAATCCCTTCCTCATCCTTTTTTTCCTCTACTCCATCGTTCCCTCCCTCCCTCTTTATCGAAGTTTACCAAATATTGCACTTAATTCATATTACCAATAATTAGCAATTACACTAAAATTACATTTATTCACAAAATATATTTTTTTAAAAAAATATTATTTTATATTAAAACTATAGTTATTTAAAAATATATATATAATTCTCCTAAATTATATGAAAAAGTTATTCACTCGATTTACACTTATTCAGAGAATATATTAAAAATTATATTAAATTCTATATAAAATTATCTTTAATCCATCATAAATAGGAAAAGTCATGTTAAATATCTTATAATACTGTGATGATAGTTTTAGAAAAGTTTGGATTGATTTGTTGGAAATTAACTCAAGTTATATTTGATTACATATTCAATTCAAAAATATTATATTTAGTAACTTAATCATCGTAAACTCATAAAAATTAAAAAAAAATTATATATCTTAGAATTAAGTTCTAGTAGTTCTGAAAAGGTTTTGATTTGTTTGATAAAAATTAACTTGAATTACACACAACTTATGCTCGATCATGTATTCAACACAAAAAATCTTATTTTAAAAGTTAATCATCCTAAATTTATATTAAATAATAATAATGAACATATTAGCATCTCATCGTAATAGTTTGAGAGAAGTTTATATATGTTTGATGAAAATTCAAAGAGTTATATTCGATCATAGATTAAACATGAAAATATCCTATTTCAAAAATTAATCATCATAAATTCATAAAAAAATAGAAAATGGTAATAATGAACATATAAGTATCTCATTTTCATAATTCTAAAAAAATTTGGATAGGTTTGGTAAAACTTTAAAGAGTTATACTTGATCATAGATTTAACCCAAAAATATCATATTTCAAAAATTAATATCTTAAATTTATATAAAAATAAATAATAATAATAAATATATTAGCATCTCACCCTAATAGTTTAGGAAAAGTTTGAATAGGTTTGGTAAAAATTTAAAGTGTTGCACTTGATCATAGATGTAACACAAAATTATCTTATTTAAAAAATTAATCACTCTAAATTTATACAAATAAAAAAAACTAAGCATATTATCATTTAACCCGAGTAGTTGTGAAGAAGTTTGAATAGATTTAATGAAAATGCAATGAGTCCATTTGATAATCAATTTAATCTAAATGTATCATCTTTAAAAATTTATTAAACTTAAAATTATAAAAATTAAAAAATATATTAGAATGATATACCAGTAATTCTAGAGAATTTTGAATTGGTTTGATGGAAAAGGATATCAAATACCTTAATTATACTCGAGTCACTCTTTAGTAAATTGAATAGAGTCAAACATGATAAAAAGTGGTTCGATCTAAATTACATAAATTGGACCAAATTAGCCTATGGATGTGTGACTTGGATAGCTTGATTCAAGGATAAATATACCCCTAGAAAAAACCTAAATATAGGGATGTGATATGGTATTAGTATTGGTTTTTGCCTGTAAATTTTTAATTTTTTATTTAAACAAATAAGAAGTTAATGGCATAAGATTCTAATTGGTTAATCGAATTGATCAAATGTATGATTTTTTTATATGATATACTGTTATTCTTAGGAAAATTTTAGTGTCTTAACCTTGATTAATATGGCTAACAATTAATCTATGAAAATAATACTCCATGCCAAGATAGCATCTCTAGATCTACAATCATCAATAACTTATTAATTCATTTAAGTTAAGAGGAAAGAATACTCTCATACTTCCAATGATAATAAATTTGACTATACCATAGCCTACGATCCATGTTACTTGCTTTCCATATTCCTCTTCTTCAAAACAAATCTTGTTCTCCAACAAACTTGATGGTGCCTCAACTTCATTTGATAGATGATCATTATATTCTTGTTGTTCTTCAATGTAGTTGTTTCATTTGATAGTGCAGGACCATCTAAATCCTCTTCATAAGCCTATAGGAAATTAAATAATGAGTCTAATGGCATTTATTTTAAATATTTATCAATTATTGGTTGATAAATAAATTACTCAATTTTCTTAAATGGAAGTGCCTTAAAGTGTGCTTTTAATTCATTTGCCACTGTATCATTCAATCCTTTTGATCAGAAGGAAAAAAAAAATATGAACTTTATATTTATTACATTTTTTTTACTGAACTATGTGAATCAGGTTATTATATTATATTTGTTATATATAATATGTTTCAGGGGATTTCATAAGCCCGTCTAGCTCAGTTGGTAGAGCGCAAGGCTCTTAACCTTGTGGTCGTGGGTTCGAGCCCCACGGTGGGCGAAATATTTTTTCTTTTTTCGGTGTATGAAATCAATCAGGGAGCATCACTTTTGAACCACTCGCTGAAAAGAAAAAGGGTCCCACCGTCCACATTGGACACAGCAGCTCCCTGTGCGAGGGGAGTATGTGTTTCGTGGTCGTTGGTTAGCACCGGAACGGACGAACCAACACGGACCAGACTCAAGACTCGACATTTAGCCGGACCCGTTTGGATTATTTGACGGTCGTGACCTGTTTGGGATGCGTCACGACCGCTCCGAATGGCTACCGTGACACCCCCAAATTCTATCGCTCCTCCTCCGCCCGATCCGCGACCGCCAACCACGGAGGACTCACCGTCGACCAACGGCGGCCCCGGTGGCTGCTCGGCCCCCCTGAATCCTTCCTCCTCGAAGCCCCTCCCGGGACCCGACGAGCCGGCCTCCGCCGCGGCCATGTCCAGGCGGAGCGATCGGAAGAGGAAGCCCCGCGAGTTTGGCGGGCGGAGCTCCTCCGGCCTCCGGCAGATGAAGGTGTGGTCGGAGCCCGACGAGGTCGCGCTCCTCGAAGGCGCCCTTGCCTTTCGCTCCGGCACTGGCGCCCTCCCCAAGCAACCCACCATGTCCGCCTTTTTCGCTTCCATCAAGACTTCCATCGCCACCCACCTCACCCCCGAGCAGGTCGGTTACAAGCTCAAGCGCCTCAAGAGCAAGTTCGTCCACTCGGCCGCCGCTGGTTCCTCCGCCGTTGTCACCGCCCACGACCGGCGCATCTGCGAGCTATCTGCCGAGATATGGGGCGAGGAGGCCAAGCAGGCCGATGGGGACGCCGAGGAGGACGGAAACGGGGACATGGCCCCCGCTGCCACCGAGGAGGAGGATGATGTGGGAAGGGAGGGTGATAAGTATCCGTTCATCAGGGAAGCCGTGGCGGAGTACGGGCGGTGCCTGTCGGGCGTGCTCTTGGAGAAGAAACTGAAGCTAATCGATGATTCCAAGGGGAAGTTGCTGGAGGAGAAATTGAGGAAGCAGTGCGAGGCCGAGATGGAGTTGTGGGCGAAGCGGCTGGATTTGTTGAAGGAGATATCTGAGCTTCTGATGGATGCCCACAAGAGCTCAGGACTGTAGCTTACATTTCAGGTTGATTACCTTCTAACATATTGCATAGTTCTCTTTTAGTTTAGTTAGAGCTTAGAATATTGTTGTAAGTGCTACTTCTTTTGGTCACTCATGTTGATCATAGTGTTCTAACCAGGGATAAGGGTAGTAGCTTATATTTCAGGTTGATTACCTTTAACGTATTGCATAGTTCTTCTCTAGTTTAGTTAGAACTTAGAATATTGCTGTAAGTGCTACTTAGTCACTCATGTTGATCATAGTGTTCTAGCTAGAGTCTTGTGAATTCTCCTTCCCTGGTATTGTTGGCTAGTAGTATGGCATGTATGGGATCCGCATTGTGTTTCAAATAATTTTGCTGGTTGTCGTGTAGCGAAGTATTTTGTGAATTACTAAGTTACCGTGATATTTATTAATGACAAGCATCTGTTTTACTTTGCAGATCTTTTAAGGTCTACTTGTCTAGTTTGGGTTTATGTAGCAATTAATTGTTTATGGATCTTTTCGAGGGTCTGTTTAAATGCTTCTAAATGCATGCCTCCTGCATTTGTATTCTATCAGGACACTCTTACGATCAATTGCCTCTGAGATGAACAACGACAATAATAAGACCGTAAATTCCAAACTATTTGGCTATATTGATCTTTTATTGTCATTGAGATCATAAAGACTAAAATTAGTATTTAAATTTTTATTTATAGTTTTTATTAATTTTTTTTAGGTTTCTCTCTATCTCCCCTCATACCACTAATATTAATAATTTTACCTCTTTTAACTATAGCATCTATAGGTCCCCTGATCATATGTTCATACCATCTTAAACAATTCTTCCTCTGTTGAAGCAACACCTGATTATTTACAAATGAAAAAGTTTATTTTCTATCTTTCATAATTACTCTGCACATCCACGTCAATATTTTCATCTCTGCAATATGAACATTTTGTATATGTTGCTTCTTAGATACATTCAAAACTATAAAGTATTGTTGATAAATAATATTTTTCTTTAGTCTCATAAAACTATAAAGTCTTACAAAATTTTTCTTTTAGTCTAAAAGATACCCAATGATCACACAAGATTCCTAATGTCCACCATTCTAACCATCATGTTTTTATTTGATAAATAATATTTTCATTAATCTCTCTATATTCAAGATACCGAAAATTTTTACTTAATAAAACTTTATGCTCATCCAACTTCACTATATTCTCGTCTCTTTTACTGTTGTTACTAAAATTCCATATCATATATTTAATTTTAGTCCTACTTAATCAAAAATATCAAGTTTTTAAAGATTGTCTCCACAACTCAAGTTTGGAATTCATTTCATTTAAACTCTTATCAACTAAGATAATATAATCAACAAATAATATACACCAGGGTGCTTAAATAACCAGCAAGCTAATACTATTGGAACTTAATGCTGTCGGGACGATATTTAAACAACATCAACTATTTATCTACTTAATCTAAAATTCTTTTTGCTGTGAGTTTGCAATCTCTGGATTGACATCATTACATCCCAATTAGATGTTATATAATAAAATAGGAAAATAAATGTAATATTTCCTTTTTCTAAATATAAGTAAGAACAATGCCAAACATCATTTTAAACTTTCTTGTAATTTGATTGGTCAAATGATGACGATTGATATCACTACATGCCAATCTGGTTATCATATGATGAAGGTAAAATATTCTTCCTTTTGTTACCGAACCAGATTTGATAGGCTCACATACATAGGCCATTATTGGTTATATATGGTGCTTTCATGAAAATAATTAAATTAAAATAGTATTGAACTATCTATAATCTATCTTGTGATAGATTCACATATGTTGACTATTATGTTTATATTTGATGATTCTAATTTGTTTGGGCGAATAATGAAATGATAATAATATCAAAATGTCTGTCTCAGAGATAAGTTGGCAACCATTAGTTTTAGCTGTCAGAAATCGGCTACTTCATATTTCCATCTAAAATTAATTTCAACTGCAATGTATTGACCTCTTAGGTCAATGATGGATGAGGACAATTTAAATCGGATTTGCTAACATGACCAAAATAACTCTAGCCTAATAAGGATGATTAAATTACCCTGGTCTGATTAACTAAATTTAATTATTCTTTATTTGGTTGGATGCAGCTAGCTAATAGAGGTGTCTGAATTAGCAAAGGGAATGAGAAAAGAGATTGTTATTTTAATTCACCTTATTAAGTGGGTTAATTTAGTCCTGATTATCTGGGTTCAGTTCCTTCTTGACATTATTAGTATCCTTCAATTTAACCCTCGTTAAACCTGAATTAAATGCAGAGCTAGATATGACTATGAGGATAGTAAAACTATGTTTATTTTCTATTGGTGTCACAAATGCTGGTTTCAGCTATATCAGCAACTGAACATAAATAAAGCCAAGAAGATTAATCCAAGTCTACTAGATTAGGCAGCATATTCTACGTAATTTAACCAGGAACTAAAATCTATATTAGACATATTATGAACATCTCCAGTTAGTGTCATCTAGAGCAATTCAAATCAGCATATATGAGATTATAAATGCCAGAGAGAGAGAGAGAGAGAGAGAGAGAGAGAGAGAGAGAGAGAGAGAGAGAGAGATTTTCTATGGGCTTCCAGGATGGTTAGCCATCTCCACTATTGTCTTCTCTATAAAATTTGTTCATATTCTGCTACACAGTACTTCAAGAGTTTCAGGACATTTAAGAACGCAACAGTATGTAAATGCAATGTCAGAGATTTACCAACACGGATGTTGCTCAAAGATGAACCTGCATTTCTGAGGTATAGACTATAAGCTGGAGAACAACGACTGCCAACCCAAATTGTTAAGGTTACTTTCATCTATTGTTGCTAGCTGATTGAATTTGACTTCATCACCTATAGGCTTCAGAGTTGGAGATGGTGGACAACTACTTGCTTGTTTGGTGAGTGTGATTTTTTTCCTTGTAGATGCCAGACTAAAGAGCAGGGTAGATATTGATTAGATGAGATAATTTTGCAGGTGATATTTCTCTACAAGATGAAATCTTGGCTGGAGATCTGAAGCCAATAAGAGAAGCAAAGCTTTTGAGAATGAAATGGTGCAAAGATGTCACTCAGAACAAAACCAAAAAATTGGGTGGTGGTTGGTTTTTACCAGTAGGTGGGACCTTCCAAGTAGTTGCATGGTTGGTATCTTCCCAACATATATTATTTATATACATATATAGATGGATTTCTTTAAGAAAAAAAAAAAGGGTTAGTGGGACCTTTGTCTTGAATGTTCCAGTCATAAATGGAATTTTGTTCTGGAAATCAGGAGAAGATTGCTGATATATGTTATAAGATCAGTTGATGGAAAACATGTTTTGAGAACAGAGAGAGAACTGGGAGTTATCTGGACTTTCTGATATCATTCATCCAATAGTCCTAGACTTTCAATATCCACAAATTATGTCAATATGCATCAAGTGCACACCAGAAATTTTGTCCAGCTTTCAACTTGAGGATTTTAGAAACCTAATTGATGAAGCTTCAATGGTTTTAGGTTAGGAGAGAAATGTGAGTCTACAAGTTACCCAACTAGGTGGGCATATGTCAGTCTTGGTGCATGAACAAAGATTAATTACATCCAAAGGTCTTACCTACAAGAAGTTGGAGACAAGCATTGCTCAACAACTCTATGCTCTGATGGTTGGGTAAGTTTCCTATCCATAATATCTCTTTCTTTTCCCCTATTTTTTTCAAAGTAAATGCTCCATTTATTAGAGTTGTGTAATAATGTTATCTTTA
Organism: Musa beccarii; assembly: GCA_024322285.1. Taxonomy (NCBI): domain Eukaryota; kingdom Viridiplantae; phylum Streptophyta; class Magnoliopsida; order Zingiberales; family Musaceae; genus Musa; species Musa beccarii. Next base: position 20,232,863 of record CM044401.1, on the reverse strand, counting down.
TTTTTTTTAAGAAATAAATTATTTACATGTCAGATTCTATATGTTTAATGCCATATTTGTAGTGTATGAATTGATCTACAATGAGATTACTCTTTTACAATTTATATTACCAGTGCTCAAATCATAAATACTTGTATTGTATACATTGATCGACCTTTTGTATCAAAAGATTACTGATTTAGTGGAATCCAACTCTCTTGTTTGATCACATAGGGATTTGCAAGCAGAAAATTCATCTGTTAAAGTGTAACTTCATGTTTGGTGTGTCAGAGGCATCAACAATGACATGAATGGTAACATCTCTCCATGTCCTGTCCCATGCCATGCACATTGATTCATTGGTTGCAGCGTTATTTCATGCTTGGTATGCAACTGCCATCAATGGTGACACTCATGTTAATTACTTTAGGGGAATCACATACTTATGCTTGCATACTTGCGTTTACAAATCTTAATATATAGCATGTCTATCGAATATTGAGATCCTTCATATATGTCCCTTTCGTTCTAATTAATCGCATTTAACTGTAGTTAGCTTTAATTAGTTTGTATTAAATGGATATGTAAAATACTCGCATTATTTCTGATATTTTTATTGTCATACTGAGTTCTGATTAAAACAATTTAATGATTAAATAATGGCTAATTGATGTAAATAAACCATATTTGTATGCAAAAATGCAAAGAGAGAGTGAGAGGTTAGTTGCTCGGAAAATGTGGTCTATTTATTTATTTATTTTTGACCAAATATAGTGGATCATTATGTGACATTGATGGTTGATCAAATTATAATCGTGAACACCAAAAACTTATTCTACTCTAATTTTAATATTTGCTCAAAGAGCTCGGAATCGATTCCATGTTCTTCTTGGTTAGATCAAAAATGTGGATGAATCTTATCAATGATCATTAGTGTTTCTTCGTTATCATTAAGCGTTGATGGCAATAATCTAATCTATCCAATAATAAAAGATCCAATCCCTCTCAAGAACACGACAAGCATTATGTATAAAAATGCTTGGATTTAAAGCTATGCACAGATAGATGCTAAAGTCTCCTTTTATGTGGGAACATGGAAATTGATGCAAGCGAGGAATAATTCAAGCTTTAGAACCAAGTCCAAGAAATAATAAAAAAAATTATACTTAGTTTTCATCAATACGGCAGCTTTCCTTTATTTACTATAGAAAATTAATTCATTTTGATCCTTGCATATAAAATTTTAATTTCTTTAAAACCCTCGTGGAGAAGATAAACTAGCAACTTATGCAAGCAGTGGCAGTGGGAGTATGTACATTGAGGGCTGCTTAGACTGGTTAATTCTCCTATTAATATGGCCATGATCTGGAGAAAGAAACATCGTATATTTTTTATTATTCTTACTTATTGTCTACGGAAGAATGGGTTCGAATTTGGCATTGCAACCCAACTGTCAACCCTCACAATGAGCGAGTGGGGCCAATTTGTCATGATCTAATAGAGTGCAATCCATGTGTTTACCTTTAGGTGTTTCTATATATTTATATGCGTTTAAATTTCTAAAGGGTATTAATGTCATCTAGAATTTGAAGTAATAGTCAAATGATAAATAAAATAGTATGTATATTTAAATTATACATGGATTATAGTAAGGATGTTATATATTTTTAGAGAAAATTCATGTCAATCGGAGTTATACTAGTAATCGAATAGTAATCAATTATCAATAAGAGAATATTTTGTAGGTTTTTGAGTTAAAAATTAGAGAGATAAATATAAAAAAATATTAACATATATATATATATTCGATTTTATCAAATAATATAATTATTTAAAGACAATAATGATGCCGAGAACATTCCATTCCCTCCCAAAAGACGAGGGAGCCGCTGCATCCTCCTCTGCGTCTCCAAAGTCGTCCGCCTCTCCCACTTCTCCCTTCTTCTTCAACTGACTGTGTTACTACTACTGCTCGTATCGCTCTCCTCCCATCCGTTTGGGGAGGCGGCTTCCGATGCCCCGATAAATGGGGAAGCCCGTGGAAGTCCGCGTCGAGGTCCCCGATCTAGTCCTCGCCAACTCCGCGGCCGGAGGAGAGGGCGGCCGCGGAGGAGACGCCGGGATCCGCCGGGCCGTCTCTGTGAAGTGCCTCGTCTTTCTGGCCCTCGGCTCTTGCGTGCTGCTCTCCGCCATCTTCTGGTTCCCTCCTTTCCGCAGCGGACAGTCCGGGTTCGTCCGTGATGACCCCGACAGCCTTCACGGTGAGCTCGTTTTTCACGGTGTCCTTTCTCGGTCTTGTGCTGGCGGGTTGCCTTCTGGTCGTTTAGGTGCGTCCTATGAGATGAGACGCGTGTTCGTGATCTGGATCAGGCTTTGTGGGATACGTTGGATCTCGGGGTTCGAGAATTTAGGGTTCTTTTTCTGAATCAGATTGAACTGCATTTGCTTGATTTTGCGGTGGGAAGTCTGCGGTCTCCTCGATTTTTAGTAGGGCTTTGTCTTCCAATTCTTGCAGAGGTATACGTTGTAGAGAACATTGGGAGGGTATGCATATTGCTGTAGATTAGGATAGATCTTTTTTACTTTGCAGGTGAGGATGGCCATGGTTTCTGGCTTTGCAGCTAGTATTATTAGCTGTTTCCCTGTATAAAGAGTTCATCTAGATTCTTAGGTTCCTGCAATTTGGCATTAACGAGAGAAAAATGATGCCATGTCCTACTTACAATTTACTTGTCTACTCTTTCATTTATCTTTACCCACATAGGATACTTTTTAGAATCACAACAAAATTTAAGTTGAGTTTGAAGTTGTATATCATATCTATATTTGGTTTGTCTTTGTTCAAATTTCATCGTATGATTAACAGTCATCAATGTTCTTAAGTCATAATGTAAAACACAAGTTTGAGAATACATAACTCTTCTACATAGTTAACTGAACATTCATTGCCTTCAAATATTTTGATTAATTCATTTCTTGAACCATAAGAATGACTTCATGTGTCATTGGGAGGAAAGGAGGCAACTTTGCAAGATTGCGAGTGATGAAATGGACCTGAAAGTCTTTTTATTTCCCCAAAAGGAACAAAGGAATTATATGCAAATTGGTCATTGACATTGGATGTGTTTGATATTGTTTTGTCACTTGAGAGAACTCGATGGCTGAAATTAACTTTAAGATGGATCACAAGATGTCGTTGTATATAATATGTTTATAAATTTCGGAGGCAGGATTTTGTTACAGCATGCTGTTCCTTTTTTATTAGGGTGTATAAGGATTAAACATGGTATTTTGTTGTTTCATAACACAAACAGTTACTACCTTTCTTGTAATTGGTCCCAGTGATGTGAATGTAGATGGTCAAACAAATTCATCGTAGAGTGAATTTAAGATTAAAATGTACAAGATTTACCAAGGGAAAGCACAATGTTAGATTTCTACTATATACAAACCAGCTTTTGGAAGAATAGTTTTGGCATGTGGATATATTATATATTTTATTTTTTTTTGTTCAATGCGAATCTTTTTTGGCGAATTCCCAGAAAGAGCCCCTACTTTTGAAAAATTCCTACAGAGCACCCCAACTTTCGAAAGTTCCCATAGAGAGACTTGTTTTCATAAATGATGATTTTCCCCCAAGTCACACCTGTTGCTGATTACCTTCGCCGTTGGCCATGCCAGCCCCGGGTCTCTTTTTTTATTTTTCCCCCCTAAAGGAACTAGGGAATTATATGCAAATTGATCATTGACAATGGATGTGTTTGATAGTTTTGTTGTTGGAGAGAACTAGATGGCTGAAATTAACTTTAAGATGGAGCACAAGATGTAGTTGTATATAATATGTTTATAAATTTCAGAGGCAGGATTTTGTTACAGCATGCTGTTCCTTTTTTATTAGGGTGTATAAAGATTAAACATGGTATTTTGTGGTTTCATAACACAACCAGTTACTACCTTTCCTATTTATTGGAACATGATTAGTGATGTAATAATCCATTGTAGAGTGAATTTAAGATTAAAAAGTACAATACTTGATGTCAAAATTTACCAGGGGAAAACACAATGTTAGATTTCTACTAGATACAAACCAGCTTTTGGAAGAATAGTTCTGGCATGTGGATATATTATTTTTTTGATTTGTTTTGTCCTATGTGAATCTTTCTTAGTGAATTCCTGGAAAAAGTCCCTAGTTTTGAAAAAATCCTATAAAGCACCCCAGCTTTCAAAAATTTCCACACAGAGCCTTGTTTTCATAAATGATGGTTTTACCTTGGGTCACCCTACCGTTGGTTACCTTCGTCGTTGGCCATGCTAGCCTAGTCGCATCCCTTGCTGGTTGACTTCGATGCTGTTGATCACGGGCGAGGAATGAGGGAGGGGCGGTCCGCGTGCCCTTGTCGTTGTTGCTAGGCCCCCTCGCCGTCGGTCGTGGGCAAGGAAGAAGGTGGCATGACCTGTGTGCCCTCGCCGTTGATCATGGGCAAGGAAGGAGGGTGGACGGGTAGCTATTTGAGGTTGCAGCCAACCCACGCATGGAGGGCCAAGCAATCAGGAGCTCGTGTTCACTCGCGGCCCCCCCACCTTGTTGTCGTCCTTGGCAAAGGAGAGGAGTGGTAGGGCGGTGGTGCAGGGCTAAGGCAACTGTGGGTCTGTCGGAGGTAGGGTAAAATGATCTTTTCACGCAAGAAGGGGTGCTCTGTAAAAATTATTGAAAGTTGGTGCGCTCCATAGGAATTTCTCAAAACTAGAGGCTTTTTCGGGGAATTCACCCATCTTTATTTTACTTCTTTTATGTTTTTTTCTTCATTTTTGTGTAGCATGATAATCTTTGTAACATTCATGGTTTCTTCCAGCCTTGATGCCAGATAGCCTGAACTTTTTTTTATCCACTAATTTGTGCTTAAAAAGCTAACTGGTTGATATTTTACGTGGGTGCTGTTTGATTAGGGATAATCTTGGTTGGGTTTGTTCTCAAGATTGTTTTTTTGTAATAACTTATGTTGCTGATGCAATTTATGTAGATGAGCTTGGTTGATCTAGGTTCACAAGGCCGGTAGATCATATTTAATCTATCTGCTAGGATGCTAAAGCAGGTGGTTTACACTTGGAAAAGTTACCAGAGTATGCATGTGTTAGGATGGCGGCAGGTCAGATTTTTCTGGATGCTTACCCATGGAAACTGTTTTTGGGTACCTAGATTGTAAGTTTGGCCCAGGGTTGAGTTTTAATAGGATGAAGTTTTTAGTTTCCCTACACATTGCAATTTCTAACATATGCTGCTGCATATGCAGGTCATATTAAGTAGTCAAATAATTATAATTAAATAAAAAGAAAGGAGAGGGTAGGCTTTGGTACAATGGTAAGGTTATTCCTTTGTGACTTGGGAGATCAGGGTTTGAGCCATAGAAATAGTTTTTTTAAATATTTAAGGGTGAGGTTGCTTACATTTATCCTCCCTAGTTCCCGCATTGGCAGGAGCCACATGGGTCCTCCCTTTTTTAAATAGAAAGAAAGGAATTTATAATATTATTTAGCTAATGCGTAGGTGATTATATAATATGGCTAACATAAGAATATATGAGATGATGTTTATATTCATTTAGGAAAGCATTTTTGTAATAGTTGTAAGAAATCAATACACATACGGACCTACCGATGATATTAAATTTTTTATCATGGCTATCATGGTATTAAAATATGAAGTAGCCCTTATGCAAGGCAGTCATGTGACTGCATCTACATATGCAGCTAAATATTAGAACTCTGTGGGAACCTGTAGTTGTTGACCAGACTTAACTTGGATGTGCTTAACTTCAGCTTTCTGTATATCACATATTTTCTAGCAAAACAGGGCATCTTATTTTGAATATTACAGACATGATTTAATCAGCACCTGCTGGGACTCTTGCTAAGGAAATTTAGCTATTTGAGTTGACAATTTTTTGTGGTTTTTCTTCAAATATTTGCTATGTAATAGCATATATTGTGTCAGATGATGTGGATTTTGCTTCTTTATCGTGCCTGGCCAAAGAGTAGAACCTTAACCAGATGGTACCTTTATAAAACCAGAAGCTGTAACCAAAGCCTTGTGCTATTGATGCATTTTGGGTACATTTCTGAGTTCCTACTAATACAGATAATGTGACGATGTAGTCGAGAGGTGGTGCAAATCCATGCATAATGTTATGCAAAACATGTAAATAGATGTGGTAACTTCGGTTATCTCTGGCGGCCTGTTTTATTTGTTATTTCAGTTACTTGAACATGGAAGGGCTTTATATGGTCATCAGATATAAATGGTTATCTTGTTTCATTTCAGCTGAAATCCAGGCAAGTCTTGTTTTGCAAAAACCAATTTCACTACTTGCTACTAATGCTGCAAGATTGGAGAATGACATTCTTGAGGAAATTGGTATTCCAAATACTAAGGTTGTTTCCACTTTATTTCTATAACGTTCATCATTGTTTACATTATTTGGAACATTAATGAAGTTTATCATCAAAACAGGTTTCAGTTATCTACATGCATTCGCTGGATCCAGAAAACTCTACGTACGTGGTCTTTGGTTTTCTTCCTGACCCAAAAAATGCCTCAATAAGCTTATCAGCTTTAAGTATTTTGAGATCAACTTTGATAAATCTGGTCCTTCAGCAAATTAATATATCTTTGACATCATCAATTTTTGGGCATCCATCATCTTTTGAACTTTTAAAGTTTCCTGGAGGGATAACTGTGATACCTTTGCAGTCAGATTCCATTTGGGACATAGCTCATATCCTATTTAACTTCACATTAAATAACAACATTGAAGAGATTCTGGAGAACATTGGCCGGTTGAAGGACGAACTTAAGTTCGGATTGAATTTGAGGTCTTATGAGGTGCCCATCAATATGCTTTTCTTATTTTCGTGATTAATGTTGTAGCTGTAAAATAAATAGTTAAATATGTTCTTTCAATGCAGAATGTATACGTGAAGCTGACAAATATAAACGGTTCCACGGTGACACCACCGGTTACTGTTGAGGCTTCTGTTTTGTCAGACATGGGGAGTGGTAGTCTATTACCAGATAGAATGAAACAACTAGCTCAGGTTATCACAAGGCCCAATGCAAACAATCTTGGCCTCAACAACTCTGTTTTTGGAAAAGTAAAGCAAGTGCAATTATCATCATACCTTGAACACTCACTCTCAATGGCCCCTGGTCCATCTCCATCTGGTTCTCCACCTGTTGGCAATCTTTACCCTGAACCTCCTGCTTCCTTGAACCCTACTCTCTCTCCTGCTCCTGTTCCATCAGATAACCACCATCGACAGCCTCCATGTTTCTGTTGTCACACTTTTCCAATAAAAAATCCAATGGCATATGCACCTGCCCCAGAAAATGGCATCCAGCCAGATTCTCAGTCTGCAAGTGCACCTAGACCTTCAAGAAGGAATGGTGATCCTTTTACTAACTGCTTTCCTTGTCCATCTCTTGCACCAAATATTGGTTCATCAGTTCATCCTTATCTACCAACTCTTTCTGGCCATTTACGACACTTGGCCAGTCCTCCAAGTCTCAAAGCAATGGGGCCAACTCCCAAAGTGCATGCAAAACACTCACCATCATCACCTGCAGCTAGCTATGCTTCGAGGCCTGTACAAGTCAGTGAAAGTGGTAGCAGATTGTCTCCAGCAACTTTGTTATCATATGCATCATCCTCTTTATTTTGTAAGTTGTTTTTGCTAACTAATTGACATGGCAATTTGTTTAGAGAAAAGTGTTACAGATTTGTTTCTTATTTGATGCTTAAAATATAGCTACATATGGACAAGTCTTATGTTATAAATCATCATGGATACACTTTTAATTAATTATTTTTTCTTAATATCGTTGGAACTGGCAAAAAAATTGAGTTGTGTTTTGTCATTTGAATCTTCTACACTTGTTGCTCCATTAAATTTCGTAATAAGATATTAGCTACAATTGAAGAGGTCTTAATGTACTCTACAGATAGAGGAATACATAGAGTCCTTTTCGGATGAAAATGAGAAAAAAAGAAATAAATATTTTTAATGGCACGTGTCTTTTGATTTGTATCCTTTTGTGTCCTAAGATATGTCTATGTACTCCGTGATGTTCAACCAAACCTCAGTTTTGTCACTCATGTTGACTGATTTTATGAAATTGAATCTTGGCCAACAGTTCACTTCTGTAGCTATATTAACTATTAAATCTCACGATCATGGGGATTGAAATGAGATAACTTGTTCTATGTTATCTCAAATTCATGTTTGTTTTGCAGGTCCTTTTTGCTTCTCTTTAAGAAGCTTTTGTTGGTGTTGTTTGGAAGCTTTTGTCCAACACGGAGAACCTGATAAGATGGTCTTTATGCTTGTTTTTAAGATGCTTGATGTTTGCTTACTAGTTTGAGACAAGATAGAAGCATGTCAACAATTGTTATTAAGATGTTTGATGTTTTCTTGAGTCCTATTATTTTAAGCTTGAAGCCAATGTAGTTTAGGAATGACCTCTCTTACCTAGGACTTCTCTTCTTTGAGGGTGGGAAACTTTCCAAGAGAAAAAGGAAAAAAAAAAGCAATCGATTTTATTGTGTGAAATAAAAGAAGATAAAAAGGCTGATTAGAACTGGTTGCAACCGATAAATTGGATTTCTTAGCTCTTCGTCTCTTGTCTTGATCTGATTGTAACTGATTAGAACTTCTAAACAAGCCATCTCAGAATTATCGTCCCAGTCCAAATAAGACATTTTGACTGGACTGTCTATGCAGGTGCAGGAGACCCACTGAATAGGCTAGTTGGGTGTTCTAGGTTGATTGGGCAGGCCTGTTGAGCAATGCAGGTGGGCAAGCCAGGTCCATCCTCAACATAGAACACATACATTGAATGATTAATTACGTTCAACTGTTCAAGATAATTAGTCCAGTTAATTTCATTTCCATGCAGTCATTACTTGCAATGTGAAATTGGTATAGCTGCTCCAAAGCTTTTTGAGCGCTGTACTGGAATTATTACCCGGTAGGCAATGTACACCCCATAGAGTAAGGCAAGTGCTCGTGTGAATGGGCAATACATGTCTGTATCAGGTCAAAATTCACCATCACAGGCTACAATTTTTTATTTTTTTATTTTTTTTCATCGTCTTTTCCTGTTACAATTGTTCTGAATTCCCGCGTACTGTAATTTAATGTAATAAGCTTATAGGTATTGTTATGCTTTAATTTATTTTTTCCTTCCTGGTCAAAATATATACTTCGACAGCCTCATCTGGCAGTGTTTCTAGTTGAAGGATTCTAGCATTGTCCTTCCTCCAGGAGATTCCCATGTTGAGTGTTCCCTGTGTAGATCAAAATATAGAGTCTGAAGCAGACAAAAGAATATGTTGATTAGGCTGGGAATTGCAAGGCATGAGAAACGATCATTAACTCATTGCACAAAGAAAAAGTAACCATAAAATAGGTCAAAGATTTTATTTTCCTTTATCATATCTAGTTGTAATCTTGCATTAGGATCGATACGTTTTTTTCAACCAGGATTCTTTATCTTTTGTTAGTTCATATGAAGGGTGATGTGGTTATTCTGTATATTGAAGTCTTTTTCTTTTATTATTTGAGTTTGGGCCGGTAGTTAAGATATTGCTTTGTCTACTAAAATTTCTGCTTTATTTGAGATGAAAGCAAAGATTTTCATTTTTTCACTCATGTCGTTACTTCTTTTTAGCCAAAGCTGCAACCTATGCTTTCTGGGAGATCAACCTGACTAGATTACTGGGACTCTTGATATTTCAACTTGTATGTGGGCCACGATAACACGTACAGCAGAAATATGAAGTGGTTCATGCGGCATGGGATATACTGCTCTATAATTAGAGCATCAGCAGCATCTGGAGTCCGTCTGGCATATGCTTGTTGTAGCTTGCATCGAGAACAGTTGTATTGCTAATGGAGTTTGTGAATTGAAGTGGAAAGTTCCCCGACAGGGTCAAGGACATTGTGGGATGGCCGATCTGAGTTACCTCAACAAGTGTAAATACAAGATAGATAGTATGATACCAGGTTATAGCTGCAAAGGTGGCTACCTTCTTTTCCTTTTGAACAGAGGTTCTCCCCAAAGGGCTGGAGCACTTCAAGGCTATTGATACGAGGATGATCTGTTCATTTACTTCCTTTCCAGCAGAGTACCTCCATTTGACTTGTTCCTGAGCTATGCTAATGTGTATTATTCTTCTAATGTATCTGATGATGCTCGTCGGATCGAGCTGTTTGCTCACTGTACTCAGCATTGTCACCAAAGTTTGTCAGAGTGGCATATTTGATAGTTTTCGAGGTTTGCATTTGTCTTGCTGCTTCTGCATTCTGCTTATGCCTGATCTCTAATGTCAAATGACACAACAGAAATGTTTTGTTCATGTAGCATATTGGAGTTAGGTTATCATGCATGGGTGTTAGTCATCCATCCTGTAGAAAGAGTTGATAGATCTGTATGCTGTCACAAAATTATACTACTTGATACTGTTTATGTTGTGGGGAAATTTTTGTGGAATAGCATGAAGATTTCAATTCTTGTATTGTATCTAATTTATTGGAACTTGATTTGCTTAACTGATACCTAATGAATCCAATATCAGATAAGCATTAGTGCAACTGTATTGTTTTTTTTAAAGGAGATTTTTATTCACAACTCTTTTACTATTTATAATTTATATTTAAAGCATTTTTAATATTTTTAAAATTTCCATCATAAATGAACATGAATGTTCTCTCATCCTTCTTATATTTTTCTTCTTCTTTTTTCTTTTTTTTTTGTTTCTTTTTGGACTTAGGAGAAAGCCTACTCATATTATTTTTTCAGGGATTTCATCTGATTTCGTCATGTCTGTCTCTTCGAGTAGCGAGGGAGTAACGAGCGACTAATAAATAATAAAATTATATTTTAATTTTTAGGAGTTATCAATAAGCATAGGTCGTTAATAGCCCAAAAAAAAAGATTGTGAATAACGAGCTTCTTTATTAAAGATTATGGTGGGGCATTCTTAAATTATCTTTATCCATTTTTCATCCAACAATTTACCTATGTATCCCATTTATATTTTCTTGGTCCTAAACTTGATTAGAGAATACTCCAATCTGTTTTAAATGGGTTGAAATCTGTATCAATTTAAGTTGACAGGCCTTAATTGTGTTAATCAAACGATACCTTTGTAGATGATTAGCATTTATAATCTAATAACGATCTATATCTAATGAAAATATAATGCTGAATAAGCTATTATCGTACGAGTACTATGATCGCATGACTGAATCAAAATATGAACACTTGAAGGTGTCGTTTAATCCGTTTGGTGAAGACTTTAATAATATTTCACGAGGTTTTGAGTTTGAATCTTCTTTTCGTTATTTATCTTCTCAAAAAAAAATTATAAACATTGTATATATAATATTATATTTATGCCTTTAAATTTGATTAACGAATGCGGCAATCCTGTCCTAAACGGGTCGGAATTCGGATCAGGTTTCGTCTTGGATTTTACGTGGAACCCACCGTGAGGTCATCTCAACCTCAGCCGTGGACCCCGGAAGTTAAAGGCTTGCGCGGTGGTATACGGAGCGCACAGAAACGTCGTCCCCGCTTTGCTTGTAAGCTACGAAACCCTACGTCATGCGAAGTCGGATCGGCCACCCAAAACGCATGCAAACAAGCTGAGTCCTACGTGCCGTCAGATGGAGAGGACGGAACCTTCTCATCTCCGAAAAGAGCAGCGCATCGACGCGTCGAATGCGATCCCTCGACGCGCTTGGTTCTGCAAGCCAGTGGAGCTCCAGCCGAGTGATAGCTGGAAGAAGACCGCAAAAGCTCCGATCTCGTGTCCCCACCCCATCGCCGTCACCAGCCGCCGCTCTCACACCCGTCCAATCCAGGAAGCTTCCTCTTCAAGCTTCCCGTGGCCTCTTCTACCCATTCCTGCACACCACCTCAACTGCAACAGGAAGAAGAAGACAAACCCTGACGTGGTGGCGATGGCTTCACATCATTTGCCTCACGTTCAGCTGGACTGCACCGATCGAATCTCAACTTTTTCAGGCGAATACTCTAAGCGAATTCTTTCCAAAATCTCTATTTTTAAAAAAAATTCTCAAAGAACACTCTAATTCTTAATTTTTTTATAAAATATTTGTTTAAATCATCATATCAACCATCACTTTTGACCAACACTATCATCTTTGCTAAACCCCAAAAGCGATTTGCCTAGGGGGTTACGGCCACGCCTCCACCTCGTTGGTTATCCCTCTTCATCTCGAACAATTGTTTGTCATAGACGTGACATACGACGAAGGTCTTTTCCCTGTTGTTTTCAGTCATGGCATAAGCAGCAATCAACCCACATCGATCTAATTCCCCTCATTTGCTTTTGTAACTAATGATAAAAGATGCAAATGAAAGGATTATGAAGGTTGCAATCGAGAAAAGAAATGATCGTAACCAAGGGCCCGTATCCACTCCTATCATCATCCTTGACAAAGGGGAAGAGAGATAGGTTAACAGTATGAGATAGAGACGATGACAAGTGTGATGAAGATAAGAGTCGAAATAATATTTTTTATATAATCGGAAGCGTTTTATAGGGATTTCATAAAGTTAGAGTAAGAATTTTTCAAAGATAATTGTTTTTTTTTTTTTCTTCATTCAAGAAGTCGCTCACCTCCATGGAGACATCTGTATCAGATGTGAAACAAGAAGGTGGTGGGTCAAAGTAGATCACTCAGTCAGATGATTTGCTGGATCGCAGGCCACAAATTGAAAACGAGTAGCACTTGGAATTGGGGGAATGCTTTGCAAAATAATACTACAAGTTAGCCTGAAGCACTTCAATGATTGAGGATGCCATTGTTTCTTGCGAGCCAACTAATCCTGTGAATGCCAAGACTTCATCAACTGTTTACATTCTTGCGTCGGAGATCTGTGCACTTGGATTGTTCATGCAAGTCATGCATTATTGATCGATCTATCACGTCTGCAAAGCACCTCTCCCAAAGAAAAAGGACCATGGCAGTCCAATCACAAGCGGAGAACATGGCTCCTGGAAACTGCAGCTTACACTCTTCTCCCGATGCATGCGATCATAAATCACATCGCTCTTAGATTAATGACACATGAATTAATGTCAATGACAGAATCCTCGTTTTGAGGGATTCTTCTCTTTTCCTCGCCCGGCTTTATTGCATCAGTAAACCCCGCCTCTATAAGTAAGCCGCAGCTCTCCTCAGACGCATCCATCCTTGCAAGATTGCAGAAGACACAGCGCCGTCAATGGTGAAGAGCAAGAGAAGCGGGGCTCTCGATCACGGTGTCCCGAGGAGCAGTGCTGCTGCGGTCAAAGGCAAGAAGCAATACAAGGGCGTGAGGATGAGGAGCTGGGGCTCCTGGGTCTCCGAGATCAGAGCACCAAACCAGAAGACCAGGATTTGGCTGGGCTCCTACTCCACGCCGGAGGCCGCGGCGCGAGCCTACGACGCGGCCCTGCTCTGCCTGAGAGGCACCGCCGCCAGCCTCAACTTCCCGGCCTCTCTGCTCCTGCAGCTCCCGGATCGCGTCATGTCGCCCAGGTCCATCCAAAGAGTGGCTGCCGCAGCTGCCACGAACGCTGCTGTGTCGCCGTCGGTGTCATTAGATGCCGCAGAGGATGAAACGCTGATCTCGAGTTCAATGGGCGATGGACCAGCCATGGAGGGTTCTCCCATCGATGACTCGATCAACTTCGAGACCTTCTTCCAGTCACCCAAGTGCAGGGATTACATGCTTAACCCATCTATCTTCTTTGCTCCTTCAGCCGAGGAGTGGGGTGAGGAGGCTGACATCCATCTGTGGAGCTTCTGCTGATCTCTGCCTGCACTACTCTTCTCATCACTTTCACTAACGTGGAAGTCAAGTAGATTGCTGAGTGTAAAAATGGTCAAATTGGTTCCAAAAATAAGAGCAAATCTGATGGAGCAACATCTTTTAAGGCTGCTCCATTGGGTTTCCCAGCTACATGGATGTAATGTAGTATGTTCCAATTAGCATAAATAAATAATAATATTTTTCTGAATATTTCACTCATTAATGTCAGGTTATGAGAAAAAAAAAATTTCAATTTTTCTTCCCTCTTACTTTGCTACTCTCTCTCGCTCTCTCTCTCTCTCTTTGCATTCTCTTTTCAGTCCACACGAAATATGAAGAAAAATTTTCTCTCCCTTTATATGAGTCTCCTCTTTTTAAATATTTCGAGATTAAGAAAGAAAAAAAAGAGATAAGGTTATGAGTTATGATGTTTTTATTAAACTGAACTCGGGTTTATGGACTCGAAATAGATTTTTCAACTACAAACCACACGAGAATAGCAAAAGTCTTTGTAATTGGGGATAGAAGAATCATTGTAGCATTATTAGGTGTTTGAGTTCTTGATAGTTATAAGGTAAGAAATATCACATAGAAGTTGTAATTGGCTCCTCTATTCTAATACACAAGACTTGAATTAAGCTGTGAAATTGGAGGAAGAAATGAAAGGTGGAGTATAATTTTTATCCTTTAGAAAGAAAAAGGAATATATATTGAGGACAATCTTAAGGATTGCACATTGCAATTATGCATCTCTAAAAAAGAAATGAAATTTATATTTGTCACACCCCAATTTATAAAATACAATAATTCATTATTTTATTTTCATAATTTACAAAATATACTCCCCTTTTTTCATGATCGAATGCAATTTCTTATCTTTATAATAATAAATATTCTATTAAATAGAAAAAGGATCATATCTTCTTGATAAGATCACAAGTCTTTTCCACCCAAGCTTCAGATCTATTGTAAAGTTATAGACTACTCTGAAAATAAATATAAGATAAAAACATATCAATAATCATACATGCGAGTAGGAACCTCGAAAAAATCATAAAAATAATCTTCAATATTCATAAAATAAATATCAATAATTTAATAAGAAATAATAACATATCTATTCATCTTACAACTTATGCATCAAATAAATGATGATAATCTATTACATAATAAGCAAAATCATACAACAGCCACATGTAATACATACAAGATAACTAGATAATAAGGACGTACATTATACCCGATGGTGCACTTTCCTAACAGCGGATGAAGTGGCATACTCCATAAGATGAATTCCTCCTAACAATAGATAGAGATAATCCATATCACACTCCAAATAATGGATGGAGTGGTATCCCTCACCCACCCAAGTGGGGACATGTTCCTCCCAACAACGGATGGAGGAACCGTCTAACCATCACGTCTGACAGTCTGCTAATCTCCGAAGGGAATCGCCATACGTGCCCTCAGCAAGGATATATAAACATTCATGATCATTCATTTACATTCATTCATTCATTCATTTACACATGCATCCAAGAAATAGTTTAATCAAATATTATAAGAGACCATACTTTTGTTGAATCTCATGCAAGATTATTTGTAGTATTAATCCTCCCTTTCTTTTTTACATTGATAAAAGGAGAGAAGGCTTTTGCTAGATTGCATATTACAAATGAATGCAAAAGTCCTACCATACAAAGAAAGCAAAACTTGCAAGCTTGCTCTTCTCAAAAGAGAAGAAAGAAATTAAAATTGCATGCATATCGCAAAGGAAGTCAAGAAAATGCACATCTTTGAATACAATTTACTTGCACTTCTCAAAAAAACATAGAAAAATTTGCTATCATCACAACAAGTGCTATCCTGCCTATCATGAGAAACTTGCTATGCTTAAATGTTGTATGATGTGATTAATAGCTAGTATGATTGTGAAATTTGCATATTCTTTTAAACTAGCTATGATGCAACTTCTCCTTTTTGATGATGACATAGAGGGAGAAGTAGATTGATGACTTCATATATTAATTGAATATTTTATATATTTGTATGATGGTTTGATAATTCTCATATTCTGTGATGAATGTTGCTTGGATTTAGGATAATCCAAATGTTTCTATCAATGGCATATTGATAGGAGGAGTTTTCTTAAACTCCGGGGAGTTATGGTTAACTTCGTTGGTCATCAATTAGTTGTCATCATAAAAAAGGGGGAGATTGTTGAATCTCGAATTTTGATGATGAAACTAATTGATTGTGATTTATGGTCTAACTGCGTTTTGAGTTACGCAGGTCTACTATCGATCATGATTAGACAATTGACGCTGGGGGAATTGATGTTGCACCGGAAGTGATCACGTCAGGATATTGGATGTCGAGCCAAAGGTTCGGTCGACAATCGGCAGAAGGCTTCGTACGTCGAGCATCGGGCCAAGAAGAGCGGAGTTGCGCTATGAATATCGGGGTTGCGAAGGTCAACCGTCGATTGGGCAATAAGCCGCAAGAGAGGATGATGTGCCAAAGGATCGGACGAAGCACCGACCAATGACGTGCCGGGCAACTGAATGTCAATTCGCGTTGTAATAACAGTCTAGATCGAAGTAGAGTGTTTATTTATGTGTGCAAGATTAACTACGATGATGATGAAGACGTAAAGCGAAACAAAGTGCCGGAAGACAAGTGGGATGGATCGTTGTGAGTTCAAGAGTTCAATGGAAGTCTGAAGATTCGTTGGAAGTATTGCTGGAACCGACCGAGAACGAGTAGGGAGCTTGCCGAAGGGTTTTCGGAAGTTCGCCGGAAGGTTTGTCGGAAGTTCGTGGAGCTTGCCAAGAAAGATCGGAGCTTGCCAATGAAGCTCGTTGGAACTCGCCAAGATCATCGTGAAGTCTCGGGCTTGCCAGAGTCCGCGAACGGTTTCCGAGGGTTCACTAAGACCACCTGGAAGTTCGCCAAAGCTCACCGAAAGAAGTCTTGTCTTGTGGACTTTGTAATAGCTTAAAAAATATCTTTAAAATTCATAGTTAGTATATAATTTGGTTTAGGATTAGGTGTTAATCCTATAAACCAAATTTGGGTCAATTCGGACTTCATTTGGACCGGTTTCGATCGAGTTTTCGACCGAAACCAGTGTGCTGAAATGACCTGGGCAGTAGTACCGCCCAGGCTGGGCGGTGGCACCACCCAAAGGCCGAGAGCTAGGTGGTGGAACCGCCCCAGGATGGCGGTAGCACCGCCTTAGCACCATGAGCACCAATGTAGCACCAACTGGATGGGCGGTGGCACCGCCAAGATCGCCAAAGACCGGAAATTCAAAATGGTTCAAATTTTGGCTCTAAGTTTGAGCTTCAAATTTGAATCACTTTGAGACCTATAAATACCCCACTCATTCAGAGTTTAGAGGGAGTCTAGAACTGAAAATAAGATGGGGAAACTCTCTTAAAAGTGTGTCAAATCTTTCCTCTAAGTCTTAATAGTGTTCTAGTCCAAAAGAGGGGTAAGAGTGCTTGTAAGGGTTATCTCCTAAGCCCGTCAAAAGGAGAGGTGCTATGAGGGAGTTCATCTTCACCTGTTGGAAGGAGGATAACTAGTGAAAAGCCGGTGGCTTCAAGCAAGAGGAATCGGGAGTGGACGTAAGTTGGATGACCGAACCACTATAAAAATTTGGTTTGCATTTACATTCTTGCTATTTACTTTGCTGCAAACCATTTCCACTTAATTTGATGCTCTACTTCTCATCTCTGCAAACATCTTTAAGTTAAAGCTTTTTTTATATGATTCCACCGATACGGCTTTCATAATACGAAACGAAGTTTTCACCGTACGAAGTTTCCAAACTTGTTCAAATCAGAAAATTTATCGCTCATTACCGCTGCACTAATTCACCCCCTCCCCCTCCCTCTTAGTGCCGCTCGATCTCTAACAACTTTATGTATGATATACTAGACTATATCAATTGATGGCTCTGCATTGTGATAGGCCCGTAACTCATTTCATAGGTTGCACTTCCAATGTAGATCACTAGTCTAATTACATCTACTACATTGTTACAATCGTGTCAATATCATAAATTTAAGAAAAGTAAAAAACTAATAATTATTTTTAAATAACACATTCAAATAAAACTTTTAAATTCATTAAATCATAAAATGCTTAAAATATCAATATCTCAATAGTCCTTAATGAACCAAAATCCTAATTGTAATAGCTCAATTGACTTTAACCAAATTCAATTCAATTATAACCTAATAGAACTAACCTTAAATCCTTATAGAACCGGTCTAGAATCACTCTAGACAGGTCTAATTTAGATTTGATTGATCTAAATTAGGTCAAGTTTTATTAGCTAAGTTAGTTTAGAATCACACAATAAATTGATCTTAATCGATCAAACATGTTTTATTTAATCAATTAAAGAGCTCAAACCAATAAAAGAAAAAGAAAACAGACTATATCATATAGTGCTAGTCCACACTGAACTAACCCACCTGAGTTTTGGATGGATTACATACGTTGCACGTGCCTATCCTAAGTAATAGGTTAAATTGAGATACAACGGAATAGATATAGAAGTGATGATGATAGAACCCCAGAGGAATTCTATCGAGATTGATCTTTAAGGGGGATCAATCCTTGGAACGCTATAGGGGTTCCACCTTCCAAGTAGCCTAGTGGCTGAAATTCTTGATTGATCTTTCTTATTCCAAAGAGGTGGAGGCTACAAGCTTATATAGAGCTCCAAACCCCAGCGCTAGGGGCTGCTTCCTAAGTGAACTACCCAATTTGCCCTCAACCTTAGCGGGCCGGCCCAGTAACAAGGGGGTCGACGGTTAAGAAGCCCAAAGACCCAAATATAAACCATAGCCTCTCTTCTTTATAGGATAGAGGTGGCTAGGTGGGGTTTATTACATTCTCGCAGGATTTTTTATTAGCTGCTACATGGTTGAGTAGGACCTAACCCTGCCAGGGTCCTATCGAGCCCGCCCTCTTCAAATCAACCTTGTCCTCAAGGCTGAGGTTCTATGAACTCAGGGAACCGGGACTTCAGCTCTTCATATGATTCTCATGTGGCATCTTCGAGTGGTAAATTAGTCCAATGTACTAGTACTTCAGTAGAGGGACGTCGGCGACGCATCACGATTCTGCGGTCGAGGATGGCTTGTGGTTGGGCTTGAATATTTCCATCATCAGTAGTGTTGGGCAGTTGGATATGGGGTGTCTCGTGTTCTCCCAACTTGGGCTTCAAGCATGACACGTGGAAGACAGGGTGAATTTTTGCATCTTCAGGTAATTTAAGTCTATACGCCACAGCTCCAATATGCTCTATGATCTGATAGGGCCCATAAAAACGTGGAGATAGCTTCATGGAGGCTCGTGTGTTGATGGATAGTTGCTTGTATAGTTGTAGGTGAAGATAAACCCAGTCTCTTACTAAAAATTTTCTTTCACTTCTTCGTGTGTCAGCTTGCTGCTTCATTCTAGCTTGAGCGGTAGAGAGATTATCCTTTAGCAGCTATAGGAGTTTGTCTCTATCAATTAAATCTTGGTCAACCTGATCTACCTTAGCCGAGCCAATTACATACTTTGGAATCACAGGAGCCGACCGACCATATAATGCTTCATATGGGGTACATTTTGTAGATGAATGATATGTAGTATTGTACCACCATTCGGCCCAGGGGAGCCATTTCGTCCACTCCTTTAGTCGATCACTAGCGAAACACCGAAGGTATGTCTCTAAACATCTGTTCACCACTTCTGTTTGGCCGTAAGTTTGTGGATGATATGCAGTGCTCATCTTGAGTTTGGTGCCCTGTAACTGAAATATCTCGATCCAAAATTTACTAGTGAAGATCCTGTCATGATCACTTACGATGGACCTTGGCATCCCATGCAGTTTAACAATATTTTCTATGAAAATCTGAGCAATACTAACAGTAGTGTAGGGATTTCGCATAGTACAAAAATGAGCATATTTCGTAAGTCAATCAACCACCACAAGGATTGTGCTTTTACCTTTGGAAGGTGGCAGCCCTTCGATGAAGTCCATGGAGATGTCAGTCCATACCGAGTCTGGTATGAGTAGTGGTTGTAGTTTCCCTGGACTTGTCACTGTTTCGCCTTTTTTGCGCACAAGTAGCACCGGTGAGGAGTAGGGGCTGCAGCTTGGTCGAATCACCCCTGTTTCGAGCATTTCCTTCACGATTTTCTCAATTTCATCTTTCTGGAGGTGAGGATAGTGGTAAGGCTGAGTGTTTGCTGGTGGTTTGCCCGGAAGGATTGGAATCCGGTGGTCATGTTGTCGAGTAGGAGGAAGACCCGCGCGTTCAAAGAAAAAACATCATCAAATTCAACAAGCGGTTGAGTGATATTTTGATTTTTAATTTCTGTTTTCTCCCCTCTCTGGTTGCTCTTTGGAGATGCATAAGAAAGCCACCATTTATCTTGTGTAAAACTTTCTCCATTCGTTAGGTTGAAACGGTGGTTACGTTGCTTCCGCGCTTCCCGCGTAGGGTGACTGTTTACCTTTGCAATAGAATTTCATAATCAATTTGGAAAAGTTCCAAGAGACATCACCTAGTGTCGTCGACCATTCTATGCCCAAAGCACACCTCATAATCATCGGTTGGTAGGAGGAAGAAGTCGGCAATAATTTCTTGGTCCTGTAGTAATAGTTTCACCTGCGGGCATCTTTGGTCGCATTTTAGGATTCGACCGTCGGCGACCTTTATGTCAAACTTGCTACAACCTTTGATGTGGAGCGTCATCCGAGCAACAACCTTACTGTTTAGAAAGTTATTAGTGCTGCATGTATCGATGAGAACGGTGATCGGTTGTTGTTTGAGCATGCCTCCAACTTTCATCGTTTGCGGATTTGAGTAACCGGCTAGCGCATGTACCATAAAGTTGACCGATTGTGGCTCTTCTTCCACATCTTTGTCCTCATGTTCAATACTCTCTTCTAGCTGTTCACTAATCTCTTCTTCTACTTATTCAATCACAAGAAGTCTCCCTTTTTTACAGCGATGCTCGCGGCTCCACGGCTCGTCACAATGCCAACATAACCCCTTGGCAGATCGGTCTCGAAGCTCTTCTCTTGTCAACCTTTTTGGTGTAGGAGCTCGACTGACAGTAGGAGGGGCTGAGGGCTTCAATATTGCTGGTCGGGGAGTGACCCTAGTCCTGTGGGCTTCGTGGTTCAATCGCTCCTCCTGAAGTCTTGCGAAAGAGATGGCTGCCATAAGCGTGTACGATTATCGTGCTTTAACTTCTCCCCGGATCTCTGGCTTCAAGCCCTCAATAAATGTCCCCAATAACTATTTTTCAGGCCAATCATGAGTTTAATTAGATAATCTTTCAAACCTGGTTTGATACTCCTGGATGGTGGAGGTTTGTCGGATCTTTGCTAGTTGTCCGTCGATGTTCTCGTAATCTGTTGGTCCGAAGCGGATCAGCAGTCCTTCTTTGAATTGTCATCATGAGAGGACTCTATGAGTGTGTTCAAACCAATCAAACCATTGTATGGCATCCCCTTCAAGATGTATAGCTACAATTTCCACCATAGATGCGTCCGCGGTTTTGTGATATCAAAAATATCGCTCAAGATCCAACCAATCGGGTCTCCTTCTTCCCATCTAGGAAGTCCACCTCATCGTGGATAGTAGGGATCAGTCATAGAGCCTCCTTCTCTTGGGAGTCATCTCTTCTGGTCGAGCTCTCTCCTTGATGAGATTTCTTTGGGCTCGTGATCGACCCAAACGAAATTCAAAGAAGAGAGTCCGAATCTTATCCTCCATTCGCGTCTCGAAGGCTTCGAATTTAGTATTTATCGCCTACTCGGATGCCATAGTATATGCCTCCAGATCTGTAATATTAAGATCTCTCTTTTGTTGTCGGGTTAAAGGCATGAATTATTTGAGAGAAGTGGTGGCCGAAAGGGTTTGTGGATTGGTGGATGTAGGCTGCAGTTTAGGCTTGTTTTGTGGCTGTTTTGTGTGCTGTTTGGGGTTGCAATTTGATAGAGTTTTGGGCTGAGATGGTAGTAGATGAAGGTTAGGGAAGAGGGTTTTAGATCTGTGGTAGCTCGCAGCAAAGATTTGACAAAAATTAGTAGAAATTGCTGCCTATATGCGCTGTCTCGTAAGAGCAGAATTGTCGTCGAAGAAATAGCGATTTCTCGACGAAATTTCCAGCGAAAACTCAAGGGTTTGAGGAGGGGGTTTGATGGTAGAATCTTAGTTTAGATAGCAACAAAGATAACAAATTGGATCAAGAAATTTCTGCAGCAAAGCAGTAAAGAAATCGGTGCAAGTTGCGATAGGCACGTGCGCCGAGAGATTGCAGCAACACAGGAATTTTTTTTTAATGAATTCCATAATAGATCAATCATGGATGGGAGCCAAGATGATCTATGAGGTGCACAAAAAATTTTGTTCAAAAAGGATAACAATTAGATCGGTTAAAGGCAAAGAACACGCAAATTTTTCTGATAAATCCTTCGTCGCAAAGATGGTAACTTTTGCGACGCAAGGAATTCGCATATCGATAGAAAAACTTCTTTTGATATTTTAGATGAAAAATTGTAGTAGCAAAAGGTATTGGTGGTAGAAAAATACCAGATCTCTGATGCAATTGGAGGTGGCGACAGTAGATTGATTTGATCTACGTTAGGAGATGATGACGTCAAGAGCAATTATGGAAATTGCTTGGCTGATGGTGGGCGGCAGGGATGGTAGCAAAAGCAGCAAGATCGCTGCTCTGATACCAGATGATAGAACCCCAAAGAAATTTTATCGAGATTGATCTTTGAGGGGGATCAACCCTTGGAACACTATAGGGGTTCCACCCTCCAAGTAGCCTAGTGGCTGCAATTCTTGATTGATCTTTCTTATTCCAAAGAGGTGGAGGCTACAAGCTTATATAGAGCTCCAAACCCTAGCCCTAGGGGCTGCTTCCTAAGTGAATTACCCAATTTGCTCTCAACCTTAGCGGGTCGGCCCAATAAAAAGGGAGGTGGCAGCTAAGAAGCCCAAAGACCCAAATATAAACCCTAGCCTCTCTTCTTTATAGGATAGAGGCGGCTAGGTGGGGTTTATTAC
This sequence comes from Musa beccarii, assembly GCA_024322285.1. NCBI lineage: Eukaryota > Viridiplantae > Streptophyta > Magnoliopsida > Zingiberales > Musaceae > Musa > Musa beccarii. Next base: position 20,209,904 of record CM044401.1, on the reverse strand, counting down.
ATTCTCGTAGGGTTTTTTATTAGCTGCTACATGGTTGAGTAGGACCCAACACTGCTAGGGTCCTATCAGATGATGGATCTAACGCTAATCGCATAGTTGGGTAGGCTTAACTTCATAGACTATGTTAAACCTCACTCATAAGTTGGGCTGGGCCTTATCACTAAACTGGGTCATGCTTGGCTGGCGGATTGGGTCATACATAGGCACATGATTTGGGGTCGTATTTAACTATATGGACTGGGTCATACATAGCCACATGAGTTGGTATATGCTTGGCCATATGATTGGGTCGTACCTTACTACATGAGTTAGGATGTACATGGCCACATGGATTGGATTGTACCTGGCCACATTACTAGGTCATGCCTGGTCATATGGGTCAAGTCATATCGTACCACATGAGCTGGCTTCTACTTGGCCACATAGGCTGAGTGATGCCTTGTCACATGAGTTGACTATATCTAGTCATATGGGCTAGGTTATACATAATCATATGGGTTGAGTCAATCTTGTCTAACAGATCAACTTAACTCAAGTTATACCTCAATTAGAATCATATTATCAAATTAGATTTCAAAAATCTAAATAATTAAAGAATAATTCAAATCCATGAATTAAAGAATTTAAATTCGTAATCTTAAAATTAAAACTAATTAAATCATAGAAATTCATACCTAATTCTTAAAATACAAAAATATCTAATTAAATAAATTAAAACCATTTATATATAAATAAGAATTTTAATAGTTAAATCAATATTAAAACTCACTTAAGCTGAAGAGACCAATATCAATCAAATAATCATTCTAATATTACGAATCAATTAATATTATTTATTAATCATAAAAATTTAAAATTAAAATATTATTATGCATCATAAAATTATAACAATCCTAATATCAATATTTTAAAATATAAATCAAAACTAAATAAAAAAAGAAAGGATCCTACCTCTTATTGACAATCCTTTCTTTGATATCATCTCATCGAGAAATCCTCTATTCAATCCTTCTATTGTTAGGAGAAGATAAGATCTCATAAAAAATGTAGGTAATAATTTAATTTTTATTTTAAATTTATTTTTATTTTACTTTTACACATAAAGATAGAAATATAATATTTATTTATTATGGTTCACACATAAAAATGGAATGTATGTTATTTATTTCTTAAAAATTATATCACTTATTAGGAAATAAATCAATTAAAAATCTAATTGATTAGTAAGATTCTTAACTTATCCACATGATTAATAAAATTAAATTTAATTATTTCCTTAACTATAATACACAAATATGAGAGTTAATAATAAAGTAATGAGAGAAATTATCGGTGATTACAGTATTCTTGTTAAGTTCATTAGACTATGAAATTTAGCAAGAAATATATATATATATATATATATATATATATATATATATATATATATATATAGCTTAAGGTTTATTTGTGTAAATTGGACTTAATGCTACCATGGGCCAGTGTACATATATAACTCAGCCCAAAGCATGACTATAAGCTAGTTATAGTCATACATACACCCAAGTGATTAGAGTTTGAGTCATTAAAAAAAAAAAAAAACTTCTTTATTTGTCGGAGTCCTAAAGACATACACACATTCAATTATTTTTATTGCATTATTTGTGGATATAAAATTTTCGATAAGGTATCGAGTTCATGATATCATATTAAATTATTGACTGTCACTAATACATCCAAAGCATGATACACTCATACATGCTCATGCCGTGCCATGAATCATCTTCAAAAAATCTTGCTTGTGCCACAGCAGATGACAGCCCCGAGACTGATATCATTCATCCATCAAGATCAAAGTGCAGTGTAAACAAAAGGTGGATTAGTTCTAATTTGCTGGGATCAACCAACAAGTCCAAACCATTTTGAGGTAGTAGGTTTGGGTAGAAAAGAGAGAGCAGACTTGGTCCTTTTATCACACTCAATGGGCTCATAAATAAAGTTCCATGCATATCTTAATCATGTTGATCCTGTCAAAGTCTCCTTGTGAACACCTACATGAGACTTGATCTTAGCATCACTTCTTGGCCTGTTCCTGCAACTTATATATGGATCAAAAGCTCAAAGCTAATGATGGTCAAAAAAACCCACCTTACCTACTTTGCTACTTGTCAAATTTCTTCAGCTTTAATAAGAAGAGATCTCTCTGCTTTGTCATGTTTCTTTGCAAACAAGTTTCATGCTAGCGCTAATCACAAAGCACTTTCTTTTTTTGTGTATTTATTATTTTGCTTGCAAGAAAAGTGCATCAAGATCCGAAATAATGGGGGCATTCCTCTATCCGACGACACGCAGAGCTTTAATAATCCCGTAGTCCAGGATCTAAGACGCGTCCTAGAAAAAAAGAAATGATTCTCCTCTCCATCAAACGTTTCCCCAACGCCTACCTGCCTTCGATTTCAAGTGGGGGCCAGATTTTTACCGATCATAAGTTGGGCACAAAGGAGTGAGTAGATTTAAAAGGGTAAGAACAAGTACCCGCTGAAGGATGGAGTCCGGAAAGCTGCATCTCAGCCGTCAGTCGCGAATCCAACGCCACCACTCGTCCGAGGTAGATCCCGTCACTCGCGGTGAGGATTACGACGTTTTCTTTTGTGCCCCAAAGCCTTCTTCGCCTCTTTGTATCCCAAACGCTTTCAGCCCTTCGCTTCGCTTCGCTTCGCCATGACGCCGAGCGAGTAGTGGAGAAAAGAGATGGAGTTGCAGAAGGGTAAGCTGACCCGTACGCCGTCGTCCCTCCTCCGCTCCCCTACCGTCCGATCCTCCATCCACAGCCTCTCCTCCATCGCCGACGATGAGGAGGAGGAGAAGCCCCACCGCCCTCACCGCCATCAGCCTCGCCATCGCCACCACCTCCTTCACCTCCTCCTCCTCCCCCTCCCCTTCGCCCTCATCATCTTCCTCTTCCTCCACCTCCGCGACGACTCCCCGCTCTTCGCCAACGTCCTCCTCCTCTCCTCGCTCGTTACCGCCGCCTCCCTCGCCGCCCGTCGGTCCGCCCTCTTCCGCGGTGGCGCCACCGCTGCGGTCCGCCGGGCCTCATCCGTCGACTGGTTCATCGGAGGCGCCGAGAGGAAGGATAGGAGGCCCGTCGGGCGGATCGTCCGGGAGGGGGTCGAGTACTACAGCAATGGGGACTACTACGAGGGCGAGTTCCACAAGGGGCGGTGCAACGGCAGCGGCGTCTACTACTTCTTCGGCAAGGGGCGGTACGAGGGCGATTGGATCGACGGGAAGTACGACGGGTACGGGATCGAGAGCTGGGCAAGGGGGAGCCGGTACCGGGGGCAGTACCGGCAGGGGCTGCGTCATGGGTTCGGGGTGTACAAGTTCTACAGCGGCGACAGCTACGCCGGCGAGTGGTTCAGCGGGCAGAGCCACGGGGTTGGGATGCAGACGTGCTCCGACGGGAGCTGCTACTTTGGGGAGTTCAAGTGCGGCATCAAGCACGGCCTCGGCTACTACCATTTCAGGCAAGATTCTTGGCTCAGTTTCGCTTCTTTTTGATTGGTTGCGTCGATTTAGTCGAACAAAGTTTGGGCCTTTGGCATTGATTGTTCTGTTTCCATTCATTTGGAACCCTTTGATCGGTGAAAGGTAGGTTTTTTACTGCAATATTGTTGTATCGAATTAATTGATGGATAGAATTTGTTGTCTTTGCTGTTGATGGCGCTGTTTCTTTTTGCTGCATTGCTGTGATGGTTGTGGAAAATTTACTGCTTGGTGTTGAAGCCAATTAATTGTTGTTGTGCTGGTTGTGGAAACTTTACTGTGTTACTGTCTAAAACTAATTAATTGAAATGTAGAATATGCTATTGCTCACTGTTTTTGGTGTGTTTGATGTTTGTCTTTTGATCCTTCTAGTGTTTGCACTCTGCCTGTTAGTGATTGATAGTTATAACTGGGTCCTGAAATCGGGATTATTTAAGGTCTTGTGTTTAGGAATTGTAATTGGCGAAGCCACTCAGTGGCAGGATGATTACATATAGAATGATGCTCAAGGATATCATAATCGTGTTAAGTTGGTTCCTTCTAATGTGAGGAGCTTGTAGACGAAGTCATGGACCCATTTAGATGATGATGGTTAGTGACTGATAGTTATAACTGGATCCTGAAATTGGGATTATTTAAGGTCTTGTATTTAGGAATCATAATTGGCGAAGCCACTCAGTGGCTGGATGATTGCGTATAGAACGATGCTCAAGGATATCATAATCGTGCTAAGTTGGTTCCTTCTAATGTGAGGAGCTTGTAGACAAAGTCATGGACCCATTTAGATGATAATGGCCATGGATTGTAGTGAAATTGTAATATTATGTCTATCACTAAGGAATGTAGTAACTAAAATTGTTTATGTTGGTTGATCTAGTTTTCTCACTGGCTCTCTGCAGGGGTCAATTTTCTGTGACAAAATTTTGCTCTCTTCTTATGTTTGAGGTGGAAATAGATAAGATGCAGTCATGACCTTCAATTTTTCTTCACTAGGTGTTATGAAGGTTAAACTAGTTGGCACTTTGGGTTCTAGTTTATCACGGGGTGCTATTCTTGCAAGAACTGGTCTTAGTCTCTTGGTCTTCTGTTCTGGTGAAGAATTCTTGATAGCCTGTTCATACTTCTTCAACAATTTGTTTTTCTTATCTTTAATTTTTTCCTAATAAACTGTGTTATAATTGATTTAGTTGCCGTTACTGATTTTCCGGTGTGAGCATCAAATTCTTTTTAGTTTGAGTACAGAAGTTATTATGAATGATCAGGAACTGTTTCTTAATGCAAGTTTTGTTCGATTATAGAAGTTATTATGAATTATTGCATGAGTTGTAAGTTGGCAGCACTCTTCTGTCTAAATTGCTGGGTTTGAAGCAATGGACTGTTTATTGTGGGAAAACTCTGGTGGATGTAGGAACGGTGACAAGTATGCCGGCGAGTACTTTGGTGACAAGATCCATGGTTTTGGTGTGTATCACTTTGCTAATGGTCACTGCTATGAAGGATCATGGCATGAAGGCAAGAAGCAAGGTTTTGGGATGTACACCTTTCGTAATGGGGACACAAGATGCGGAGATTGGGACTCTGGAGTTCTCAAGAGCCCCCTTCTCACGTCAGATCCTGCTGTTCAGCGTGCCATTCAGGTATCCCATGCTTCCTCTTCTGCTAATTTTCTCCCTTTGGTTCTCTCTCTCTCTCTCTCTCTCTCTCTCTCTCTCTATTCTTTTTCTTGTAACATGAGAAGTCTCCATGTAGGCGGCTCGGAAGTCCGCAGAAAATGCTATTCTGGTTCCGAGGGTGGATGCACAAGTAAACAAAGCAGTCACAGCTGCAAATAGAGCAGCCACCGCTGCTCGAGTTGCTGCGATTAAAGCTGTACAGAATCGGATAAATGGCAAGTTCTGTGATACCGATGTTTGAGTCCAGCCAGCATTTGGTTCAATTGTACATTTAGCCACTAAACCCAACCAATCCCCGAGTTAGCGACCGGGTCGGCAAATGCTTCCTTGAGTTAGATAATAGGAGATTGGCTGACAATGTTGATCTGAACTTCCAAGAACAAGTTATGGTCTTCCTTGAAATGTAAAGTGCACATAAATCAACATGTATCTGATCTGAGTATGTGCTCCCACAGCAAGTTCAGCAGCTCATGTGCTTGTTGTTTTCACTTGTCTGTGGACTTCAAAAGTGCAATCTGGTGGCAGAAAGGATGATCCCATGTGCTCACTGTTGATTGTGCTTGTCAGTGCACATGGGAAGCAGTGGCCTTTCTTTCTCTCTCTTGCTCCCATGTTTATTTTGTAGCATTGCCCTCATTGCATGTGGTGACCCACTTGATGTTTCTATATTTCATAGTACTCATGCCTCAATGCGAAAGGCATTAGAATAAATGTTCTCTCCTTCTCTCTCTACCTAAATTTCCTCCCATTGTTCAACCACTCCTGCCTGCTGTACCTCTCTACCTCATCAGAAAGTATGGTGGAGGCATTGCCTGTGTGTGATATGCTTGGGAGCCTTACCATGGTGGTATGAGATCCCAAAGAGAAGACAGACCTGCAGTCTTCTTTTCATGTTTGATCATGTTGTTGGTCTGCATTAGTGTTCAAGAGCAGTAATGCTTTCTTCTTCTATCTTTTATCTTGTCTTTCCCATGCCCATCAGGCACTAATTTATCAATCATTGCCTGCCTTTCATGAGAAGGAAGCTCTCCAAACAGGCAGCTACTCTTTGAACACCAGAAAGAAGAATTCATCTCAGCATCTGGCTTGATTTTTCATTGTCAGTCTTTTCTGTATTTGGTCATGCTAGAATCAGAGTTATTGCATCTCTGCTTCAGGATGAGGACCTACTACTGGTGGACACTCAGAGTGTCAAATTAGATTTAGTGAAAGATCTGATGTCATCTAAGTACAGAGATTCTTAGGAAGCATTTTGGAATTGTTTGCTCTAATGGTGTTGGCTTAGAATACTAAATTCTGCTTCATTGTCTTTTGCTGACATGAGGTTTGCTGTGCTAACAAGCAACTGAAGAGTACAAAATCTTTTATATGCTTCTAAAAGTCTACCCTGATGATGCTGGTTATGCTTAATCGTCATAGTTAACATCAGCATCATCATCATCTACTTATCAATAATGGCTATCAGGGGGTACAAAAAATCCAACAGAATTTTTCGGAATTTGCCGATCAGCAAACTTGTTTCCATCAGAAAAAGATCAGCTATTTGGTGATTAATTCTTCGCAGGTTCGACAATAATGGTGCCGATAATAGACAGGCTTTGGAATGTTAGCAGTGTTTGGTTAAGTTGTTGCTACATGAGATCTATCAAAACCTGCTTATATTTGATTCAGAACTGGGTGCTAACTTCTTGAAGTTAGTGATGTTTCATATTCAGGCCCTCTGAAATCAAGATTTGACACAGGAAATGGATGGGATGAGACCAGGTCGAACTTTTGATCAATCTGCACACCAATGCCAATGCGATATAAACTAAAGAAATATATAGGACAAGTTCATGAGATTGACAGCAAGGAATTAATGTTGGTAAACCATCCTTGGTCATTGATGGCTGATGCTTGAGACTAGAGAAGTTTGAAGATGTTTTCCCCTTTTGAATTATTTGATCATTCTTTGTACAAATTTTTTTTTGAATGTGGAATGATTTATTTATTCAATATGCCAGCAAAGGTCAATTTTAGGGTCAAATTGTCCAAAATATAGGTCTTGTTCTATCATTGATTTCCAGTCACATGTCTGATATGATATTAAAACAGAGCAAAAGAGAAGCTATTTTGCTTGGTTTTCATGAAAAATCGAAGACAACACTATAATATTTTTAGACTTCCATCAAGATGAGATTTCTCTGTTGGGTTCTCCATGAAACTTCCTTCCAATGCAAGTAAAAGTTGAACACTCAACATTACTGTACATTGGAGGTGAGGTCACAGGAAGAATATGGGCAATGTTACTATGAGAATGGATCTTTTTACATGGATTAAAATGCCAGGAACATTAGTTTTCTTTCCTTCCCTTTCCAAAAAGTATTTTGGTCTGCTGCAGCTGAACAACTTTCATTTAATTGTCACTTTGAACAATGATGATCTGATCAGGGGTTGGGGACAGATTGGAATTACTGCTGCTTTCTCCATCAGCCATCTTGAAAATGTTTAGTCTGCAGCTGCAAGGGAAATAACCTAATCAGTCAAGGAAATACCACCAAGATTCAGATTGGCAAACTTATGATCTTAGTATGAGTTTAATAATCTAAAGGGAATCATAGAGAGGGCCAGAAGAGGGCAACTTCAGGATCAAATGACATAAGAACTTGCAGGATTTCAAGGAAAAGTTACAACACCCAATGTTCTACAGATGTTAACATGGAACTTGAAGCAATCATTTAAGTGATTTGACAGGAAAATAGGCTAAAGTTGGTAATACATTATGCATATATTGAAATGATTTTTTTATTGGGATGGAATTCTTTTTGTTATGTAATTAATTTGATTGCTTGTGTTGTGTTTAGTGTCAGTAATCTTCTGCACTAGTTTTGTCTTCATGAGACTACTGAACTTGACCTAGTTAATACAAAAATATTTCTAATATTTTGTAGCATCATAATGACTTTTAAGGAGGATATATAAAACAAGATTAATAGTTTTGGGATGAATACATATGCAAAATTAAATTTAGAGAAAGAAATATTATATATATATATAGGTAAAATTTTTAAAAACTCTCATTTTGAGTGTGTGTAGTGTATATATATATATATATATATATATATATATATATATATATATATATATATATATATATATATATATTATATTTTACGAGAGGTACTCATCATTTTTTTTTGTTGGTATTTTCTTTTAGACTCGAAAATATCCTTGACAAGGCATCCCAAAGTAATCTCTCATCATGTAAAAAATAATTATATTAAAAATCTCATAATTTACATAGAAGTTAAGTTTTATTTTTTATGTCCTTATTATGAAACCAATAAGAATACCTATTTTAAACTCCACGAAGGGTGATAAGTCAATTACAATGTTTTTGTATAGGTGGTAAAAAAAAAAAGTAATTGACATATTTATTTTTTTAACATATTTCAGGTTCTCAAATCCAAGACTTATTTGAAATTCTCTAAATGATGATAAATTATTATATATATAATCCTTAAATTAATTTATGATCATCAAAATGGTTTACTTCCGAAAACGCCATCTATCAATATCCATAATAACAGCCAACAGCTACCGTTTCAATGAATCATCGAGATGTTGATGGGTAGTTTCGTCCATGAAACAGCTATAAATAAGAATCGAAGTACCCTAGTGAGCGGGAATCGCCCGCCTCGACACTCCGGCGGCCGCCGACTCACCCAAGCGTAGGCATGTCGCCTTCTCCCCCCGTCTTCTCTTCATCCGTTTTGCTCCTCTTTTCCTCCTCGATCGAGACGATTCTTGAAAGATCCAACTGTGCTCGCTCATGTACCAGGCCGCCTGCATCACCGGCGGGATCGACGGCTGCCGCCCGCTCGATCTCGTCAATTGTAATATGCAGGTGAGGCCACTGGTCCTGGTTTTGATTTGTCTTTCCGATCTTGGTGGGTACGACCGGCATCAGATCTGATTTGCTGAGATCTTCGTCTTCTTTCGTTGATCGTGCCCCCTACGATTTCCTCTCCATACCCCCGAATCTATGATCAGTTGCATACGCTCTTACTCTCCACAACATCCTCATTTTGACAGGGCATTGCAATTAACTTCGTTCCTGGTTAGTAATCTTCAAGCTTTGCAATTAATTGGCTGGCAAATTAGCGGATCTACGCCTCTCTGTTCCCAGGCTCTCGTGTTTCATGCATTGTAAGACATTTCTGCGTAAATATTTGGTGCTGCACACCGTTCTTCTTGAAATCAGACTATGGTTGTCGAGATTTTATGTGTGCGCACAGTAAATGTTCCTCTCTGCTTGAGTGTTCTCCAGCTTGACAGCCGATGGAGTTGCACTTCAATGATGTGGTATACAGAGTCCCCTTTATCATACGGTCTACCTTTCATCTGTTTTCACAATCAAGCAACAAAATTCTTGTAGTGTTTGAAACATAAAACCCGCTGTGTTGCTTCATTTGCCATCTTTCTGTTAAAAATCTGCATTTTTATTCCCATTCAGCTTTCATGTATTAGTATTCTATTAGTACGAACAAAAAAAAAATCTTTTTAATAGTTAGCACTTACTGAATAATGTAATATTATCTGCTCCTGCTTTTGCACACAGTTCTTCTTGAAATCAGAGTATGGTTGTCAGGATTTTATGTGTGCACATAGCAAATGGTCTTCTCTGCTTGAGTCTTCTCCAGCTTGACAGCAGATGGTGTTGCACTCCAATGAAGTGGTATACATAATTCATCAACCAACACCAGTATTAGTTCCCTACACTTTATAATACTGGAGAAATATTTTTATCACTCGCTGCACCACAACAAGAAAGGAAGATATGTTTTTGTAAATATTTTTGCTTCTCAAAAAGTCTAAGTTCCCTTAGCTTCTACATCCAATCTGCCCTTACATCTTGGCATCTAAATTAATGGTTGATGACCCTCCTTTACTTGTCCGCACATTTTGTATAAGATTCTATCATGGCAACGGCAGAATCGCCTCGCTTTATGATGCTCTCGAGCAATGCAACCTTCTCTAGTAATGATCCGATATTAGAATTGGCAGAACTCACCAACTTATCTGCGGTCTTCAGAGCAGCACATAACTGGAACATAAAGAAAGATCTAAAATTAGCTTAAAATGTAGAAGATAAACAAAGGAGAAGGCTGTTCTTCCGATACATGACTATTGGTACCTTTAGAGTTAAAGCTGTCCATGAGTGGTCAGTCCCTTCTAATGACTGGATCAACCGATCGTAGTCCTCCTGAAGCACACAAGACCAATGAACTTTCCCTGAGTACTCGTGGACAAAGATAATAGGAAAATAAGGAACAATTATGATTTATGCTGATTGAGGGTTTAGAGAACTCTAGGCTTGATGATGAAAAACCATCGTGTTTTAACGTTAATGTTTATGGTTTTATACATTCTTGTCTGAAGGACATGCAGAGGCTCACAGAGGATTCTATGAGAAAGTAAGGGGAAAAATGCAACGGAGATTGGTGCTGTAATGTCAATTTGACACTTGGTTGTATGAATCTTTTAGCACTTATTCGTACGTAGAAATTATATATATTTTTTTCCATGCAAATCATGTATGGGTTCAATTGTAAACATGGTTATTTATGTTACTCGGTAATTACACTTCTCTGACCTACAAATTTCTACTTTTGAGTCTTGAGGTATAATTAATTTGATATCAGTCAGCTGGGAAAGATTCCAAAATTTCTGACTACAAGTCTCATCTTAGTGCAATTATGTGATCCACAATTTGATAATTTGTCAATCAAAACTTATTGGGATCACAAGATTGGATTTGTCATGTATCATAAGATATTAAGATTGTTTCTATTTGTTAGAATGACCATAAAATATTCAGATAATAAAAAGAGAGAAAAAATGTTGGTGTATGAAGAATTTGAAACATAAACACGAATCAAGAATTACTTAATCTGAACATAAATAAACAATCTAACATGTCCCAGAAACAATACCATAAATATTTAAAGACTAATCTTGAATGTCAAGAACCCACTAATATTTACTCAAACTTTAGCTTTTAAAAAAATGTTTTTATTTCTTGTTGAAGAAAATGAGATAGCTCAATACTGTATCAGGACAAATTATAACAAATATCTCATTCTAAAAAATGAATATTTCTGAACAAATTAAAACTCTAATAAACAAATCATAAACAAAACAATCATGTTACATCTTCGATAAATTAAACTAATATATTGTACTGTAAACCTAAGGAAGGATTGCTTAGAATTGTTTTGACCTGGACTATTGAATCATAAGATCATGATCACACTCATCACATCAATGATTTTTCTATTCTTGGAATTCAATGTATTTGTAGGAATTTTATTTTGAAAACAGACTATCATTCTACGTACAAAAGTGAATCTGTTTTCACTAACAAGATTAAATTGCTACTTGGAATTTATTATGCCTAAAATTAAGAATCTCAACACGCCAACCTCATGTCCAACTAATCCTAGAACAAGTTAACTTAATAAGCAAAAAAAAAAAAAACATGTTTGTGATACGAGATAACCAGCACAATTGTTCATGCGAACATCAAGTCGATCTGCAAGGGTGCAGCAATGTGGATAAAGGTCAAATGACATTCTATGATCCAAAAATCACACCAAGGTGCAACCCTGACAAAGTTTATCTTATATGTTTAATGATGAATAAGTAATATTTCATACAAGCCCTCTACTTAACACTGCAAGACTTAAGACATCTAATTGATTAGTACATTGTTACACAAGTGATAGGTCTCAAGTTCAATTTACTTGTGGGCGTCTTGTATCCTCTTTAATGTAATAGAAATTTATTCTAATTTTATTTTTTTTTAAACACGAATATATAATCATAATTTGTTCATCATTGATATTGAAAGTGCATTCTAAGTGGATTTCCAATCTCATATACCAAAGAAACAAAGACGTTAGAATATGACACATTAAAAAGAATTTAGAAGCTTTTCCTCAATTCACTCAAAAGTAGAAGGGATGGAAATAAATCGAAGATCTTCTCCTAAATTCAACTCAACCTCCTGCTAATTCACCAACCTTTGATTGATTGGTCATTCGAGATCCTTCCTCTAAACTCCGTTCATCAAGCGAAAACATCATCTCGATTTACGCCTCAAAGGAAAAAGTACTCGTATCTTCTTGTCATAAAGATCGGGCATCATGACCTTACTTCCCACATCAGAATCAAATTCAAGCCAAAAGATTCAAAGTGATTGATCCAGAAAAAATACCTGGAACACTTGGACGAGATCTCGAGATGGTGTGAGAAGATGAGGAGAAGGAGGGAGCCCGGCAGGTGCGGAGGGGAGGAGATCGGTCTCTCGGCCGTCCCCATCGATGGCGTCACCGTCCTCGGCGACGTCGCTCAGCAGATCGCCGATGCAGAGCAGCGGACCTCCCACTCCCCGATTCATGTCGCCCTCTTTGTATCGGCCAGCGTCACTGCTGTTACCCCTTTTAGGGATGCTATCGGGTGCGAACCCCATCGCTCTATCCGGATCGGATAATATATTAATCGGATGCGGATTTAGAATTCACACGCGATAATAGTAACGAATGTAAAATAAGAATCCCAAATTAAATTGTTAGCACATATTAACAGTTCGGGGCCAATAATAGTTTTACATAAAGCCCATAAAAAGGCCCAAATAATGCCACGGTAGAAGGACAAAATTGTCATTCGATATTAAATATAATACGAACTATTGAAGGGATTTGATTCCGTTTCAAACCCTAGTCGGCAACGAAGGCGGTCTTAGTTTCAATCCTTCCCCGGCTGCTTCGGTTTTAGTCTCAATCCTCTTCCATCTATTCTACCTTCATTTTTCAGTTTTCTTTGAGATTTAGCTTGCAAAATTGCTTTTGTTTGCGTTGGATTTGATGCAGATTCTAATTTTTCGATTCTTGTTTTTTGGGTGGGGTTCAGAAATGGCGAAGTCGAAGAACCACACCGCTCACAACCAGTCGTACAAAGCCCATAAGAACGGGATCAAGAAGCCTCGAAAGCATCGCCACACCTCCACCAAAGGGGTAACCATTTTTTCTCCTCCTCTGACCCTTTTTCCGATGTAGTCTTGTGCTTGATTTTTAGCTTATTTCTTTTCCCTTTCTAGAGGATTTAGAATCAGTTGACGCCGTATGTTTGGTGCGATTGATGTTTTTGGTTCCGTTCTATTTATTGCAATCTTTAGGTTTCATGTAGCCAGTTGAATTAGCTAATTTGTACCTACGAACTATTCTATTATGTATATATACATTGTTTTTCGGTGCTTATCGATGATCTTAATATTCTTTATTGCAGATGGATCCGAAGTTTCTGAGGAATCAGAGGTATGCAAGGAAGCATAACAAGAGAAACGATGCCTCGGGTTCTGAGATGGACGAGTAGAGCATGAACACATTGCATGATGGTTTTTTTTTTCATTTGGATGTTCTTGTGCTTTTTGACTGTTAGACTGTCTTGGAATGGTATTGATTAAACTTCATATGAACAAAATTTGGAATTTTAAAATTGCTTTGCCAACCACGTTGAAAACTTTTAGTGCAAAGTAGTATTTATGTTGCAAAATGTTCTGATTTCATGACAATTGTTGGCATTTTTAGTTATCTACATGTTTTCCATCTCAGCCTCTGCCACCTCTTAGATCGAAGTTATTGTTTAGGCATCTCATTGTATACCTGATTCAGCAATCTGAATTATGCGATATGGCACATTCCACCATTTAATGTTTCATACAATGCAGGATGTTGAAATGTTGAGCTATTGTTTTATTTTGTTTATTCATTGAGAGTTCTTTTTATCACTTACTTCTATTGTTCATTGTTCCACTGATGCCTAATCTTTAATCAGGTAGGAAATAACCTTGAACTTGCAATTCTGCTAAGTGCTAGGGTCTATAATTTATCATTCTCTTTTTATAGGAAACAACCGAAGCTAACAATTTGTTTACCTTCCTTAAAATGCATTCCTAATTTTTATTGGTTTCTTTTCAATCTGCTCTATGTTGAAGCTAATTCTTATTTTTCTTTCTAATACATCTACTTTAAGATTTTAGATTGGTGACTAAAATGTGCTTGATACTTTCCTCCATTTGAAATGTAGTAGTTGATAATTTCGATGCTGGTTCTCTTTCTTTCAAGAATATTGTTGGCAGTGCCTGTTCAAGTAGCAGAAATAGGAACTTGGCCTATTAAATGAATGCTTGTGCTTGTGATAGACTGTTGGATCTGTGTGTTAGTACTTCCTAGAACAAATGGTCCCAGTACAATTTCAAGCAAATTTAGGTGTCTAAGAATTACTGCTGGCATAGTTCTTGGCAGCTTGGAAAATGCTTGCATGTTATGTTTACATTGAACCTTTTGGTCCTCTACCTCATATTAGGACCAGTTTTTATTAGTATTATTCGGTTATGAGTTGTGACCATTGTAATTTGTTTGCTGCCTATGCTTGTGTAGCACCTTTTCTTTTCTAAACCATCTGCAGAAATTTTTGCTTAAAACCACTGTTGGTTTTCTATTACCATATGCACCTTTGCTAAATATGCTTTCCACTCCTCCTATACACACCCTAATTTTGTTTTGATAACTGAGAGTTTGGAGGGACCTGTTTGCATTTGTTGGTCTCTGTTTTTTTGTGTTATGGAAATGTTGAATGGAAAATGTGAAGGTGTGAAGTTATGATGTTGCATAGACTTCAAATTTGGATCATCCTTTGGTGACTGTTCATGGTTAGATTCCACTGGACTTGTTTGAGCAACTAAATGGTGTTTTTTTTTTATTGGCTGAAAATAAAAGTATCATGAAGAGTCTCAGGTTTATGAGGATACTGTCAACTTTTATTGCTCATTAATTCTTGTTGTACTTGAAATTACTAATAATTCTTGTGTTTTCTCATGTTGAATTCTTGTTTCCGTGATATATATGGCATGCTAGTTAACATGTGAGAATGGCTTATGTTGAATGAAAACCTGTCAAGATGCAAACACCATCACCAGAACACAGTATTTAAAAATATAAATAAATAAAAAATTTGAGGGCAACAAATTTTCATTGGAATGACAATTATCTTTCAATATTCATTGATGAGTATTTTAGGATTCTTAATTAGTTTCAAATTACTGATCTGCATAAAAATTTAAATAGAAAAAAGTTTAAAATAAATTATGATTTAGGATTCATTGTTATAAATAAATTATGTAGTATGTGGGGGAGAGGTTAAAGAAAATAGAATCTTCTCTAATGATTGTATAAAGAGTTAATGAGAAGAATTTTTCATACTTTATGTGAGAGGGAGAGGTTAAGAAAAACACTTTAATTCTTAGAGAATTATGTGCGAGAAAGAGAAAATTTATTTTCGCATGTATACAATTTCATTTTTTTTATATGTTCAAGAAATAGCTAACTACATGAGTTTTACATCGACTTTTGGATTTAATATTTATTATTGAGTTGTCAAATATCATCTTCGGATTTCGAGAACTTGTCTCAACACTGTGCTTGGCTGTATATGCTGACATAATAATACATGGCCAGATGCAAAGTCTAACCCGTCATGAACTCACTAGAGAGTTGTATCTCGGTGCTTGGAGCTCCACAGAACCTAGTCAAGAGGGCATCTGCAGAACTGATAGGACAAAGCTTTCAACGATTTGGTTTGTTCTGCTGCAACGATTTGAAAGTGATAGGGAAAAGTTCTTTTCAGATTTGCTCTCAGATCTTCCACATCTGATACAACTTCTGACAAGATGTGGAGCACTATGGATTTTAATGGAAGATTCATCCAACTTCCACTCTAGTCAAAGCATTAATTTCTTGAGGAAATCAGGACAATGCCATGTCTTCTCATTAGATGAAACTTTTTGCTATTAGATAGATAATAATATTGTCGATCAGAGGTATCAAAGCTACAGTAGCCCAATTATCCAAGAGAAAGCTGTTTCTGAGCACAGAGGTATTTAGTGCATATAACTATGCATATATCTCAACGTATGACCCAAGTAAAATGGAGTGCAACATGAGATTCACATCATGCAGGGGCACGTCATCGGTCTGCTCTGCTGCTGCCGCCTCCACAGCCTGGCCGGAAGGCCGTGCTTGGGAACAGGGAAAGGACGGTACTCGATCTCTCCCTGGCTTCCCACGATCTCCCACCTGCATCACACACACGTTGCGTTCAGCTCCGTCCGTGCTGATGAATCCTCCGTGCATGCACGGAGCTGCTGCTTGGCGTCTCGCTCACCTGTACTTGGTCACCAGATGGTGGATCAAAATGAGCATTTCCAGCTTGGCGAGCTCGTTTCCGGGGCAGGCGTGAGCTCCACTCCCGAATGGCAAGAACGTGTTGGGCTTTGGAGCAACCTGCACTTGCGGAGAGAAGGAGATCTTGAAGGAGACGACGTAGCTGGGAGGAAGAATTCCATGAACGAGTACCTCGAATCTGCTGGGGTCGAACGCCCATGGGTCTCGGAAGAACTCTGGGTTGTGATGTATGTTCCTGAACAAAGGCATCACCTTCCATCCCTTTGGTATAAGGAATCCTGCACTCCGCGTCCATGTTTGCTGGATTCAGACCAAAGAACAGAGCTTTGCACAAGAACCTTTTGCTGCGATTTCATGGTACCTTTGTACTCGACATCCGCCACCGCCTCCCTAAAAGGGAACGAGATGATGCTCGCCATCCGCAGACTCTCCAGTATGACCTACGCCACGATGGAAGGTAGCGTTACCCGTTTCCATCGTTCGTGCGAAGGAGAGAGGTTCGCATTGCACACGGTACGTACCTTGTGAGTTAGCACCATGCTTCTGGTTTGGCTCCATGTCAAGGGTCGAGCTCCGAGCTGGTTGCTCTCCTGGATGACCATTTGCTCGGCCTGCAGGACAACGATGGTCAGGTCAGGTCGAATCGATGGTGACATCGGTGCGGCACCTGATGCTCCGGCTGTCGTACTCTGACAGATTCAAGAAGCTTGGGGTCGTCGTGGAGGAACTTGAGGATCCACGTCAGGGCGCTGGCCGTGGTATCCTGTGCCGCGAACAGGACGCCGACGATGTTGTCAGCGATCTGGTCATCCGTCAGGAGCTCTCCCTTGTCGTCCTTGGAGTCCATGAGATGGCCCAGCAGATCGTTCTCCCACACGCCCTTCTTCCCCCTCCTCTCGTTGATGATCTCGCCCACTATCCTCCCCAGTCGTTTCCTTGCCTGGGTCGAGAAGAACAAGAGGCTGGAGATCAACGAAGAGCAAAGCTACATGAACTCCGTTCTTGCTTACTTGGATTGCTTTCTGGTACGGCGTCCCAGGGACGCAGGTGGGGAACGAATTGTAGCCCTTGTCGACGTCGGAGTAGTTCTTCTTGAGCTCTGCCTTGTGTCGCTCGTCCAAACGACCTCCGAAGACTGCAAGGATGCCCACATCAAAGGAGAACTGCAAGAGAGAAGTAGATCGGTGATCAGAGCATGCATTACTCCGCCCCGAAAGCCACGAGAGGCCAAAGCCCACCGACCTCCTTCAACGCATGGAAAGCAGACACTTCCCGACCGACCCATGATTCCAGCATGGAGACCACCATCCGTTCGACGCTGGTGACGAGGCCGCGAAGCGCCACGGGCGCCACCGAGCTCTGGACGAGCTTCCTCAGCCGCATGTGGTAGTCGCCTTGGTGGAAGAAGAGCGCCCACGGGCCGATCATCTGTTCCTTGCTCTTCGGGTAGGTGGGCTTGAACAGATGAGCTCGCGTCACCAGCACGAACCTCGCCGCCTCCGGGCTGGCCAGCATCACGCAGGGGCAACCCAGCAGCCGCGTCTTGAAGATCTCGCCGTGCCTGCAACACTCCCCCCACTGAGCCCCATTCACCGGAAACAACCTCCAGTAACGCGTATGCGAGATAAAGGAACTGACCTCTTCTCTCTGGTGGCGAAGAAGGCATTAGGATCCTGCGAGTAAAGTTGAAGGGTCTCTCCGATGTAAGGCCATCCCATGGAGCCAGGCGGGAGCTTAAGCTTGCCCTGGGACTTCTTCTTGAGCTTCCTCATGAAGAGAGCGGCTGCGATGGGCAGGAGAAGGAACGCGTACAGAACCCCACAGGCCATTCCCACTGTCCCTTCCGTGTCTCGAGGGAGTCGTAGATAGGCTTCGCAAAGGGCGAGAGAGCCGTCGAGGGTTTATGTAGAGAAAGGTTGCCATGCGCCGATGGACTTCGATTCGGGTTCGCGTCAATTAATTGCGAGTCCGATTAGACTTGCCATCTCACGGACGCAATGTCTTCAGATTCGGTCGTGGCTTGACCACGATGAGGAGCGCAGCCCGACCGGTCCAAATCATAGATGTGCCGACAACACGTGTCGAGATGGCGATGGTCGAGACTCGAGATGGTTCTAGCGTTCATTGACGGACCATCCATCAATGTCAACTTTCATGACGTCACCAATAATAATAAATAGGTAGATTATATGGAAAAAGGTCTCTTTTGCCTTTTTGTTTCGCTCAAAAAGTGTTTCCTATTTTCATTTTTTTTCATAGTATTTTTTATTTCATATAATACCGAAAATATCCTTGGTAAACTCTAATTATAATTAGTTTATTATAATGCTTTGATAATCATGATAAAAATATTATAAAATTTAATTTAAAACATTATAAATAATAAAAAATTAAACTAATTATGAATCTAAAAATCTGATATCGAAATGGTTTACAAGAAATAGCAACTAAAAAAAATAATATGATGTCACTGTTAGTCTTTTTCAATGATTTTATAGTGTTTTCAGCACTATAATATTATAAGAAAACATTATAAATGAGTAAAAAAATTATCGTCCAAGTGTACCATATGGATTAGTCCATAAAGTATCTATAAAACTAACGAGACAAATACAATTAGGGCTGGTGAGAGTATTTCTTTTATATTATTACTAGAAAAGGGGAAGAAGAGAGTATTTATTGTTTAATTACAAAAAGATAGTTTTGAAAGATTAAAAAAAATTAAGATAAGATTATAAATAGTAAAGAGATGGTTGCAAATAGTAATTTTCAAACGAAAACATGGGCATATTTTGGGAGAAAAAAAAGGCAAAAACAGGGCATTTTCAGGAAAATCGCCCTAATAATTATTATATGATCAAATCAGATGAACGGTTGAGATTCTGAGAGGAACTACGGACGCGGTGGACTTCATCGCCGCCCATAGCTTTTCTTTCCTTCGGACTCGTGCTCTCCTCACGTAGCATCAACCACTGTAGCAGATGACAAGCTTTGCTTTCTCCGTGTTGGGCGAGGATGCTTTCGTTTCGGCGATCCTAACTTAATTTGTGGAGCAGGATTTTGAGGAGGACTCGGAAGATCTTGATGACGGTGATCGGGCGTGATGCAGCCGTCGTCGAAGTCTCAAAGACGTAGCAGTACTGTTGGGCAACAGTTGGACGCCGGTAACTGTTCCCTCTCGATGTAATGCTCGACCACACGGTGAGGTTCGGGCGGAGCTTTGACACCGCCAACTCCTGTGCTCTCGCCGGCTCCGGCCAAATGTTGACAACCGACGTCAACGCAAGGGAGTACTGCAAAACGAGGCAACTTGGCGACCGACAAAGCTCCGTGTGTGGCTGCCGGCCACTCGACGGAGGCCATGCCCGGGCTGCCATGGCAACACCTGGGCCTTGGAGAAAGCCCGAGGACAGGTTCCGATCGAGGGAAGGACGGGCGACGACTGCAGCAGCACAGTAGAATACTGTGCATGTCGCCGTCGTCTTCTTCTCCAGGCTGCGTGGAGACTGCACGCATGCTGTGGTGGTTCAGAAACACACGACATAAAATTGATCTGACCGATAGAAAGTGAATGATGGAGATGAAAATGTCAGATGATGTGACAGATTCGATCGCGACCCTCCTTGTCTTTCATCTGCCATGCATCTCTTATTGTCTCGTCACAGTAGAATAAAAAATTATCATGTCTTCTTTATCTTGCATCTCCCAATTGATAGATCATCTCGACCAATAACTTGAATCGTTTGGAGTTACCCCTCGACAAAGGAAATAAATCGATTAATTATTTTCTACAAAATAAAATAGCATCGGGTCACAGTCATTGTCATCATCATTGATGTTGCTCGCGACCATGCTCAATGGAGCCCTTTGGATTGAGATCTCCAGGAAGACTTCCATTGGTCCAAATCAACGGCTTCCTTCTTGGATCTCAGGTTGGACTGCTAGCTGAGCTGAATCAGTTGATGAAATTTTGTCGTTATCTATAATTTTTATTAATAAAATTGTGTCTAAAATGAAGAACATACCCAATTGATTCCTCTTTCAACACTGAGCTGAATCAGTTGATGAAATCACTGCTCAAGTATTAGCCGACTGATGCAAAAGGATGATAAATATGTTGTTGATGGTCTTCAATGATACAATATAGTGACATTGATTATTTTATTTTCAGTATATTATCCAAGCCTTTGTCCTTGTAATACTCCCCTATCAAGAACGAGGAGCTTCGGATTCCAGTTCATATGTTGGCTGTACAAAATGATTGATAGAATGTGAAACCTCATAAATATTATACTAAGTTCATTGTATAAGGAAATCGACTTTGCATGAATATAAATCGTCAGTGGCTTAAGGCATCAATTGGTGCTGCGTATAATCTATTCCAAGGAAAACATAAGTGAAACATCCCCATATTTGTCCCGAATCCATGTAATTGTGTCGAACACATGGTGGAGAGTGAGCTAGTCGAACAGTTTGAGGCCCTCGTCGAGGTCTTCGCAGTGCCTCACATGGCGGACCACCGCCCCCTTGTCGACGTCCTTGTGGGCCTTGCAGTCGTAGCTGGGCGGCGAGTGGAAGCACGGCTCCATCGACGTGCCCCGGTGGCAGGCCTGGTTCCGATCCGCCGGCCTCGGGATGATCCACGGCTTCAGTCCCCCGAGCCCCTGCGCCACGTACCCGAAGGTCGAGCACGCGGTGGTCACCAGCACGTCGCTGAAGCTGAGCAGGTTGATCTCCGCCCACGCCTTGATGTTGTGGTTCTGGTGGTCCGTGTGCTGCTGCTCCTCGTGGCTCGGCTGGTACACGCCGACGACCTCGCCCGTGGCCGTCGAGTGCTCGTAGTACATGTTCCGGAGTTTGTCGAAGTAGCCGGTGTACAGGGTGGTCACCAGGACAGCCTTCTCTCTCGCATCCTTTGCGGGCACGCCGGGCTCCTCGAGATTGACTGCCGGTAGCAGGTTCTCTTTTCTCGAACAATTGATGATCAGGTCGAGCATGGTGTCGAAAGAGACGGGCGCGTGCGGGAAGACCCTGATCTGAATGCCCACCATCTCATAAGCCTTCGCTAGATAGACCTGGTAATACCTCGTGACGTAGCCCCACACCACATTGGTCGGGTGGAGAAGGTATCGGCCCAGGTGATGGAAGACGGTCTCGCTCTCCGGGAACAGCCGCCGCAGCTCCTCCTCGTACTCCTCCACCAGAAACAGCGCCGGCACGAAGTAGTTGTCCGACTTCAGCAGCAGCCATGGCAGCTTCCGGAGCATCTGCTGAGCGTCTTCGCAGAAGAATATCTTGTCCAACGCGCTGTAGTCGTGGGTCAGGTGGAGGTAAACGTAAGCCGGCAGTGTAAGGTTGGCAGCAAATCTCATGTCGTTCTTGATGACCCCACTTCGGAGCATGTTGCCGTAGCTCTCCGGAGTTCTGACCTCGAAGCTCTCCAGCTTCTCCACCGGGAAATCCTTCGGCAGAGCCCACGAGGTCTCAGGGAACGGCTCGCAGAGGAGGTCGGCGAAGTCCTCGGGGACATGGACCAGCAGAACCTTGTCGTTGAGCAGGGCATAGAGGAAGGCAGATACGATGGTCAGTACTCTGTTCCCGAAGCCATTGTAAGGAATCCAAACAACGTAGTTGCACTCCGACGGCCCGCTGCTGCGGCCGGACTTCAGCTGCTCTATGGACTTGTTGTAGAGCTCGGTGTTCGGGCCACATTTCTTGTGGCGAGCTTCGTACTTCCGCAGCCTGTCGACGAGGTACGGCGAAGGTGTGTAAGGTGACGCCTTACGATACAGCGCGGACTGGTATCGGCTCAGGCAGGCGCTCTCATCGAATCCAGCAGCCAAAAGGCCGCCAAGAAGCTTGTCCTTCACTGGCTCAGGCAATGGCGAAGACGAGCTCTCTGATCTCAACCCTAAACACTCAAAACTTAGTGCTGCATCAAGCAAGAAGACTTCGATCTGCCTCGACAACAAGGATTTAGTTACCTGTTTGCGCAGTAAAGCCAACGGATCGAAGCCATTCCAAGGACGGCTTCCTGTAATCTCCAACGAGAAG
Source organism: Musa beccarii (assembly GCA_024322285.1). NCBI lineage: Eukaryota > Viridiplantae > Streptophyta > Magnoliopsida > Zingiberales > Musaceae > Musa > Musa beccarii. The sequence continues at coordinate 20,187,364 of CM044401.1, read as the reverse complement.
CACCAACAGCGGCAGATATATCATGCAGGCGATGACTACGCATGGCGTCCAGTTCCTGGTACTGTTGCTACTCTCCATCTCGGCTTCCGAATCCCCAGCCATCTCCATCTTGCCATAGCTGATCCCATTGCGCTTCATCCCCATCGTCCTCGAGCGCCTACTACAAGAACTCAGCCTGCTTATCTATCCAACCTCAGAACACGGCAAGTGCACTCCTTAATATTGTAATCCATGGTCCTCTCTTCCTCGTTCCTCTCCAGCCGTTGGTTTCGTTGCCTAGTGGCCATGCCACTACGATTTCTCTTGGTTTTCTTAGTCGATCAAGTAGCCACCTCGCCTAAACTTCCGTCTTCCTCCGAGGGTGAAGTCAACAACTCGGGTAGAAGCAAGTCCTTTATTACCTTTGGACTTCGAAGTCCGCGCGTGCATGTGATAACCAGATGCGGTCAAAGATTACAACGATATTATACTAGTCGCCATTGCCCGTCGTAAACCAAATGAAGCGGCTACTGGATCTCGACAACCAGCAAGATCACATGACGAGGAGATCAAGCACTTGGTTAAGGAGGCATTAAGTATACTCTTGCACGCATACTTTACTGCTCATCAGATCTGAATGTCCACTATGAGTACTACTGTAGTTTGAGAACAGCATAAGAAAGATCATCGGCTCTACTAAAAGACAGACAACTTCCATGAAAAGGGCACTTCTTCCTCGAGGAATCAAGATAATAAATGCATTGCAGTCAGCAAGTGTTTTGAACAGTTCATGAAACACGAAGTTAGTGGTGCTCAAGTCAATAGTCTGAGTTGAATAGAGAACTCTCGTCGATCTGTCTGCTAGTCTTTGCCCCGTCATTTAATAAAGGTCAAGTCATACTACAAGCCTGTACAGCAGGACATTGCTGCTAACTGAAGCGTTCAGATCTTGGAGAAGGGTTTCAAAGATCACGTAGATAATCTATGCATCGAGCATCGATTTGTCTGTAAAAAGTTTCTCTTTTTTATGTTTTTTCTCATATCTTTATTTTTTTCATAAAGAGTGCTCATATTTTTTTTTTTTGTAATCCTAAAAATACCATTCAGTGCATGTTTCACGTTTTGATTCCACGCGAAACACGCAGACGGCGTTCTCTAATCTGGTTCGCTGAAAAATCACTCAAACGTTGACACTCCTACGCGTCCGCAGAAAGGCCAAACATGTGTGCCACGTGCCGTGGGTCCCGTATACTTCCAATAATCTAATGGTAAAACTTTGCGGGTAAAAAGTTGAGGTACAAGAACTTTTCAAGTTCGGAGAGATTTCTTTCAGTTCGGGATCTCCGTTCATCATGATCACCGACCAATGTAACCGATCCAACGGTTACCAAAATAAAGAAGCCTCCCGTTGTTCTGCTATCCAAAATGACGCCGGAGGACTAGAAGGAGCCGAAGCCCTTCCTTTCCTGCTTCGCTTGCCATGGCCCTCACCAACCCTAATCCCCTTCTCTCCAACTCCTTACCCCCCGCCTCTCCTTCTGATCCCCTCGCATTGCCTTCTCCGTTGCCGCGCAGCCACGGACGCCTCCTCGGACTGGTTCCGCCCCCGCTGCGACCCGCCCGATGGAGGGAGAGTGTCTGCCCGGGACCCCGGGACTCGAATTAACGCGACGGAGGAGAGCACGGACCAGGGCAGCAACGGAAGAAGAAGAAAAGCAAGTGGTGGTCTCGGGACCGGGAGAGCTACTTGGCCAACGATTCCGACGCCCTGCCGCTGCCGATGACCTACCCTGGCTCTTCCCCGGTGTCACCGCAGGAGATCGACCGCAGGCTCCAGTGTGATCCCAGTATCGAGGTTGCAATTTGTTCTTGTTTGTCCTTCGATTTGCCTTCTTGATTCGTTAACCGTGAGGACCTGACTGGTCTTTGACATTATGCTGCGGAAGGATTGTAAGGCAGTGGTGTACGAGTGGACGGGGAAGTGCAGGAGTTGCCATGGGACGGGGTTGGTGAGCTACTACAACCAAAGGGGGCGGGAGACGATCTGCAAGTGCGTTCCTTGCCTTGGAATAGGTTCGTACATTTCGTTCATGTGTTTCATATTTTATTCATTTTGGTTTACCATCGATTGTATTCTTCTATGACGCCGCGTTAATTATTAAAATTGATATTTTTGTTCATGTTCATATCATAAAACCAGCATACCAGTTAACCTGAAATCCGTGCAAACTGGCGGTTCAACTGGGTTGCTGCTGAACTATTTATGATTTCTACAGCTAGCTTGGTTCAGGATACTGCATCAGTAGTGCGTGATTGGCCTCTGTCTTTTAACACCATAATGTAATGCGGCAGTTTCATAGTGAATGCAGGAGAGACCTGACTAGAACCGACAAGCATTCATCTATTAGGTCTATATATAATACTCCGATTTGAGGACTTTAAGCCCTGAGTGGAAAAAATTATAATACCCCGATTATAGTTTTTGGCCAGTGGAAAGAATTATAACTTTTGGTTTGATGAGTATATTATTATCAATTTCAGCTTAAGTATTTTGATCATGATTTAAGCCAAACGAAGTTACTAGACTAGTTAGCTCATTCGGCCCGGGTCATGATGCTATATTTCTCAGATTGGAATCTTTCTCTGAGAATCTTAATTGGAACATTATCTCTCAAGTCCAGCTACTCTTTTATGCTGATTCTTTTTTGCAAATTTGATAGGTAAATCTCTTTGACTTGAGTGCCAATGACTGAATGATCATTTTTTGATTTACTTCAGTGAATTGTCATTCATGGAATAACAAAAGCAAAAGTGTGGGATTGCCTTGTTACATGAGAATTGACAGTGGAATACTAGGTTAATTTCTGCACATTTTGGGTTGCAACAGGGTTATTAATTTGGTTGTTCATTACTGCTTTGATTAATAGTCATGAGCTCCTATATCGAATGTACAAATTTTCCCCTAAAATTCTCAATTTTTTCAGGGATCTAGATTGACGATTTAGATCTAAGGTACAATCCAACAAGCACCTATAGAACATCTTTTTTTTTTTGGTTTTATGTCCATTAAATATGTCATGACTCTTTTTTCCTTCATCATAGTAAATTGCTGGTCTCTTCTGGTACTGTATCTGCATCAGTTAAAGAAAAATCTAGAATTCAGTAGAAGTGACCTTCTATCTAAGATTTTGTTTTCTCTATTTAGAGGATGTTGATTACAGAGAAACATACTTGTGTATGCTTCTAAAGAATGTGAATTATTTAGAACCATGTGTGCCATTCTTTGACATCAAAGACTTTATTAATTTTGTTCCAAGTGTTTTTTATGGCATGAAGCACTTTTCAAAATTAAACACAATCTAGTTAGTTATATCTCATATTAAAATTAGCTTTCAGGAATTGGGTAAAAATTTTCTTTGATTTGGTAACAGCCATATATGACCATTTTAAACTCCTCTGTCTAGCCTCGCCCCAATGTGCATTTTCATCATCTCACATATTAGCCTCAGCTAAGCCCTTATTCCAAAAAGTAGGTGTGGCCAAGTTTGATGAGTTGCTCCATCTTGACCATTACTAAAACAAGCTTTTCTGTATTTGTTACTTCTTTTATTTTGTTAAGAAACCTAGGGACAACAGTTGACCTGAAAGAGGTGTTGATGGAGGCAGGGAGTTACATTTTTTTGGGTAACAGGATAGGACATAACAATGGCCTATTTACATGTTCGTGCAGTGAAGGGTGAAAAATAATCCTGCCATAGCAGTATGGGTACTGATCGAATGGCTCATAATCATTGTGAACAAAAAAATTGTTGCCATAGTACTTCTGCTACAGTTGCCATTTTTATCTCAAGAATATATTACTTTTTTACTTTGCAGTGTGGTTGACTAATATATTTTATATATCTAAATCTTATTGCAGTTTTATATCACAGAAGTTCATTGATATATTCTTTCTAAAAAGCATCTTAACTTCTGTTTTTGAATGAGTCCAAGACATTTCTAACTCTATTATAACAGAAGATTCCCTTTTCATGACACGTAGATGTTTAAAACACTTACTAGTCTGAATATCTCATTTTTAGTTTGATTCTTGTCCAGGATATGTCCAGAAAATAATGGTACGGGAGGACATCATTGTGATGGAAGATATAGACAATGGAAAACCACCTTAATTCATTCCTCCGACAAGTAAATTCTGATAAATGATACTTAAGATTCCTTCATAGAGCAGATATAGAAACATTTTCCATTTTTGTTTAATATGGTTTTAGTGCCATCTATCCTCTGCAGCCACAAAATCATAGACCATATTTTTGGCAGTTTAGTGTGGACCAAAATTTTTTTTAGTGTGCTAAGCTTGCAAGACAAGCCAATATTTAACAAAATGTTTCATCCACTTTATACTTTCCAAACATTTGTGCACTAATATGTAAGAGAAAAAACACTTATTTGTGTTGTGAATATTTCTGAAGATTCATATTCTTGTCAAGTGTTCTGTCTGCTACCCCTTATTTTTGATCAGTGATAGCCTAAATATGCTATGAGTATGAAGGTAAATTTCATACCTTTGCCCATGGAACATGAATTTTGGAACTTTTTTCCTAATGAATCTATAGTTTGACAGGGAATTACGTATAAATTTGTGCATCCAAATTCTGGTGATGGCATACACAGCTGATTCTTCTGCTTCTGTTCCATCTCCTGATGTGATAAGCGGATGTCAGGACTCCACATTCTTTATTTTCAATCTGACCATCCAAGTTCATTGGTATGAAGCTGGTGAAGTGGTTACAAGATTACAGGCTTGATGCTACTTTTTGACCCCAAATGTTGATGAGATGATGCAGGAGTTCAACAAGTATCAAACAAAAAAGATCGGATAGAAGTTGAAACCGAAAGCAAAACCAAGGTTGGTGGTGTGGCAAATGATGCAAGCTGCTGACTTAACAAAAATAGCTTTAACAAGTTCGCAAAGCGGACTGAGAAAGGCTTTAACGTCCTTGATATTGGAGGCACTTTTTGGATGTTCGATCAAGATTGTGATGGCTGAAATTGTTCAAAGGGACACAAAAAAGATACCTTTCAAGGATGCACCCTGAGATGAGTGCCAGAATAACACCAAAGGTAGACAAGAATGACAATCGTCTGTCATGCGCTCTTACAGCCGAGATTAAGTTGACGTAATACAAGTTATGAGTCAAATTAAGCTGGAGCCCTTAGAAATAGAGCCAGGAATGACTTTTGATTCCATGCATGTTTTGTATTGTTTTACAGCTAATGCAATTTCTAAAATTAATGCAGCACTACCACTAGTATTTATCAGGGTTTGCTCTCTCTCACTTCTAAATTATGGTTTTCTTTCTTTGCATTTCCCACAAGCAGCCGATGTGTGCAAGGTCTACAGTAGCAATTTTGGAAATGTGCCTTGTCCAATGAACTTTAGTGCATCAAAAAGGTGCTTCCATATAATCATGTGCATGTTCTATTCCTTTCATATATTGTAGTTTTATCCATGTCTGATTTAAATGATAAGTGTAAAAGGAGGCATATGTTGGTTAGGAGGGAGTCATTACAAGGATTCATTATCTCTTCTAATACTTGTTTGTTTCTCATTTACTTTTTTCATATATCTCTTTTTTTTGTTCTGTTTAAGCCATTGTTATTTTTGCTTGGACCTGCTTCCTGGTTCTTTCTCATGCCTCGTATCTTGAGACTTCTTAGACCACTTTTATAAGACCAACCCTGGAACTATTATCTATAGTTGTTTGTGTCATTATGGTGTATATGCCAACATGTAAGTGCAAGAAATCAGTCGTTGAGATTCCTTTTTCTTATGCTACAATCATCATGCAACTTGCATCTGAACTTAAGATTAGGGGGAGAAAACCTAAGACACTTGCTGAATTAAAGACCTTTGAATGAAGGCTTACTGCATCAGATGTCGCAAAATGTAGCATAAGATTGTGTGAAACCAGGGACACCAGAGCAATGTATAGTTTCTATTACTAATTATTCACACATGGAGAACATGTAGGAATAGGCTTTGGTTGTGTCAATACCAATCATAAAGTAGATATGATCATGCATCAACAGCACCCCATTTTAACAACACATCACCTGCAGTGCCATGTCCACCACTTGTGCCTTAAGTACATAGCATCGATAATTTCAGAAGTTATCAAGTAAATCATTACACAGGTTGCAGTTACCGGCTCGATGAACATTGTCAATGGACAGGTACAAAAGCATTATTGCATTGAACCATAGACTGAAAAAAAAAGCTGTCTCAAACTTGAATTGAGAAATTTGTTAAGAATTAGGAGTTACAACAACAGCATCTACATACATTATTTGATATTCTAAAGAAGCGCATTTAGTCATTAGGAAGCAACTTAGTATCTTGTTCCTTCAGTTAGAACTTTTGGTACACTTTCAGCTGTCTTATTTTCTTACTTGTATTATGGATCCCTAATTTGGTGCTAATATGATTCTCTTCTCCTGGTCATGAAGACCATTATCACCAAACTTTCAATGCCACTTGCTGCAGATTGGAGTATCTTCTTTTAATGTCAAATTCTTTGTTCATGATTTGTCAGCAGTAGTGTAAATAGATTAAAAATCCATTAATATCTCATCCTGCTTTTCTCTTCTCATTGCCTCCTTGCCAACCTCAGCTCTCGGGTGCGTGGTGTCTCTTCGTTGAAGGTGGAGGCTTTGGCTGTTCTTTCTGGAGGGTAATGATGTCTTCAAGGAGAGGTACTGACTACATCTCATCTCTTGTCAATCGGATTTTTGACTTTTTTACTTGAAAACTTGCAAATTGTATGGTTGCATTTCCTGGGCTCCTTTAGAATCCTGGAATCAGGAGATCCTGGTTTCTATTACTTTTCTATTATAATGTTTGTGCTTGACAGACCCCTTAAAAGTAGATGAACGCCACCTATCAAATTTGAACCGTGGCCATTAGACTATGCATGTTAACATTGATGACCTTTGGAACTGTGTAGGGGTCGGAAACACAAGACTCGCATGCCTCTTCAACTGATATATGGATAGCATTCATGGCCTTTGGAACCCCACATGCCTACTCAAGACTCCTTTAGATATGAAGTTCCTCAAGGATGAATCCTTGCCACCAAGAAGGGAGACCAAGAGAGAGGGAGAGATCCATCTCTTTTTGGCTACTTCTAGGAGGTACGTTGTCTTAAAGTAGTCATTTCCTGACTGTTCTAAATCACTTGCTTTGAAAGAAAGCCTTGGAAGTGAGATCTAGTTTGAGTCAGGAGAGAAAGATTGGTGTTTGCTATCAACAAAATGGTTGGTTCCATTGTTCTAAGATCTACAGACACTTGGCAAGGAGATGAGTCTAGTGGCCCCTTTGTTCACAGTTATAGTAAAATAGTTTGATTCATGTGCTCGCACGGAGCTCCCAAACCTCCACATCCAAAGAGGACGAAGTAAAAGGTTTAGGTAAAAGCTTTCATGATATGGTAAGAAAACGAGAACATGTCATCCTTTCTTTGCTTCAGGTTTGCATGCCTCCTTTAAATTTTAAGGACAAAGGATGTGTGTGTGTATATATATATATATATATATATATATATATATATATATATATATATATATATATATATATATATATATATATATATATATATATATATATATATATATATATATATATATATATATATATATATATATATATATATATATATATATATATATATATATATATATATATATATATATATATATATATATATATATATATATATATATATATATATATATATATATATATATATATATATATATATATATGTATATATATATATATATATATATATATATATATATATATATATATGTATGTATATGTATATATGTATGTATATATGTATATATATATATATATATATATATATATGTATATACATGTATATATATATATATATATATATATATGTATATATATATATATGTATATGTATATATATATATATATATATATATGTATATATATATATATATATATATATGTATATATATATGTATATGTATATGTATATATATATATATATATATGTATATATATGTATGTATGTATATATATATATGTGTATATATGTGTATATATATATGTATATGTATATATATGTATGTATGTATGTATGTATTCATATGGATGTATGTGTATGCATACGTATGGATGTATATATATGTGTATATATATATATATATATATATATGTACATATATATATATATATATATATATATGTATATATATATATATATATATATATGTACATATATATAATTACAAAAATCCTATAATATAACATACAATGTAAGAATTAATTGTTTTACCATCTCAATTTCTTGGACATCACGTCAACGCAATGCTTGTGGAGAACAAAGACATCATTGGTTGATGAACAATGTTTGCACAGATCTACATGCCACCCTATATAACCCTCAAACACACGCACACGCCATATAAAGCAGGCTTGACAAGCCTACCCATTTCTTGCGAGGAGTCGCTTGAGATGGCATGCATTAACAGGTGCAACTTGGATGAGCAGGCCATCTGCGGCGCGCCGGTGGCGCCGCCGATGAACCCACGCATCTCGTTCTCTAGCGACTTCGTCGTGGAGCAGCACGCCGCACGCACTCGGAGCCCGACTTCGAGTTCGCCGTCGGCACCCACTCGATGATCGACTCTTCTTCGAGGGCCGGCTGCTCCCGCCCAAGGACACCCACCAACGCGGGCCGCATCAGCGGGTCATCACCACGTTGAGGGAAGAGCTTCGGGCCGACGAGGAGGACGGGGCCCGGTGGGAGCGGCCGCTGAAAGCATCCATTAACTGGAGGGTGTTGTTTGGAATCAAGAAGGCCCGTCGCGGCTCGGCGGCGGCAGTGACGGCAAAGAAGAGCGACGGGGCTGATGATGAGCTTCCTGTCAAGCCATCACAGGTCCGATTTAGTTCCCCTTTGCAAGCTAATCTGGAACGGAACGTTTCTTCTTACTGTGGCTTCTTTAGATCTTTGCTGTATCTGCCTACAGTATCTCATAGATGGGGTTGTGTTTTGTAGGACCGCTAAGGCCAAGAAGGAGCCTTCTCTGACGGCGGAAATGATGATCCCTTCATGATACTGAAGCAACGAAGAGAGAAGAAGGGACAGTTCATGAACAGGTTTTCTTTCTCTTCATCTTGTTAAAGCTATTGCCTTTAGCTAAGTTGGAAATGATGGTGGATTGTGCAGGCACTGGGATTTGAGGAGGAAGCTGTGTATTAAGTCATCAATCAATCTCTGTTTTCTGTCAATTAATTCACTCTACTTTCAACCATGTGGTGTTTATGGCCTTTCTCTTCTTCCCTTTGTCTGCCGTACACAAAGTTTCAGCTGGAAGATTAATTGTGTGAATGCTGAACCTGAATTCAAATCTGTGCAGATGAGGTTCTCTCGGAAGCTTTTCTCTTGCTGCATTCTTGTTTGTCCCTCTTGGTTGGGGAACAGTCATGCTTTTGTCCTGTTGTCTGAGTTCTGAGGAACAAAGAGCAGAGACAGAGACTGTGGAGGTAACATGATTTTGGATTCTGTCACTCATGTCCTTTGTTCTTGTTACCAGCAAACTCTATTATTTCATATGGTGTGTGACTTTTCAAGAAATATATGAATCTAAAATGTAAAAGATCAGAAATTGTACAAAAGATTAAAAAAAAAACATGAAATCAACTTATCATTGTTACAGCCAGTGTTGTTAACTGCTACCTTCCATGTGAAGCCTGTGGAAACACAAACATTATTCATCCGAATCACCTTCTCAGAATAAATTTGGTTCCACTGGAAAAGATTGCCATCTCAAAACTACACCTACTCAGAAGTGTTGTTCTTCAAAATTGAATGAGGCTCCTTTGTTGACATGGGAAGATACCTGAGGAACTGCATCATTTAGATGAATGATGGAACCATTGTTTGGTTGTTCTTGATGCTGAGAGCTTCACCATGGTTTCCAATCTCTTCCACCACAGATGTTGTAGTGCAAGTTAGTAAGAGGTACATTTGTCTTTCAATGTTGCTTGTGCTTGCTACCCCACTCATATTCTCTGATTGCCTTATTTTGTCACCTAATTGATGCTATGAATGATACTTCACACATGCTTCTTATCTGCTGATCCCCATGCACTGGCCATCTTACAGAATTTTTAAGGTCTGGAGGTGCCTCTTCTGCTTCCATCCATGTCTTCTGTCTCCACTGCAACTGGATCAAGAATTAGTCTCTTCTGCCTCCATATCTATTGTTGCTCCTAAGTGATATACTCTCTGCATTTTTTGCTCCCTAAATCATCATTTGATGACAACTTTGGCTTGTCAATGATTGATTTTTTCTTGGTATTCTTTTGCTGATTCACTGTCTGCTTCAACATAATTAGCTGAAGTGATACTGCAATTTCAGAATTACCATGTAGAATGCTTTCATCTTCCTAGTCAGAAGAGAGGGATCATTTCATTGGCACCAATTTTGAAAGGTTTATACCTCAACAGTTTCATTGTTAGAAATTCATATGATTTTTTGTAAAAGGATTTCCTTCATGAGATCGACAAGAAAAGGGCTTATGAGATCTGATGGTGATATACTCTTACTCAACTAATAGCTTGCTATTTTTATGGTGCTTTCTAATATCAATTTAATTCTTTATCCAATGGTATACTCCCTGTTTTAGTTATCATGAAGTCCTCTTTATTTATTATTGTTTACAAGTTCATACTTGATTTCTTTGTTCATTCTTTGTATTTTTCAACTCATTGTTGCTAACAAAATATGCCATTAGTTCTACATTTGTTGTTTCATCTGAGTGTGCCAATGTTTTTCGAGTTTCGCTTACCGAATTGGATCCAAATTTTCAAGGGTATTTGCAAAGGGAGCATCAGACATTCTTCTTAAATTTTTTTCTGAAATGCATTATTTTTTTTCAGTCACCATCATTATTTTTTTTATGCCGTGACTTTGTTTGAATAACTCAAGAAGCTTCTCAAACCAAATTTTAGATAATGTGCTGCTAATTGCAAAATGACTTGCAGTCATCTTCATCTTGATATGCTTGAGTTTGTTCATCAACTCTGCTTATTTGTTGCCATTAACTTTCTTTGCAGCATTCAAGGTTAATCAGAATTTATTTGGTCCACATTGCACACTAGATTGGCAATCTGATTCAGCTAAATATTCCATAAAGAAATCAAGAACAATTTGGCATCACATTCAGGGAACTTGCCATCTTTCTTTTCTATTAAATTGTTGTGCTTATAATTAGTGTTTTCTAATGTCTGAGACTTCTAAGCATCTTAACAACCAGTTTTCCTGATACACCTACATTACAGTATTCCTCTTCATGGAAGCATATATTTACAGGCAATTGCATTGATCCTCATATGAAATTTATAACATCATTTACAAACTAATTGTGAGCTCTTGGAGCAAGTAAAAAAAACATGAGTCTCTGTTCTACATATGCATCTGACCTCTCCCCCTTGCTTCATGACAGTAATCTAATTTCATGCACTTCAGGAGTCTTAAATTTATGTTCACATAACAGAAACCTCATCTGAGCAAATCCTTTCAGCCAATGATGGTGCTCTCTGCACTATAATCCTTGGCTTTTGCTTGTTCTGACTGAATCAAATGTAACCTATTCTGAATGAGACATTTCTATCTTGATGGACCTCACACAGAATTATTGGTTGCCTTGGCTTAGTGCTCTCCTTTTAACCAAGGACAGTGTCAGATCTCCACTGGACTCAGGTGTGCCCTTCCAAATCATCCTAAGCTTCCATGATCATCAACATTGGAGGTTGTAACAGGTGCAGTGATCAATGCAGCAATTCATGGGCCAACTCCAACAGCACATCTGCATGATTATTGTCTGATGAGGGGTTGCAATCACCTTGGTGCACTACATTAAATGGTTTGTCTTTGGTTAGGGTATCAGGTAGTTCCTCAGCTATTATGGTCCAGTCTATAGAGGGACCAATGACTCTATTTCATCTGCATTTTCCAACCATGGCTTTGCTTAGAAATCTAATCTTTGGGTCCAAACTTGACAACAGAGCATTTAATCTCTTTGTTTTCTTGTTCATAAAACTTCAGATATGATCCGCACAAATAGTTGTTGCTCTAATATCATATGTTGTCATAATCTTAGCACGAGAACTAATTTCGAAATCAAAGTCGTCATAAATTACTTTTCGATGGCGGATAGCGACTCGTATATTAATTAAAGTCTTACTCGCGCCTGATGCGGGACTAGAATATCCAGCTTTGATTTGCAAAAAATGAGCCTATAATTCTGTATTCACTCTCCAGCATGCATGTGTCATAAATGCAAATCAAAATTGGCCCAACCAATTCGGTAGGCCAAATGGGAATTAGCAGTCAGCTTAGCTTTGTTTTAGGATTCCAGAAAAGAATAATAATGTAGTGCAACCATGGAATACATGCCAAACTATTCAGTGATATTATAGTAGAAATATATGGTTGAACAAATCAAGTCGAATGTGTGGAAATCCTATATATACAAATTGGCAAAATCCATAATGGTCCAATTTCTGAACTTTATATCTTCTGCTCTTTATGTTTCCTTTAATGTGTATGATGGAAAGCTTTTTATTTGTGCTGAATAATCTTCATAGGTTCATAAGTAGCTCCATTGTCCATATCTCTTCCAAAAAAAAAAAAAGAAGAAGATCTGGAGGACTCTTGAGATAAAAACTCATTTGTATTCAGAAACTTTAGTGTTAGACTATTTAGGGTTACTATAATATTTTCTTATTAAAATCTCATCTTCTGGACAGAAATGGATATATATCACACACAAATCACAGAGATCACAAGGATCCCCAATATATATGGTCTGAGATTTTGCTCTTTAGTGTTTAATAATTAAATAATTTTGATGTAATTATTTACTTAATATTATAATTTTGGTTTAACCATTAAAGCAATTACAACTTGGGTTTTAATTAGACTTCGCTTTGGACAAACAGTGACCAAATTAAATTAATGGCTCATACAAGAATCTAGTTGTACATGTAAATCAAGACATGCACATATGACAATACGTCATGTGTCCATGTTTTCTAATGCAAGTGAACCACTCGTATGCTTGTCACATATGCAACCCTAATAAAAAAGAATTCACTAGTTGACGAATAACAACAAGGGCTTCATTAATTGGCTTAAGAATTGATCTGAATTAAATTTTCTATTTCTGAAATTAAAGATCAACAAATACTTTGTTTGTTGACTATAAACTATAAAAAAAAAATTTTATAGATGGCATAAATTACAAACACTTCAATGATATGGCTTTGCCGTGTTCAAGCTGGAAACCGTGGGAGTCACTCTCAGAAAATAAGTTATTCTAAATGAGGTAGAAAATTATAAGAACAAATCCTTTAATTGCAGATTGAATTGTCTCTTCAGTGACACGTCTTGCACAGAGACAAATCTCAATCATCTACATCACCTGCACAGTTACTACGTGCCATCGGTTCTTACGCTGCACACAAATTTACTACCTAGTCGCGGCGTTTACATGCATCTCCTGCTTCGAAGCAATGGAGTTCTTGCAGTGCGCGATGGCCGCCTGGATCGCGCTCTGCAGCTCCTCCATGGTGCTGTTGTCGGAGGAAGAGAAGGCCATGGACGTGGCGGAGAGGAGGCCGCTGTTGGTCCGAGAAGTCGTCGGGGAGTCTGGCGCCGACAGCTGCGCCTTACTCCGCCACCCCTCCCGTTCCCTACCGGTGGAGTGGCCGGAGAAGGAGTACGGCCTCCGGTGGAGGTCGGGCTTCTCCTTCTCCGCCCGAAAGAAGAAGAGCGGCTCCACGATTCTCGCGTACTTCCTCAGAAGCCGGCTCACGTCGAACCCTCTTTTCTTCTTCTGCGGCTTCTTCTTGAGGTCCTCCTCTTTCTCTCCGTCGCTGTTCCTCCTCCTCAACCTCCCGAAGCCAAAGAAGGAAGACAAGCTCCTGCCCTTGGCTTTCTCCCTGTTCCTACCGCCGCCGCCTTCGTGGTCGACGACGGCCTCATGCTTCTGGCCTCGGTCGGCGTCGGCGTGGTCGACGGTGAGGCCGAGGTTTTCGAAGGTAATGTCCGAGGGGCGGGGAGGGCTGGTCGGGGAAGGGAGCAGGTGGAGGGGGAGGAGGTGGCCGTGCAGGAAGATGTCGTCGGCCGGGGCCAAGTCGACGGCTGAAGTAGCCGTGGCCTTGCTGCTTTTGAGGGTCTTCGGTGCTGAGCTTAGTGGAGGGTGGAAGGAAATGGTGAAGGAGAACTCATGAGAAGGGGAAGCAGCTGCTGATGATGGTGGGGGTGGTGGAGGAACAACACCAGCCTTATTACCTTCACTAGCTGTCTTCACTCTCTCCCTTTGGTGGTGTTGTATGTCCATGGCCCAAATTTTTGCTATCAGACGCAGGTTGAAGAGAGGAAGTATATAAATGGGGCCATCCGTGTTTCATGTTCATTATCACTGGGCAAACATATCCAAACTTAACTTCACATATACATATATATATATATATATATATATATATATATATATATATATATATATATATATATATATATATATATATATATATCTCAAAAATGAGATTTGAGCTCTCTATGAGTTAATTTACTACTTAGCTAAGTTGGTCAGCATCTTTAAAAATAAATATATATAAAAAGGAGAATATTTATTAAGAGCCAACTATTGGATGCGTTGTGTCTCTGCATGTGGCTACTGCGTACTGTGCATACACGTGTGCCTGTCAACTACATAATGTAGTCTAAAACATGGGTTTGCCAACAAGTTGGAGATATGTAGTCGAAACAAAGAATGTACTGCTAACTACTGGACATGCAAGCTGGCTGCCTTGGACGAGGCAAAACATCGAGACTGGGGGAATATAGTGATTTGTACAGTGCCTGTGGAATGGATCAGTTTTGTCAATGGTCATAGTAGTAGGGTGCCTTGGCACCTTTGCAATCTGTACATATACATCGAGCCTATAATGATGAGGCACACAGGCTAATTTTGCAGCTTTTGGGAAGGTCATTTTAAGAGGCATATGATGCCATTATCCTTGCTTTCAGAATAGTTTGAGTTTTAATGAAATTACTTTGCTTAAAAGAAAGATGAGAGTTAACATGCGGTGGGCACATTCAATAGAACCCAATCTCACATGGGGAACCCATTTGCAGTTGGGACTCATCTATCATTAATACCTTTGGGTGGGGAAAAGATTAGAAGACTCGAAAGAGACCTCATCATGTGAATAAAGAATCTCATTGCAGGGATTCTTTCACATCCTAAAATTTAATCAGGCAGTAGAAAACTTTCTCTTGTAGTTAAATTGTCTTAGATATTTATTCCTTTTTATATGGGTCCGTAAGCCTACCGTGGATAGAAGAAGACTCCACGGAGTCAACCAGTCTATGAGCAAGAAGACAACCCTAATCATTGAGGCATATACCAGATGTATGTAACCTATATATATAAATAGCGCATTTTTACCAAGAAGGACAAATAGAAGAACACTGACCTTGTATGTTGGATCTCAGTTTAGCTCAAGAAGACGGTCTTCGAGTGTCCTCTATTTCTTTCAGCGACTTGGTTGGTTTCATCACTGAGATGCTGACACAACTCAAGAAGAAGAATTTTCAGCGTCTGAATAATATCATAAATCATTTCTACTTCTGAAAGAAAGACAAATAAATCACAGTGGGCATAGAAATGGAGCAATCACCTCCCGCCACAAGCAAACATTTTTGTGTACTGATCTGACGATGGCAGAAGGAAGGTTCATGAACCAAAAAGATAGGAGACCTCAGGCCCTACACCACCTCCTATAATTTTGCACTTTCCCAAGAGGAAGACTTCAGCATCTTCTAAAGACTTCCTTTTTGTTTGAAATTGGAGTGTTAGATATGTATCACTTGTGGCCCATATCTAGCTTTTGATTCACTTAAAGATATGTTGGGCAAGAAATTATTGAGGACCTTTTTTTTTTTTTTTTTTTTTTTTTTTTCAGTAGTGATCAACTCACTCATAGCCTATTGTACTTGTCTTGATCCAACTTAGACCTGACATGTGTGTAATTTTCTTTCTGAAAATTAGTTATATGTATCCCAACCCTAAAGTGTTAACAAAGAGAAAAAGTAAAGCTGTCTAAAGCAACACAAGGTTTTCACAAAGTTTCCATCATGTCCTATTATGCTAAGCATCTATTTTGTAACTGAAGTGTTAACAGAATTAGAAGTTCATTTGTTCTATTTAGGGCTTTGGCCTCTTCTATAGAACTTGGAGAAGCTGCATGCATGACAATGACAATAAAGTCGCAAGTGGCAATTGAAGGTGAACCAAAGAGTTAGCATGTGCACTTCTTAAGACAAACAAGGGTCAATCATCATAGCTATAACAAATACCTTAATGAAACTGTGTGGGACATGCAAACTAAGACCCCCATGCAAGTTACATCTATCCAAGTAGGTAACCCAACCTTGTCCTCATGTTTTGTTCCATAAGACCCCTTTTGATATATAATTACATAACTTCTATATTTCTCTAAAATCTTCATGTAAGTTCTGATGGAAAGTTTTCATTTAATATTCAACTACAAGAAATATTTTTTTTTTATCAAATGTATTCCTAATTTTGTGTTTAGTTGGGGAATTTCATGCATATTCTACAATAATTCAGATATTTCCAAAGTCTTTGTCCCTAGAGTCCAAGTCTCAGCTAACTTCATGATATCTCAGAGCTCCTGAATCTGAAATGTGGGGGGATTATGAACATTGGTGGAGTGTACACATCCAGGGATGTGAATGATTTATGGGCTATTCCATGGGGATATGGTTGGGAAGTCTCCATGGGGCTTCCCTAAAGTCATGTTTGGGTCACTTGTTTGTTGTGTCTGTGCACTTTATTGCTCCTTATCACAAACATGACAATTTGAGTGGCCGACTGCTGGTGCTGCAGTCCAAAACAATGGCTATCTCTGTTCCTCTGGGTGCTTTGAATCTGGCTAAATCTCCCAGAGAGACTAAGTACACTGTATTTTTCTTGTAGAAACTGAAGTCTTTGGCTTTTCATTTAGTTTGGTTCCTTTTGATAAGGCAAAGCAGGGAAGAACTGTCAATTCATTGAGGGATGTGATTGTCATTTTGTCAACATTTTTCAACCATGAGTGTAATCGACAAATTAGAGTGGTGAAGCAAAACTCACAGCTATAACATGGACAAATGAGATTGTTTAAGGAAACAGAGTAACACAATTCTTTTAAAAAAGGTGGGATTTGTTAGAAAAATATTTATTAATGAGATGAAGATTGAGTGATGATTAAAATTAACATGGCCAAGGATTAGAAGAGTTGGGTGACACATACTGAGTTTTATGTGCAACTTACTAAGTTTTTAAATTGAATTGGTTTTCAATCTTATGTATATTAGTCCTAAGACTTAGGCTCGTATCACTAAAAATTCCAACATAGAAGCAAAGTTGAGAGTGCCTGATGATTCAATTTACTGAAGGCAAGTCAGCTGAATAATATGTCAATTTATACTCGGATTTATCCTTATAAATAAGGAGAAAGCAAATCAACACATCTATAAATAATAGTATGCAAACTAGACCAGCCAGCTAGGCAGTAAACAGATATGGAAGAACTTTCATAAATGGGTTGGTACTGGGTATAGAAAACCAACAAAATAATAAATGGTCGCAAATGGATCAGCCCATGGATCAACCAATATTACCTACCCTGAGCATTCAAATTACTTATCTCTTATTTTTCTTTAAATACGAGACAATTGGCACAGGTAGGTACTTGAACAAATTCACTGATTAATAAAAAAAAGAGAAAAAAGTTTATGGTTGATCAAAATATTACTAATCATTTAGCAACTAAAGTGGCTCAGTTGGCTGGATGTTACAAAATCAGATCTTAAACATGAAAATAAATTGGTCAGGAGTAGATCTACCACCCCAGTTTCGGACCAATATTCTAATCCAACCATACTTGACTAAAATTGTCAGACCTTAGGTCCTAAGAGATCTTGAATTTTGTCAATTCTATATAAACCATAGTTGGCCTGGATTTGATAGAAATTTAAAAGTCCCTAAATGGAGGAACATAGAGTACCAAAAGACAAAGATATGTACTGGCTAAAAATGTTGTCTCGTAGATTATAACAAGAGATAAGAATGCATGATGCAGCTCCAAACAGCAGTAATTTACACAGGATCTTAACCAAGCATTTGATTAGTAGTTCCCCCTGACTTTGGTACTTCTGTACTATGTCTAGTTTTTCTCCATCTAATCATGGATAAAATGGATGCTACCACACAACTAATCTTTCCCGAAACAAGAGACAAAAGGTCAATCATCTTTAACTGTGTCGACCACAAACTGTTGACATCACATCTGACAACAATTGAATGATCATTCTAATAACAAACAAAGTTAAAATAGTTTATGTTAGACCTCATTTAAGTTGTGCCCCAAACAACTTAAGCTGCAATGGTAACACCGGGTTGCTTTCTGAATTATGATATGCCTTGTGTTCTAAAGAATCAAGCAAACACAATTACCTCTCAAGGGAAACCCCATGCATAGCGAGCACCATTTCAGGGGTGAACATGCCAGAGTTCCCAACCTCCACCCATTTCTTCAAACCTTCATGATAACTGAGCAACAGAACCAGTTCAGACGAGATCAGGAACATTTTAAGTTCAAGATATGAAAAAAGAATTTGCTACCAAAATATTTCCATGCTTGGTTTTAGGCACAAGCTTTAATATGCCTAAACAACAAGGATGAATAAATAACGTAGTCAGATAAAGAAATGCAAACTACGCTGAACATAATGCTTCGGGCAGCATCTGAGCCAAGGTGCTCTAAAGTTCCTACAGTTGAACACTAAATTATTTATAGGCAGGTTAATCTCTTTGTAAAATCAGGACATGTAAGGGAGACTGAAATGCAAACATATAGAACCTGAAAACCTGAAGCTACAAAGAAGGTGTAGAGCCCTCTCCTACTAATGGAATGGCTTTGATCTAGGTATTATGATTGGAAACACCAGAGCTCCTAGATCAAGACATGGTTGCACTATTTCTAACAGAACAAGTGATTATGAAATCAAATGATGAAGAATACAAAATTAGCAGTAATCATATAATTTGGAGAACTTTGATGTTTATGGGACTGGTATCTTACCTCACAAGCTTTGAGTGAGGCAAGATGGGCTACTTTTTTCATTATGTGTAATATCAGTTCAAACGAAAATTTGGAGTTTTTGGGTCTCAAAATATAAGCAACAAACCACATCTTAACTCTTCGCTAAACCCAACTAGGAACCAAAATCCCTATAACTTGATGCCCAATGGGAGAAGGAAAAGAGAGGAGGTTGAGGGGTGGGGAGTCCTATTATTGACAGCCAACGACAGGCTAAGATACCAGTCCAACTACAAACTGTTGACTATCAATAACAGGATTATTGACTGCAAACTGTCAGACTGCCGACCGTCAATCACCTTCCTCCTTTCCTCTCCTCTCCTCATACATATAAGCCATACTAGGGAGAACAAAGATCCATTTGTAGCAATGCAAAAATTAACCAAATATAATAGTAACTATAACACATGAACTTTAGAACATTGCTAAGGTACTTCAGAGTTCAGAGAGTTGGACTTTAAAAGATTCATAAGAAAACTTAAGACATGATTCGACATTAACTAGAGGCACAGATCTTTCTGAGGAATTCGAGGTTATCCCCTTCCTTTTTAAAAATCAAACTTTCTGTGAAAAGAAAAAAATCACTAGGAACTATAATAAACGAATAATATATTTTTTTGGTTGATGTCTGTGTAAACCTAATGCAGGCATTGACACAAGTCAGGCAGGCTAAACTTCTTGCTAAAGCATAAGTTTGCATTGCGCATAGTAGCATCATCCAAGATCCTAGAGTCTATTATTGCATTGCCAATACTGACTGCCCTTCGAATACAGGTTTAGTAAGTGTAAGTACACATAGGTTCACAATGCATACGAATCAGAACTAACATATAAAGCTTTGACATGTTCATATCAACCAAATACAACAAATTATCAAGCATTTGAGTAAACGATAGTAAAGATAAAAGAACAAAAAGGGCATTCCATCAATAAGAGAACAAGAAGGGTGGTGAAATTTAACCTTTCCAGATACAGATCCCTTGGCAATCTCACTTCGATCATTCTTTTTAGGCCATGATGACCCAATACTGAAAACCTAGGTATCCAATCTTGCCTGAACCACAAGACGAATTTAAATGTATTTTCATACTTCTCAAATATTACAACCAATTCGATTTCCAGAACCAAGATTCAACTAAAAAACAACACTGACCTTAACATTTTCCAAGGAAATCCCCTCCGGAGGTACGGCCAAGAAGAAGTTGACGTCTGGCTATCCTTTAACCGCATACAGTTTCCCCTCTTCGCTAAAAAGATAATTGTCCTTCTTAAATTTCCTGTAGGAATCCTCAAGAGACAATTAATAAAGACCAGGGTTGGGAGATTGAAAGGGGTTGGCCTCGACGCCCTCAAAACCATTGAGACCCTTGATGACGTTCTTGAGTTCAGTATGGTCGACTTCGTGGGCGGCGGCGAACTCGTGCGAGTCGGTGATCCCGTCGTCGGCCTGGAGGAACCCTAGAATCGCGTCCTTCGCCATTTTATTGACACCGCGGCCGTTGCCTCACCTCCGGCCGTCTTTGGTATCCCACATGAGCGTTTCAACCGTAGACAGACAGCGGGTTTTTGGATTAAGGATCCGTAGCCGACCAGAATTTTTAATTCGGATCCGGAACTATTGGAGCTCCATTAGTCCATTCATTCCGACGCGTACTGTGCGTCCTTTTCGCTTCAACCTGCGTGTCGAGACTTTGACTGACGACTTTATATGCGTAACAGTACACGCGGACGGCGCAGATCATATCCCTGTGCGCTGTGCCGGGAAGGAGCCGAACCCGTCGTTCGGAATCTCGTTAACGCCCCTTGCTGTCGCCGCTTATGCCACGTCCGCGGCAAGGCCCGGTGACGTGTGCGCGAGCACGTTGTCATCGCTTAAGTCGTGACGTAAGCGGGAATATGGCATACACCGCCGACTCGCGTCTGACTTAACACAAGACGTCATCGGATCCGAGTCGTAACATACGTCGTGGCTTCAGAACACTGTCAGAAGTGAAAGATTACCACAATCTTGAACCCTACACATCAGCTACAAACCAGACAACGATCTGAAGACGAGAGAGACATGGATACGAAGCCGATGAAGCTCGCCGGACCATGTTGGGTTCATCATCGTCTTACTGTGGCAACTTGTTCAACTTGCAGTACTGGTAGTCCTTGTACTTCTTCGTCTTATATTTCGCAGGGTTTTGATCACTCACGAACTGGGGCAGAGGGCCGACCATCATCTCCGGCGGCGGTGAGCAGAACACCGGCCATGATATCCTTACTTTCTCCTTGCTCACTGTCGCCCTATGCAACACGCTCTTGTACTTCCCATTGCTCAAAATCTACAGCAAGAAACAAGAAGTTACAACATGAAATGTCTGCTAAGAGAGGTAAAAGAACAAGCAACATGGGTTGTAGCAGCTACCTCAATCTGATCGCCAATGTGGATGATGAGGGCACCAGGAACGTAATCGAGGTCGATCCAGCGGTCATCCTTGGAGATTTGCAGGCCGGGGACGTCGTTGGGGACGAGGATAGTGACCGCCGACAAGTCGCTATGAGCCACCACCCCGAGCGCCAGGTCCGGCCGGGGGCACGGCGGGTAGTAGTTGATCTTGAGCAGCATGTCCATCTCCTCCCCTCCCATTGCCTTCTTCAGAGCACTCCCTTCGATCCCTAACCCTAATGAAAGGCTGTCCAGTATCTTGTCCAAGATTCCCAGCAAGTACTTGGTGTATTCCTCGTTAGCCTCCCTGCATCATGAGGTGGAGAGAGAGAGAGAGAGAGAGAGAGAGAGAGAGAGAGAGAGAGAGAGAGAGAGAGAGAGAGAGAGAGAGAGAGAGAGAGGACTCATGCACACGAAGATGTGTGTTGTAGATGTGTGTTGGGAAGAGAAGGAAAGAGTAAGCGTACCTATACGAAGAAGGCTGACGGGGCCACTTGGCATGGTTGATGCGAGAAGGAGGCCACACGTTGTGGAACAAGTAGTCGCCCCAAGCCTTCTTGCCGTTGGGATCCTTCTGGATCTGCGTGCCGTAGCCCTCGATGCTCCCGGAACGAGGATCCGCCGCGTACGCCTCCTTCTCCTCTTGCGGCAACTCGAAGAACTCCCTCCCCACGCGTTGCAGCTCCCCGATCACAGCGGCCGGGATTCCGTGGTTCACCAGCTGGAAGATCCCCCACTCCCGGCTCGCGTCGGCGATCGCGTCCGCCACCCGGTCAGTGCCGGCGAGGTCGATAACCGGGACGGCGGGGGCCGGGCCGCGGTACGTGGTGGCGCCGGGCTGCTCGTCCTTCATGCGCACGTACTCGGGAGGGATGGTGTCCTTGGACTGTAACATGGAGGCAATGGCTTGCACCTTGACTTGCGCCATTCCCTGGTGACACAGCAAGGGATCCTTGAGCCGGTATAAGGAGAGGAGATGGCATACAATGGTACTGTTGCCTATTTGGAGTAGAGAAGACAGGCTTATTCCGGTAAGATAAGACTCGGTCAGCAGATGACAACCGCTATTTCGGCGGCTTTTCCTCGTTTGAGATGAGACATCAGATGTAATCTGGTCATGCATCCTAATACAAATATATTATTTGAACTCATATCAGATATAATTCTTCTAGGGTCAACAAATGGAACAAAATCATCTCTAATGATGCATAGTACTCATAGAAAGAAGCATTTAAAAACTTAAAATTCTTTAATAGCCTGTTTGACTGTACTTGGGTACAATAAAAAAATAATATTTTTAGATGCATAGGTTGTATGTAATTTCCATTATATTCTCCATTGTATTCTTTCTTTTGCATTCTTAGTTGTTGCAAAATCGAAGCCTCATTGTCCGTACTACTCACGTTCTCATTGAGGAAGCATCGTAATGACCGACCATGAACGAGTCGTGGTCGCGGTCGTGACGTAGTCATGAATCGTGATTCGGAGCCTGATAAATCCACCCTTGCATTTCCATCACACGTGCCGTGATCAATCATGATCCGTGAAGCACCGCGTGGCATAAGATCCAAGCGTGAGACTGGGATAACGCTAAACGATGTGCACTTTGTCTCGCCTTCGATGTGGACTATGAGGAGACGTGACGGTCGCCACACCGTGTTCGCTGCAGCTGCCTCATCCTTTTCTCCATGCACGAGAACAAAATTGTCGACTGGGAAAACAACATGAGCATGTGATCCGATTGATTTGATAGCCCCATTGTCAGATCTTCATAAATAATTTTTATATAATTTTATATATTCTAATTTAGATCTATTACTTGTATATTAACATACTAATAATATCATTTGACGTACGTTAATATTATAGTGTATATTTGAGGTTTTACATAAATATCCCAAGAAAAGGCAACCAGACACGAAACACGTTCGCCCTCCCACAACACGACAATGGTTCCATTTTATGTTGCTCGTGAGGCAGAACGGCGTTTCCTGTGTCATGGGAGACAGGTGAGCTCAGCCTTTGGATCCTCCGCCAGTAGTGTATTTACACGTAGGTGGAATTCTTCTTCCAGGGGTTCGCCCGCGAGACATTGTAAGCTGCGGTAAGATCCGCTGCAGAGGTTGTTGTAGTTTGCGACCACCGGTCACGCGCCACGTAAGGGAATCGCTTTTGGGTACGTGAATTGATGACTTCCGACCTTACGCCGGAATCAGCGGATAGAGAGTGGATGCCGGCGGGGATGCCGCGGAGTCGAGGTCGCCCACATTATGGCTGAGATGGGAAGGTGACGAGGAGCAGAGGAACGACCGGCGGTGGAGATGGCAGTTCGGACTCCTTAATCTACTGCGCCTCCGACCACCACGCTTCGAGCGGGACTGCGCCGTCGGGTCCGACCGCGACGACGGCTTCTCCGTCTTGGTTTCAAACTCTCCCCCCTTCTCTCTTTCTCTCATCTCCCTCTGTACAAAATCGAGCTTTTTTTCCCGTATTCCTTGTTATTTCGGACCAAGGACATGTGGTGGTGTTAATGTCTGATCTCTGTCGGCTCCACGGATTCGTTCCTTGAGACGGAAGAAAGGGAAGCTTTTGAGAAAGGAAGTCAACATTTCTGACAGCTTTTTTAAAGATCAGGTTTGAATAAAATAGTGCGCACTTGTTCGAGGGATTTATTGGGTCGTAATTAGACGGATCTGCCGTTTCTCTGGATGGCAAAGAAGACAACGATAGCGATATAGAAAACAAGCAAGAACAGTGAAGGAAGCGGAAGGCAAGAGACAAGTGGAAGAGGAAAAGAAATAGCTGAAAGGGGGGATTTTTGTTCGAAAAATGACAACTTTTTTGGTTTCCCCAATCCATATCGAGCTCTTTTCCTTCTGTGGCGCCTTGTAAGGACCCGGTTGGCTTCCTCTGCCGTAACAGGGACGCTTCAAGCTTCCATGATTCATACGGCCCTTGGCCGGACGCGAGCGCGCCGGTAGTGGCCCTCCCACGGGCCCAGAAGCGGCGGGCAGGCCGTCCTCTCCTAGCCCGCTCCCTGATATCCTCACCCTCTCTCGGTGACGCAGCCGTCCGCCACCTAATCCCTCCAAAGGTTCGTACTGCTCCTCTTTCTGCTACTGTTACCGCCACTTCTGCTTGAGTTAACCCTTTCAGAAGGGAAAGACACCCACCTCGCAAGCCTTTTCAGGTCTCACGGAGAAGAAGCTTTTGTATCTGTGCTCACATTGTAAAGCTGTGAACCTTAGTTCCCATCTTTGTAGAACGCCACAACCGGCAATGCAGATCTGAGGCTGCTTCTTTCCATCGCTCGATTCCGACGGCCGGAGCGCGTATGCGTCTATTCTGCCGCCGCGGCACTTCGCTGGTGGTGTAGCAGGGATGAAGAAGAGCTCCGCCGCCTCCTGTCGTAGCAGATCCGGGACGTTCCCAAGCCCCGGGACGCCTATCTACCGGCACGGCGTCGGCTCGGTCGCGTACCAGAACGGATGGAGCTCGGAACGAGTGCCGCTGCCAACGCACTGCAACCGGAGATACGGGGGCAGCGGCGTGTTGCTGCCGTTCGCCAATGGGAGGGCTTTGCCATCGAAGTGGGAGGATGCAGAGAGATGGATCTTCAGCCCGGTCTCAGGTGATGGGGTCGGGAGCTCGTCGGTGCCCCCCTCGCATCATAGGCGGCCAAAGTCAAAGAGCGGCCCGCTCGGAGCTCCTGCTGGGAAAGCTGGGGCATATTCATCGGCGTCACCGCTGGTTCCTTGCTTCGATAGTGGCAGGGTTCGGAATTATGCGGCGAACTCGCCTTTCCTGGCGGGAGTTCTAATGCCGGAACGCAGCTTTTGCGGCAATGGTGGCGGAGTAAGAGGAGGAGACGGTGGTAGCGGTGGAGGAGGAACAAAAGGCGTTTGTGGTACCGGTGGTGGCAGCATGGGTGGGAAATCTCATGCTGGTAATGGAGAGCCTTATGTTGTTCGATCTGCTAGTATTCATGGGTGGTCAGACACACTGATCGAGTCTTCTTCATCAATGCCCAGCTCCCAGGGTACTACCGGACAATGTTCTTGCTTTCTTCATCCCTTTATCTGCAAGTTATCATCAAAATTTATGTTTTCTCCTTGTTGACAAAACGCACTGTTTACAAACAACAATTACTTTCGCATAAACCCCGATAAACAGCTAGGAAGAGTTGGACTATATACAACTGGTTGTTTTGTGTTCTAATTTGTTCTTTTAAATCCTAGATTCATGAGATATTTCACATGCCACTATGAAGAAATTTATATGTTTGCTTGTGCTCATGGCCAGCAATATATTTCCATTTCAGATTAATAGACTATGCTACTAATCAAATAAGTGTGTGCTGTTTATTAGTATGTGTAATCTTTTTTTATGATAATAACTTCCCATGAAGGATATGTTTACAATTATTTTTTATTAAGGATATGTCAGATAACCTCACACACCAGAGTCGATTTTGTGCAAATTATAGGAATCTTTGAGGATTTGTTCTACTCATTAATTGCTTCTGCCTCAGCATTCTCTGTCAAAGAATTGCTACTCAACTTCTGAGCATGTTTTAAAAACAATATTCTAGTATCTTGTGTTTTGTTGGCTTGATTTAATTGTGTGGCATTTGCAGATTCCGATATTGACTTACTTGCTGTTTTTCTTTTTCTTTTTTTTCATTTATCTCCATTTCTATCTAACTTGACATACATGCTCTAGATATGCATTTCCTATTCGAACAAAGTATTTTATATCACACACAACACTTTCTACTGAAACCACTTTGGTTTCCTGAGCACATTACATGGTGATTCAGTTTTACATGTTAAAGTAAACCAAGTAATGCTGATTATCAAAGCAAAGAGTTTCCATTATCGTGTTGCCTGCGAGTTCTGAAAGACTTCGTTCATTTATTCTTTATTGTCATAAGGATGCTGCATGGTAGTTCCATTCGTCTCTGGTATGATTTCTATTAGCTGAGGGCATGTACACCTCCCTGTGCTGTTCCAGTCCTTTCCATGTTTGACACCAAGTTCCTTAGAGTGAGTGATTGTCTAATAACTCATAAATTAACATACTTTTGTAAATTAACATGCCTTTAATATATCTTTCTATACATAACAGAACACCTTAAGCTATAATTTATTGCCTTTTTCTTGCAGCTTTTTGGATTTTTGAAATATATTAAGCAAGAATCTACTGTACTTTATGCTGTGTATGTTGGTATAATGAGCATAGGTCCTATCACTTCTTCAAGTAGTTTAACTTACCAGATAATATTTGGATTCGTATGCAGATGAGAAATCTGAAGGTACCAGAGAATCAGCTTCCACAGTCTCGGCTGCAGTTTTGAGAAAGGATGTGGCAACACAAATGAGTCCAGGTGGAAGTATTCCATCCTCTCCCAAAGGGAGGCCTTTTTCCCCTTCCCTGTCTTCAGTCCCTCCCCTCGAGGAGCTAGAGAATCACTTCTCAAAGTCGGTGGTTAGGGATGTTCAGGTAGATGATCAAGTTACGGTCACCAGATGGTCCAAGAAACACACAGCACGAGGCTCTGATAGGCGTTTAGCAAGCATCCTAGAATGGAAGAAAAAGAAGACTGAGGCATCAAATAGTTCTGGTTGGGAAGTTGCTGAAACAGAAAAATCCACATCAAAGTAACATCATCTTTTTCCTATGCTATCCTTTTCAAGTTGGTCCATGCTATGCACGCAATAAACTTTGAGGCACATTGTTAATAATCAGTAGATTTGAATGATTGTGTCATGACACCATATTAAAGTACTTGCATTGAGTGCCGAAAGGCAGCAACAGATATTTGTCCAACAGATATAGTCATTGCCTACACCGTGAGAGTGCATTATGTGAATGTAACTTGAACCTGTCTTTCTAACAGTGATTAACCTGCTACAGTAGTCTTTTTTATTCCCCTTTAAGCTTAACTATCTTCCTAAAAGTGATTAGCTTGTTGCGCTAGTCTTTTTAAAGGCCTTCCTTGCGCAATCTTCCATGAGCAAGCCTGTAATCATTCTTCTATCAAAAATTACTTGCTTTACACATGTATATCTACATGATAAGTTCCACTTTTTTTTGGAGAAATAGAAAGATTCTGAACACCTTTTGCTTATTTTGCTTACATGATATGGGTAATTGTATTATAATTGGTCTGATATATGTCCAAATTTCTGACCATTCTTAACATATTCAAAGGTATAAGAGAGAGGAAGCCAAGATCACTGCATGGGAGAATTTGCAAAAAGCAAAAGCTGAGGCAGAAATCAGGAAACTAGAGGTGCTTCAGAACTTGAACAGTGTACCTTGTTATATTGGACACTGTGGTTTATCGGTTATCATACTTTTCCTTAGTTTTCTGGAAAATAATTTTCTCATTCATAAATTATTGATCACTGATGAAACTAGAAAAGAAAAGATTTTCCTCGATGCAAAAAATTCTATACAAACTTAGATCAGCTCAGAACTTGAATGGTTTACCTTATATTGGACACTAGTTTATTATTTATCATACTTTTCCTTAGTTTTCTGGAAAATAATTTTCTCATTCACAAATTATTGATTCCAGATGAAACTAGAAAAGAAAAGATCTTCCTCGATGGAAAAAATTATAAACAAACTTAGATCAGCTCAGAAGAAAGCACAGGAGATGCGAAGTGCTGTTACTCCAAGCCAAGACAACCAGCTAGGAAAGACCACCAGAAAGGCTTCATACTTCTGCAGGAGTGGTCAGATCAGTTCTCTGATTGGCTGCTTCACTTGTGCCTTCTAGTCCTCATATTTCAAGGTAAACTTCACTAAAATCATAGATTTAGTAAGTTGATTATACATCATGTTACCACTTTTTGGTACTAGTTAGAGTTTAGATTTATTAAAATTAGGAGAGAAATCTGTCAGCTTATTATTATTTGATCCCAGAGATATAGATTCCGTAATAAAATATTCAATTCATTAACTGTCTTGGCTTGAACAAATTTAATCTTTCTAAAATGGCTATTTTTCTTATACCCATGCTTAGCATGTAGAGGCATCTGATCTGCCATACCTGCTATTTCAATGGTTGCTGTCATTCTGTTTTTAGTCTGGTTTGATGCCAGCAATCTAATTCAAGAACCGAGGACAGTATATTTCATAGTAACATGTGATCACTGTATGTAGGATTGTATTTGTTTTCTGTGTTTAGGAATGGAGCCATTTGTCCAGAATCAGGGACTAGCAGTTTGATTTTTGAATGGATCATCTGCAATGATATCCCATGGCTGCATGTGATATATATTTGTGTTGATATTATAGTAGTTTTATTTCACTAGTAATGGCCTTTGGTTTGAGTGGAAAGGAGCATCTAGCTATTCATCAAGTTCCTATGATGTTTATGTGGTACTCATTTAAATGTATATAGCTTGAAAAAATGCTTCTACTTTCCTAATTTTCCTCTGTCACAACGGATGCTTAAAAAATTACCTTTTCTTTTCTTTTTTGAAAAATGAAGCTGGACAGATGCTGTCTTATTTCTATTCAGGGCATCTATATAAATGTTGAAGTCCCGAGTTGGAACTCAACGAGCATCCAACAAGAGTGGATTACACATTGCACCCATGACTCATGAGAACTCCAATGAGACTAAAGAACAATATTGCATTAAACCAATAGCCTTAATTATCTCGATTATTTGAATACAAGGGAATGATTTCAGCATCTCTTCCTTTGTTGTCATTTGCTAAATCTGCTAATGGCACAAAAACGGGCTTGATTATCTAAAACGGTGCAGTATTTTAGTTGTTTTTCTGAAAAATAACTGTTATATTTTCCTGTTGAATTCAATTTCTAGCAAACGTAGTCATGACGTTCCCACAGACTATGAGACTTTTACTAAGTGAACTTTTATGAAACTGTCTAATGGCATTCAGTTAATGACCGTGTTCTGTGGCATGAGTCTTAGCTCTGATATGGGAACCTTGTCAGTCCAATCCCCGGGACCTGTATTTTTTGTGCTTTGTGGTAATGGTAAATGATTATCTTTGGAGATCAAATATTTTCCTTTGGTAAATTTCTGTTCTTTAAAAAAGAGCATATACGCTTGCATGTCTTCTGAAATCTTTTTCATTATTGTAGGTTAATGATTATTTTTAATATTTCTTGAAGATGTGCGAAGTGAGATGGAGGTCTTAAAAAGTGGTGCAATTTGTTCTGCCGGCTAGTTTCAGGTGCCTTTGCTTTAGGCTGCTCGGAGGCAACATACAGTTAGGAGTATAAATAAGAAATTACTAGTGTGAACTGCAAATAATGGTATTCCATCAGAACAAAGCTCGGGAAGGCGAAATGAGAACAGCTTTCTTTATGGACATACACTACATGTTGAGACAAGACAAATACTATATGTCTGTAAGCATTTTTGTGATTCCTCTGTTTTGTTTCATGGATAGGATTTGCATGAGGCCATGGAAGGAATTTGTTCTCCCTAGTTACGCTGGCATGGAGTCGTTGCAGCTAAGAATGATGGTGCACCAGCATTTGGTTTTGTGCAGTGGTGGAATAACAACTATCAGAATCATTGGCACATACTACAGAGGAGCCGTGAGCTTGTTGAATTGCCATTCATGTGATGATTAACTTGGCCTGGTTTCTTCCTCAAATGTTACCACAAGGAACAACTTGTCCTCAAATGCTTTACCCTGCTCTCCTTGTAGAATGCTTACTATTCGGTTAGCACATTATAATCAATTCTCTCTTCATTAAATTCATCTGGAGGTGGAGCTCATGTACTGATCCAATGAGCTCTGTTTTTGGATAGCTAAGCTGTTTCTTTGCCTCTGATGTACCTAAGCTGCACTTATAGAGTGTGTTGTTTTTGCTTATCGATATGAAATAGTGATCATTACAATTTTTGTCACAGAAATGTCTTCTTTATGAGTTTTATGCTTGCCTTACCAGATCATTGGAGAGGAGAATTTAGGGGGCACACATTGGCTTGGAGAAATAGCACTTGTTATAATGATTGCTATAATAATTTTAGAGAAGTCATGGCTTCTTTGTTATAGTTTTTTGTAGAATTGGGATTATGACTGTTGTTAATTGTTATCAAGGTTCACAAAATCATGCATTGCAATATCCTAAAGAGTCATATATGAAGGTTGTGCTGCTCTTTAAATATTATAGGAAATGTGATTTACCATAAAAGATCACATTTTGTACACTTATTTTTTGCAGTTTGTGTGGTTTTTATTTCTCATCATTTCAAATTAGGCATGTGGAGAAACTGTTGTCTAATCAATCTAAATGTAGCCAACATCGAGTGCTTGATAAATTGATCAAGCTTTATAATTAACTGAGAGATATATTTGTCTCTACTCACTCCTTACATGAGAATAAAAGACTTTTAGCTGCCACTTACACACACAACACTGCACACCTATATCCATCATCCCAAATTATGCTAACCTCAGGAGCAAAAATTGCTTGTCATTTTGTGATGAATTCAGCATTAAGCTAATACACACTCTTTGCATTGATTACAGGAACCGAAAGCAAACACTTCTTGCCATATGCATATCATCATTGCGATGCAGTATGTAATACATGGAAAATAAGAGCACTGGTGTTCACAGACCAATTTGCTGTTGAGCAACAGGAGGTGTCTGGAACTGAGGGGGAAAGGGAACTTGGTCAGAATGAAAGAGATGAGTCTGGTCCCAGAAGCACATGAAGGAATGGTAACAAATGTTAATGTTGCAAGAGCTCTTCCCCGTCTCAGATCTAACACAAGGAAGGAAGGAAAGCAAAAGGTCAAGTGCCACAGTGAAAGGCACATGTGACCAGCACTGAGCTCCCAACATCCCACAAGGCCATGGACTGAAAGCAGAGCAGGTTCAGTGCATTCCCCTCAGCATTTCTCATGAGGTGGGTGCGAGAAAGATCCATGAGCATGACTGGTATCTGCAGTACAAGTCCATGCAGATGGCTGGAGTGATGGACAAAGATCTACAGATGAGGCTGGTGGGAAGAACTCCTCATCCGAGTTGCTGTTCTTGTTGTTGTTGATGCTTTGATCCCTGTGTCTTCTTTGGCCAGGAGGGATGCACCGACATGCAGCAGAATCCTGAGGAGATCTGAGCCTTGTAAGGCCTTCCTGGAAATTTGGGTCTTGTTCATGACTAGTTTGCTGGCATTCCTGGTGGAAGCAACATCTTTGCAGACATTGATAGAAACATGAGACTGCAAACAATGAATGGTCCCTAGCAACAAGTCTGGGATGATGATGTATGTGTGGTCTTGGAGGACGCAGGAGAAGGTTTTGGTGGACACCTGTTCTCTGGTTCAGCACATGATTCCTGGTTCTATTGACAAGCACATGATTGTTTGAAAGCATGAGAGAGAGAGAGAGAGAGGAGAGAGAGAGAGAGAGAGAGGAGAGAGGATATGTTTATTCATCAATAAGTGTATTCTGTAATATTGTCAATGTATGGTTGTTAAAGAGATGCAATTCTACAAACATCTTGCAATCAATGCATCAAACAATCAAAGGAAATGGATGGACTGTGATAGCTTTGGTTATGCTTACTCCCAAGACAAACAAAATGATAGAAGCATAAGAACTTGTTCTAAGTTCATACCTGGAACAGATTGGATAAGAGAAAAACACCATAATGTTTTATGAAAACAATATAGCAATAGTTTTATGTTACTCTCCTAAGAATCAATCATAAGAGCTGCATTAATAATCCAAGTTCATTAAAAAAAAGAAAACTAGGCTGCATTTTATCCACTGTATGAGCATTTTCTTCAGGTAATGCATCTTCTGGTTCAAAAATTGTCATTTGTTTCCTCCACATTACAACACACATATCATGTATGCTTTAGTTTCTTCTTCTTCTTCTTCTTCTTCTTCTTCTTCTTCTCTCTCTCTCTCTCTCTCTCTCTCTCTCTCTCTCTCTCTCTCTCTCTATATATATATATATATATATATATATATATATATATATATAATCTAAATTAATTAAAAGTCAAATGATAATCAAACTCCTCAAGTATACATAATATATCTAAAAATGTCATTGTGAGGAATAAAAGTATTTTTTTTATCTATCTATGAAGTGAAGAAAATAAAAAAAAAGTTAGAAAATTTCTTCATCCGATTTGATTAAATATGTGATCCAATTAATGGAGGAATGGAACAGCTCTATGATCGTAACTCAAATCGTGTGGAATTTGGGCAATGATCAAATTGACAATTCTGGTTCGGATAGA
This sequence comes from Musa beccarii, assembly GCA_024322285.1. Classification (NCBI taxonomy): domain Eukaryota; kingdom Viridiplantae; phylum Streptophyta; class Magnoliopsida; order Zingiberales; family Musaceae; genus Musa; species Musa beccarii. The sequence continues at coordinate 20,154,412 of CM044401.1, read as the reverse complement.
TTCACATTAGTGCATCAAATGTGATAAATATAATATGATATCATATGATATATTTTGATCGGCTTCCCTCTCTTTGACCTCTTCTCTTCTCTAATGGACGGGATCAAATACTTTCGGAGATAGATAGATAATTCCATTGGCATCCTTAATTCATAGTGTTTTTATCAATCAGACTAAATTCATAGTGTTAAAATTTTTCATCCCTCAATCATCACATAATTAAGATTAAGAACAACTTTCACTAAACTCGGATAATTAGATGTAATATTTGCAAAGGTTTGCTTTTCCTTCTCATCAATTATTCTTTATATACTATATATTTTGTACACTTATTTAACTCAAATAAACTAATGTTTATTACTGTCAGAAATAATTAAACTGATTTTTCTGATTAGATTTAATGTTATAATGTGCTCTGTATTTAAATTTCTAACAAGTATTATATTATTTCTAAACTGTGCAGTATATATATATATATATATATATATACCCAATGAAAGCATCTCTCCGTTCATCTAGTCATGCACAAATCTTAATGGCATCGATCAACTATTAAAGAAGACTATACATCAATCGTAATACTTTGCAGTCTCTCACGTGCCACTCCCATGCATTCACGTACCCAACACGAGAGAGAGAGAGAGAGAGAGAGAGAGAGAGAGAGAGAGAGAGAGGAAAGATCAAAAAGGAAACTCTATTAACGAACGCATGCAAAGATCGACTATGTTATGATTTCTCACACAAACACGAAGAAAGGGTGGAAGAACGAAGACAAAAGCTCTTCTCCAGAAACCCCACTTCGACATATCTTGTTCACGTATAGGTGGAATTCAGACACCCTTACTGCAGCTGATACATGCCCCGGAAGCAGGAGCAGCAGTTGCCGTGGGGCGGCACAGCTCCAGCAGCCGCAGCTCGTTCCAGCGACTGCACCTGCGTCTTCAGGAACTTGACGTAGCGGACGGCCTCGTCCAGCATCGACGCCGTGTCCATCTTCGTCCCGCCGGGAACCATTCGCTGCAGCACCCGGATCCGCTCGCTGATGCGCTCCCTGCGGAGCCTCGCCGCCACGCTCTGCGGGTCCTTCGAGACCCTGACGTTCCGGCGCTTCGGCGGCGGCCGGGCGGACTCCGGATCGATGTCGGTCGGCTGCATCGCGGCTATCTGGAACACCATCTCCCTCACAAGTGATAGGTCGTCGCCGTTGCCGGATCGATGAGTGGGGGTTTGAGGAGCAGCAAAGGTGGGAGTAGGGAAGTACTCCTGCAGTGGATCCATGGAGACCTGATCGGTTTCAGCAAGTTGCAGCATCAAGTTCATCATGTTGACTTGGTTCTCTCGACGACAGTTTGAGAAGTCGACGTCCATTCACTCCGTGAGAGATAAAAGATTAGGAACAGCGGGAAGAAGAGTTATGGGCAGCTCGCTCTCTCAAATGAAATGATCGAGATAGTGTGATGTGTGACTATATATATATATATATATATATATATATATATATATATATATATATATATAAGAGTTTGGAGGGTCAATTTGATACACAAGTAGATAATTCTATTCTAATATAGATTACCTTTAGAACAGATGACGACGACGAGTTGGGCTCTCTCTCTCTCTCTCTCTCTCTCTCTCTCTCTCTCTCTCTCTCTCTCTCTCTCTCTCTGGGGTTCCTAAGGAGCACAGAGTCTGTTTCTGTCAGATGCTGCATGCACATCTTCTCTTCTTCCCCTTCTGCCAAGTAAAACAAATGTGTATAAGGTGGTCATAACCTCAATTACAAGCTCACAGTCCGCATCACTGCTCACCCACTGTATCGCCACTGCCACTGGAAACATTGGACTTGATCCACCAAAATCTTAGCTTGGTACATGTGTCATTACAAAGCCCTAAAAACATCAATTGGTATTAGTGTCCCTAAAAAATCAAGGGACGCATGTTCTAATACTAAGATCTGCAATAACAAATGCGCTCTAGTTATGACATCCAATTTTTATCCATTGGAGTCAAACGAGATCGCACTCGCATGATCGATCAATTAACATAACTCAAGATTTAGATTCAGGTTTGATCAATTAATATAGCTCAAGAACTACGCATTACATTCCGATTCGGCTTGATTGGAAATCCGAGTCAAATTGGGCCCAATCTAGGGTGGTTTGGGCTCAGCCCATTCTAATCGATTTGAGCCAGCTAACGTGTTACTACGTCAAGACTGTTTTGACTCAAAAACAATGCCAAACTAATTGGGACAGGGAGCAAAATCCAATTAGTTCGGGTCGACTAATATTGAGCTTCTTTGAGTTCAAATGCCTACCCAAACCCTGTTGTCTGCATGCAAGCAGACAATAGCACGCAGTAGAGTGGAGCAGCAAAGTCTCGAAGGGTTACGGAAAGGAGATGCTCATTGCTGGCACCACAAAGGAGACCCAACTCCCATATGTCCTCCAATTATGCTCACACCAACCGGCGCAAAAGGAAATAGACCACTTTTTAGCAGCAAAACCTCTCTTATCCATGTCTTGTCCAATCCTTTCCGTGAAGCGATGTGGCAGGAAATAATTGCAGCCTGCAAGAAAAAGAGTCTCTTTGGACCGCAATTTTTGGGTGCGAGTTTGTTTATTTTGGTCACAAGGAAACCGATGTTGAGTCTGATCTGCTAAACTAAACATCTACCGCTAATTGACTGATCCGTCCTTGTATCCTTCTGCTAAACTAAACATCTCTCTCTCTCTCTCTCTCTCTTCTGCAGTCTGTCCTTTGGAGAAGCAAACACAAAACGAATAGATTTCCCAGGATGAAGTGACAGGAAGAAAGAAAGAAAGATAAAACTGACATCTTTTGGCACATGATTGCTTGCTTTGGACTGGAGCAAGGTGGTGATTAAGGAGCAAGCTCGGATGGCCCAGCTTGCTGCCTTTGTAATCTTCTCTCCACTTGTCAGTCCGGCCAAAAAGCAGCGATTTCCAGTCTCGTCCAGCACAGAATGGCTCGCTGCAGTAGACGACACGCAGGCAGACGCTTTGTGGCCGCAAGACGCCGTCGATTGCTGGTGTTAAATCGCACTCCGCGGCAGAGAGTTCCTCTTCATCTGTACGTAGACGATGCACTGTGAATGTGCATTAGGTTTGTGAGTGCAGCGTCGCCCAACAGCTCCACGTGCAAAGCGTGTCCTTGGATCTGGCAAAGGAGAAAAGCTACGAGTGTGGCATTATGCTTCCCACACGTGACCGCAGACTCCACCACCGATGCAAAGCGCTGCTGCGCATGCTTGCCTTCCTCAAGCTGGGCGGCAAAGAATTCTCACTGCGTTGCATCATTGCTGGCCATCATATCCATGTTTGCCAAAGAAGACCACTTTCCACAGTGGTGATGGTGAACACCCCGTCGAGTCACATGATGATTACACCCTCTCCGATCCTACTAGCATTGCAGCATCCCATGCAAGCGCTGCCGGAACTAATTTTAGATTAGCGGGAAAGAATGGGAGGAGGGTTCATTGGCTTGCAGTCACAGATTAATGGTTTCCAGGGAATAATGCCTTTGTTTTCTTACGCCTGAGCATGGATTACTTCGTTTCCCCATGACAGTATAATAATGATGCTACCGAATGAGGAGAAAGATGCTTGGTTTCCAAGCAAATTAAAGGTGTAAGACTGAATTCCTAATGATCTTCACTGTTGTTCATCATTAGAACACCCTTGGCGATCAGTGATTGTTGTGTGTGCTTGGAATCTTAGGGGAAGCTAGCTTCCTCTCCATGTCGTGACCGAAACAGTCGCTCGAGGAGACTACAACAAAGACCGATGGTCCTGATTAGCCAGGGTGTACAGACTGGAACATAATTATTTGGTCATCTTTCTTCCCTTCTATCATTCTGTGCGCATCACTCTTTATCGAAAAGGACTGTCTGCAGAAGACTGGCATTTGGGTAAACTAATAGCATGCATCACAGTTGAGTCACATGTCTGCATGTTTAAAATAATCGAGCTTCACATAAGTAAATTGCAACTTCCAAAACAGGTATCTTTTGTCATGAGGGAGACAAGGGGGAACCATCTAATATATATGTTGGCATAGGCTTCAAACTGTTGGCTCAATGTTTGCTGCTCAAACTTCAAGCTACTTGCTATTTTGAAGGGATCTTAAGAGAGTTGATCTTGATGCAACTTGCTTCAAAGACTGCTTTGAGGAGCATGAATTCATGGTGACACTGGACTCTGGTCCCTTCTCATCAATAGTTCTGTGAATCCAAGGCATGGATGGTGAACACTCGAGAAAGCCTTGTCCACTGCATTGTCTTCATCTAGAGAGAAACATACAAAATATATGCCTTTGACTACAACTTTCTAGGTGTAAAAATAACACTAATTTTTTTTTTTGCATCTGACACTACATTTCTAAGAGTTAAAATGAGACATAGATATTGCAGAATCTTCTACAAGTGTGTTGGAGGAATACATGGAATGCATACATTAGTCCATGGTGAATGGTTGTGCTGAGAAGACAAAGTAGTGATGGTGGTAGTATCTCTTGTGTCTAAGTTTATTATTAGAGGGTAGATTATTCTTATAATCACACACTGTTGGAGATTTGTCCCATTGATGCATAATGTTTGTGGTGGCTCCAAATAAAAGCAATTTTTGTGGACCCAAGTTTGACTTGGTGTGGTGGTAAGAAGGTCATATATGGTGGTGGCAACAAGTTGTTGAATTGTTGGTGTGTTAGATAGATATAGGAAACACAAGCCCTTATATGAGCTAAATTTTATTTAGATTCAACTCATATTTCCCTTGTATTATGAACAAACACACATATATATTTCTGTTCATAATATAGAAACCAACTACCTTGATCCAAGGAATAATAGTTGATGTCAGTGTCCAAGGGACTGATTGAGATTGTGTGTGTCCAAACCTTTGACATGTTTCATCCTCTCTTCCAAATCCTTTCAAGCCAAATGGAGTTTCACAGTTTCATTTAAGAATAATTGATAAGAGTCAAAGGCAATAGGACAATTCTTGATTATTTTTATATTAGTTCAGTTGCTGAGAATCATGGTCATAATCTTTGGATCAATTAATGCTCTCATGATCAGTCTATGATAATTCTAATGAGTCATGTAATTTATTATTGTAGAAAAGAATAATTCAAAGCTGTTCTTTTTCATTCTATGCATGTGAGTGCAATTAGCTTCTCTCACTCACTCATAACACACCTTTATTCTTTACTTGCTCCCTTTTCCAATTGGTGGCATCAATATATCTCTCACCCTGTTTTCCCCACACAGATCAAAAGTTGCAAACAAATAAAGAAGAAGAAGAAGAAGAAGAAGAAGCCAGTGTTTCTCTTTTGGATATAAGCATTGATTCATGATATATTTAATGAAGGTAAGACTTTTCTTCTAAATTATGTTTAAGAAAAGGTTGCAATGGAAATGAATGTTGGCCATGAATCCTTTGCAAATAGAAATATGAAACTGCACTGGGAAAACCACAGCATTGAATCAGACATCAAGTTTGTCACAGTGGACCTCCTGCACTTGATTCAGAAAGATTGCAACAAATTTATCCTCTAATGATTCAACATACACATGATATGTAGTTAATTCAAACACTATCAGAAGATCACTCTATGTCTGATTCGATTTCAAACTTCCAACTTTGAGCATTAGTTGGATTCACCATTTGATGTGGTATATATTTTACTCCCATGCATACATTTCTTCTGCCTCAGATCCTTCTCCTATCTTTTGATTTTTAATGTTAATGGTCATTGTTTGTCTTTTAATTAGGAAGTTGAAATTTTTTATTGATCTATCGATCATTTTTGGGCAGTCTTTTGTAGAGTAAGATATGCTGGAAATATATATATATATATATATATATATATATAAAATTATAACTCATCAAATTAAATCTTCACTATTTATAATAACTATGTTATCTACTAATTTCTCACCACATTCCCCTCGAAATTTTCTTTTATGGACCAAGTAACAATAGTGTATTAATAACAAAACATTTTGCTATTTTTATGTTTATATTTACTAAATTAAAAAAATTATAGTTCTTATTTTTCAGGAATAAGAATAATTATGATGGCCATGATGTAGGTTTATTAATAACACTACATTTCTATGTCATTATTTTAATTATTGCTACAGCCCACCTTTGTTTCCAAAGATTTCCGCAACAGCAACACCAAAAAATGTTTCACGTCTAACTCTCCCAGTTTTGGTTCCGGAAACAGAAAACACGAAACAAAAACAAAAAACAGGAAACAAGTAAACCGCGTGGCAAAAGCCAGCGCCTTAACCTGCGCCGGCTCAGCGCCCAGCCGCGCCGGACCATGCTACCGTGCGCCACCTAGCGAGTAATTCTAACCCCGCCCGCGCCACAGTCCTCGAGGCGCTGCTGCTTCGCGGTGAGCCAACGAGAGGCCGAAGAGGCAAACGAGAGCGACAGGGAAGAAGCGTGGCAGAGCCTGCCGCTACATCGCGCGTCCTCTCCATAAAAGCCACCTCCCTCGCTGTGAGCTCAAAAGAAGACGCAGAATAGCTTTAGCGAGAGATGGCGAAAGCTAAAGCGGTCCCCTTTTAACCACCTCAAGCCTCCGCCTCCTCTCCGCTTCCTTCCCCTTCCATTGATGGCGTCCAGAGTCCCTTCTTCCGCCGTCTTCCTCTCGATTGCGTTCGGCCCTCCCGCCCCCACAAGCGAATGAGATCGTTCCCCGGGTCCAAACACTGTTTTGTATTTGTTTTCTTCTGGATTTACGTCGATGTTGCTAGCGATTCTGTTGTCGTGTGGAGTGGCATTGGGTTGCTGAGGTTTGCATACTTTTCTGCGTCATCTCTCTTTCAGAGCGGAGAGGAGGAGTTGGTGGTGGTGGAGGGGATGAATGCCAAAGCGCGGACGCGGTCGCAGGGCACGAAAGCTTCCCCGAAGCACGAGAAAGTGAGCTCCTTTGACGTAAATTCGAGACTAGTCGTCTGTTTTATTGGGTCTTGTTGCTCTTTGCCTTGGAAAGTTGGCTACTTTATTGCGAACCAGAGTGCTGTATGTTTCTCTCTGGGCCCGTGGATCTTCCTCTGAAACCAAAATTGGATCTTTTTTTAGCTGTTGATGCATACGGAATGATATGGATTGACAAATTCGAGGTTGGCTTTTGAGAACTTCGATATTGTTTGGTGAAAGCTGTGGTTTCTTTCTCAAGTAGATACTCTGCTACGTTTCTTCTGGGAGTTTGAGGAAAAATGGCGGCTTTTGATGAGAATACGAATCGGTTTCACTGATTTCCTTGCTGAAAACAAAAACATCGCGCTTGAATTCGAGATGGTTTCTTTGTCTCTTTAATGGATGCTTGTTTCCTTGTGTGGATTTCATTTTAATCCAAGTGTGAATCTGTTCTCTGTTCTCGCAAATTTTGCTGCGCGAAGGGAAGCTGCAAGGAGAAGAAGACTGGGATGCAGCGTAATGGATCAATGGCTACAGAGGATGTACCCAAGAGATGCCAATCTAGAAGAGATAGGAAGTTTGCTCTGCAGCAAGATGTATCAGTTCTTCTTCTGAATTGTTATCAAACAGCAAGATGTAGTCTCTCTGCTCCTCGCTCTTGATTTGGTTTTGTATGATTTAACTTGGCATCTCGTTTGCAGGTTGATAAGCTACGGAAGAAGCTGAGAAACGAAGAGAATATCCACAGAGCTTTGGAGAGGGCTTTCACCAGACCTTTGGGTGCTCTTCCTCGCCTTCCACCATATCTGCCTTCACATGTAATTATTCTTTGCTTCTTCCTTCCTTACTTTTATCTTCTCTTTATATACTCCAGGAATCTTTAATCTTCCATCTTATGTATGGATCATAGAACAGGCTAATTGTAATTACAGTTGCATAAAGATTTCATATTGACTTTGAATTCTTTCTTTCTCCCAAGACTCTAGAACTTCTGGCTGAAGTCGCCGTATTAGAAGAAGAGGTGGTTCGCCTCGAAGAACAGGTGGTGAATTTTTGGCAAGGCCTCTATCACGAAGCTATATTTATCTCATCCTGCAAGAAAACAAAGGAATTAGGATCCGATGCTCGATTCCTTTCTCAAAGCTCCAAAACATTGGAGCAACCAAAGTCGTATTCGAATTCAGCATATTCTGAAGACTCGGCCTTCATCAAACAGCCAACCTCTGTGCAGTGGTCTTCGAACATGGACCAAACCGTCACTTCATCCACTCGTTTCGTCAATGGCAAACTTGCACCAAAGAAGCCACACTCATCTTTGGCCGTCACTGATAAGCAGCAAGGAAAGGAGAACCTTATTAGTGGTAATGTTGGTAGGAACTGCAAGAAATCTCCAGCAAAGAAAGTTCCAAAAGTGAGCGCTGCTGCAAAGAGAAATGCACCGGCAGATTCGCGGGTAACAGCTTTGTTTAATTTATATAGTTTTAGTAATTAATTTATCCACTAATTATGACAGCATAAATGATCATTAGTACTCTTGTTATCCATTCAGCCAAAATGCACTTCTGTGTATGATGAAGGAGCTGAAATTATGTTAAGTAGTTCTTTAAAAGAAGCAGCATTTGAGAAGGCCAATACTACTAGTGAATCAACACTTCATGAACCGAATGGCCCGAATAAACTATCTGAGGATATCTTGAAGTGCCTGATGGATATTTTCTCATGGATGAGCTCCCCGGGGAACACAAAAGAGCACACAGAGACATGTCCATCAGTATCAGGATCTAATGGGAGTTTGGAAGAGTCGGATTCCGTAGACCCATATGGTATCTGTGTAGAATTTGGAAGAAGAGACGTTGGCCCATACAAACTTTTCCAAGCAGTTGAAGCAAGCTTGAATGTTCGAGACCTTCTCATGGATTGTTCATTTCTTACATCGAGATTAAAGTGAGCTTTCTGTTCCTAACTTGATTCGTCATTCCTTTAGTTGAGTCTATTGACTAAGAGTGTAATTTCTTCTTGTCCCTAAAGTTCAGGCGTCTGCTCAGAGAACTTGCATCAGTGGATTTAGCAGGTCTTACACATCAGCAGAAGATTGCATTCTGGATTAACATTTACAATTCATGCATGATGAATGTAAGCTGATTCTTGAATGCTAATTGACCTCCAAAGCCATTTAGAGCATTACTAGAAGTCCTTTTTAATATTCTAGTTTTGAGCATTTAGGCATTATGGATCACAATCAATACATGTGTGCCGTTTCGTTTTGTGCACTATATATATGGGAAACCTGTGAAGTTGCATCCGCCTGTTTGCATTACATGTTTTGGAAATTGATGATTTGAATCTATCTTCCACTTTTCTTGAGCATTATATACTGTTATTTCATCAAATTAGGAAGTATGCGATCGACTATTAGTTATTTCTGATAATTTTTTGCAGACGCTTGAAAAGGTCATCTTTGTGTCACTTTTTAACACCCCTTAAATCTATCTATATTTTTCCAGGCATTTCTAGAGCAAGGGATTCCTGCTAATCCTGAGATGATTATTGCACTGATGCTAAAGGTACAATGTCGGCTTCATTTTGTCACTTTTTGTTTTCTGGGAGCAGAATAGAGCAATAATATCAAGAATGTTCTTTTCTTTGACAAAGGATTCTAACATCTTTCTCTTTTTACCAGGCTATGATTAATGTGGGTGGTCACCTACTCAATGCAATGACAATTGAACATTTCATATTGAGGCTGCCTTATCGGTCGACACAAGTAGGTTATTACCTTATTCGATTGAATTATTCTGGTTGCTAACTGTTCCTTCTCATGCACTTAAAGGTCTCCCCAAAGGGCTCTAAAAGTGATTATGTGACAATGCGAGGCATATTTGGATTGGAATGGCCTGAACCATTGGTTACATTTGCACTTTCATGCGGAAGTTGGTCGTCCCCTGCTGTAAGTCTCTGAAATAAACCTCATATACGCTTTTTTGCATATTTTCCAGATTAGGTTGCCAGCATTATGATCTGCAGGATGCAGTTTGTATATATTCATTAAACAAGGCATGCATGTCTATCATACCGTTTTCCTACCACAACAGACATGCATAAAGTTAAACGTACAGAGATTTTTCATGGAGCCTTGTAGCGCCTTTTTTCTCGGGTATATTTGTCTAAAACTGATCGACAGTTTTGACAATTCTGAATTTTCTTAATCCAGGTGAGAGTGTATACAGCAGCTCAAGTCGAGAATGAGTTGGAAAGAGCCAAGAGAGACTATTTGCAAGCAGCCATCGGTATTTCCACACCAAACAGATTGGCAATTCCTAAGCTGCTCGACTGGTACCTACGTGATTTTGCCAAAGATGTTGAGTCTTTAATGGATTGGATCTGCTTGCAGCTGCCAGATGAGTTGAGGACTGAAGCAATCAAATGCCTTGAGATGGCCAAAAGAAGTCCAATTCAGCAGCTGATTCAACTTCTCCCATATGAGTTCAGATTCAGATACATTTTGGCCCCATAACCGACTTGTACATCTCACAGTATGATGCTGTCCATGGCATCCCAAGTGTTAATGGTTTGTTGATATCGACCCGATAAGCACATTGAAATTTGTTGAATAAGATTTTGCATTTTTGTGATTGTAGCTCTGAGTTTGTTTTGCATGCCTATATAATGTATGCATCTGCTGTCTTTATATCATCGATGAGTTTGAACCTTGTTTAGAAGAAATTAACAGATCAAATTTTCTGGCGAAAGAAATACGATCCAAATTTGATTCTTCTAAAGGCCATAGATCATGAACAAGTTGCATCTTAAGCATTGATCAGTAGAAGGATGGGTGATGCAGAAAAACATAATCATTTGTGTCATGGCATTTGAAGCAATGATCATTAGCTGTGTCACAATCTTGTTTCCATTCATTGTTCAAGACTCAGGAGACCAAGCGATAAGCAGTTCTAGCTCTTTTGATGACCATTTCTCCAGCAATTGCAGAGATATTTATGCTGATGAACTATATCCACACGCAGTTCTCAACTCGTAAGGATCAAAGCAGGAGATTAGCTTTGAAGGAGGGCAGCATTAAATTCACTGAAACAGCCGAGACTTGCAGCTTCTTTCACCATACATCATCACTTCAACCTTTTTGCCAGTCTAAGGTGTTCTGATGTTGAACCAGAGATCCTGTGAGGTATCTGACACAGCATGGTTCCCCGAGACTGTCCCTCTGTGACGAGAGACTGGCCTTCCATGGCATGCACTCCTGAGACTGTCCCTCTGTGACAAAGAGGTTGGCCTTCCATGGCATGCATTGATCTACCGGTCCTTGTTGACCTACTCCAGGTGGCCTCACCAATGATTGCTGTTTCATTCAATTTGTGTAGTGGTCATTGTTGTACTGGGACTAATTCCAACATGGATAACACTGGCAGACAGTATCCCAAATCTACTGATCATGAGTAATGGAGTAGTAGAACTACACACTTCAATGACTGCTTATGCCCGCCTGCACAACATGGTGGAGAAAGACTTTCAATAAACAGTGTTACCATTGTTGAGAGGCACAGGAACCATCTCAATATGGTTCATACAGTGCTAAACACATGGAAACTTGTGTTGTTCCATGGTGAGAGAAAATGAAGGACTTCAGAAGAAATCTGGCAATGCAATTAAGGTGCACTGCCAACACTTGGCTTGGGCACCACACACAAAACAATTGGTTTCAGGTGCTCTGCTGCACTCACCAATGCAGGAAAATGTAGTTGGATCCAACTAGCAGAGCTTGTTTGTGTGGGAACAAACTGCATGCATTCTCCTTGTGAGGTCTGGTTTCCAGAGATCGAAGGTTGGCCTCACTGTAGTTAGTGCCATTTAGAGAAGGCTGTGGTCCTTTTGCTGATGCCATCTATTTGTTGGGTATGATAGACTGGTGACCATATTAATCTGATGCTGGCAAAGGATGTATTGAGTGTAGACTGCAGCACAGCTGGTGGCATTATTCTTTGGCAGAGCCTGACCCAGTGGTGCAATATTTAGAGACTTGAAGGCTTGTGTTGCAGGATCACAAACCATATGCTTCATCTGCATCAAGAGTTGCTCTCCGAAGTCAATAGTAATTCTCCAAGAAAAGCAAAAGGAGAAGATTTTCTGCAGTAACTCTGACCAACATCTCTCAAGTTGAAAAAGGATATTATCCCATACACCACATTGTGGCCAATTGAATACATTCATCTCTTTTATTGACTTCCTCACTAGGTTGTAAGAAGCTTTCACATGGTCCCCTCTGCAAAAGGGCTACAGCTTTAAGCTTTTCGAGGACACATGACCTGTGCAAACTTTTACCCTTTACAGATCCTTCTATCTAATTTAGCTGCAACTACTGAGCATGAAACACTTATAAGAGGTCACAAGGTGCAAAGCCTTAGAAGAAGTGCATTGCAATTTTGAAAAGCTAAACTATAAAAAATGGAGTCATCCCAAAAGGTCACCTGTTTCAGCACTGACATAGCAGACTCCACCTGCTGCTAGTTGTGCTTTGATGCATGCTTTTTGTCAGGTTCTCAAAAGCTTTACAAAGCTTAAAGATCTGAACAGCTCACAATAGACTATGTGTTGACTTGTGTCTTCCTGAAGTTAAATTATATTGACATGCAGGTTGTGAAGTGTGCCTTTTTGGATGTCTAATTGTGAGTTAGGTGAAAAGTTGAGGAACCCAGCAACCAAAACTCCTGGGAATGGATTTCTAGTCTTACTATTATGATTCACAGTCATTCCTCATCAATCAAAAAGGTAACAATTTTGACTGAAGTAAGATGATGACAGAGACTCAAGCCATGAATATGTTGGAAGGGATGTTACCTGGTTGAGCCACACTGGATCTCTGATGAGGCCCTAAAAGACAACCATATCACAGGTATGGATCCAATAAGCATATCGGATTGGGCTTGGCATCCTGCTACTAGTTGGGTTATAAGATCATCACGAAACAAGGACTTGAATCTGCACAACTTGCACAATGACGCCAACCTCTCTCACCCACAATGTTGAGCGCAGGTGATGACACAATTAGAGGAGCCAAATGTAGAGAGAAGGCAAGCCGACAGTGCTCAAGTTTAGCTAGTTTGTTCTTTGAGCAATTAGCCATAGAAGCCATGTTGGGCTTCATGGTGGTGAGCTCACACAATCAACATGATGGCATGAAGAGGATAAGAAGATAAAACACACCAGTAATAGTGGCTTATACTACATGGTAGAATGGACATTTATAGAACTTCCAAGGACATCACTGGAGACACACTTAAGTTTAGAATTCCAAGAAAAAAGAGTGCCATTTTTCTTTTTGTTCTCAGTTGAGGCTCCTTTCTTTTTTACTTTGTGTTCCTAAGCCTTTGACACCTTTTAAAAGGAATCACAAGAAAAAAGCAGTAAAATAAATGGATAAAACGAAAAAAAGAAAAAGTCTGGATTGAGCATAAAGGGAGAAAAAGGAGGCTCTCCTTTTTTCTTTTTTTTTTTCACCCACCTTAATTTATATAGTAAAATTTATACATTCCAGGTAGCCCCTCTGATCTTTGATCATTCTCAATCCAAGTAATCAGAATGCCATACTTTTGAGCTCAGGTGAAAAAATCAATACTTTAGGCATTAGGACATAGAGATATTGATGTTAGTCAAAGTTATCAATTTTGATTGGAGAAATAGGATCAGCAACTTGGAAGTGCCCCACTAGACGAGCAAAAAACATCATCTGTTGCTCCAAAGTGAACTTGATGTTCTCAGCCTGTGCCACAAAGCGATTGATTATGTCGGGAACTCACAGACCGCAAAATTCAATTAGGAGGAAAATGTCAATATTTTATATGAAGCACCTTTCTAAACCCATGTTGTTCTCCTTCGTATTCTACTAAAGCAACCGGCAAACCCTTGTCCATCAAAGCCTTGTATATCTTCCGAGCCTGAACAGGTGGTACAACCTGCAGTAAGGTCATGTCAGCAAAGTCGAGTTTGATGGCATGAGATGATTGTTTCAAATGTAGAAATGCCGACTTCTTTAAGTGAGGCATGTCAGCAAAGTCTGGTTACTAAATTTATGTACAGATTGAAAGCAGAGTTTATATTGACTCAATCCGCATGAACAAAAATGACTGTAGAACTCGAGAGTTTGATGGCAAGGATAAAACTCATAGGCCATTGTAAATAAAACCCTCCATGGGACAAGTAGCATGTGTTAAAAAAAAAAAAAGGGTAGCATGTGTTGCTAGATTAACATGAGTACAAAAGTCCATCTTAATATATGAACCAAAAATTGCTAGTTCATTGTTTATTCATGACGAAATAAAGCATTTGTTAGGTATGTAGTAGTTGCAGGTGTTGGCCAAATATGATTTTGAGAAAGATATATATTGTCAACTTAACCAATTGAAAGCCCTACCTGTTAGTTGTAGCTCAAACACAGGTATTCAACTCATGTGACTTAAAGAGTAAAATAACATAGTGAAAGAAGAAAAAATGTAAGTCACAAGAGCAAATATTAACTCGTGTATATACCTTGTCCTCTAAACCTTGGAACAAAATCACTGGGCAGGTAAATTTATCAACAAAGTTAATCGGAGACCTTTCAAAATAAGCATTTTCACTTCCTACAATCACCAAAGTAGATAAATGTTAACAGAAGACCTAGATACGCAATCAGATAGTAACTAGATACATAAGATTCCATACTGACCAACAAGATTGTCAAGATAGTAAGACTCAAACTTGTGAGTTTCTGCTTTCAACAAAGTTAAGTCAGCTACCTGTTTTTCATTAATGTGGAAAAGGTCAAAACTTGATGATATTAAGTAACATAACAAAATGCAAATGTTAGTGCAAAAAATAAAAAAAGTAGCATATATGCAAAGACATTCAATTTTTTGACTTACTAGGATTCAAATGGTTGTCCAGGATCATATTGCTCAAATATGTAAAATGAAGCTCTAACAATAATCATTTGTCAATTGTGTAACTGAACTATCCGAAGATTAGAAGCTACCTGCTTATAATCATAATTAAAGGGATTTTTGCTCCATTTTGTTACAACTAAAAGTTGTGTTAACTCCGATTATTTATCATGTCCAGAACGTTTGCCTGGTAGCGACATGAGCTTAAGAAACCAATATGGTCGATTGACCTATTCCCATATTATTTTAGTGTTTTAGACTGGGCTTTCTCAACAAAAATTTGGACTGGAACCTCACATTAATACACTACAGTTCGCCATTTGTCTGCTATACTCCCAGGAAAGTATGATGATCACACTTTACTGCAATAAGGAACCAAACACAATAACACTTGCAGGCTGCGTTTAGGACCAAAGAAAACCTACATCATTAGGATAATATATTGACTGTAAATCAGTTCGGCAAGTTGGCAATAGTATTTGAGCTAACTGAAAAGGTCCTGTAGCTGCGCAACAATGACAACCATTTCCACTATTACAGATGAAGTCTAAACTGTAGTATTAAAATAATCAATTTAAAATGATTTTCAAAGACAGGGATATCACAGGTAATACCTTCTATCAAATATAAACTACATGCAAATTAATACTTGCAATTTCTGCATTTAGTCATGATGATAGTGCCTGATACATCAACATCAACTTACACCATACAGAGATGCACCAGCTTTAAATGTTTCTCTGAAAGCAAGACAAGCTAATGTAGTGTATCCACCAGCAGACCTTCCAGTTATACAAAGCCGTTCTCCATCCACCTTTCCGCATTCTACCTTGAAACCCAAAAGATTTATATTGTTGGTTATTATCAACAAGGTCATGCTTACACAGAAAAAAAGAGATTCAGCAAAACAGATACCAGAAATCTAGCACAGCTGCAACAATCATTAACATCAACAATGCCCCACTGTCGTAGAAGTCTTTCTCGGTATTCTCTCCCATAACCTAAAAAAATTTAGGTCAGTCAATATCATATTTCTGTTTCTTTCTTGCTGTATTCCACAAGCATAAATTGTCATGAACAATACATTGAAAAAAATTTAAGGTGGCAAATGAAAAGATTAAAGATGTAGTAACAACCAACTTCTTTCTGGTTTTGAAGAAGCAAAAGGTTCACTGGAAAAGAAAACCAGAAGGCCAGAATAGCCTGAACATGTAAGTTGTCAAAAAAGTGACTTGAACAAGAAAAGTTTTAAGTAACAAACCAGTACTTCCTCCATAGTTAACATCTACAAAAGCCCACCCTCGACTAGTCCAGTACTGGATATTAAGATCCAGTATACAATGTGATTCAGATGTTGGTCCACCTGCAATATTATTAAGAGACCAAATGCTGTTAGTTATCCAGCACATACATCTAATTCCTTCTATCAACTCAGCAAACTTCAGATTTAGACTTTTCAAAAAAATAGACCTAACATTTGATAGAATTTGAACAAAGAGCAATGTAAAACATATAAGATTTGCATATTAAGACAGCAGTCCACACATTTAAATGTCATAAAGAGATTTTATGCTACTTACAGCATAAAGTGTACACATCAGTGAAATGTCAAAGCAGGATATTAATCTTTGAGAATCCATATTTTATCAAAGAAGAAGGAAATCATGATAATGACGGTTGTCATGTGGTCCAGTCAACATGAATCCATTTGGCAGACAGCTGAGAACTCCACACGGGAACTCGTGCTGGGCATAAGTCTGTGTCTATTGAAAGTAACTCCTACTATACCCAGATTCAATACAGACCTGAGTTCCATCCTTATACATGCATACACATACCCACTTTTTACACATACAAGTTGTGAGTATGCATGCATGCAAACAGGTGTACATGTGTGCCTTGACATGTGACTGAGACCCAAATGATAAATTGCAAAGTTCACACATGCCAATGAGTGTATCCTCTCTCTCTCTCTCTCTCTCTCTCTCTCTCTCTCTCTCTCTATATATATATATATATATATATATATATATATATATATATATATATATATATATATATATATATATATATATATATATATATATATAGATATATATGTGTGTGTGTGTGTATGTATATAAGACCATATACATGATAGTTTCTTTTTTTCAGTTCCAATATGAGGAATCCACTTGGACCTGATCAGAAACCATAGACCCACACTATCAACTTTAGTACCTGCAATACATTCAGACAGAAAATAATCATACAAGAAAAATGTTCTGATATAGAACTTGAAAAATAGATTTAACTAAAATTGTTGAGGCATGAGTTGTACAGAGGGAAGTATGCCTTCAGTGCATACACACATTGTTTGTAATGATTTCAGTTGCATCATAAAATCTACTTGCTCATGCTAATAGAAAGAGTTGTCCAGAATCTTAATATGAAGATCCTCTAAGTAACAACTAACTAATTTAACTTCTTAAATCAAAGAGAAAGGCACTGTCCAAGGATCAATAAAACCTAAATAGATATCTGCTTGCCCACCATAGCATCATAGCAAGAATGCTCTTCCATAACCTAACCAAGGTTTGAATCAAGAAACTAGCTTCTTAGATTGCATGGACAAGTTTGTGTAATTAATTGACTTCAAACCCTACATTGGCATGAGTTTCCTGCACTGGGCCGCTTCACCATGGACACTACACTTGTATATAAGAGTAAATCAATTTCATGTCAAAAGCAAAAACAAAAAGATTAGGTATGAACCTACTCTAATTACATAACCATATTTGTCAAATCTTCAGCTTTAGATATTATTTGGATGGAAAGAAAAAAAAAACTCAATAGGAATATCTCTCACATTATGTACACATTGCAGTTTATAATATCTTCAAATATAGCGTAGCCATAGCTCAAAAGCAATTCTGAGAATTAAGTAAGAACTTGGACTAACCAAGGGTTACAACTTATAAGAACAACAACAACAAAGTCATAAGTCCCAAATATTTGGGGTTCGCTATATGGATTTTTTGCAGCCATTAAGATCTGTAAAAAGTTATATGTTTAGTTAAGTTTAGAGTAATTAAGTATTTATTTATAGTTTCTATTAGAGTCTTTTTAGGTCTTCCTCCATGTCTCCTCGTACCACTAATATTAATTATTTCACCTCTTCTGACTACTGTATCCAAAGATTCCCTCAGCACATACTCATACCATCTTAAACGATTTTCTCTCATCTTATTTTTCATCAAAGCGATACCTAGTTGTTCACGAATAAAGTATTTGTTTTCATATATTTCCTAGTAACCCCACATATTTTGTATATGTTTTTCTTTTAACTGTCCAACACTCAGATCCAAAGCATTGTTGATATCACAACTGTCTTATAAAATTTTTCTTTTAATTTTAAAGGTATACGATGATCACACAAGACTCCTGACGCCCCTCGCTATTTTGACCATCATGGGTTTTACTCTATGAATAATATCTTCAGCAATCTCTCTATTTTATTGAATAATTGATCGTAGAAATCTAAAATTTTTACTTAAAGGAACTTCTTGTCCATCCAATTTAACTATATTCTCTTGTCTATTTCTAGACTCACTAAAATTGCATTTTATATATTCAATTTTAGTCCTACTTAACATAAAACCTTGAGTTTTCATGGTTTACCTATATAGCTCAAGTTAATAATTAAATCCACTTAACATCAGCAAATAATATACACTAGGGAGGTCTATCATGTAAGTGACTAGTAAATTCATCTATTATTAATGTGAAAAGATAGAGACTTAATATGGATTCTTAGTATAATCCTATGCTAATAGAAAACTAACTAGACACACTCCTTATAGTTCTAATACTAGTAACTACATTATCATACGTATCTTTAACAAGATCAACTAATTAGTGAAAACATCCTATTTTTTTAAAGACCCACCATAATAAATCTCGAAGAACCCTATCAAAGGCTTTATCTAAGTCAATAAAAACCATATGAGAATCTTTCTTTTTCTCCCTATACTTTTCCATTAATTGTCTTAATAAATAAATAACTTCTATGGTTAATCTTCCAAGTACAAAACCAAATTGATTTTCAAATATATTTATTTTAAGTCTTATCTTACTTTCGATAATTATTTCCCTAAGTTTCATAGTATGGCTCATGATTTTAATTACTTTATAATTTGAACAATTTTGTATATCACCCTTATTTTTGTAAATTGGCAAAACTCTTTCTTCATTCATCATACATCCTTCCGAATCTCATGATTTTGTTAAATAAGCTAGTTAGCCAAGTTACTCCCCTGTCCCTTAAACTTTTTCAGACCTCAATAGGGATACCATCAAGTCCTACACTCTTAGCTATTTTCATCTTCTTTAATATGTCTTTACTTCATTCATCATACAACCTTTTGAATCTCATGATTTTGTTAAATAAGCTAGTTAACCAAGCTACTTCCTTGTCCTCTGAATTTTTTCAGACCTCAATAGGGAGATACCATCAGGTCCTACACTCTTTAGCTATTTTCATCTTCTTTAGTGTGTCTTTTACTTCATTAACTTTAATTTCATAAATAAATCTATAATTATTAATTCTATCACTATTATTTATTATTAAACCTAAGTCCTATATAGAATATTCATTAAATAAATTATAAAAATAATTTTTTCATCTTTCATTAACCTAGTTATCATTAAAAGTATACTTTGATCTTCGTTTTTAATACATCTAATATTACCTAAATCCTTACACTTTCTTTCTCTAGCTTTAGCAGTTTGATATATACCTTTTCACCATAATTAATACCTAATTTATTTATAAAAATTATCATAAATTTTACATCATTCTTGTCATACTAACCGCTTTTTTAACCTCTTTTTTAGATTATTTATATCTTTAAATATTTTCTTATTTTTATAATTTTTCCAATCATTAAAACATAATATTTTAGTAAAAGTTATTTTTGAACTTCCTTGCACCACCACCAACTCTCTCTTAAGGATACACCTCCATCTTTAGTCTTATAAAAAATCTTTTTTGTTAAGCTCCTAATATTATTAGCCATAGTACTCTAAATAATATTAATATTATCCTCATCTAAATTTCAAATCGTCTCCCTTTCCATTTTATTCTTAAAAGTGTTTACATTATCCTTTTACAGATTTTAGAACTATAATTTTATCTTCAAATCTTTTTACATCTTCAATATTGTTCTTAAAATCTTTATCAATAACGATTCCTATACCATTTCTATGCTTAACTTTTCCAATATACCAAATTTTAAATCCAGTACTATCAATTTCTCTAGATTTTTACCCTACCCACTTAGTCTCTTATTAGCAAATAATATTTATTCTTCTTCTAATCATAGTGTCTGCCAAATCTAATTCCTTCCCTGATAGTGTTCCTATATTCTAAGTTGCTAACCTAACCCTCTATTCTTAGACTATTGGTCCAAAATAATAAGAGAACCCATTGCCTTGCACCACATCCGGGCGTCGATGTGATGGGCTATTTCCAAACAGTGATTTAAAAAACGCTAGATGCCAAAAGGCGCCAACGTCCAAAAACACCCGAGGCGCTCGCCCGAGCGAAGCAAGACACTAAAATATAAAAATATATAATATAATTAATAAATATAATTATTTAAATAAAACCTAATAATAATTTCAAATAAATAAAAATTAATAGTATTAAAATCAAAATAATATATTATTAATCTAATAAATAAAAATATTGTTAACAATTAGCAATATACTATTAATAGTATACCGTTAATAAAAATCAAAATTAATAGTATCGAGAAGAGTGTAAGGGAAGACCGAAGGCGACTGAGAGCGTAGCAAATGACGGCGGCAATGATGCGCGGCGGGAGCGAGGAGTGGTGAGCGACGATAGTGGCTATGGTAGCAGCGAGCAACGGCAGCGGGAGCGAGAGGGGGAGTGGCGACAGAGGCAGCGGTAGCAACAACCAACAAATGAGAGTGAGCGGGAGCGGCGGCGGCGATGGCGGCGGCGGCGAGGCGGCGATAGTGGTAGCGGCAATGATAGCGATGAGCAACAACAATGCAAGCGGGAAGCGGCGGCGATGGCAGCGAAGAACGGTAGCGATGGCAGCAAAACAACAACAACGAGCGGCATAATGGCGATGGCGCGGGAGCGGGAGCGACGAGCAAGGTTAGGGTTAGGAAAGACGCGAGAGAAAGGATTGAACCAACTAAAGCAGACCGAACCGGTTCGGTCGCCTGGTTTAACCCGAGCGCTCGCCCAAAACACCCGACGCCTGGGCTCGGGCGAGCGCCCAGGTGGCACCTTTTTGAAGCACACCGCCTGGAAACGAAGCGAGGCGCTCGGGCCTCGTCTCGTCTCGCCCGAGCGCTTAGGCGAGCGCCCGAGCGTCTATTGAAATCACTGTTTCCGGACAACCTCCTAGCCCACCATTTGCAATTCGGGACACCTATGTGGTGAAGGTACTTCGCATCACTTTTGGATGACGACCTACCTATATACTGAAATCGATTAAGATCCATGTTCATGCGATTTGACATAGTTTTATACTAGTTGTCAATGACCTAAGACAACTCTCCACCATTTTCATCTTTACAACTTATAAGAAGCTCTATCAAAACTGGTGGACCTCCATATCAAGGAAGTTAATTTCAAGTACATGACCCATGTAGGTCCAATCGCATAACATGCAGGTTTGGTTTATAATGAAAACAAAAAAAACCATGATAAAAATCAAGAGAAAATGAAAGAAACCTAATTTAGGGTTATTTCTCAACTATTCTTGGAAATTACAATAGGTATTGATAACAACGGAGTAATATGTTTAGAAAACAATATGATGCGAAATAGAAATATAAAATCCTCATGGATCTAGCTTAAATCCTCAAAAATCTAAGGTTCAATTTTGTATATGAAGCCCTAACTTAGGTATAATTAGCCAAGTTTTGAAGATCAACCATATATCCTAACATAATTGTATGAAATTAACCTAGCCATTAGTTTTGGATTTACATTGATTTAAAGAAAATTCAAAGTTCAAACTGGATCTTAATATTTAAAATTTCTTATTATGCAAATCAATCTCCCCTAGTAGACCTAAATGAATTGGAAGGAAGTTATGAGAGATTTAGGTGAGTTCTGAGAGGGATTTAAAAGAAAATGAGAGCCAGAAAGAGAGAGTGAAGGGAAAAAAAGAGGGTGAGTGGCTGCTAAAAGGCAGGGAAAAGAAGCTCCAATGCCTCTTATGGATGCTAACACCCCAAGGTGAGGTTACCAGCCCGTACAAACCAAGTAAACAGGTCTGTGCTAGCAGTGAGCCTTATTATATGGTAAGATATTAATATGGTAAAATATGTAACCCTCAGCCTTCAACAAAAATCAAATTAAACAGAACTGATACACTTTGCAACATGAATAGGCACATTCCATAGTTTTGCATGTCACATCCTAAATGAACTATCTTATACAAGGTAAAAGCTCCATAGCTAACCATACATAGCAAGATAAATACACAGAAAAGAACTGACAGTTTAAAAAGATAAAAGAGTAATTGTTATTTAACAGGAAATATCATTACTGACCATGGCTTTTGACTAATAATGGAGGTTTTTCATCTGAACATGCTTGATAAATGGGATTCGAAGGAGGGTAAAAGTATGCATAAGCATTCTGGCCAGGACACTCGGTTGGAAACTCAATAATTTCTGGCAAGCTAAAGTATGGTTCATATTTTGTTAAATCTGGGGAAGATGACCAAAGTACTGAAGATTCTATTGCTTTTGATTGGCTTGCATCCAGTGTCACCTGATAACACAGAAGAATGTCAGATGTCATTGATAATTTGAAATCTTAAATGCCATGATGCCAACAATAATCTTCAGTGGTTCATTGTTCAACCTTCACAATTGACAATGGATGGGTAGCTGATGCACCTTCCATATATAAGCAACAGGAGCCAAAAACCTGTCAAAACCAAGGTTTCAGAACTTAACAGCTGTTTAAGCAACGAAAATCTTGATCTAGGGTACACAATAAAATGTATATCCACTCAACAGTGCCTGTTTAGAGGGACACAAATTGTCACCACTCAACATTCTAAGTAATCAAACAAATCATAAATTAATAAAAATCTTCTGGACCACAGATGTCAGAACTTATCAGTTGTTTAAGCCATTAATAAACATCTAATTAAGGGGGACACAACAAGATGTAAATGATAATCCACTATTTTTTTTTTAGAGTGGCACAAATTGTCAATTGATACACAACCACTCAACAGTTATCTTTTTATACTATAACTGTTAGACTTACAATGTTACCAATATCAGTCAAATGAATATCAAGTGACAAAAAGGAACCCTTAACAGAGTCCAAAATTCCAATGTACGACCTCCCATTCTGTCTGCAAAAGGCAAAGTTATTTTCAGGTAAAGCTTACCAAAAAATACTAACAGAAATTTGAAAGTGATCAAGGTTATTCTTTAAAATTGAAAGAGAAAATAAATTTATAGGAACCTGTAAGTGCAAACAATATTATCATTTTCCCCATCTTTTCCAATAAAATCATATGAGCTAATGCCAAATACCCATAGAGGTCTTGTAAACTCGGCGTTAAATGGATAAACAGCTACAACTTTGTTTTTGTCTTCAATCTGCACATAAAGATATAATGAAATCAAATTCATAATAAAACAAATGATAAAATGTAAGGAAAATACAGATTCCACAGAACTAACATATAACAAGTGATTTACTTTATCAGAATTTTAAGCATGATGTCATAAGCGCAACGGACTATGAAGAAGCCGGAGGAAACTTCCATCATTTTATCCTTAAGAAATCTCATACTCGAAGATTGTTTAGAAGAAGAAGAAAGGGTACCACCAGGATCCTGGTTCTAAAACGGATGGTTCTGGTTCTACATTTTCTGGAACCAGAGCCAAACCGGAGCCCAACAGTTCCAGTTTCGATTCCAAAACCAACGTTTTCAGTTCTAGTGATTCTAAACCAGAACTGCTTTGTTTCAAATAATTGTTAATTTAAAAAAACAATTTATAGCAGCAACACAATCATAATAATATTTCAAAATTTTCATCAACACGGATATATTTCTATACACATGATGCGACTTACATGAAAACCTTCTCATTAACTTATATGAGAAGTTAATAGTAGCAATACAATGCTATACACAATTTTCAAAATTTTCATCAAAACAGAAAATTTTCTATGCACAATTTATAGCAGCAATACAATACTATTTCTATATACATGACAGCAGTACAAATTATTGAGTACTTATCGTGACTGTTTACATTTAGAAAGTGAAAAAAAAGAGGAAAGTTATAAAATAATCATTAACTTATATGACCATTATTACATTGAGTTTGGTGAATGAGATAGTAGAATTAGCAGGGAGAAAAAATATCGTTCCAAAGACAAAAGAAACAGAGGGAATTGTGAAGCTAGAACTCCAAGCTTGATGTTTATCTAATAAGAGCTTCAGTCCTATGGTCGATGATTTGTAAGTATTAATTAGCCATATACTCATCGGAGAATGCTTACTTGATCTCCTTTCTTGCTGTAAACAGTATATATCTAAGATAAGTCATATGTAGATGCTTTTCGATATTGACCTTGCAGTAGATAACACAAAGCAGTATCACTTGTGTTATAATTTCATTAACAACCTCCCAAAATCTAAAAACAGAATTATCTTTTTTACCTTTTCTCCATCACTTGATGTTGAATACCTTTAATCCGACCATCCATGTGATATGGCCATTGCCTTGAGATCGTGCCTCTTTTGCTTGATTGACTTTAAAGCGGTGAAATTTGTAACAGATCGAGTAATGCTGAGTCGGAATATCTCACAATTTGTATACTTCACCATTAACGAGTAGAGTTAATAATGGTTGCCAATAAACCTTGTCACCGACTATGCCCTTGCCACACACTTTCTTACCGATAGTAACTCACTAATGTCCTTCAACATAAGGTCCATGCAATGAGCTGCACATAAAGTCCGAAATAGAATTTCTCTTCGCTCCATCAATTGTATACCGACCTTCTTGAGATTAGCTCCATTGTGGGTCATAATATGGACAATGTACCATGGCCCGATCTCCTTTATCACAGTGTCTATTAAGTTCTTAATATAGTTTACATCTTGAATTTTATTAGAAGCATTAACCGACTTATAAAATATGACCCTTCTGTTGTAATACACAGGAAAGTTGATGATGCTCATTCTTATAGATCCGATCTAACTATCACATATCAATGTAACCCCATATTCATCCCACCGTCTCTTGAAGGATTTGATCCAACCATTCAATTTTGTCACCTCCTTTAATAAATAAACATTGTGCATCTCCTTTGATGTTGGAGGTTGGATCCCTATGCTAGTCTTTTGAATTGAAGCATCATGCTCAGATAATATAGATCTTGAGTTCTGTTTACTGGAATTTTATGAAGGTTGAACCAATTTGCTATTACCTTGCTAATGTCCTGATTTTTTTCTTTTATGTAAGCATCATCAATTCTTGTTTGTTTTGTTGTTTGTGAAGAATAGGCTTGTGAATCAATATCAATAATATCATGTGTTGACCTCCTATCAAGTCCTTTGATAAAACCTCATATTTGTCTTATTTTTCAAGTTTTTCAAGTTTTTTGGAGGTTTTTCGGTGCCATCAACATGCCCTGTTGTACGACACTAAAATATTTTATCCTTACCATATTTTCGGAGGTTTTTATTTGGATTCCATGTTGAAATTTTTAGATTGATATTAGTGATTGTTGAATTAAAATATTTTATCCTTTGATACCCTTTAAAGGTTTTCATTTTTAAACATACTGAAATTGTATATGTTTTATGATATTGGATTTTTTTTTAGATTAAGAATGTTATTTCATTGTATTGTAGTTATCTTCTAATCTTATTTAGATTAAAATATACCATGAGTAGTTCAAAAATAGTTCTTAATTCTTTAGATGTTAAAATTTTTATTATTGTTTAGAATATGTTATCTAAAAATTTTTATCCTTTTTGAGATTTAGAATGTTATTATTTGATTTGATCATGTTGAAATTATTCATGTTATATGTATTAAAAGTATAGTTTCTAATTCTTATTGAATCAAGAATGTTATTTCCTTGTATTGAAGTTTATCTTTCAATCTTATCATTTATTTAATATGTTATTATGTTTTAATGTATTATTATTAGTGGATATAGGTTATTATAATTCAAAATTTATGAAATTGGATAGAATTGAATTAAAATAGCCTACAAGCCAAGCCCAACCCACGGGTCAAGCCTTAGCCCACAGGCTAACCTAGCCACGCCCAACGTGGGCTATCATGGGCCAAGGTTAGCCCAGCCTGGTGTGAAGCATGCACAATCATGTGCAGTGCACATTATCGGTATTTGGGTCAACTCAACATAGTCCAATATTATGTGATTGTTGAGTTTGAGCCCAAACATTGATTGAACTAAACCAGACTTGATTAGCTTAGATCAATTCAGGGTGATTCCGAATTGGTTTGATTTTTCAAGTCGGTTTAACCTAAATTGAACCTAATCTAATCCAAATTATACTAGTCTAGGGTGGTTCCAGACCAGTTAAATGAGGATTAGAGATCGGTTCAGTTAGGTTCTAGTGAATTGAGTTGGATTAGACTGATTTAACTAGGGTTCAAGTCAATTGAGGGCTAATTGGTATTATTGATATTGATGATGTTGAAAAGAGATGTTTTAAATGTGTTATTTCATCCCGATATAGACATGACCAATGTGAGATTATGTTATTTCCATACCAAGGGCAGGTAGGGCGATTCCCTTCGGGGATTAGCGGGCCGTCAAACGTGACGGCTGGACGGTTCCTCCATCCACTGTTAGGAGGAATGTGTCCCCACTTTGGCGGGTGAGGAACGCCACTCCATCCGCTGTTGAGAGTGCGATATGAGTTTGCCTCCATCAGTTGTTGAGAGAACACAAACTCATCCCGTAGGATTAAGCCTCTCCATCCGCTGTTAGGGGAGTGCTCCTTCGAGTATTTGATATACGCCAATGGGATGATGGATTTTTTATCATGCATTTATTTTGAGTTAACTTTTGGGGTTCCTACTCAGCGTTGCTGAATTTTTTTTGTTTTTGATTTTCAGAGCAGCCAATCACTAGCACTGAATCAGATTCTAGTGGAGAGCAAACCTTCCTCTACCACTAGGTAGAGCCACTTGGATGATTCTTTGAGTTAACATCACTATGTTTACCTTTCTACTTATGACTTGATGAATAAATAAATTGTAATAAATATTTATAATGATGAATAAAGTGATATTTATTTATTTGGCTCTGTATGTATGGAAAGATGTAATCATGAAAAAAAAAAATCCAGGACATGACAGTTGACCTCCTATCAAGTCCTTTGATAAAACCTCAGATTCCACACTGTCTCATTTTTCAAGTTTTTCAAGTTTTTCAAGTTTTTTGGAGGTTTTTCGGTGCCGTCAGCATGCCCTGTCGTACGACACTAAGCACATTGATACGGAGGGACATGTGCCCTGGTCAGAACAATAAGTCAAACCCTAATTAAAACCATTAAGTAATTAACTTATAGACCTACAATACAGAAATAGGATGCATTTTAGCTATTGGCTTTTCCCCATATGATCAACTTGACAGCCTCCTATTGTAAAGTTGAAGAACTCAAGGATGACTTCTTGATAAGTTTACTCCCCTCTTGGTAAATAGGATGGAAAGAACACTTGAAGAGAACACCAAGATGAACAATAAAAGCATCAGGCACACTTATTTCTTGCCTTTGAATTTCTATATTAATGATTTAAATTTATTATTTTAAAATAATAAATTCTAATCTTTCAACTAATTATTTTATGACATTTTTATTTTTTAAATAATAATTTATAATCTTTACACTAGTTAGTTTGTTAAATCTTTCTTTATATTTTTTGTAACATTTATGTGTTCTTCTTCTTAATTTTCTAACACTCGATTGATTAGCATTTGTGGATGTTTTGCTTAGTTATAGATTTAATCACTAAAGTTTAAACTTTTGTTGTTGGAGAAAAAAGATCATGTGTGCAACAATATACAAGTAATGATAGAATAGATACTAATTTTTGTACATGTTAATTTAAGAGTCTCACTGAATAAACTATCCTTAACAAAAATCCCTAAAAACCAAGTTTTAATATAATTAATATTTTGTTATTAGTCAATGCGGAAGAACAGTATACGGTATATATCAATGATTTAAGAAGCGCTAGGTACCAGAAGGTGCCAAGAACTCAAAATGCCCGAGGCGAGCGAAGCAAGGTGCTCTAAAATATTAAAATATAAAAATATATATAATATAATTAATAAATATGATTATATAAATAAAATATAATATTAAATTAATAAGATCTAATAATAATTTTAAATAAACAAAGATTAGCAAATGTTAAAATCTAAATAGTATATTATCAATCTAGTAAATAGAGATTACTTTATACAGTAGTTAACGATCTACTATTAACAGTATATTATTTATTATTAATAGTAGTTAGAGGGAGAGAAAAGAATTATTAACAATAGCAGAGGGGGGTAAAAGTGTAATCGACAGTGAAAAGTGATGAAGGAGAAGCTAGCGGTGACGAAGGAAGTTGCAGGCGATAACAGCAGTGGCGGAGGATTCAGTTTAAGATAGTTGCAACAGCGGAGGAAGCTGCGAGCAACAACAACAACAGCAGCTACGGACAACAGCAACGGCAGCGACGGAAGCTACGAACAATAGCAACGGTAGCTCCATAGGGCGTTCTTCGATGGCGGAGGAACCTGCGGTCCTCTCCCTCAACTGTGGAAGGAACTGCACATGGAGTGACGACAGAAGGAAGCTACGAGCTCTTGCTAGGTCAGCGACAGAGGAAGGCTTGGTCCACTACATCTACGGCGGAGGCAGAAACAGCGCTAGGGTTGGCTCAGGGTCGTGTGAGCATGTAAGGGTGGCTTTTGCGGGTAAAAAATTGGTTAGTTGGTTCAATCGAACCAACTAACCATTGTTGAACTGAACCAAACTTGAAAAAGTCTGGTTCGGTTGCTTTATTAAAATCGAGTGCTCGCTCGAGGCGCTCGGCACCTGGGTTCAAGCGAGCACCCAGGCTGCGCCTCATTGAAGTGTGTCGCTTGGTCCACCCACAAGGCACTCAGGCCTTGCCTGAGCGCCTAGGCAAGCGCCAAGGTGCCTACTTAAATCACTGGTATATATAAAGGAACCAAGGTTTTTATAAGGAATCATAAAGGACATAGCTCAAATTCATTATGTAAAATGGAAAAGATTGTCATCATTTTTTTTTTAGAACAAACAAGAAAATGCAATAGAATAGTAACATCATCTGTGTAACATCATCAAAGATGCCTAGGTAAACCTTTCCTTTGTATTTAACGATAAATGTGGTGCTTGAAAAAAGCAAAAGATGCAGTGCATTCAATATTCAAATTTCAAGTACCTGGTAGTATATGAACAAGCATGGGAGTATGATAACAGTAGACAGAAAAAAAAAAGTAACATGTAGACTAGCAAAAGAAATTGAAGATAGTGAAAACATTACCCATTTATAAATATTCCAAAACCCACTGCCTCGATCAGTGATGAAGAACAATTCCCCTGTGAAGTCACAATGAGAAGTAACAGATTGGAGAATGTAGGGGCAATAAACATCTCCAACAATAAAACTTTTGAATCTACAGAACACACATAATTGTCTCGCCATACAAAATGTCATATCAAGATTGGATGTTTGACCATCAGTGAGAGAAGTTGGTACCATGTGAAAAAATAATTGTGGTGCCAAGTTGAGACTACGCATACGGGTATCTGTTCAATACACAGTACATGTGTGGTACACTAGCATATTAAAAATTTGGAGATGTTACCCTATCAGCATCAACAATAAATATGATTATAGAATAAAAAGTCTCGAAACAAGGCTATAGAGGTTGAAAATAATTTTTTAGATCCAACATACATTGGCAGGTCAAATTCTACAAGTTGTTGAAATAGAAATGCATGGACACCAACAATTCAGAAATTCCAATTTATAAATGCAGGTAACAAGATCCTTGTGAGGACTCAAACTCAATAATTATACAATGCACAAAAGAAAAGATTATGCACTTAAAAGTCATCTTGGTCCGATGATTTGAACAGAGCTGATATTGATGGAAATTCACCTTGGTCTGATGGAAATAACATGCTGCTACTACCAAACCAAATGACAGGACTCTACAGCTGATGAATCAGGATCCTCAACACTTTTTAAGTTGTATGTCTATATTTTTAACTTTTATGAGATATGGTAGATTCGTTGTACCCGATTTTGGAGCTGCTCCCATGGCATATTAAATTGGTAGTGTGTGAACCCTTGATGTATTGGTAACCATCATCATCATTAACACGTGTTCTAGGAGCTTCATAAGGCAAGTCTAACCATGGCATATAGGGCAACGAAGTTTGGAATCTACTAACCTATTGCTCTGTCATGTATGATCGATCAGGCTCGAAAAAGAAACCAACCATCACCATATATCTATTGGCCATGAGATCCTCCGTAATATGAAGGCTACGAAAACAAAGAGCTCCTATTAGTGTCGACATTGTGGACCCTCTGACACATTTGTTCAAAGTCATCGATTATCTATCCTTTCCTTTATCCTTCCTAACATAACTGATATATATGAATTCTCGAGCTTCGTGATTTGAATCTTGGGTGGCATGTGTAAAAAATGACTCATCTGTACATGCCCAACCTCATACTAAGTGGCAGTAATAATCGATTGAACATCGCCACTATTGATGTCGCTACTGTCTTCACAAACCTCATGGAGCGGAGACCACGAGGGAGATGATGTCTAATAAACGGACTGACTAGTGCTCATCAATCATGTTCTAGCAATATAATTACTCATTTGATTATGAATTATTCGGACTTTATTGATTTGTTTATCTAATAAGTTTTTTTTAGTAAAATGGTGGCTACAATTTGGACCTAATCCAACAACTCCTGCTGACCTTAATGATTTTAGTATCATTGGAAAATTAATAACAAAAATACACACTATTAACCATTGATCAAATAGGTAAATACATATTTGTACATATTAGTCAACAACATATCATGATTTAAAAGTGCCCAACAAATTCAAATTCAACATCCACATTGGTAGATCAAATCCATTTGTCAAGGTAAACCTTACATGAAAATCCAAGAACTAGAGTATTCTCGAAAATAACAAGAGGCATCACAAGACCATTCAACATGCACCATATTCAAGCTAAGTTCTTGCTTAAAGCATACAGTTTCACATGGACAAAAATACAAACTGAACATATATATGAAAATTTTATCAGATCTTAATGAATAACTTAGCAGAAACTGATCTGATGCTGAATAAAATAGCATTTAGCATCACGAAAATACTTAAGAAATGAGTTGTTTCAAATCATGTGGAATACATTTGGAATGCCTATCAAGAGGCGAATCTTGGGTATCATAAAAAAGGGAAATATGAAAAACCAGGAAATATACCTTTTGGTGACCATTTTGGTTCGGTTGGAGACTCCACTATTGTAGGATCACCACCAGCAACACATATTCGCTTGGACAGCTGTCTGTGAATAAACATGAAACAAACAATAAGTACTGCAAGACCAATACTTAAAATCAAAGTTAACTACGTTGTAAAATGAAAGCCTGTAAAAAGAAATATCCCAAATCATGTCAAAAATTCAAATCAATAAGTAAAGAATTTTTTTGCACCACAACTCAATAAGACAGACGAGTAAAGCACCTTCACCTTATGATGATCAAGATGGAAATTCTAAAGCAAAAGGTAACTAATAAGCCAGATAAAAGTTGAAGAACCTGAATGACAGAAGAAAAAGATATTATATTAAGCACCTATATGCAGTTATGAATTAACGAAAACAAACTAAAAAAAAAGTTGACATTGACAAGGCTCTTATGGTCACTGAACCTTGGTGATTTCAACTCAAATATCTCTGAATCAAGGAGTGTCATTTAACTTCTCTAAGAATTATAATACAGTCAAATAGAGCAACTATTTTACGTAGTAAAAGCTATTTTAATTTAGAATGTGATAGAGCCTTGTGTCCTCATTTATTGAACGTGAAAGCAATGAATTGACTCTCAAAAGAAAATACCACATCAAACAAATGACTCAACCCAAATATTGCCATGTTGATTGGCACATCATGTCGACTTGTGCTAAAGGTGCCAAGTGCCAACACATGACTAGGCCAATTTTTTGGCTTGTGCTGGTTGGCATAGTGGCATCTTGACCAGCACATGCCTGACGGTTGTCAACATGGCACTCCTTGCTTCAGCCATGCAGTCAATGACTATCAAGAGCAACATAATTATGCTTTTATAACCTCTTACACAGCATAAAACATGAAGTGTCTATTTCCAAATCAACAAATGTCCTCACCCATTCTCAGAGAAATATCCAACCCAAAGTTCAGCTTTATCCCAAGGCATGCTAGGGTGGCTCCACTCTATCCATGCCATCCTCTTCCCACTTGGATCAACACGTGGAAAAGCATAGAAGTCATTGCCGCTAACAAGTTCCTTTGGTTCTTGAAGACATAAGATTAAGAAGAAAAGCATTATTTATAAATTCAGTCCCTCGAAAATTATGTCACAACTAGCATGTACTTGGTGAACACTTAGTAGCATAAGATGTAATTTCATGTGCAAAGATAAATATTTGCACAAAAATGTTTTACCTTGAATGTTTACATCATTGAGATGAATACAAGCAATTGTAGTGCTGGGATTCAAGTTGCTTTTGCGATGATCTGTAGAAAGCAAATGGAAGGGTAACATTGAAGAGTATGCTATGAATTTGCTACTTGTAATGTTGAACCTTTCAGGTGTTCAGCATGGCAACTAATGTCTCTAACTGACCTTCCATGACAGTAATATAGCGGCTGAAGTGAGGGTCAAAATTGCCATCTGCATAACAGACTAAAGGTCCACCATAGTCAGGAGTAATAGGTACTGGTGAAGGACCTGTGAACAAAAGTGCCTGCTATCAGAGGGTGATTAAAAGAACAGAAAAACTATAATAAGTGTAGTATGATAAACTGAAAATATGGAAGACAAAGAACCTACAACTTAAAAAGAAATGATGTTAAAAGTTCTGTTTATTTTAAGATCCATTGCAAAGGAGTGGCTCTAGATGCCGCTCTGTGAAATAATTAAGACTAGAAACAGGTACAATTTTTCTTAATGGATTTCGATGTAAATTATAACTTCCACACATGACAACTTTTTTACGTTAGGAAACAGGGAGTGTCAAAAGAAAGAGTAAGATCATAACAACAAAGTTAAAGAGGAGCAATTTGTACCTCCAACAAAATGTTTATATAAGCGTTGATCTTTATAGTTAGAGAAAATAATGATATCCTCCGAAACAGCAAAAGCACCACCGCCATACTCTTGGGCCAAGGTTCGTGATGCAAATTCTGAAGGTATAACGTCTGTTGGTTTATCTTCCAATTTTGTTGATTCCTTCACAATAACTGCACGTCTGAATCCTTAATTGATTTAGGAGATGGTTCCCCGGCGACATAATAAGCAAGTAATTGCATTGTAAGCTCTGTCCTTTGCAAGGATACAAATTTTGTTGCAAAAAGAAGGGAAAAAATGGTTGATAGTAAATTATGCAATAAGTATGAACAAGAATTTACTCGTTATAGTCAACCAAAACTAAGGTATGCCATGCAGAAATTACCTGCACAAGATTAACAGCTATTATATATTCAACTCTCTATAATTGCAAGTATCACTTGGAACCAAGCATTGAAGTTTTGGGTAACAAGAAGTGTTATTTTACACTATGCGGCCACATTTTGGCTAGTTTTGGCAGTGCACCGTGAGACATGTGCCCCGTACATGGTATGCCACAAGAAGGTATGACATGTGCACCGTACCAAGTTGTATCCTGCCAACGACATATCAAAACACCCCAAGCCGCCTGATATTTAAGGTCTTAATTTGAAGGCAACCTTTGTAACCATGGTAAGGTTGCTCATTTGTGGGTAACCTTTTGGTTCCGCAACTGACCAGTCAATAATATTATCTTTAAAGATTCGATTTTAGGACCGGCATAAGAGATCAGCCTAGCTACGCTTTTGTGCAGACGCCCTTTTATCTCCGTAGCCATAATGACTCGAGTGCTTATTTCCTATCTCGATCCTTATGTTATAGTCACAATCATTATTTTAGGTTTGTTGTCAAATCTATAGGTCGATTAAATACTTCACAACTACCTCGAATGTAACGGGATCACAGAAAAGCAATAGAGAAAGCTCTCGACGTACCCTCCTTCCTCGGGGCGGGTCTCGATCCAGACGAGGCGGCCATCTCCCCCGACGGCAATTCCGCCGAGACGCTTATCGGCGCCAGCGACGACGTCGGCGGTGATGGGGGACTTCCAGGATCCATACGGCGCCGTGACCTTGTCGACGCCACCTAACGGTGGCGGAGTCGCCGCGGACGCGGACGCGGACGCGGACGCGGACGCCATGGTCCTCCGAAGGCTGGACTGGAGGGTGCGGTGCTTCCCCGGCAGTCCGATCGAGAGCGAAATGCGGAGACGAGCGGGGGCGGCGAGGAGAGCAATCAACCGAGTGGCCCAGGTAGCCGGCGAAGCGACCACCGCCATGCGCTTGGGGATTTTAAGGGCCATCCCGACCGAACGGAAAGGTTGGGTGGAGAGAAAAATGGGGTGGGGCCCAGCTTATGAGGTGACTGTCTACTGGCCATTGATGCCGGGGGCCACCTGATCCCATCGCCAGACCATGGGATCGCGTGGCTTCTAACGGAGCAGCATTCCGCAAATTTGGTGGAAGTTTCGCCGGTTATTTCTTCTTTTTTTTTCGACATATCTCGATAAGTAGGTGTTCAAACCCAAATGGATCTTGTGGATTCGTTAGAATAATAAAAAATATAAAGGATCCGGTGCATATGAAGAGAGTGGTGATGAAATGGGCACCATCCAGATCATGTTGTCCCACATTATTTTGTTTGTGTCGACAACTACATAATTAAACATTCAAAGATATGGAAAGGTTGAACTCTTCGGGGCACGTCACTAGTTGGCTATGTGCAGATGTGTCCTTAATGTGCGCTTTCAAAGCTGCGGAGACCAAAGTTGTGATATGGAATAGCCTCTGCTGTCTAAAGAAGAGGGAAAGGAGATCTCGTTGCCATCGAAGTAGACAAATACTCCAAAATGACCCACGAACACTGGTCAGAAGAGTACGTGGTAATAATCGGCAACAAAGTTTCACAACGTAACACTCATCGCAAAGGCCAATCCACCAGGACAAGGGCAAGCGAAAAAAGCAAGACAGCAAAGTTGAAGTGTTCAAACGTCTGGAGATTTTAAAAAAGAGATAACGACGTTTGATCCGCAGAACCTAAATTTATTTTGAAATGTTTAGAGATAAATCCCTCGTTCTCCATCATGAAAATGTCCAAGTTGAAATTCTAACCTCAAAGAAAAAGGAAAATGATTTGAGAAAATTTCTCGTTTTACTCCAGCTCGCGGGATCCGGAAAGTTTGTCTTCTCAGCCCCGACTGTGCATACCTACAGGCTGAAGAGTGAATTATCAACTTGGATGAATTGCTTCATTTCGGTAGATCACATGGAAAAAAAAAGTATCCACCTGATGATTTTTTTTATGCTAATCAAATCTCTATGTATATGACCCTTGTACCCAGAAAATTCATGCACAAAAATTCGGAGCTGAAGTCTCTTCAGCAATTTTTATCCTGCAATAACGACATGGTCAGAGGAATGGTGTCAGCTCGTGAATAAGACTTTCAAAAGTCTATCATGACAGGTGAAAACATGTCAAAGAAACATCATAATATGTTTTTAAAATCCTTGAGAAATGTCATTGTCAAATAACCTCGTTTGTCACAACTGATTTGACAGAGGTCTGGAACATTCTGGAATAAGCCTTGCGCTCCTGGTCTCGTCTATCAGCTATCTGTACACAAATTAGCAATTGAGATAACATCAAGATTGGCGAAAGCACTTTCACTTGATGGTTACTTGCCTTCTTCTTTGCAGCTGCAAGTTCTTTCTTTATGCCTCCTGAGAATATCAGAAAATCGAATCAAAATCTTTAAAATTACAACATAGATGGATGCATGTCTAATATAAAAGAAACACACCATCGTTCGGCTCCAACTCTAATGCTTTCTTAAAGCTTTCAACTGCAGCGTCCACGTCATTGAGTGCTATGTGCGCCTGGTAAAGAGTTTCGAATGAATAGCTCGCATGGTCACAACTTCTATAAACAATGTGATCAAAAAGACAGAAACATGCATTTGGTCGCATTACATATTTGGGAAACAATAAACTATCATATATGTTGGCAGAGACAGTAAACTAGCAAAGGATCATTCACTACAAGATTGGCTGCATCATGTCATCAGCATCTCAAACAGGCACTTTTTTTACGCAAATCTGCATACAAATACACACAAAAAAAAAAACAAAAATCGAGGCATATTACACATGAAGATCCAGATCACATCCCAAGCAACCAATTCAAATATATGGTTGCAGATTCTACTGAATGTAGGTTATTGAAGATCAACAGTACATTCAACTTTAGAAATAAAGGTTTTTAAGAGAAAATGGACGTATCTGTCAGGTAAACACTCCTATCAAATACAGACCATTGAAAGAGTTATTGAAATCAATAAAAGTGTCTAAAATCAGTATTATAACAAATAGCATGAAATTTTCTTATTAAATACAGTTTATTGAGAACAATGGAAAGATTCAGTTTGTACTAAAGTTATTACTACGTCAAGTCAGCTAGACTGCAACCAAGCAATTTACTCAAATTATGGAAATTCAATACTAAAGCAAAACATTTTAAACCAAAAAATGATCATGTCATAAACATGCTATTATAGCATTGTAGCCGTCTCCAAGTATTGTAATAAGGTATGGCTTGGAAGTTAGCATAAAGGTGCTCAGAATAATGTTGCATTAACATAGATAAATCTTCAAAGAGAACATACTAACCTGACCTTGTCGAAAATACGCTTTTGCATTTCCCTCTCTTTCACGCAATGCAAAGTCAGCATCTAATAGAGCACCTTTCAAATCTCCTAACTTCAACTTGCAAGCCTAAGGAAAAAGCCAATGAGAATGAAGCCAAAAGAATAAATATCATACAGTGAAATAAAATTGCAAGCAACAAGCAGCTATACCTCATTCATTCCAAACATTGTCTTCTATCTAATTAAACAAAAGTCGACTTTTAGAATATTTTTATGCAGTGAGTTCATGACACGCAACTAGATCATAGGTTATGGTAAAACTTCTGTGAACAGTCTATCAGAAGTATCTGAACTATCAAGCTATCACACACTAAATGGTTGAATATAACATGGTAAGAAACTCCTTCCCACCAACCAGAACTAAGTCTTTACCAATTTTATATAATTTGATCCTCATGAGAATGAAACTAGTTCAACCTGGTCCAAGGAAGGTCCAGAATGTTCCTACTACGACAATTGTATCAGAATATAATGCGCAGAATTCATATTCTTCAGAATGGAAGCATATACTAGAGGTTGGAAATTACCAAAGAAAGTTTTATGGTAGTAAGACTAGCTGAATTATGTATCATAAATCATATGCATGATTTATGATATTTCTGTTATTCCAGTTATTTCCCAAACCAACTGAATGCCAAATAAAACCCACATCAGTCTCCTAGTTGTCAAGGATTTTCCATGCACACAAACGGAAACAAAATAAGTGAACATGAGAGATTTCTTAGGATAGGTTATTGATCCTACTTTAACTAAGGATACAAGATGTCAACAAAAGGCTATTAACTAAGATGACCACATCTACATCTATGGATCCAAGGTCACATTAGTTAAAGGCAGACAAGTGGCAACTTTCAACTGGCAACACAAATGAGAATATACAGATGGAAAATAAGATCACCGGAGGATCTGTGATGATGAAAGGACATGCTTCGTGCTTAAAGAATCAGAAGTATTGACATAAAAGATCCATAGACAAGGTTTTTAATACTGGTTCAACCAATATAATACAAATATACCACCCAATATCACCAGAAAGAATTAATAGGAAATAACATACCAACCGCACCAACCTCTATGGTCCAGTCCCAATCAAGGAACAGTAAACACTGGTTGGTACATACCAATCCAACCAGTAATTGAAACCACAGAAATTTATTAGTATTTTTTATTTCAGCAACCCAATTAATTTTGCTACAGATAGACATTACTAAATATTGCAAAATGAACATTTGATAATAAAAGTATTGTCATAGAAGACACGTAGAATTCCTGGTCTTTCTCTATGTTTTCAGCGATCTAATTTTATAGATTGTCATCAATAGATAATAATAGTATATAGACATTTGATGATAGATAAGTTTGCAAATGTGACTGCACGATTTACAGTTACATGAATGTCTCTTAATACATAGGTTTTCATATGTATGCTAGCGATATCTACAAGCATTCACGTCTAGATGTATAATGTGATATAATTTCCCAAAAAAGATTCATAAAATGTAGATATAAAAAAGATATATGACAGACAGACAACAATAGTCAGATGACATTGACCAAATCAGGATGAAGAGACAATCGACTTGAAGAGATAATCAAGGCACTGTTTGAGACAAACAACCAGAGACTAAGAGTGCCTATAGCAGTTTATTATAAAAAAAACTCATTAGTGCTACCATGTATTCACATCACATTAAGAATATCAATCGAAGGAAATGATTGATGGAGGCTGTCATTGGGAGGAAGTGCCAAAGTGAATCAAAATGTTTCAAAAGTACAAATGAAAGATATTCATCTTTACACAGTTTTGCAATAGATGGTTTGGAAGTATGTCATATGGGTTTCTAAGCAAGATACTAGATAGAGATTGACCAAGAGTTGAATGCCAAAATTCTTCATGGGTTCAGACTCAAATCCAGGGAAAGATCAATCCGGGCTAGAAACCTAGTTCAGATCTCAGCAATTATGGAATAAAGCCTTTACTGCAAAAAAATTAACATTATTAAATATTAAGAATTGTTTGCAAAACGGCACAGATATGAACATCCTGTGCCCAAAAAAGAAAAGAATAGTGGAGCATGTTATGTCATCTCATACAAAAGATCTAGCAAATGAATAACCAGTTTTTAGCCAATGCTTATCAATAGAAAGGCGTGCTAACAGGCTCAACACCAGAATCAAACTTTGCTAGAAACATATTGGCAAAGATTCATGCCGCAAAACACTAATTCCCTTAATCTACAATTTAAGCATGTGAATGAAAATAAGAAAGCTTACAGAACTGTTTGTCAATATAATTGACTTGGTCTTCCGCAACAACGAACTCTTCTCTATACAATCCAAAAATCGAAGCAAAGAGTAGTTTAGCTAAGAAATCTCAAGTGCCTGTTAAATAGCACAAAAAAGTTCATGAAAGGAGTTACTTGCCTTCATCAATCTCTTCCTTTTCCCAGCATATGTCCAAGTAGCGCAAAGCCTTCCTGTATTTTCTAAGAGCCATCTTATAATCTTGTTTCTGCATGGTGTATAAGTTTTATAAATTTAAAACAGGACAAAAGAGCAATTAAAGAAACATAAAAGGATCTGAATAAAAACATCACATCATGTGAACAAAAATATGCTAGAGTCACAACACCAACATGCCAAGCTGTCCAGGCAAGTGCAGTACCATGAAACTTCCATAAACACAAGGTAAAAAACAATAAAGCAAAACAAAGAAAAAACTGAAAAAGAGAAGTTGTATTTGGTAACAAACAAAATTTGGAGTGGAAAAGAAATTAAATATTTCACCAAAACAGAAGATATTATGATTTATGGAGACCAATGAGCAGAATCAAATATGTTCCACCTTGAAGAAATCATTCCCAAATGTCTTGGCAGAGTCCACTGCATTCATCCACCAAGAAACCTCACTTGGTTTGTCATCAAGATCATTTGGCCAATCAGGATACAAGTCACCATCTTTGAAGAAGTTTGATACACCATCATCAGCCCCCTCAGGAAGTTCTCCACAGTCCGCAATTACAACATCAACAGTAGGACAATCAGCAACACCAACAGGAGTGTGCTCAATCGAACGAACTACTCCCATGCCCTTAAGCACCTTCCCAAACACAACATGTTTTCCATCTAGATGAGATGTTCGAGTCGTAGTGATAAAAAACTGGGAGCCATTAGTGTTAGGGCCAGAATTTGCCATTGACAGCATTCCTTTTCTTTCATGTTTCAGTACAAAGTTCTCATCCTCAAATTTTAATCCATAAATGGATTCTCCTCCAGTCCCATCACCTGCAGATATATCTCCCCCTTGAATCATGAAACCTTTTATAACACGATGAAAACATGAGCCCTGAAATAAAATAGTAAGGACTCAGCAGAACACAGGAATACAAAAAATTGTAACAAATTTTATTAACAACAATATATATCTGGTTTCAAATATTTTCATGAAAGAAATGATAAGAACATAGAGAAACAAATCAATCAAGAATCCAATGCCAATCTAAACAAGGTCAACTTGTTACAAATTTTATTGACAACAATGTATATCTGGTTCAAATGTAAAAAAATGTTCATGAAAAAAATGACATGAACATAAAGGAACGAATCAATCAAGAATCCCACGCCAATCTAGGGCAGCTGAAACCTAATATTCACATAAATTCGGAAAAGGATTAGGGTGGTGCAGATGCTCAATTGAAAATGAATTGTAATCATAATCAATGGACTATAAATTTATAAAAAAAAATCAACTACCCTCGTCTCAACAAATTTCCACCAAACAATTTATCAAAAGCAGACAATGGTAAACCAGTCAGAACAATACTCAAAGGATCAAGGCCCTCATGGAGAAGTCAAAGGTCAAAGGTATAGTTAAATTAAAAATATTACTTCTTCACAGCCAACACATAAATCCCTTGTGAAAATATCATTATGTAACGTCAATATTTTGATAATAGTGTATTAGATCCTGCTTCAATAAAACAAGGAGATTGGCTCTGATTAAAAAATAATAGCTGCTCAGTGAATATTATGTAGATCCCCTGCGACAACTCAAGAGAATTATATCAACAAAAGGAACGCAAATACACCCATCATCCTAAAGCCTCACTAAGCTGGCACAAAACAACATATATGGTCTAATGTCCCTTATCTTTAGTGCAAAGCACTTATAAAGTTCATAGTTAAAGCTTGACTGTGCCCTCCCTTCCAATTGTCCTCCAATGCTAATATCTATAGACCGCCTTAATTTCTCAACCAAATGGCCTCACCTCCCACCATCTTAGTTGTTCAAACATACATCACCCCAGCCATCCTATCCAGCAAAGGCTTCTTCAGTATACATGAAAAACACACATCATCCTATATTGAAAAAGAACTAGGAAGTTCCTCAAAGCATTGTTATTGTTTTTTTTCTTTGGAAATACGAAGTTGTATAGCAAATTGACATTCCAAGAAAATGCACATTTCAACCCATGAATTATGGAAAAACCATTTAAGTATTCGAACAAAATTTTAATAATTTGACATTAATCTTAATGCCAGCTCAAATTTTATCATGTCTTCGCACCTGGCATGCATAAATCAAATCCTCTCGCCGAGATATACTTCAAAATTGAAAAAAATGAGAAAATAATTTCTCAATACTAGAACATAAGGCATAACCTGAATGATAGGATTTGGCAACAGATGGAAGAAGGCTCTCGTTCATATTCTTGATTCGCGTTCAAGAACATCACAAAATCTTCTAGGATTTGACATAGCAGTTCCTGAACTATCTAACAGTCGAATCTATACGTTTCTTTTTGTCTTGTTTAGTTGCTTAATGCCAACATATCTCGAGGGATGGTGAAAGATGCATTGCCAACGAAAATTACTCAGTTTGGTCATCCAAAGAGTCGCTTCCTGACTCCCCCATGCAGCCATATATCAAACGCGATAAGAACGAGAGAGAGAGAGAGAGAGAGAGAGAGAGAGAGAGAGAGAGAGAGAGAGAGAGAAACAAGAACAGAAACTCTTCACGTCGTCTCTGAATATTCCTCTATTAGCCAGCCGAGGAGCCAAAGGCAGAACCCGCTCCAAGTCCAAGCAAAAAGACAACAATACCCCCATCGGGACCAAGAAACCCACGTCAAGAACGACCGCTTCAGCCCGTGATTTCGCAAGAACGCAAAGGGCAAACCAACAAGACGGGACGAGAACACATGGAAACAAAATGGGGGGGGCGGGGATGGGGCGGAAGGCGAGGGTGTGGGCGAGACAAGACAGCGTCACCTTGAAGTGGAGGGGGACGCCAGTGTGGGGCCCAACGCCCTGCTCTCCGGTGCAGAGCGCCCTAAAGTTCTCCGCCGTCCTGGGCACCACGTCGGCGAAGAGCTCCACCACGATCCGCCCTTCCATCTCCCCTCCGATGCTGACGTCCATGTAGCACCGCGGGTTCCTCTTCCCCTCCGCCGCCGCGTCGCCCCCGCGTCCCTCCATCTCGCTCCTCACCCGCTCGACCAACAAACCCTAATCCTCTTTCTCTCGCCTCCTCTACTCTCCTCTCCACCACTCCTCTACTCGACTTGCCACTATGCGAGCATGAGATCGCTTCCTCATTCAATTTAAACTCCAGGGCCGGTCATTGATGACCCCATAGCGAGGGGGGCGACCTTTCAAAGACACGCCCAACAAAATAAAAAAGAACCAATAAATAAAACGAAATATGTTATTTATTTTTTTATATTTTATTTTCTGCTGGGGTGCGATGCACGGATTACTGGTGGTCCCCGGTGGGGACTGTTGTGATCCTGGACACTGCAACCTGTTTCTTTCTCCTGGGTTCTAGAATCATCCACGCAAGCATTTCCTTTCCCCTATAAAAATAGCATGTTTATGCTTTCAATTTTAATTTTCTCTTTTTTTTATTTTTTTTTATCGTTCCTCCACTGAACTAAAATTTTGTATAATAATTATTCTTTTCAAAATAATAAATACTCTAAATGCTCTTTTGTTGCTTTTAATGTTTTTTTATAATATTATTATGTGTACACCGAGGCATCCAGATTGGCTTATAGGTGGCATTTGAAATAATTTTTTTCGAAAAAAATTATTATTATTAATGATAAAATATAATGATGCATAAATAAATTTCTCGACTTTCGAATATTGTATAATAAACTTCAAGACCATGTGTGAAATATATTAATTTTGAAGATATATATATATATATATGTGTATAATATCTTGCCTTAAGAAAAATAATTTTTTTTTACGTACAACAGATATATGTCCATCCAAATATAAATAATTTTGATGTATCCCTTCCATTGATTAAATACCAATAAGCATCATTGATTTATATGTAATGCATTAGTATTCTTACCCGATAGGCTTTTAAAGGGTTTTAGCATGCTCTAGGGTTTCAAAAATGGAGAGGCAATAACTTTTTTTTAGAGAAACATATCTTAAATTAGACAGGAAAAGTATTGGGTTGGAAGGCACTTATAAGCGATCTTGACATTAATTAATGGGGTGTGGATAAAAATATGTTATCCATTGTTGGAGGGGTGGGTGAATAAAAAGTAGCTCTTGGTGGCATGTGCATGGGACTAGATCACGAGAGTTTTTGAATGTGTCGGGGTTGTTTTTAGAGAGATGAGAGACGTTTGTATACGAAAAGATATTTTTTTAAAAAAAAAATAATCCATCAAAATAATAGTTTCATTATTTTATGAATATATTATATAGTAAATGCTCTCACGTGTATTTCGAGAATGTTTATAATATTTTATTTTAAATTCTCTAAATCTAACAAAAATCACTATAATCTCATAAGGATTTCTCTTATATCTTATACTTATAAAAGGCCTAGAGATACTCAATATATTCTATTATCTCAGGTTGTTTAAATCACGTCGATGCATGCATATAGATATTATATTATTGAATTAAAGAAAATTCTCAAATTCATAAAACACATTAATCTTAAAGCGATGATGTGAGGAATTTCTTTTGAATATTGCTAGGTTGCTCAAATAACATTGTTATGATTACGTAATCTTGAAATGAGAATATAAAAGTAATCGTTCATTCGTAAATCTTATAGATCTTAATGCGACAATGCAAAGACTCTCCACGAGATATAGTTGATGACATGCTAGATCTTATCGATCGTCGATTTCAATTATTATTTATGTGCGATCTATGTTAGATCTCGTCAACTATCCATCATATCTTATTTACGTTCTCATCAATTTTAATTATTGTTCGGGTGCTAAATCTTATAAACTATTCATCA
This sequence comes from Musa beccarii, assembly GCA_024322285.1. NCBI lineage: Eukaryota > Viridiplantae > Streptophyta > Magnoliopsida > Zingiberales > Musaceae > Musa > Musa beccarii. The sequence continues at coordinate 20,110,069 of CM044401.1, read as the reverse complement.
TCATGCTTCCTTTACATTCTAAAAGGTTCATCTTTTTGTTTCAAAAGTATTTTCCAATGACATATTCTTTTTGTTTCAATAGTATTTTTCAGTAACGTATTTCAATCCTCTTTGTAGATCATCTACTATTCCACCACTCTAGAAAAGATATCCAATAGCATAAAAAATACTACATATGTGAGATATAGGAGGGAGTTTGATGTTTCTTCAATGGAATTGTTACACAATGAATTGTCATACTACAAGCATAACAAAAATATAAATATATAGACCCTCTTATAAGAAGACAGGCTGCAATGGGAAGGTCGTCCATCCGTATGCTGCACGAATCTTAAAGCGACAACAAAAAGTATCTTCCTCGATGTCCGTATCGAGAGTCGCCCATTTTATCGGTGCAAAAAATGCACTTACACAAATCTTAAAATGTCGATGCGAATGCTCTCATAGATATATACCTTCACAATATGTATAATGGTAAAATTGGGAGCTTTTCGATGATGAGAAACACGGCGGCGATGGCAACGTGAAACTTGCCTGTGCAAATTTTAAAGCACCCATCGGAACATCATCCTCATCATAAAGAGATCCTCGATAACAAAAAAAAAAAAAAATCGAAATGCACGGATCTTAAATCAAATAACATGACGAGCACTACCCCCTTCTTTAGATCGGAGCGAGTACAATTCGCTTTTTATCACCCCCAATCCACTTGACGATTCATTACAATGTATCATAAACATGGATAACATCGCTAGAGGTATAGTTTATACGATTCTGATTCGATTCATCGATTTAATTAAAAAATAAAATTATTTTATTAAAATTCAAACTCGAGTCTTTGAACATTAAGTTTAAAATATTAATAACTACGCCATCCGATTTCTAAGAATTGAAATCAAGTTGTTTCTTAGAAATCGCCCACCCAAGCTGCTGGGGGGCAAGTACTCGGGCATCAGCTTTGAAGTTTGAGCCGAGGAAGAGAGCCATCCACCCGGCACAGGCTTCGTCTGTACCACCGCCGCAGTCCCTTTTCGTTGTCTTCTTCGCACCGCCAAAGAATTGCACAATATGATGTTAAAGAATAATGGTCTCAGCCTGGTGGTAAACTGCACCAGTCAAATGCCGGACAATGAAAACATATGTATGTTTGTATATTTTTTTGTCTCTACTCGATGCTACATTTTTTTGGAGGAAAGACGAGGAAAAGAGTTTGATGCTGGTCTACGGTGGCCCCCATCCAGTGATAAAACCTGCAAAAGAGCTACATGGACAGTGTCTTGTGCCATTGAAGACATGCTGAGCTTTCAGGTCTGGTTGAATGCTCATCTCAGCGACACCACGTTGCTCGATCTATTTCCCACCACATCATTCTTATTATTGCTCTGCTCGTATGTCCATAGGTTTTGTCACATTGCCATTCCCTTCTCTCTCTCTCTCTCTCTCTATCTTGTGATCTTGTAACAATGTTAAGATCTTTTGTTTACATCTGTGTCTTAATCTTTGCTGTAAAAAAAAAATAATCTCATATTATGATGCTATGAGCTCATCCTAGTTTTCGGAAATTATTTTGATGCATCCAAAGATGATTTGATTACGATAAATATGAGAAGAGAGGGGGAGACGAGCAAGATGACTTATTTGCGATTCATCTGAAGTGCTCAAAAGCTTAAAAATTTCATCCGGCGAGACAATTTCTAGACAAACAACCGATGTAAACGTAAAATGTATTTTTATGATAATTTAAGGGAGTAGGTTTCTGCACAGCAATTTATTTATGCTCAGCCTGCTGCTGTGTCTCAGACCAAACAATCTCATGAAAACAGCTGCCTACGCCACCGTGCTCGGTTGTCTCCTCTCCCATTTCAAATGTGCAATCCAGATTGATCTCTGTGTCTTTGTCTCGCCCATCTCTCTCTCTCTTTCTCTCTCTTGAGACGACATCTTTATCCGTATATTACTGATGTATGCCCACTGAGCTGATTGAAGGGCTACTGTTAAGCAACAGTGCTGCCGACACTTCGATGAGCGGCCGCCACTCCTTAGCAATGGCAGAGCTGCCATTTACTGTGCCCACCACAGAGTGGACTGTGAGAGGAAGAGGAAGAAGAAGCACAAGTAACAAGAAAAGCTACATGTCTGTGCATTGTTCTTGACGTGACTGTGTTGATATGTCGTAACTGTGTTGAGAGACGGGTGGAAAACACACAAATTTACAGCCACCAAAAAACATGGGACGAATGCGATGAAGACGATGGCATCGGATCCAAAAAACACACAAATTTACAGCCACCAAAATAAAAACACTGGCAACATCATCCTTCATGGTCTGATCCGGTGGCAGAAATCATGAATCCATTGGCAAGGGAAAGGACGACGTTCGACAGGACACAATCCATATCGAATGCATTATGGCAGGTGGACCAGCAATCTACCAAATAGATCTGCACAATCCCACAATTAAGATTCCAATCCTGCTGACTGCCATTATGGTCCTCGGCAATGCACAACAAACAAACACCTCCTTCAACCATGGCTGTCTGTAGCAGAAGACCAGTCCTCGATGCAGTTCATGTCAAGAATTTTTTATTTTTTTGACATCTTCGTGACATGATATGCATAATAAATATACTAAACATAATAACTACATCATCATTAAACTTGAGGCTTAGTATTGGACTTGCTTCCTTCGTAGAGAGAGAGAGAATGCGAGGAGGCCCAAATATATGTATAAAAAAAAATTATTGAACCCGTTAAAGAGATTTGACTATCTTTGTTGTTTTTACGATTTCGATTGTTCAAAGACATGGTTATATTATTAACTTTAGATTAATTAGCTAATCAATTCATCTTACAATGAGGCTTAAGAACTTGGGCCTCTCTATGAAGAGGCTCGATGATTACTTGAGAAGGCCCCATCGAAAAAATAATTCAGCCATTTTCTTCTCCGAATTTTCATTCATCGATTCCAATCATTGTTTTCACTGCTCGAGGCCAAAGAAATTTATCGAACTCTCAATGTTCGTACGCAAGTGAATAGCTTGATGTTGATTATTGATTGGCTACAATCCGCATGAGAGATGAGTTACAACTATACATACAAGCAAATATAATCGAACATGTTAAATCAAAGTATTCATGGACATAACTCAAAGGACAAAAAAGATTTTGATGCAACAAATTTGGAAGATTGGCCATGCCGTCCTCAATTTATGAATCAATGCTCTATGTATGTATGGTTTAATGCCTTCACGCACGCCTCACCGAACACTTACATTGTGGACTCGTGATTTCTGAGTCATGTGAGGTTGCAGCGATGAGATTATGCCATGTATTTATTTGATTTAATGTACTTATTAGGGCATTATTAGTTAATGTCATCATTTTGTCAGCTTGAAGACAAAATTGAGATCGACACAATAATAAAATTGTAAGTTCCAACTAAAAACTAACATTGGTGTCATACTAAATAAATCGATCAATTAATGATGCAAAATTCTGTGTCCATATTCTCTTCACCTTTTTCTATCCTCTCTCTCTCCCTTTTCAGCCCCATTCGTTCGTTCGTTCGTCAGATGTTAATGCTTCATCGAATAGGAAGGCAGGACGTTACGAATGAGTCGTCATTAAAGGCCCATACTACAAATCAAACTGGTCGCATGAGAGAGGGGGGACGGTGATCCCGCCCCAATCCGACCCAACCCGCCTCGTGGGCGTTTTTGAACCAACGACCCCTTCGGCGAAACGAACAAGGGAAAAAGGCGACGACGTGCCCAAATCAATGGCCGCTGCTTCTCCTCCTCTCCGCTTCTCTTAAATCCCTCAATCCGCAACCCTCTGCCTTTTCTTCTCCACCACCAAACCCCCCACTTCGATTTCCTCCTCTCCCTCTTTCGTTCTTTCTTTCTTTCTTTGCTTCTGCTTCGGCGCGATTTAGGGTTTCGATCGAGAAGAGGAGGGGAGGGAATGGGGGAGCCCAAGAACCGGTGGACGTGGGACCTGCCGGGGTTCGAGCTGAGGAAGCCGGACGAGGGGGGCGAGGACCGGGGCTACCGCCCGGCGGTCCGGCGGCTCTCCGTCTCCCAGTCGTCTCTGGCGCCCCGGGCGGACCAACCCAAGAGGTCCATCTCCGTCCGGCTTCAGAAGTTGAAGAACCAGCTCAAGGTTCGAGCTCCGCCCCCCTTCCTCTGACTTATCTGGTCGCTTGGTGTGCTCTTCCCTTTTTGTTTTCTGTGGTCGGCTGGCGAGTGTTGCTTTTGTTTACCGATAAAAGATGACAATTCTTTGGCTTCTGGGTAGACGTACAAAATCGGTCGAGGAAGACTGCACCGCTGACTTTGTGCGTCTACTCAGAAGCCATAGTCAACCGTGCAGTTTTGAACCTATGGTGCTTTATTTGTGTATTTTGGGAAGTGTAATGGAAAATTATAGTCGTAGTTACCAGCGTAGAAAATATGGGGACACATGGTGCGTCTGCATCTTTCTGCTCAACAATTCTGGTGGTAGTGTGCCAAAAAATTAGGCTATTTGATACTTACACTCTCCCCCACTACTTCTGCATGAAATTTAGGTTGGTCTTGATTTATCTGCTCTTGGTTCATCTTATAATTCTCAACAGACTTCCTCTTGGCACCTTGATCTTGGTTTATGTGCGTTTTTAATTTTTTTAGTTTTGGGTTAATTGATTCTAGGAAGACTTGCGTGTGTTCATTTACTAGCCCAAAGTGAAAACACTTCCGCATGCCAAATTGGCAATGAACTGAATATTAGAACCAATCATCATGAAAGAAGTAACAAAAGTACATATTGAATATGAGAAGTTCTCTAAAGGTATTACCTAAGTTACTAAATATAGCACATCATCAAACCAAGGTTTTAGGTTTTGGTCTGGTGCTGACACCGGATGGTGGTCAGAGGTAGGATTCTGGTATAGGTTGACACACCAACACTTGGTATGAGTCTACTTCCCAGACTACTGAAAGAGGGAGAGAAGACGAGAGGACGGGTCAGAAGATGAAGAAGAAGAGGAGCTGGAGGAGGAAGAGGAAGAGGATGCATATTGGTAATAGGAGGATGTGCAAATGGTGACCCGAATGGTGAGGGAGGGAAGAGGACAGCAATTTGATGGGCAAAGGAGGCGGCAGCGACAATGTGGTGGGGAAGTGGAGGAGACAGTGGCAGAGAGGGTGAGAGGGAGAGAGCTCGTCAGAGGCAGAGAGAATGTTTGAGAAAGGGAGGGGCTGAGGACGAGGAAGGCAGAAGAAGAAAAGGAAAAGAAAATACAGATGCAATATAACAACAAAGTTTTAGGTCCCTTCTATTCGGGGTCAGCTACATGAAAAATAAAAAGATTGCAGTTACTAGGGTGTAACCTTATGCCCGGTATCAAAATGCATGGGGATATAAACAATCTGGTATGCCCGTATGGTGAGTTTACGGTCGGTACAACCCATACCGGACTGAATTAGGTGAATTATCCTGTTCGAGTCACACTTGGTTATTGGACCAGTAAATACCTGCTCGCAACTCACTATATGCCAATATGTGGGAAATTTCCAACTTGAGGAATATGTTTAGTTTCAGTTCTATGTCTAAATATCTATTTTTAGCAGGTAGATCATCTAGTAATACATAATTACATATAACAAGGACTTACATTGTATGAACTCTATAATGATTACATTGGGATATGTGGATTATCACTGTTTGTTTGTCTTCAACCTTGGAAGTGTTGCGGGGTACTATGGGGTATGTCTTTGAAAGTTGAGATGCAGTTTGGCGTGTTGGATGTGTTTGTTGATGAATATTGTGGAAGATGGAATCTCTTCATAAATAGTACTCCATTTTGGTGTTACTTAAGTCTGAAGGTTAAATTCTTTTCTCTGAATTTCTCTGGAATCTCTTATATGTTAAGCAGCTACATTAATCTGTCAGTTATTGTCTTGTGGCTTAATGCATGCCTAACACATTTCTGAATGTGTATATCGTCAGTCTAGGTTGAAAAGGTTGGATTATTAGTTTAGGTTGAACGTGAGTGTATATATGCTTTAAGGCATGCCTAACACTTTCTCTTATACTTTGAATAATAATTTTGTTTTGAACTCCTGCAGTGAATATATTTTCTTTATAATATGTGTTCCATAGCTCCTAATGCAGTATTTTGTACATCACTTGTTCTTATCAACTTGGCTTGATAGCATGCTCGAGAGGATTACTTGGAACTGAGGCAGGAAGCCACTGATCTTAGAGAGTATTCTAATGCCAAACTTGATCGAGTTACTCGCTATCTGGGCGTACTTGCAGACAGGGCTAGGAAATTAGGTGAGCCATCTAAGGTTGCTGTTCTAATGCTTGTTTACTGATAAATATATATGTAGATTTTTGTTTTTGCCCGTCTTTTTCTTTTGTGATGCTTGACATGTTCCTATCACACTAGGAATGGCTGTAATATCATGTATAACATTCATTTTTACTCAGCATCTTGGGCTTGATGTTTTGTTTTATCTTCCATATGTGGGCTGGACTCTGGAGTGAGAAGGAACATTGTTTGATGACACATTCTAGTTCTGTTGTTCCCTTATGACATTACTCCTTGCTACATATCTGCACCTTTCCAAGGAGACATTGTAATTATTACCTGCATATTTGGTTGTGCAGTACTATATTAATCTTTTCCATCATATACGACAGCTAATTTGAGCATATCTACTATTGAGAACGCCGATAACCAATGATTAAAATATCGGTTCAGTATACATATTGGTTGGAAGCCAGAATGGTGTGGTACAAATTGCTAAGTAGTAGTATAAATTGGCACAACTCGGTATCCGCTGGACCGCTACAAGCAGTGAAAGGAGGAGGAAGCTGTGGACCACGAGAAGGTGGAAGGGTGATATGGTACCATACGATGGATGAGACAGAGGACATGACGACAGGTAGGAGTGCTGGAGTAGTATGATGCTGTGCACCGAGCAGTAGTGATTACAGTGGGTTTGTGACATCGTGTATATGAGCTGCAAAAGAAGGGAAAGAAAACAGAATATGGCTCAAAAGGTACAGCGGTATCGGTACCATCCAGCATAGCTCAGTATTGGTTAGGTTAATGTCTGGGAAGCTAGGCATGGAATGCTTATGGGGCGGTGACCTCAGTTTCACACTGGGCCATGCAAAATTGCCCTGTCCATGGACTGGTCAGTCATCAAATTGGTGAAAACTGGATTATGCAACCGGTGATTGGAAACTTTAATCCTCGCCAATAACAGCCATGAAATTGGAAATGAACAATTAGCCTATAATCAGAACTTTTCCTGGTTGCAATAATAAAAAAGGCCTTCTCATACATCTGAAAGTGAGAACAGTTGATAGAAGACCCCAAGAAGGATGTGATGGAGAATTTCAACTGGGTTTCCCTCTTATCTTCCTCCATCATTCATCAAAGCATATGTCTTCCTTGTAAGATTTGCCCAGTATTAGTTGCTTTGCTTAGATATAAATGGTTGTTTTTTTTATATATTTGTCTAATAGGACTTGAAGTTCATAAGTGGTTGTTTTAGACCTGTTAATCCTTTTGAATGCTTTGTTTGAATCCTCAGTGTTTTTACGTTTGCTATGAAAATCTTCATCAGTACAAGTTCATTATTACCTTTCAGAAAATTTAGGGAAAGTGGAAGCCAGACTATCTTTCAAGCATGACATAGGAATGACATATGAAGATAAATTTTGAAGTTTCTTTTTTGGAAACTATTATTTCTTCTCAGGATGATTTAACTTTGATATACGTCACTTTTACAACTATTTTATTATGATGCTGCTTCCTGTTCCACTTATACCTATCTTCTTGATATCAAAGGAACTCATGGATCAAGCTATATATTGACCCAGTGTTTAAATTCTGTTCTTTTTCAGATCAAGCTGCTTTTGAAAGTGAGGCTAGAATTACACCTTTAATCAACGAGAAGAAAAAACTGTTCAATGATTTGTTGACAGCTAAAGGTACTAAATCATCTTTAACTTTATTTTCTTCATATGGATGTGAATATTTTATCCTTGTTTTGAGAGATGAAGTTCCTACGTTGCTGTCTTATTCTTTTCTGTCAATGTTTTCTGTTGAAGATATAGTATGTCACTTTCAGGAAATGTTAAGGTATACTGTCGTGTAAGGCCACCTTTTGAAGATGAAGGCCCTTCCATAATTGAGCTTCCAGATGACTTTACTATCAGAGTAAACACTGGTGATGAATCACTTGCCAATCCTAAAAGGGACTATGAATTTGATAGGGTGTATGGACCTCATGTTGGACAAGGTAAAAGGCTGATTATATTCTATACATCATCTCGTTAAAAGTTCATCAATCATCTCGTTAAAAGTTCATCTAAATATTGAAATTTTATAACCAGCTGTGATCCTTATGGTTTGTGGATTCACTAGGTTGTTTTACATACCACAGAATACAGATAACCTTAAAAACAAGCACAGTTTTTTGAATAACCTTTTGGTTGTTCATTTAGAATGTTAGATGTCATGATCATGCTGTTTTCACCTAACTTGTTGTAACTTGGCTTTGTTATTCTTTCAGGGGAATTTTTTTGTGATGTTCAACCATTTGTGCAGTCAGCCTTGGATGGATATAATGTTTCTATATTTGCATATGGGCAAAGTCGTTCTGGAAAAACACATACAATGGTCTCTCCCTCTCATTGGATCCTTATTCTTTTTTTCTCAATCCTAAAAAATTCCACCTAACAACCTTCCTGTGTTTCATTATCTGTAATATGCTTTGAATTCATCATAAAATTTGGTGTTATATTGTGGGTGTCCTTTAGGATTCTTTGTATCTCTGATTTATGTTAATCATTTCATTACATCTTATTAGTTTCAATATGCTTTTCATTCTAAATAAAACGGGGAATTATTTTGAGGAAGTTCTTAACAAATCCTTGTATATGTGATATCTGCTAGGGATTATTTACTATTTGAACATAGACGTTGTTCATTTCTTTTGAACTACTTATTGTGGAGTATCAATTTCTGACAATATAACGTATTTCTTTTTATTCGTTGAGTTGTCAGCAAAATTTTGACCAGATTCACTAGCCTTATGAAGTATGTAGATATTGTAATGTCACAACACTTGTCCAAAAGAACTAAAGCAATCAATATGTATACAGATTATGTCATCAAAGAATCATGTCAGTTATTATATAAGCAAAGGAATTCAGCATAAGCCATAGGGATTTCAAAGAGACATTTTGTTAATTGGGGGCTTCTGTTGGTGGTGTAATTGTCATTTCCTTTGTCCTGCACCCAACCATTGCAGGAACAGATAATTGTGATTAATTAGAACAATAATTCTTAAGCTAGATGCAATGTATCTATTCTATGAAATTGTGTAAGGCTGAAATTTTGTTATGCCTTGAGCAGAGGGTTTAAAGCTGACTTGCTTAAATTGATGGCCATCATCCTTTCAGTCAGATGTTCAAGTTCTAAAAATATACAATTGTTTTATAAGGATATAAATGGCTTATATTTTCCAGATAAACTTTTGTATTTATCTCGTATATGAATGCATGCTGGGTATACTGAAAATTTGCATCGTATATTGCCTCGAGGACTGATTTTCTGGCGAAGTACTTGTTACAAAAAACTACTAATGTATGTTACCTATGGAAATGTGCTTAGCATGGATATGCTGACTAGTTTGTGCTATTTTAGTATATTTGGTGTATGATATACATTAGTGTATCAGCTATTGATTGCAGTGAAGCTATGGCATCCACAATGGCTTGACACATAGAAATAGTGAAGAAATAGCCCTTACACATGTTCCAACCACTGTATGTATATGAGGAGACACTGGTGAATTCATTGTCTTGTCCAGCATAAACGACATAAATCTGAAAGTTCTTAGGAGATATGCCACATTCTACGGAATGAAACTTTTTAACTATTCAGAATTGCTTGAAGCTATTCAGTTGAAGCAAAGCCAATTGCTTGAAATCAGGGTTTAGTCTCTGTGATACATCCTACTAGTTGGTGCATTGTTACTGAGCTGATAGGTCTCATGTTTGAATATATGTGAGAGTATCTTGTATGCTGTTTAATATAATGGAGGGAAATTTTCTTTTATAAAAGCTAGGGTTTAAATTTGATGCTTTGGACGACTCAATACTTCAATCATAAATCATAATCTAAACATTCAGTTTGATTGCTTAAAATTGGAGGCTTGGTCCATATTATTACTATTTCCAATCAGATGGCAAACTAATTCAGCTTACTAGGTCCAATCAGGTATTAACTTAAAATAGGACCGAACCGTAGCACCAGGGATTGCTGTGCTGATCGGCATGAGTCCAATCAAGTTGAAATGTATTGAAAGGAAACAATGCATGGCTTGCTGAATTGTGTCAAAAATGCGTTGGCTGTGGCAATCTTTTGGTTTGTGCTTTGCTGGCACCAATCTGCATGACGTTGAAGTGTTCTATGTTGGAAAGGTGTCGCCATGCCCTTGTGCCATGAAATGGTAATTTTTACATTGCTGATCTGTTGCTTTATTGAGGTTGTCATGGTACTCGGTAATAGGTATAAGCATTTTGTGACCCAATTCTTGCTTAGGCTGGTTCGTATCTCTTGTATCAGACAATATCCCATGATTTCTTTTTAAATTTAGAAAAAAAGGGTTAGTTTTAGAGTTGCAAAACATCACTAAGGCCAGGAGGTTAACAATAGAGAACTCGGTGGCAACAGATCTATTATTGGTAATTAGGTCAAATTTTGAGATTGAATGATCAGTTAGTCTCTTTTATAGGGCTAAAAAATTTATCTCACTTTGGAAAAAATATGTGACTGCCTCATCTTCCAACTGCCAACAGATTCTAGTGTTAATTAACTTGTGCATCCTCTTGAGTGCTACTCCTTTTCATGTCTGCAATCATGGCAAGTTTGAGGGCTGCAGGAGTTAACTTGAGGAATTGGGGCATGTGTAGCTGTAATTTCAACACATTTTGCTAGTCTTATTTCTTAAGGCATCTTGTAGGGGATTAATATTCCAATAACAACAACAAAGCCGTAGGTCCAAACTATTTAGGATTGGCTACATGGATTCTTTGCCACTATTGAGATCTATAAAAGGTCATATGTTTAGTCAAGTTTAGAGTATTTAAAAGTTGATCTTTATTTATAGTTTCTATTAAAGTCTTTTTATGTCTTCCTGTACATTTCATCATACCACTGTCATTAATTATTTCACCTCTTCTAACTGCCACATCCGGAGGTTTCCTAAGCATATGCCCATGCCATTTAAATGATTTTCTCTCATTTATCATTTACCAAAGTGATACCTAGTTGTTTACAAAAAAAAAGTACTTTTCCTATCTTACCTAGTAACTTGACACAGCCATTTCAACATTCTTATCTTGATGGTACAAACTTTTTTATATTTTGTTTCTTAACTGTCCAACACTCAGATCCATAAAGCATTATTGGTCTCACAATTGTTTTATAAAGTTTTTCTTTTAATCTTGACGATATTCGATGATCACACAAGGCTCCTGACGCCTTTTGTTATTTTAACTATCCTGCTTTTACTCTATGACTAATATCTTCATTGATCTCTCCATCTTTTTGAATAATTGATGCAAGATACCTAAAACTTTTGCTTAAAGAGATTTCTTGTCCATCCAATTTAACTATATTCTACTATCTATTTCTAGAATCACTAAAATTGTATTTTATATATTTAGTCTTAGTTCTACTTAATCTAAAACCCTTAGTTTCGAATGCTTGCATCCATAGCTCAGGTTTATAATGAATTCTACTTAGGCTCTCATCAGTTAAGACAATATCATCAACAAATAACATATACCATGGAGGTTTATCATATATTCATATAAGTGACTAGTAAATTCATCCATTACCAATGTGAAAAAGTACGTTTTACATTTTTGGTGTTTTTTTATCTTCAGTGCTGATAAATGCATTTTCCTCTGTGTATATGGAGTTTCTCACTGGAGTTATGTTTCTAGTGGCTCTTTTTGGTTCTGAATTATTTCTTATAGAGCATCCATCAGTAGTTACATAGCAACATGGATTTCTAGAGTTCCCATACATAGGCTTTGTGTGTAATATTATGTCTTACATCACTTTTAAGCATTGTTCTTAAATTTTGATGTGGTTGCTGTGTTTTCAGGAAGGATCAAGCCATGAGCGCGGTCTGTATTTTCGCAGTTTTGAGGAGCTCTTTGATCTGTCTAATTCGGATTCTACTACAACATCTCAGTATACTTTCTATGTTACTGCCTTTGAGCTTTATAATGAGCAGGTTTTCCAGTCTTTCCAATTTTATACTTTTTTATATGCTTTGATACAATTAATATCATCATTTCTTTAGTTTACCATATTAACCAATTTTTCTCTTATAGTGCTTACTTTTCTTTGTTAAAGTTCTCTCGCTCATCTATTTCGTTAATCAGGTTATAATTTTTGTGTTTCCCCACATTTTGTATCTTGATAGGTTCAAGATTTGCTGGCAAAATCTTTAAGCAGCTTACCAAGAAATCTATTGGATTACCGAGATTCATCCTTGGAACTTACACAGGAGAAAGTAGATAATCCTTTAGACTTTTCTAGAGTACTTAAAGTTGCACTTCAGAATCGAGGGACCGATTCTTCAAAGGCCTTTATGTCCCATCTGTATGTATGAGTAGTCTGAGATTACTGCTTTCTGGATCTTCTTGTCAGTTTAGTTGAACCTGTTCATGACTACTGTCTGGAAGATACACCCATTTGCAAAAGAAACTATTCATTTTTGCTTAATTTGCCTCTGATTTAACATAATAGAGTTTCATGAAATTTGTAAGCCATGCTTTAGGTCTGTGTGCAGTCCCAGGCCTGAATAATAACTGACACCTAATTTTTGCTTATTCAAGAATTTTTATTTTCATTTTCATATTAATGTTTGGATGGAATTGATTGGTGGAACCTGGGTCTACCATCAGGTGGGGCCAAAAGTTCTGCGCAAAACTGTGACATACCATTTTAATCATATGGTAGATGTTGAATACTAACAATGATATATGCTATGTTTATATCTGCTAGATAAAAGAACAAAGTGATGAATCCTTGCTCCTGAAAGAGCAGTTAGCATTTGTCATGGCTAAATTTCTTGTATTAAACAATGAATAATGTGATGCAATGATATTAGCGAAGTTAGAAGTTGTCATGGTTAATCCTGTGATAGATAATGAATGATGTGAAAACGAGAATGTACTGATCAAAGTTAATAAATATTGAGGATACTATGAACAAGCACATGATGATTATCTTCCATCATGTAACTTGTCAAAATGATTCTTAGCTAATGAAAACTGAAACGTGTTACATTTTGAGAGATAAAAAAAAAACTTGTTTATACTTGAATGTCAACCCTCTCATCCAGGATGACAAAATTAATTATTCTAGAGGTTTTTTAAAAAGACAATAAAAAGACTAAGTATATAGGTTAGAATACATTTATTACTAGTCAAACTAGTTTATATATATACACATTTTTGCAAAAATATGTTCATTATCTTCCAGAACATGACTTGTTAGGATGTTTTATAATTTCAAAACAAAGTTATTTTGTAAGAGGAAAGATTTATACTTGATGGTCAAAATTAATTATCATTTGGGTCTTTTTAAAATGGAAGTTAACACCAAATGCAAACAAAAGAAGTTGTTCATTGGGGTAGCATTTTGGACTGTCCAAAAAGTTATTCCAAAGCGGAGACCGTATTATGAGCAAATGACCATTTCTTGAGTTGTGGTGGTGGTGGTTGTGCCAACATGAACTTTGTAGCAACTTCGATGACATTTAGAGTGCTAATGAAAAAGAAAAAAGAAGCAAGGGCAGGCACGGGCCCCTGCTAGTCATCATTTGGGTCCACACATTTATGGCGTTGGATGGTATTTGATTCCATCAATATGCCAATCTTTATTAACCCGTATATCGTAGAATAAGAAGCTATGACATCCAATATTTTACTGATTTGGTGAGAATGCAAAAATATTAGTTGCGATGGGGATTTCAGTTTGAGACAGGATATTAAATGAATAAACTGGTAAGCTAAGTTAAATTAATTCTCTTTTATGTTTATACAATATCATTTAGAATTCTCTTGCTATGGTAAAGTTTCTAGCAGGTTTTATATTTTTGGAATTTCATGATCTTTTTAGGCCTTAAAATCTGGTGCTAATCCATTAGTCTTGGCATCTTTTGGTCTATAAAGGCATTCTTCGATAGACAATCGTAGGAACCCCCAGCATATTTGGGTTCTCTTATTCTGAGATATGTCTGGTGTCTTTTTTCCCAGGATTATTACCATTCATATTCACTATTCAAATTGGGTCACTAGAGAAAACTTATATAGCAAACTCTCTCTTGTTGATCTACCTGGAAGTGAAATATTGCTGGTTAAAGATGCTAGTGGGGATCATCTAACAAACTTTTTGCACGTTTCAAAGTCACTTTCTGCGTAAGTCTTGAAATGCACTTTTGATATTTAATTTCTATGGCTTAGAGTTGTTAAATTTCAAGGATGCAAGACTTACTAGTTTCTGCATTTTTAAATGTAATTTTCTCTTTTCCTTTACTAATTAGGTTGGGTGATGTTTTAACATCACTGACGACAAAGAAAGAGACTGTACCATATGAAAATTCGAGGATGACCCAAATTCTTGCTGACTCCATGGGTAAGTTGTTTCTTATGTGATTAAAGTTTTTGCCTGTTTCATGTCCATTCTGACTTGATTTAGTCGAGTTGATTTTTGACATTTACTTTAATGACTGAGGAACCTGCACGGTTGGTTCACATCCTTGTAATTAACTCTTTTATCTCAAAAGTGGAGGCTGACTGAAACTGTTTTCGTTGTATGAAAATAATTCAGCTACTAATATTGCCTATGGAGTGATAATATAGGACAATACTTGTTTTAGTTAATTGGTTTATGGTCCACCAAATCCGACTCACTAAACCTTCTATGGAAATAATGAGGTTAGGCATTTGGGATAGGCTCAATATAAACCTAGTCTGCTGTCAAAATGTAGTGCAAGAGCATGGAAAGTCTCCTGGAGTAGAGAGAGTTTCTGGTTCCCTTTTCAAATTCTTTTATGCTATTCTAGTTGCTTCATTTATTTGTCTGTGGCAGGTGGGGGCTCAAAGACCTTGTTGATTGCCCATGTCTGTTCAAATTCTTCAAATATGTCTGAAACATTGGCCACACTTAACTTTTCTTCTAGAGCAAGAAATGCTGAACTCAGCCTTGGTAATCGAGATACAATTAAGAAATGGAAAGATGTGGTAAGCAGATTTTTCAAATGCTTGAAAAAATATGTTTACTTCTTTCATTCACCTGCTTTGTTATTGGGTTGAACTTCTGTGAAAGTTAGTTGTTATATCATCTGTTAGGCAAATGATTCACGGAAGGAACTGTATGAGAAAGAAAAAGAAGTTCTTGACTTGAGGAATGAAGTTATGGGGCTAAAGGTTGCTCTTAAAGATGCCAATGATCAATGCATTCTGCTTTTTAATGAAGTCCAAAAAGCTTGGAAAGTTTCTTTCACACTTCAGGCAGATTTAAAGGTCCTATTCTGGCCTTTTGTCCTTAATTATTATGTCCCTATTCTGATTCTGTTTTTTATTTTATTATAAATTTGAGTTCCTACAATCAATGTAATTCCAGAGAGAGTCAAATGGATTATGTTGTGTGATATATTATTGTTCTTATAAAATGGAACTATAAATGGTGTGTTATATCAGGCATAACTAGGTTGCTGATCCCTAGAACTGAAGATCATTCAGATTCTAAATTTTATGGAACAATCAGAATTTGGACTAATATTTTTTTATCTAAATCACATCATTGCAGCCAACTTTTAATCCCTTGAAGTATGAATATTTGGTTTGGGGCAATGGCACAAATTGTAAATCACAAGTACAGAGTCTGACTAGTCCAGATAATTGCTCTCTGATTTTCTATAAGTTGTTATGCCCCACAGAAGCTTCCTGTTTCATCTTGGACAGAAGCATTTTCCAAGTGCATGGTCTCTGCTATCAGGCTGTATCCAGATACCCTTGAATTATTAGCATTATACTAGTGACTGAAGTAAGAAACTTGACATTTTTGTCCAAAACAAATTTCTGCAAAATTTTGCTTTGCAGTTTTGTATTGACTTATAGGTTATGGCTATTTTCAGACTTGTACATAGACAAGATGCCTATAATAATTATAATTATGTGCATCGTATTATCTGTGAATGCTTGCAGTGTTTTCTATAAAAAAAATGGATATTACAATAAATTGGAGATTGCATAAGAACATATGGTTGGTAAATGCTAGAACTGTCAACATAGATCAAAACTTTGCTTGACATATCTGAACTTTCTGTTCATTATTATTTTTGTTGCAGGCAGAAAACATAATGCTGGTAGAGAAACAAAAAATTGAAAAAGATCAAAACACTCAACTTAGAAATCAAATTGCTCACTTATTGCAACTGGAACAAGAACAGAAAATGCAGATCCACGAACGTGATGTTGCTATCAGTACTTTACAGGTTAAACCTTGTACAATCATCAAGCTTTTCTACCTCATTTGTTCTCATTTTTCTTATAAACCTTTGATTTTTGATTTTGTTACTCAATACTAGGTTGTGTACAGATTACTCATCAAATGCTTTATAAAAATAATTCCTCTATCTTTTCTTACTTGCAGTCTTATTGAGAATTATTCTTTGATTTTTCATTTTTTTGTGTTTAATTGCTTAAATATCTTCATTTCCTTTGCTTAGATTTTACTCGTTTGTATTCTTATTATCTTCTTTAGCTATACTTAATAGTTTATTAGCCTTGTTTATAGCTGTTAATCTCCGAAAGCTTCCTCATTAGAAGCAAGCAATTCCGAGCCAAGTGATCTCTTCTTGGGAACAGACAATTTAAACCAAATCAACTATTCTAATTTTTGAATCCTTCTACCGCTTATATATATCCTGTTTGCATTGCCTTGTTTTTCTTTTTCTTTGTGCTGTCGATTTTCTTTTGTTTTTTCTGTTTTTTAATCATCATAACTTCATCGTCATAAATGTATGTTAATCTAACCATTTCTTTAGGCTAATGCATGTAATTAGATGGTGAGGCTTTCTAGATTTTAAAACGTACTAAAGTAGGCATCATTAAACACAAGATTTTCTCCTACAGAATTTTGAAGCAAATGGCTACACTTGATACTGCTGTATATTTGTTCGTTGGAGGACAATGTGACAAAAAATGTATTTTTTCCTTTTATAACTTTTACACATCATAAAAATATCATCTGTCTGTAAGCTTCATCATATTACTAGCTTTCATTGGACTTATTTGATTTATCATATTTCTTGCCAATTTATTGCAACAAGTATCTGGCTGAAATCTAATATATTACAGTATGACTAGAAAATAAATATACTGGTTATTACATTGAAGTTCTGAATCTTTGATGATTTCTCACTTCTTGATGTCAACACTCAAACAGTATGAAATGATCTTTGGTCAGTGCCTTTTGTGAATTCAGACTTCTTGCTGATCTATAAGAGATAAGTTAATTAATAAGCTGTGTTATTTGTGCATATTGGATACTGAGTAAGTCTTCATTGCTTTATTTGTGGTAGTACTTATCTGCCTCGACTGTTTTAGTTCATGTTGTTCCTTCCATATCCTTTCCTCTTACAGGTGCTTAGGTTTTAAACTGCCAAATGTTTGTATTTCTTTTCAAGTTTAACTGCAAAATCATGCTATTGAGAATCTTTTGGACGACATAAATATGCATGTTTTCTGAAATGATCATGGTTTGCTCAGCCTCTCTGTGGCATTTTGAACATCTTGCTTCTTGTTCTGAAGACTAGATAATGGGGATTGTTGATGTAAATATCCATGTTATCTGAAATGACCGTGGTTTTGCTTACTAAGTTTAAATACAGTCTATATAATTCTGACCTGTTCCTTCTCATCATATAGGCCAGAATAAAGGGGATTGAGTCTCAACTTAATGAGGCCCTTCAATCAAGTGATACCAGATCAACTAGCAGATCTGAGACTGGGTCCACAGGGGTTGTTTCAACCCCAAAGACAGCAGAGGATGGTGCTGACTCTTCACAGGTCATAAAGAAACTTGAAGAAGAGCTGTCAAAGAGGGACACACTTATTGAGGTTTGCTTAATTGTTTTTATAATAGTCTTTCTTACATGACATTGTTTTCTGAATATGAGCTTGAAAGGTCTATTTAGGTAATGTAGAAGGAATGCTGCTGTACAGTTTTGGCTTTTGTTGCTGATGAATATATTTCTTTACATCTAAGCCTTTTGTTTTGCTTTTCTTCTAGACAGTTCCATTGATAGGAAAACTATGGTGATCTACTTAATGGTTCATGAGTTTAATTTACAACCATGAAGGCAGATCTTCCTACATGCCAACTAGATTCGTGGGTCTTATGATAATCCCTCTTTACCTAAGTTTGTCTTTGCTGGTGGTTAAACCAGCCTAAGAGGATTGACATAGATTAATGACCTAAAGTACAGACATTTTGTAGGTTGTCTTTTCTTCTTTTTCCTTTTTTTTTTTGGCAGGCGCCGGTTGGCATATCGGAGACCACCTAGAGGAAGAGAACTGCCATAGACGGCTAAATGGAGGACTAACTGGTTTGGTATAGGTTGTCCTTTTGAAGTTTATGTTGTGCTCCTCTATATCATCTTCCCTGCTTTGTAAAAGTTTGGAAATTTCAAGGAGCAATGTAATTGATGTAGGTACTGTTAAATGTTTCTTTGTGATCTCATCAACCAGTAGGATATGTTAAATAAAATCATAGGCATGGGAAGATGCTGTGTTTTGGTGTCTGTTATATGTCAGAATCAAATGTCGAATATTTAGTTGATAAACTAGCATTAGAGTTAATGGTTAGATGAGGTGTACTGGCTCTTTGGAGTTTGGTTTATGACATTCTTTGAGATTTTAGATTAAACAATAGCTTCTGCTTTGCTGAATTTTGTTTTCTTCTCCACATTGGTTTGAAGGTCTTCCATTACAAGTTGTCTACATTGTTATGATGCATAATTTAGACTCTACGTAGCAAAAAAAAGAAAAAAAAAAAGAAAAAAAAAGAGGGATGTAACATAAGTTATTTGTCAAAACAGGTTTTTTTGGACTCTTAGTACAAAACTACAAATCATACCAACAGTTGGTTGTGTTTTGTTGTTGTTAATTTTGAAATGGCTGTAGTTCCATTTTTGAACTTGAATCTATTCTTGCATATTGGGGAGAACACATCTTGTTGGATAAGGATTTGGGTATTTAGTATAAAGATGTCTGGCAACTACAGTATAATAATTGTTATTATATACTGGAAAATAGAATATGTCTATTTTTTGTTAGAAACGAATTTTTAGTTACAACAATCATATTGTGATGCATACGTTGGCATTTTCTTCTCCTAATATTCTAACTACTACGTGTGCTTCATTAGAATCATCCTCTTTGCCCTAAGATAAGAGATCAAAAAAATAATTCTATTGTTTATTCACCTTTTTTGACCTAGTTCTGCATAAGCCAAAATTGAGGCTCTAACTTCGAGAGAGATGTTATTGCTATTTCTTACAATAAACACAAGTATACTTCATCTTCAGTTTATTTTAGTCAGTTCCATAATCCAATTTTTTAAGCTTTCAATTGGGATCTGAGGGAGAAAGTCTGTTCACATTATTTATCTGTGCCTTAATCCAAATTTTGTGTGCTCTCTTGTTCTGTCCTCCATCTGCTCGATAACTTTATTTGTACTTGTGGCTCGTGTAGTTACTTCTCTTTGTTGTTTATGCCTTCTTCAGACAGGCAGAAGTTAGTTCATTCGTGCATGTTTTCTAGTTACCCTACAGAGTTTCTTGTATCACACCTATTGACACTTGAATTGTGATACAATTGTAGGATCTGTGCTTATTGCTGTGTACATACACATTATGGTCTAACATCATTTTTTGCTTGCTGTGCTTTATGATTTTCAGTTAAATCTATGGATCTATGAAGCATGTGCATAAAGATGAAAATTCACTATTACATGATAAAAAATAATGATATGTTTAAACTTGAATCATTGGGACACAATACAACATGGTGATGATGTTAAAAATTAAAATAATTTAATGGATGATGTTGCCTGCAATAAACCTTGACATTTATTTAGAGGGCTGGTACATATAGGTATAAGATGATAATTATCACACCGAGTATAAGTTAGAGAGTGAGCGTTAGAGTGGTAATAAGGTCTTTCCTTGTAGACCTTGCTGAACAAGGTTCAAGTAATGGAAATAGCCTCTCTGCTTGTATGGTTGAGGCTATGTAGACTAACCCTCCTGACCCTGCTTTGGTGGGAGATAATGCACTAATCCGTTCCCTTGTTGATGAGTATGAAATAACTACTGTTACTTTTACCAATGCTATACAATTTCTCCAAACGCAGCTCTTAACATAAATACTCGGCTGTGAAACTTATAATTGTCAAGGAGACAATCCTATGTCATTGGTATTATTGTGCAATATATGCAGTTCTTTCAATTGTATGATTTCTTTGGTTACAGCTAATGGGTCAAGAGTTTACTCTGTGGATAAGTTTAATGAAAGATGCTCATGCATGCATACTAATTTGTGCATGACATATGTGAAATTTTTTTTTTCATGATAAGTTTGTCTCTTAAATTCCACTTCACTGATTCCTTAACCTTAAGTTAATTTATGATTTCTTTTTATTATTTATTCAGTTTTTTTGCTTTATGTACAATATGGTTCTTTACATTGAGCATGGGTTGCTAGATAAGTCTTGTTTGGTTTGTATGAATTGCAGAAATTGCATCAAGAGAATGAGAAGCTATTTGACAAACTCACCGAAAAGTCATCATTTGGTGGATCACCTCAGGTTTGTTGTGAATTTTTTATAGGGAATTACTTGTAAAACTTTTCTTGTCGATTCCAACTATTATGGCAGTTCGTATCGTTCAAATGGATTTCATAACAGTGTAGCTTATTCTTGTCCATTTTCTTGATGAACCAAAATATAGATCTTCAGACTCACTTTTGAATGTCTTTTCATTGAAGCGATTCTTTTGAGATAATCCAATTACAAGTAGTTAGACCACCATTTTGAATATTTGTGTTTATTGGTCCAACCACAAGCCAATATGCAGACTACACATATCCACTTATTACATTTACCATGTCAGATGTACCATCCAATAATGTTACCAATGCCGAGCTGTATTGGGTGGGAAGCCTACTTCCAATGTAGGTACCTTCCCCATCATTTTCGTCTCTTTCTCAGTTGATTCCTCTTTTCCTTCTTTTTTATCCAACAACTTCCCTTTTTCTTTTTTCTTTTGATTTATTCTCCAAATTGCTACTTGTTTGCAACAAGTTTCCAAAATATCTTGAATTTGGGACCTTTCTTTCTTTCTGTGGGGCAGATTACTTGAGAGGAAGCTTGTTTTTTTTCCAAATCAAGATAAATCTGAAAATTTCCACCACGTCTATATTTATTTTCTTCCTAAGAAGGCTTTTTTGGCGTAGGTTAGGGCTAAAATTTCTAATTTTATGCATGCACAATTCAGTTGAGGCTGGATCTACTTGTGTTTCGTGTAGTTCTATTTGAACTAAAACTGGATCTGCATTGTTCTAGGCTATATTTTTGTTACACTCAATCTACATTAGCAATTCAGCATAAATTTTTGTTTGATCTGTATAGATTTTATGAGATGTCCACACAAATTGACATAGAACCGCATAATTAGGTTATATTTTCATGGCTCAATTCGGAATTTGTTACTTGCGTTCAAAACTTGATACTTAGTGCCTATTAGAAAATGACAGCAAAGCAATAAAATGCCAAGCTGGAGTGGCAGCATGTCAAATTGTTTGGAGCAACACCATCATTCACAGTTTATCCACTACTAATATGTCGGTTGTGGTGAATGAATAATAAGGCTGTAGTAGGAATTTGATCAGCGGATTTTCTGACATGATCAAATGTACTAAGGATGTTCAAGTCATTAGAGGAAGATTTCAAGGCAAACAGAAATCCTTAAAGCAAAAGCAACAAGCATTGAAGGGAGGAACTTAATATTTGTGGCCATATGAAGTCCTATTTGATTAGCATGAGGGTTGGGGGGCTGATATTAATGATGACCCTGAGTTTGTTGCCAGCTTTTGTACGTATATGATGTACTATCATATGAATGAGGAAGCCATGAGACAAGGCATGCATTTGATCCACCTTATTATGACATGGATGTGGCAGTGGTAATGACGATGACAATGGTGTTAGACCTATTGCAGCCTGTGTCAACATAGATTTTATATGTGACCTAAGATGTCAACAATTGGCCCTTGTTAGTCGAATCTGAAGCTTGACTCGTAGCAACAATATAGACAATACAGTGATGACAATTTTGTTGCTCAATGGTCATTATGGTATCATCACACAAAACTAGTTCCACATTTGCAAATGTGGTAGCCCTATGTTCCTACTAGACTAAGTGGTTAGTATGTTTGAAAGTGCTTGTTTGAGAGAATGAGGTTACATTCAATCCCAGAACTCATTCTTGAGTTGGTTAGTTGGTTGTCTGTTAACATCCCTTGCTTGTTGATGTGGAATGGAAATTGGTGATTTTTTTTTCTGCGTTTTTTCTTAGGTGTTGAGGGCGCAAATAAATATCTATCCATTAAATTTAATGACCAAGATACTATGGCCATGACTAGCTTGATTCAATAGTAACGCAGTCTATCAAATATCAAATGCCATAGGAGGGTTTTACAAATGTAATATTTATCATCAACCATGTTATGAAGGCCTAGATCCACCTTCCTAGATAGCGCTTCATTCATTTTAATGGTATTAGGGGTTGCTACCATTAAGGTGTGATGTGTACCATGCAACTAGTCTGCAACACCTTCATTCATCACTTATGTTTGCTTATACAGTTGTTTGACATTGTGTTTTGCATAGTTTTTTGCATGTTTTTATTTGGTTTTTGGAAGCCTAGGCAGTTCACAAAGTTAAGCAGCGATTGCTCGTCAAATAGGGCAAAATTAGGTCAGATTGCCCCATTCCACGTGCCTCAGCCTGATTTCTCAAGCCCGTCATGTGGTGCAAAACACCAGTCATCTCATCCTTTTAGAACACCTGGGTGGCACAGGACTGGAAGGGGTTTTGGGGGAGTGTTAAGCCTTATTTGGATTCATAAACTTGTACGTAAAGTATGTGTAAGCTTGCCTAATACCCTAACACTCGGTTGAGTGGCTGTTATAGACTTACAGTTGTCTTTTTCCCTTTCAAAGTCCTTGTTTTCAGCTTGCATTCCAATTGTTTGCTGAATTGCTTGAATGTTGTGTTTTTTAGCAAGACGCAATGACTTGTCTACTGCTTTGTCATGGAGCAATGCAAACAATGTGTTTGACGCTTGTCCATGACGGTTTTCAGTTCTTGTTTCTCGTTGTTTTCTTGTGTTTTCAGTGTTTCTCATGGGCAGCTTATATGGGACATAAAAACACTATTGTTATTCCCATTTTTGTTTGTTGTCAGTGTTTTTGTTTCATATTTTCATCATGTAAAACTCGAAAACGTTTTTGGTTGTGTAGTGTCAGGTGAAAGGGAAAATGGCCCAAAACAACACCGTCCTCATGTGTCACAAGTTGATTTGTGGCTGATAACCTAGTGGTGTGAAACGTCAGTCGTCTTAGCACCTTGGAACCCCCTAGGTGGTACCGGGGCGGATGAGGCTTTGGATATAGGACTGAGTGATGCACTGTCTTTAGTGATCTTGTTTTCTGTTTGATGAAAGTGTTTGGTGAATATTGAGCCTACATCTATCTTTGAAGCCTCCTTTGTGTGCATTTGTTCAGCTCATTTTTTAGACTCTTCATACTCAGTGATTTAAAAGCAAGAGCGCTAAAAGGCGCTTTCTCTAAATCGCCTTAGAGGCGCTAGCGCTGCTCAGCGCTATTCGCGAGGCGCTAAAATATAAAAATTTATAAATATAATTATTTAAATAAAAATATATTATTAAATAAAAAAATCTAAGGTACAAACTAACAATAATTTCAAATAAATAAAAATTAACAGTATTAAAAATAAAATAATATATTATTATTTTAATAAATAAAAAATTCTGTTAACACAATACAACATGGTGATGATGTTAAAATTAAAATAATTTAATGGATGATGTTGCCTCAACATAAACCTTGACATTTATTTAGAGGGCTGGTACATATAGGAAGAAGAAGATCGAGCTATCACACCGAGTATAAGTTAGAGAGTGAGCGTTAGAGTGGTAATAAGGTCTTTCCTTGTAGACCTTGCTGAACAAGGTTCAAGTAATGGAAATAGCCTCTCTGCAATTGTATGGCTAATCGCGAGGTTTAGGGTAAAATCATCCTGACCCTGCTTTGGTGGGTTGCACTAATCCGAACCCTTGTTAATGAGTATGAAATAACTAACTGTTATGTAAAAATGCTATACAATTCTTGCCAAACGCAGCTCTTAACATAAATACTGGCTGTGAAACTTATAATTGTCAAGGAGACAATCCTACTGTCATTGGTTTTATTGTGCAATATATGCAGTTCTTTCAAATTCCTATGATTTCTTTGGACCAGCTAATGGGTCAAGAGTTTACTCTGTGGATAAGTTTAATGAAAGATGCTCATGCATGCATACCAAATTTGTGCATGACATATGTGAAATTTTTTTCATGATAAGTTTGTCTCTTAAATTCCATTCACTGATTCCTTAACCTTAAGTTATTTATGATTTCCACTATTATTTATTCAGTTTTTTTACAAGTATTCCTGTACAATTTATGGTTCTTTACATTGTCACAACTCACTAGATAAGGCATTTTGCCTTTGTATGAATTGCAGAAATTGCATCAAGAGAATGACAACTATTTGACAAACTCACACGACAAAGTCATCATTTGGTGGATCACCTCAGGTTTGTTTGAATTTTTATAGGTGAATTCTCCCCCAAACTTTTCTTTCGATTCCCTATTATGGCAGTTCAGATTGCTCAAATGGATTTCATAACAGTTAGCTGGATTCTTGTCCATCTTTCTTGATGAACCAAAATGTAGATCTTCAGACTCACTTTTATTCTCTTTTCATTGAAGTCGATTCTTTTTAATCCAATTACAAGTGACTCGTTAGACCACCATTTTGAATATTTGTGTTTATTGGTCCAACCACAAGCCAATATGCAGACTACACATATCCACTTATTACATTTACCATGTCAGATGTTCTTGTCTCCAATAATGATGCTTGCCGGAGCTTTATTGGGTGGCCTCAACCTACTTCCAATTTTCGGTCCTTCCTCCGCATTTTGCCCTTTCTCAGTCTTCTTCTCTTTTGTTCTTTTTCTTCCAACAACTTCTCTTTTCTCTCTTTTTTGATAACTAAGAAATTGCTACTTGTTTCAACCATTCTCTTGAAATATCTTGAATTTGGGACTTGTCTTTCTTTCTTCCTGTGGGGCAGATTACTTGAGAGGTTACTAGACTTGTTTTTTTTCCAAATCAAGATAAATCTGAAAATTTCCACCACGCTATATTTACCTTTCTTCCTAAGAACTTTTTGCAAGAAGTTAGGGCTCAACTCGAGTTTCTAATTTTTGCATGCACAATTCAGTTGAGGCTGGATCTACTTCATGTTTCGTGTAGTTCTATTTGAACTAAAACTGGATCTGCATTGTTCTAGGCTATATTTTTGTTACACTCAATCTACATTAGCAATTCAGCATAAATTTTTGTTTGATCTGTATAGATTTTATGAGATGTCCACACAAATTGACATAAGTTCTCAAGCATAATTAGCCGCTTATATTTGTCATGGCTCAATTCAGAATTTGTTACTTATGCCCAAATCACTTGACCTTAGTGCCTCCCTTAGAAAATGACAGCAAAGCAATAAAACTGCCAAGCTGGAGTGGCAGCATGTCAAATTGTTTGGAGCAACACCATCATTCACAGTTTATCCACTACTAATATGTCGGTCCCTGTGGTGAATGAATAATCCGCTGTAGTAGGAATTTGATCAGCGGATTTTCTGACATGATCAAATGTTCTACCTGTCAAGTCATTAGAGGAAGATTTCAAGGCAAACAGAAATCCTCTTGGACTCGCAAAAGCAACAAGCCTTGAAGGGAGGAACTTAATATTTGTGGCCATATGAAGTCCTATTTGATTAGCATGAGGGTTGGGGGCTGATATTAATGATGACCCTGAGTTTGTTGCCAGCTTTGCACCATATGATGTACTATCATATGAATGAGGAAGCCATGAGACAAGGCATGCATTTGATCCACCTTATTATGACATGGATGTGGCAGTGGTAATGAGCGATGACAATGGTGTTAGACCTATTGCAGCCTGTGTCAACATAGATTTTATATGTGACCTAAGATGTCAACTCAATTGGTACTTGTTAGTCGAATTCTTCTTGACTCAGTAGCAACAATATAGACAATACAGTGATGACAATTCTCCGTTGTTGCTCAATGGTCATTATGGTATCATCACACAAAACTAGTTCCACATTTGCAAATGTCTTAGCCCTATGTTCCTACTAGACTCCTTGTGGCTTAGTATGTTTCCAGAAAGTGCCCTGTTTGAGAGAATGAGGTTACATTCTTGCCATCCCAGAACCATTCTTGAGTTGGTTAGTTGCATCTGTTAACATCCCTTGCTTGTTGATGTGGAATGAAATTGGTGATTTTTTTTTCATGCGTTTTTCTGACACAGGTGTTGAGGGCGCAAATAAATATCTATCCATTAAATTTAATGACCAAGATACTATGGCCATGACTAGCTTGATTCACCCACTAACGCAGTCTATCAAATATCCAATGCCATAGGAGGGTTTTACAAATGTAATATTTAAATATCAACCATGTTATGAATCCTGATCCACCTTCCTAGCCCGCTTCATTCATTTTAATGGTATTAGGGTCTCCATTAAGGTGTGATGCTTATCATGCAACTAGTCTGCAACACCTTCATTCATCATTCTTAAGAGTGTTTGCTTATACAGTCCTTTGACATTGTGTTTTATAGTTTTTTGACACCAACTTTGCCTGGTTTTTGGTCGCCTTAGAATTCCACCAAAGCAGCGATTGAGATAAATAGGGTGCCTCAGCTCAGATTTGCCCATTCCACGTGCCTCAGCCTGATTTCTCAAGCCCGTGGTGGTGCAAAATCCAGTCATCTCATCCTTTTAGAACACCTGGGTGGCACAGGACTGGAAGGGGTTTGGGGGAGTGTTAAGCCTTATTTGGATTCATAAACTTGTACGTAAAGTATGTGTAAGCTTGCCTAATACCCTAACACTCGGTTGAGTGGCTGTTATAGACTTACCCAGTTGTCTTTTTCCTTTTGCAAAGTCCTTTGATGTTTTCCTCACGCATTCCAATTCCACTGTTAGCTTCTGTTGTGTTTTTAGGCTCAAGTGTGCGCAATGACTTGTGTTGCCTGCTTTGTCATGGAGCAATGCAAACAATCTGTTTGACGCTTGTCCATCACCACTAGCGAGATCAGCAATGACTTGTTTCTCGTTGTTTTCTTGTGTTTCCTCAACTGTTTCATGCGGCAGCTTATATGGGACGGGACTTATCCTCCCATATTTGCCCCGTTGTCAGTGTTTTCTTTCATATTTTCATCATGTAAAACTTTGAAACCACGTTTTTGGTTGTGTAGTCAGGTGAAAAGGAAAATGGCCCAAAACAACACCGCCTGCTCATGTGTCACAAGTTGATTTGTGGCTGATTAACACTTCAGTGGTGTGAAACGCACTGCCTTAGCACCTTGGAACCCCTAGGTGCAACATCTTGAACTCTTCTGCATGAGGCTCTTACGATATAGTATCTGAGGAGTGATGACCTGTCTTTAGTGATCTTGTTTTCTGCTTCGATGAAAGTGTTTGGTGCCTTGGGATAACCTACATCT
The DNA here is from genome assembly GCA_024322285.1 of Musa beccarii. NCBI lineage: Eukaryota > Viridiplantae > Streptophyta > Magnoliopsida > Zingiberales > Musaceae > Musa > Musa beccarii. Next base: position 20,082,029 of record CM044401.1, on the reverse strand, counting down.
ATCGTCCGCGTGCAAGCCCTCCAGTGTCATTTGTTCAACTCCCTCACCTTTGTGACTCTTCATACAACTCTTTGATTTAAAAACCCACTCTAAAACGGCGGTCTCAGTCTTCGCCAAGCACTCCGCTTGCTTTGAGCACCGCTTATTCAAGGAGGCGCTAAAATATAAAAATTTATATCCCGACCTTTGTGCGCTATAATTATTTAAATTATTGTCCTTAAATGCCTCTAAGGTACCCCCTAACAATGCATTTCTAAATAAAAATTAAGTGGGCTTGTCCCGCTAAATAATATATTATTATTTTAATAAATAAAAAGCTTATGTTAACTGGCGGCGGCACCAATGCGTACTATTACAAAGATGTCGTACTTTTAATAATCTCCTTAACACTTAACAAAGATATCTCTGAGGACCAACGAAGAGAAGAAGAAGACGAAAAGCGCTTCACACGGGATCTACAAGCCTCTCTTTTAGTTAACACTTTATAGCCAATGCACATTCCAACAATGGATATCACAAGCTCGTAGCGAGCAGCACAACAAAGGTATAGATTTGGTCCAGAGGCTAATCGCGAGTTTAGGTACAAGTAAATTCCTTTATCGGCGATTTATGTACAAGCCTTCAATCAACCAACTCACTCAAATAGACATTTTGCCTTTGGCAAAATCTGGTTTACAAGCTTTTTTGAAGTGACAACCAACCAAAGGGACACGGACAAGCAGCATTACGCAAGCCGCTTACAATTTTGCCAAGCGGCGCCTCTTTGAAGCGCGTCGCCTGGAAGCCGATCGAGGCGCTCGGGCCTCGCCTCGCCCGAGCGCTTAGGCGAGCGCCCGAGCGCCTTTTTAAACCACTGAATTATACTTAATAAAAGTTGGTTTCTTTATGTTGTTTTGAATCCTAGTTATCTTGCCTTTTTTTGTGCCTGACTATCATGGACTTAGTTGGTTTTGCTTAAGTTGTGCGAGACCCTTGCGTGTTCGTCTGCAAAGGGTCAGCCTCCTTGAAATCTCTTATGGTCCCATAAAGAACTTGTAAAAAAAAAGACGAATTAGAGGAAATGTTTAACTTGGGATCTCACAAGCAGATATTTTAGTAAACAATCGATAGATAATGCAAATTATAAACATAGATTTCGCAAGCTCTGAACGGTTATATGACAAAAGGGTTTAAGGTGGTCCGCCACAGCCAAAAGTCTCCATAAGTGCCCACATGATACTACTACAAAACAAGACAATGAACCATCCTTATACACTACCCCAAAGGCCCATCTAGTCATGTGTCACTTGGGTAGCTCTAGGGTGTTGTGTTGGTTGACACTCTGCACCCTACGGAGGTAGAAAACCCTCCAAAATGGTTGCCTGGATGGCTTGATTTTGGGTAGTTTTGCCTCTGCTCAACGATTGCATAAGCTTATGTTTACAGGACTAAAATGACCACAAAAGTAAACTAAAATGAGGCTGCTAAGTCTACTATAAGCCCTTTACATGCTATGCAAAGTATGAACAAAATTGAAAGACACGAACATACACAAACATAACATCGAACACCCTGTGTATAGATTTGCTCGTGACATGATGACGCTGAATTACTCGCATGTTCGCCTTTCTAACATTTTCTTCGTGATGCATGTCTTTTGTGGGCTGCACAAGGTCTAGGCTCATCCTTTGCGGATGAGTATCGCTTGGGTGCTGCACGTCTTAGGCAATCCTAGCTAAGGATGTGACAACTTGTCTTTGAAACTAATCAACCTTTTCTTGTTTTATAAGTCCTTCGGGACTTGTGCGAGGTTGCATTTAGGTTGACTCATTACGGATGTCCAAGCAAGGGTGCCTCATAACTTATGCAATTATAGCTAAGCCCATGATAAATCAACACTAAGTGTTGGCTAGGTATGGTGCCAGTATCGCACCGAGCTGCCTAAGGATTGGTATCAACATTGGTCCACCATGAGTAAACATTCTAAGTGCTATGCTGAACTGAGTTAGTGATTTTCAGTTTATTGATCTAGGTTGGACTCAGGTTTGATATGGTCAACTTTCAGGTTTGGCTAATGGGTTTTGAGTTATCGGATTGGTTATAATCAAGTCATGGGTTTGAGTTTAGGACTAAAGGTTGCAGTCAACCAACATGAGTTAAGTTTTAGCCTTGTTGTCTTATAACCTGTTTAACTTTGGAAGTTTTTATACTGCCAGATGGAGTATTTACCTTATTAATGTATATTAAGGCACTATACATACAATTAGTTATTTTGTCAAGCATCTATCTTATCTAGCCGTTTTATTTGATAACTTGGAAGGGACACTATTTTGGTTTGTCTTTTAGATACTTGACATTGTCAACTAGTTTCATGTTTGTTTAATTGCGATGTGTGTTTAGTCACTATTCTAGTGCAATTGCATTGTCTACCTGTCCTTAGGTGTCGAGCCCTGCTGTTGGGAGAACGGTAGACATACAGGGAAGAGATCTGAACAGGTACATTTGGCATTTGAATGTCAAGCATGCATGGTTTTCTAGTTTTGCCATATTTATGTATTCTTTACATTTGTGCAGGGGCGAGAACAGCAGAGGACCTTCCACCAATGCCCTTCCGTTGCCTGCATCCCAGGATAAGAATGAAAATACAGGAGCTCTTGTGAAATCAAGTAATGAGAAGATAAAGACAACACCTGCTGGAGAGTATCTTACCGCTGCACTTGCAGATTTTGATCCAGATCAGTTTGAGAGCTTTGCTGCAATATCTGATGGTGCTAATAAGCTTTTGATGCTGGTATGCAATCTTGATAATTCCAAATAAAGCTATGACAATAGTCAAGATATACCATTTTAAGGTGATATTAATTTACATTTTCTCTACCTACATGGTGGTTTGCTTAAGCATAATATGATTATTCTGTTGACTTGTGTGAAATTGTATACGATAAATCACATCTGGCACATCAAGTACTGTTTTAAATAGATGGACAGACAAAATACATGATATCCTCTTTGTATTTTTGAATATTTTCTACCAGGACTCTATGAGATATTTGTTGTTTTATTTAACCAATATGACATCTTCTATGCTTATGGAAAATCATAGTAGGAGGTGTGCTTTTATAGGGGATAAAAGTGAAATGTTTAATACAACTTTGGCAATCCCTGTTAGCTCTAACTATATATGCTTATTAGTTGATATTATCCTGGCTCTTGCTATTGCAGTGAGTTAATTTTCTATAATGATTTAGACCAGTCGATAATGCTGCAATTGGCACCTTCCAGAGCCATGTTTGTGAGGGTATGACTTCATACTGGACGAGTCAGTGTCTTGTAGTCCGAAGATCTTAGGTAACCGCAGCAGGTTCATGAGCCTTCATACTTTTTATCATGGTAGCAAGTAGTTATAGTCATGGAATATATGTTGGAAGTAGAGTTTTGCAAAAACCTTTTTGGATGTTTATTTTCTTTCTTTGTTGTTTGTAGCAAGGTTTAGACTCTTGATCGTATCAGTTGGTGCGGATTGGTAATTAGCTCAACTGGGTATCTATATCGAAAAATATAGCATGATAGATGTATAATAGCTTTTAATTTTATTTTAATTTTTTATTCAATGATACAAGGTGCTATAGATTGGTATACCATTCAAAATACGGATACCATAATGGTCTGGTAAGTTATAGAAATCTATATTGGACAGAGATAAATCCAAGTCCCTATTATGTGTGGTGTCTAGTGTTCAGTTTGTCATGCTCTTTAAACATATAAATTAATTGGTTTTTCACAGGCATTTATTTCACGGGAACTACATGCTGATAGAATTTCTATATTGCAGGTTTTGGCAGCAGTTATCAAGGCAGGCGCTGCACGGGAACATGAAATACTTGCTGAAATCAGAGATGCTGTTTTCTCATTCATCCGCAAAATGGAACCAAAGAGGGTTTTGGATACCATGCTAGTTTCGCGCGTCAGAATTTTATATATAAGATCTTTGCTTGCTAGATCACCAGAGCTGCAAACTATCAAGGTTACCTATCACCCTGTTCCACCTTAATTGTCAAAAGTTTCTGACTGAATAAGTCATCTTTCTCAGTAGTTCAAATGCTTTGACCATGTGTCACTTCTTTTAGCAGGTTTCACCAGTGGAACGATTCCTAGAGAAGGCCAATAGTGGCCGAAGTAGAAGCTCCAGCCGTGGTAGTAGTCCTGGTAGATCTCTAGTTCATTATGATTCAAGTGCAAGGACTGTTTTAGCCGATGAACAAATCCATGGGTTTAAGGTTAATATAAAACAAGAAAAGAAGTCTAAGTTCTCATCCATTGTCTTAAAGCTTCGAGGGATTGATCAGGTATGGATAATAACATGGTGAGGAAACTGTGCTGTTTTTAGTATTTTGCTGATAGCTTATATTGCTTGATCTGCCAAGTATTCTTATGTGTACTTATAGGAGACATGGAGGCAGCATGTTACTGGAGGAAAGCTCCGAGAAATAACTGAGGAAGCCAAATTTTTTGCAATTGGAAATAAAGCTCTTGCTGCACTGTTTGTTCATACACCAGCGGGTGAGCTTCAGCGCCAAATCCGGTCATGGCTTGCAGAGAATTATGATTTCCTGTCTGTTGCTGGTGTTGATGCTGTTGGCGGAACTACAGCTGGTCAATTAGAACTTCTTTCAACTGCTATTATGGATGGATGGATGGCTGGTCTTGGTACTGCACAGCCGCCTAGTACTGATGCTTTAGGTCAACTTTTATCTGAGTACACCAAGCGGGTTTATTCATCACAGTTGCAACACCTGAAGGTGCTTATTCTAACTGTAATTATCGCTACATATATTTGAAGTTGGTGTGGCCAATCCTGTTTATGCGTAGTTCGATGTGTCTCAATACTGGAGGTTTTTGTTATAACATTTGTTGAGATATTTGAACATTGCTTGGTGTTGGTTTTATGCTGGTGTATTCTATCATTCTTTTTTGCCATTCTATGTTTAAGGAACTTCTAGTGGTTGCTGCTTACTGTTACTTTAACTTTAAAAGGTCAGTCCGAAACTACATGGGACAGACTGGTGGTGAAGAACATAGTTTTGCGTAGGAATGATAGACCTTATGTAAGCCACCTAAGGATTTAGGTTAACATTGCTTGGAAAGTTCAAAATGATCAATTGATGAAACTTTGATCTGAGACGATCACCTAAATGTCAAAAAACTGTGTCTAAGAGAATGCATTATTTTATTAACTTAGATGAAGATGCCAGATTACTGTAATTTAAATGGAAATACAGGTAGCTGTGGTAAACTGTTTCCATCCATTGTCAGATTTACTATTATAATATCTGTTCTGAGGCCAGGGGAACCTCTTTGCCAATAATTTTATTTATCTTAGATGCGTTGAATAGTTGATTTCCTTTGAGTTGGTCTACCTGAATAACTGGTTGCAGGTTGTCTTTTCTCAATGGTGTGCTTAGTGATCATCCTTATTCATTCTTTCGCTCTTTTTTCTTTTGTTTTGCCTAGGTTCCCATCCTTAGTTAATATGATAATTAGTAGTAGGTGTTCTATAACTTGTTAAGCATATAAATCAGTCAACATTCATTTTCTTGTATGTAACTTTAATCTTTGGCTATCTTGTCTTCTAATGATTATAATTGCAGGGCAAACATACATAAAAGATTGTGTCTTGACAAGTCACTTGAAGTAGGGAAGTGGAGAATTTTCAATGATACATAATCATTGAAGAAAGAGATATCATGAGACTTATTTGCTCGGATGATTTACACCAATGACAATTCATACAGAGCCATAATCTTTAAGTTGGTAATTACTAAAAGGCTGTACATAGCAGGAAAATAAAAAAAACAGATGGGTCATCATCTGGAAACTTTCATGAGTCTTTCTTCAACATTCATGTTCTTGATTTTTTGAAGATAATACTTTACACATTTGACCGGTTACCATAAGTGATAATATTTTAATTTGATTCCCAATCCAAGTTAAGATGCTTTAATATTTTGGACTTAGATGCCAAAAAATAATTTGATAAAGCATAGATTACCTCAGCAGAATCATTGTTATTGATTGGGAAGTTTGTATTAAGAGAATTTGGTTTATTGTTCATCGTTTCATGTCTTCATTATATGAGGAGCCAGCCTCTTTATTCTCCTTTCTAATTGGTACTTTTTTCTTGTGCTTATTTCTTTGACATTAGTCTTTGGTGTATTATCTACTTGTGCTGAATTTATGCTGTTTTATACATGAATATTACATATGTGAATGGCAGGTATACATATTTTTGTATGCATGCCTTTATACTTGAATTTGTCCGTGGTCACCACCCATTATCCTTTGATAGCATATTCAAATATTACCAGACACGTAGAATGTTGGCATGCTTAGTAAATTTACTGCCATCAAGTAAGGATTTGCATATTTACGTTCAATTGCCTAATTGAAAGTTTTCTACGTTTGTTCATAGGACATAGCAGGTACTTTGGCAACAGAGGAAGCTGAGGACCTAGCCCATGTCAGTAAGTTGCGCTCGGCTTTGGAATCTGTTGATCATAAGAGAAAGAAGGTATTGGATGCACAAACCACCTCATGTGTAGGAAGTACTTGTAAAATCTTGGTTTAATTATGAGCTTATCCGTTATCACAATGGTTTAATTATGAGCTTATCCATTATCACAATGGTTTAATTATGAGCTTATCCATTATCACAATGATGCATTAGTTGATATTGGCTGATGTTATACTGTAACCATACTTGTATATTGTTCATTCAATCAAAAAGATCTATTTCTATATTATTACTTAACCTGATCATGGCATCAAGGAACAACCATACCCCATGCAACTATTTGCTACTGGAATTATGATCTCCTAGATCATGTAGAAACAACCTTATCATGGCACCAAGCCCTACCCTTTCAATAGTTCAGCTAGTATTAAAGAAATTTTCATGTACTAGGTTGTGGTTCTTATTTAATTCTTTTAGATATTGGAGTGCTCAATTTTTTGCCAACATAATAGTGTTTTTCATAAGATTCTCTTGGCCTTATTTCCATACTCTCCATAAGAATAGTGATATCAATTTATCAATGCCATATTGTATCACATGGTGTTATTTATGTTCATATTAGCTAACCTGGTGCATATAAATCATATCTACCAAAAAATTTCTGTTGCTCGTAATGTGTTGAACATGTGAAAGATGCTATCTGACATAGAGGTGTGCTGACCAACACCTCAAAATTATATCATGCCATATCAACATGATATGCCAATGATTGTTATCTAATTGAATGTGCTTGAATTTGTACAATTTGAAGGATCTTGGTTACGGCATCTCAGCAAATTCTGTTTTGCTTCTGATGTTACTGACCTCGTTTTTATTTACCCTATTAGCATGCCATTTTTTATGATGTTGTAGTGACGCATATCTGTCATGTCTGTTATAAAATCAAATTTTGGAAACCAGGTTTGGCCATTCGAAAATGGAGATCAGTTTGATTTACCAAATAGGATTTTGGTGAAAGATTCTGAAAAGATCTAAATGAAGCCCTGAATTTCTTTTCTTTTTTACTTTGTTTTATGAAAGCCCTGGACTAGTCTGTCTTGAATTTTTGGCTGTTTCAGATTTCTTTGGTCAATTCTGATTTGGGACTTACCAAACCATGTGTACTAAGAGAACAACCATCCTATGTCAGGCACACTTTTCCTTTTTATTTTAAGTGGTAATGTTGTTTCTTTCTTTTAAAGGCCCCATTGCACTTTTTGGGTCTCTCGCAAGAGCGTCTCCATAGATCTCCATTGCCAAGCTGCCCAGTCATCCGCTTCATCTTGGGTACTCGTCCATTTTGTCCTCTTCCTCCTTTTTCTTCCTCTTCGTTTTCTGTCTTCCCTCCTCCAGCAGCAGAATGGTACACCACATTTTATGCCATATTAAAACTATAGAACAGAGAAGTTCTACTGTTCTAATTTCTCTCCTTCTGTTTTGTGCTTCTTTCTCCTAATCAATATTATTGTGGTTATAGTCTGTGTCAGAGATGGAGGTGTAAGAGATATCTAACGCAGATGACATAGGGTAGTTCAGCTTGAATTTATGTGTTCTTTCTTTTGTGGATATTCCAACACATTATGCTGCAAAAGGAATTTCTTGAAGCTGCCTGGTGTAGTTAGATAATTGGCTATTGAGGACAGAATTAATTACAGAGATTTTTCATTTATCTATATCCATTTTTCTTTCTTGCTGAATCTTCTTGGTCTAGCTATCAGTTATTGCTTCTGCAATTGCAAAAATCAAGTTATCATTGAAAGGATGGGATTTTGGTGGTTTTTGCATCTCAGAACTTGGTTAATGTGGACGAGATTGCCCATGAAAAGAAAGTCAAAACTCATATTTCCCATAATTAATATGCTACCGTTACATGACAACACACATGAAGCAATTTCTTGTTTTAGGTGGCAGACACATTAGTTTAATCTTCAAACCAAGGCATTCTCCAGGTGCATGTCATCAATTTTGATAATCAAAATTTCCTGATTTTTGGCAGCATTACCATTGGAGTATGCTATATATGGCATCAAACTTCTTTTTGATAACTAAACATGTGATCTCATTTTTTAACAAATACCACATGGAAATAAGAAAGATTTTGCTCAAAATCGAACTATTAGTTCTGCTGCTTCTCTTTAACAGATATTGCAACAAATGCGAAGTGATACTGCATTACTGACAAAAGAAGAAGGAGGTTCGCCCATCCGGAATCCTTCTACAGCTGCTGAAGATGCAAGACTCGCATCTCTAATATCTTTGGATGCCATCTTAAAACAAGTCAAGGTGTCTTTGCTATTATCTTTCTCTCATGTTTGTTCTAGTTACTTCCTTTATGAACAGTCTAGGTTTGTCATGCAGAAATATAATGTGGTTATTTGACTTGCAGGAAATTCTGAGACAAACCTCCGTAAGTTCTGTTACCAAATCAAGGAAGAAATCAATGCTAGCGTCTCTGGATGAACTCTTAGAGCAGATGCCGTCACTCCTTGATATTGATCATCCATGTGCCAAGAAGCAAATTACAGAGGCTCGTAAGGTTGTAGAGGTAAGTTCAGCATAAACTTTCAGATATATTTACGCACATTTCATTTTCACAATCTTATTTTGTGTTTAGATTTCCTATTAATGTGCATCAAATACACAAGTTAGTCCTTGATCTTCCTAGAGCACACATAATTCCTTAAGACTGTCTTATTGGTTGTCCATTGCGTCAGGGTGAAGGAGGAAATAGCTTATTTTGCTGATTAAGTTTGAATTTTTTGTTATTATCTTTATATGTGATTAAGGAGTCTCTGAAAATTAGGTGCAAAGGAGGTTCACTCGGTCAGTAAATTGTCGACACTTGTTGTGCTGATAATATCAGATTCCTGCAAAGTTGGTTTTGGCATGATTGCGAAATAAATGTGTACCATAATGTGAAGTTCCAATAGCTCAAATGACAAAGATGAAAAATTCAGTGACTGATGTTGCTAATAATAGCATGATTCTTGCAGGTGATACCAGAAGGAGACAGCTATGATGATGAAGCGCGAGCGCTACAGCCATATGCAGATTCAACCTCCACCACAGAGATTGTATCACAATGGAATGTATTGCAGTTCAATACAGGTTCTACAGCCTCTTTCATCGTAAAATGTGGTGCAAACTCTAGCTCGGAGTTGGTCATTAAAGCAGATGCGCGTGTAGAGGAGCCCAAGGGAGGTGAGATCATCAGAGTTGTTCCAAGGCCTTCAGTTCTATCTGATATGAGCTTTGAGGATATCAAGAAAGTGTTCGATCAGTTGCCCGAAGCTATTAGCCTGCTAGCGCTTGCGCGGACAGCAGATGGCACGAGAGCCAGATATTCTAGATTGTACAGGACTTTGGCCAGTAAAGTGCCGTCCCTGAAAGATTTAGTTGCTGAGCTGGATAAGGGAGGAATATTGAAAGATGTGAGAACATGAATGCAGCAGTAATGGTTTATTTTGCACTGGTGCCTTCGCATAAAACTTAATCCAGTCAAAGTACCCCGTTTGTGGAGGCGCCTGATATTTGCTAATGTTTACTTTTGCTAATCGGAAAGAGAGAAAGCAGCAGCTGATGAAGCAGCTTCTCGGAGAGACTACATTAGCAATTCCTGATCAAGCAAAGGGGACATTGTGGTGTCTCACATGAGATCATGTTGTACATCTTCATTTTTCCTATTCATTGTTGCCTGGAAGACATGAAAGGAGCGTGGAGAATGTGAAAACATCTCTGTATTCATCGGTATGTACATGTATTTAGCTTCTTCTTTCTTCGTGTTCTGTGTTGTGTTACGTAGGAACAACGCATTTTCTGCCCTTTACCATCCTCTATGCTTTTTTGTTTCTCACTTGGACACACGCATGAAGACTAAACCAAGTGTTTGCCTGTGTTCTATGGCTTGGAGCCTATATATATATATATATATGATGTTGGTGTGGAATGTTTCTATAAGATGGATAGCTTGTGATAGATTCATGTTAGAAGGATCTTTTGAGAAAATAAAAGTAGGAGAACTCTTTTCCATAAGTCACCAATTCTTTGCTGGAGCTCGAGGCATAAGCATCAAAATGTTTGATGTGCTCTAGCCATCTCTTATATGCATTGTGACCGTGCCTGCCTAGGATGAAAGCATTCTACAGAGAAACTTTTATTAGGCACACCTGCGGTGTAGATTTTATAAACTAAGAGAATTTATGCTCCATCAATACGATCGGATCCTCTTTGAACCCAAGAGAATTTATGCTTGGATTAGATTGTTCAACATTCAGAAAGGGGCTTACATCAATCTCATCACATCAAACCGATAATGAAAATGGATCATAACAAATATTCTAGCACGAAGAAGTAGAATGCAAACATCATAAACCCAAGATTCATCAGAAGCAGTGAGCATCAGCACCAAGCTTTATCAAGGAATAATTATGATTGGCACGGTGACCATAGTAACTCCTAAATGGAGAACACGTTTCCGATTCCAGATTTGGTGAACAGAGAATTGTGAGTTGCCTCCTATTTCTGCTTTCCTTCCCTCCTCCTCACAGAAGGAAGCACTTAATTAATTTCCCTTGGCAGCACTAACCTGGGTTGAAGGAAATATGTCTCATTAAGCAGCATCAGAATAATGGACAAATTACTGCACCATATGATTGATGATAGTAACCCAGTCTCAAAAGCTCTAAAGTTGACATGCAATGATTCCGCCAAACCCCAAGCATATCAATTCAAGATTGTTAATCCCAGAAAAGACAACATATATGCTGCAAATGCCACAACTCCCAATGGAATGGACGGTAAGCAATGTCAGCCATGCCTCTGGCGCAAGCTTCCAGGCCACAGAAATGCAGCAGGCCATAACTCCAACCACGGAGAGAGAGAGAGAGAGAGGATGTTATTTCACTTCAAAGCCTTTACTTGCATTCAGATGGCCAAAGTACAACTTTTCCTGCCTCAGAGAGGAAATGAGGTTTTGGTTTTGTCTTGCTATTTGCACCCTCATCGATACCATTGCTGTTGTTTTAGATGGCTCTCACACGGTTTCAGGGCGCGTTCAAACCACAAAGTACACCTCAACCTGCTTCGCGCTCTGCTGAAGAAGGCATGAGACATATGTCCTGTGGACACAGACTGCTGCGGACCAGAGAAAGAGAGGTACTGATGGAGATCATGGAGAGAGAGAGAGGGAGAACAAGTGATAGCTCGCGTGGGTACCTGCCTGCTGTACTTCACCGTCTCCTCTCTGAAGAAGAAACCCCAGCCATTCATCGTGTTCTCCTCGTGAGCACTGCTTCCCATTCGCCTCCAGATCCAAAAGGAGATCGCTACATGAATAACCAACCCCACACGGTGTTGGAGATCGATTCCAACCGTGCAAGCGTGAGACCAACCGACGATCTGAGCTGTGTCTATCCATGAACATGAGATTTAAAGTGGGAGGGAAATGAGGAGATCTGATGAAGTGAAATTGATAGAACAAGAACAAGAGTTCGATTTCCTTTGTGACACTGTGATGCAACCATGGCAATCCGCACAACGCTCCTATTTCAATTCCCAGCGCGATTGCAGAGAAACGCAGATCACCAGACAATACTAGAGAAGAGAGAGAGGGAGAGAGAGGGAGTCTAAGCAAAGAGCGAGGATTGAGATCGAATTAGAAAGGTGGTGGAGGCGGAGGGTTGGCAGAGGGCGGCCAAATGAGGTCTGACGAGAGGTGGCCACCGTAGATGGACATGCCGCAGGACGCTGCTGCTGTCCCGTCGTGGCACCGCTGTTGCTGATGCTGTTGATGGACGTGCGGCTCGTGCTCCTCTGCCTCACCAACCTGGCCGCCGCCGCAGACCGAGACGGATATCGACACGTTGTCCTCGACTGGCAGCCGATGGAAGGTCGGGTTCGAGAACGCCGCCGCCACGACCACCACAGTCCCCGCCGCAATCAGCGGTCCCGCCACCGTCCCGCCCACGACCTGCCCCTGCGGCCCGGCAAGGGAGATGGATATCTCGCCACCGATCCTGGGGGAGACCGCCGCCATGGCCGGCGGGAGGAACGTGGCGGAGATGGACAGGATCTCGAACCGCCCGCGGAAACCGATGGTCGCGGCCGGGGTGGCGGCGGCGCCCGCCGCAGTGCGGCTGGCGGAGGGCGACGTTCGCGACGGGGCCGGTGCCGGCGAGGACGCATATCCCGAGGTTGCGGCGCCGTGCGAAGCGGGCGAGCGACTGAGCCACGTCGTGCCCCGCAGGGATCTCAAGCACGTGCGGCCGCATGACCGCCCGGCGCCTCCGCCTCGCGCGCGATCAACACGGGTGGCTTCGGCCTGTTCTTGGACCCCAGCGGGCGTCCCCTCGGCCGCTTCGCCACCTCGATCGTGGCGCCATCTCCACCTCCTCCGTCACCGCCGCTGTTGACCACCTCCAGACCTCTCTCCGCTTTCTGTTCGACGACGTCGGCTTTGGCCTTCTTGACCTCTGCGCTACTCCTGGAGCTGTCCACTTCGTCCGACGGGCATTCTCTCTTATGCAGCAGCAGCAGCTGTTGGTGTTGTCGAAAGCAATTGTGCTGAAAGCGCGGGGTGACATCCTTCCTCTCGTCGTCCTGCTTGCCCTTCATGTTGGACTCCAAGAAGCTATCCAAGATCCCACAGACAGAGTTATACACCAGTAACAAGGCCGGAGATAGGAAGAGGCAAAGGAGGATGGGATGTTGGCTTCCGTCCGCAGTGGTGGGGAAGATCCGGAAGCAAGCAAGGGGACATGTATGGGAGGATGAATGGGGTTGCGTTCACCTGTTTCCGTCTTTATCCTGGCTGGCCAAGTGGTGTGAAGTTGATGGCTGCACCCACTGGATACGGCAACCAGAATCCAACACCAAATCTTGTGTGATTCAATCGTATAAGCTAATCTTTTCGTCTTATTGCCACTCCATCCGCCCACCTCCTTTGAAAGTCCGAAGAAAACTGCGGCTTCTCTCTCTCTCTCTCTCTCTCTCTCTCTCTCTCTTCCAGCTTTGACAGGCCACCATGGAGGGAGGAACAGCAAGGCCACGAAGGGACGCACGACTGTCGCAACACCTCGAGAAGAATGAGTTCCGAGTCCTGGAAGGAGACTAATGCTTCATGCTCGATCCTGATTCAAGTCAGAAACGATGGAAATGGAAGTCTGACCCGACCTCGTGCATGGCCATCGGATGGTGAGGCGGAGTTCGACATCGACAAGAACGCCACGACGAAGACAGCGAAGGGATGAGACCAAGAGGCGATGGTACGGCCATAGATGTCGGCCATCGGTCAAAACACAATGACAAGAAGAGCCTCATTTGTGTGTGTGTGGAGGAGGTTTTGGTGGTTTATTGTTCTTTGCCAACTAGTTCACACTACTTTGCATGTCCACGTCGCCTTTCTTTAATGTTGGGGTTTCTTATCTCCTATTGTCGTGAGTTTATTTGAGTTAAGCCGATCCGACGAAGGATCTTCCAAAAATTCAGTACGAACCGTAGAGATTTATGCATGAGATGAAAGAAAAAAAAAAAGTACGGGGAGAATAGTCTCGTACTATTAAGAACAAGGTAGATTGCTTCCGATTAATCATCGAGGACATGCAAACAAAATGGAAGCTAGAAAGGGTTTACTCTTGACCTTAAAGAGGTTAAAATTTTGGATATATTAATTATGATTTGTTTGGTGTCAAGAGTCAAATTATGATGAGACTAATTGGAGATGAGTCATACTACAATCAATGCGTATGAAAAAGTCAATCACTCGAATTCAACGTACAAGATGATCTATCTAAAAAATTATTGATTATTGTTTCGGGTGTTTTTAAGATTTCTAAATTAACTTATCGAGTCAAAGCCATTAACTCAAGATAATTAATAGTCCTATGCTCATTAGACTTTTATTATGTCGATCGAAATCTTTTTCCACTTCCACATAAGATGTTATATCATAATTAGGCAAATCAATATAACGATAAATTTCTCAAAACCTAATGAGAGCTTATATCCATCCACTGAATTCTTATTTTTAAAAATAAAAAAATTTCAAATTGATACAATTTTAGGTGAAAAAGTCAAAATCACAAGTCCGGAGAAAAATAAAATTGATGTATATCAAATTGGGTGGTTAAGAAAAAAGTTCTTAGGGATCAAATCAGAAAGCTATTAAGTATCCTTTAATCTACCAGCTTGATATCTTATTCAGATTAAGGCCACAAAGTCATGCCAATTGTCTGCTCTAATTGTATATTATTTGGGGTATTAATACGAATATTGTTGTAATTAAAAACCACCCTCAATTAATGATTTGAGTTACTTGATGAATGACTTAAAATTGTTTTGATCTTTTTCAAGTATAATATATTTTTTAAAGGATAAATAGTAAATATGAGATGTGATCTCATAAGCTTTCTATCAAAACTTTATGGGATGATGTTTTAGACCCTTGACTTTAGGCAAATGAAAAAAAAAATCAGATGATCATTTTAATCTTTAATTTAAGGTAAATGAGATCAAACTAATATTTTAGATGTTAAAATTTGGGATATTGTTGAATTTTGTAAAAAAATTGTCTATTAATAATGATATGCATCTAAATAATTATAAATTTTATGACCATTTGGAAGCCAAGTTACTCTCAGCAGTTCCAAGTTATCTTATGCATCATTTATGGATGAGTCCAGTTAATTAAATTAATCACATTGGGTAGAAAACTATATTAATTGCAGATTTGCTTGGAGGATGGTAAACCCAAATAATTTGTAGAGAGATTAAAAATAGAAGAAAATACATCACCCTACTCACTCAAGTTGTTATTTCCTTCTTAAAAAAATCATATACATCATATCCTAATTTTTAACAAGTCTCCCATTTTTTTGACTTTTCAAATTAATTTTTTCATACAAAATTAATATAATATTCCAATATTTTCCGTGAAGAAAATACTTATTTCAAACAAACATCAAAAGTAGTGTTTCTTTGTAATAATTAGAAGATGAGCATTGACCATGGAAAAAAGTGGTCAAAATTGTAATAATTATTGGGGATAACCATAGAATTGGAGACAGTGTGTGTGTGTGTGCATGCATCCCAAGAAAGGGTGGAAGACCAAAGACCATGCCCTCATTGGTCAACCCTTTTAGTGTTCTTCTTCTTTCCATGAATACCCTCATCTTTTGTTATTTTCTTTCACTCTCACTCATACCTTTTTTTATAAAATTCATTTGTATTTATAAGAATATCAAATTTATATTCTTATAATCTACTATATCTCTGGGCATAAAAGAATATGCATGAATATGAAATTAATATTTTTTGTCATTTAATCATAGTCCTCACATGTCCCTCTACCGAGCCACAATGCTATAATTTGAAGGTCATTATAAATGTAGCTTTCTATACAAAAGATGCAAAGGCCATATAATAATATAAGATTAACTAATTAATCAAATAATATAGGCCTTCATAAAGTAACAAGCTTTAGATGTTTTGCAGTGGTTAACAATACCACTGTGAAGATGGGTGTCCTTGTAATTTCACCACAAGTTTAATTTTAATTCCTTAGTATGGATATGATAGACCCAAACTATTTCTCCTAAATCATATATTGTACAACAACATCATGCATATTTCTAATTACTACTTAATTATTCTTTAATAATCATAGACACAGCCACCTCAAAGGAGTCCAAGAAGAGAGGTAAAAAAGACAAAAAAAATAATCTTTAATAGCCCCTTTGTGTATTCCTCTTCCAAGTTGTTTGTTGTTCTGCCTGCCATTTTGCCTCCCATACCCTAAGGTCACTCATGCCCTCTCCTACACCAAGTGCCCTACAAAACCCCTCCTTTCCTGTGTTCAGTAAACAGTTGGCCCCTCCTCTTCCTTTGAATACTGATTTCACTGAACTCATATCCTCCATGAAAAGGAGCCACCTTTGGAGGACGAGATGGGAGGAAGAGGAACAAGGGCTCCATTCCCACTAGAAAAATCCCATCTTTTCTCTTTTTGAATCTGTCTCTATTCTGAACTCCATGAAAAAGAACCACCTTTGAAGAAGAAGAGAGGGAGAAGAGGGTCAAGGGCTCTATATCCATTATAAAGATCTCATCTTGTCTCTGTTTGAATCTGTGTCTGCATCCTGAACTCCTTGGAAAAGAATCACATTTGAAGGAGAACCAAGGGAGGAAGAGGAACAAGGGTTCTGTTTCCACTGGAAAGGTCCCATCTTTGAATCTGTGTCTATATTGTGAATTTCACAGAAAAAACACTACCTTTCAAGGAGAAGAGGGGAGGAAGAGGAACAAGAGCTCTATTTCCAGTAGAAATAGCCTGTATCTCTATTCTGAACTCATTTTTCACTTGTAAAAGAGCCACCTTTGAAGAGACGAGGGGAGGAAGAGAAGCAAAGGCTCTTTTTCAAAGATATCATCTTTCCTCTCTTTCAGTTGAAGTCTCTATTGCAACCAATGGATCCAAGTTATGACTCCGCTTCGTCTATCCTCCTCTGCGCTGAGGACAACAGTAGCATCCTGCGCTTTGGTGGTGATGAGGAGGGTGGGCATGGGTTTGACCGGGTTCCTGAAGTAAAAAGTTGGGATTTTTATGGGGATCTCCTCGTGGATTTTCCTCTTCTGTCGGATGAGTGCATAGGTTTGTTAGTTGAGAAAGAAACCGAGCATATGCCGAGGGACGACTATGCCGAGAGGCTGCGCTCTGGGGCATTATATTTGTCCATTAGGAGAGACGCCATTGATTGGATTTGGAAGGTGCCCGCTGTTTTTTCTCCTTTTTTTTCCCTTAATTTTCTTAAGTTATTTCCATTTTTCCCCAGGATTTTTTGTCGACTTTAGTGATTTTGCTGAATGGTGTTCTTGTTTTGGTTCTAACTTTCATGGTTTTGTGTTGATAGGGTTAGGGTTCCTGAGCCTCTCGATCAGCTAAGCCTTTCGATGATCCATTTCACCTCACCTTTTCTATTTCCTTTTTCTTCCATTTTACTAATGGATTTGTGGTTCTGTAATTTCCATTCATACCATTATTCTTTTCCTCTATAATGTGAGTAATTTTGTTAACCTTTTCTGCTTCATTTAATACTTAAAAGTATATGTTCCAATGAAATAGAATTTTTGCAGTCATTCATTAATGTAGATGGTTTGATTGTTACATTGCTGGTACAATATTCTTTTTTTTTAGCCATTAGCAATCCCTGGAATGTGGTTTGGTAAATCGGATCCTTGTTTATCTGTTCCTGATTTTATGTTTTTGTTCTCTTTTGCAAAAAAAAAAAAAAAAATCAATTGTTCCAATTGAGATCGGCTTTTGATTTCCAATCTACTTAGTCACTTGGTTATGTTGATGGATATTATGCTGCTTTATGTTGCAAACTTTTAGCGGATGTTGCCGCAGAATTTGGTCCACAGCTCCTTTGCGACTAATGACTATGTTACAATGATCAGGTTCATGCCCATTACAATTTTGGACCAGTGAGTGCATGCTTAGCTGTAAATTACTTGGATCAGTTCCTCTCTGCCTATGAGCTTCCTGTAAGAATTCTCACATTGTCTGGAATCTGATCTTTAAATATACATTCTGTGCATTCTGGATTGTAGTTCTAACTGCAAACTCAATCTTCTTTGTTGGATGATCATGATCTTATTTCTTGTTTCATGTTCTAATTATGTTTGTAGCAAGGCAAAGCTTGATGACACAACTGGTATCGGTGGCCTGCTTATCTTTGGTTGCCAAGATGGAGGAAACTGAAGTTCCTCTATCTCTGGATTTACAAGTGAGCAAGAATTCATAGTAGAATTTGATGGCCTGTTATTTGGATATGTATCTGTCACAACAATTCCATCAATTGCTTTCGATAGGTCGGTGATGCAAAATATGTATTCGGCCAGGACTATCCAGAGAATGGAGCTGCTGGTGCTTGCCACCCTCAAATGGAGAATGCAAGCAGTGACTCCATTCTCCTTCATAGATTTCTTCCTTCATAAGTTCAATGGTGGTAATGCCCCAAGCAACTTATTGGTGTCTCGCTTCGGTGGAAACCATTTTAATCACAACGCGAGGTAGATCCTCTTGCTGTTCAAATAAGTTAAAAATTCATTTTCTGGCTTCATGTTGCTCGAATTGAGTGGATTGAATCGTGTGAGTAAGAGTGAGACGATGTCATGCAGGGACTGGTTCTTTGGCATTCAGACCTTCTGAAATTGCTGCGGCTATCGCTTCTGTCTGTTTTGAAGGAAACACAAACTATCAAACTCGAGAAGGCTTTATCATGCTGTAGCCATGTCGTGAAGGTGAATATGACTCCAGATCACTCTCATTTGTAATCACAAAACATGTATTCCTTTTGGCATACATTTTCTTTTCATGCTTAAAGATCTTGTTTGGTTGTCGGTTTCAACAGGAAGGAGTCTTGAGGTGTCATGAGATGATCCAAGACTTGATGGCAGCGAGAAAAAAAGCCACTTGAAATTGTAAGTCCATCAGTTTCCTCTCACCAAAGCCCAGTTGGGGTGTTGGATGCTGCTTGCCTGAGCTACAAGATTGATGATACAGTTTCTGGTCTCATGCAACAAGTGATTATGATTCTCCAGCCAGTAAGAGGAGGAAAATAAGCAGATCATCAATTTCATAAAAGCAGTTTGGCACATTGACACAACTAGTTTGGTTTGGTTAGTAGAAATCTTTGTGATCAAAATTCAAGACTGATTCAGAAAAGGAGGATCAATTAAAACTGGGCAATCAGATGGTTGCTCATATCTTGCAAAATGAATTGGCATGAAGTAGGAGGAAATCCAAGGAGATGAGGACTGAATCACTGAGAAGTGCGTTGTGATCATGACCGAGGCAACTGGATGTGACATTATATTTCTATTATTGTTCTTATTTTTATTGGTCAAAAATGACCACAAAACAAAAGAAAAAGGAAGAATACAACATTGAAAAAAGAAAGATAAGAAAAGGAAGAAAGGGAAGAATCTTGTTTGAAGAAGGTATCAATTATTGACATTGTTTACAGATCACTTCTTCTTGGACATTTTGTGTCTGCCATCCTATTGTTTGACTGCTTTGTTAGCTCAGACTCTGGACTTTGCTTCCTTCCATGATATAAAGGAGGAGCCAAGTTGGTAGAGGCCTTGGGAAGGGAACATATAAAACATTCATGAGCTGGTGATTCTACTATTTCTTATTGAACTTTTGTGGTTCTCTTGAAGCTTCAATTTCTAGTCTTAAAACTAGTATGATTTAGTGTGCAAGATTAGCGATGTATCCTAAGATCTAAAACAATAAAAGTTGGTTTCTTTATGTTGTTTTGAATCCTAGTTATCTTGCCTTTTTGTGCCTCCTCGACTATCATGGACTTAGTTGGTTTTGCTTAAGTTGTGCGAGACCCTTGCGTGTTCGCTCAATGCAAAGGGTCACCTCCTGAAATCTCTTATGGTCCCATAAAGAACTTGTAAAAAAGACGAATTAGAGGAAATGTTTAACTTGGGATCTCACAAGCGTATATTTTAGTAAACAATCGATAGATAATGCAAATTATAAACATAGATTTCGCAAGCTCTGAACGGTTATATGACAAAAGGGTTTAAGGTGGTCCGCCACAGCCAAAAGTCTCCATAAGTGCCCACATGATACTACTACAAAACAAGACAATGAACCATCCTTATACACTACCCCAAAGGCCCATCTAGTCATGTGTCACTTGGGTAGCTCTAGGGTGTTGTGTTGGTTGACACTCTGCACCCTACGGAGGTAGAAAACCCTCCAAAATGGTTGCCTGGATGGCTTGATTTTGGGTAGTTTTGCCTCTGCTCAACGATTGCATAAGCTTATGTTTACAGGACTAAAATGACCACAAAAGTAAACTAAAATGAGGCTGCTAAGTCTACTATAAGCCCTTTACATGCTATGCAAAGTATGAACAAAATTGAAAGACACGAACATACACAAACATAACATCGAACACCCTGTGTATAGATTTGCTCGTGACATGATGACGCTGAATTACTCGCATGTTCGCTTTCTAACATTTTCTTCGTGATGCATGTCTTTTGTGGGCTGCACAAGGTCTAGGCTCATCCTTTGGATGAGTATCGCTTGGGTGCTGCACGCCTTAGGCAATCCTAGCTAAGGATGTGACAACTTGTCTTTGAAACTAATCAACCTTTTCTTGTTTTATAAGTCCTTCGGGACTTGTGCGAGGTTGCATTTAGGTTGACTCATTACGGATGTCCAAGCAAGGGTGCCTCATAACTTATGCAATTATAGCTAAGCCCATGATAAATCAACACTAAGTGTTGGCTAGGTATGGTGCCAGATCGCACCGAGCTGCCTAAGGATTGGTATCAACATTGGTCCACCATGAGTAAACATTCTAAGTGCTATGCTGAACTGAGTTAGTGATTTTCAGTTTATTGATCTAGGTTGGACTCAGGTTTGATATGGTCAACTTTCAGGTTTGGCTAATGGGTTTTGAGTTATCGGATTGGTTATAATCAAGTCATGGGTTTGAGTTTAGGACTAAAGGTTGCAGTCAACCAACATGAGTTAAGTTTTAGCCTTGTTGTCTTATAACCTGTTTAACTTTGGAAGTTTTTATACTGCCAGATGGAGTATTTACCTTATTAATGTATATTAAGGCACTATACATACAATTAGTTATTTTGTCAAGCATCTATCTTATCTAGCCGTTTTATTTGATAACTTGGAAGGGACACTATTTTGGTTTGTCTTTTAGATACTTGACATTGTCAACTAGTTTCATGTTTGTTTAATTGCGATGTGTGTTTAGTCACTATTCTAGTGCAATTGCATTGTCTACCTGTCCTTAGGTGTCGAGCCCTGCTGTTGGGAGAACGGTAGACAGACATACAGGAAGAGATCTGAACAGGTACATTTGGCATTTGAATGTCAAGCATGCATGGTTTTCTAGTTTTGCCATATTTATGTATTCTTTACATTTGTGCAGGGGCGAGAACAGCAGAGGACCTTCCACCAATGCCCTTCCGTTGCCTGCATCCCAGGATAAGAATGAAAATACAGGAGCTCTTGTGAAATCAAGTAATGAGAAGATAAAGACAACACCTGCTGGAGAGTATCTTACCGCTGCACTTGCAGATTTTGATCCAGATCAGTTTGAGAGCTTTGCTGCAATATCTGATGGTGCTAATAAGCTTTTGATGCTGGTATGCAATCTTGATAATTCCAAATAAAGCTATGACAATAGTCAAGATATACCATTTTAAAGTGATATTAATTTACATTTTCTCTACCTACATGGTGGTTTGCTTAAGCATAATATGATTATTCTGTTGACTTGTGTGAAATTGTATACGATAAATCACATCTGGCACATCAAGTACTGTTTTAAATAGATGGACAGACAAAATACATGATATCCTCTTTGTATTTTTGAATATTTTCTACCAGGACTCTATGAGATATTTGTTGTTTTATTTAACCAATATGACATCTTCTATGCTTATGGAAAATCATAGTAGGAGGTGTGCTTTTTATAGGGGATAAAAGTGAAATGTTTAATACAACTTTGGCAATCCCTGTTAGCTCTAACTATATATGCTTATTAGTTGATATTATCCTGGCTCTTGCTATTGCAGTGAGTTAATTTTCTATAATGATTTAGACCAGTCGATAATGCTGCAATTGGCACCTTCCAGAGCCATGTTTGTGAGGGTATGACTTCATACTGGACGAGTCAGTGTCTTGTAGTCCGAAGATCTTAGGTAACCGCAGCAGGTTCATGAGCCTTCATACTTTTTATCATGGTAGCAAGTAGTTATAGTCATGGAATATATGTTGGAAGTAGAGTTTTGCAAAAACCTTTTTGGATGTTTATTTTCTTTCTTTGTTGTTTGTAGCAAGGTTTAGACTCTTGATCGTATCAGTTGGTGCGGATTGGTAATTAGCTCAACTGGGTATCTATATCGAAAAATATAGCATGATAGATGTATAATAGCTTTTAATTTTATTTTAATTTTTATTCAATGATACAAGGTGCTATAGATTGGTATACCATTCAAAATAATGGATACCATAATGGTCTGGTAAGTTATAGAAATCTATATTGGACAGAGATAAATCCAAGTCCCTATTATGTGTGGTGTCTAGTGTTCAGTTTGTCATGCTCTTTAAACATATAAATTAATTGGTTTTTCACAGGCATTTATTTCACGGAACTACATGCTGATAGAATTTCTATATTGCAGGTTTTGGCAGCAGTTATCAAGGCAGGCGCTGCACGGGAACATGAAATACTTGCTGAAATCAGAGATGCTGTTTTCTCATTCATCCGCAAAATGGAACCAAAGAGGGTTTTGGATACCATGCTAGTTTCAGCGCGTCAGAATTTTATATATATAAGATCTTTGCTTGCTAGATCACCAGAGCTGCAAACTATCAAGGTTACCTATCACCCTGTTCCACCTTAATTGTCAAAAGTTTCTGACTGAATAAGTCATCTTTCTCAGTAGTTCAAATGCTTTGACCATGTGTCACTTCTTTTAGCAGGTTTCACCAGTGGAACGATTCCTAGAGAAGGCCAATAGTGGCCAAGTAGTAAAGCTCCAGCCGTGGTAGTAGTCCTGGTAGATCTCTAGTTCATTATGATTCAAGTGCAAGGACTGTTTTAGCCGATGAACAAATCCATGGGTTTAAGGTTAATATAAAACAAGAAAAGAAGTCTAAGTTCTCATCCATTGTCTTAAAGCTTCGAGGGATTGATCAGGTATGGATAATAACATGGTGAGGAAACTGTGCTGTTTTTAGTATTTTGCTGATAGCTTATATTGCTTGATCTGCCAAGTATTCTTATGTGTACTTATAGGAGACATGGAGGCAGCATGTTACTGGAGGAAAGCTCCGAGAAATAACTGAGGAAGCCAAATTTTTTGCAATTGGAAATAAAGCTCTTGCTGCACTGTTTGTTCATACACCAGCGGGTGAGCTTCAGCGCCAAATCCGGTCATGGCTTGCAGAGAATTATGATTTCCTGTCTGTTGCTGGTGTTGATGCTGTTGGCGGAACTACAGCTGGTCAATTAGAACTTCTTTCAACTGCTATTATGGATGGATGGATGGCTGGTCTTGGTACTGCACAGCCGCCTAGTACTGATGCTTTAGGTCAACTTTTATCTGAGTACACCAAGCGGGTTTATTCATCACAGTTGCAACACCTGAAGGTGCTTATTCTAACTGTAATTATCGCTACATATATTTGAAGTTGGTGTGGCCAATCCTGTTTATGCGTAGTTCGATGTGTCTCAATACTGGAGGTTTTTGTTATAACATTTGTTGAGATATTTGAACATTGCTTGGTGTTGGTTTTATGCTGGTGTATTCTATCATTCTTTTTTGCCATTCTATGTTTAAGGAACTTCTAGTGGTTGCTGCTTACTGTTACTTTAACTTTAAAAGGTCAGTCCGAAACTACATGGGACAGACTGGTGGTGAAGAACATAGTTTTGCGTAGGAATGATAGACCTTATGTAAGCCACCTAAGGATTTAGGTTAACATTGCTTGGAAAGTTCAAAATGATCAATTGATGAAACTTTGATCTGAGACGATCACCTAAATGTCAAAAAACTGTGTCTAAGAGAATGCATTATTTTATTAACTTAGATGAAGATGCCAGATTACTGTAATTTAAATGGAAATACAGGTAGCTGTGGTAAACTGTTTCCATCCATTGTCAGATTTACTATTATAATATCTGTTCTGAGGCCAGGGGAACCTCTTTGCCAATAATTTTATTTATCTTAGATGCGTTGAATAGTTGATTTCCTTTGAGTTGGTCTACCTGAATAACTGGTTGCAGGTTGTCTTTTCTCAATGGTGTGCTTAGTGATCATCCTTATTCATTCTTTCTTCGCTCTTTTTTTTTTGTTTTGCCTAGGTTCCCATCCTTAGTTAATATGATAATTAGTAGTAGGTGTTCTATAACTTGTTAAGCATATAAATCAGTCAACATTCATTTTCTTGTATGTAACTTTAATCTTTGGCTATCTTGTCTTCTAATGATTATAATTGTAGGGCAAACATACATAAAAGATTGTGTCTTGACAAGTCACTTGAAGTAGGGAAGTGGAGAATTTTCAATGATACATAATCATTGAAGAAAGAGATATCATGAGACTTATTTGCTCGGATGATTTACACCAATGACAATTCATACAGAGCCATAATCTTTAAGTTGGTAATTACTAAAAGGCTGTACATAGCAGGAAAATAAAAAAAACAGATGGGTCATCATCTGGAAACTTTCATGAGTCTTTCTTCAACATTCATGTTCTTGATTTTTTGAAGATAATACTTAACACATTTGACCGGTTACCATAAGTGATAATATTTTAATTTGATTCCCAATCCAAGTTAAGATGCTTTAATATTTTGGACTTAGATGCCAAAAAATAATTTGATAAAGCATAGATTACCTCAGCAGAATCATTGTTATTGATTGGGAAGTTTGTATTAAGAGAATTTGGTTTATTGTTCATCGTTTCATGTCTTCATTATATGAGGAGCCAGCCTCTTTACTCTCCTTTCTAATTGGTACTTTTTTCTTGTGCTTATTTCTTTGACATTAGTCTTTGGTGTATTATCTACTTGTGCTGAATTTATGCTGTTTTATACATGAATATTACATATGTGAATGGCAGGTATACATATTTTTGTATGCATGCCTTTATACTTGAATTTGTCCGTGGTCACCACCCATTATCCTTTGATAGCATATTCAAATATTACCAGACACGTAGAATGTTGGCATGCTTAGTAAATTTACTGCCATCAAGTAAGGATTTGCATATTTACGCTCAATTGCCTAATTGAAAGTTTTCTACGCTTGTTCATAGGACATAGCAGGTACTTTGGCAACAGAGGAAGCTGAGGACCTAGCCCATGTCAGTAAGTTGCGCTCGGCTTTGGAATCTGTTGATCATAAGAGAAAGAAGGTATTGGATGCACAAACCACCTCATGTGTAGGAAGTACTTGTAAAATCTTGGTTTAATTATGAGCTTATCCGTTATCACAATGGTTTAATTATGAGCTTATCCATTATCACAATGGTTTAATTATGAGCTTATCCATTATCACAATGATGCATTAGTTGATATTGGCTGATGTTATACTGTAACCATACTTGTATATTGTTCATTCAATCAAAAAGATCTATTTCTATATTATTACTTAACCTGATCATGGCATCAAGGAACAACCATACCCCATGCAACTATTTGCTACTGGAATTATGATCTCCTAGATCATGTAGAAACAACCTTATCATGGCACCAAGCCCTACCCTTTCAATAGTTCAGCTAGTATTAAAGAAATTTTCATTTACTAGGTTGTGGTTCTTATTTAATTCTTTTAGATATTGGAGTGCTCAATTTTTTGCCAACATAATAGTGTTTTTCATAAGATTCTCTTGGCCTTATTCCATACTCTCCATAAGAATAGTGATATCAATTTATCAATGCCATATTGTATCACATGGTGTTATTTATGTTCATATTAGCTAACCTGGTGCATATAAATCATATCTACCAAAAAATTTCTGTTGCTCGTAATGTGTTGAACATGTGAAAGATGCTATCTGACATAGAGGTGTGCTGACCAACACCTCAAAATTATATCATGCCATATCAACATGATATGCCAATGATTGTTATCTAATTGAATGTGCTTGAATTTGTACAATTTGAAGGATCTTGGTTACGGCATCTCAGCAAATTCTGTTTTGCTTCTGATGTTACTGACCTCGTTTTTATTTACCCTATTAGCATGCCATTTTTTATGATGTTGTAGTGACGCATATCTGTCATGTCTGTTATAAAATCAAATTTTGGAAACCAGGTTTGGCCATTCGAAAATGGAGATCAGTTTGATTTACCAAATAGGATTTTGGTGAAAGATTCTGAAAAGATCTAAATGAAGCCCTGAATTTCTTTTCTTTTTTACTTTGTTTTATGAAAGCCCTGGACTAGTCTGTCTTGAATTTTTGGCTGTTTCAGATTTCTTTGGTCAATTCTGATTTGGGACTTACCAAACCATGTGTACTAAGAGAACAACCATCCTATGTCAGGCACACTTTTCCTTTTTATTTTAAGTGGTAATGTTGTTTCTTTCTTTTAAAGGCCCCATTGCACTTTTTGGGTCTCTCGCAAGAGCGTCTCCATAGATCTCCATTGCCAAGCTGCCCAGTCATCCGCTTCATCTTGGGTACTCGTCCATTTTGTCCTCTTCCTCCTTTTTCTTCCTCTTCGTTTTCTGTCTTCCCTCCAGCAGCAGAATGGTACCACATTTTATGCCATATTAAAACTATAGAACAGAGAAGTTCTACTGTTCTAATTTCTCTCCTTCTGTTTTGTGCTTCTTTCTCCTAATCAATATTATTGTGGTTATAGTCTGTGTCAGAGATGGAGGTGTAAGAGATATCTAACGCAGATGACATAGGGTAGTTCAGCTTGAATTTATGTGTTCTTTCTTTTGTGGATATTCCAACACATTATGCTGCAAAAGGAATTTCTTGAAGCTGCCTGGTGTAGTTAGATAATTGGCTATTGAGGACAGAATTAATTACAGAGATTTTTCATTTATCTATATCCATTTTTCTTTCTTGCTGAATCTTCTTGGTCTAGCTATCAGTTATTGCTTCTGCAATTGCAAAAATCAAGTTATCATTGAAAGGATGGGATTTTGGTGGTTTTTGCATCTCAGAACTTGGTTAATGTGGACGTAGATTGCCCATGAAAAGAAAGTCAAAACTCATATTCCCATAATTAATATGCTACCGTTACATGACAACACACATGAAGCAATTTCTTGTTTTAGGTGGCAGACACATTAGTTTAATCTTCAAACCAAGGCATTCTCCAGGTGCATGTCATCAATTTTGATAATCAAAATTTCCTGATTTTTGGCAGCATTACCATTGGAGTATGCTATATATGGCATCAAACTTCTTTTTGATAACTAAACATGTGATCTCATTTTTTAACAAATACCACATGGAAATAAGAAAGATTTTGCTCAAAATCGAACTATTAGTTCTGCTGCTTCTCTTTAACAGATATTGCAACAAATGCGAAGTGATACTGCATTACTGACAAAAGAAGAAGGAGGTTCGCCCATCCGGAATCCTTCTACAGCTGCTGAAGATGCAAGACTCGCATCTCTAATATCTTTGGATGCCATCTTAAAACAAGTCAAGGTGTCTTTGCTATTATCTTTCTCTCATGTTTGTTCTAGTTACTTCCTTTATGAACAGTCTAGGTTTGTCATGCAGAAATATAATGTGGTTATTTGACTTGCAGGAAATTCTGAGACAAACCTCCGTAAGTTCTGTTACCAAATCAAGGAAGAAATCAATGCTAGCGTCTCTGGATGAACTCTTAGAGCAGATGCCGTCACTCCTTGATATTGATCATCCATGTGCCAAGAAGCAAATTACAGAGGCTCGTAAGGTTGTAGAGGTAAGTTCAGCATAAACTTTCAGATATATTTACGCACATTTCATTTTCACAATCTTATTTTGTGTTTAGATTTCCTATTAATGTGCATCAAATACACAAGTTAGTCCTTGATCTTCCTAGAGCACACATAATTCCTTAAGACTGTCTTATTGGTTGTCCATTGCGTCAGGGTGAAGGAGGAAATAGCCTATTTTGCT
The DNA here is from genome assembly GCA_024322285.1 of Musa beccarii. NCBI lineage: Eukaryota > Viridiplantae > Streptophyta > Magnoliopsida > Zingiberales > Musaceae > Musa > Musa beccarii. The sequence continues at coordinate 20,053,807 of CM044401.1, read as the reverse complement.
GATTAAGTTTGAATTTTTTGTTATTATCTTTATATGTGATTAAGGAGTCTCTGAAAATTAGGTGCAAAGGAGGTTCACTCGGTCAGTAAATTGTCATGATTGCGAAATAAATGTGTACCATAATAATATCAGATTCCTGCAAAGTTGGTTTTGGCATGATTGCGAAATAAATGTGTACCATAATGTGAAGTTCCAATAGCTCAAATGACAAAGATGAAAAATTCAGTGACTGATGTTGCTAATAATAGCATGATTCTTGCAGGTGATACCAGAAGGAGACAGCTATGATGATGAAGCGCTTGAGCGCTACAGCCATATGCAGATTCAACCTCCACCACAGAGATTGTATCACAATGGAATGTATTGCAGTTCAATACAGGTTCTACAGCCTCTTTCATCGTAAAATGTGGTGCAAACTCTAGCTCGGAGTTGGTCATTAAAGCAGATGCGCGTGTAGAGGAGCCCAAGGGAGGTGAGATCATCAGAGTTGTTCCAAGGCCTTCAGTTCTATCTGATATGAGCTTTGAGGATATCAAGAAAGTGTTCGATCAGTTGCCCGAAGCTATTAGCCTGCTAGCGCTTGCTGACAGCGGATGGCACGAGAGCCAGATATTCTAGATTGTACAGGACTTTGGCCAGTAAAGTGCCGTCCCTGAAAGATTTAGTTGCTGAGCTGGATAAGGGAGGAATATTGAAAGATGTGAGAACATGAATGCAGCAGTAATGGTTTATTTTGCACTGGTGCCTTCACATAAAACTTAATCCAGTCAAAGTACCCCGTTTGTGGAGGCGCCTGATATTTGCTAATGTTTACTTTTGCTAATCGGAAAGAGAGAAAGCAGCAGTTGATGAAGCAGCTTCTCGGAGAGACTACATTAGCAATTCCTGATCAAGCAAAGGGGACATTGTGGTGTCTCACATGAGATCATGTTGTACATCTTCATTTTTCCTATTCATTGTTGCCTGGAAGACATGAAAGGAGCGTGGAGAATGTGAAAACATCTCTGTATTCATCGGTATGTACATGTATTTAGCTTCTTCTTTCTTCGTGTTCTGTGTTGTGTTACGTAGGAACAACGCATTTTCTGCCCTTTACCATCCTCTATGCTTTTTTGTTTCTCACTTGGACACACGCATGAAGACTAAACCAAGTGTTTGCCTGTGTTCTATGGCTTGGAGCCTATATATATATATATATATATATGATGTTGGTGTGGAATGTTTCTATAAGATGGATAGCTTGTGATAGATTCATGTTAGAAGGATCTTTTGAGAAAATAAAAGTAGGAGAACTCTTTTCCATAAGTCACCAATTCTTTGCTGGAGCTCGAGGCATAAGCATCAAAATGTTTGATGTGCTCTAGCCATCTCTTATATGCATTGTGACTGTGCCTGCCTAGGACGAAAGCATTCTACAGAGAAACTTTTATTAGGCACAACTGCGGTGTAGATTTTATAAAATAAGAGAATTTATGCTCGATCAATACGATCGGATCTTCTTTGAACCCAAGAGAATTTATGCTTGGATTAGATTGTTCAACAAGAACCTTTCTAAATCTCGGATCACAACATTCAGAAAAGGGCTTACATCAATCTTATCACATCAAACTGATAATGAAAATGGATCATAACAAATATTCTAGCACGAAGAAGTAGAATTCGAACATCATAAACCCAAGATTCATCAGAAGCAGTGAGCATCAGCACCAAGCTTTATCAAGGAATAATTATGATTGGTGACCATAGTAACTCCTAAATGGAGAACAGAGAAGATTGTGAACAGAGTTGCCTTGCCTCCTATTTCTGCTTTCCTTCCCTCCTCCTCACAGAAGGAAGCACTTAATTAATTTCCCTTGGCAGCACTAACCTGGGTTGAAGGAAATATGTCTCATTAAGCAGCATCAGAATAATGGACAAATTACTGCACCATATGATTGATGATAGTAACCCAGTCTCAAAAGCTCTAAAGTTGACATGCAATGATTCCGCCAAACCCCAAGCATATCAATTCAAGATTGTTAATCCCAGAAAAGACAACATATATGCTGCAAATGCCACAACTCCCAATGGAATGGACGGTAAGCAATGTCAGCCATGCCTCTGGCGCAAGCTTCCAGGCCACAGAAATGCAGCAGGCCATAACTCCAACCATGGAGAGAGAGAGAGAGAGAGAGGATGTTATTTCACTTCAAAGCCTTTACTTGCATTCAGATGGCCAAAGTACAGCTTTTCCTGCCTCAGAGAGGAAATGAGGTTTTGGTTTTGTCTTGCTATTTGCACCCTCATCGATACCATTGCTGTTGTTTTAGATGGCTCTCACACGGTTTCAGGGCGCGTTCAAACCACAAAGTACACCTCAACCTGCTTCGCGCTCTGCTGAAGACGCATGAGACATATGTCCTGTGGACACAGACTGCTGCGGACCAGAGAAAGAGAGGTACTGATGGAGATCATGGAGAGAGAGAGAGGGAGAACAAGTGATAGCTCGCGTGGGTACCTGCCTGCTGTACTTCACCGTCTCCTCTCTGAAGAAGAAACCCCAGCCATTCATCTTGTTCTCCTCGTGAGCACTGCTTCCCATTCGCCTCCAGATCCAAAAGGAGATCGCTACATGAATAACCAACCCCACACGGTGTTGGAGATCGATTCCAACCGTGCAAGCGTGAGACCAACCGATGATCTGAGCTGTGTCTATCCATGAACATGAGATTTAAAGTGGGAGGGAAATGAGGAGATCTGATGAAGTGAAATTGATAGAACAAGAACAAGAGTTCGATTTCCTTTGTGACACTGTGATGCAACCATGGCAATCCGCACAACGCTCCTATTTCAATTCCCAGCGCGATGACAGAGAAACGCAGATCACCAGACAATACTAGAGAAGAGAGAGAGCGAGAGAGAGGGAGCCTAAGCGAAGAGCGAGGATTGAGGTCGAATTAGAAAGGTGGTGGAGGCGGAGGGTTGGCCGAGGGCGGCCAAATGAGGTCTGACGAGAGGTGGCCACCGTAGATGGACATGCCGCAGGACGCTGCTGCTGTCCCGTCGTGGCACCGCTGTTGCTGATGCTGTTGATGGACGTGCGGCTCGTGCTCCTCTGCCTCACCAACCTGGCCGCCGCCGCAGACCGAGACGGATATCGACACGTTGTCCTCGACTGGCAGCCGATGGAAGGTCGGGTTCGAGAACGCCGCCGCCACGACCACCACAGTCCCCGCCGCAATCAGCGGTCCCGCCACCGTCCCGCCCACGACCTGCCCCTGCGGCCCGGCAAGGGAGATGGATATCTCGCCACCGATCCTGGGGGAGACCGCCGCCATGGCCGGCGGGAGGAACGTGGCGGAGATGGACAGGATCTCGAACCGCCCGCGGAAACCGATGGTCGCGGCCGGGGGTGGCGGCGGCGCCCCGCCGCAGTGCGGCTGGCGGAGGGCGACGTTCGCGACGGGGCCGGTGCCGGCGAGGACGCATATCCCGAGGTTGCGGCGCCGTGCGAAGCGGGCGAGCGACTGAGCCACGTCGTGCCCCGCAGGGATCTCAAGCACGTGCGGCCGCATGGCCGCCGGCGCCTCCGCCTCGCGCGCGATCAACACGGGTGGCTTCGGCCTGTTCTTGGACCCCAGCGGGCGTCCCCTCGGCCGCTTCGCCACCTCGATCGTGGCGCCATCTCCACCTCCTCCGTCACCGCCGCTGTTGACCACCTCCAGACCTCTCTCCGCTTTCTGTTCGACGACGTCGGCTTTGGCCTTCTTGACCTCTGCGCTACTCCTGGAGCTGTCCACTTCGTCCGACGGGCATTCTCTCTTATGCAGCAGCAGCAGCTGTTGGTGTTGTCGAAAGCAATTGTGCTGAAAGCGCGGGGTGACATCCTTCCTCTCGTCGTCCTGCTTGCCCTTCATGTTGGACTCCAAGAAGCTATCCAAGATCCCACAGACAGAGTTATACACCAGTAACAAGGCCGGAGATAGGAAGAGGCAAAGGAGGATGGGATGTTGGCTTCCGTCCGCAGTGGTGGGGAAGATCCGGAAGCAAGCAAGGGGACATGTATGGGAGGATGAATGGGGTTGCGTTCACCTGTTTCCGTCTTTATCCTGGCTGGCCAAGTGGTGTGAAGTTGATGGCTGCACCCACTGGATACGGCAACCAGAATCCAACACCAAATCTTGTGTGATTCAATCGTATAAGCTAATCTTTTCGTCTTATTGCCACTCCATCCGCCCACCTCCTTTGACAGTCCGAAGAAAACTGCGGCTTCTCTCTCTCTCTCTCTTCCAGCTTTGACAGGCCACCATGGAGGGAGGAACAGCAAGGCCACCAAGGGACGCACGACTGTCGCAACACCTCGAGAAGAATGAGTTCGAGTCCTGGAAGGAGACTAATGCTTCACGCTCGATCCTGATTCAAGTCAGAAACGATGGAAATGGAAGTCTGACCCGACCTCGTGCACGGCCATCGGATGGTGGGTCGGAGTTCGACATCGACATGAACGCCACGACGAAGACAGCGAAGGGATGAGACCAAGAGGCGATGGTACGGCCATAGATGTCGGCCATCGGTCAAAACACAATGATAAGAAGAGCCTCATTTGTGTGTGTGTGGAGGAGGTTTTGGTGGTTTATTGTTCTTTGCCAACTAGTTCACACTACTTTGCATGTCCACGTCGCCATTCTTTAATGTTGGGGTTTCTTATCTCCTATTGTCGTGAGTTTATTTGAGTTAAGCCGATCCGACGAAGGATCTTCCAAAAATTCAGTACGAACCGTAGAGATTTATGCATGAGATGAAAGAAAAAAAAAAAAGTACGGGGAGAATAGTCTCGTACTATTAAGAACAAGGTAGATTGCTTCCGATTAATCATCGAGGACATGCAAACAAAATGGAAGCTAGAAAGGGTTTACTCTTGACCTTAAAGAGGTTAAAATTTTGGATGATATCCAATCTGATGTATATTAATTATGATTTGTTTGGTGTCAAAAGTCAAATTATGATGAGACTGATTGGAGATGAGTCATGCTACAATCAATACATATGAAAAAGTCAATCGCTCGAATTCAACGTACAAGATTATCTATTGTTTCGGGTGTTTTTAAGATTTCTAAAGTAACTTATCGAGTCAAAGCCATTAACTCAAGATAATTAATAGTCCTAAGCTCATTAGACTTTTATTATGTCGATCGAAATCTTTTTCCACTTCCACTGAATCGATGTATTACATAAGATGTTATACCATAATTAGGCAAATCAATATAACGATAAATTTCTCAAAACCTAATGAGAGCTTATATCCATCCACTGAATTCTTATTTTTAAAAATAAAAAAATTTCAAATTGATACAATTTTAGGTGAAAAAGTCAAAATCACAAGTCCGGAGAAAAATAAAATTGATGTATATCAAATTGGGTGGTTAAGAAAAAAGTTCTTAGGGATCAAATCAGAAAGCTATTAAGTATCCTTTAATCTACCAGCTTGATATCTTATTCAGATTAAGGCCACAAAGTCATGGCAATTGTCTGCTCTAATTGTATATTATTTGGGGTATTAATACAAATATTGTTGTAATTAAAAACCACCCTCAATTAATGATTTGAGTTACTTGATGAATGACTTAAAATTGTTTTGATCTTTTTCAAGTATAATATATTTTTTTAAAGGATAAATAGTAAATATGAGATGTGATCTCATAAGCTTTCTATCAAAACTTTATGGGATGATGTTTTAGACCCTTGACTTTAGGCAAATGAAAAAAAAAATCAGATGATCATTTTAATCTTTAATTTAAGGTAAATGAGATCAAACTAATATTTTAGATGTTAAAATTTGGGATATTGTTGAATTTTTGTAAAAAAAAATTGTCTATTAATAATGATATGCATCTAAATAATTATAAATTTTATGACCATTTGGAAGCCAAGTTACTCTCAGCAGTTCCAAGTTATCTTATGCATCATTTATGGATGAGTCCAGTTAATTAAATTAATCACATTGGGTAGAAAAACTATATTAATTGCAGATTTGCTTGGAGGATGGTAAACCCAAATAATTTGTAGAGAGATTAAAAAAATAGAAGAAAATACATCACCCTACTCACTCAAGTTGTTATTTCCTTCTTAAAAAAAATCATATACATCATATCCTAATTTTTAACAAGTCTCCCATTTTTTTGGACTTTTCAAATTAATTTTTTCATACAAAATTAATATAATATTCCAATATTTTCCGTGAAGAAAATACTTATTTCAAACAAACATCAAAAGTAGTGTTTCTTTGTAATAATTAGAAGATGAGCATTGAGCATGGAAAAAAGTGGTCAAAATTGTAATAATTATTGGGGATAACCATAGAATTGGAGACAGTGTGTGTGTGTGTGCATGCATCCCAAGAAAGGGTGGAAGACCAAAGACAATGCCCTCATTGGTCAACCCTTTTAGTGTTCTTCTTCTTTCCATGAATACCCTCATCTTTTGTTATTTTCTTTCACTCTCACTCATACCTTTTTTTATAAAATTCATTTGTATTTATAAGAATATCAAATTTATATTCTTATAATCTACTATATCTCTGGGCATAAAAGAATATGCATGAATATGAAATTAATATTTGTGTCATTTAAGCATAGTCCTCACATGTCCCTCTACCGAGTCACAATGCTATAATTTTAAGGTCATTATAAATGTAGCTTTCTATACAAAAGATGCAAAGGCCATATAATATAAGATTAACTAATTAATCAAATAATATAGACCTTCATAAAGTAACAAGCTTTAGATGTTTTGCAGTGGTTAACAATACCACTGTGAAGATGGGTGTCCTTGTAATTTCACCACAAGTTTAATTTTAATTCCTTAGTATGGATATGATAGACCCAAAACTATTTCTCCTAAATCATATATTGTACAACAACATCATGCATATTTCTAATTACTACTTAATTATTCTTTAATAATCATAGACACAGCCACCTCAAAGGAGTCCAAGAAGAGAGGTAAAAAAGACAAAAAAAATAATCTTTAATAGCCCCTTTGTGTATTCCTCTTCCAAGTTGTTTGTTGTTCTGCCTGCCATTTTGCCTCCCATACCCTAAGGTCACTCATGCCCTCTCCTACACCAAGTGCCCTACAAAACCCCTCCTTTCCTGTGTCTGTGCAACAGTTGGCCCCTCCTCTTCCTTTGAATACTGATTTCACTGAACTCATATCCTCCATGAAAAGGAGCCACCTTTGGAGGACGAGATGGGAGGAAGAGGAACAAGGGCTCCATTCCCACTGGAAAAATCCCATCTGTTCTCTTTTTGAATCTGTGTCTCTATTCTGAACTCCATGAAAAAGAACCACCTTTGAAGAAGAAGAGAGGGCGAATAGGATCAAGGGCTCTATATCCATTATAAAGATCTCATCTTGTCTCTGTTTGAATCTGTGTCTGCATCCTGAACTCCTTGGAAAAGAATCTCATTTGAAGGAGAAGCAAGGGAGGAAGAGGAACAAGGGTTCTGTTTCCACTGGAAAGGTCCCATCTTTGAATCTGTGTCTATATTGTGAATTTCACAGAAAAAACACTACCTTTCAAGGAGAAGAGGGGAGGAAGAGGAACAAGAGCTCTATTTCCAGTAGAAATAGCCTGTATCTCTATTCTGAACTCATTTTTCACTTGTAAAAGAGCCACCTTTGAAGAGACGAGGGGAGGAAGAGAAGCAAAGGCTCTTTTTCAAAGATATCATCTTTCCTCTCTTTCAGTTGAAGTCTCTATTGCAACCAATGGATCCAAGTTATGACTCCGCTTCGTCTATCCTCCTCTGCGCTGAGGACAACAGTAGCATCCTGCGCTTTGGTGGTGATGAGGAGGGTGGGCATGGGTTTGACCGGGTTCCTGAAGTAAAAAGTTGGGATTTTTATGGGGATCTCCTCGTGGATTTTCCTCTTCTGTCGGATGAGTGCATAGGTTTGTTAGTTGAGAAAGAAACCGAGCATATGCCGAGGGACGACTATGCCGAGAGGCTGCGCTCTGGGGCATTATATTTGTCCATTAGGAGAGACGCCATTGATTGGATTTGGAAGGTGCCCGCTGTTTTTTCTCCTTTTTTTCCCTTAATTTTCTTAAGTTATTTCCATTTTTCCCCAGGATTTTTTGTCGACTTTAGTGATTTTGCTGAATGGTGTTCTTGTTTTGGTTCTAACTTTCATGGTTTTGTGTTGATAGGGTTAGGGTTCCTGAGCCTCTCGATCAGCTAAGCCTTTCGATGATCCATTTCACCTCACCTTTTCTATTTCCTTTTTCTTCCATTTTACTAATGGATTTGTGGTTCTGTAATTTCCATTCATACCATTATTCTTTTCCTCTATAATGTGAGTAATTTTGTTAACCTTTTCTGCTTCATTTAATACTTAAAAGTATATGTTCCAATGAAATAGAATTTTTGCAGTCATTCATTAATGTAGATGGTTTGATTGTTACATTGCTGGTACAATATTCTTTTTTTTTTAGCCATTAGCAATCCCTGGAATGTGGTTTGGTAAATCGGATCCTTGTTTATCTGTTCCTGATTTTATGTTTTTGTTCTCTTTTGCAAAAAAAAAAAAAAAAAAAAAAAAAAAAAATCAATTGTTCCAATTGGAGATCGGCTTTTGATTTCCAATCTACTTAGTCACTTGGTTATGTTGATGGATATTATGCTGCTTTATGTTGCAAACTTTTAGCGGATGTTGCCGCAGAATTTGGTCCACAGCTCCTTTGCGACTAATGACTATGTTACAATGATCAGGTTCATGCCCATTACAATTTTGGACCAGTGAGTGCATGCTTAGCTGTAAATTACTTGGATCAGTTCCTCTCTGCCTATGAGCTTCCTGTAAGAATTCTCACATTGTCTGGAATCTGATCTTTAAATATACATTCTGTGCATTCTGGATTGTAGTTCTAACCGCAAACTCAATCTTCTTTTGTTGGATGATCATGATCTTATTTCTTGTTTCCATGTTCTAATTATGTTTGTAGCAAGGCAAAGCTTGGATGACACAACTGGTATCGGTGGCCTGCTTATCTTTGGCTGCCAAGATGGAGGAAACTGAAGTTCCTCTATCTCTGGATTTACAAGTGAGCAAGAATTCATAGTAGAATTTGATGGCCTGTTATTTGGATATGTATCTGTCACAACAATTCCATCAATTGCTTTCGATAGGTCGGTGATGCAAAATATGTATTCGAAGCCAGGACTATCCAGAGAATGGAGCTGCTGGTGCTTGCCACCCTCAAATGGAGAATGCAAGCAGTGACTCCATTCTCCTTCATAGATTTCTTCCTTCATAAGTTCAATGGTGGTAATGCCCCAAGCAACTTATTGGTGTCTCGTTCGGTGGAAACCATTTTAATCACAACGCGAGGTAGATCCTCTTGCTGTTCAAATAAGTTAAAAATTCATTTTCTGGCTTCGTTGTTGCTCCGAATTGAGTGGATTGAATCGTGTGAGTAAGAGTGAGACGATGTCATGCAGGGACTGGTTCTTTGGCATTCAGACCTTCTGAAATTGCTGCGGCTATCGCTCTGTCTGTTTTGAAGGAAACACAAACTATCAAACTCGAGAAGGCTTTATCATGCTGTAGCCATGTCGTGAAGGTGAATATGACTCCAGATCACTCTCATTTGTAATCACAAAACATGTATTCCTTTGGCATACATTTTCTTTTCATGCTTAAAGATCTTGTTTGGTTGTCGGTTTCAACAGGAAGGAGTCTTGAGGTGTCATGAGATGATCCAAGACTTGATGGCAGCGAGAAAAAAGCCACTTGAAATTGTAAGTCCATCAGTTTCCTCTCTACCTCAAAGCCCAGTTGGGGTGTTGGATGCTGCTTGCCTGAGCTACAAGATTGATGATACAGTTTCTGGGTCTCATGCAACAAGTGATTATGATTCTCCAGCCAGTAAGAGGAGGAAAATAAGCAGATCATCAATTTCATAAAAGCAGTTTGGCACATTGACACAACTAGTTTGGTTTGGTTAGTAGAAATCTTTTGTGATCAAAATTCCGGCGAAAACAAAAAGAATGACTGATTCAGAAAAGGAGGATCAATTAAAACTGGGCAATCAGATGGTTGCTCATATCTTGCAAATGAATTGGCATGAAGTAGGGAGGAAATCCAAGGAGATGAGGACTGAATCACTGAGAAGTGCGTTGTGATCATGACCGAGGCAACTGGATGTGACATTATATTTCTATTATTGTTCTTATTTTTATTGGTCAAAAAAATGACCACAAAAACAAAAGAAAAAGGAAGAATACAACATTGAAAAAAAGAAAGATAAGAAAAAGGAAGAAAGGGAAAAATCTTGTTTGAAGAAGGTATCAATTATTGACATTGTTTACATGATCACTTCTGCTTGGACATTTTGTGTCTGCCATCCTATTGTTTGACTGCTTTGTTAGCTCAGACTCTGGACTTTGCTTCCTTCCATGATATAAAGGAGGAGCCAAGTTGGTAGAGCCTTGGGAAGGGAACATATAAAACATTCATGAGCTGGTGATTCTACTATTTCTTATTGAACTTTTGTGGTTCTCTTGGAAGCTTCAATTTCTAGTCTTAAAACTAGTATGATTTAGTGTGCAAGATTAGATTAGATGTATCCTAAGATCTAAACCACTACAGTCAATGTCAAATTGCATCTAGAATCTAAGCTAGCATGGGTTGTTGACCACAGAATCATTTCACAGATTGGGCATCACATGCACACTAATTAAGATGGTTATGGTACTCAAGAATGCTCTTATTGAATGCATTGCCTTAGTGTGGTGCACTAACTATCAAAGGAGAAGCTAATTGATGGATTGAGCTCAAGAGATGTGGCTTCTACAGTTTGTTTCACATTCAAGGAACTATGGATGCCTTAAAAAGTCTTTGAGGGACTAATTAAGTTCTCCGGATTGGGATCACCTCAACACTCCTGTTTACTGTGCAAAACTTTTGTTGTTGTTGTTGTTGTTGTTGTTGTTCATATTCAAGGCAATTATTTTGGGATTTTAGGTATGTTCAATCCTATATTGCTGCTCATAATAATGTTCTCTTGTGCTTTCTTCTTCATCATAAACAATATTTGATTGATATTTTATTCTATTCTTCCAAATGTGAATAGTTAGACTTCCTTGTAATATGGACTTGGTACAAACTCTCATTTGGTTCCTCAATTTAGCTTATACTTAATTTGTTCTCATCATTAGTGGTTAGTGTTCAATAATTAAATTAAACTTTATAAGCTGATGGTTTGGAATTCTACCTATCAGGTTTAAAATATTAATCTCAAATTAATAATAATAATAATAATAAAATTATGCAGCCATGTTAACTGACTCAATTAGGATGTTATACTAAAATAATAATATCACTATTGCCCAAGAGCACAACCCACAAGACAAACACTCTCATTTTGATATAAGTTGATCTTATTCCTTCTTAACTAGTCTAAGTCAGTAATATATTTTTCAAAAAATTATGTGTCTAAAATCAAACACCAGATCTGTAATTCCCTAGGGTTTATAGAAGGAACCTGGCTGTTTCCTACCCAGGAATTTTTCTAGTCCACAATGGAATTTCTACAAGTAATCAGACCCACATTATAGAGAAATCTCTCACTAGAAGGATTCATGGTTGGCAGAAACATCTCCTATCCCCAGCTGGTGGAGTGACTTTAATCAACCATGTTATTAGTTCAATACCTTTTTCAGTCCTTAGCAAGTTGCTGGACTAGAAACAAATTTGCCAACAGCATTGTCAAACATAGCAACTCTTTCTTTTAGGGTGATTCTTCCTCTAAGAGGAGGATTAGATTTTTGAGTTGGGGATCTTATTACCTCTCATAAAGATTATGGTGGGCCGAGGTCGAGGGACAGACATACTGTCGATGCTAAATCCATGCTTCCTATCCTTGATAGATCAAAATCTCTTGGAGCTGGAATGCTTGATGCCAGATGCCAGACACATAGCTATAAGACTGCCTTCCCGATTTGGATGGGATTCTGCAGCGCCATTCATTGTATCCGGGAGGGTCTAAGTGATTGGAAATGAGCAACACATACCCTTCAATAAACGACTCACTTTTTGTCGACAGCGAGGAAGCATCTAATTTGAACTGTATAGAAGACCAGCTAGTAGACAAGACTTAGAACTTACAAATTTTTTTTAATTTCTGGCTGGTGGGAAAAATTCAATAATGATCGTCGAATTTGGAGTCCGTATAAAATCTATAATCATGCTTTCTTAATGTCAAAATTTAAAATTAAATAATAATAAATTTAAATAATATTACGATGCGTACCTTTCATTGTTATTCAAATAAATAAACTTTATTTGATTCACAAGAATATCATCGTCAAATCTGAAATATCAATCTGCATGGAGAACTATACTCACATTCTCCTCTTTTCCTATTCTTTCACAGGACCATTTAGATTGATGATTAGGAAGACCGAGAGAAACTATAATAGGGAGATTGAGAGAAAAACTGTAATTTCTCAATCGCATCCTCTTATCTCTTCTTCTCTCTTCATATGTTCTCTCATCTATTGCATCCCTAGAGGACCTGTTTATTTATAAGTGAGAGCAAAGGATCTAGGATAAGATATTAGGATCTTTCCTCCCATCAAACGCATCTCCTAAGGAATTCTATTTTAATTAGACTTTCTTTCTATTAGCCAATAACCATAATCAGAATCCAATAATATCTTTAATATATCTTACATAATTAAATAGGATCACATTATCTAACATTCTCCCACTTAGTCCATTAATTAGTAAGATACAAAAGATATTCAAAATCAAAATAAATAAATAAAATTTATTTAAAAATAATTTTGTATTATTAGATTCTAAAATTTTAAAAACTATTTACATGCGCATGAATTTTAAAAATAGGCTAATAAGTCCAATGAATATAATAATACTACATTAAGTTGGACTAGCAATGCGAGTCATAGCGGTTATATGTCATTAATGTCATACTTCCTTTTATGTACCACAACACTGTTAGCCTTTCTTATTGCAGTCCAAAATGACCCCTGTAATTTATCTTATCAAGACAATCCTGTCATCACATTTAACCATAATATGTATATACATAACTGTAAACAGGATATTAGAAACAAATAACTTTAAGTACATAAGTAAAAATATCAATTATAGTATCCACTTAAATATGCATCACCATATCCTTTATGAGCTGCTCATAAACCTAATCATAAGAACATATTCTTTTAAAATACTTTAGGTTGTAAATCCTAAGTAAATGGATCAGCAATCAATACAATAGAACTCAAGTAATTAATTAACGTTAGATGTTTTTGGACTCGTCTTCTCTAATCATCAAATACTTTCTACCATAATGCATAGAGATGTAATAGTACTTACCATTCTTAGAGAAGAAAGCTATTGTGATATCACAAAATATCTTCAACGACTTGGCAATTGAGTCTGACCACACCAAGTCCTGAGATAAAAATTTCGTAATTATGAAGTTTGATCAATGGCCTCAAAGCATATCACAAAATCAACTTTCATTATTAATAATAATATAATAACAAATTATCCCTCAATATAGATATTAACCGTAAGGTGGACTTCCTATTATTGAGGTAATTTATAAAATCAACATTTGAAAAATACCATTATTTCAAGCTGATATAATTTCATACATGTGAGCATATAATCCTTCATCCCTTCCGGATATCTTATTACTTTTCTTTATAGTCCTTTAATGTTTTCACTTTTGGATAACTCCAATATCTACCAAACATTTTAATTGCAAAAACTGATATCTATTCTGACATAAGCTTGAGCATAGATTTTCAACTGCGCATATATAAAGAATATTCTCTGATTCTTTTCAAGTAACTTTAAAGCACTCATTTTTTGACTAAAATTTTATTTTTATGATTTGTTGAACAAAGTGGTATATTAAATCTTTTCAAGACTCGGTTAATATATCCTTTCTGAAACAGTCTTAATAATCATTGAGATATATCCATAAATATCTTAATACTAATAATATAAGATATCTCATTCATATCAATCATCTTAAAATTTTTAGTGATAATTTCTTGATCTAGTATAATAAACTAAGATCACTGTTGGTAATGCAAAATATTATCTACATATATGATCAATATAATAAACTTATTCCTACTGATCTTTAGATATGAATACTGATGAATAATATTTATCTTACATATGAAAGAATTAATGATATCAAGAAACTTTATATATCATTGACAAGAAGCTTGTTTAAGATCATAAATAGATTTCTGAATTTGCATACCAAATTTATATTTCTTTCACTTTCTCTTCGAGTCATTCAGAGTAACCCATATGAAAGCTAGATCCCTAATTAAAAATTTATTTTCATATCATTATAATGTAACTCAAACTCATAATGAGTCACTAATGTCATAACGACTCTTAATGAGTTCCTTTAACAACTATATATCTCGTTATAATCGATACATTCTTTATGAGTAAAATCTATAACCATATTAAAAAATAAAAGTCTGACCATTATATCATTCGACATTGTCCTTGAGTCATATTTATATAACAGACTCTTATAATTATTGGACAATTCGATGAATTCATCAGACAACATTCTGATTATTGATTTTAACTCTTCTTATATTGTATTATATTACTTTTCAGAATCGTTAATTTTCATGACCTGTGAAAATAATAAGGGATCCATTCTGATTTCTATATCAAAATATAATTCTTATAGATATACCACATAATCATAAATGATATGATTCTTTTCCCACCGAGATATTCCCAAGGCTATCAATTGTGATTGTTCTATAAGATAATTAATAGCGATATCAACATAATGTGGGAGTTTGATAATGTTATTTTATTATTCACATTTAGTAAATTATTTAATAATTTGAGTAACAAAAATCTCTCGAATAATAAAGTAGCATCAACATGTATCTCCTCTATATTAAAATTAAATTTTGAGATTTTTATTCCCACTGATTCGTTATTTTATAGGAATCTTATATTACTAGATTTGACTATCCTCATATTATGATTAGAGTAATAAGATGTGTATTTTTTAAACTTTTTTTAATAAATAATAAAATATTTAAAAATAGTTATTAAATTTAATTTTCTTTTATGTGAGTTGAATATCCTTATCTCTATAGGACAATCTTAAATATGCAAATATCTTAAGTTAGGTTTCCTATCATTCCATAACTCAAAAGAAGACGTATAATTTACTTACTATAAACCTCATTTAAGATATACATAGTTGTCCTTAGAGCTTATTTTCACATTGAATTGGGTACAAAAAGAATAACCCATCATACTCTAACCATATTTATAAGTGTACGATTATACCTTTCAGCAATTATTTTCTATTGTGACATATCTGGTAAATCATACTGAACTTTTTCAAGAATCTAGTAAAAAAACTAGAATTGTAATTGGATTCATCATAAATACTATAAAATTTATCACCCCTATCAGATTTGATGATTTTAACTTTTCTATCTAATTATCTATCGACCTAATTTATGCACACTTCAAGAGTGTCAACGGCTTGAGACTTTATATGAATTAGATATATATAATCATATCTTAATAGTTTATCTATACGGTAATAAAATGTCTCTGTTTAATGAGATGAAAATATAAAGTGACTCACAAATGTAAACATAATCTCAAGGAGTTTATGAAACTATATTCATTTTAATATTTAATTATAGGATCGTTACAAACTTAATATTTATATTAATTCTGTATAGACTTTTATATAGAATTCAAAGGTTAACTTTTATTGGATCGTACTAAGTTCACAACTACCAAAAGAGAAATAATATTCTAATAATTTTAGGTAAAGAATCCAAATTTTCAGAATTATAAGAATATAACATGGATCCTCAAGATTCATCAAATGAATCATCTTTAGATGTAGACGATAAATACAAATTACTATCGCTTTCACTTTAAGATGATTCCTTATAATGATGAATATTCCATTCTCCTTTAGTTTTATCCCTCTTTTTTTTAATTATTAAAATAAATTTCTATTATTCACAACATATGTTGAAGCATCAAATTAATCCACTAAATATTAGAAAAATAATTTCTGTAATATTTGATTTAAACCATATAAAAGTTATATTTATAACCTTTCATTTCAAATCAAATTTTATAGTTCTTCTTCACATAAATTTTCTTGTTACACAAGTAACACTTCGTTATGAAGAGATTCCTTATAAGTTTATATAGTAAATATAAACTTAGGTGATTTATGCTTCATTCTTATTTTATTGTTACCCACTTCTTGAGTAGAACTCAAAATATTCTAAGTCTTGAGCTTACAACTTTATCAATTATATTGAAGAGGTAATCTTAAATTCGTCAAATACTATCAGTTTTAGTCAGTTCTTTCATTGATGTATCAGCTAATGACTTATCAGAAAATTTAAATTGATCCTTCAATATTCTCATGTGCTAGTTGTAAACTATACTAAAGTCTAAGTATCATAAAATTGAGTTTTTCAGACCATCTTGATCAGTTGCCTTAATTATTTATTTCATAGAACTTTCAGTAAATAGGTTTGTGTTCCCTTCAAATAATCTGATCAAGGTCTCACTCATTCAATATAACTTGCATATGCTCAAGTCATTTATTTCAAAAAAATATATTCTAGATAATATATGAATATTTATAAAAATACAATGAAGGAAGTACCATTGTAATAATATAATATTAATGTTTAAAATTTTTCAATGAATGTTGAGCTATTGATATAATCAATATTTTATCTACAATATTAACATATCTAGTGTTCACACATATAATTATTTATGGAGGACTGATATCATCCTTGTGGAATAGTATTACTACATTTAGGTATATAACACTAAATTGTAAGAATATCCAAAACAATATTATCTTACCCCATCACATAATTATTCAAAATATATTCTCTTTTGGGATTGTCTAAATCTCCTAATTATGTGTGCCATTGTGAATATTATTTTTTTAATATCATTTAGGACTAATTTGATAATGTATTTTATAGATTATCGGTCTAGGTCACTTTGGTGACTGCAGGACTAATACAAAATATAAAATACAATCTAAAATATCATATAAATGATAAGATCTTTATTATAATTCATATCCCATAAGCCTATCATCCCGGGCTACTTTGACAACTATCGGTCAGATAAAACTTGATCTTGATTCATGTTGAAGTAATTTAGTAATAGAATAATAATTAAAATAATTATTGAATATTAATCAGCATAAAGAAAACTCATATAACAACTATAATCATGATAACACATAAATCATGAAAAGCCTTTATGTGAAAAATAACTATAATTTTATACTTTTAAATATATACATATGAATAATCAAATAAATATCCAAGAACAATAATTGGATTTTATTTATAACTTACATTCAATAATTTATATATATTGATTAGCATAAAGAAAACTCATATAATAACTATAATCATTATAACATATAAATCATTAAAAGTAAAAATAATTATGATTTTATAATTTCAAATATATACATGCGAGTAACCAAACAAATATCTAAGAATAATAATTAAATTTTTATTTACCACATGTAATCAATAAATCACATGAGAAAAACTATAAAATAAATAATAATTTTTTATTTTTTATTTAAATAAAATATTAAATTAAACTAGTTGATTTTATTTAATTTAGGTAAGCCCAGAATTGGGTTAAATATTAGCCCAATTAAACAAGTCGATCAAAACAAAAAAATTGATCAAAACTTAATTCTTTCTAGATTTGATCAAAAATTAAATTTAATCAATAATTAATCAAAATATAATCATGATCAAATTTAATTAAATTTTATTGATCAATTTTATAATTGAGAATATACATTAAAAAAATTCTTAATTGTATAAGGGTAAAACTATAAATATGTCGATAGGACATATATTGTAATAACCATATTTGTAAAGGACATAACTGTTAAAATATTAAAAGGTATTAATAAGATAAAGAAAGACAAAGCTATAATTTTGATTAAAAATCCTAATGACAACTATAATTTTACCAAAAATTTACCTTCTTTCTTGCGTCGCCATTGCCTGCACACGCACGACTGCGGTTGTCGTCGGTGCGACGGCTTGTGCTTGCGTGCCCGCTGCCTCCTGCGTATGGGTGGGTGCCGCTTATGCAATGCTGCCTGCGCCGACACATGACCGTCGCCAATGCGGCGCTGTCTCTGCCCGCACAGGGATGCTGTCGGTGTGGTTGTACTCGCGCGACTGTGCTCGCACGAGGCTATCGTCGGTGCGACTGTGCTCGCACGAGGCTATCGTCGGTGCGACTATGCCCACACGGCCTGCCTGCGCACGGTCGCTGCCTCTTCCCACATTGGGTGCTACGGCTGTCCTCGTGCGGCAACCGCTTGGACGCAAGTTCTGTCTGCGTGCGACTATTATGCGTGGCTGCAACAAACACAGTGAAGTTGCACTGCCGACAAATGAATAGGCGTTCAAGAGAGATCGTCGCCACAACAACACCAATCCATCGATTGAAACTATAAGAAATAAATCGATAATACTTGATGAATTTTTCATGCATCATAAACAAAAATCGATCATTTCGCAAGCGAAAGATGCTAACAAATAGATCTAAAAGTATTTGATTTCAAAAACCATGACTCTGATACCAATTGTTAGCATAAAATATATAATCATGCTATCTATAATGCGAAAAAATTTTAATGTCAAAATCTGAAATCAAATAACAATGGATCTATATAATATTACGATGCGTACCTTTCGTTGCTGTTCAGAGAAATAAACTTTATCTGATCCACAAGAATATTATCATCAGATCTGAAATATCAAACTGCAAGGAGAACTAGACTCACCTTTTCCTCTCTTCCTATCCTTTCACAAGACCACTTAGATTAATGGTTAGAGAGATTGAGAGAAAAACTATAACCTCTCAATCGCATCCTTTTATCTCTTCTTCTCTCTTCATATGTTTTCTCATCTATTGTATCCCTAGATGTCTTGTCTATTTATAAACGAGAGTAGAGGGTCTATAATAAGATATTAGGAGATTTTCTCCCATTAAGAGTATCTCATAAGGAATTTGATTTTAATTAGACTTTCTTTCTATTAGCAAATAATGATAATCAAAATTCAATCATATCTTTAATATATTTGACATTGTCTAACAGTTCTCACCCCAAAAGATAGGGTTTTCAAAAGTATTTATAGATTTTTTTTGAGGGACAGACAGCTTTTGATGGATTATGGAATGAATTGAAATATTCTTTCTAGAATCAACAAAGTGGATAGATCCACTTTAGTCCTATAGACTCATTTAAATATAGAATTAAAATTGAATTATCAGATGTCTCAATAAAGATGTGTTCTTGCTAAAACATAGAAATAGCCCAAAATCATTGTAATATGATGCATGTGAGGTTCAATCAATATCATGATGCTATGATATATATCTAATTTCATTTAATAAAAAAAATACTTTTTTTTATTTGGACCTATGATCCATGCGCAATGTAGATCCGATGCAAAAGGCTTAAAAATTGATAAGAGATGTTAAATGTAAACTAATTATAATGAACTTCTCTAAGATTAAACTCAGCTGTTATATACATAAACTTCATGTTGATAGTGCAACATGATGGATCTCTACCTTTTAAGAAGAGGTGCTGCCTCTCAATCCAACATTTGTCAACCACAAACAGGATTCAATATATATATATATATATCTTACACATAAAGATTTGCTTGACACTGTTGTAATCATATCTGATAACACAAAGATTTGAACATCCGATAACACAAAGTCAGAAGAGAGAAGATATATCCGAGTCAAAACTATGATGAAGGTGAATCTAATGTTAATCTTCGATGACCCACAGGGGAGGTGATCATACCTTATTTACAGGAAATATGCATGTTTCTATACAGCTTACACTACACTGATGCAGCAGTAAGTCTTACGAAATTTAGCCATATACACAAGTAGGCTTTCAAACCCTAGCTTTCGCGTTATCGTCCAATCAAGTAATAGAGAAGTCAATCTTCTCGGTAGAACGAGACGCAGGCTGCTTAGAATGCAGTGCAGAGGTTAGCCTTCATGTTAGAGGAGCACTCTGGTTCAATCGGAGGAGCAGGGCTACAGAACCTACTCCGCTTCGACTCCGATATAGTGACGCATGAGATTGCCACCGCAAGAGCATCCACGAAGCCAGAATCATCCTGCAACTCTGAATCAGTACCAAAATTTTCCAATGTTAAGGAGACATTTGCCGAATCAAATACGATCCTCGAATGACTTGGTGATCCAATGGAAGGGTGGTCAGTGTTGTATATAATCCATGGATGTCCTGAAACAAAACCATCTACCAATGAGATCATACATGATCAAGCAAGAAACGTAAGCAAGGAACACAATTTCTTAACATACTCAGGACTTCATCGGCCGTCATCCTTGCACAAGTGTCACGGGTTAGCATCCGACTGATTAGATCCCGTGCAAGCTCTGAGACTGAATCCCATGCAGCAGTGTGGAAATTAAGTTCCACATTTTTTATTGCCTCAAAAACTGCTTCCAGTGAATCCCCTTGAAAGGGGAGAGACCCAATCAACAAAGCATGTAGGAGGACACCAGCACTCCAGATGTCTGCCTTCTCCGAGTAATGTCCTGACAGAACTTCAGGGGCAACATATGCCGGGCTCCCAGCGACACCAGATAGTCTCTGACCTGCCACCATTGATCCAAGTAGAGGAAAAGGTATAGGAAATAAAAAATCTCAAGTAATCAGCAGTTTGAGATTTTTTAATTGAATTAAATGAAAGAAAAAAATACATTAATAAATGAAATCAAGCTAAGCAAATATAGTCCATATGATATATGGTTCTTATGACAATATGAATAATGATAAACAATCTAAAGCATAAGATGAAGATATACATGAAATAGACAATAGTGGAATGATCCATTTGTCATCCTATGTGACCATTGTGCTCATAGCACTTTTAACCATGCCACTTACTAAAATGGTAGAACTTTTAACCATGAAAACTCAGGTGTATGATGCATGTGCATTTCTCATACATGCCACTTACTAAAATGGTAGAACATTTAACCATGAAAGTTCAGGCATATGATGCATGTGAATTTCCAGCCATTCCATTATGTGATGCAAGGGAGTTTGCCATATTTTCTTAAAATTAAAAGTCAATCTCAGCCACTCAAGATTCATTGCGCTTCCTGGTTGCAGCATTATTAAACTACCAGTAATCCAATACTAAACTTCTTGTAGACGTTGAACAAACTGGCATAACCCAGTCAAAATGCCTATGAACCATCTACACATCTCTTTTAGTTTTTCTTTTCCTTTTTACGACACGTCACTCTACAGCGCATAAGACAATATTTTATTCATCAAAGGTGTATTGGTCATATAACTGAAATACGGTAACTTTAGGTGAGAGATAAAGAAAATATTAGATGATTTCTAAAGAGATGATCTTTACATTATGCTAACCAACAAGAGTTCCCAGACACTTTTTAACTTTTAAAATTTTATAACATTTACCACGTGGTCATTATCAAATGACAGTCATTTGGTACTTTTGCACTCTTCAAAGAAAGGAGAAAAAGCAGAATAATAAATGTCTTTAATTTCAATTCACCAAAAGGGGAAAAATATGTCTGTTTAGTACACTGCTAATTAAGAGACAATGGTTGTATATAGAAAGCCACCATGTACCTACTCAATACAATATATGCCAAATGATATGCAGAAAATTAAGGTTTCAAACACTTAAGGTGTGTTGAAAAAGACCAATCAAATCTATGATTATGAAGAAGGATGCTTATATAGGAACTGCCTCAAAATTGAGTCAGACTTGAGCTCAATCAATTGGACCAGTTCCTCATTGAACCGGTCCAAGTCACATGAGAAACCCTCACATGCCTCTCGCCACCACTGCTCTCCTCACTGTTTGGCACCCATCACACACCTGCAACGCACCGCCCTCATTACACCACCAACAGCGCCCTCACCAGCGTCGCCCACGACTCTCGCCACCTGGCCGTGGGCTCGCACCGCACTTGTTGCAATTTCCCGCCACGGTCCAAATCGCCCGCGTGCTACTTGCCGCAATCATTGCAGGCACCTGTGTGCTGCTCGCAGCAACCACCTGCTGCCCGTGTTCTGCTTGCCCTCCACCTTCCCTCGCTCCGATAAATGGAGCTTTGGGGAATGACAGAAAGGTGGAGGAAGAAGAGAAGATGTAAAAGATCTCCCACTCTAGCCCAAATCTGACCAAGACGTCAAAACTTCTTCTCTGATGAGTCCTCCACCGGCCAGCCATTGTGCTTGTGGCACCAACTGCAAAGAGGAGGAAGAAGTTGACAGTTGACTCTGGTCAAGTCCGGTCAACATTGGTCAAATCTTGGTCAACAGTGGTATTTATGTAATTTCTGTTACTTCCTTTTTTTTATGTATTTGGGCAAGTTTGTTTCGGGTTTTCTCTAGGAGAGATCGTCATCGTGTTGTGACTCCCCTATCGCTATATGATTCAAGTTCTTTCTTGGGATTTTTTCTTCCCGTGGACGTAGGAACGATGTTTGTGTCGTACTTTGAATTATGTTAAATTGCTTGTGCTTGTCTTGTGTTTGTCTTGTGTTTTGTCATCCGATTTTTTCGCCAACTCGATCTATATCTCGTGACTACGTAACCTACTAATTCTTCCCAACAGCTTATCTGTCTATCACAAAAAGCTTGTGGGCTCTATTTAGCCCACAGCAAATGGTGGGCTGCCTACTAAACCCTTCAGGTCTCCATGCTGTTTTAGAATGATGCTGGTTTGTATAACAGGACATCAGGTCTCAATGCTATAGTCACATCCACTAGAAGAATCTCACCATATTCTAACTTCCTCTACAAAGATCACTGTTGTTTGAATCTGTTCCACAATATTAGCAAGTCCCGCAATCCACTAAGTATCTCTTTTCCTAAATCCCTCTCCTCTTTCACCGAGCCCATAATTCCATGACTTCTCAGAAGCATTCGCATAATAGTTTTTTCCTATATCATTTAATTCTAAGCAAGGTGGGGATTCGATGCTTGAAGTGTGCTACCTATTGTACATGCAAAAGTGTCTTGGAAGTTGAGAGCAACAGAACAGGATGACTACAACACATAAGCAACAAGACCAACTTAAGTCATACGTGTTCTCTTGGACTATGCTGACACTCACTCTGTCCTAGAAAGCTGACATAAGTTGGTGGAATAGGTAATCTGCATAGAGAGAAAAAAGGGTTCTTAAGCATTAGAACTGATACATTAAAACTGAATTTTTGTACCTTTTGTATGTATGAAAATAATAATAATTTACTTTGTACTCGTTTTCAACAGTTAAAACAGTAGATTAAGAGAATTCAAGAATTCTGGAATGCCCAGAGTAGAAACAAGAATCCAGAGGGTGCTTAGTTGACAGAAAAACTTGATGAATCAACAACAATACATATTAATGTGTCAGCATAACAAGCAGGAATATGCAGGGCAAAAAGATGAAACAAGAAGATCTGAGTATAAACGAGAAAGCAAGAGAGAAGAGATCATCATGAAGTAAATGATGTTGGCTAATCCTTTATTTTCTATTTGGATAATTTAATAATTTTAAAAGAATCATACTAAAAGCATCTCATTTATGAGAGTAGACAAACACAAACATATTAGGGAACATAGAGAAGAGCAGCCTAAAAAGGTGGCCCTTTTGTGCCTAAAAACTATGAGAGAATCTAAAACAGAAAGTAAAAACTAAGGATATCAAGCTAAAGGCTCATAGTCCCATTTTGGTGTTCAATTTGTCATCCACACCGAAAGCCATTATTTTACATTCTTTTGATAAAATCTTGACATTATTTTACAACTTAGTTGTCAATATGACATTATCCTATAAAGTTCGTACCAACAACACAAAATCAGGCAAGGGAGGGAGCTAAAAGATTTGTTTGTGGATTCAAGTATCTATTTTGGATGCCAATAATAATATTAGGCATGATAGCATTACAATATGATCATAGGTAGAAAATATCTACATTTGACACATTGAGATGCAACAAATTCTCTTTGGATCTATTCATGACCAAAATGCACACCTCAAATATCATGTGAATCTAGAAACACATATCAAGAAGATAGATGATCAACAATTTTCACATGATGCATTGTAACTAGACATGCAGCAAAACACAAAAAAGAAAGCAATCATCAGCACAGAAACAAGAAAGAAGACGATGATAAGATACAACTGTAAGGGGAAGAAAACATCAGTTTTTACCATCAGTAACCCGCACAGCCAATCCAAAGTCAGCAAGCTTCATCTTCCCCGACTCTGTGAGCAGGATGTTCTCGGGCTTTATATCCCGGTGGACGACTCCCATCTCATGGCAATACTTGATAACCAAAACCAATTCTTTCAGCATCATCGCCACTCTCTGCTCCGAGAACTTCCCCTCCTTAACCATTTGATCCAAAAGCCGCCCACCGGAGCACAGCTCCATCACCAAATGGAAACAGTCGGTGTCCTCAAACACCGATTTCAGCATCACGATACCCGGGTGGCCCGACAGGTGCTGCATGATCTCCACTTCACGGTGCACGGTCTCCCCTCCGTTCTTGGGTGACGTCTTGCATGCGAACTCCTCGCCGCTGGCCTTGCTCCGGCACAGCCTCACCGACCCGAACTTCCCCTGTCCGATCTCCCGTCCGAGAACGTACTCATGTTCCACTTTCTTCTTCCGCCCTATCCGAGTGGCGGAGTCGATGCATCCCAGCTTTCTCTTCAAGCCCCGCCCAGGTGCACCCGGCAACGAACACCCAATCGGCGGGGCGGTCATCACGACTCCCCCACCGCCGCCATTGCGAGATCCAACCTTTTCCATCTCCCGGCACTTCTTCTTGCACTTCCGGCCATCGGACATGTTCGATTCGACGAAAGACGATGACTTAGTACCTTTCCTCTTCCTAGGGAGCGAGTCCATCGCTCTCCGGACCGATCCAACCGATTGCCACCAACAGCTACGCCGTCCGCGAGCAAATTCCACCAAAACCAACGCTTGCTTAGGCCCTACGAGCGCAGAAGACTAGAGACGAGATGAAAAATCAGCGGGCGCAGGTCGAGGAATCTGTTCTTCTTCTTCTTCCGCCCCATCGGACCCGGCGATCCGTGGCCGCAAGCGGAATCGTGCCGAGGAAGCAGATCGCGAGAACTAGGAGAAGCCAAGAGAGGAAGCTAACAACCCATGGCGAGATGGGCAAGGTGAAACCTTAGGAGCGCCATTGAGGAGGATGAGATGGAGGAAGCGATGGCGGGGTTGGGAGGAGCGAGGGAAGGGGTGAGCCTACCGCCGTGGGTGGAACCGCCCTTGTTGCCTTCAAGAAAAAGCAACACGCGGGGGCACGACAAGAGAGGAGGATGGGGATCCCCTCCAGTCTAACTTTTAAAACGAGTCCCCTGTTCCATCAGCCCAACCGTTCATCAAACGTGATCCGCCCAACGTTAGTCAGGTTGGAGTCATATAAACATACAATATTTGGAGAGGATCTTTAGGTCAACGAGGGCCGACCGGGTTGTCGGTATGTGACGGGTCGGGGCCCTAATTCCAAGAACCGACGGTGACCAATCGTTGAACTTTGTCATCGGGCGGCGGAGATGGGTCGTCCTGTAGCGGATCCGGGCGCACGGGTGCGGGGAAACGCGGATCTCGAGGTGCAGGGAGAAGTCCAGTGCTTCGGTCCGCGGATTCCCTGACCGGTTGGGAGTTCCGACAGTTTGCCTTCGCAACCGGACGATCCGGTAAGCTACCTGCTCTCCCGTTTCGGATGGATAAGCGTGCGGGTCGGATCCGATAACGTTTAGACTCGATTCATGTTGCGTCGGTGGCACACCTAAACAGAATCCAATTGTGGTCAAAGTCGTGTCACTGGTTGCGGCAGCGACTGCGTCAAAGTGGTGCACCAGTTCCCTGATCACACGCCGTCCACGTCGACAAAAGCACATATCTCAATGAACGAATCAGAATCACATCCCACGCACAAAGACGAGTTGGTGGAGATCACGTCATCTTTTGGGCAAGAAGAACAATAATTCAACATCTCTTCATCTAAAAGGAAGAACAAGGTGACAACGTCAAATAATTTTTGAGAAGGATGGATAAAGATTTAACTCATGCAACTACGTGAATTGACCTTAGTATTATGTTATTTATTTCTGCTGAAACACAAATTACTTTACAGACTTCTTTATATAGATTAAGATCATATCAAGAGGATATGACATTATGTCACACATAAGATTGACAGCTTTCTTTGAAACTATTCCACGTGATTTCTTTAGAGACGAGCATGCACAGCTTTATGGCAACGGTGGAAGGGTTCCCATGCTCTGGGTGTGTCATGGCCCATAAGGCTTTCAATGCCGATGGCGGAGAAAGGTCTTCGTGTACTGTGACGGAGCTTGACGACTTTTCTCCATCTGATATGAGTGATTTGAACTCTTCCCCCGGGTGTAGCCCTCGTCGAGGATCCGCCGGCCGAGATAGAGACGGACGGGGCCACCGCGGCCGTAGAGGGAGGTCGTGTGCCACCAGGAGGCCGCGGAGGGCGGTGGGAGGGAGGGGTAAGCGGGGGAGAGAGAGCGGACCAAGTCGGCAACGATGGATCGCTGAGACGGGGAGAAGCGGCCATAGAAGAGGTTGACGGTGTAATTGCCCTCGAGGAGGCGGCCTCTGTGGTACTCCAGGACAAGGGGCTGCTTCTGCAATAGAACAGCCGCGGAATGTTGCAACATTAGTAGTAGCAGCAGCAGCAGGTGGGAGAACACAGACGGGAAGTTGGCCATGTATGCTCTTTCTCTCCTCTGTGCTGTGAGGACTATAGATGAGTTCAGTAAGAGGCAGCGTGTGTACAAATTGGAGATACAGAGGTACAAAAGATGAGCATGAGTTATCTATTCCGCTGTCATCAACTCAAAGGAAGAAGCAAAGATGAAGGCTCTGAGCCCTACAAGTGTTGTCTTTTGACTTTGAGTGGTTCAAATGATGGAGGAGAGTGGGCTGGGGCGGTGGCGGAGGAGCGGCGGTGAGGGGTGTAAGTTAGTGGAAGCCGCCGCCTTGACCTCTGCGTGCTTTGGTCAACGCCTAAATCCAAGGGCACGCCATTATTGGAGCTCTCAGCTCGTCCACGTGTGCGGACAGGATCTTGACGTGTCACGTGTTTCGTCCTGCAGTTCGCATGTGGGATTCAGTCAAAGGTAGCAGTTCTTCCAACAATTTACTTCAAACACATGGAGGAGGAATGATAGAGTCCAAAACATGGATACTTTTGCTAATAATATTGTAATTGCCAGATCTTTCTCCAGGGATTTGGTGATCAGACTTACAAGTTTTTAATTGAGATAGTCCAACAAAACCAAGAAGGATGACGTCGCTCTAATCCACTCCCAAACCTACAAAGCACTTGATTTCCTGCGAGTTCATCTGTTCTTCGTGCCATGGCCTCCAAAGGCGTTCGATTACAGTTTCCATGTGTTCTTCCCACGTTCCGTGAGGCGCAGAGCTCCACCAAAGACACAACCACTGCTATCCTCGTTGTGGACAAAGCCTGATACATCATCTTAATGATTGTGTGATGTGATCTCATTCAGAAGATAAGATTGAGACACACCCTCGTGGGTACTCCGTGATGGTGAACTCTGATGTGGTTTTCTTCAGCAAATGCAGCCTCCACTGTGCAATCATATGGACTTCATCGTCGTATGTTCCTATCATCACCCAATAATATATATAAATCCTTCCTGCTTTTATCGTGGGTTTTTAGGTTTTCAAGAGTGACAACTGTAATGTGCCATTGGATGGGGACAAGAAGAATCTTGAAGACACACTGACGCGGCTGGATTGCATGTCTTGCTTTCTCCTAGTTCATGTTGTGTACTCTCTCCGACTGTGCATTTTACTGCTGCTGCTGCTGCAGCTGCTCTCTGTCTCAAAGAAAACCAGTAAGCTCGAGGTGTTGCCATGTAGCAGATACCTTATTTATTTGAGTTGGATTGATGTCTTCATCTACATCGGCATCAGGAATCAATAATCAAAGGAGCTCAAATCCTTGATCATATCCTCCTCAATGTTGATCCTTGCCCAACCTTTGTCTTCTTCTCTGTATTATACATCTGGAGAGGTTGATGTAGGGAAGGCCACCATGGTTTTGTGTGGCCACAGATCGCTTGGTTTTATTGCTTTGGTTTGTGGTCAGAAGACATGGGCGGCGGCTTCTGCTGCAAGAAGCAACAAGGATGATGATATCTGTTGACACCCGAGCTTTTGTGCTGGCCGTCCTGATACATCATTGACAATTCTGCTCCGATGGTGGACAATATCTTAGCAAAAGATTGCCATGACAGTGATGTGGCTCCCTTCTGCCTACCGTCAGCACTTATCTTCTCAGATTAGAGAAGGGAAAGGTACCACCAGCTGCGTTCACCATGTTAAATGATGCCGCCGAGGGAGAAGACGAGGTAATTGTTTCGGTGAAGCAGAAGATGCACCCCCATGCGGTGCTCATCCCTTACCCCACCGCAGGGCAGCTGAACCCCATGCTGCAGCTGGCGGAGCTGCTGCAGTCCAGAGGCTTCTACATCACCTTCGTCAACACCGAGTTCAGCCGCCGGCAACTCCTGCGAACCGGCGGGCCAGGCGCGCTCGGCGGCACCGAGACCTTCCGGTTCGTGACCATTGCGGACGGCGTGTCGCAGGCGGATCACCTAGGCCCGGATCAGCTGGTCGAGCTGTGGCTCTCGATACAGAGGAACTGTCCTGCCTCGCTTGCGGAGCTTCTGCTGGAGCTCAACGCCTCCTCCGACGTGCCCCGCATTACCTGCATCGTAGCCAACTACTTGATGACCTTCACACAAGCGGTGGCGGAGCAGATCGGCGTTCCCGAGTTGGTCTTCTGGACCACCAGTGCTTGTGGCCTCATGGCGTCCCTTCAGCTCGGTGAGCTCGTCCGAAGAGGATACATACCATTAAAAGGTACTCGTCTTCCTCACCGTCCCCAGCGAGCATATACGACGAACGATTGATTCTTTTCTCTGTGTTTATGTAGATGAGAGTTGCCTGACAAATGGATATTTGGACACTGCCATTGATTGGATTCCTGGAATGAAAGAGATGCGGCTCAGAGACCTCTCCAGCTTCATCAGAACGACGGATCACGACGACATCTTCCTCAAGACGGAGATGGAGGAAGTGGATTACGCGCTGAAAGCATGGGGTTTGATCCTCAACACATTCGAGGACATGGAAAGCGAGGTTTTGGATGCTCTGCAGGGGTTCTTCCCACGGATTTACACGCTCGGTGCCATCGGCTCACTCGTCGAACGGGTTGCGGGAGGAAGCCGAAGCACCTCACCGCGCTTGGGCTTTTGGCGAGAGGATCGCAGGTGCATGGACTGGCTCGACGCTCAACAGGATGCATCGGTGATCTACGTGAGCTTCGGAAGCCTCGCGGTCTTGACGGTCACGCAGCTGATGGAGTTTGCATGGGGCCTCGCCGACAGCAACCATCCCTTCCTGTGGGTCATTCGGGCCGACATGGTCGAAGGCGGGGCCGCCACGTTGCCGGAAGAGTTCATCGAAGAAACAAAAGGGAGGAGCTTCTTCGCCGGCTGGTGTCGACAAGGCGAGGTGCTCTCCCACCCTTCCATCGCGGGCTTTCTGACGCACAGCGGCTGGAACTCCATGATGGAGAGCGTCGCCTGCGGCGTGCCGGTGATCTGCTGGCCAGGATTCGCAGAGCAGTACACTAATTGCCTGTATGCTTGCGAGCACTGGGGATTCGGCATGGAGATCGACCAAGTCGTGACGAGAGAGCAGGTCAAGGACGTCGTTGTGGAGCTGATGGAAGGAGAGAAGGGGAAGGAGATGAGGAAGAACGCCGCCAAATGGAAAGAGATGGCAGCGCGAGCAACAGCACAAGGTGGGAGCTCACATGGAAACCTGGAGAGATTGGCGAAGGACTTGAATCCTTAACACAATTGGATTAACATTGCAGTAATCTTCTTTTATGCTTCCTCTGTAAAGGCCATGGGAATTCTGTACATGTTTAAACTAAGCTGGTATATTTGACATGGTTTAGTGTCACAAGTTATCATTGGAATCTAAATGCTCCAATGCAGATGACAAAGCCAGCATAATATAATTCCATCACTAAATTTCCATCTGCTTAGAAAGGAATATTCAAGTATTTTGAGAAGAAACCTTGAAATGACAAATCAATATGTCCAGCATGCATCATCAAAATTCTGACTCATTGGTGGGAAGATCACGTACACATGAAACTTAGAGATGCAATGAATGATTGCTCTACAAAAATAACAATTATAGTAAAAAAAAAAAATTAAAGAAAGAGTTTGGAGTCGATTAGTATTCATCACAGGGCACAAGAAGTAGTTTCATCACTGAATGTAGCTGCCCTGGAAAAAGAAAAAGAAGAAAACTTGGGATTTAAACCTTTGACACAACTTATTCAGTCCATTTGTTTTATTATTCGTAGCGATCAGTTGATGAGCAGCAGAAGTTATGCTGAAGGATGATAATTGCCACCTTCAGGCATTCTGGTTATCATCAGAGTCTGCTCCAGGTGTGGAGAGTTGCTGAGGAGCTTGTGAGCCTGTTAGAATTTATGAGATAGGAAAAGTACTAGTAATTCAATTGATTTAGAAAATGACACTGCTTTTCGGTCGGCAATGCCACAGTAAATTAATCGATATCAAAATTATAAATATGACCAGGAATGCTAGCAATAATGGAGAAGCAGGCTTACTGTAGTTGAGAACCAGGGGATATTGTTGATGAAACTATGTGAAGTGGTGTAGAGCATATATACGTATAACAGCTGAATTATTGCAAAAAATACTCTTGTTTCTGCATGAAGTTTTGTGGTTGATACTACTTCAAACATGTCAATAACTATGTCATAACTTTTTAAATTGTTAGCTTATGAATCTGATCTAATGTAAGTTTTTAACAAGATTACAGGATAACTTCATATGTTTCTGCAGGTATTGGTGCTAAAGTCGTAAGAAAATATAACACAGCTGGATTTTACATTACTGTCAAGATTTTTTGATACATATACAAGAATGAACACATAGGTAAGTTTTTTTTTTTTTGTTCTTTCTTTCTGGAAGCACACACATAAATAATAATTTGTTATATAAACAGGCAGCATTAATCATTTGGTTCATCCCAAAAAAAATGCCTTCCCAAACTGTGTGCTTTTACAATACCCTTTACATTCTATAGATCCAAATTCTCAAGCTGATTGTTCACATTGTGAAAAGAAACATTAGATCTTTCAAAAGAATAAATAAGAAAAGAACATATGAAGCCAGATGGGTAGCCTCTCAACTAGTGAAAATTCTGCAGTTTGTTGCTACAATCATGTCAATCAATTAAGATGTTTCAAATTCTCAAGCTGATTGTTCACATTGTGAAAAGAAGCATAAGATCTTTCAAAAGAATAAAGAAGGAAAGAGCACATGAAGCCAGATGAGTTGTTTCTCAATTAGTGAAAATTCTGCATTTTGTTGCTACAATCATGTCAATCAACTAAGATCTTTTAACTCAAGCTGATTCTTCACATTGTGAAAAGCCGCATAAGATCTTTCAAAAGAATAAATAAGAAAAGAACATATGAAGCCAGATGAGTAACTTCTCAACTAGTGAAAACTCTGCAACTTGTTGCTACAATCATGTCAATCAAGTATGTCAAGTGTTTAAGGCATCAAAATCTCTTTTGAAAAAAGTAACTTTTGTTCCTACAAAAAAAAGTCACAATGCAGAGATATAGAAGACAAAGTGTGTTACCTTCTGTAGTGTTCAGGGGTTGCCTTGCATGTGGTGGGGGTTGCAGTTGAAATGGATACTGCTGTGAAGATGAGGGGATGAGAGTCCCTTCCATGTGGAGTGCAGGATACTGCATGTAGTGTGAAGGAAAACCTGCCCTAGCAATTTGCAAGTACCCTATGTGAGGGGACTGGTAGGGTGGATGTCCAACAGTTGGTGGTGAAGTTGGTCCATACAAATGTTGATGGTAATAGGATGCCATTTGAGGGTTGTACACAGCAGTCTGTTTGCACAATCCATCAAAAAAGGGAACAAAAAAAAGATAGCTTCTATCAGTATATTTTATGCTATTATTCAACCAAATATGACTGACTGTATGAAAGAACAGACTTGGACATCAATATTCTGCAGTTGTTAAGACTGTTTGTGGTTGATTTCACTTTCAGATGAATGCAAAATAAAAAATTTCACATACACAAGGTTTATATTGAACTTGTATGATAACAACTAGATTATAGCAAAACAAATTGGCATTGTGCTCTGTTTCTGGTAAATCTGGGTAGAATCTTTAGCAGTTTAACAAAGTCAAGCTGAGACTATGAACTCTTGGATTTTCCATGCACTGATACAAGTTCTTTTGATATCATAGCCAGATCTGCATCAAAATGCAGGCCTCCAGTTTTAGCAGAAACAAAAACACAGAAGAAAGGAAGAAGCACTAACTTGTTGGTATCCATACTCGGCTGGATAGGCCACATACCTGCACGGACACAGCAAAAACCATTAGACTGAGATTAAGATGCTGAAGACCATATGAACAGACACATTGCATGAGAACTTGATGATTGTTGTGTGAATTAGGCTGTGGTTTTGGGTGGACAGTGACAGAGAGCTCTTCAATAGGGTTTGTAAGTGGGCCAGCATCAATGTGTGCCAAACATGGGCCCCATTGGATGGATGACAGGCACTAACTGCGCCTGAGACAAGCCACCACCACCACCTCAGATTGTGCAGGGGAGGAGCTGCCACCAATCCATTCAATGGGCTCTCCGTGCGGTCCACAAGCCTTGGATTGGTGCTGCAGATGGAGGGACTCACCCGAAGGGAGAAGGGTAAACCACTGGGGCTGGAGGAGCGGGGGCCACCTGGGCTGGCACTCTGCTATGTTGCCGGTACATGCTCCCTTCTGGGCTCCTCCCTGCACACACACATGAGATGATTAGGAGCAGCCATTAATGGAAGAGAAGGTTGCAGATATAACCACATTCAAGTCGAATTTGCAGCTTAATGATGATTAATCAATGGCAAACGATTAAAGCGCCTCCCATTTTGCCCAAGCATCATCAAGACTTTTGCCTGCTTTGAATCAGCAAGCTGTCCCTTTGAGCTGGCATGTTAGTATTTTTATCTGATGGAGGTATCTGCACCGGCCATTACCTTTCTCGGAGATGATTTAACTGATCGATATGAAGAAAGGAAGAAGAAGATGAAGAGCACAAAGTAAGAGATTAAGTCATCTACGAGTGTATCCATCTCCTTTCTGCTACAAAACAAGTGCTCTGGGAAATGCACAACGCATTATATCATACACACCTCGTGGTGGAGAGGGTCGCCGCCTCCCGAAAGCGGCAATGTTGCAGTTGGCTCGCCTGCCGTCGATCACCGGGTTGGGATCCGCCACCGACCTCCTCGCCGACTCGGGGTCGCGGAAGGTCACCTGCCAATCCCAGGATATTGTAGCCTCGGATGTTATAGTGGAAACGCATGAAGCAAAACGATACCAAGAACACACAGTCCTTCTCCACCTCTACGTTGGATAGCATGATACAAGAGATCGATAAATAAGGTAGTAATGTATCATGATGAGATAGGGTACACAGAATGCGATAAATAACAGGAAAAGATCAGTACTATACTACTGTTGATGGATCAAGGGATCAAAAAGAGATGGGCAAACTGACAAGCAAACAAAGAAACAAAGCACACAGGAGAGAGAGAGAGAGAGAGAGAGAGAGAGAGAGAGAGAGAGCTCACGAAGCCATAGCCTTTGGATCGCCCGGTGATCTTGTCGGATATGATCACGGCCTCGAGGATTTCACCAAACTGCTCGAAGAAACGGCGGAGCTCCGCCGTGGGAGTCTCCCATGCCAATCCACCCACAAACACTTTGGTCAAGGTTGTGTCGCCAAACCTTGAGCGGTAGTGCAGGCTGGAAGTCAGAGGAGAAGAAGAGGAAGCCATACGCGCGGCTGTCAGACCGCCTCCTCTTCCCTTTATCTCGTGCTCTCTGTGCACGGGGAAATCAAGGAAGAGGTGACAGCCTCGGTCCGGCGAGCAGGAGGCTGAGTCTCATACGAAATATGCAAGGTTGACTATATGTTCTTATCTATCTTGCTTGCATACGGACGCAATCTTCCTTCTCCTTTTTGTGTACTCCTCCCTTCCTCTTCTTTGGTGATCTCTCCTCCTTCCATGACCCTTAGAGTCATAGAAAGGAGCGTTAAAGAGATATAGAGGAGGTTATGAAGGTGGTGGTGGTGGGGAAATCTAACAAGGCTGGGATGGTGAACCAACTGGTGCAAAGGACTTCCTCGCTGTATTTGAGTTTTGGATATCGACTGACAGCTGCACGACCCCTCTCTCTCTCTCTCTCTCTCTCTCTCTCCTCTCTCTCTCTCTCGAGAGAGAGAGAGAGAGTGTTACTGTCCTCCTTGTATAAGAGCGAGAGAGAGAGAGAGAGAGAGAGAGAGGGAGACGATGGCTGAAGGAAGTAAAACAATATTGAAAGAAACAAAGGCATGTTCAGGACTTGTTTTGTAGCTAAGGAAAGGAGGAAGGTGCATTAAAAGATGGGTGGCGAATTCCTGGTGTGCTGCAAGTGCTCCACATAGATGGAACAAAGGATGTGAGTCGTCCATGGCAACAGAAGCCGCTGATTCGGTAGGGCGTGGCCCCCCCACCACGCCGGTGTCCTCCATTTCATTATTAGCTTGCTTGCCCTCACTCCCCTCTCTCACGTCACCCTTCTTCTATCTCCTTGTGGAACTCCTTGTTTCTTTCGAGACAAGCAACTGGGTGACGGCACGCAGAAACCTGTGGGTGCTGGTCATCACCTTAGGTTAAACCTCTCGTTGCGACCTTAGCAGGTGTTCATCTTCGGAGAAGGAGGATGAATTCTCCACCAGACGCACACAGAGAGAGAGAGAGAGGGGGGGGCCCAACTCCAAAAGAAACAGGGTGTGCCGATGGGTCTCCTACTCAGACATCCGCCTGTCACCCAAGCTTTCCACCGCCGTCCACCGGTGTACACGCCTGCTGTCGCTCTCTCCAGCCTCGCACGTGCAGAAGCTTCATCGTAGACGCATCTGATGACAGGAAATGCGCCACGGAGAAGACGACCTCTCATCCGTGAACATCGGCGGTGGTAACATTGTTTAATGGGTAGATCAGATCAGTCGATGCACAGCACCTCCACGAACCTTAATCTCCTTTTCTTTTTCGCTGCAGTGTGATGATATCAACCTGTCAGCTTGCCATAATCCACCACCAACTAAGACCTCCTCTTTGACAGCTTGAATGACGATGATGGGTTGGGGTTGGTCAAACATTTTCTTGTTCCTCTGCGTTCTTGTTGACCGACATGTGGCTCCCCTCCACTGCCTGGTTTTGATATTGCTTTCTGGGCAGTGCTTTGTTGTCCTCAAGAAAAGCTCTCTCTCTCTCTCTCTCTCTCTCTCTCTCTCTCTCTCTCTCTCTCTCTCTCTGCATTTGAGTTAAAAGGTTCAGTCAACTCCAAGTCCTGAACCTAAAAGCATTGATGTGTGCTGCAAGTAAAGATCATAGAAAGCATATACTAACTAAAGATGAGATGAGATTAGTTTCTTCTTTACTTAGAATATGCTTTCTACAAGTATACATATACATTGTATATGCTTTCTAAAGATGAAACTAATCTCACCTCATCTTTAGTTAGTATATATTGTAGATGCTTTATATATATATACACACATATATATATATACATATATATTATATTATATAAAGAAATCTCTCTAAATATGCATTGATTATGAAATTATTGAGGTATATTTTAGCTAATATTAAAGTATTTATGGGTAAAATTTATTCATAAATAAAAGTTAACTATCGAAGGGTCCTGTTAAACATATCCAACGTTATCTTTTGTGAAAAAAAATATAGAGAATCTAAGATGATCGATCTCACATTAGATATATATATATATATATATATATATATATATATATATATATATATAATCTTATAGTCATTTAAACTATAAATTTTGGCTCATCTATTACTATTATTTTTGAAAACTACAATATAAACGATGACTTAATAGAACATATATTAAAATTGTTGCTATTAGAGATTTATGACTAAGGCTATAGAAAATTGTAATCATTGATGAACATATTAAATGACTTAAAATTATTAGAGAATCACTGGAAACATAATCTTTATTGTTATGCTAGAATCAGAAATTGACTTAATCATTAGAGGGATATTATTATTGAACATACGAAATGTAATCTTATTTAAGAAAAAGATAGGAGATATGAGATATGGATTTGAAAACCTTCTTTACACATGACAAGTCAGAAAATGAAACATATTTCTAATAAAATCAAATTCTATATGTTTATATTTCCTTAATTACATTTAATTATAATATATAACTAAAACAAAAATTTATCATCTCTTGTTAGGAAGAGAAACAAGATGACCAAATTGTAATTCTCCCAAGTCGATCACCACCATAAATGATTCTTGGACTCATCAATATAACAAAAAAAAAAAAAGTCTTGGAGCTATCGAAGTGCTTACAATGGAATTGCCAAATAGCCTAAGATATGTATGCAGAGGTACAACTACATAGGCTACAACTTCACATGCATGTCTCCCTTCATCGGAGGAGATACAATTCATGAGAAGACCCACTCTTTGATCGAAGGAATTATTTGATGCCGACCGTATTGGCATTATACATAGATTGTGAGAGTCGAATCAAAATCATTTTTCATGATTTTAAATCAATATCATATTCAAACAAAACATGTCTCCTCATTTGTTCACTTTAAAAATTTTCAAATATATTTTGTGTGTGTAAAGTCAAAAATATTAGCTCTTCTACATATTATATAGTTCGACGAAGTGTCAATAAGAAGAACAGATTGAACGATTCATTTTCCTTCTATTCATAATCTTATCGGATTATTATATGAGATTATAATTAGGGTGACTCATTGTGAGCAATGAAGGATTTGACCTCCTCTTAAGTGGGTCACGTTTATAAGAAGTGCTTCAAATTGGGCCTATCATCCTTGACGAGAAATGTTGATGATATGAATAGAATACTAAAAGCTTATATTTGAGAAGGATAGCAATGCAATCAACTTGACATTACTTGGGCATATTGCTACATCTTAAGCATAGCATCCACCATGCACCAACTACACTTGTGGTAGGATTGGGTTGGGTTGATAGCCACCGGCGTAGGTTGTGGAGGAGAGTAACTCTTTCGAGTGTAGGCCGGCCTAATGCTTCTTTAGGTGGTGGATGACAAATCATCACACATTCATCTGATCGAATTGCGTTAAATTGGATTAGGAAATCTATTAATTAAGGTAGGGTTTTAAATCGATAGGGATAAAGACAAAAAAATTAAGTGTATATAATAATAATAATAATAATAATAATAATAATAATAATAATAATCTTGATCATCATTATCATCATACAATTGTTATGGATGAATTTTCGAGATTCCTTTCTTTGATGTGATTTAACATTGAAAACTAAACTCACATAAAAAAAATACTATGTTTTTTTTATCGTGCAATCATATAAATATAATTATAATGTATAAAGCATTAGGCAACATCGAGGAAACCATGGGCTTAAGAAAAGAAGAGTGCGTTGACTGTTGAGGAGGAATAACGAGCTATAAATTGTTTTCTTCCATTAAAGAATTATGAGGATCGTGGCCTCCTATCATCTTTAGCATAACAAATCATCCTTATCACTCTATCTAATCTAATATCGTTGTCTCATCTTAAATACATGGATAGCTCCACTTTGTTTTTACATTTGAAAGTCATACAAAACAACATGTACTCTCTCTCTCTCTCTCTTTCTCTCTCTCTCACTCTCTCTCTCTCTCTCTCTCTCTCTCTCTCTCTCTCTCTCTCTCTCTCTCTCTCTCTCTCTCTCTCTATATATATATATATATATATATATATATATATATATATATATATATATATATATATATATATATATATATATATATATGTTTGGCAAAGCTCCTTTTAATACTTAGCAAAGGATTTAGAAGATTCGTAAATATCAAGTTTTTAAAATGACTGATTTAGATTAGATAAAAGATAATATAGGTTGATATGTTGTATAATATTATTGGTAGCTTAATACCTAATACTTTTTATAACATTTTGATGGTTGTAGAGGATTAAGTTATCGTAGAAAGAATGAAGACATAGTTATGGATTCGTGAGTTATTTGATCATATTCGATATATTTGTTGAATTTATGAGTCATTAACTCTTTTTAGAATCGATATCCATCTATTGAGAGTCACAATACCGATTAAGTTATCATGAATTGATGTAGATATCGATAACTCATCATGTGTCAATCTATCGATGTCAATACCTATTATATTTTCTTACAAAATTTTTAAAAATGTAAAAGCTTTTACTTGTGTCTATGGTGGCTCATCTTCTTAAGCTATCATTGGATTGTTAATGAAACCTCTAAATAACATTATAAATATATATATTAGTTTACATATTTTTGGCTTCACTGAAACTTTGTTTTCACAAGTACCAACTCATATTGCAATGACTTAATCAGAGGAGGGCTCAAAGGCTAAGATGAAATAGGAGGTGGTAGATAGAAGATGATCCTGATGGAATGCTTGAGTAGGAAACAAATTAATTATGAGAGAGGGACCCTTTAAATCTTCTTAGTATGAGAGCCAATGATGCATTCTTTTGGTGTGATCTATGCCATCTAACAAGGCTCATCATATGCCATGCTTGCAGGTTCTTTGTCAAACTTGATGGCGAGTGGGGTAGGCACCTCCGTTTGATTGCATTCCATCAAAAGTTTGATTAAAGAAATGGTTAGAGAAAGAAGAAGATAGCCAACATCTCTCCATTAGCTGTATCTTTGACTCCTTGAATTTAACACCACATCATATTTTTTGTATCATCATCCAGTCAATGGACACAAAAAAAAGTGGAGAGAGAGAGAGAGAGAGAGAGAGAGAGAGAGAGAGAGAGAGAGAGAGAGAGAGTTTGTATCATCCTTGAATTTAACACCACATCATATTTTTGTATCATCATCCAGTCAATGGACACAAAAAAAGTGTGGAGAGAGAGAGAGAGAGAGAGAGAGAGAGAGAGAGAGAGAGTTTGCATCATCCTTGAATTATTAAAGTCAAGCTGTTTTACTTGACATTATAACATTTGATGCAGTCATAAATTTATTATTTATATATATAGTATTTATAGTATTTTTTTTAGTAAATTATGTTTTTTTGGTATTATTAAAAATAATAATAACCCACTCAAAAAGTGAGGGGTTGAAGAAAAAGAATCAAACAAAAAGGAGTGTTGTTAGAACATTTTTAAAATTGATTTCATATTAAATAAATACAAATTTTAAATATAAAGAATAAGTTAGTTAAATAATTTAAAAAAACATCTTTAGTAATAATAATAATAATAATAATTCATATCTTTGGTTATGCTTCAGATTTTTATTATATTGAGAGTTACAATGTGACATCAAAAGACTATCAGTGTTGGATACTAAATAATGATAAGATAGGAATCAGCTCACAAAGCTACTAATCCAACAAATAATTGCCTTCCAAGTAAGAATCTGAGGTGACATTTCCTTCATTGGATTCCAAGAGCTCGATGGATCATTCGAAGTCCCACCGCATCCCCACCGGCGACAGCAGTCGGTGGCTTACGCGGTGGTGGGCTCATCCCTCCCTCTTCCTCCGCAGTCTTTTCATAGGTCTGTGCCATATTATTTGCAATTACGGAGCAGCTTATGGATCATAAACACAATGAGATATGAAATCAAACAAGCAACTTCTTCTCCACCAGTGAACCTAAATGTGATCTGCGAGTTGCAAAGCAAGGCGTTGCAGCTGAGGGCGTGGGTGGTCAAATGAAGTTGACCGGATTGGGATTGATCGGAGCGGAGACGGGTCAAAATCGCAGACGTTGACGCACGATTGACCGCCGCGGTCTTATTTAACGGGCTTATAATTAAAAGTCGTCTTCATTACTAACATTGGTCAATATTGCTGTGCGTGATTTGTGCCTTTTTCCATGCTCCCGTCCGCTTTGCAAGTGGACGTGTTCTTCACATTTTTAGGGGGCATATATAGAATATGTTTGAGAGAAAATAATAGTGATAATGATGATAATATGAATTGTGATTTGATTTATTTAACGTCGGACTTGGATGGAGTTGATTGATTCAGATTGATGCGATTGGGAGTTCCTGCTGCCTTCACCCAAAGAAAAGCAAAA
Organism: Musa beccarii; assembly: GCA_024322285.1. Taxonomy (NCBI): domain Eukaryota; kingdom Viridiplantae; phylum Streptophyta; class Magnoliopsida; order Zingiberales; family Musaceae; genus Musa; species Musa beccarii. The sequence continues at coordinate 20,013,287 of CM044401.1, read as the reverse complement.
GAGAGAGAAAAAAAAAAAAAGAAATCATATTAGAAATATTGAAGAATTAGAATGATGGAACTCGGGGTGGCGTTAACGCCGTGACACGGCCCACCGCGTCGTTCCACCGCAACAAAAACAAACTGTGGGCCCCGCTACGTTTCACCAATTGTCACATGGGTATGAGTTCGAGTGTCTCTCTTTCTGGAAAATAAGCAACAAAAAAACTGTGGGCCCCGCTTTCGTTTACGCCGATGCCCGCGGTGGTGTCAAATAGCAACTCTCTCTCTCTCTCTCTCTCTTTCAGAGTTCTCGAGAGGAAATGAGCACCCAAAAAATATGGGCCCCTCATTGCCACACGAGTATGCTTTCGGGTTCGATTGAAGCGTCAACAGAAACTATCTCTCTCTACTTCTCGAGAGGAAATAAGCAGCAAAAAATGTGGGCCCCGCTTTCGTTTGCCACTGTCCACACGGGTACGCTTTAGGGAAGCCGGAAATGCGAATGCAATTCTCTCTCTCACTCCGTGAAAGCGGATGGGTGAATGGCAAATCTCTCTCTCTTTCTCTCTCATAACTCCAAGTAGATCAGCGGCAGGGTTCAAGTGGGGGGAAGCTGATCACTGTCGTGCTATTAATGGATGGGGCATCGCTCGGCAAAGGTGTGTCTTTCTCCTGCATCTGCTGCTGGATCTCTTTCCCCTTTTGCTTAATCTTCTTTCCCTCCCGGAATCCGGATCCCGGATGTGGTCTCTTGGGAAATCATGGGTGATCGCTTGTTCTTGCGTGCCCTTTTCCGCTTTCTATATCGCCTCTCGAGGGCTTGCGGTTTCGCCGATTGTTTCTTGCTCTGAGATCACGCGTGGTTGTTGGCGGAAGTATGCATTTGAGAGAATTTATTCTCTTTTGCATCTATTGGAGTTAATATGAGTCGGAATTCAGAAAAAGGCTACAGCTTGTTAGAGAAGACGAAGAAGATAGTTCTGGCCCCAAATTGCCTTTGCAGAATGAAAAAAGTCTTTGTGAGATACGGATAGTAGCATTGACTTCTTAGGCTGTTCTGTAAACTTCGGCAACCTCCTAATCCAATTAATCTCACATGAAAAGAAAAAGGCAAAGAAAAGAGAAAAAAAAAAGGGGAGAAACCCAGAAGAAGACGACTGAAAATTTGAGTTCCTTTATCTTTAAAACACATGCTTCCTGCGAACTCGAAAATGGTTTTTTGGAGTAAGCCTGAGGTCGTGCCACGCATCCTAAGGGTCATCTACTTTCCGTTCATGTCTACATATCTTTCTCCGAATCTTTAATTGAGTATCTTTATTTACTATGTAGTAGACTTAAATCTTTCTGTGGTGACAAATGAAATTATTCTTGTAGGGGTTTTCCTTCAGCTGACGACTAAATTGATTAAACGAGCAAGAGGTGATGCTATCTAGAAATATGAAGGTGGTTTATCTACTCTGTGTGTTGATATCTCTGCAATCCAGGGTTGAATCTGATCGTCAAGGTGCTCCACTTGCTTTTATACTTGTGTTTAAAAGTTGTGAAAACGTTAATTTTGTTAATTTGATTATCTTCGAATATCTATATGTGATATATATGCTCTGCAATGTTGGATTTCACACAGAAATATGCATGTATGTTATTTGCAAGGGGCATAAGTGTGTGTTTCTGCTCTTAGACTAATAGCTTAAGTACAAAATTTCAGGACTTTGTAGGTTATCAGTTTATGTATGAAGTCCCCTCCTCTGGTTATCTGAGAAAGTAGTCAAAGATTTATTACTTTATATATGTTGCAACTTATATATGATTCTCTAGATGCTACCTATTCTCTATTAGTGTTTGATACACAATGTTCTTTTTTTTTCCCTTAGAAGTAACTAAACATTCAATTCATTTGCAGATAATACAAAGAGGAACTATGTCCTCTGGCTTTAGACTGACTGCTTGGATACTTATTTGTAGTTAATCATTTATTAAGCACTTGTTCTTACTTGGCTGTTGTATTTTTTTTTTCTTTTTTCCTTTTTCTTTTTTAGATTTTTATTGTCTGAGAATGGATTGAGATTTTTAACCTCTTTGCTTACATGGGAGTTTGGAGTTTCATCACTAACATGATTTGCCAACCTAAATAAAGATTATAAGGTTGGGTATATTACATTCTGTATACCTTTGCTGGTTTATTCACCTATATAATAAGCAAGTGATGAAAATGAATGTGTCACTCATTATGTCTTCCATTCTCAATCAACTTCAGCTTGTCATGATCTTGTATAGTCAATATCTTTGTTTTACACATAAGCATGTTAGAATGTTTTGGGAAATCATAGATGTCATAGAACATAAACATCAAACTTAAGGTTATCACGGTAGACAAGCTGATCAACGTTTAGGATTGTTTTCAGCAACCAAACATGAATTTGCAGAACACAAATAACTTATGCTAGTTTCACTGAACTAGTGCTAAAACTGATATTCAGGATATGTAGCCTCAGGTAGCACTTAAAATTAGAACAAAGTATTCATCTGCCTCTTCCATTAGGAGTCACTGGATTTTAAGATATAAATGAACTCACCGGCAGAACTTATCATGTAATAAGATACTCCAGAAAAGCCAAAGGCTATATTGTACCTTTCTACATGATTTACCTTTTGCCTCTTCTTTTGAAGACTTTCTAGCAACTTTGATGTTATTTGGGAGTCTTTCTAGCAGCTTTGATGTTACTTAGGAGTCTATCTAGCAACCTTATGTTATTGGAATGCTACTTTAAGGTAAAATTTCCAGTTTTTAATGCAGCTTGAAATTTACATATATCTGAGTTGGTCGATATACAATTTAAATTTCACTGAAGTGACAACTGATGATTGAGGGATCTGTGTTAGTTGACAAAATGCAAAGAAATATTACTTCTTATGAACTGGTTAAAGATACTTTTTTGTGGTTTCACGACATCTTTTGTTTCTATTTTCAGTTTTTCTCTCTCCTATATTTATTCTATTAATTATGATGACATATGTGTAATCTTGATCTATTTCCAGGTGATGCATTATATGACATGAAGATTAAGTTAAATGCGACTGGTAATCAGCTCGTTGATTGGAACCAAAACCAAGTCAACCCTTGCACATGGAACTCTGTTATCTGTGACAGTAACAATAATGTTGTTCAAGTGTATGTCATTTGTCCTGCACCTTGTTATGACTTAATATAATTTATCACCTAGAATCTTAACTTCAGCTGTAATGATCTATTGGTCTCTTTGGTCCAGAGTGTGCATGATAAATTTGCTTCATTATACGTTACTTTTGTTGCCTCAGAACATTGTCTTCCATGGGATTTAATGGAATCCTGTCACCAAGAATTGGAGAACTGCAATATCTAACTGTTTTGTAAGTATATTTCAGAACATTTAATAAGCTAGTAGTATCATGTTCAATGATGTGTGTATGTATTTCATCTGTTTAGAATTGAATACATTGCAAACATTTTCGTCTTTCTATAATATGTACAATTAACCAAAATCAATACCCTTGATCATTTTTAACATGACTGTAGACTTTGCATTGTATGGTATGATTCTCCTGGTAAAGCCAAATTCGATGATAGGGGCCAACCTGTGGTCAGTGAAACCTATCATAGCTACACAGTTCAACTTTATGCTTCTTTGAGGTGGAGTTCTTTTATTTGATTATTTTTGTCTGTTCAAATTAAGATGAAGCAAGATAGTCATGACGAAGTCTCTAGCTCCTGTTTAAAATAGCAAGAAAAATTCTTCTTCAAAATCAAAGCCAACTGTTTTGGTCTCAAACCCCTACCTCCCAACAAACACACATATAAGCAAAGAGGGAAAGTAAATAATAAAATAGAAACAGAAGTGCAAACCAGAAATTATAAACAGAATGACAATAGTGCCTTGCAGAACATTCTAGCATCTAGAGATTCTAAATATTAGGCATGATTCTTTTTGCATATGTAAGTACCATGACTTATGGGATTAAGAACAATATTAACTTGGAAAAAGAAAAGTAAAGGACAAAAGAAGAAGAAAGTAAAATTGAGGTGAATCATAACTGGTCCTGCACTAATAATTGATTTGATTTTAGAGATCATCTGTCATTGCTTATGTGCTTGATATATGTTAGGGGTTCCCTTGTTGTTTCTTTGTTTCCATGATACCAACTTATCAAGGGACTGGTGAAGTAACAATTGATATGATAGTTATTCTGTACATATGTGGAAAAATATCATCATTTCCTTTGGCCTTATATAACTTATTATGCACTTAACCAAACATGTGTGAAGTGGTCAGACTTATTCTCATATGTGGAGCTACTTTTGTCTTAGTAATGGTTGCATCTTTGAATATCTGATTTTCGAGTGAGCCTTTTTTCTAAATTATTTGATGTATAATTTATGCAGGTCGTTGCCTGGCAACAATATAACTGGTGGAATACCTGAACAGTTTGGAAACCTCTCTAGTTTGATAAACTTGGAATTGGAAAATAACCGTCTCAGTGGAGAGATACCAGCTTCCCTTGGCAAGCTTGCTAAGCTTGCGATTTTGTCAGTAGGATAATTGACTGATCCAAACCATCTAATCATACTGCAAAGCTAACCATTTTTTTCTTTGTTGACATTACCCAGGATTCTTAGTCAAAATAATCTCACAGGGAACATTCCTGATTCTCTCACAAATCTCACTGCCCTAAATGACATGTAAGTATATAATTTTTTTGTGGAATGAACAACTCATTTTCAGGGAAATGCAAAAGTAGTGTTTTTGTTCTGTTTTCTGTTTAAAAGCATAATATGCAGTCATTCTTTTCTCTTCTTTGCTTCGACTGTTCATGGCAGTCGTCTAGCTTTCAATGGCCTATCTGGACAGATACCTGACGAACTATTTCAAGTAGCCAGATACAAGTATGAGCAGTTTGTTGTAAATTGTAATGCATGCAGGCATGCGCTCTAGTCTTTGTATTCATATCCGATTTGGTTATTTGGTGCAGCTTTACAGGTAACAATCTGAATTGTGGTACAAATCATCAGCACCCTTGTGCTTCCAGCATTTCTGTTCAAGGTGAACATTGTAAATCATTGGGCTTCAAATTTGAAGTTTCAGTATTTGCAGGAAAATAGACTATTTGGTAAAATAAGGCTTTGCAAGTTGTTCTAGAAAAATGACCATACATTTTTGTCTTAGCAGGAAAATCATCAAATTCAAAAATAGGAATTGTGCTTGGAATTGTTGGAGGTGTCATATTACTCCTTGTTATAGGGGTTGTATTTCTTATATGCAAGAGCCGGAGGAAAGGCTATCGACGAGAAGAGTTTGTAGATGTCGCAGGTTTCATATATTATTTACGTATCTGTTTCCTTTTGAAAATTCCAAGTAAAAATCATTTGTACCTTGCAACATTCAATGATTCAAATTGGAGATGGGCGGAGGAAGAATTGAGCATTAGTTCTTGATCATTGTTTGCATAAAATACATTAAAATACATTACTCTTTTGATACATTATTATTGCATGTGCTGGCTAAGGCTTAGTAGTCAGAACATCTTGTACATCATTGTAAATATAAATCTTTGTTCACTGAACTGTCATCTTGCAGAATTTATCTGATCAGTTGTCATCACTATTATATGTAGGTGAAGATGATCGTAGAATTGCTTTTGGACAGTTGAAAAGATTCGCTTATCGAGAATTACAGATTGCAACAGATGGATTTAGTGAAAAGAATGTCCTTGGACAGGGTGGTTTTGGAAAAGTATACAAAGGAGTGCTTGCAGATAACACAAAAATTGCTGTCAAACGGTTGACTGATTATGAGAGTCCAGGAGGGGAAGCTGCCTTTTTACGTGAAGTTGAGATGATAAGTGTAGCTGTCCACAGAAATCTTTTGAGGTTGATTGGCTTCTGCACGACACCAACAGAAAGGCTTCTGGTCTATCCTTTTATGCAAAATTTGAGTGTTGCATACCGTCTACGAGGTACCAGTCCTTTTTAGTTACTACTAACTTGAAGTGTCCAGTAATGCATTATGATTCACCATATTGTTACATGTTAACTTGAGTAATGGATGATCAAAGTGATAATGGGAATTACTCCATGTGTGTGAATTTAAATTTTTATGTGACTTAAATGTTTTTTATGTCTTGGCTACCATTAATCTCAGATCGATAAATTGTCACTGTATGCACGGAATGAATTCTGTTAATGAATTTTCTGCAAATTCTATGTCATCCTGACCCCTCAATCTTCTTTTTTCATTTTTGAAGAAAAGCTCACATCTAGTTTCAGTTCTGCTAGGTCTTGTTGCACAATTTTAAGCTGTGCACATGGCATTTTGATCAGACTGATGGGTGGTGCTATAGCAGGTGTCAGATTAATTTTTTGACCTTCCAGCGAAGAGATAGAAATGACTCTGATAATTGGTGGCCCGTAAGTTAGGAGCTACAATGTTTATAGTCATGCAATCTATTGAAGAACTACTAGTTATTGGTAAGGAATGCCATGGAGTTGTTTTGGACACTGGTCATTAGATTAGTACTTAATCATTTTATTGGTATTCTGTTCTACTAGATAAATTAGTGATTATGTTCTTCCAAAGAGACCCATGAGTGAATAGTGCTTTTGTACATGTCATAAGTGATCATTTTATCTGGCCCTCTAGCAGCTCAAGTGGCACTTTGGAAACGTGTCAATATGTTTAGTGGTACATGTCAGAAGTTCTGAATGAGTATAAAATCATTTATAGATAACCATTTGGTGTATTGAACAGAGAATTCTGTTATGTATCATACTTTTGATTCTGACTATAGTCTTGCTGTCTTGATGACTGCAGATTTTAAACCAGGGGAGCCAGTATTAAATTGGCCTACCAGAAAACGAGTGGCATTAGGTACTGCTCGTGGATTAGAGTACCTCCATGAACATTGCAGTCCTAAAATAATCCACCGTGATGTTAAGGCTGCAAATGTCTTACTTGATGAGGACTTTGAGGCTGTTGTTGGTGATTTTGGCTTGGCAAAATTGGTAGATGTGAGAAAGACATCTGTCACAACTCAAGTTCGTGGAACTATGGGTCACATAGCACCTGAGTATTTATCCACTGGGAAATCATCTGAGAGGACCGATGTCTTTGGTTATGGAATCATGCTTCTGGAACTTGTCACAGGACAGCGTGCAATTGATTTTTCACGCCTAGAGGAAGAAGATGATGTTTTATTGCTTGATCATGTAAGCTGAATTACCTTGGTTGTTATCATTTTCTTTTTTAAAAAAAATTCAATGGTTGCAATTGCATTTTCTTAGTTAAATCATGCATAGATGCAACAATAGTTAAACACTTGTAGCATCTGGACAGTAACGATATCTTCCTGTGTGTCGGGCATGGTATATCTATGATTGTATTTGTTCGTGTAGGTGGTGCTCGCCCAAATGAATGCCTTTTCTGTTAATTATAATTTCCATTTTTCTGCAGCAGAGTATGGTAGTTGGATATTTTGTCAGTTCCATTAATGGTGTATGTCAACTTCCTGCATGATTCTTATGCAGGTGAAGAAGCTACAAAAGGAAAAGCGACTGGGTGATATCGTCGACCGAAACCTCAACAATGAGTACGATGGCCAGGAGGTTGAAATGATGATCCAGGTCGCTCTTCTTTGCACGCAGGCGTCGCCAGAGGACCGCCCAACAATGTCGGAAGTCGTGCGGATGCTAGAAGGAGAGGGTCTGGCCGAGAGGTGGGAAGAGTGGCAGCAAGTTGAGGTCAGGCAAGAACATGAGAGGTTGCAGAGAAGATTTGATTGGGGTGAGGACTCATTGTATAATCAAGATGCAATAGAACTCTCCGGTGCAAGATGATATGTGACATTGATACTTGAAATGTGGAAGTAGAGATAGAAACATGATCTCTTCTCCTTTTTGTATCAGTTGTGTATTAATTGGTGGTTAAATGGACACAAAGGGATCCTTCTACTTGGCTGTCATATCCCTCTCATCTGTTCTACAAATTGCATTTTTTTTGTGCCAATTCCAAATGGTTTTGCTGAACTTGTCATAATTGTATCGATCTTTTTGTTGTCCTCTGTGTCTTTATTGAAGAAGTGATTTCAGTTAAAATAATTAGGCACAATTTTTTTTTTCTAAAATGAAAAAATATTATGGACTTCAAAGATGACATGAATATACCATGATGAAGCATTTGGATATATTGGAATATCCAAGTATGATGATCTGGTTAGCAAGGTTTTAAATACAATAGATTGACACAATATCGATGGATGTTTTGTAATATTTTATTTGTCCATTTGACTAAGTAAATTGAAATGTATAATACAAAATTGGTAACCGAGGAATATTCTATTGATCATGAATGTCAATGTAATTATTTTGAGTTTTCAATGTGATTTATTTTGGTATTTATGGTGACAAGATTCTAAAGATTGTTCTGATAAATAGGAACATACTTTAGATTGTAATAACATATATTGTAATTTTACCTAAATAATGGAATAAATTGTATCGGCATCAAGATATATATTTCGGATGAATTGTGAGAAGTCTACAAAACCTTATCATTTACGACCAGTAGTGTACATAACATTCTCTTTGGAACAGCATCAAATTGGTCACTAGTTGCTGCACAGACATCACAGAAGTCTTAATTAAACATCATGCAAAATAAAGAGAGATAAATGTAAAATTTAAACTCATATTATTCACTGATAACATGAGAAATATTTGATTTTATTACCACAAATCAGAAAATTTTAGGTTGTTAGGAAAGAACCTAATATAATATTACAAATAAAATAGTTGGTGAACTCACATTATAATAGTGGTGGGTAACTCCAGAGGAATTGATCAGTTTATATATATATATATATATATATATATATATATATATATATATATATATATATATATATATATAGCATCCACAGCTGCATATATAGCATGTGATTGAACAGAGCTCATCTGGTACAGGAAATGTCTGCAAACTGTTGAGGGGTCAAACTTCTTCTTCAAGCCTTTGGTACAGATCATTGTGCTGTGGGGGTGCAAACTCTCACACAAGTTTTCAGTACCATCACAACAATGACCTTGTTTCTGATTTTTGCAGTATGCTTTTTGTTTTTTGTTTTAGTCTCTGCTACAAACTATACTTCAAAATACATGAGTCATTAATAACATAAGTCAGTAGAGCCTTCAGATGACATGAGGGGAAATGCTAAGAACATAAATCAGTAGATCTATTAGTGTAAATTTTGATGTTGCTATTTTTCCCTTTTCTTTCATATTTCTTTTATTTCATTCATATGTTCTGCTTCTAGTCTTCACAAAACTTTGATCCAGTCATTGTCAAGGCTGGATCAACTTTTCTCCACCCAAAAGAAAGATTTCTCATCAGCTGTATCTCTTTTGCTGGAGTCATGCAGTGTTGGATTCTGCTACTCTCCTTGAGCTCAATCATCAGGGAAAGGCCTTGTCAGAACTCAGAAGCACATGTGCAGAACTTGCCCTCCTGCACAACACAGGTTGGTGGCCATCAATAAGAGCTCTCATTGTCCCACCACTACCATTTCCTGCAGTTTATGTTTCTGTACTTGAAAAGGTGCCACAGATCAGGTTTATAATTCAGGAATTTGACATTATTTTTGTTTTTAGTTGCAGTGCATGTAAGGATTATGTGATTGGAGATAATCAAGTTCTTATAAGAAAGATGAATTCTCTTTTGATTTAGCCCAAACTTGAGTTTGTAAACTCTTACATGATCTACATCACAGATCCTGAGAAGTTCTCCCTCAATCTCTCTCTATGGAGCATTTTACTCTATCCACACAAGCATTGAAAACCCCTAATAATACATATGATATTGATAGAACACATGATCCTTAATTAACAATTTCTCTTTCCTCTTCAAATATGAAATATTGGATGATACAATAAAATTTAACATGGTTAAAGAAAAGATCTGACTGTGATTAATTAATCTGCAAACTAATTCCATGTGGTGAAACAGGCACTTTAGCCATGTCTTGTTCAACTTAGTAAGGACCCACCCCCATGTGGCCATCACAGAGAGAGAGAGAGAGAGAGAGAGAGAGAGAGAGAGAGAGAGAGAGAGAGAGTCTACTGGTAATAAAGTTTGACCACACGCTTGCATTCTTTTGACTAGAGGGGAAGAAGTTCTTTGAAATAAGTAAGATTGTTTGATATATATGACAAGTTATTATGGGATGAATCCATTTTCCATCACTCAATTCTGCAATAGCTCATAGTTGTTTTTTCACTCCCATAACTTGATCTATTCTCAGATGCCAAACTTGCCATTCTTTGTCTGTCTTGCTCAAGTTCTAAGCTTCTGTTTCAGTCCCACTTGGTAGAACTCTCCCTGCCTGTGAACGGAATTGTTTGGGACAATTGAATTCCTCATAGCAAGCAACTCCTTTTGCTAATTCCTCATAAGATTTCAGCAGAAGCAAAGAACCACAAAGATGCTAAAGATGCCTTCAGAAATTTATAGAAGTCAAAGAAGCTTTTAATTTGAGACTCTAACCAGATCCTGCTGTTGCAGAAACAATTCCCATCTCATCAATCTAAATATCAATTTAGCTCCTTAAGAATCTAAAGATCAATCCTGCTGTTGTTGCAAATCACATTTCTGCAATCCCAAGCAAGCAGAGATCTGATTCATAAAGGAGGGGGAGGAACACCTCTCTCCCTGCTGTAATGGGGCCATCTACTGAACACATCACTCAAGTGAAACAAAAGGTCTCTAAATGTGGTCATTTGATTACTGCTTTTTTGTTTTGTTAGATGAATGCAAATATTGGAAGAGCTCTTGATAACTTTGATTGTCTTTTTTGGCCTGTGGCGAAGGTAGAAAATTTTGATCCAAAGATTTGGATAAAAAATATATATAATTTAAAACAAGATGGAATTTTTTTTTAATTAAAATTTTATGAGTGTATGCACTAAAAACAAATCACAATGCAATCCCTTTTAAGTACACTATGAGAGCATGCTTAGGACAGAACAGCCAACACCGATCGCTAGAAGCATTCCCAACACACAAAACACAGAAACACAGAGAACCGGAAACAAAATTAAAGCGCACGTTAATTTTGTTTCCCGAAGCAAAAGCTCGAAAGCAAAAACAGGAAGCAAGGTGGAAAGCTTAGGCCGCAATCAGCGCCACTGCCGACGCAATGACAGCCGCCGCCAACGAGGCCACGCCGGTCCTCCCGGCGGAGCTCTCGTCGGCTGCCTTCTGATCCGCTGGCTGCCCCTCCGGCCCTGCCGGTGCTGGCGGCGATGCCCTCCTTGACTTCCTGGCCTTGGGCGCCTCCGCCATCTTGTCCGCCTCCGGCGCGGGCGCCGGAGCGGGGGCCTCGGGAGGCTTGAACAGCTCCGCCGGCTCCAGCACCTTGTCGATGGCGTACACCGCCAGGGGGTCCTTGTCGATGAGCGTGGCGGTGATGGTGGACACCGTCAGCCTCGTCTTCAGCGTCACCTGCTCCCCTTCGTTCTGCACCGTCAGGTTGTAGTTCTTGGTGGTGCCGTCGGTGGCCAGCGTGTTCACGACACCGTTGCCTGTCTTCAGCAACGGTACGGAGTAGTAGATCGGGACGGCGTGGCAGAGCAGAAGCGACAGCTTGCCGTCGGCGGTCAGGTTCTTGAACTTGGGCATGAAGGCCTTCATGGCCTGGTCGAGGGGGCAGAACACGGTGAGCCCCGAGTCCACGTTACTCACGAACGTCTGCTCCGCGTCGGCGGTGGAGGCCAGGAGGCCCGCGAAGGTAGCGCATCCCTTCCTCGCCATGACCGACGTGAGGTTGGTCTGCTTGGGCGGTGCGGCCGCAGGTCCCTTGGCCGCCAGGGACGAGATCGCTGACCTGACGTCGATGACCCTGCCGACACCGCTGGGGGCTGAGCCGGAGGCCTCCGGTAGAGGCACGCACACTAGCAGTAGGATCAAGAGGTGGTACACGAGGAGCTGCTGCTGCCTCATTGTTGAAGGAGGAGAGAGAGAGAGAGAGAGAGAGAGAGAGAGGGGATGTTAGCTGAGTGCGGAGGAAATGATGGTGGCAGGGATGACAAAGTGTGGCAAGCAAAGCAGAAAGTGAATGCCCCAACTGTTGGAAATTATTACAGCAAGCTTGGCTTTTGGTTGTCTTCGATCTAAGATCTACTCCTCGTAAAATAATAACATATGATGAGGAAACATTGCATTATTCCAACTAAAAAGAAGAACAGTAGGAAAAAGGGCAGATTTGGGAAGAAGGTGTAGGAAAGAAGAGTGACAGAGAGGTGAATCTATTTGGGAGCTTTCACATGGAATGAACCAAAAAGTCCCATTGCCGCCTGTCTGTCTTCTCCACAGTGTAATGTCTGTCATCAGACTTGTGCCACCTCAGGGAAGAGTTCGTCCGAGAGGAAGCTAAATTAGCTCAGGAGGAGCGATGGGCAACAACACCACCATCCTCCAGGTAGATCCAGATCTCCGGTGCCTTGCAGGCTTGGCTTTTAGCGACCTCCTCCTCAGCCTGCAACAGTAATTGTAACGCAGTCAATCAACATACTTAAGATGTGATAGAACATATTTTTTGTATTCTTTACATCATAAAATCAAATAAAAATTATAAAATAGTATTATTACTTGGGCTACTTTTGTCGGTGACGCGCCCTTGCAAGTCATTGAAGAGATTGCCGACAGGTAATTAATGCACTGTTTAGCCATTTGCATGGGTTTCACCACATCATATATAATTATTGATTTGATTGCATGATTCCATACATTAATCGTCAGATTTTTTTAATATTACGTACAAATTTTGTATTTTTTTAAAAAATATATGTGGGTCCCCTGTGACACTCTTCCATTGTATATATTACATTTGATTGGTAATTTGGCAGACCAACCAGTCTCCGGAGATAGATTTTTTTTTTTTTTTGAAAGAAGAAGAAGAATAATAATAATATGATAATTTGGATAAGATTCACTTTGTTTGATAAAATAGTTTAAACATGGTTTACGTTAGGGCAAAAATCACGTGATCGATGTGTTAGTGAAGCCTATTGACATGGTGGCTCCACTTTGGACCACACTATTGGGTTAGGTGATGGACACATCGGCTCTATATGTTCGACATATTATTTCTACAAAATGACATGTTAGCTCCATATATCGATTTTAAGTATTCCACATGACGAAGTCACTTCATCGATCATTTATCATCATGTAATAGCCCGAAACACCTACTACAAAAGGAGGGGTGTACAAATACATCCTAAAATGTAGAACAAGTTCGATCTATTCGATTAGACCGTTAATTTAAGCTTTATATAGGTATTGTTAGGAGTGCTCCGATATGGTTTTCTAGGGTTTAGATATTATTTAGAGGAGTTTTCCTTGAGATGTTGACACAACGGAGTCACTTAGTTGGTCATTCATCACCACATTAGTGTCTTGTAAATTCTCTTAAAGGAAAAACCAACTAATTGATCTTCACAAAAATTAAAAAAAAAACTTTCCTTCTACCCTATTTATATATAAATAGAGTTCATGTTAATGTAATTTTTGGCAATCTCTTGCATCACCTCTCAATCTATTATAGATAACACATGTTTGATGTATTGAATTGAATTTGATATGTGACATTATACGATATATATAATAAAATAATTTGAAGGATTTTTAGATGATAACATCTTAATATCCCAACTGCTTTTTATCAGCTATATAAAAATATATATATATGAGATTTAGTTCAATAATAATTTTATTCTATGAACACATCTTAAATCCAGCTCATGAATAATCATTTTCCTATCAAAGTAATAATATTTTTACTCTAATATCATTTGTTATGAACCATAAGATAATCGACTCATTATTTTGATAGAATTAAATTATTTATTTAAATTATTTAAATCCTAGTTGCTGGTAATATACACGAGGCTATAAAAAAAATAAAAAATAGTCAATCAAATAAGTTATTTGATCACATAGAAATAAAAAAATAAAATTTCTATATACTGATATTAATCTAAAGAGCCCCCTCAATTATATATATATAATAGAACAAGAGTCAATAGAAAAGACTAAGAAAGAGACAACATGGCAGTGACGAGCGGCACGTGCTTCCGGCATCGCGTGCAGGAGTGACAGCCGAGCGTCCGCTTTCTGGCCTCGTCGGCAGGGGACGGCGGGGGGCGTCGCCCTCCGGCCCTGCGATCCGGACACCGGCGAGGACTGGCGACGGCGGATGGGTGATGTGCGGGGGAAGGACGAGACATGGGCCGATCCGGCATCGCCGGCGCCGACAACGCCGTCCGGGTGGGGTTGCGTCCTTCGTGCCGGTGCCATCTGCGCAGGCGCTGGGCCCACCGACGCTTTGGATTCGATTCCATGTGCGTTAAGACTACATTCTCCCTTGCCTATTTAATCCTTTTTCAGAGTCAATTATATTTATTATTAAATCAAACATATACCATTATTTATTTTTCATGGCGTTCAAAGATTTAGAAGGTTGAAAAATTGGAGAGTGGATATCTAATAAAGAGCCAAGAATGATTTTTCTCCTAGAGACAAAATTATAATATTAGAATATTATAATTTTATTAACAAACATTATAGTGGGATCAGTTTATCTTATCTTATAAACCAGTTCAATGTAGAGGACAAAAGAATTTTGGTTTATCTTATCAGAAACATTTTGACATGTAGAAAAACATGGGAGAGTGATGATGAAAAAAAAAAGGGATGGGCATTAATAAAAAAAATTAAAAAAAAAACTCTTTATGAAAAGCCTAGCCAAAAAGTGTGTACCTTCTCATTCTCTCAATTTGATGGTAGAATGAGAAAGGCAAAGTTGTGGTTTCTTCACATAAATCTCATCTAATGATACTTAAAATATCATGATAAGACTGTGAGATTAAACTGTAATATAATTAATCTAAGATTGATATCGAAATGATCTTTGATAAAAAAAAATAAAAAAGTTAACATGTGCACATGATATTATCGCAAAAACTAGACTCTTCTTTTCTTTTTTCTTTGAACTATGATATCGGAAAATAAGCATAAAAATTCATGGTTATCCAATCATTATATAGGCGATAATAGTATTTAATTAGATCTTTAATATAATTATTGGAACACAAAATCTAAAAAGAATTCTTAGAATTTTATGGTTTTCTCTTCCAATTTCCAGCCAATCACATCCTCGGTGGTGGATCACATCCAGAACAGGTGCTGAGGGCCATCTCTGATGGGCGACAAACCTCCTCTCAATTGTGTTCCCCGTTTTGCCCGCCTTGCACTCTAAGCGACGCAACACCTGAAGCGCCAGCTTCTGCCATCCTCTTCCCACCTCGCTCTCTTCTTCCGTCCCCCCCCTCCGTCTATATATATAGACGCAGATCTTCTTCCTCTCCTGCATCGAGAGATCCCAGAGACAATGGCGAGGAAGAACCCATCAATGGAGGCGGCGGTGGTGCTGCATCTGCTGGTAATGGCCGCGTGGTGCGCAACCGCGGCGTTCTCGGCGAAGCCCAAGGTGTGCGACAAGGGGTGGGAGTGCAAGAGCAGCGTGTACTGCTGCAACGACACCATCTCCGACTTCTTCCAGGTGTACCAGTTCGAGAACCTCTTCAGCAAGCGCAACACCCCCGTGGCGCAGGCCGTCGGATTCTGGGACTACCACTCCTTCATCACCGCCGCCGCCGTCTACCAGCCGCTCGGCTTCGGCACCACCGGCGGCAAGCAGACGCAGATGAGGGAGGTCGCCGCCTTCCTCGGCCACGTCGGCAGCAAGACCTCGTGCAAGGACCCTCTCCTCCATGCACCTCCACGCACCGGCGTTTTAAGCCTCATGCTCTCCGTCTGTTGGTGCAGGTGGGTACGGCGTCGCCACCGGCGGCCCGCTCGCGTGGGGCTTGTGCTACAAACGCGAGATGAGCCCGAGCCAGTCCTACTGCGACGACAACTACCTCTACCCATGCACTCCCGGAGTTGACTACTACGGCCGCGGCGCGCTGCCCGTTTACTGGTACGTCACTCTGCGCACAGTCCGAGAACGTCCGCAGCACAATTGCTCGGCAGAGATCCAACTCCATCGCCGATGAGATGCAGGAACTACAACTACGGAGCCATCGGGGACGGGCTGAAGGTTGATCTCCTGAACCACCCGGAGTACCTTGAGCAGAACGCCACCCTAGCATTCCAAGCTGCCATCTACAGGTGGATGACCCCGATGAAGAAGAAGCAGCCATCCGCCCACGACGTGTTCGTGGGGAAGTGGAAGCCCACCAAGAACGACACCCTGGCCAAAAGGCTGCCGGGCTTCGGAGCCACCATGAACGTTCTCCACGGCGACCAGGTGTGCGGCCAGGGCCCAGTTGACGGCATGAACAGCATGATATCGCATTACCAGTATTACCTCGACCTGATGGGCGTCGGCCGCCAGTACTCCGGCGATAACTTGGACTGCGCCGAGCAGGAGGCCTTCAATCCCTCTTCTACCTCCTCCAGTACTACTTAAAATCGGGTGAAACTATCCATCGTCGCGACTGTGTGTATTTTTCTTCCAAGTGCTGCAAAAAAAGGAAGAATTTGTATGCACTATAAATCTCTATAAAGATATGTCGATCTGCGTACACAGCAAAGATATCAAATGGAGGCGTCTGTGAGCTATGTATTCGTTGCAAGCAAATCTATCGATCAAAAGCTCAAACAGGAAAATACAATCGTTATTTGCCTCCTAATCGAAGCATATTCTGCATGGAAACAAAGACATGCAAAATTCTAATCCCTACTCCTCTCACCGAAGGAATTAACCATTCTTCACTGTTTGAAATCATAAGGAAATAATAATAGTGAACTCCTACTGTTAAGGTCTCGCGTCTCTGTATATATATATATAATTCATGTTGCATGGAATCATATTATCGAAAAAATAAATGTGGCTTTCACTTGCTTTTAATGATACTTCAATCAATTTCTTGTATTTATTTTTATTTTTTATTGCTAGTAAGATAGAAAAGATTATTAAGATGTTGTTGCCATATTCCAACCTATGACATAGGCAAAATATTCTTAAAAGAAGAGATAAAATTAGATTCCTTCCGCATCAAA
This sequence comes from Musa beccarii, assembly GCA_024322285.1. Lineage (NCBI taxonomy): Eukaryota > Viridiplantae > Streptophyta > Magnoliopsida > Zingiberales > Musaceae > Musa > Musa beccarii. The sequence continues at coordinate 19,996,162 of CM044401.1, read as the reverse complement.
TGAGTTCATCCTGTCATTTCACTTTTGCGTTCATTTGTCGCTTTTGGCATTGGATTGTTGTCCAAGAAATGCTTTGCTACAACAGCCAGCGAGCTCAATCATGGCGACATTTGTTAGCAAGGTTGGTCGATTGGGTTCACTGCGTTGAGTGCAGTTGGCGGCTTCCCTTCCTTTCATTTAATGCTTGGAGACAGACTGCCTTTCATTGTTGGCAATTTTCCTCATCAACATCTGACCATAACCTTTTGCCCAAATTAAAAAGTTGTAACTCAACCATCCTTATCGTTGAATTATAAATATTTTTTACCAATTATCCAAATTTTCACATCATTTTTTAGGATGCATTAATGTCAATTAGGATATCAGTATTATTTTGGTACGGTTGAAAACGCAAGTGTTCCTTATATATATATATATATATATATATATATATATATATATATAAATATATATATATATATATATATATCAAAAGATATTTTCTATTTATCATAATTCTCGAAATTATTGGATCCAACTCATATGTGAGCTTGGATAGGAGAATTGGATCATTGAACCTAAATCAATAAAAAATAAAAAAATAAAAAAAATATGAGATGTGCGTGTAGGTAGTGGCACAGAGAGAAAGAAAGAGGAGAAAGAAAATTATGATATTGAGTATTCTATTTGACGATCAGTGGTTAAACTTCATCGATTTTGATCCAAATTTTATATGGAGAATACATGTAGTAAACTCTACAATTCTAATAGTACTGATCTATAATTTACCCTCTTTGAAGTACTTTTTTGCTATATCTACTTGGTGAGACTTAAATCTTCGATGAGATCCATTATGTGATAATGATATGTTATCCTTAAGCCAAGATATATGGTCTTGATGTTATTATGATCCTCTTATTATTTTAGAGAAGACTTATTATAAACATGTTATTATTATCGGTCATAGTGGAAGTTTGAAACGGACTACGGTTCTATGATTTTTTCCACATTGAATTTTCTACATTAAAAATTCGATCTTACTTATGATTGATTCATTATTCTACTATTTATATATTATTCTGATTAATATTTACTTTTAATATCAAATTAATATTTTTGATGATGAACCTATTTTGATACACAAAGAAGAAAAAAAATTATTCTGCTTTAACATGTTTTGCCCAAGAAATATCTCCAGATAAGACAATAGAGTAATACTGATTCACTCTATGTGTCGGTTCATAGAGTGAATTAATCCAATCTCTTATGTATTTACACGGTTACTTATGATGAATAATAGGTTTATAGTATTTTTGAGACATGTACTATAATACTATAAGCCTATTTAAGAACACTATAGTTGAGCCTGTTGAACTTAAAACCCATCTCATCCATAAAAATAAGGTTTTAAATATATGTTTAGAAATAAAAATAATCAAATATAAAGATTTTTATTTAGTCATAATATTTTTTTAATAGACTTAAAAATATGATAAGGAAAGAATTAGACCGATTTATCATATAGAGAGTGTTCCAATCAAGTTCTAGGAAAATTTTCGAATATATGAAAAAAAATCTTTTTTTAATGAGAATTTATTATATTATTATTATTATTATTAAATAAATAATCATGAAAGATTCATTAGAATGGTACATCCATAAGTTCTCGATATCAAATCTTTACTCATGTTGGGGCTAATTATAGATTATCTCATATAATTAATTATCCTTAAAACTTTTAACCCATGTACTTTCAATATATGAAAATGAAAATGAAATATTGAGATCTCGATTAAAAAGATAATTTTATAGGATTAAAAATCAAGAGAGAAGTGTTTTGTTAGAACAACGATAGTTAAATGTTTTATTTTGTCAATATAGTGATCTTAATTAATATTTTAAAAATATAAGGATGAATATACTATGATAGCTATAAAGAGGAGGCATCTCGGGCACGTAACACCCAGCAATCTGCTGGCGACACCTGAAACTGCTGGAGACGACCACGTCGACTGACGACGACACTCCATTGAGGACGACGAAGACGACGATGGCTTCCTCGCCAAATTAACAATCCCAATCCCAGAGTGCTCCATTTGTTTAACCAGCATGCCTAATTGCTTGCCTTTTCACTCCACATTCGTAGTGCACCATGGCCGGCCTCTCTGGACGCGTAAGCATCTCCCAAATGCTCAGCCACGAACCCTAGTGGAGGATATATACCATGCAAGAACGGAACAGCTCTTATTCTCCAACCCTTCCTCACCTGCTTCCCAGCTTTATCCTCTCTCGGCCAATCCTAATCCACGCAAGACGAGGGGCGGGAGGGGGTACCAGTGCCGGTACCATGCAGGAACTGTGTACTTTCTCAGAGGCGACGATGGTGGAGAGCTCCGGGGTCCAAATTCCCGGCTGATGCCATCATTCCACCATGGCATGCATGCAAGTCGGATCTGTTTCCTCGCCGTCTGCATCTGCAACTTGTTCGCTGGCGTGCCATAAAAGACAAATCTCAGTGGCCGAGGCATAGCGGTTGATGATTTCAACCTGTTAGACGAATAGACTGGTCTCAGAAAGAAATAACATGATCGTAAGATGAACGATCGTAAGGAACGAGGGGATGTGAGGTGACGGGGTGTGTTGTAATGGGTAAAACACTGGCGTCTGCCTCGCGCAGCACTTCCCAGTGGGGGATCACCATGCAAAGTGATGCCCCTCCATGGCAGACAGAGGTCAAAGCCTTTTCATGGTGCACACGCGCTGTGATGCCTTATTTCTGGCAGTCTTTTCCAGCACCTTCCTCGTCACGTCAAGTACAGCTTGTGGTCTCTGCAAGAAGGTGGAAGGAGGAGGATCGGAGCTGCTTCCATTTCAGGCGAGTCATGTCGAAGCAAAGCAATGCGAGAGCTCGTGATGTGTTAGGATGGGCAAAGCCATTGGATTAGGAAGGAATCATCGCTTTGATGCAGTTAGCCACTCCGTTGCTGGATTCTGCATGCAAATCCGACAACAAATCTAAGAACTCAAGCGCATAGATTATAAGGGATTTGTATTTAGGCAGAGCTCCATCACAGAATAAAGGAATCGATTTAGTTGTGTGAGTCACATGATGATCGAATAGGCCAAAAAGTGGAAAGCATCGCTCCATTATTAGATTTCTCGCATGTGGGTTCGATTAATTAGAAGATCTAAAGATTGCTCAAAGATAATTATAGAAATGTTCTTAATCTATTCATCAAAGAAATCAAAGTGAACTAACTCTAGAGAAAGATTTTCTTAATCTATTCAGCTGGTTTTCTTAAAATCAATATTTTCAATTAGAAAGAAAGATCAAAAGGAGTTTACAGACTAATACGTAAAGCAAATCCCTCCCTATAACAAGTGATTTCCAAGTCATCATATCAAATCTATTCTCCATGCTCCAAAAATAAATCCAAAGATGTCAATCATTGCCTTTGCCCCACAATTCCATCCCATTATTGGCTGCTTGCAAGTACACCAAATAGTTGAGCCTACGAAACATCAAATCGTTGTGCTTAACAAGGTTGTGGTCATCCTACCACCAACCTATCAAACAATGGGCAATTCAAGTAACATCAATGTGCGAGATGTGATGGAATTGTCACTGTTATTCTCAAACAATTCTGATTATTTGAAACATGAGATATGTTTGATCACAACGTAGGTATGTAGACACCTCAAACTCTCCTTTTTTTTTTTTTTCTCTCTCCAAAAGATGGAACATAGATCGAACAACTAAAAAAAAAAAAAAAAAAACCAGAAAAAGGATGCTTGAAAAAGGTGTTTTTGGATAGACAATAACTCATATACTACCCAAAATCATAATTCATACGTGAATTCAGGCAAACCTTAATCCCTTACATGTCAGCGAGACGCACTATCCATAGTGAAAATGAATTGTGGGCACAACGGTTGCCATGTCAATATCATGATGGCAAGTCCGCGAGGCATCAGCCTCACTAACTCATGCTGTGGTTGGAGTGACATGGGAAGCATGGAATCTGTGTGTGTGTGTAGTAGCAGTAAAAAGGCCATTAACGAGGACAAGCACTGGTGACAGCCAAAAGCAGAAACTCATGCAAAAAGATCAGCATCATATCTCAGATAGCAGCTTTAGAATGTGTTCTGAATTCATCTCTCTCAGTAGGATGTTATGTCACGCTGGAAATCGTATGAGCTCGCGAGGAATTATTCGCTAAGTGTTTTGTCGGTATCCGTAAGGTGTTATCGTCTTTTTCTCGAAGAAAAAGAAGAGTTTTGTCGTAAAAGTCACAGATGTGAGCATCAGCAAATCTATCACAGTAACAACTGCTTGATCATTGATCATGTATCAGAAAATTCTGCAAATAATTCCACCATGCTACTGTCTCTCAGAGAGGATAAACTCAGCATGAATGTCAAGTCAAAGCCAATAAACTAGAGTTTCAGCCAACTTGTCAGACCTGAGGACAGAAGTCAACGCAAAAGGAGAGATTTTTCACTGATTTCAAATACTTGATGATGGAGATCATACTGTAACGCAACCCTTTCAGAACATTTGTTTTGGCATGTTGACAATAATATACTCAGTCGAGAAAGGGGTTGTATTGGAGATCCCTGTCAGATGCTAAAGAAAAAGGAAGGCTGTCATTGTCTCTTTGTTCTGCATTTACTTGAACACACAGCAACACAGAAATCACATCCTAATTTCTTGTTTCCTTTTCCTGTCCACTATGTTTGACGCATGGAAATCGGAATATTAGTCAAGTCAAATGCATTATAAACAAAATATAAGTAATGAATTAAGATCGAGATGCTGCAACCAAACTCTGAAAGTAAAATTTGGAGCAACAGTGAGGCAGATAAAGTTATTCCCAACAGTGTTGGCAGATGAGAACAGTGAGATTAGAATAAAGCAAGTAACGAAAAGCATAAAAGATTCATGATGTTGCTAACTATTTTCAGAAAAGAAAAAGCGTTATACATGAGATGTTAGGAGATCAAACAAGATCTTGCAGACCAAAATAAACCTAAGAGAATGTTGCCATGGGATCGGGACAACTCCGCTTTGCAAGGACTTCATCGTTGCCATCGTGTGATAAACTTGGCGCCACTTGTTCTTGCCTAATTATCCATTCCATTCCAGTACAGAAAGTGACTGCCATTGCATCATCACACCTAAATTGCACCTCTCCCTCTCTACCTCTTCTTTCACGTTTACCTCCTAAAACATCCATTCTCTTTCTACAAAATGGCACACCATGAGGCCAGTTATGTGTCCTAACACTCCACCACTACCTCACACTGCTTCCATGGCCACAATCTTGCATGCTGGAAGCTCTGTGATCCCATTATCCATGATCCACAGACACCCCGCAACACCGTGACATAAGTGCCCTGCTGCTCTTCGCTTTGTGGCAAATGCCAGTCACTGTTAGCCAATCGGCAGTAGGTTTAATGGTAACAGCACCATGTAGCTGTGATGTCATGGGAGGGTCCAGCATTTGCACGTCACTGTTTGATCACGATCGGACAGCCATAATTGAGATGCTGCTCTGTATGTTAGGTGAACACATACATGAGAGGCATGCATGCATCAGCTCCATCTCCATGGATGCAAGTAGGCCAATTGCTCTATTTAAAAGTGCTTGCAGTGGGTCTCTCCCTAACTCGCCATTGCACTATTTATTATCCTCCCCTATCCGTCAAGGTTTCCTCCCCTTCTCTCTCGTTTGTTCCTAGCACCTCTTTCCCTTCACCATGCAGCAAGGAGAGGTTGCCAGCATTCACTACCTTTCACCTTCCAATCCACTTTCTTCTCCAGCCCATTACCGCATGCCTCAGAACTACGTCACCTCCTTCGGTTGTGGAGGTCTCTTTGGACCTCGTCTGGCACGGCTCCAGGCCGTGCCAATGATGCACGACCTCGGCCTTCCAAGCTCCTGTTTCGGTTCTGGTGCAACCTCGGATGAGGCAGGTGAGCACCAAGCGAGCTTGGCGGAGGAGAGGAAGAAGAGGAGGATGATGTCCAACAGGGAGTCGGCTCGCCGGTCGCGGATGAGGAAGCAGAAGCAGCTGAGTGAGCTGAGGTCGCAGGTCATGTATCTCCGTTCGGTGCACCGCCGGCTCCTCGACCAGCTAAACCGTGTGATGAGAGAGCGTGATGAGATCAGCTCCGAGAATGAGAAGCTGAGAGATGAGAACACTGAGCTCCGGAGGAAACTTGAGAACCTCGCAGCGAATTGAATTAGCTGCCTTCTTCTTCCACCGGAACAGATGAGTGACAGGCCACTGCGACGACAGGATTGCTTCGACCAGGGAGATGGCTCCTTTTTCGTGTTCTTCCTTTACTTTCTTGTGCGGCATGAACATTAGCCTGTGTCAAACAATTCCACCTGATTTGAGTTGCATGATCTAACAAGATTCAGAAACACTGACCTGGTCGATCTGCATCCACTAAAATCACAAGTTCAAGAGCAATAATAGACTGATGGAAATTTCTCCGGACTCATTCTACCTAAATTGCAATAGAGTGATGGAGAGATTGCCACTGAAACTGAGCTGCTCATCAGAGTGATCATGCAACAGTTCTTAGAGCATGAATGCTATGCCCTGTTTCAGATTACAACCTACAGAATGCGGCCATGATTTGTTCCTAAGCATACAAATTTGTTCCTCCCATGGCTGCTCTCTGGCGGTTTCATATGGAGCAGACTGAAGTCTTGGTTTGTGTCTCAGACCTTCTAATCCATGAATCAAGTTTGATCAGTAAAACATTTCCACCCAATCCTCTCTCTCAAAGTGACTGTTCTTTGTGCCTCACCTGATGTACCAAGCTCACAAACAGCCAATAGTATTCTCTCAGAGTCCTGGGTGCATGCTGATATCACGTAGGGGAAGTCTGTTCTCTCTGTAATTTTTGTACCTTTAGTTTGCTACAGGGAGAAAATTGAAGAGCATATTTACATTATTTCAGAACAATTACTAAAAATATTGTAACATGGAATAAAAATATTACAACTGGATCAGTTCATCCCATGAACCAGTCCATAGGAACAGAAAAAAAGAGAGAGAAAAATAAAGTATTTCAGGTATTACATAAAAAAAATAATACTAGAAAATTTTAGAATTGGGGGATTCTTTTAAAAAGCTTAAGAAGAGAAAATTTTTTCGAATATATATATATATATATATATATGTATAGTTTTTGTGAATAGATAAAAAGACTCATTTTAAGTGATGTAAATATAAATGAAATGGATAATGTTCAAAAAAAAAAAAAGAAGATAAACAGAGCTTTCAGCTTCACACGTGGTGATGTGGTGGATGCTTTGAGATGCGTGCGAATGTCACCCAATAAATCTATATCTAACGACTATGTCTGCAAGCGTACGTGTCGTTTGGGAACGGTGCGACGTGATGTGGCGATCCCGGGAGGTCGACTCGTCTGCGGTCATTTCCACAAACAAATGAAGGAGCCGATGGCGATGGCGAGCATTCTCCCCCTCCTCCAGCTGGCGGCGGACCTCGCGGTCGCCGGGATATCTCTCATGTTTGTTCTCGGGGTCTTCGCCTTCGTCGCCATCGTCCTCTGCTCCGTCGCTTTCATCCGCGGCTCGAGGCTCCTATCCTCATGAGTTGGGCGCGTCTGTCGCAGAGGTAACCTTTCTGATCAGCTTCTCCGTGCTTGTGTTCTCTGGTTGTCAGGTAGGTCGTTAGCATGGTTCTTCTAGGTTTCCATTTGTCTTGATCTCGGTATGTGTTTGGATGATGCGGCTTCTTTTCTTTTCCTAATCTAATTGGCTGGCGTCATTCAACTCGCTGCAAGATTGGATTGCAAGATCTGCCTTCTTGAGGAGAATCAAGAAGAACTCGGTCGATTACAACTTGTTTTGTGCAAATCGCAAGAATAAAATGTGTAAAGGAGCTGGATTTGTGGAAGCAAGTCGTAATCATCAATGCATTTTTGGTTCGATTCTGGATATCCTAGTCCAAGAGAGTGTACCAGTAATCTGGTCACCGTCGTATTGATTGGGTCTCATGAGTTACAAGTAAGAAACTAGTTTTAATCAGAAGGAATTGGAAGTCCACTTTTTTTGTGTCATCATAATGATATTGTTTGCTGCCGTATGCCACTTACAAGAGTGAAAGTTTCCTAAAACTCAGAGTAGTTGTGGTGCAGTGACCAGTATGCTTGTCTCAGATAATAGATGCTTACGATTGTTTTACGAAGGAATGTTGATGCGAGACCATTTAACTTTATTTTTAGTTTGAATGAATTTGAATAGTTTAGGGTTATATTACAAATGTCACATGACAAAATTACCCATGGTTCGAGTTTAGCTTTCTAGATTATTCAAGAAAAGGAAAAAAAGGAAGAAAACGAGGGAAAAATGGAGGAAATTGAAATTTAATTTTGATTAAGGACTGTAATCTTTGTTGAATGTTTCGTCTTTTTTTCTTAATTGAAGATTTCTTGGAGATGAAAGCCCATCGAATGGATATATTTATAAAAATATATGAAAATATATGTTCTGGAAAGATGACAATAAAAATGATTGATATACTTTATTTTTCTTTTGTATAGGTTGTCTATATAAATGAGAAAAAAAAAGACTATCGGACGAGCATGAACTGATTGATGAATGCATGAATAATCTTGGGCTTTTTAACTCACATTGTATATGTATGAGTGATGTCCGGTCACCTTCCCTTTTCCGATGGTACATTTTCATCTTCCATATACGTGTGTGAACTCTTTTATCCATTTGAGTTACTTCTAAAGTTCAAATGAGTCTGATAGTTGTCATTTCAATTTTTAAAAGATTATTATCTTTCTCCTCCTCTCTCTTTTCTTCTTTTATTCCGAAATAAATGTTCATATCAACTTGTCCTATGTCAAATGCAGTACTTGCGCTTATAATAACTTGGTAAAGGCAAAAGTATAAGTGGTGTTTAGGGGCGTATATGAGACAACCACAAACTGACGGACTCTTGTTTGTCTTCTGTTCAGATGAACATTCAAGTTGTTTATGGGAAAATTTGTTTGGTGTCAAGCAAAGTGAGTTCAAGCAAATCACGAGCTAAAGTTAGAGATATATGTGAATGCTTAGCTATTTTGATTGTCCTTGCTAAAATTTATCTAACCACTGTATGACCTATACATAGCATCTGGCAGTGTAGCAGCAATACAAGCAATACTCTGTCGATTTGTACAATTTCTCTATTTTTGCTTGTACTGCTGATTTGCTGATTTACTTGTGGAATGAGAACTCCCTTTATAATGCCATTAAGTGCATGTTTTCTTCTTGCTTACTCCTCTCATTTATGTCTGATTCTTGTCAATAGATATGGACACCCTAGTTACTAGTGTGGCATATTGACCCATTTTTTGTTTTAGTATGCGATGCATTGAAGTATAAACTTCAACACCAGACAATTTTATGATTTGTGCTGTGAAGTTCACATGTAATCATTTGGAATGCATCGACTCTGTAGCGGACTCTATGATAGCAACAAGAATGCAGTCAAACCCAGAATTTTAGATAAATTTACACAACACATTGGCGTGCCATAGTAAAATATCTTGATTGAAATTTAAGTATATGATGGGATTATCATGCACACAGGTATGCCTAAGGTGCATTGATGTAAACATCAATTTGAACTGTCAAAATCGAGGAAACTATCTTATGAGTGCCATCAAAGGGTAGAATTCCTGCTGGAGATTTCTGAAATTCTGGATATGGAAACATTCTTAGTTATTAAAATGTCAAATAGATGCAGAAATCATGTATCATGATTAGAGAGTGCTTACTTGACATCATAGTCTAGATTTTAGTTAAGTGCATGAATTTTCAGTGTACAAACTGTAGTCTGAGTCAAATTAATCATTATGCATTTATTTTTCTTTCAGGTAATAGATAGCAACCCCGTGAAGCATCATACCCTAATGGTAATGATTGATAAGAAACTGTGATTACAGATGCTTTACGTTGACCTGTGTGCAAGCTTTACATGCCTCTTAATCCCGTATCAGTGCTAGTTCAGGTACTAGATCTTTCACAAATGTTATTATTTTCCTTTTGCTTTTCTTGAACACTTTGTCGACTTTTTGTAATTTTGCTGTCTTTCTGAATGCTGAATTCTTTCTACTATTTGGCCTTGCAGAAAAGACTGTTAGATGCAATTGATCTTTTGATTACATTCAGTTGAGCTGTATAAGACCGGAAATCTGATTACGGAGCAACTTTAAACTGACTCCCGTCTTTTCTGTAGCTATTTCTATGAATAAAGATTGTTGTGATATTTATTTATTCATGTTCAAATGTTGCCTACTCACATTTGTGTGTTTGGCTTCGAGTCAATATAGACTTCAATAACAATAGAATGCGAGGTTGAGCTTTGAACTGTGTAGCTTGTTTTGTGGAGTTATTATGAAGCCCCAACATACGAGTGCACCGATGATTATTTTTATATAATCTTTTTTCTATATCAGAATCTCAATTCGGACATAATGGAAGTCATTCGACAATGCAAAATCTAGGAAGGATCGAAGAAAGTCATTCTTGCACTCCCTTGAGGTGAGACATCAATTCACTCATTGTGGTCTTTATTGTGCCCTAATGTATCCTCTGATTCAACAGATCTGTCGAGGCATTAATGGAGATCATCAATATGACTCCTTAGGGAGACAGTGCTTCAACTGTCTTAGATTTGACAAAGATCTTGACATCTACCACCTCTACATTTGGAATCTTATAAAGCCTCTGAATCATGGATCAAGCTCTCCAATTGGCTGGCATTAGTATCCCCAGGAGCGAAGAATGCAGACTGCATACATATTATTTATTGCTGCTGACTTTTACTTCTCTTTGCCAACTGATTCTATTAATTGCTGCTTGTCTACTACAATCGGAGCAATTGTACATGTCATGTGGTGCCAAGCAATTGGCATCACAAGAGTACATTGCTATTTGGTACTTCCTGTTTCTTAGGGGCAACACCTTGATTACTTCCAAGTTGGAAGTAAAATTACACATTTGTCCCTCAATAAAATAAATACTATTTAGATGTTCCTGAAACAAAATATATATAAATTGCTAATCGAATTTGGCCAGAGAATCAATTATTTTTTTTCCTTTATCCATGTCTGCTGTATAATTTTTTTAATCCCTTTTGAGAATTATTTTTTTAATTATATCAACATTATTTTATAATGTTGAATATTTCTCAAACAATAATGGTAGGTTGAATTTTAGGGAAAAAGTCTTTTTAGGGCTTTTCTCGAGAAGTGCCTCAATTTTTAGAAATGTAATAAACTTTATTTTTTTGTATAATATTTGTAATACTCCTGATTTGATTGTCAACGAATTATCAATTTTCTTTCTTTTCCTTATGGATCGGTCCATAGGTTCATTAGTTTATAATATTATAATACAGTATAAAAGCATAATGATATAATGTTCTTATACAAATTTTATAAAATCATTATGTTTATAGTGTTTTAACACTATGTTATAGTTTTTTTTAGTATCGTTAAAAATCATATTAAAAATATTATAACTGGATTGGTTTATAAAAAAAAAGAAGATAAAATGACCTACAGTTTGGATATTTCAGATATTAGGAAAAAAAATTCTAAAAATCTGACTATGTATAGGAGGCGTATATTTAATTTTATGTTCTCAGAGCGGATGCGTGTTGTTATACCTGATATGGAGGCATGCGCAAAGACTAACAGATGCACTCGCCTTCTTGTTTGCGGTTTGGTAACCTCTTCTGCCGTTTCCGTTTGGTCTGGCGAAGGGTCTCCGCACCGATCGATCGAGATAGCAGTCTCCTCCTCTCCTAAATCTTTCTCGTATCGCACCTAGTCGTCCTCGTGGGGGATTTCTTGTCGATCTCGAATGCCATGGATTTGGTCAAAGCATGGCGATCGGTCGACTGGGAGCAAGAGGGGTACCCCACGTACGAGGACTTCGTGGCGCTGCCCTTCTTGGTGCTGTTCTTTCCCACGGTCAGATTCTTCCTCGATAGGTTCGTGTTTGAGGTCAGTCATTCGTGCCTCCTGCTGTTTCCGCTTCTGCCATGCCTTTCATGAAAACGTACGCTTCGGTCGGATTCTTCCTCCAAAGACGTTCTATGTTTCTTAAATTTTGGTGTAATTGATTCAACTTTGGTCGTTAATCTCTTTGCTAATCTCTTCTCATACTGATACCAGTTGTAGGGACGCGTGTGGAGGAAGTTGCTTGAGCAAACGTTGGAAACTTTCTTTTTGTTTGGGTTTCTTTAACTTCGATTAGGGCTTTGTTTTTAGCTCCGACTGAATCATCGATAAATATTTTATAGAAGTGTAAAAGGATTCATATGGAGCTTGCTTTTTCCCAAGGCTATCAAATTCCATTTTAGTCAGGGAAGCCTTCCATTCCTGGCTTAATGGATGGAGCAAGTGTTGTACAATGTTTGAGCCTTTTTTTTTTTACCTCCCGTTGACCATTTCTTTGTGCTTAAACCTTTTGTTTGGTTGATGTTGCTTGATATTCATACTCTAATTTTGTATTTCTGCAACATAAAACGACTTTTGTGTCTTTTGGATAGCATTTTGTTGGGTAAAAAATCGTCTTAGTTTTATATCTTAAGATAATCATTAGCAAATTCTAGGTGTTTCTTATTCGTAGTGTCAACTCTGTTTCACCGGTATCAACAACTTTTTCTCACCTACCTTTATTCCACGGAAGGCATGGAAATGGTTTTGGATATCCGGACATGAATAACATTGGCAAGCACATATTGAAATATTTGGAAGGCTGTAATTACAGATATGGACTACAATTGAGTCTTTTCCTTCCAAGGAAAAGGCTGCATTTGTTGATTCACTTGAAACCCTGCATTGGTAGGAGCCTTGTGCTCAGCAGTCAGGAACCAAGACCAACCTTTTTATATTTCATTTATGAAATTAACAAGAAAAGGCCATAATAGCTGCGGCTTTTAGCATAGAGGTACTAAGGTTATGTAAAACTAGGCTGAATTGAATTGAATTTTGCTAAAAGGTTTGAAGTGGTTTAATTATTATCTCCAATCTAAAGCCTTTATGGTATGACTCATAAAAGAGATCTAAAGTTTTTCCATCTTTTGCTGACATAACTTTTTTTTTTTAGTACGTACACGCACCCAATGGTTTTGTACATGGAGCCAAATAGTGGTCCCTCGACTAATATATACTGTACTAGTTGTGTATTTTTCCATAATGTATTGACCATAACCAAGAACATTAGGATTTTGATTATTGTTTTATATTTCTCCCTAATGGTATACCATTGTACACTATACTGTACTGACAGATACCCTATCAGTCTGAACACTCACAAAAGAACAACACAGATGAGTATTTACTTAATACATCTTGGTTGATTGATATTAGCTGGTTTTAAAGAGAGTATTACTGAGACTAAATCATGTTATTCCACCTAACATGTGGGAGATTCACAAATAGTATAATAATTGGACTTATGCTAAAAAGATTGAATAACATAATAAACACCAAAGACTAGATAGAGGATAAGATGTGTGGAAATATGGTCTTTGCCTTCTGGAACTCCTATGAGTATTATTAAATACATACTTCCAGAAAGTCTTTCTTCTGTTTAAGATACATACTCATATACTCAATGTTAACACTGGGATCAATGAACTTCTTAGTACATCGCCATGTGTCTGGGGTGCCAATATCACATTCTACTGTTTTTTTCTTTTTCAACGGTTCTACTTAGGTCAACATGAGGAATAAATCAGTGCCATCTGCATTAACTAGGTATTGTAAGAGACAGCTGATTAATTCTATTTAAATTCTAGTTAGGTATATGTGTTTCATAAGCTGAGGACTTTGTTGAATATTTGATATAAAACTGTTGGTCATAATTTAAGCAATTTCTGGAACAATTAAACACAAAAAATAAATGTTTGCCCTGCTACATGTAAATTTTGACCAGTCTAGTTATGGGTCATCTTTTTAACTTATTATGAATTCATGCTGATACTGATTTGTGGATTATCTTCTCTTCGTACTGTTGGGTACATGTCGCTTATTATGTGTCAGATAATCTTTTTTTTATTATAGAAATTAGCAAGACGACTTATACCACAAAAATCAAGTGAAAAGCTCAGCACTGGAATAGATAGCAGGAGAAAAAAGATCAATAAATTTAAGGAGTCAGCTTGGAAGTTTGTTTATTTTCTTTCAGGCGAACTTCTGGCTCTATCTGTTACATATAACGAGCCCTGGCTCACCAATACAAGATACTTCTGGGTAGGGCCAGGGAATCAGGTCTGGCCAGATCAGAAGATTAAGTAAGATGTTTTTAACTTTTTATAATTATTTGCTTGTTAGAAATAAGCATTCATTGATGTAGCATCGTATTGTATTAACTTTAACAATTTATCATTTCCTGATTTTCAGATTAAAACTAAAATTTGTCTATATGTATGTTGCTGGCTTCTACTCATATTCAATTTTTGCACTTATGTTCTGGGAAACAAGAAGATCAGATTTTGGAGTATCAATGTCTCATCACATGGCAACTGTTATTCTCATTGTGCTGTCTTACATATTCAGGTTAGTCTTAATGATGGAGTAGGCAGGGTTCCGCTGCCATTTTCTATTTTCATCGATCCTGTAAAGCCATTTATTTCATTGGAATAGTTTGAGATCACGCTGAACTGCTTATGTTTTTGAATGACTTGGCTAGCTTAATTAATTTGAATTCTTATGATGACTTAGTTGAGTTGTTTTGACATTATAAGTTTCTTTGATCTAAAACAGGTTTGCTCGTGTTGGTTCAGTTGTTTTAGCCATTCATGACGCAAGTGATGTATTCTTGGAAATGGGGAAAATGTCTAAGTATAGCGGTTGTGAGCTGCTTGCTAATGCAACATTTCTTTTATTTGTTGCTTCATGGATAATTCTTCGTCTTATATATTATCCATTGTGGATCCTTCGAAGTACAAGGTTAGCACCAGTTTCTTATGCAAGTGCTATTAAATGGTCATGTTTTATGGAAATTCTGGTTTGCTAGCAGTTTCAAGTTTTTTGGATATGAAATAAGACCATGATGGCAGTTGATGCAATCTGTTCACGTCACTGTAACTTTTTAGCCTCAAACTAAAGGAAAACCAATTTGCAAGTAGGGACTCTGTTATTCTGAATTAAGAGAGAACTACTTGCTCATTTTGTTATAGATGTGGGATCTATTGCATGGCTAACTTGAAGGAGAATGTGAGATCTAAGGGGACAACTTAACCTCACCAGAACTTTTTAGCCTCAAACTAAAGGGAAACCTATTTGCAAGATTAGGGTTTTTGTTATTGTGACTTAAGAGAGAATCGCTTGCTCATTTTGTTATAGATGAGGATATATTGGGAGGCTATCTTGAAGGAGAAGTTGTTTAACTCCTCTGACGCATCTTCTTACTTCTGTTCTCTTTAATAAAAATGAAGGACAGTGGAGAAATAGTTTCGATAAATGGAGAGCGAGTCTAAGAAGCATGTAGATTATTTATTAATAGACCTTTATGCTGAGATGACTTAGGAAACCTTTTCTTTCTTCTTTATTTATTTACAATCGATGTTTAATTTACTTATGTATGAATTCTGGATACTTCAAAATAGTGTTACACACACAACCAAAACACTTTCGGATCGAAGTCCTTTTGTGACGTTAAAACTGGTAGCATAAGGTGTAGACTCCCTAAATCATGAGTATATATCACAGATTTGCAGATGCTTACCATAATGAGACTGACTCTTGTCATTCTTAAAGTAATGAAGAATGTAATGGGATCTTTGCTTAGAATGAGGATAATTCTGGATAACACTAAGAAGATGCAGATTGACAAGAAAAGAGAGCAGGTAGTTGAAATGATCATTAAATAATTGGAAGAGGTTGTGGAAATTATGAATCTAATGGAACAGAGTCTTGCTGGTAATTATCAGTAAAAGCAGATGTTATATTGTAGGTCAAGCTTCTCTCTTAAAGATATCTTGGCTCAGTAGTTGTCAAAGGAAAACATATATACATCAACTGCTGAGATAAATGTAAGCCTTTTTAATGATTTTGGCCTTGAAGATTATTCTGGATCTTTCTATTGCATTCCGAATGCATCTTGGAGAACATAGCTGTTAGCGCAGCATTCATTTTCATGTATTCCTATGGGCAAGCAAAAGATTAATCATTCCTTTTTTTTTTAATACTCTTACAAGCAGAATATATAGTTAGTAAATTCTATATGACATACAGTTAGACCAGGGTTTGTCTATGTTGTTCTATGTTGTGTAAGTTTATTTGCTGAAAGCTTCATGGGGAGATGAGTCAGTGATTAGTCTGACATAGTTATTGCCTTATTGCCTCTTGCATGACAGTTATGAGGTTCTCTTGACTTTGGACAAAGAAAAGCATAAGTTTGAAGGACCCATATATTATTATGTCTTCAACACACTTCTGTTCTCACTGCTTGTTCTTCATATCTACTGGTGGATATTAATGTTCCGGATGCTTGTGAAACAAATCCAATCAGGACAAGTTGGTGATGATGTTAGATCAGGTAAGTGCTGTTTCTTTGATTATTTCATATGAAGCTTCCCCCAACCAGATGTTTATCCACATTCTATTAATGAATGGTGGATATAAAAAGATACAGTTAAGGCATTAAAGTTAGGTTCTGGGAGCTTTACAAAACTTTATGGCCTCTAGGCATTATAATGTTGTATGGCACGGCATTCTTTTCTATTATTATGTATTTTTAGAATGCTCATTCTCTATTTTTTTGCTTTCGGTATTCTTGTACTGTGTAGATTCTGAAGATGAAGAGCAACATGAAGATTAATTCGGGGTGTTCAATAATACATGTTGTTGCAAAGCCCAAAAGGCAAACATTTCATGTCCATGATGTCTATGTGCTGATTTGCTTATGTTGCTCTTCTTACTGGATGAAACAGCACAGATAGTAAACAAGAAAACATCGACCTGTTTTATATTTCCAGGTTAACTTCAGACTAAGCTTCAGTTTTTGGAACCAGTAATCTTCGTGTACTTATCTTATTTGTAACTTCTCATTGGAGACAACTCAATAATGGAACAGCTCTCCTATATTTATTCAAGAAACAAATAGGAAGCAGGATCAGACACTGCTGATATGCTAGATGTTAGAATCACTGAAAAAGGTAGTTCCTTTGATGCTCCCAAGTGTGCCCTTTGTGTATGGTAATATGAATTATAAATTGTGACCAGCTGAAAAAATATGTGCTTCTTTCTAACTCTTTCCTGATTCATTTGATCCTCAATTAGGCGTAAAGGAAAAATATTGCTTTGTAGATGGCTTATCACTTGAGAAATTTGCATGTTAAAATGATCAATAGACAATGATTGCTGATGATCTGACATTAATAGCTTGAAGGTACTGCATCTTATAAAAAGTCTCTTTATTTTTTTAGTCTATCTTTACCAATAGTATCCCTAACTTTGTCCAATGTTGCCTTAATATTATCCATTCTGCTTTTGCCGAACACCTTGCTGTAAAATCTCTCGTGTGTTGCTCTTATTAGGTCTTGATAAATTTGTGTTATGCCATTATTCACTAGCTTTATGGTTCTCAAGTTTGACTTTCTTTTTTTGGAAGGATCGAAATCTTACTCTTGTATCCGTTGGAAATTGAGATCTTTGTGCCATGTGAACTTAGAACCTTGCTAGAAGTTCACAGAGATTGTTCACATGGGTAGTAAAGTTGCTTGATCCTAAAATTAACAGTTACCACTAAGAAAAATACTGGCTTTTGCCCCCTTCTTCTTTAAGAAGTTTATAACTCATATCTTTGTTGAAGATGTGCCAAATATTTTAACTCATCTGGAAGCTATAAATGATTAGGTTCTGTCATCTTGGAGAAAATTGAAAACTTTGTGAAGTTGGTACCTGCACCCAACTTTTTTGACCTAGACATTTTCTTTTTCTCTTTTGGAGGTGACTGATACAATGGGTGACAATGAATGATGCTTAGGTTGGAAGCTGATTGTTCAACCTACCTAACCCTGAAATATCAATTTGCTGCCCACTTTAGTCTACTGCAGGAAACTTAGTCAGAAGCAATTAACAAAAGTAAGGGACAGAAGTACATCAGAGGAGGTGATAGGAATGACACAGGTTGGTGAGCAACAAATAAGTTACAGGTCTACATCTTTGTCCATGCCTTACTTTCTGTATGATAGCTGTATCCAAATCATCCACCTGTGTCTCACTGGGCACAAATTCTTGGAGATTTATGTTTAACAAGGAGGCAGGATGTATAGCTTAATTCTGGGACTGTGTGTTAAAAGCCTATATGTTGTTCAGGTATCACCATCTTCAACACACAAAAAGAAAAAGAGTTGCAAAACAAGTGTAAGGTCTTTTTCACAAGACTAATTCTTCAAAATTATGTAAATAAAATGTCATGCATCACATGCTTTAGAAATGAGTCATATTAACATCCTACTGCCTCACAAGCTAAAGACTGTTGGTGGAGGATTGAGGGTCATAGAATGAACAACAAGCTTGGAGCCATTGTCCTAGTACTTGGTGGCATTGGAGTGTTCTTGCTCATCCAAATCTTTATGTCTTGGAGAGCAACCAGAAGAGGTTTCCTGGGTTTTGGCAACTTGTCTACACCTGCTGATGCATTGGAGAGCTTATCCCTGCAAGTCCTGGAGAAGCTCCCTTGCTATGATTTTGAAGCAGGAGAAGAGAACATCCATTGCACAGCTGACTGTCCTGTGTGCCTGGAGAACTTTGAGGTTGGTGATTCCTGCAAGTTGCTTCCATCATGTAGGCATAGTTTCCATGCACAGTGTTTGGATACCTGGCTGCTGCAGAGGCCAAGCTGCCCAGTATGCCGGACCTCCGCAGATGGCCAGAGAGGAAGGAAGGCCACCCAGGGTGGTGGAGCCAGGACTGACATGGGGCAGGTACAATGGTTCTTAGGATATCAAGTCTAGTGTAGCCAAGCACTCTTTGAGCAGGAAACTTGTTATAGAGTTAGCTTGAGTATTAGAGAACAGTAAACATGATCTCATAGTAGATGTTACTGTTGCCTTTGCATAGCTCATTCTACACGGTTTACCAGGTTTAGATCATTTATTGTGGAGTATTTGATGCAGAGTTGTTACTAGCTCATTTTACAATGAACTATGCAAAAGGACAAATTTCATCAGAGTTTGATATCAGACAAATTAGAAATGCTTGAGAAAGGATTCCATGCTTCAGAAGTTTCACATTCTCAAAGGTTCAAGTTGTATATTAACAGTTCTATATGTATTGTAGAATGATATATAATGTTGATCAGCTTCATCAGCTTGACAAAAATCTCCCTACAGAGAGGTTAGATTTCATGCATTTGTAGAGGTTTCTTTGCCTGCAAAATTTATGGTCTGGTTGCTGAAGAAGATTGTTGTGGATTTCATAGAAAAGGAAAGAGAGAGAAAATAGATGCAAGATTCTTTTCTTCCTGGAAGAAATATTAGTAATGCTGCCCATGCTCAAGTGGATCATGGAGGATTAAATGTCAATGAATTATAAGGCTCTTTTAGCAGTATTTTACTGTGAGGTGTTTAATCCTTTGACATATTATGATTGAACATGATTAATTATTAATCAGATAACTACATTTAGATTATCTGACATCTCCAGTCTTAGGGTTGTATCTCTCTCATATGCTCTTGTGCTCTATAATCCAAAGATGGACTCATTGGAATAGCCCTTTGATGAAACAGAAACAAAGGGAAATGATCACATTAAACCTTAAAAAAAAGCACCAGCACACAGTTAAATTCTAACCCGTTACTACAATTACTAGAAGCCAATGCATCTCTTGGTGTATCATTATATGTGCAACAAACACGAGGGCAAATCCTGATATATATATATATATATATATATATATATATATATATATATATATATATATATATATATATATATATATATATATAAACCAATGATATCATCAATTGTTATAATTGGAATATCGCAACTTAATAGGCAACTATGGGTAACTATTATAGTTAAAGGGGTGCATCTAAGTTATTAGATGGACATGGATATAGTCAAATTTGATTAAAAATTGAACTTAGGCAAATTTTACTCCATTTAACTCATTTATTTACGACTCTCACATTTAAAAGAAAAAGATCGTTGACTATTAATAATTTGAATGAGGGAGAAAGTTTTTCAAAGGCAAAAAACTTTTACATCTCATATCTTCTAATTTGAGGGAAGAAAACATTTGTATATTATATTCCACTCCTACCACGTTATAAAGCGAAAAACTATGGCACCTCCGGATCAATATCTATTGGTGAGCATCAAATACTCGTAAATGTTTATTTTATAAATTTTGAATAAAAATATATCTATAAATATAAAGTATTGTTCTTATAATTATTGATTTAATTATGCAATATAACCTCTTGATGCTCTCGTGATGTGGCATGTTTAATATTTTTTTTTTTTACCATCTCTAATAGCTAACATGATATATGTGGCATAAGTTTTGATTAGATTTTGTGTTTCTAAGTCTTGATCGATCGGAAAAATAATATATATATATATATATATATATATATATATATATATCAATTAGGGATATATTTGATGGGAGCATGGTGAGAATTGAAAATTAATTAGTTATTCTTAGACTCATTCATCCAAATCAATTTTCTATTGTGACAATTCTTATTAAACACTCATCAAACACAATAAAAAAAAAAAAAGAGAAAACAACTCAATCGGAGAGAGACCGCTCCCTAAGGATCTAATAAATATATGAATTCATGAGAAGCGTCACTTCAATATTCTTCGACAGAGAAGAGACTATATATTGTTGGACGTATCTCTAATTAATGTCATGAGCTTATACTCACATCAATGACTCGACATGATGAATCCTTCATCATCACAATTATAAATGCAGGATGAACGGCTCATAACGTCCACATCATACCATCATGCGCGGCCGTTGATGTCGCGCACGTACGTGACCCTGAGGCCGCAGCCTCTCCTCGTCGCGTCGGGTGCTCCTCACCCCGCTGACGACGCGTGCCCGTGATGCCCGCCTCTCTCCCTGGATCACGCCGGACAAGTGTCGCAGCGGCCGCTGCAGTTGCAGACCACCACGCAGTATATCACCGCCACCGCCACCACCACCCTCCTCCTCCTCGATCACCACCCACAGTGAGATGGTAGAGAAAGGAGGAGGACTAACAACAATTAATGGCGACGCCATCTGAGTCCGATGTCGCAGAGGATAGCGGGGTTAAGGATCACGCCAATAAGACTCTGTTGCAGAGCGATGCCCTTTACGAGGTTCATCTCTTTCATAGACTCCACGAAACTTTCTCTCTCTCTCTCTCTCTCTCTCTCTCTCTCTCTCTCTCTCTCTCTCTCTCTCTCTCTCTCTCTCTCTCTCTCTCTATAATATGTATGTGTGTGTGTGTGTTTGATCTTGCATGGTGTGCGGTACAGTATATACTGGAGACCAGCGTGTACCCTCGTGAGCACGAGGCCATGAAGGAGCTCCGCCACATCACGGCCAAACACCCCTGGTAAGCTCCTCCGGCCTCAATCCAATGTGCCTTCGTTCTCTCTTCTTATAGCCTCACATGGAGCAGGAGTGGCATGGCAGTAGCTGCAGATGAGGCGCAGTTCCTGAACATGATACTGAAGCTGATGAACGCCAAGAGAACATTAGAGATCGGCGTGTTCACCGGCTACTCCCTGCTCGCCACCGCTCTCGCCCTACCTGAGGATGGCCAGGTACGTACGTAGATCACCCACCGCTCACACGGAAATCTCCGGGATGAAGCTAGCTTACTCTTGCGTAGATATTGGCCATCGATCCCGATCGGAAGAACTATGAACTGGGACTCCCCGTGATCGAGAAGGCAGGGGTGGCGCACAAGATCGACTTCCGCGAGAGCCAGGCTCTACCCGTCCTGGATGAACTGATGCAGGAGGTAGGAGAAAGATCGATGAACTCGGCCATGTAGGGTACATGGATTCATACATGCCGGTGCATTGGTGGTGCAGGAGAAGTACAGGGGATGGTTCGATTTTGTGTTTGTGGATGCAGACAAGGAGAACTATATGAACTACCACAAGAGGGTGATGGAGCTGGTGAGGGTGGGCGGCGTCATCGGCTACGACAACACCCTGTGGAGCGGCACCGTGGTGGCGGAGCCGGAGTACCCTGTTTCAGAGTACGTGATGGAGATGAAGGACCGGTTCCTGGAGCTGAACCGGCACCTCGCCGCCGACCCGCGCATCGAGATCTGCCAGCTCTCCATCTCCGACGGCCTCACGCTCTGCCGCCGCATTAGCTGATCGCCACCCGCGAGCTCTCGTGTTCGGATCCCTCGACCGCCGGTGCAGGGGACAAAGAAATAAAGCTGAAATGGAGGGCGAATGAATTCGAGTGATCGTTGAGTTCTTCCTTGGAATTATATCCTAAATATAGATTTCAATTGTCATGACGAGTACCCGAATCATCTAATCTCGTCCATACCCAATGAAAGATGAACAGGTTGGAGTGAGAAATGGCTTGACGGATTGGGATAGTGAGAATGTTGATGTTGAAGACGATTCTCCATTTGAGAAGAAGACAAATTCAACATTTGTGCAGTGTTTTTGGTACAGTTTTTAATTTCAAAAACACCGAAACTCTATTACATGCAAAACACTTTAACCGAAGAAAATAGATTAGAAAAAAATACTTGTAAATCTTACTCGTAAAATATTTATAATTCTTATATTAGCTATAAGGATATATTCGAAATTAGGTAAAAAGGTTTTATTTTTTTGAGAAATCATCCTAAGATTTTACTCTCATTTTAATCAATTAGATGACATCTTAGAAAAACAAATAACATAAAAATAAGTGATAAAGAAAACATGTGAATATTCGACAGGACCTCCTCAAGCCACCACAGTCAAACCGAAGCCATTGACAGCTACAAAGCTACCATATTTTTGTCCACCCAACAAGGAAGACTCTCTCTCTCTCTCTCTCTCTCAATTGCTGAGTGGCCAAATGTATCGGCCAATACAAAACGCGACAAACCCAAGTCCATGACCACCGGCCGGCAACGCTGTTCCTTCCATTTAAAGCCCCTCCTGTCCTCGTGCGATGCCTCCAAGGCAACACTCTCCGATCTCTCCACAAACCTCCACACGATCAAAGCAAGAACATAATAGAATGGAGACAAGAGAGGAAGGGCTGCCATAGAGAAGGAAGCCAAGGAACAGCAGGAAGATAGCTCAAGCCTGTCTCGGTGCAGTGTCCAAAGGTACACCTTCATCACCACCATGAATTGCCATAGCATCCTGCTGTCTTTAGATCGTGCTCACCATAGACTTCCTCTGTCTGGATTCTTTGCGAGTTTATACATAGATTAAGTTTCTCAAAAATAAGCATAAATAGGCCGATTCAATTCTCGAGTATTTGATCTACTTTGCTTTAAAGGGTTGATTATGATGTACAGAAAGAAGGAAATTTGGCTTCTTAGAAGGCAATTCCAACTCCTTATAGTTTGAGAGAAAAATACATCTATTTTCTTGTATTCTGAAGCACAAACTCGAACACTATTACAGTCTTCTACAAGTCTTGGGTTTTGAAGGATAAATTTACATTTTATTTGCCCTTTTTTTTTGGGATAAATATACTTTGGTTGATTAGGTGATCCTTCTCTTCAGCTTTATCTGCAGAACAGTAGTGATCATTTGATGGTGGAATATACATCATGACAACAAAAGGTTACTGACTTGAGCTTTCTTCATTTCAAGCTACTAAATCAACAATTTGTTTCTCAGATGAACTTATATGTGGAAACAGGCATATGGATTCTTATAGGTTCCTTCCTTGGGGTTGTGATTCTAATACTAATTGCATCATGGCATTTGCTAAAAGGAAGAAGACGTCAATCTGATGATACCCCTGTGGAAGATGAGGGTATGTATATATGCTTCTCCCGAGCACTTACATCGGCTATATCATGTCTTCAAACCCTGAAATAGATCCTTCTACATTACATCAGTAGGCTTTGCTGCTCCCAAGGCATTAGTATTCAAAGATTTTGGCTGTAGAAAGATGTCACTCAAGGAGATCTATGCTGCCACAAATAACTTGAGCGCTCTGAATATTATTGGCCAGGGTATAGCCGGTAAGCATTCATACGATGGCGTGAGTTCATGCAACGTTGCAGGTTGATTTCTGATTAGCTTTCTACTTGCCAGGAAAGGTGTACAAAGGTGTGCTTCCAGATGGATGCCATGTTGCCATCAAGCATATCAAGGATGGCTATGCAGAGACATTTATGAGAGAGGTCACCAGCCTGTCTCATATCAGGCACCCAAACCTTGTTGCTTTGCAGGGCTATTGCGAAGAAGAAGATGAGTGCTTCCTCGTGTATGAGCTGTGCACCAATGGAAATCTGTCGGAGTGGCTCTTCGGTATTGCGTTCTTGAAGAGGCTTATGTTCTCCTCTTCTTCTTCTTCTTTCTTGAGACACTGACCATGATCGACAATGTGGCAGGAAAGGATAAAAACCTGTCATGGACTCAGAGGCTGGAGATCGCCATTGGCAGTGCTTGTGGCCTTTGGTTTCTGCACACATATCCTGAAGGCTGCATCGTTCATCGTGACGTGAAGGTTGGCTGCAACTTTCTCCTGACTGTTCTTTCTAGGCCACATTAGTCTGCAGAATTGTCTGACGTCAAACATGCATCTTCTGCATGCAGCCAACGAACATACTTCTTGGTGCCGACTTCGAAGCAAAGCTCTCGGATTTCGGTCTCTCCAAAGTAGTAGATGTAGGTGTGTCACACGTGAGCTCGGAGGTGAGAGGAACCTTCGGCTACGTCGACCCAGAATACCGTCAGAACCACCGAGTCAACGCCGCAGGAGACGTATACAGCTTCGGCATCGTCCTCCTGCAACTCCTCTCAGGGAAAAGAGTCATCAACCTGAACGTAATGAGAAGGCCAATGTCGTCGAGTAGAATGGTCAGCTCTACCTTCTCTCCACCCTTCATAGATGTAGTACTCTACAGCTGACGAAAAGGCTTTCCACCGCAGCCCAAGATTTCGACAAGAGGCGGTGAGCTATCCGACTTCGCTGATCCGCGACTGAGAGGAGAGTACTCCGTCGAAGCTTTTGAGCTCAGCCTCAACCTGGCTCTCTCCTGCGTCGCGCACAAGCAGCAGCGTCCGTCCATGGAGCAGGTCGTCGCGAGCTTAGAGACGGCACTGCAGATCTCCACCACCACCGAGTCATACAGTCTCAGTATCTACTGATGTCTCGTCCTTCTGTGTATGCCTAATCTACACTCATCGTAATTTGAATTCAAACACTCAAACGAAGAGCTCCAAAGATTACATATCAGCTTGAAGTAACAAGAAAGCTGCATCTGTCAAACTTCCACCGATATATATTAATCTATCCGTGAACGTTGACCTTCAAACTATGGCATTTATAAACCCAGTGGTTGCTTCCACGTGAAGCTTCCGATAAGGGTGGTGGACATCAATGCCTCCGGCGACAATTAATCCCCTCGTCTCCTTCCAATTCAAAGTTGCAGACTGAATCTGAAAGCACTATCATTAATGGTCTCGAAATCAATTATTGTTTCACCAAAAATCTCCCATGTTCCGCACTGAGTCGAGCGTTGTCGGAACGATCACATCGAGAAACCTATCCGCCCTCAGTCTTCGTACGGATTGGCTACGGAACAAGCGCCCGAGCGAGCGTTCGGGTTTTCTTTCCAGTCACATCGGACTTCCTATGCACGAGATTGAACCGAGCCAGATTGATCTAATCGCCACTGCCGTCCACTGTATCTCCGGTCGACACGATCATAGAGGTTCCACATCTCCACGTTCCATTATTGCTTTTTGTCATATTTTGAGACACTGCAATTGTCGGAAGCCACTCGGGAAGAAGAGGGAAGCGATCGCGAGGTGGGTCGCCGGTCGCTTTGCGTGACAGCGGTGGATGAGATTTCGTGGCGTATGCTTTGTATCATTCACATGCGTGACCTCAAGTCACGGATCACAATGCTCCGATGCCACGCTCCGCTTCGGAGATCCACCAAAGACTCGGAGACGGAGAAGGATGTTTTAGGCGCATTGTGCTTCTAATTCTTTCGATTCGTACGTGCTACACGGCAGCACGAGCCATTCATCCAAAACACAGTGGTGGGTCCCATGGGTATCTGCTGGGGGTCCCACTCGGATCCACGGGTACCCGCCGCGCGGCCCGGCTGGCGACCCGAATGGGTCCCGCCTCCCGGTCAAAAGTGCAGAACAACATATTTTTCTCGTGAATTATTGAAACCTATGTGTTTCTACGTTATCTTTCGACATATGAAATGTGATCTTTGTTTACGCATATGTGCTGTAGCACATGTGAGATGTGAGAGAAAAAAGAAACAATCGAGATTTAACTTAACGGATAATTAAAATTTAACCCACGTCATTTAACCATGGTTTGAAGCAGCACTCGGCATTCTGCGTGGATGTATGTGAAGTTAGAGTTCATGATGTGTTCCCTCATCTCCATAACGATAACTCGGTCCCTCCGTCTAAGATGAGAGCCAAAGCTTCTGCCAATCCTTATTCCAGGCGGAGGAACAGCGGAGCCCACCCTGCGTAGTAGAAGACAAGGCAAGAAAAAGAAAAGGCTGTATCGAAGGTTGGACTTGCAAATCTACTGCCCGCTCCTGCTGCTTGTTGGCCTCGTCATGGCCAACATGCACCGAGAGGGACGCCGCCAAGTCGCCTTCCACCATCTTCCTCATCCCCTCGTCTTGATGGACAATGACCTCTCTCTCTCTCTCTCTCTCTCTCTCTCTCTCTCTCTCATTTTCTACGGTGGATTCATCAGTTACATCATACATCCCTCGTGCTCACTCCTTTGAGATACAGATGATGACTTAATTTTCCCAGCTTTCATTAAAATACATATATATAAACTTTAGAAGGAATTCAGTACATTGAGCTTTAGATTTGACAGCCTTTCACCATCTCCACAAGGCTGGTGAACATATTAATATATATATATATACGCACATAAGGGATAAGTGCTTAAACACAGACGTGAAGGGAAGAATTCCATGTAAAACTAGTAATGTTTTGCAACTTTTTCCACCACCTTCATCCTCACTATTTTAAGCTTCACACATCTTAACCTAGACTAGTGATTGACAAAGCTTATAATGAATTCCATGCAATTAACACTAATATTTTACTCCCTATTTTCAGATTCAGAAATCTTGATCTTATTATTATTATTATTATATACATGCATTTAGCATTGTTATCTTAAATATATACCACTCTAGGATGAATTCCATGACTGTATCATGAACTCCATGATTGTAGCATGAAGTGAGAGGGAAGGTGGTGGTGATGGCGAGCAGGAAGAGAGAGAGAGAGAGAGAGAGAGAGAGAGAGAGGGATGACGACGTGAGAGGACAGGGTTATCCAGAATTGATGCCAGCGAGGAGGAGGCCGCGTGGTCGGGCAGCGGCGTGCAGTCGCAGTCACCCTCAATAAATCTGCTCCTTTTCCTCTGCAGCAGAGAACAAGGAAGTGAGAGAGAGAGAGAGAGAGAGAGAGGTGAAAGCGTGTGATCACAGCTGTGTTGAATCCTAAAAAGGACTACCTCGACGACGGAGAAAAGACATGTTGAGGCACTAGATTTGGTTGACAAAAATTGGCATTCATTGGTCTCAGATCACATCAGATATATATACGTATATCCATTGTGACAAATAATAACGTAGGCACAAATAAACATCTCTAAATTTCCATATGAACCAAACATACAAAGAAAAACCTATCCATTCTAGTTTCATCTTCAATCCAATGATAACTTACCTTACCTTATTTCTAACACAACAATAATACCACATAAAATAATGTAATAATATTTCACATAATTCCAACTTAATCCATCCAAGTAGGGTTGCAATGCGCCCACCTCATCTTATATGGCTGCCCCTGCCATTGATCTTTTAACAAGACTAAAAAACTCTATGTATTTATTACATATTCACATGTGTGTGCTCCAAATGCTTTGATTCTTTTATTGTCCACTCCAATTGATGCTCATTTTGTGTCCTTCTAAATCTTCCAACTCTTTTGTCAACTTAGTTTTTGTACATGAATCATGGATCCCTCATCTTCCAATTTGTGGCATTGTTTATGCTATTCATGCATTTTATTTCTTGGATTAAGAAATTATGGTGGGGGTTTTATATGCTTTCCTTTACTTTGAAACTTGTGGTCAATGTCTCCAAAACACATATATTTCTAATAAATATAAGAAATTGCACATATTCCTATCTAATTTTGTTACTTGATCCATGTCTTCTTGTTCTTTTTGATACTTAGCTATGACATGATGGTGAGGCACAAAGACCTCTATTATATATTTGTTGAGCTTTCTAGAATATTTTTCTATTTTTATAATTTAAATTATACTTTTAAATATTATTTTTTTTAAAAAAATATATTTTTAATGGAGTTTCAATTTTTTTTATTATATCATTTTATTTTTGTTGCTAAAGTGATTCGATTTAATTCATTGTATTAATTCTTAATGCATTGAATCGGACCAAAAGAAAAAAGATTGTAAAGGAAGGCAGAAAAAATAAATGATGGATAATATGAATATTTTTAAAAATAGAGATAAACGAAACGTTTCCTAACAAAAAGCCAAAAAAGTATATTTTTATTTTAAAAAATCGCTATATATATATAATATCGAGTACTATAAAAATAATAAAGCCTACATTAATTGCCTTCCAATTCCATTTCCTTCCTTCCTTGCCGAACGTTTCCTTCATCCCACCTCTCTCTCTCTCCCGCAACACACCCACCCACCCCCCCCGCCCCCTCGTCTCCGAACGCTCTTCGACCTCACCGACAAACCTCGCTCTTTTCCCCTCGACCGCCACCGATCGGCGCGCTCCGAGGTACGTAGCCACGCACTCCGTCCTTCCCCTGCTCGGCTTCGATGTCTGCGTCTTTGAGTTGCTCGGTGGTCTCTTACTTGATGAATTGTGTTGTCGTTGTCTAGCTGTCGGCCGCGTTCTGGCTTCCTTGGAGTGTGGATGTAGTGAAAGATCTGTGGGGGAGTGTGAAGTTCTTTTTGTGGGTCGTTTTCTCTTGGTTTGCATCTTTTTGAATCCGCGGAAAGTGTGTGGATGGAGATGGGTTCGTCGCAACCAAGAGAATAATCCGAGGAGACGAGGAATTTTGCTTTCTCTGTTTGTTTCCTATGAAAAAATCTTTAATTTTCATACGTAATTTGTGATTGTTTTGGATTTCTTGTTCTCTATGGAAAGATGAGGTGGCCTGAAGAGGATAAGGACGTCATTACTGAAGTCGACTCTGTTTCCTGTTTCTTTTATGACCCTTCTCTTTAAAGTACAATCTACCATGAACGAAGTTTTCTGTTACACAAATCTAAATTAAATGTATGTATTTAAATCTCAATGAAAATTACCTTCATTAGAGGACAAGATTTCGTTTTCTCTTCTCAACCTGTTAGAAAAGTTGTCACTAATGATGTAATGATCTCAAAAGTCATGTCCTTTCAGGCACGATCTGTCAATCTATTTTCTGGTTTTAACTGATCATGAACTTGGATGTTTATAATAAACCACCAATGCCATTTGTGAAATATATTAACAAAGAGAAGCTGATATGGTGCACTTGGCTATCTGGTCTTCCACAGCTTCTCTGTCATCAAGTTGGAGGGTGATGAACAGAACCGGAGCTTACCATAAGTTGTACGCCTTTAGTTTCATGTGTCATGATTTCCTACGATTCTATGGTACTGGAGGAAGTACAGGCTCATGAATGGTTATAACAATACACAATACAGATTTTTGTATGTGTTTGAATGGATGATTTTGCTATTTTCCTCTGTTTTCTTCTTTTTTGGGTGTTGGGCTTTTGTCAGTTGTAAATGGCCTGTGCATCAGACTTGAGAGCAATCAGGATGAATAATTCTGCATTTTGGCTTGAATTGAAGGATCTGTTTTTTTTTTTTCCTTCTCATTTCAGAGTTAGGTTAGTGTATGTGAGGATTGTGAGAATCTGATGTTATGTAAATTACAGACTGGTTTGAATTTTGTAAAATTATGTAATTATCAAAATTATGTGCATATATTCTTTAGGATTGTAATGAGATCTAACAATAAGCAATTAAATATGATTTTTTTGCCCATCAAAGCAAGTTCTATATGATGTTTCAGTTTTGCTTACAATGAGTTTTCTGATTTGAATTTCATTTTTCTTTCACTTCATCCTCCATTCTAGTAATCTTGAAGTATATTTTACTCCAAAGTGTTCACGGACATTAATCTGTTTGTCCGATGTATATCTTAGAACTCTTCATTCTTTCTTGTGTAAATTTTCATGGTTCTAGTAATCTGACAATTGTTTTATAAACACTTAAGATCTATATTATATAGTAGCTTGTACATGATATTATTATTGAGTGCAAGTACCTATCTTGTAGCTGACAATAATTTGTCAAGTATTGTTGGATTTTCTGGAATAGCCATGGCTTCATATGAAGGATATCTAGCTAATTCCATAAAGCTGGATCATGTTGAGTCTCGTTTGATTTGGTAGTGTGCATTATTGTCCTTTGTAGCTTTTCTTAAGTTACTAGCTTTTTTATTCTTGTTCTTGTGTGTTATTAAGTTATTCAGTCCATAGTGTCACTGAAGATAATTGGTGTTTGTTCTAGAGCACAGGTAAAGTAATTAGGCTTTTATTATGAAAGCATAAATGGAAGGCTGAAGAATACATCATAGCTCAAGTAGTTACAATTAAACTTGAATAAAAACCACACTTAATAAACATTCCATAGTTGAATATTTGATTATTTTTTCTTCTGAGGTACTCCTTGTCAGTGTGTGTTTGTTGTGGTTGTTTCATGTGATCATACATCTGACACAATCTTCCATATCATTGATAAATATGACCACGGTGACTGGTTTATGACCCTTAAGTTGATGATGAAAACAATCATGCAATAGGTAAGCACTGAGATCTCTAGGAATCCAATGTGATATTTAATTCAGTTATGGAAGTTTTCAGTTGTGACTTTAATAAAACATTTTAGTAGTCATAATTTTGCTTCTCTTAATGTAACATGAATTATTTGTGCATGTAAAATGCTGAAGCTTTTATTCAATAAAATGCTATGAAGAACAAGGATCAATGAGCATGTATTGGTTTCATTGACATTATGAAGAACAAGGATCAATGAGCAATACCAGATAATACAGATTGATGCTTAGTAAATGCATGGTTAAATCTCGATTGGGTACCAATATTGGACCGACCATATTGGATGGTGGAACAATCTGTATTATCTGGTATTGCTGAAAAGAATTTAATAATAAATAAATAACAGAATATACTAAACTTGGTTTACCATTACCAGTTGTTTGTTGGATTGTCAAATACAGGATGGTATATATTGGTCCTACTGGTACTTAAAAATCATGGATAGAGTGTCTATTTCTCTTTTGGCTGCACAATTTTAGTAATTTTGTTTACTGTTCTCTCATATGTCCGGTCTGTTTGCTCTTACAGGTTTAGTCTGGGAGTGCATACAAGCAATCTCTACAAAAATTTGAGGTAGTAAATTGTCAATTGGAACTGATGGCTTCTTGCTCCATTCTTATTGACTAAAGAACTAGAAAGCCTCAAGTGATATGTTGTCAAAATCATGTGCCAACCTTTTAGAAGTGGGGTCTGACAATACAGTGGACTTCAGTACTTCTGTTAAATCACTTCCCAGAGTGATGACAAGCCCAGGAATAATAAATGACTTAGATGAAGGAACCAGCACTAATGAAGATTCATGTTCTTCTGAATTATCATCTCAGGATCGCAAAATAATAGTAGCAGACTTTCTTCCACTAAACTCCATGAAGGATCAAGCAACTGGACAATGGTGCTTCACATGGGATCGGGACTCACTTCTGCTACAACTAAAAGATGGGTTTTCTTCTGATACTGAAGTCATATACGTAGGATGTCTGGATGTTGATATAGATATTAGTGAGCAAGAAGAAATTTCTCAAAAGCTTATGGAAGAATACAAATGCATGCCAACATTCCTCTCACCTGAACTCTTTCAGATGTACTACCATGGGTTCTGCAAGCAGCAATTATGGCCTCTTTTTCATTATATGCTTCCCATCTGCCTTCATAAGGGTGATCTCTTTGACCGATCCCTTTTTCAAGCCTACATTTCAGCAAATAAAAAATTTGCAGAGAAGGTTATGGAGGTAATTAATTCAGATGATGACTATGTGTGGATCCATGATTATTATCTGATGCTTCTTCCAACATTCTTAAGAAAACGACTGAATCAAGTCAAGATTGGTTTCTTTCTCCACAGCCCATTTCCCTCATCAGAAATATACCGGACATTACCGGTCAGAGAGGAAATACTCAAATCATTGCTTAATGCTGATTTGATTGGCTTCCAGACATATGATTATGCACGGCACTTCTTGTCTTGTTGTAGCAGGATGTTAGGACTGCATTATGAATCCAAACGTGGTTATATTGGACTTGAATATTATGGTCGCACAGTGAGCATCAAGATTCTCTCTGTTGGTATACATATGGGCCGGCTTCAATCGGTACTGAATCATCCTGCTACAGCTTCAAAAGTTCAAGAAATTGAGGAAAATTTCAAGGGGAAGAAATTGCTACTTGGTGTGGATGACATGGATTTATTCAAAGGCATTAGCTTAAAATTGCTAGCTTTTGAGCTTTTGTTGGAAAGACATCCAACTCTAAGAGAAAAAATTATCCTCGTGCAGATTGTGAATCCCACAAGAAGCATGGGAAAAGACGTGAAGGAAGCAATAGAAGACACATTGTTAATAGCTGAAAGGATTAATAATTCCTATGGTACTCCAGGCTATGAGCCAGTGGTACTTATTGACAAGCCTATACCTTTTCATGAAAAAATTGCTTTCTATGTGGCAGCAGAATGTTGCATTGTAAACGCTGTTAGGGATGGCATGAACTTGGTTCCCTATGAGTATGTAGTTTGCAGGCAGGGAACTGAGGAGTTGGACAAATCTAGGGGTTTTCAAGTTGGCTCTTCGCACACAAGCACTCTTATTGTATCTGAGTTTGTTGGTTGCTCTCCATCACTTAGTGGAGCCTTTAGGGTGAATCCTTGGAGCATTGAGGATGTGTCTGATGCTCTATATCGATCAATTAATTCAGGAGAGACGGAGAGACAAATGCGACATGAAAAACATTATCGTTATGTCAGCACCCATGATGTAGCTCACTGGGCTCGCAGCTTTTCTCAGGATCTGGAGAGAGCATGCAAAGACCATCATAGTTGGAGGTGCTGGGCTCTTGGATTTGGTCTAAATTTCCGTGTCCTATACCTTTCACCCAATTTTAGGAAATTAATGTTAAATCATCTTGTTTCTTCTTACAAGAATGCTCACAGAAGGGCTATATTTCTGGACTATGATGGCACTATTATGCCTGAAGCATCAATTAACAAGACCCCAAGACAAGAAACATTATCTATCCTGAATAGCCTGTCCACCGATCCAAATAACACGGTGTTCATTGTCAGTGGAAGAGGCAGGGCATCTCTTAGTGAGTGGTTTACCTCATGTGAAAGCCTGGGAATTGCTGCGGAACATGGCTATTTCATTAGGTACATCTTGGATAAGTTCATGCTTCCAAAATTTGCAATTTATGCTGTTGTCTCATATCCTTGATTTGCTTCTATTATTTCCCTTAGGTGGAGAAAGGATGCTGAGTGGGAGTCCAGTTCGGTTCTTGTTGACTTAGACTGGATGAAGATGGCAGAACCAGTTATGCAGTTATATACAGAGACCACAGATGGTTCATACATAGAACTAAAGGAGAGTGCAATTGTATGGCATCATCAGTTTGCAGATCACGACTATGGTTCCTGCCAAGCGACAGAATTGCTGGATCATCTCGAGAGTGTTCTGGCCAATGAACCAGTGGTGGTCAAGAGGGGTCAGCATATTGTGGAAGTAAAGCCTCAGGTACATACTTTTGTTGCGGAAAGATATGTGCGTCCTATTTCTTGGGTGCTTTCTTCTTGCTCTTCCAGGAATTAACAATATGTTTCTGTACAGGGAATTGGCAAGGGGCTGGTTGTGGAGAATCTTATTGGGACTCTGAACAAGCGTGGGAAGCCACTAGACTTTGTGTTGTGCATCGGGGATGATCGATCTGATGAAGACATGTTTGAAAGTATCAACAGTATAGCTTCAAGTAATCTATTTCCTTTGGTCCCCGAAGTCTTTGCATGTACAGTTGGTCAAAAGCCAAGCATGGCCAAATATTATGTTGAGGATACCGGTGAAGTCGTAAGGCTATTACAAGGAATTGCTGCAGTTTCAAATCAAGAGCGCAGGGTTACAGACGATCAGGTTCCCATAGAAAGGTCAAGTTGAGGTTGCTTCTCTTTTTACCAGGCTTTTCGTCCGAATTCTGTTTAGTAGAATATGTGCATTCTGATGGTCTCTGGTTGCTGACAAGATTTAGGCCTTTCTTCCTTGCCATCCTCCTGATTGAACAACCGAAGGCAATTTTGCTAACCAATTCACAGAATATTATCGTATTGATTGAAGGCTTGGATGCTGTCACCATTGTTTTGTACAGATTGTGGTGTGTTCTTAAGATTGATATAGCCATCTGTGTATATAGTCATCGCAAAACTTAAATGAGATATGGTAATGACTTCCATTCATCTCCATATGTGTTTGTTTGATTTTATTTCTACTGTCGTAGTGATGTTGTTTTGTTATGGGTGCTTCGATTCAACTGGAACTGAAAGGAAGGCTTTCGTTGCAAGAGAGATGAAATGGATTAGCAGAAAGAGAAAAAGAAATGATAATTACAGGATGTCAATGAAGTGCTAAATATGTATGTGGAGGTGTTTTTTTTTTTTTTCCATTTTCTATTCCAGGGGATTTAAAAGGGCATTTTAGAGTGTCATTAATGTTGATTACTATTTCAGTATCTCAATCCTAATGCTTGGCTAATGGAGATCATTTAACAAAAGCACATAGGAAACTTTGATTTTGATGGGGTTATATTTAGAGAAATAAACATGAAAATAGCAACAACCAAAAAGAAAAAAGAAAGAGAAAATTCAAAGCATTCCTCACAAGTAGCATTCTTAAGTGACTTCCTTAGCAAAAGAAGGCTTGCCATCTATGCTGATCATGTGAAACATAAGGCTGGAAATATCTTGATAGGAGAGAGAGATTGATGGGGAAGCAAATCTCTGTGTAGGCACCATGAGAGACACTAACAAGAAATCAAAAGTTGACTGTCATTTTCTTGGACCCCTCCTCAATCATTTCCAGAATCTCATGATTTAACATGGGCTAATTGATGAACCAATAATGCAGAAATGGATCTAATTAATTCATGTTCCCCTTGGGATTAAGATTTGCAGAGTCCAAAACAAAGCAATGGTGGGGTTGTCTCCTTTAATGCTTTTAGCTCTCTCAATCCTTTGTATCACTGTAATTTCGAAGCTATTTATATGCTTTTTATAATATTTTTGAGGGGAAAAAAAAAAACCGGTTGAAGATATACGAAGTCGAACGGTTTAAACGACTATCGATCTTCTTCTCGACAAGAAGCATGATCATGCTTATGATCGTGGCTTAAGCTTATGAAAAGCAAGTAACCTATCTATCTAGCTTCTAATTTAAGCTCAACATTCCTCCATGCCAAATCTTAGTCAACCAATTCTTTTTCTCATGGCAGCATGCTGAAGACAGCCTGCATCACTCACATGTACAAGTTCTACAGATTGAAGTCACAAAAAATGCAGAGCTGCATCACTTGGTGTTTCTCAACTCCATTTGTTGAGAGAGAACATTGTCAGGGAATATACCCCAAGGATCCAAGGATGTGAGCCCCCATTGTGACAGGAATGTTAGCTGTGATGTTTTAGATCATGGCAGCTCAGCTCATGATGGTGCCAATGACTGTGCCTTATGCACATCTCTTTTGTTAATGTAATCCTTGTACATTGGTTTAAGTTGAATTAAAGTTCCATACATATTTTTATTTTTGTTTTTTTGTTTTTTTTTACCCAGACCTTTGGATCCATAAACATATTGGATATGGATATGATTTAGCAACTAATAATATGTATCTAACATGGATCCTCAACCTCATTCCTCATGCCCACAACCAACATCTGAACCACCAAAAAGTCAAAAGTATCTCCAACACCCCACATCTGAACCACCAAAAAAATTGGAGACAAAATCACAGAATTAACATGGCATTTATTTATAGGGTTGATATCTTTGTTAAGCAAAGGATGCTGTAAAAACCTGCCTGCTGAGTGTAATTTTTCCTTCTGCACACAGTGTAGAGGGAAAGAGGAATCACATGCAGTGGTGAGAAAGGTAGGAAAAGAAGGTGGAAGAAAGGAATATGTCCACAGGGGGAACAAGCAGCAAAGGAGGTAAAGAATGGAGAGGACTACCATCTCCAGCACTGAGTGTGAACCCCACACCACATCACACCCATCACCTTGAAACTGGTGAACATGGAGGTATAACCTAGAAAAAAGAGAGAGAAAAGGTGGAGCTCCATGTTGCTATTCTTTCTCCTCTACAATTGCAACTCTACAAGGATTGAGAGAATTGTATTGTGAACAAAATGGTGGCTTAGAAATCAACTTTGATCTTGCCTTTTTTTTCCTGCAAAAAATGTGAGGCAATTGCCACTTGAAGAGTGCTGGTTTTGGTGTTCAAAGAATCCAAGTGTGGCTTAAAAGGCCTCATTAGATGCTGAACAGCAAACAGCAGACGCAGCATGTGACTCCTCTTTTACTGCTCTTCTTCACTCTCCTCACACTCACATAGCTCTCTCTCTCTCTCTCTCTCTCTCTCTGCTTTGCTTTACTTTGCCTCACATATTAAACTTGAAGAAGAAGAAAGGGAGCAAAAGGTGAAGGGTTTGATGAGCTTCATCTTCTTCTTCTTCTTCTTCTTCTTCTTGAGGGGCCAAACAAGAACTGGCTTCAGCTGAGCTGCTCCCATTCTGTACTGTGAGCTCCATCTGCCTTGCTTTCTTGTGTCTTCTCTGGATCAGTAGACCTTTAACAGAGCTGAGGCATGATGAACAAGGAGATGAGAGCGTTGGGAATGCTCATTCTTGTGCTGATCTTGCTGGGTGGGTGCAGCTCTGCTTCAGCCTCTTCACCTGCAAGTGGGTGTTCTGCTCTTTCTTGGCCTTTCTATGCTGCATCACCAAGCTCATTCTCTTGTTGTTTTGGTCTAGTAGAGATTGTTGGTGTGGCTGTCTCCAATGCTGCCTCTAACGCTGCCTCCTCTCTGCTGAAGAGGTTGTGGTCTCTGAAATCTACCACGAAGACTGGTATGCTCCATTCGACCTTGGCTCCTCTTGTTTCCCTCGGCATGTTGCTGACCTGATTCCACCCGCATTTTCTGCAGCCGTCTCGGGCCACCGCCCACTGATGAAATTTGAGAGCGGGTACACTGTCGAGACGGTGTTCGACGGAAGTAAGCTCGGGATCGAGCCCCACTCGGTTGAGGTGACGCAGAGTGGGGAGCTGCTGCTTCTGGATTCGGTCAACAGTAATTTGTACCGGATCTCGTTGCCATTGTCTAGATGTGAGCTGATCTCTTTGCCTGATTTCGCATGGGGTCTGATAGGGCTCCTTAGTGGTCCTTTGCACTTATATCGAGCAGCAATTTTCTTATCGATCGAAGTTTAGCGCATCGTTTTTCCATGAGGAAGATTTTTTGCGTGTTTCTCCTGAGATGTTGAGCGAACTGTAAGATGGTGAATGCATCCAACTATCTGAGGCTGTTCTCTCTGTATTTGTTAAAATGCTCAAGCCAATCGCATGGTATTGTGTGGATCTAATTTATTGTTCAGCGCATTTAATGACCCATGCTACTTGAAACTCTGACCTTTTGTTCTAATTCTAGCTACTCTTGTTCTTAGGTCTGCATTCTTGTATGAATTTTTCGAATGTGCATCGGTTTTTGTTTTCGTTGTTTAATTCTTGGAACATTCTTTGGTGTTGTGTGTCGAAACAAAAGCTACTTTTTCTTAAATTTCATGCTAATATTTGTGTTGAAACCTTTGTTCCATCCCAAGAGCTTACAGAATCTAGTTAACTTCAGATGGTGCAAGAACTTAATTCTGTCTTTTTACCTGATTGCATGTACATCCGTCGAGTTTGTAAGCTGATCATAGTTGTGCATTATGTTGATAAATGCAGATAGCAGGCCTAAGCTTATTGCTGGTTCTCCAGAAGGGTATGTTGGTCATGTAGATGGAAGGCCACGCGAAGCGAGAATGAACCATCCGAAGGGCTTTACGGTCGATGGAAGGGGTAATATATATGTTGCGGACACCATGAACATGGCCATCAGGAAAATTAGTGACACAGGTAAAAGAGAAGGCATGAAGTACAATCAACAGATGCATCACAGCTCATTGCAGATTTGCTACGAAAATTTTTTATTCACAAACAAAACATATTTTGCACATTGGAAGCTAGAAATGTGTTGATATTGATAAATGATAGTACTTCTGACTTCATGCCGCAGTGAGCTGTTTGATAAATGGAGTCGGATTATGTTGTTCCTAATTGTGATCCCTTAATAGAAAACGTAGTTGACAAGTCCCTTTT
Source organism: Musa beccarii (assembly GCA_024322285.1). Classification (NCBI taxonomy): domain Eukaryota; kingdom Viridiplantae; phylum Streptophyta; class Magnoliopsida; order Zingiberales; family Musaceae; genus Musa; species Musa beccarii. The sequence continues at coordinate 19,957,361 of CM044401.1, read as the reverse complement.
GGAAATTTTGGTGCTCTTCATATAGTTCCTTTCAAGAACGAACCCTGGTAGATCACTCCTTTATGAGGTAGGAAATTAGAATTCAAGTTACAGAAATAGCCTTCTCAAATTAGAATTCATTTGAGGTAAAATTGTATGCTTATTTAGTTATTTCAGAAAAGATGCACTTTATTGGAACAGGAATATATTTGTACTTTCCCATTTTTATGAATCAACCCTAAATAGCTGCATCACGAGGTCCTACTGTCATGGATGAGTTCTTGTAGCAGGCTCTATGGAGGAGTCACCAACTTAATATTTTGTTTGTGGTATATGTATTTATGTAGGGGTGACGACGACGATTGCTGGGGGGAAGGGGAGCAGAGGAGGGCATTCGGATGGGCCAAGTGAAGATGCAAAGTTTTCGACGGATTTTGAAGTCGTTTACATAGCTAGTAGCTGCTCTCTGCTAGTTGTTGACAGGGGAAACTCTGCAATCAGGGAGATCCATCTTAACTTTGATGATTGTGCACACCAATATGAAACTGGTCTCCCTCTTGGTATGAACTTTGACTTTTTTTTGTTCTACTTTCTGTTGAACATACAACAGTACCGATTTCTTAAAGTTAATTACGTGAAGATCTTGTTATATGCCTCTACAGCTTTGGAATATGTTCTAATGCTTGTTGGATCTGCCAATACAGGAATAGCAGTGCTACTTGCTGCTGCTTTCTTCGGTTACATGCTGGCTTTACTCCAAAGGAGGGTGGGAGTAATGGTCTCTACCAAAACTGTGAGTAGTCTTTGCTTGGCCTATATTATAGCAAATTATTCTCCATCATTTCTACATGTTCAATCTATTCATATCAATGCTGGATTTGTGGAAATTGATGTAAACCCTCTCACCCCACTTAAGATATAATTGTGATATGTATATATGTGTATACATATGTACAAAACATTTGTATGCGCATATGTTAAAGCAATTATATTAAATTAATCGAAATGAGATGAATAAAAAGAAACTTCCGAGGTACTAATGAAATGCTTATTGGATCAAACCATTTCTAGAACCTTCTGTTTACTAAAAATTTTGTACAGGAATCTGTAACCCCTACAAAAGCAAGCATGCCTCCATATCAGATGCCAGTTAAACCATCTACAAGACCCCCGCTTATCCCTGCCAGAGATGAAGCAGAGAACACAGATGAAGGTCTCTTCAGCTCAATTGGCAAGCTTTTATCTGGAACATGGGCATCAACAGCAGCAATCTTTGGTGCAGTGTTCCCGGTCTTCAGAAGGAAGCCAAAAGCTGTACAATATCAGCAGCAGCAGCAGAGAGTGAATGCTTGGCCTGTGCCGGAGAGCTTTGTCATCCCCGATGATGAGATACCGCCACCGCTGGAGACGAGAGCTCCGACACCTCACAAGACTTATGCGTTCATGTCGAAGGAGCCAGAAAAGATCCACCACATCCGACATGCACCACCTTATTTTTCCGGGTGGGGCACAGAAGCACAGCAGCAGCAGCAGCAGCAACAAGTACATCAACGGCAGCACCTTCGACAGCACAGGCAGTACTCGTTGGGCCCTCAGACTTACTACGAGCAGAGCTGTGAAACAACCAATGAGATTGTGTTTGGAGCAGTACAGGAGTCGGACAGCAAGCGGAGGTCAGTGGAGATCAAAGCTGTGAATTATGGGGATCCAATCTATGAGCAGTATGGCATGCGCTACCGAAGTAGTTACAGTGGTTATGGCAACTACTAGATGGCCACTGCAATTGTTCCTTCTCCTTCTCCTCCATGGAAAATTTTCTGTCAGTTCATATGTGGTCTCTTTCCTCTTTCACATGTCTATAAAATGGGGGAAGAACCAAGAAACTGTGGAATGACTTGTTGAAACTTGTAAGAAGCTTCCTCCTTAGTTTTGTAAGAGAAATCCAAATGGTTCTGTAAATTTGTAGTTCAAATGCTTTCTGCCATCCTGTGTTTTTATTTCGTTCAGCTGTCTTGGGTGCGGTCTAATTGGTCATCGAATTGTGTTTTCCATCTGATGAAGACACTTTGAGTAGGTGAGCAAAAATTTGGTCTGTCCAAGACTTGGAAATGCTGAGTCAAAACTTCCATGTTGTTAGAATGGTATCATGTGATCAGGGATTCAAGACTGTTTCACTCTTAAAGAACCAGTTTTAGCTTTTCCTAAAGATCGAACAGTATGTTTGAGAAGATTTTGGCTTTCACCAATGTAGATTAACCTGCAAAAGAAGCACTTTATAATAATTGGACATAGGATTGAAACTTGACCCATGAGCTTACTAACACAAATAAGATCTTCCTTGTACAGGAGAAGAAACACCCCATTGATAATTTTTCTGGACTCATTTCTAAACAGCAGTAGAAGAGAGAGATGTGCACAACCTTGAAGAATCTACATGCAGCATCAGAAGAACATAATGTGCCCTTGGCCACAGTACCAGTAAAACTTCCAGCTTCTCAGCTTCTGCTGTCATCAAATGGAAGAGACAGTAATGAACTTTTTCCCCATAAGATGAAAGGTCAGAGGATAACAAATGGCTCATCATCAGTAAAAGCCAGAGTGGTGATGGATTGTTGTAATCTGTACAGTTCTAAGCACAAGTAGCCCATCTTTAGGAACTGTATGTCAATAGTTTGCCAAATACCAAATAAATCATTGTGGTCAGGTCCTTGTTACACAGACAATGGCCTATTACTTCTATGGAGTCTTGCATTCTTCTTCACTGGTAGCATCTCCATCTATATTGGACAGCAAGAATCCAGTCTGCTAAACCGATGGAAGCCAGTTCAGCAGTTGGTGGCTGACCTGAGATTATACAATGAAACAGCTCTTGATCAACGAAAGATCATAACAACATAAGCCACTGGGTTTAGAGAAATCATACTATTTAACTTTAGAAAGACTGTCAAAGAATTTTTAACAGAAACAACAATAAACAGTAGCTTAAATAGTAGAATTAAGTCTTTATGACATTAGTTTTACTAACACTTCATTCAATTTGCTCGTCTAGTCTAAGAAAAAAATCGAGATCCCATTTCTGGAACTGGCCGCGACTTTGACGAGAGACACACAGCTTTCAGCTCATTACAAGGAAAGCAAATGTTGCAATATTGTGAGAATAAGCATTTCAAGAATGGTGCAAACAAAAGAAGACCAGATAATAAATCTGCTACTCTCCTTAAAATAACTACTTTGATCTCAAAAAAAAAAAGCCTCACAAGTCCTAAGTGACAGTTTCATCTTGATAACACTGCATTATTCATATACAACCCAATACATTATAGTTCTGAGGCCAATCTAACTTAAGCATCACATGTGTATCAGCAATTCCAAAGAAAAAGTGCACCCTATGGCATCTGGGGTGAATCAATGTAGACAATCTCATCCAAGCAATTAAAGCATGTTATTGTCATGACTTAACTGTTGATCATTCAGGTCGCAGAGGAGCAAATTTATCATAATCTCAAAGCTCACCGTATAATACTATGCTCATAAGACATCTTAAGAAGGTTTTCCACACTGGTGATCTACAGATTAAAATTAAGCCGATAGGTGAACAAGTTTCATTCTTTCTACATATTTCTGCATGTGTGCAACAAGTGATTGAAGGCTTCTCAAACTTGCTATTCCTAGATCTCCTTTCCATGGAAGAGAATCACTCAGTCATCTTGGAACTATCCATAATTTTCTGTTTGTCCTCTCTTTTTTCTCTAGTTCATGGCAAGGAAAGTTGAAGATTCCTTAAAGAGAGCAAAGGGGGTGGCAGTGTGAAGGAGATCAGAAGCAAAAGTTGGCTCCTTATAATGGTAGCTTTAACAAAAACAGGATAGGATCAAACTGAGAAAAGAGAAAAAGAATTCAAACTCAAGTATCAAAGACCTCTGAGAAATGGTAGCATGAAGCCAAAATAGCACCAGTTACTTTCAATCCTACAGCTTCCTGAAGTGGCAAATGTGAGTGGTTCAAGTACATGTATTCAAAGTCTTATCTTCTATGAGTCTTATTACCAGAACTCTGTTTGCTGGTCCTCCAATCTGCTTTTGTCATTTATCCGAATTTTCCGCAGGCTGAAGCATACATTATTAGACTAGTCACATAGAAGATAACAAAAGTTGCATCTAAGCATGATAAATAAGTCCTGTATTTGTGCATGGATCTCTAATTTCTTGATCTCTCTAGTCCCTCCTACTCATGTTCTCCATTCTATAATTCTTTATATAAATCATTCTATCTCCTCCTATTGAAATATTATAACTATAGACTTAAGGGTGTTAATAAAGCCCTTTTCTATGTAGTTTGATCATTTTGACCAACTACTGACATCCACAAGCTCCAACATTTGGTTCACTATTTCAAGTTAACAGATATGGGCATTGACTTGCTATCTTCAATCAATACAATCTATTGAAGCTTCAAATATGGAGTTTGATAAGCAAACTCCATATTCCTTTTTGTTCATTACAATTTCTCATGGAGGTTCAACCACGAGCTATCTTCAAAACCAGTGCAAAAATGATTCTTGAGACCACAAGGATGATTGCATTTCTTTTCTTTTTCCGATATGACTTGCTCTCCAGACAATAAATAACAGAAGTAACAGAGAAGTTCAATTTCCATATAAACATAATTCCATCTATAAGTCCAGCTTCTAGTGGTGCTACAATATATTAAGCTTCAAAGTCTTCCATTAACCACAGAAGATTCCAGAAAATGCCTTTGTCGGACATGTTTTTGTCTGCTACCAAAAGAATTTTCTTTAAAAGATGAAGCAGAAAACAAGAGAAAGCAGAAACCATAGTACGGACCACAAGCAATTTATTCAATAATGAATCTACTAATACTTGGCAGAATCTTATCTAGACTTTATAATCTCTGCTTATTTTTTGCAATGAACAAAGTAAAATGCAACTCCAAAAAAGAATTCAAAGTTCATTGTTTGGAACCTAAAAAAATCATAAGCTTTTGTATGAAGTGGATATTTCAAGCAGAAGGATGCATTCATTCTCCACAGACGACAGTCCGGATCAATGATCTGTTGGTAGGTCCTTCCAAGAATTGAACACCACAAGAACCACAAGTTGAACATTATCTGATCCCACTAATATCTTTTGTTCATCAACCAGCTTCCATTGTGTGCAACCATCAACAGCAAACTCTTCCTCGACTTCAGAAAGACCAAATTGTGGTAAAATAGGAATAATACTTGTCATGTTATAGAAAATTTTCAAGCATCACCAACTCCTGCTGTCTTCCATGGCAAGTTTGTATCCCAAGCAGAAGTATCTGAAGACATGGAGACCTTCCCCTTCTTATTAGACCATAGCCAGACTTTTGACACTGAGAAGCTTTCGTGCCTGCTTCCAATACTTAGTCTTTTGCCCTCCACAGCCTCATTTCCTGTGCAATTCCCTCTTGCATCAGTTCCTCTGATTCCTCTTCCATCTCCATTCCTCAGAGCAGAACAGCTCTTGAGAGCCACTTGCAATTGAGCATCAGCAACCACATACTGATAAGAGCCCATGGAGATGCACCTCCTTGCAGTCAAGCTACTGCTGCTGGTCTCCCCTTCCTCTCTTCTCACACTGCCAATGGCGATGCTATTGTCCTCATTACAGCCACCACCAACGTTTCCATTACCCAGGTTCCTGAACTTGCCGAGCCTCACATGGAACACTCGCCTCCTGTCGGCCGCAATCTCGTCCCCTTCGTCCGCCGCCGCTCTCTCCGCAGGGGAAGCTTCTCCCTCCTCAGTCGAGTCCCCGAGAACCAATACCGGGTCCTCGACCGCCATGCCCTCTAGGAATAGCGACCCCCGGCAGAGCGGGCAGGTGGAGTTGGAGAGCAGCCACGTGTCGATGCAGCTGAGGTGGAAGGCGTGGCCGCAGACGGGCAGCAGCCGGAGCTCGGCCTCCCCGTCGAACTCGCACAGGCAGACGGCGCAGTCGAGCGGCTCCTTGGAGCCGACCACGTCCTTGTACAGGAAGACGGGCAGGGCGTCGATGAGGGCCTGGTCGACGCCGGAGTCGTGGAGATGGAACAGCTGCTGGAGCTGGCGCTGGAGCGCGTCGGAGCCCGACAGCTCCGGGGCGGCGCGGGAGGAGGAGGGGCGATGGTGGCGCTTCCAGATGCAGCATCTGAGGATGAAGTGCAAGAGACCGGAGACGAAGAGTACGACCGCGAGGACGACAATGATGAAGAGGACTGCAGGGCTCATCCTGCTGCCTGGAGAAGACCCTGATGGAACGGAGCCCCTATGAAACTTGTTGAGGTAAGGAGATGAGAGGTGAGGGGGAGACACCACCTCCATGACTAATCCTAGAGAGAAGACAAGGAGCTCTACGCGACTGCCACTGCATGGCAACCATCTCCTACCTCACTTGACCACCAAACACAACTCATTGCAGGAACTAAACTTCTTGGCTCTCGGGACAGAGAACACGAGCAGGCGAGGAAGAATCTAGGACTTAGATATAGCATATCTTGACATCAATGGAATTGCCAGCTACAACAGATGGCAACCAAGCTCACTCTGATCAACACACAGCAAAAGGATACAGATGGCAGCACGAGAGGGTGCAAACATGTTCTTGTTGTTTTCCGGACAGCTCCAGTAGCGGTGGATCTAAAGAGGTCGGCTGTGAGATGGACGGACGTGTTCTTGATAGCTTCTTTAGGTGCATCGCACGCACAAAATATTACTCGATTCCCATCTGAAACAATAGCTTGTTACCGGAGATTTCTTGCTTGCGGAGAAAACATGTTTTTGGTTTCCACAACACCTCAAGAAAATTGTTTATATTTACTGTTATCCAACAATAACCAAGTTGTTAAGTAGTGGATAAAATAAATGAATAATCTTTTACCTGCAAAATTATGTAGAAAAAGTCCTTTAAAATCATATGACCTATTCTTTTTTGGTCTGTGTGAAACCCTAAATAGTATGTAATCATGTTGTCGCATTTATATTTTGGTTTAGTAATATCATAAAAAAAATAAACCATGACTAATCCTCAATCAATCCATATCCATCTTTCTCAAGGCCCAAAATTAGGCCCATTTCCACTCTCTCTCTCTCTCTCTCTCTCTCTCTCTCTCTCACACACACACACACACACAGAGACAAACCTTAAGCCTAATGGGAGACCAAAATGTTGGTATCATCACTATGGCAAATTATAACCAAGAATAAGAGATGCTTCCTATTAGATTTTATTAAAGAACATACAAGAAGTGGTAGATGTTATCCCTACAAAGAACTCTTGATACGGCCATGACGTGACTTGACATGCTATGAGTTGCGAAATGGAGTCACTAAGCATGTTTTAGTGTTAGATTTCAACCTATATGTAAGGCTCCGAAAATAATAATAATAATAATAATAATATACTAAAAATGAAAGAAATATGCCTCACCTAAATTGAGTGTTGTGAAGGGAAAGATGGAGCCAACATCGATAACATCTGCCGAACGAGAAGCCAAGCTTTATTGCTCGTGGTTGAGGGTTGATGGACGGGCAGCATTGAAGGCGACAAAAGCTTTAGTAACCATCTCAATAATGCCAAGTCGTCGAGCATGCAAAATGATGTGACGTTTGATGGGAGAAGTCCATCCTCTCACTAGCAATCCAATTAAGCCGTGCCGATGAACTCTCTAACATTGCACGTGCCTTATCTATCACATATCTTCCGATCCATGGTTGGTCAAGGTGAAAAAAATGGACAGTTTCATAGGAAAGAAGAATAAGAAGAAGAGTACGGCTCTCAGGATGATGTAATTTGGATTGTAGAACACAAAAGTAATCATCAAAGCATAGCACGTAGCTGATTGATGTTGGAGTTTAGCTTGGGTAGCACCAAAGTAGTAGCAGTTTTAGGGCCCATCGAAGGGAAGGAGACATGGCCAACTTTGTTGAGAAGATGGTGTGTGGGAGAGTGAACCAGAGAGAGGAGAGAGCTGGTTGTCCATGGCAAAGCACAGTCCATCGCAGGGAGGGAGAGGGCGAGAGTAGTGATGGAGTTGGCTTTTTCTTGCTTAGCTGTTGTCTAGGGTTAGAACGGGACGGGGCTCACATGGAAGCACATGACTTCTCTCTCTCTCTCTCTCTCTCTCTCTCTCTCTCTCTTCTCTCTCTCTCTCTCTCTCTCTCTCTCCCTCCCTGACACCCATTCCGTTTCTCATGGTGATAAGAAGGAGAAGGGTGGCCCTGATAACTCCGAAACCCCACCTCCCACATGCACACAGCTCACTGTGCCCACCCACCTCTCTCTCTCTCTCTCTCTCTCTCTAGGTTGCTGCCTTCTTCCTAAAGAAACCTAGGAAAGCAAGGGTGTAGAGGACTGTTGATTCATGCCCATTTGGCTCTTTGCGTCCTCAAGTATCTCATTCCAATACAGTTCACCACTGCAGCAATCGCCCAGTTTGCACTCGTCTGCTGTCTGGATGTCCTTCTGATAGTTTCTCAGGTTTGAGAACTCAGTCTAATCACTGTTAGGATCTTTATCCAGTCTAAGAGAAGAGGAGAGAGAGAGAGAGAGAGAGAGAGAGAGAGAGAGAGAGAGAGAGAGAGAGAGAGAAAGTATTGCCAACTAAACCCTAGAATCCAATGCGAAAGATTGTTTGCAGTCAAACTGAAATCAGCTTCGTCAACAAGAAGTCTAAATGTAGCAGCAAAATTCTTCGCTGGCAGCAAGAGTCAGTTTTTATTTAATGTTCGTTGAAGAACCTGAAGCAGGATTAGATTGTGATGAGGAGGAGACTAAGATAAGCTGGTTGGAGAACCACAAAACAATGATGAACTTGTGATCCATTGCTCTCGTTTGCCAGTTGCAGCTTAAACATGAACATGCAGGATGTGCATCTGCAGCTGTAGGCCAAGATATATTTGATGCTCCCCCTCCCCTTGAATGAGCGGCTCCCACCTTCATGTCGTATACACCCCACAACATGTGGAGACACGTGTGCACCATTATGCTTCCACCTGCTCAATATATTTCTACATTTATATATATGCCAATGATTGCCATCACAATCTTTCAACCCTCCCGATAGAGTCTGCACTGTAGCAAGCATTGTTTGGCAACAGAACATGTCGTAAACTATGTAGAATCAATGTCTATCGGCACACTGTGACTCTGGTATTGTATTCTTTTGCTGCAAAGAACAAATACGGAGATGGAGACATACGTGGAGTTGCAAGGGTTCGGATGGCGTGCTGCAGTCATCAAGATCATGAATCCCATCCCCCTCCGTTGCAGGCTAATAATGGAGGCGTTAGGTATGACAGCTGCCTACAGCCGGAGCGTCAAAGAAGACATGCATGCATGCAGGCAAGCTTTGAAGGGCGGTCCGCTGGACGCCAGCGCCGTGTACCGTCAGTATTCGTGCAAACCCATTAACGTGCGGTGGCGGTCCATTGGAGATCCGACGGCCGTGAGTACGGGTCCCCACGTGCGAGCGAGCCTTCGAGGACTACGAGGACTCACGTTGATGTGCATGCACCGGAACGACGCCTTCCTCTCTCTCTCTCTCTCTCTCCGCCTGTGCATGGTAACATCTCACACGCTGTCCTGGACGTGTTGGAGCTGTCACACACGTGCACATGATGTGACGTGGCGTCCTTCGCTGCGGGGCCCATTCCGGCTAGGCGACAAGAGTCTCCCATGCGTAGAATTTTCTTCCATTCGGGACTCTTGTCTTTCTGCCTCCTATCTCTCTCCTACGCACATCCCTATCTCTTCCTCTATAAACTCCCCCAGCCCGCAGTGCTTGCCACCAGCTACCTGAGATGGACGGGCGGCGACGGCAAGAGGCGGCCAGAGGGAGCCGCGACCAGCTCCCTAGGCCCGGTGGAGCGACGAGCTGCGGCGGGCCTCGCCTCAGCCATCGAGGGAAAGGGAGGTTCGCCGTAGGCGGTTCGCTGCGGAGGAAGGTGAGGGAGCTGCGTCGGCTCGTGCCCGGCGGGAGGCGGGCAGAGCTAGCTGAGATGGACGGGCGGCGACGGCAAGAGGCGGCCAGACGGAGCCGCGACGAGCTCCCTAGACCCGGTGGAGCGACGAGCTGCGGCGGGCCTCGCCTCAGCCATCGAGGGAAAGGGAGGTTCGCCGTAGGCGGTTCACTGCGGAGGAAGGTGAGGGAGCTGCGTCGGCTCGTGCCCGGCGGGAGGCAGCTGCCCGCCGAGCAGCTTCTCCTGCACACGGCCGACTACATCCTCCGGCTGAGCTTGCAAGTGCAGCTCTTGAGGGCTCTTTCCAAGTTGTACACTCCATGATATATCCATCTATATATAAATAACTATATATATATATATATTAGTTGGTGTATTATTACATCGTTGGCGTATGTTTTCGGTGTGAATCAATCAACTCTCGCGATATCTGGGTTGACTAAATTGTGGATGGCTTCTAAGAGTGCTTGTATTGATTAATAGGAAATAGAAAATATAAGAACATTTGTTCTTCTTGTATAATTAGACGTCGATTGATGAAAACAAAAAAAAGCTTGTTTCATAAATTTTTGTTCAATTCATGAATCCTAATATTCAGAGATTATTAATACTTTCAACTTCGTAATTCCAATATTAGAGCCCACACGGCCCAGATCTTGAGTCAGACATCTTCGGCTTCCATAGTACCAAGCAGATCCAACTCCATATCTACAACAGCTGAAGGTTCAAGACATGCATAGAACTAAAAGCAATTCTTGTACTCAATTCAGTTAAGGGAATTCCATTTTCATTTGGAGGAAGATGAACAGGCGGTTTTAGCAGGGTCTGCAACCTTACCAGTTTCCTCAACATTTCTGCTGTTTCTTCATTAAGAATAGCAACTTCTTCCTTCAATTTATATCATTATGATCTTCTTACTGCCCATGACCACTGGGTCCTCAAAAGAGCAGCCACTGGCACTATGTCCAGGGCTTTGGCTAGGGTTATGAAGCCTAACAATCAGTTTGCGGCAAATTCCATGATCACCAACATGCATATCGAATGGTTTTTCACATGTTTGCGCAAATTGTGATGCTTTTTCCACCTGTGATAACCTTGATCAGTAGAACAAGATTGGCTATTGTTTTTTAGACTCATTTGGAACACTGCTCTTCTCATCCTAAACTGTTATGCTAGGCAATTCTGAACACACACTAGTAGCAGCAACTTTGCAGGTAAAATTGACTTCATAGTAGAATCTCATGTTGCAGGTTTACCAGGCAGAGGTTTGCATGCTGATGTTCTAGTTGATCCAGTGAGTTTATTTCTTAATTCCGTCCTTAACACAAGAATAACCTGGCTTGACTGGTCCTGAAACAGGCTGCCTGACAGAATTCGCATCAATTTTTGACATTTCACCTTCAATCTGCTTCGTCCAAGCGCCAAACAAGACTCCTAGCTTTCCTCTGGATCTACAAATTATTGTGACCGCACAAATTATTCACCGACTTAACAATGTTACAAATCTGCAGAGCATTTAGGTTTACGGGCAACTTTTCAATTGCACGAAGCAAAGACGATAGAAAATCCTCAACCACTTCATCACTTCCTCTGGGACTACCACCATCACCACTCTATGCACCTCCTGGAGCCAATCATCAATGACAGGCGTTCCCTTAAGCTGCGCAAACTGACCAAGGCAATCATACCTATCAGTGGCTGCAATGACATTCGCAAGCATTATCCGACCAGACAGATCTATTTTTTCAGTTTTACCAAGTTGCATTAGATTCACCAACTTCTCAACCCTTTCATTGCTGACAACCCCACCTCTGTCTGTCTTTTGCCAATCTCTGCCTGTCTGTCGTCAAACATAAAGGTAATGGAATCACCATCATCAGGTTTACCAGAATACTCTTCCATGATGGTTTCTGCTCCCTGATCTTTCTTGACAGGCTCTGTGCCTTAATCTCACTTGATAAGCGCCAAATGGTAATCACTTCTCAGCCTCTTACTTTCCTTGGCATGAGAAAGGAATGAGGTGCCACTATTTTGCACACTATCTGAACCATCTATTTCTGTTATTTAAACAATCTATGTTTTTATGTTGTCAAACATAGAGGTAACGGAATCATCATCATCAGGTTTCTCAGAATGCTCTTGTTTGATGGTTTCTGTTCCCCGATCTTGCTTGACTTGCTCTGTGCCTTGATCTCGCTTGACAGGCTCCAAATGGTAATCACTTCTCAGCCTCTTACTTCCCTTAGCCAGAGAAAGGAATGAGGTGCCACTATTTTGTGCACTGTCTGAGCCAAATCCTAACTGTTGTGTGCTTGCAGAAGTGTTTCTGAGATTCTGGTGAATGCCCACCTGACCACATTGCTGCATGCATTTCTAACCGAGTGTTGTGTAAAAGCTGATCTACTTCTTCTGGAATTCCCTGAGGAAGTAAAGGGTGAAAGGTTGATCACTCTACCAAGACTCATGACTAAATACAAAAGATAACCCTGCTACTACCATAAATATTAAAAATGGATGAAAATATCATGTTGGCACAATCCTGATCGATCAACCACATTCTTATTAGCTATATCATACTCTATTACTATTGTGGTGAAAGGCTGACCAGTGTACTGACACAAATGACTAAGTAAAAATGATGTGCCCTGCCATTACCTTCAAGGAGAGATGCAAATAAATGGATAAAAACTATTGTTGACATCATCTTGATCAGTCAACCACCAGAAATGCTTGTTAGCAATGACATACACTCTCCTAAGATAGTACCCCTGATGGAAGCTCATCACCTTTGTGTAAATGAAACTTTAAGTCCTTGTGGAAGCAGTAAGAAACCTCATTAAAAAAATCAAGCAATATGCCATTAGCAAGCTTCATGTGAGCATATTAGTTGCAACATCTTACTAGTTACTGTATTGTTGCACAAGTGATAAGTTTCAGGTTCAAGTACATATTTGTCTCATAAGCTGTTTAATGGATTTATTTGTTAATCTTTTTGTTTAAAAGCATGTCAGTACAGCCAATTTAGCACAAATTAAGATAGTCCTATTTGTCTCTTTCAAAACAAGAGAATGATTTCAACGAAAGGATGAGCATTTCCAAACTGAAAAGGAGCACAACCACCATTCCATATCTTCCATCTGCACTGCAGCATATCAATATATCATATGACAAAAAAGGAAAGTAGCATTCATTCATAGATCATAAGTGGTGGATATGAGCACAACAATCTTGGATATTACCACTTTTGATGCCAACATGAACAATCACCACATCAATTCTTGTATTGAAGAGAAAATGAGCAAATCCCATCTACCGATTACTCAAAACACCTGCCCTCAACGTTTTCAGTTACCCAGGAACAGGACTAAATTTCTACGATGAATGAATGAAGGAATTGGGAGGATTTTGGACCCAGGGTAATCATGAATGAAAGAGGCGCCAAAAACTAATAGCCAAAGGAGGATACAAGAACCGAAGAACGATCAGAACAGCAACATCAATTGGCCAACGACAAAATTAGTTGCAGAGCACAAAAATCATATCATTAGCCGCAAAAACGGTTCCTTTTCCCTAAAGTCAACCACGAAAATTCCTAATTTGTGCTCGACTGATCATAATTGATCTCCCATTATTCATAATTGAAAAGATCGTGTTGAGAGCAGTCAGAGAGAGAGAGCCACCGCCTTCTCGTGAGCTCGAGGGTGATGCTTATTTTGGCGTCAATAACCACAAAAAGAAGAGATGAAAGATGATGACATCGGAGTGTGGAACGATTCAAGGAGACTATTAGAGGTGGGTAGGAAAAAAACCTGAGAGCTCGACCGCAGGCTCGCGAAGAGGATCGCACTCGCCGGGAGACGAAACAGGCGATCGACGACGGTGGAGGGCGGGTACGAGACGCGTTTGCGGGCATGATAAGACGTGTTCGGAGTCAAAAATACATTTGATACCACTCCATCGGTACGTTTTATTTTACTGGGTGAAATCTCGGTCCCACATTTGGGCCCCTTACAATCCTTATACACAAAGCGGATGGTAGGCGTGCGAGGATCCGAAAAGTGTGGATCTTGTTGCTTGCTGCTTTATGGATCCTTGCTTTAGATCCGATAAGGCTAGGGTTTCGTGGGGTGTAGTCTCTAAACCCTGCGTTCTTGACGGGCCTGCGTGCCCCATGGAGTGCTCCCAGCGGGTGTAGCCGAAGAGTCACCGGCGAACGCAGAACGCAACAATGCATCCTCTTCGTCAACCTCCTCTTCTCCACTGCTTCCGTGCCGCGCTGTCGTCTCGCCACCCTCTCTGCCTCCTCTTCCTTGCGCCCAGGCCATTGCAGTCCTCGCCTCGCGCCTCAGTCTCCGCGCCGTGGCCACGGCTAAAGCCCCTCGGAAGGACCAGGACTTACTCTGTTGCCACGAAGGTCGCGGAGGAACCGGCGGCGGAATGGAGTGGTGGCGGCAGCGACGGCGACGGCGACGGCAACGGTAACGGCGGCTACTTCTTCGCGGGAGAGGGTGTCTCTTGGAAGTCCCTGGGGATCTCCGACCACCTCAGCCATGCTCTCGCCAAGGCCTCCCTGCCCAAGCCCTCCCTCGTCCAGGTCCCTCTCGTCCCGTGTTTTCTCTATCTATAGTTTGAGTAGCAACGGCCTATCTATATGTTTGAAGAAATGCGTAGACAAGATCGCATTAGGTTAGGAAGGGCCATGATCGACCTGAGAAAAACAGATACTGTTGGACCTGATATTTGTCTAAGAAACTTGGAATTCTGTTGTGTCTTGGACGCAGAATCTTGATATTCCTGGGTGATCGGAATTGAGATATTTTGTTTTTTTATGCGATGAATTAAGAAAAGAAGAAAGTTGTAGGTTGAGTGGGAGGCATTTGCAGTCTCTCCACTTATCTGAGAGGGGAAAAAATGCAGTCTTTCTGATTCTTAGAGAACTTCTATTTATTGGGAATTCTTAGATGACCAGTCAACAGAACACCTTTTTGTGAAAAATCCCTGACTGGGTTGGCTTCGAAATATGTTCTTTTCTTTTCTTTCTTCTTCCTCCATTTTTTTTTTTTTTTTTTTTTGCAGAGAGAATTGCCAAGTCGAGGGAGGTTGTGCCTTCCTTTTGGAGCAAATAATCCTAAGTTATACAGCAGATATCTAGCAATAAGCAATTTAGCTGCATATTTAACATACAAAACGTCAATACAATTCTACCTTTTTCTGTGAAAAATCACTGATTGGGAGAGTTTTGCAGAGAACTGTTTTGCAGAGAGACACTAAGTTGGGAGAGTTTGTGCCTTTCTTTTGGTGCAAATAATCCTCGTTATACAGCAGCTATCTAGAAATACAATTGTAGAAGACTTTAAATGTCTTCAAACATCAAGAAAGTATAGATGTTAATTAATCTCCTATTCTGCTGAACGATTTATTTTGTTTCTCAATTTTGCATATGCATGAAACTCTGCCTCATCCCCTCCTTTTCTTCTCTTCTCTCTTTCTATGCTGGATTGAAGTATACATTATTGTGGCCACATATCTGAAAACGTCACTCCACTTGTGGTGCTCAAGCCAATTATTTAAATTGCATTACTGCACCTTACATATTGCCATATTTAGTATAATTTGTAGTGAAATGATCAATTCCATTGGGTGTGTATATTGAAGTTCATATATGGTTTTTGTTTCAGGCTGCTTGTGTTCCTCATATTCTTACAGGGAAAGATGTGATCATCGCTGCAGAGACAGGTAGCGGCAAAACACATGGCTACTTGGTTCCATTGATTGAGAAGCTATGCAGCAATTTGGATCCTAATAAAGGAACTGATGTTTCTAAAGGAAATCCTGAAAAACATAAAAAGACTTATCTGGTCCTGTGCCCTAATGTGATGTTATGTGAGCAAGTAGCTGACATGGCTAATAATCTACTGGATGATTCAGGTGAATCACTTGTCAAAGTTGCTGCAGTTTGTGGACGAAGGGTAACTGTTTTTTTTTTCTTTTTTCCATCTATATTGCTTTTGAGTTTTGATTATGTAAGTTATTTGGCTGATGTTGGTTAGTGATTTATCAATCACCATTCAGCAGTTCCCCATAACTTTTTAAAATAGTCACTTGATTTGTGCATCTTCGTCTGCAAGTTGCTTCTTCTGTCTAATGGATTTACACTGTTAAACAAGATTGAAATTTAGTTCTTAAAATTCAGTGGATGGATTTTTAATCTACAAATTTAGGCCTTTTCTTTTGTTTGTCTAAAGCACCTTAATATAGCAGCAACTTAAACTCTGTGGAAGCTGCATAGAGGTTGCATAAATCCAACTAGTCCTGCAAAACCTGCTCAACACTATCACATAGCTGACTTAGATTTACGAGTGATGATGATCTTGCATTGTTGTTCTAATTTTCGCAGTTCTCAAATGGTAACTGCAGGAATGGCCAGTTGCTCAACTAGATTTTTTTTTTTATATAATCCAGTTGTTCTTTAAAATTACCTGTTTGACTCTGTTTTAAACAGTTTCACATGATAGCTAACTCATATTTTATGTGATGTCTTTGAATGATGAAACATCTTGTATTGTTCTTTTGATTTTGACAGTTCCCAAATTTTGAATGCAGGGATGGCCAGTTGCTCACCCAGATATTCTAGTCTCCACTCCAGTTGCTCTTTTAAATTACTTGTTTGATTTTGACCCTGAGAAAAAACGGCGTGCTAATTTCTTACAGAGTATCAAATCTGTGGTACATTCAGCTCTCTGAAACTTATTTTAATGAGCTAGAAGTGAAAGCTGTTTTTTTGCTGGGTTAATTTCTTTCATGACATTTTTTTTGTTAAAAAAGGAAACTGGAAACTGGCTATGTTCTTTTTTACGTCTTATGCTTTTAGTAAATGAATGTTCATGGCATGATGTCAATATCAATTCATTGCTTATATTAAATGTTCTAGTGGTTTTTTTTACTGATATAGATTACATTAATGGATACTAAGTTTCCAGAGTAATTTTATGTCATACAATATCATGTACCTGTGTGCTTTTTTACCGTCATTATTTGTGATAGCTTAAAATATAAAAGTTTCATTTTTCTAGGTAAAATTTAATATGCCTATCCTTGTCAAATATAGGTGTTTGATGAAGCAGATATGCTTCTTTGTGGAAGTTTTCAAAACCAAGTTATCCGTCTCATTAACATGCTACGTTTTGAAGAAAAGCTAGTGTCCAAGATGCAAGATTCTGCAGAAGAGTCTGTGATTGATGAAAACAACAAGTGTAATATGGAATTAAAATCTGATGATGACAACTATAGGCAGCTTCTTAATAATGACGAGGAAGAAGGTGACAACTGCAATGATGACGAAGGTTTGGAAAGTGAGTCAGAAGAGTTGAACACCAGTGTGAAGGACTGGAGGAGGGTTAGGAAAATTTATACACGCAACAAGCAGTATATTTTTGTTGCTGCCACACTTCCTAGTAGTGGTAAGAGAACTCCTGGTGGAGTGCTGAAACGAATGTTTCCTGATGCCATTTGTGTCAGTGGAAGTTTCCTCCATCGGCACAATCCTAGGTCTGCATCTTCTTGATTTATTAATTGTTGTTGTTATGCCCTTATAGTCTGTAGACAGAGCTTCTTCTGAACTGTTTTAGAAGTCTTAAAACTTCGAATAGACCATGTTCTGATTTTTTGTAAATCCTGTGAGAAATTTGTGCTTTGATAGGTACCTATCAGTTGGTTTTTAAGGTTGTTTTGCTTACTGAAATACCATTACATATTGATATCCAATGAAGTACAATGACTAGATCTAGCCCACAAACAAGTATTATATAGGTGATTTGTACATACAACTGGATTATGCTGTCCACTGGCCTGGTACAGCAACACATCCTTTTGCATCGACCAGTCAGTGGATATAAGGCAATACATCTTTGCCGGCCACATGATGGAGGCAACCACTGGGCAGAATGGTCCTGGAACCAGTAATTAAGTCTCTTTCATGGAATTGATTGGGCTAGTATCTACCTTATGAAACTCTTAGCAGTCATAAGAAAAAGCATTGCACTGTTGCTATTTAAGAATGATATAGTGTTCAGACGCAAGTAACTTCTGAGGGAAAAGAACTTTGCAGGGTTCGCAGCCCTTGACACTGTATCTCAATTAATTTATGCAAGGTGAATTTTGCAATTGACTTTTTGTAGGATGCTCACTTGTATTTCTATAATAATGATTTTGCTATATTTTTTGTGATTGTTTTTCAGGTTGGAACAGAGATGGATAGAAGTAACACCTGATACACAAGTTGATGCTCTTCTAGAAGCAGTGAACTATGGTTATAGATGTAAAGCCCCAGATTCTCATGTCGATGCAAGTAGAACCATGGTCTTTGCTAATACGGTTGATGCTGTTCAATCAGTGGCAAAGATATTGGAAAGAGTTGGCCTTGAATGCATTTTGTACCACAGGGAAGGCTCTTTGGAGGAACGAACAAGTAATTTGAACCGTTTCCGCAAAAATGGTGGTATACTTGTCTGCACTGATGCTGCGTCTCGTGGTCTTGACATACCAAATGTTTCACATGTCATTCAGGTATTTAAATGAATGTTAAAATAAATAAGTATGCTTATATTTAATTTATTTTTTAGGCCAATTATGTTGAAACGTTTTGTTGTGGCAATCAAGAAATGATGTCTCAGTTACAGTGCCTATGCTGGTTGACCATTGGCACTCCATACATAATGTACTGAGTTGTACCATGATGGTTGGTACCACATTGTTACATGTTTCCAGATCAAATATAAATGCAGAAAAATGTGTTTTAGGCATTTAAAAGAAGCTAAGTATATGGCATGTTTTTTTTCACTTTTGAATCTCAAAGGATGATAAATGTCCTATTGGCACAAGACAGACCATATAGTATTCTATGGTATGTGGTACCAGACGATTAATTTATGATGGCATATGATACGTTATGAAGTAGCACTTTGTTCATGGGAACAATTATTCATGCTAACATGCATCATTATATGGAGTTTAACATATGAACAATTATTGCTTATGATGAAAAAGTATATGTGAAGACAATTTGGGCGAGATCTACTTGTTATCGTTCTGTAAGACTCAACCGCTTTTGACAACTAAATGTATTCCTTTTGTTTCCCAATGTTAGGCAGAGTTTGCAACCTCAGCTGTAGATTTTCTGCATAGGGTTGGGCGCACAGCCAGAGCTGGTCAGTTTGGAACTGTCACAAGTCTTTATACCAGATCAAATCGAGATCTTGTATCTGCTGTTCGTCAGGCAGAGAGGACCGGCAAGCCCGTGGTAAGTTCTGATTCAAGTTATGTTTCATCAGGACCGAGTCAATATGTGACATTGCCATATTCTTGCAAAGTAGCAGCATGTTTTAATAGTGAATCAAGACAACTGCATGAAATGTTAGTGACAGTCAGAATTAGTCTTTTTGGGCTCTACTCACTTGAGCTTGTTATACCACTATAATCCGTAACACAATATTTCTTATCAACTTGCAACAATGTTGCTAAAATGGCAACATGTTGATTAAGCAAAATAGAATAAGTTGCACGAGATGTTATGATTTAGCAAATTAGAAGAAGCCACATGAAAAGTAGTCATGTTTCTGAGCTGCTAATGGTATCGACCCCCAATTTTTCCATACAGGAGAATGCATTTAGCAGGAAAAGGAGCTTCAGAAATAAACTTAAGAAAAGAGGTATGCTGCAAGTACAAGCTTTTCTTTCTCGGTTTCTTATGAATCATTTCCTCCATGTCTATTTCTATAGCTATACTTGACAGGTATGACAGTTATATAATCATGATTAGCATTTTTCTGTGCCGCTCATTTTTAACAAGACCATAAATGTCTTGTATACCCAACGTTCATGTGGATGATATGCCTGTCATACCTACATATAGTTAACTACTTTAGTGCACAAAATGCTTTCTTGCTTGAGAGTGACGTAAAGAGCATTCTGTTAGTTACTGTGTTACCTTTCTCTCTGCAGTAAGATTCACATCAATGTTAATCCAATCTGTAAAACCTCATGATTGCTAACTTCTGTTTCCTTGTCATACCAGCCAGTTTGATTACCATGATCATACACCATCATTGTGTTATCCGCACTTTGTAAAATTGGCAACAGCCAAGCATCTGGTCAACAATTAAGAACTGTTCTAACTCTTCTAAGCTCTCTGACTGTAGACTTTGTTGCATACATGATGTGTACGAAATAATCATTTCTTTGAAGTATTACAACTTTGAAGTTAACCATTTCTGTCTGCTGAGTATTTACAGGTCGAAATACATCGGAAGGCGCATCTTTGGCTTCAGTATAATGTAGATCGAGAATTTGGAACACGAGAATCATGCAGACAGTAGTATTTTATTTGGAACCATGGCCATGTAATATATGTTTGTAAATCAGCATTATTCATGTTCAACAAGCTTTACATCATCATGTATAATTTTTGATATATCTAGAGAAACAGAAGTGATTAATGTATGCCATGGCAAGAAACTTGCCAAGTGATTCTTTTCGTGGAAGAGGTACAACTGTTGAAGATTTACTTGTTTGATAGTTCTTCTCAAGGAACAATTGGTTTTGTTTTTGTACATGAATTCTTGAAAGAGATTTTTGCGACAATGTTGTTACCAAAATGATTTTTGCGATTGAAATTATGTATGTATATATATATATATATATATATATATATATATATATATATATACATATTTATGTCTATATATGTGTATATATATATGTATGTGTATATATATGTATATATATATACACATATATTATATACATACCAATAGATACATATATAATAAACATACAACTATATACATGTATATATAATATTCCAAAGTAAATAATTTTTTATTTATATATATCCTTGTGTCTTCAAGTTGAGCATAAACATAGTTTTATCAGACACAAAAACTGCATATATGTCATAATAATTAATCTTTATCAGTGAACTATCATTTGACTGTTTATTGAAACTCCAAACCAAAGTAATATCCTTTAAAATTTTATTATGCGCATAAGAATATTATGGATAATTAAATATCAATAATTATAGTTAATCAAGGGAGAACACCAATGTCACTTCGTAAACACCCCCGAAGACTTGAGTTGGGTCGAGTTATAATCAAGTTGAGGTGAACCGTTCTCATCATTTATTTCATTATGATTTTTTAAAAAATATATATATATCATATGATATGATATACATGATGCTCGTACAAGACATTTATTCCATGTTGTGTCTTACGTTAGACACAGTAATTAATATTATTTGAGCGTTTCCCTCCTCGTGTGCTAGCAATATTCCACTAAATTTCATATGAAACTCATGTTGAGTTCATATGTCATGAAATAACCAAAGAAATATTATGTTCTTGTACCCAATCACTACACAATTCCAAAACCTCGACACCAATTGTCTCCAATATTCCCCTCTTTTCTTATTTATCTATCTTGAAGGAAATTTCCCCATGTTTATATAGTCCGAGGGGAAAAGACTAAAAACTTCTATCCATCAATTAAATGATCATGTCCCAAGTAATGTAGCAATTTTATATGTCTGACTGAATGATCACCATAAGCTCTTCCTTCAGAGTGTCTCCTCTTAAGACTAACATGTACTTTTGAATTATTAAATTAATAATGCATGAAATCTTGGCCATTGGCAAAGTTTATTTATAGGCAAGATTTTACATTTCAGCAGTCTTTGGGAGAAAGAAAAAAGATTATGTGAAACTTTTAGGATTTTGAGCAGCTCTTAAGGTTTTCTCTAACAAATCCAAAGAGATATTATAATTATTTTTTATATAGTAAAAGATTATATATTCAATAGACACAAGTAAAGAATGTTAG
The DNA here is from genome assembly GCA_024322285.1 of Musa beccarii. Taxonomy (NCBI): domain Eukaryota; kingdom Viridiplantae; phylum Streptophyta; class Magnoliopsida; order Zingiberales; family Musaceae; genus Musa; species Musa beccarii. Next base: position 19,935,523 of record CM044401.1, on the reverse strand, counting down.
AACCACATGCACATAATTTCTTTAATTATATTTTTTGAAGGAAAAAAAAAAACACAAGTGTTTTTGCTACAATTTTGTGGCTCTTACACCATATGTGAAAAAGCATGCCATAATTAAAACTAAGATAATAGACATCATCTTAAAGAGGTGAATAATACAAAATGCTATTACCCATCATATTGTCAATATCCCATCAACCAACAGCAATAAGTGGCATCACAAGGATCCACCAAACACCCTATTGGAATCTTTAGCAACCCTAAGCTTCTAATTCAATGCAATCAACATTCTTGTAAGAGAAACAATGGAGATGGCAGGTAGTAGTACTTCAAACAAGAGATCCAAGCTATAAGCTATATTTTTTTCATTAATTATATATGTAATTCATCTTTCTATAAGCTATATTCTGCTCCAATCTTCACTTGTAACTTCCCCCAGGAAAAATTTGCTTGCAGATAACAAGGTTGTGATCCTTCCCATTCAAGTAGCTTGATGTTTGATATATATACATATATATATATATATATATATATATATATATATATATATATATATATCATATATATGATAGAAAAATGAAAAGATAAGGTTATGGAGCTTGAAGAAGTGAACTTGGCTGGTAACTTTTCTTTAACTTTCATCTTTATTTGACACCTACATCTGGGTACATGACAGCAGATTTGGATGGTTAACAACAACAAATGATTTATTTGTCCACTTCCTACTTGTTTGATAGGCAAGTGATGAATTCCCCAAGAGATAGAAAGGCCTAAATGATTACATGGTAGAAGGGTGCCTGACAAAGTAGAATAATCACAATACATCAAAACCAACATATATGATGGAACTATGCATATTAACTTTGAGAAAGCAGACTGTGTAACAAGTTTCTCACTTCATTCTGTGCCTGTGTTATTCCTGTTCTATACAGAAAGAGTTCTTCTCCACCTCATCTGATGATGATGGTGTTTCTAAACACTAAGTCTTTAGTATGATCTAAGAAATCCTTTCGAGTATCAACTCCAGCAAACCTATGAAGGGAAGGAGTGTGCACAGCTGGTGAGATCAGAGTTCAGTTCATCACTGTCTTCCCCACATTATTTTCCTTGTAATCAAGCAAAAAAATCACTGGATCCTTCATAATCGCTATTTCGTGTAAGAAAAATCTTTTCGACCAACCATGCTGATTGCCTGAGTCTTAGGATGAGCTAGAAATAATCATTCAAGTTAATCCTATGATAACAAGATGCAGACACAGATAAAAGATCAGACAAGTCCATGTTTTTCTCATTCCAAATCCATATATATTTGACATTGATGGACACTGCTGCACCTGCGTGAGTGATGAGTGGCTGCATAAGACATGAAAATGATATGACATGCCGTAGGATTCATCTCATGTCAAGACTGAGGTAACTGTTTACTGGTTAAAGAGATCAGAATTTGATCAAGAAAACAGATTTGTTTGATCAATAACCTTTCCAAATTCCAGAAGAACTTCTCAGTTTGAAGCTTGAACAGCTTCCAACAGAGCGTGCACATCATCAAAGAAACATGAATCCAGAAAATATAGCATCGAAACTGTTTACCACAGCATAATGGTCCATTGGCATACTATTATCCATGATGAATTCATAAGCAACCATTGTAGTCGCTGCAAAATTAGCCCACAAACTGTTTCCGAAAGCTCCACATACAAAGATGATGATGATGATAAACCCACATCCACGCCAGTAGCATGTTGATCAGCAAATTAAATGAGGAAAGAGATAAGACTTAGGTCTTATCGCTCTGAAGATAACCTAATTGCAAGTTAGCTAGTTGGTACCTAAAAGAACTCGACAAGTATTGACCATTTGCGTGCAAGTGACTGACCAATTCTGCACAATGATTGCATTGTGAAAACAAGCAAGCATTTGATCCTTCTACTATATAATTGAGAAGAAAGCAAAAGATTCATTGATTCTCGAACCTCCATAATGAATCTAATTACTGCATCCAGATGGATGTGACTGCCATAATTACGCAGCAGCGGCTTACGAGGTCCTTGTGCTGAGACCAACCAAGAAGTGGACTTGAACACATGTTTCCACAGTTCCAGTAAACCTGTTTTGATAGATCATATCCACTCCACAGGCTGCTGGGGAATCTCATGTGGGTGACTCTGCGAAGGAAGCAAAGAGCTCGAGGGCAAGGAAAGAGAGGCTGTCGGGATATCACAACCCTAGCGAGTTGGCAAGAAACTATTTAGGGCAGATGGGAGAATTTAAGCCGTCTTAGATTCGTAGGAAATCGATAGGAAAAGGAGAACGAAAGATACATGAACATAAACACACATTTAAGATTCAAAATCCATCACACGGCAACGTGCATCGACAAAGTAAGATGTGCATGGAAGAAGAAGAAGAAGAAGCTTAGCAAAGCAAGTCTAGTAGTGCCTGTTCTTTTACACAATCGCAGCTAAAAGCTGAAAGGATCGGACCGAGACGCTTGATTCCCCGACGCAAGTACAGAAGAGGGAGATCGATGTGCTTTCCTTGGCGTGAAGACAGCGGAGCTTGCCCACCCACCCCCCCCCCCCACCACAAGGCCATCTGCTCTCGCCTCCTCCTCCTACCTCTTGCTTTTAGGCTTCACATGACCTCCCACTCCAACCGAAACGACGGGAAAGTAATGATGATGACTGCCCAAAGCGAGCCGAAGAGACGGGTGATGATGTTGGTGGGAGGGCCATGATTGATGTTGAGCCGAAGGGTGAGGAGAAGGAAGAGAGAAGCGAAGGCGGTGGTGATAGCTGGTGGTACAGCCGCCCTATCTTTCTCTCTTCTCATGATCACACGGAGGACCATCATGAGGCCCATGTAGCTCCTCATCTTCTATTATAGTTATTCCCAGGGAGGATGTGGCCAATGCCTAGCCCAAAGGTACATCATCTTTTCCCAGGAATGGCCACGGGAAATGGCGGACGAAGTTACCGTCTTCTTCTCAGATAAACGGGGAGAGAGAGAGAGAGAGAGAGAGAGAGAGAGGGAGTGTGGAAGGGAAAGCGGGACTTGGATTGTGTCAGGTGCGGTGATGGGATGAGAATGGGAAAGAGAGAGAGTGGTGTTCGACAGGGGCAGCCAAATGGGCGAGCATGTGGTGTGCTCCAAATCCCAAAGCAGTAGCTACAGAAAGAGTACAACGAGGCAGGCAGAGATCACTGCAGCCTACAGCGGTTTGCATCCGGCTCTGCAGGGGCAAAAAAAAAAAAAATAAAAGGGGAAAAATATGGGTGATTGATTTATCACGAAATTTTTTTAATGTTGAACTTTTACCATTTTCATATTCAAAGTTTATAAAAAAAAATATTTTTTAAAAAATTAATAGTACCTTTGAATCCATTCATTTCAAATCCTACATTCATGGACTGATTCGATTCGAGTCGAGTCAATCCAAATCGAATCAATTTTTTGATGAATCTGAGCAAGCATAACATCAGTGTATTATCTCTGTAACTCATTGGTATAATATAAGTATTTGATCGAGTGCAATCAATATATTTTAATTAAATCAATCTAAATTTCTTTAAAACTAATAACACATGATTCTAGGATCTTCAATATTATTTTTATTTTTTTATTTTTTTATTTTTTTAGTATGAATAAATTTTTGAATAACATATTTTTGGGATTAATCGACGATCTAATGTAACTCGTTGAATTTTAAACTTCTTCAAAATTACTATAGTAAGATGGTATTGTATTTGGTATCATTTTTTAAAAATTTTATATGAATTTAAGGTGATTAACTTTTAAAATATCATAGCTTTGAGTTGAATTTGTGATTGAGCGTAATTATTTAAATTTTCATCAAACGTATTTAAACTTTTCTAGAGCTACTAGGATGATATATAAAATGCTAAGTTTTTTTTATATTTTGGTATGAATTTAATATGATTAATTTTTAAAATATTTTATTTTATATTAAATATGTGATTAAGTATAATATAAGTATAACTCGAATATAACTTATTCTTCTTAAAGTAAACTATGGAAAAGAGGAGGAGGAGGAGAGAGAGAGAGGAGGACGAGGAAAAGTGGTAGAAGACGGGATGTGGAGGTAGAGGAGATGATAATAATTTTTAAAAATAAAATATTAATTTAGAGTTTAATCAAATCAATTAAATAGTCATAGTAGCTAAATTAGTTTGGTCTAGTTCGACTCTGTTAGGATCTAAAGCGAGGCTAAGGGGGAGAGGTGAATTAGTGCAGCGGATAAAAATCGATAATTTAAATCTATTCCGAAAAAAATATTGTGCGTTGAAAAGTTTTATCTAACGAAAGTGATTTCGATAAAATGGATTATTCGAGTGAATAGCAAAGATAGTTAAGAGAAGGAGATTGAAAGATTACAACAAGTAAAAATTGAAATGCAACAATTTAAAAACTCACACACCAAGAGAAATACGTAGCGATTTATAGTGGTTCAATCAAATGACCTACGTCCACTTTCGAAACCTCTTCCGATGAGGTTCTTGACTTTCACTATCAATCCTCTTTGAAGGAAAATGACCAAACACCCATTTTTACAGAACTTGCAGGTGGCTTACACTCTTTTACAGAATTTTACACTTGTGAATTCGGGAGGCGAACACTCTAACTAATTTTGCTAGAGTTTTGACTCACTTCTTAATATTTCTCAATGTGCTTAGGCAACTAAAAAGTAAGAGGTATTTATAAGCTCAATTGGCTTCAAAATTGGAGCAAAAAAGAGTCACATCCTAAATTTTCGAGTGCTGACGATACCATTACCTGGCATTGGTGGTACCACCGCCAGTTGACCCTGGTTCTGTAAGTATTCTAGACGGTATCACTGCTTGACAGAGTCCTCGGGCTTTGTGGAGGGGCAGCACCACCGCTTGTCATGTAATGACTATTAGTGATTCCACACCTGGGGTGGTACCATCGCTCAGAGCACTTGGGAACTTGTTCCCAAGGCGGTGCCACCGCTAGACAACTCCATCAAGCTTTGATGGGCCTTGAATCCGATCCAATCCAGTTAAATTAATGACCCAGTTGGCCCCTACTAGGGTTAAAGGATTATCACATAATCCTAATCCTAATTACATGCTAGTTATGAAATTGAAAATATATTTCTAAGCAAAATATAATCCGACAACGTCAAGTCTTCTTCCGGTGAGCTTCCGACGGACTTCCGACGAACTCTCAGGCAATCTTCTGGTGGAATCCCAGCATGCTCCCGGACTTTACGACGAGTTCCGATGAGTCTTTTTAGCAAGCTTCCGAACTTTCTAAGTGAGCTTCACGAACCTCCAACAAACCTTCCGAAGAACTTCTGACAATCCTTCGGCAAGTCCCCGATTCACTCTCTGCTAGTTCCGACGGTACTTTCGACAAACCTTCGAACTTCCGGCGAACTCTCGGGCTCCCAATGTACTTGACTCTGATAATTTACTTTATGCCTTCATTGCTATCGTAGTTAATCCTACATACTTTTCTTAATAATATGGATTAGATCAAATGATCAGTAATTAATTTCATCATCAAAATCTAAGATTTAACAGACTCAAACATATTAGAAAGCTCACAAGTATAGGTTTTTTTTAATACTATGTTACTATGTTTTCACTTGGTTCGTTTACGGTAGTTTTAAATAGTGTTTATAATTTTTTTTATCAAAGTGTTGTAAACTTAACTAGGCATAGGACTTTTTTTATATATCTCAAGTGTTGTAAATTGTTATTATTGTTATTACACTGAAAATATTATTAGTATAATTGAAAAAACTGTAAGTAACATCGTATTGTGGTTTTTTTATTATTATTATCATTGCTTGGAGACTGATATAATTAGTTTACTTGAAGTTAGGTGTCCATTTTGATCCAGTAGGTTTTATAGTATTTTCACTGTGGTAGCAAAAAATAACATAACAAATTAACTTTTTATTTTTTATTTAGTTGATGTTTTTAAAATTATTACAAACATCGATTGAAATCATACGTGATATATTAAATGGTTTCTAGTATGCTTAAATTTTATTTGGTTTAATCATAATATATTTAGCCAACACACTATAACAAGACAAAATATTACAATAGATGAAAAAAAAATAAGAGATAATTTAGATATTTTTTAAAATTAGATGTATTGTTTGAAAAAAAAATAAAATGGAGATACCTATCGAAAAAGCAATATGAATATTTTAGGAAAAATCATTCTTTTTCTTTCAGATTGTTTTTTTTTAATATCTTTCGAGTCAAAAATATTTTAGGTATTAGTAAAAAAAATAATAATATTGTTAGAGAATTCTGAGAATAGAGATATTTTTCATTAAAAAATTTCCCGAGAACTCGCCCCTTAATCAATATAAATCTCGTTATCTTTCTTTTTTAAATATATATATAATTATTAGTATAGTCTCTTGCAAATTTATCAGCCATCTAAATTTTAGAGCAATAAAACAAATCAAGCTCTCGGCTTTATTTCTTGACTACCGGTGCAAGCCACCTGAGACGGTGACCACTGGCCCACCCAACCGTCGTGTGATTGCGTGTGATGTGGACCCCCAACTCGTCCTCGTACGCCTCTCCTTTTGCGCGAGCGACATCGTTCGCCAGATCGTGAGATTTCTTCTTTTTATGCCGAGGATTTACGTCCAATATATTATTATTAAAGCGAGTGCGTTTCTCGAGAGATGCTCACTCTAACCTGTCTCCATCGACAAAATCGTCCACAAAAAAATGAGAATAAGCATAGATTTCTCTTCCTCCCTCTTCGAGTTCCATTCAAACAGCTTCAGGTATCGATGGAGATGGTGCGACCGGCAACGTGAATCCTGCTCCGACGTCCACGGCCATGGTGATCGTCCGACAAGACAAGGCTTTTGTTGCGGTGTCTCCAACATCAGGCCCACCGCTTGGGTTTTAGCATGGGAGAAGATGAATGATGCACACCATGACACCAACACCCACAGTTCGTACGTGCATCACACTTTCCCATGGAGAACACTTCAGATTTTGTAGTATTATTTCTGTTGCACATATTTTATATGTATATAGGAACATGCTATGGTTTGACTTTTGATCTATGGGCGCCCTCAACCGATTTAATTTGGTCACACTGCATTGGATTTATAGTTGACATTTAATTTGGTCGCACTGCTTGATGGAGCAAAAGTAGATACCATGCTAAATGACAGTAAATCGACTTCTAAGCAGCTTCCCTGGATTAATACGACAGATGAAGATCCAGAAGTTGACAGTCATCATCATCCTATATCTTTCGATTTAATGACTGGTTTCTTCAGGAACATTAAGAACCCTAATCAGAAACAGAAATTATTACACTGCTTATCTGATTCACCAGAGAGGGGAAAAATAACTAATAAAGTCGCTGACAAACAACTGATCTGATGATATTTGCTATCAACATGTGTCATCACAATCAGAGGACCATAGCAGGATCGATGGATCCCCAATCTCAGAGAATCGAAGAAGCATTAGTAGCTCCTGACACTCTGATAATGATACAAAAAAAAAAAAAAACCAAAAAACAGAATATCGACAGTGATAAATTTTGATCCACAAACAAGCTTAGCCTCACATGCTTATCTTCTGTTTACTTGCATTTATGAATTCCACATCGCTCCTTGGATTCTCCGAGGCTTATAAGTAGGGACCTCATCGATGCCTGCTACCTACGAATCATTCCCATGGGCTGCGAGTGATAAGAAGTTTCGGAAATGGCAAAGCTGAAAAAATCTCTCTGATGCCTGATCGCATGAAGGATGTCTCTGGAATGGACAACTCAAGTAAAAAAAAGCAGTTTTGCCAATAGTTATGATACTTCCAATCCTTGTGGCTCTTCTACGAGGAAGCAAGTACGCTGGAGGACCAAAATAGCAGCAGACCATTAGTTATTGCTGGCTTGCAACTATCAGTGAAGTGAGTTCACTTTCCGGTTGTCGACTTTTTAGCTTTGAAGAAACCGGAAGCCACCTTCTATACTTCTCGGGAATCCATCTGACAAATTATAAAGCCCAACATTCCAATGGATTAGTGTACCGCTACTTACTTCCTCGTAAATTCACAAATCAACAAAGAGAAAATGTCATTTACAACAAACAGCAACTGCATAGAGTCTCCGCTGGGATTATACAAAGATTGAGAGGTACACACACAGATTGTAAGAGAAGAAAAGATGGATGAACAGCGCTACAACATAAGTATTTAAATAAGTAACGTGGACTTACAGTTCAATTCTTTCGGCGACGGCTCGTCGCACAGATGAGTTAAGACCATAAGCAATTGAATTAAACAGTCCCTAAACACAGAAAAGAAAAGTATACCATAAGTGAAGATTGAAAAGATGACACTATAGACAATTAAAATATATATTATTAAGTTAAGGCTTAGTAGGTAACATGATTGACAAATCAATACATAGCATTTTCAAACACCAACAGAACTGATCCAAAAATGACGACAGAAAAAATTGTGTATAACAAAATGAGCATTCACAAAATGATTTTTATAAGCAAGGCAACTTGTGGCTGTTAAAAATACAAGTACTGCTTTATTATGGACATTGAACAGATGTGTTCCCCATGTACTGATCCATGGAACCATAGAACATTATACTTCAGAAAAATGCATTTTCCTTGACATGCATCATTAACAGTACTCATCATAGGCCACATGGCATTTTAGCACTTTAGTTTCATTTGCCATTGAAATATTGGGTGTACCATTTCCAGCCTTCTCAAGAACTGATGTATTAGCATATTTGTATAGTATCATATACATAATTATTTCAGAAACACTACATTAGCCTAGTATGTCTTTTTTTCTTAACAAACATAGGAAGATTACACAGAGGTATTTATCGTGTGCAACAAACTCAACTAGTGGCAGAAAAAAATCAAGTGTATGGGAAAATGCCTTTCAAATATATAAATAACCAGAACTCAACAGAAGAAAGTTACAACAACAAAACTTGTTTTAGATCTTCAAACATCAATTCCAAGAGACAAACATACAAGATGCAGCTTCAAGGACAACAAAAAAGTTAAAGAGAAACATGTATCATATTTCTCACAGATATCTACGACCAGCATGCAACAGAAGAAATGTAGGACAACCAAACTTTTTTAAAAATCTTCAAACATTAGTTCCGTTGCAGAAAAAGAAAGATAAACATGCAAGATGCAGTTACAGGAACAGAAACAAAGTTAAGAGAAACATGTACCATAAGTCCAGCAAACCCGACATCGAGGAACGAAAGCCAAAAGATCTTGTGGTCTGGACTAATGAAGTCATAGAGACGGTTGATTGTTGCAAATGACCAAGATCCTATCAGAATCAAAGGATAGTAGCCCCACCTATTGAATGCCTTTAAACAACCAAACAAATATCATGTATCAGCTGATAAGACTTCTGATTTGCTAAGACAAATTACAGAGATTATAAAATTTTCATTGTTCTTCACAACAAAATATTGACTTGGTAAGCCAAGTAGGAGTGTAAAACTAGCTAAAGATAAACAGAATAATAACACACAAATATGAGGTACACATGCAGCACAAATTATAAAAAATGGATATAAATAACTGAAATCATGGTAGAATTGTTAATATTGATTATTCTTTAACAGTCAATATATACTGAGCTTGTACCACTCTGCAGATCACCACAGTGCGGGATACCAAGATTCTCAGCAAAGAAAAACCAAATACATCCATTACAAAAGAATAGTTATTAGAACCAAGGACCTTCTTTTCCGCCCTCATGTCAGATTGGTTTGGTTGCTCGGACAAGGCCACCGCCATCTGCATGTAAGCTAATCAAGCATGAGGCCACTAAAAAATAGGCTTGCAATGCAACATAAATAACCAATCACATGAATAAACAAGAAACAAAAATAGCAATATCTTATCCCACAAAAAAACATATAATATTTCTTAAAATAGTGAATGTACCCGTGTTGCATTGCTTAGCGTGCGATTCACTTGAAAGTATGTAAACCCATTGTAAAGTATAGCACTCCATAATGGCACATAAAAAGTTATTAGGTGAGCTACCTGCAAAGAGTGCTACTCTTTAAAATCATGTAGTATACTTCAAGTGAAGAGGAAACATGAACATCGCAAACACAAATATTAAGCAACTTCTTCAGCATCATGCAATTACTCAAACGAACAGGAAAGAGTATATTGCAAACACAAGTATAAACCAATTTCTATCCACATGTCAGTTATATGTTGCTGTTGTCATATTGAATTAAACAAATTACAGAAAATTAAGTATATAAGACCTAAAATAGCTAACTACAAGAAATTGTTCTAATTTATCAGGACTAAATATAACTAGAATGGGAGATAAGTAAAATACTGACTGAGATGCCAGATTTTTATACTAGTAGTAAAATTGCTTAGTTATATCAACAATTGCAAACATGAAATCCAAGAAATTTGATAGATGTAAATGCCAATAGAGCAATTTCAAGTACCAGTCACTAGAATGTGTGAGAAAAGTCTATAATTCTAAATATCAGGTACTTGCAAGCCAAATTCTTTTCAATTTCTGTAATTCAATGACGTGGATGAGCATCCAAACTAGAAAGTTGTTTGTACAACAGACTAAAAAATTTCTGTTATTCCATTTCTGTTTTCCTACCAAATTTTGTTTCTTTGTGCAACAGACTAGAATATATGTCAGCTCATCACAAGAATAAAGGCAAAAACTTCAGATGTCCTGACTCCCAAACAAATATATATTCTTGCTGATATATCATTAAAAAAATGCACAAAAGTGAATAAGAAAGTAAAATGCAAATAGATAGCAAATAACAATTTTAAAGAACAAAGTGGAAGGACAAGCCTATATGTCATTTGTACCTAGCTTGCTAAGCTACTCATAAAAAAGTAACAGTAAGCCTTCTTTTTTCCATCATTATAATCATCTAAATTTGTACCAAAATATATCACTAATGCAAAACAAGTAAAATGTTTTCACGATTAGCGAGTTGACGAAATGGCTGAATAACTCTTGTTTATCTTAAAGTTAAAGTTGAACTCGGAGAACAGACTAGGATCAAGGCAACATTATTTGTTGTCTTGGATACAAAAGGCTGAACATAAAGAAATGAAGTGTACTTCCTATGAAACCCTAAAATTTCCTCTTTTTTCCCATATTCTCAATATTAAATCTTTTGCTAATTTCATCTAGTGCTCCTCTGCTTTTCGATCTTGTAGTGGGTATGAAGAAAGCAAAATTCATTCCTGATATACAATATCATAGTGTAAACCCAATTACTTATGAGATTGGTAAACACTTAGACATTGACAAAACAAGTTAACAGTTCCTGCAAAATTAATCACATGAAGCAAAACTGTATAGTACAATCTGTCAAACTACTCATCATTACTATGAGAAAAATTAACACGTTGTAGAGGTAGAAGATCCAAGAAGCTCTAAGCATAGACATGCCTTCCCACTTTGAGCAGGCTCAGTCCAACACCATGCCCCTGGTCGTCCATAATCACTGCCTATCGAGCGTATTACAGTCGTAGCAAGCGAAGTACCTGTCAGTCAATAGTAAACATAAAGAAAACTATTTTAAAAGCCGAGAAAATGAAATCCATGACGGTCAATTATCCACCATAACTCTCAATATTACTATATCATGTTAGGGCAGTTTTGGAAGTATATTCATAAAACAGCTTGGTTAATTGTACAAGTAAAGCTGAAAATGCTTCAAAAACTATAGTCACATTAAATGATTATTAGCATGGCTAGTCTAGGAAGAATTAGGAGTTTGCCAAGAGGCCATTAGAAACCAAATCTGAATCAGAACAGGCTGTAGGCTACCAGGCTTAAGTTCTAATCAAATAGAACTGTCCGGCACCCAACACATTTGTTCATATGGACAAAACAAAAACTATAAGGGCAGTTTGTGTGAATAGCATGGATAGACCTTGTTAGGGCCTACTCATGGGCAGAGAGGACTAAGAAACATCAGAGAGCAGCAACAGCGAATTCAATTATGAAGTTTGACGAACCTATAGCATTTTATTCATACAATAAATAGAGATTCCTAGCCTAGTTTACAATACTAGTAAGACTAGGAGATTCTGGCACTAGTGACCTTATGAATATGCATCCTTATAAGCCCTTGAAGTCATGCTTGGTTTTGTTATCTTCATTTCATGCAATAAAGTTACGTAGTTAATTAGTAATCTTCTAATTGAATCCTTGGGAGATTTTTCTCAAACTTGAAAGTGATATTGACAATGTTGGAAAAAGTATAGCAACATTAGTAGCACCACAAATATAAAAAGAAGCAGAAACAAATCACCTTTGGAAAACAAGTTTGATGAATATAAGCAACTTACTTCAGAAAATAAGAGTCACTTAAGGAAACCCAAGTATTTGTTATGGAAGAGAATTTGGACTCTGAAGCGCATTTATTAATGTTCAAAGCATGGGATAATAGCAAACTAATCTCACAACTGAAGTAATTATTGAAATCAAAGCAATAAAGTATAATGTATTAGAATAGAAAAACCAAAGTGCAAAGAAATGCAGTTGCACAAGGAGCTAGGAACCAACATTGTGAATTTTCAGAGAAGTGCCACGTATTGAAATAACCAATGACCTGAATGGTCATTGCAAGTTTGCAACAATGTATAAAAGATGACAACACCATTCATTCACTCCTAGGCCCAATCCCACAGAAAGGATAAGGAAATACAGAAGTTCTCAGCTCAGACAATCCTGCTATCCTCATTTAAGGTGGGAAAGGACATTTTGAGTTTCAGCTCAATTGAAACTCTTAAGGCTTTCTTCTTGTTCATGATAGCGCAAGATGCAGCATAAAAAGCTTCTTTATATGCTTATTATAAATTAGAACTGATATTTGCTTTATCCCATTCTTCAGCATTTGTATAGTATGTCACAATCTCTCCATCCACTTTAACTGCCATCCCTTGTCTTTCTAATACAGCATTCATGTCTGACATTGTCACTAAGACACATGCTAGAAGTTTATTACAAACAAGGATTGAAATTTCGTATCGTACCATAGTTTCGATACTTTTTTGGTATAGTATGGTATACCGAACGATATATTTCGGTATACCATTCAGTATTTATATATAATTATAAATATTATATATTAAAAAAATAAATATTATATATATATATATATATATCCCTGCCAAGGCATCGGCGACGTTGCATATTAAAAAAAGGGGAAAAAAGCAACGTCGCCCGAGAAGGGAGGTGACATCGCATATTAAAAAACAAAAAAACGATTTTTTTATTAAAAATAAAAAAGAAAGGATACCAAGCGGTAGCAGGCGGTCCGCGTGCCGATATCCTGTCGGACCGATATGTACCACCCGTACCAGGCAGTATCATTCGGTATTGCAGACCATGATTTCCAAGGCTAATTCTTCTTATACAAATTATCAAATGAAAGCAAATCCAATTGGAACTTAACATGCATAGTATGAACTTCTACTAAACAAGGCAGGAGGAAATTGTGAGGTTCTTTACAGAGGAAACATTAAAAAAATAATAATCAAAATTGCTTCTATGAGATAACCTTTTGAAACAGGTTATTGGAAATCATACCCCAAACATACAAGTGAAAGACTGATCCATAATCTTCCACATCTGTTTTGTGTTTCACAACAGTGCGATGAAGAGTGAATGCAATGGTTGTTGTCCACAAGAATGAAGCCACACAAAAGAAATGTACACTGTAGTCTTGAGCATAGCAAAAGAATCTATTAGATGGATCCCTGCATCATAGAAACAGAGTAAGAAACCAGCAATCGTTATGTTCAAAATTTGATAATAAGGAATCCATAAGAGCAAAAAGTAAAGGGGATCTTAATGAGCACCTTTATTCAAGCAATACATAAACCATAAATCCCAACTACTTGTGGCCCACTGCATGGATCTTCTGCCACCCTTGAGTTTTAAAAAGTGCAATGTCTAATTAAACCATGAGCCCTCAAATGACTTCTTTTGTTTCTATTTTCTGATAACGTACTCTTAGACCTTCATCTACCTCTTCTTTCCATACTAATCTCAATTGAATCACTTTGCCTGACCACTACAATTAATGGTTTTGTCCAGAACACTAGAACTGGTATTCATTTGTTTCTATTGTCAATCAAAATCACCCTTAATCCACGACTATAAACATGAAAATGAATTACCTGTTATCTATGAAGAAAATAAAGAAGGGAAGCCTAATGAACAGGGTTTAAGGTCAACATTCACAGCCCTACAAGTGGAGAGATCATTACCATGACTCGAACCCCAATTACCCAAGTTAGGAGAAATTGTATCATCACACAAAGGTCCATACTCAAAAAGTTAAGCAAATATTAGTACATGGTATAGCCTTTTTGTTTTATGCAATGAGAAAAAGCCAAGCAAGGATGCAAAAAGAGAGTATATCATGAAAATATAGTAGAAACTTCTTAACAATCAATTGCTCAAAAAGTTGACAGCATACTTGGGTATGAGTTCACATTCACAATTCAAGATCACATGAAAATAACAATGTCCAAAAGAGCCCTGTCCCCCAACCACAAACAGGATAAAAGTCACATGGTTGAAGCATATATAATTTATATTCCTCATCAGCTTGAGAGATATATATCAATATCACACATCAACTGAACTAATCAAAAGTAAACATGATGCCCAAATATAAAAATGAAACTTCACATGAAAAATGTAATGTCTTTAATCTACACTTGATGTTGATCTTTAGGATACCTTTTGACAATGCAATCTAACATCACACCAAAAGGATGCATATGATGTATGAAGAAAATGTCCCAGGCCTCTTACAATAATTTTATATTTACCATGTGCTGATGTCCAGCACATCAGAATATAATAGACAGTAAGGTATTTCATTAAGCTTTTTTTACTATGAGAAAGGCCATTATGTTGTTTGTCTCACAGACAAGAGTGCATGGATTATGACTAGCAAATTGGCATTGTTATTGGAGAATATAAACTTGCAATTAAAACCTTAAATTGTAAACAAATTATAGGAATGATAAAGCTTACCCAACAATGGTGAAGAAACTGCAAAACACATCCTGCAAAGCGCATAAACTAAATTAGCAGAAATGTGTTGCTGACTACACTGGCTCATACTAAAGGTACAAGATTAGAGCTGACACTATAAACATGGACGTAACCTCAACCAAGATCTAAAAGATACCAATAGAAATAGTAAAAGATTATACAAGAGAAAATTTTCATCTTCCAAGGATATGCATGGAAGCCAAATTTCCACTGGTGAGTATATAATTTTCATTCAAAAGAAGAATAATTTAGAACCAGCAAAAGGATTTTCTTTAAGTGTAGATATAGGTAGGTAAAGTTTTGTCTATTCAACCATGTGCACAAATATGTAATTTGATTCAAGAATGTAACCTTAAATTTGAAGCAAATGATAAAGGGAAGAAGCACAATATGAGATTCCTCAACTAGCATCAAAATCATTTACAGAGCATGAAATGAAGGTGCAATTAGATAATTGACAAGATTTTTTTTTTTTTTAGAAGGAGCAGCAAACTATATGACATTAGCCTCACAAAGCTCAACCTAAAACAGAAGTGGGTACAAGACCCATTAAGTAGGCCATAGCCCACGAAGAAGTATCATCGACCCACACAACTTGTGCCTAAATGAGGATCAAGCCCAAACGTCCTACCAGGGAGACAGCGCTCTACCATACAACATAAGGTCATGTACTTTTATATTCTTGGTTCGTATAATATAATTTAGATACTTTTTAATGTGCACCATATTGGCTCTAAAGTAGAACTAAAAAAGAAAATATTGGGTTAGACTCAGTTACTAAGACATCTCTACTTTCAGAGGTAAGACTTCATATATTGACCCTATTCAAAACCTGCATTGCCGAGAGTCTCGTGATCTAGCTTCCATTCCCTTTCAGGATGAAAAGCATATATACAACATCATTTTTATTCAATCCATGTACCCAAAGAATAAAGAAAAAATAAAAGTTGTACTATCTCATTTATTAATTACCCACTCAGAAGTCAATAGTTCCTCTTCATGTCTCCTGATGTCTACTCAGTTTGCTAGATAAAAAGTTTCACACAATACATTCTACAAAATTCAAAATGTAAAGCAGCTCCTTGGCCAAAGGTTTTTTTAAAAGTTTTTAATTTAGACATTGCCAACCTTATTTTGACAAAAGAAAAAGCTATGAGAAATCAGTGATAGCCTTAATGCCTATGAGGAACATTTCAGTCTCCATCAATCCCTTTAGAGCAAACATTATAGTGAAGCAAGGCTAATAAAAGATCGCTTTGATCCTCAACCAAGAACAATTAACAAACAAGATGGCCACTTTTAAAAGCATGTCAATCGATTGCTTCCGCTCCATTTCCCTCGTTCCAATAAAATATAAGCAGAAATATTATGAGTAATGAACTGCTGGGGTGATTGGTATCCAATGTTCTATTTCACAACTATAGATCTAAACTAGAATTAGATATATTTATGTGAAAACCAGAATCTACAGGCACGCATTATAACCCCTCATTATTTCGACTCAAGATCTTTACACTCCCAAACATCAACGACGTGTCAAACGATTAGAACGAAGGACGATCCGCGAAACCTAATATCATATCTGACAGAACAAAGACAAAGGCATGCGAGAGAAAGAGAAGGGGTTACGGAGAGGGCGAGGAAGAAGACGAGCTTGAAGGAGAACTTGTGGAGCTCCTTGAAAAGGAGGTAGCAGAGGACGATGAAGGCCGACCCCGCGAGCGAGAGCGCTGCCGCGCCTGCGCTGACAGCGGTCAGGACGTGGCGGTCCGCCGCGCTAAGGCCCACCGCCGTCGACGGCGCCTTCATCGGTTCGGATCGCCGGATCTCGCGCGCTCTCCGCGTGAGGGAGAGGAGGGAAGAGGGAAGGATGGGGGAGAAAAGACGTTCAACGCGGCGTAGCACGGAACAGACGCCGCCACTTAAGTTTGGGCCGGCCCGAGGCCGATGCTAGCCGGCCTCGTCAGTAACATCCACACTTATATATATATATATAATCTCCTTTTCTGTTTATTCTGCTTTAATTATTAATTTAAAATTTAAAATAATATTAATATCCTTTAGAAAGTTATTATATGATAAGAAATATTAGAAATAATTTAATTAATGTATATAATATTGAATCTTGGATTTTGATGCTGAAATCAATTGATAGTGTTTGTGATCTAATGTGCATTTCGAAATGATGCAGGTAGTTTCGATCAAAAATAGACAATCGTAATAGGAAGAATCGGACGTTGGGCCGGAGGAGAACATATTGGACGTTGAGCCGTAGGATCGATCGACGTATCGGCAGAAAGCTTCGTGCCGTGGGATTCGAGCATCGGGCCAAGAAGAGTGAAATTATGCCAAGGAGATCGGAGTTGCGAAGATCAACTACCGTTTGGTAAATATGCCACAAGGGAGGACGATGCACCAAAGAATCGAACGAAGCACCGATGGATCAATGACTTGTCAGACAACAAATTGATTTACGCTTTGTAATAATTGTCTAGATCGAGGTAAGTTTAAAATATAATTAGGTTTGAATTTGAATAACTCAATTAAGAGCCAATTGGGCACAAGTTTGGGCTGTGTTGGACTAAGAGAAAGACCCAAACAGTGACCCAAGAAGTGAGTCAAGCGATAGCACCGTTAGAACATGCAGTGGAACTACCGCTGGCTCAATCTCCAAAACAGTCTCCAAGACTATGTCAGACGGTGATACCATCAGACTGGGCAGTGGTACCACCAAACTGGATGGTGGTACCATCAGTATCATGAAAACTCAAGGTGATTCAAATTTTAGCTGCAAGTTTAAATCCCCTTGAGGCCTATAAATACCCTTCTTATCCATGATTAACACACACAAACCAGTTGAGAACAAAAAGAGGGAAAACTATGTTATAATTGTGTGAGAATTTCTCCCTTCTAGGTTTAAGTGTTGGTTAAGTCTAAGAAAGAGATGAGTAGGGGTGTAAAGGTTCTCTTTTGAACCTGTCAAAAGGATAATTGAATTGTAAGAGTAATTGGTCTTCGCTTGTTTGAAGGAAGACCAATAGTGAAAGCCAATGGCCTTGACGAAGAGGAATCAAGAGTGGATGTAGGTCGAATGACTGAACTACTATAAATCGATTTGTAATTTCTATTCTGCATTTTATTTATATTGTAAATTACTTTACTTACTCACTACCCTTGCTCATTACAAACGTCTTTAAGTTTAAAGCGTTTCAGATACAAACTTAATCATTGAAAGCTTTCATCATACGAAACGATCTTATGAAATATCGACATTTTTACCGATGTACTAATTGAAACCCCCCCCCCCCTCCTTAGTGTCGACTGTGATTCTAACAGTTGGTATCAGTTATTTCTCATTTGATCTAACATCCAAAAGAAATGACTCTTTTCAACTTTTAAGATGGTCGCTCTATTATTCGTCCTCTTATGTTTAATGGGACAGACTATGAAAAACTCAAATGAGAGTTTTCTTACTTTTCTTGGATTTGAACTTATGGAATATCATCAAAAATAGTCTTCAAAAGTCTTCCAAACTAGTGAACGAATGAAATGATTTAGAAAAGAAGACTCTTTCGTTAAATGCAAAGGCTATGAATGCCTTATTTCATACCTTGGATAAAAATAGATTTAATCATATTTCTATTTACAAAACTATATAAGAGATTTAATATACTTTTGAAGTCACACACGAAGGCACTAGTAGAGTTAAAGACTCGAAAATAAATCTTTTGATACATGATTTAAAATTATTTCGAATGACACCAAGTGAAACTATTAGTAACATATACACTTGTTTTATGGATGTCATCAATAGTTTAAAAAGTCTTGATAAATATTTTTCTAATTTTGAACTTGAAAATAAGATTTTAAGATCCATTCCAAAAAGTTGAGATCTGAAAGTAACGACGATACAAGATACAAAGAACTTGAATAATTTTTCATTGGAAGAACACATTGGCTCATTGATGATATATGAAATAACTTACTTAGAATAAGACGAACATGAGAACCATCTTTCAAAGAACAAGAATGATTTGGTACTTCGAATGAAAGAATACCACTTAAGTGACAACTCAAGTGATGATGATGATGACCTTGAACTCCTTACTATTAAATTTAAAAAAGTTTATAAAACAAGAATCTAAAAATAAAAGTGAACTTAAAAATGAGAGGCCACAAAAGAAGAATAAAATACTCAAGGTGACATGGGATAAATCGAGTGCATCCGAAGGTGAAGCGGCGAACTACGCATTGACGGCTTTTGAAGATGAGGTAAGTGACTCAATCAAATCCTTTTTACCTTACTATAAAATCATTTAGTGTTTTTTTATGATTTTATTAGTTTAAATTTTTTTTAATAATTATATGTTTTATGATAATGCTTGCACACTAAATAAGATTAAATCTATATATGTTTTAAGAAGCAATTACGTGTATCTTAATGATTTTGAATTGCTTTTCAGTTTTAAATATGATGTATGTTTTTTATACGAAAAACTTGAACATACTTATATGAGATCAATCACATAAAATAAAATACATAAAAAAAGAAAAATATACTATCACGATGAATCAAATCTTTTGTTTGAAGATGCTTTTTGTTATATATGTTTTTGGTCTTGATAATTTTTATGACGAAACTTGTGTCTCGATTTTAAATGATGATGCATGTGTTCATAAAAGACTTAAGTATGCTTATATGTAATCAATTACAAAATTTGGAACTAAAAGAACTTTAGCTACTTTTAATCTTATAGGAATTAATGTACATCGCTTTCAATACATTTTTTGAATGAAAGAAAAGTGATTTTAATGATTATTTTAAATTTATACGATGATGCATAACTTTCGTATGAAAAACTTAAGTATGCATATATGAAATAAGTCGCATAAATTGAAATACAGAAAAAGGAAATGCATGTTTCTTAAAAATTTCTCTATCTCTAAAGTTTTCGATTTTTCAATAAGAGATAAGTGATGAATCTATGTATACCATTATTAATGAATCTCTAGAACTATGAAAGTGATTTTGATGATTTAAATTTGTATAAGTTTTATCGAAATAATGATCTTGATTTTTTTGAGACTTATAACATGAAATCCTTGATGAATCAAGATCCCTTATTATATGTTCATGTATCATTCCTTCTTATCATTTAAAAAGAAGAATTATGCAAACAACCCATGATCTTGATAAATATAACTTAAAACTTTTATAAATCAAGATCGTATACCATGATTCTTCTATTTTATCAAAAGAGAATTAACTAAATGAAATATGACTTGTCTCTTGATTTCTTGGATTTACAACTCGAATTCTTTGTGTGAATCAAGATTTTTGATCTCCTAAGATTTTTTTTCTTATTATTTACTAAGAAGGAGATTTGTCAAAATGATTCATAGACTTTTAATTGATGTATTGATCCTAACAATTGATATACAAGTTGGTGTCAAAAATGATTCATGTCTTTTGGTATTCATGAATTGATCGTATACCATGATTCTTCTATTTTATCAAAAGAGAATTAACTAAATGAAATATGACTTGTCTCTTGATTTCTTGGATTTACAACTCGAATTCTTTGTGTGAATCAAGATTTTTGATCTCCTAAGATTTTTTTTCTTATTATTTACTAAGAAGGAGATTTGTCAAAATGATTCATAGACTTTTAATTGATGTATTGATCCTAACAATTGATATACAAGTTGGTGTCAAAAATGATTCATGTCTTTTGGTATTCATGAATTGATCTTTATTGATTTTTTATATTAATATTTTTCATGACATGATTCCTTTGTATTTATGTTTTATATACCTCATGATATGATTGAATCATTGATTAAATTTTATAATTAATTTTTGTCATAACTTGAAAATTGATGTAAAGAAATTTTTTTGTACAATTGTATTCTCACATTCTTCTTGACAATGACAAAGGAGGAGAGAGAATTTGCTAGTTTACATACTTTAAAGAGGAAGCAAAATTGCTAGCTCCAACATTGCAAAGGAACCAAAATTACTAGATTAAAAGATAAAATTACTAGAAAAGCAAAAGTTGCTAGCTTGTACTTCTCAAAAGAGAAAGAACTTGCTATCATGAACACCACCAAAAATTGCAAGCTTACAATCTCAAGAAAAATAAAGTGTCGTCTTGCTTATCTTAAGAAGCAAAAGTATAAACTTGCATATCTCAAGAAGCAAAATTGCACATCTTTATAACTTGTTATGCTTGCATATTGTAAAGTGATAAATTGCTAGCTAGTATGTTGTAAAATTTACATATCTCAAAAACTAGCTATATGCACTTCTCCTTTTTGTTAATGACAAAGGGAGAGAAGTATAATGACGATATTAAGATTTCATTCATGTTGTGATTATGATTTGAAATTTTAAGCAATGATATGTATATGATGAATGACATATTGCATAATTTTTTTTAATTCAAAATTTCGATCAATATAACAATATTGATAGGGGGAGTTAAGGTTAACTCCGTTTATTGAATTTCAAATTTTGATGATGAAACCAATTGATAGTATTTATGATCTAATATACATTTTGAAGTAAGCAGATAGCTTCGATTAGGAATAGACAATTGAAGCAGGAAAAATCAAACGTTGGGCCAGAGGAGAACATGTCACATAATTAGACATCGAGCCGATGATCAATCGATATATTGGTAGAAAGCTTGGTGCTATGAGATTCGGGCATTGAGCCAAGAAGAGCATAAATGCACCAAGGAGATCGGAGTTGTGGAAGTCAACTGCCGATTAAGCACTAGGCCGCAAGAGAGGATGATGCATTGAAGAATCGAGTAAAGCACTAATGGACTGATGACGTGTCG
This sequence comes from Musa beccarii, assembly GCA_024322285.1. Lineage (NCBI taxonomy): Eukaryota > Viridiplantae > Streptophyta > Magnoliopsida > Zingiberales > Musaceae > Musa > Musa beccarii. The sequence goes on along the minus strand of CM044401.1, from coordinate 19,913,560 downwards.
GACAACAAATTGATTCATACTTTGTAATAATTATCTAGATCAAAGTATATTTAAAGTATAATTAAGTTGAAATTGGGTCAACTCAATTAGGAGCCAACTAGGCCTAAGTTTAGTTGTGTTGGGCCAAGATAAAGGCTCAAACAGTGACCTGAGAAGTAGGTCAAGTGGTGGCATCGATAGAACAAGCGGTAGAACTGTTGGTGGCTCAGTATCCAAGACAATCTCTGAGATTGTGTCAAGTGGTGGTACCGCCAGACTAGACAGTGGTATCGCCCAGTGTCAGGGTAGACTGGGTGGTGGTACCGCACGGTACTAGGGGTAAAACCACTAGTACCCTGAAAACTCGAGGTGATTCAAATTTTACCTCCAAGTTTGAATCCCTTTAAGGCCTATAAATATCTCTCTCATCCTTAGTTAACACACACACCAATTGAGAAAAAAGGAGAGAAAACTTTGTTATAATTGTGTGAGAATTCCTCCCCTTTATGTTTAAGTGTTGGTTAAGTCTAAGAGAGGGGTGAGTGGGGGTATAAAGGTTTTCTCTTGAACCTATCAAAAGGATAATTGAGTTGTAAGGGTAGTTGATTTTCGCTCGTTTAAAGGAAGACCGATAGTGAAAGCCGATGGCTTTGACGAAGGAGGAATCAGGAGTGGACGTAGCTCAGATGACCAAACTACTATAAATCGATTTATAATTTTTATTCTATTTTTTATTGATATTACAAATTACTTTACTTGCTCACTACTCTCACTCATTACGAATGTCTTTAAGTTTAAAGCATTTCCGATACGGACTTAATCATCAAAAACTTTCATCGTACGAAATGGTTTTTCGAAACATCAACGTTTTTACTGTTACATTAATTCACTCCCCCTCTTAATATCGACTATGATCCTAACATTTAACAGCTAATACTAATCATAGTTAGATGATATTAATTTTTTTTAGATGAATACATATTAAGATATTTTAATAATTGAAGGAATATATATATAGTCTCTTATAGTTCATTCTATTTTAATTATTAATTTAAAAGTTTAAATAATATTAATATCTTTTAGAAACTTATTATATGATAAGAAACATTATATCTAATTTAAATAATGTATATAACAGCTAATACTAATCACAGTTAGATGTTGTTAATTTTTTTAGAGGAATATTAAGATTTTAATAATTGAAATAATATATATAGTCTCCTTTAGTTTATTCTGTTTTAATTATTAATTTAAAAGTTTAAACAATATTAATATCCTTTAGGAACTTATTATATGATAAGAAACATTATAAATAATTTAAATAATGTATATAACAGCTAATATTAATCATAGTTAGATGTTGTTAATTTTTTGAGTGGAATATGTATTAAGAGATTTTAATAATTGAAGGAATATATATATATATATATATATATATATATATATATATATATATATTTATATATTTTATTATTAATTTAACAGTTTAAATAATATCAATTTCCTTAAGTAACTTATTATATGATAAAAAAACATTATTAACAATTTAAATAATGTATATAACAGCTAATACTAATCATGGTTAGATGTTGCTAATTTTTTGAGTGGAATATATATTAAGATATTTTAATAATTGAAGGAATATATATATATATATATATATATATATATATATATTATGATAATAAACGTTAAAATAATTTGAATAACGTATATAACAGCTCATACTAATCATAGTTACATGTTGTTAATTTTTTTGAGAGGAATATATATATTAAGATATTTTAATAATTGAAGGAATATATATATATATATATATATATATATATATATTATATTCACTCTTTGTTTCTGGACATTCATTCATAGATTATCCAATTTAGTTATTACCATTAAAACTATTCACATCCCTGAGGAGGATGATAGGAAAGCACATCTCCTAGCTAAAGAGGAACCTTTTGTATTCAGCATTTTTACCCCTTACACTGCATATGTGAATGAGTTTTTGCTTATGATCATATCAAATATATTGGACCATTAAGATCTTAAAAATAAATCCTATTTCTCCAAACGTCCTTGAGACGTTGACCTTAATGCCAATGGGCTAAACATTGGCTTCGAACTTGTTTGTGAATTTTTCACATGGGTTTTAGATCACAACATGATAAGAACAGAGAAAGAAAACATGTTTTCTCCGACCAACTTCTCGTTTCGGATAGCATCAAAATGTAGTCATACTGCGAATGGCTGTGACCGGGGAGCAGCTCATCCAGAAGAGACAACAATGGCGACTGATCCGCCCGTCATCTGAGTAGGAGACGTGAGCGAGTTTGGCGGTGCAAGAGTAAGATTCGGAGACGAAGAGGTCTGTAATGGTTTCCTTCGAAGACTTTGGCAGGAAGAAGCAGTGGCGTGGTGGAAAGGATTTGCTTTGCTGCGAGCAGCGGTCAAAGCAATCACGTCTCTGATGTGTGCATATCTTTAGATGAGATGTACAGCGAGGAGGATAGCATCCGCCTCACTTTGGGAGCATTCAAAGCTCAGTCCAATTCTGGATTGTGATGGTGAGGATTCAATGATATCTCTGCTATTATAATCTTTGACGTATGTAAATTCGTGTGCATGAAAATGATATTTACTTATATATGTAAATTTCCCTTCTTTTGTAGTGTTTGGTTTCAAGCTTCATGTATTCTATTTTCCTCTTCAAATAAATAAATATTTAATATTTATTGTGCTGATGTTGAAAGTGAAGCTTGTAAACCCTATTATATTTTTATGTTTTATTATTATTTATCCCAGAACTAATCAATCAATAATATAATTTGAGTATATAGATGGGCGTGCATGGGCATGTAATTTAGTATTATACCCATAAAATTTTTATTTAATTTTGAAAATTAATCATTTGGACAAATGGATTAATATCAAATTCGACTCACATGTTGATTTCATTATTGTTTTTAAATTAATTAATAATATAGTAATAATATTTAAATGGATTGGATAAACATAAATATCCTTGTCTAAAAATTGGACCATAGCAAGATGATGATGGCAATATCCAATAATTTTCTCAAATTTCTTTAAAAAAACCTTCAATAATAAGGTCTTACCAAATGATGTCTGGAGCACTTTTTTTTTAATTAGGATCAAATTATCCTTTATAAATTAAAAATTATTTTTCGATGTCCATTAAATAGGGTTGATTCTAGTTTAATTGGGATGATTTAATTTAATTTTGTGCCATCTAAATTGAATTGGTTTATCACCTATCATTAGTATTGATAAAATATTTATAGTATGGTCGACCATAGAAGCTAATGTTAACTGACCAAACCAACACATCCCATCACATCCGGGCTTAAGCTTGGTCAGATCACCTAATGTATCTCCTGGAGTTTAAGGATTGAATGATTCGACCTGAATCAAATCGATTTGGATCGAGACCCGAGTTGAACTAAATCAACCCTCGGGTCAATCGGATTTGAATCGAAGTCCATTGGCTCTTAAAAAGATATTTTTAGAATTATAAAGAAAAAACGCTTCACCCGTTAAAAAAGGCGCCATACGTTAAAACCCCGCGGAAAAAGAATTTATTCCCTCTCACAATTTATCATCATTATCAAGCAACAGATGACTAAAATCACAGCGTGGAGAAGCTGCCACGTGTCTCTTACACCCAACACTCTGCCTCGCTCTATTGCCTAGTCTTCACAGAGACGGAGACACAGTGAGGCCTATTTAAGGAAGCCTCCCACAACGAGTTCAGAGAGAGAGAGAGAGAGAGCAGATCAGATCGAGATGGGGGGATTTGGGAGGAAGGCGTACGAGTTCCTCTCCGAGCTCGGCCTGGGGCCCCGCAACCCCGGATGCTACGTGAACGGCGCTTGGACAGGCGGCGGACCAGTCGTCGCCTCCCTCAACCCCGCCGATAACCAGGCGAGCCCTCTCTCTCTCTCTCTCTCTCTCTCCACATCCTTGTTGATCCATGCCCTGACCTTCCGGGTTTGATCGATCAAGAGCTGGGTTCCTTTGGTTCCGATCGGGTGCGGATTGATTGTCTGTGTTTAATCTCGAGGCTGCGTTTCTTGATTTAGGTGATCGCGGAGGTGATGGAGGCGTCGATTCAGGATTACGAGGAGGGTTTGCGGGGTTGCGCAGAGGCCGCCAAGATATGGATGCAGGTCAGAGGACATCCCGTTATTTTGCAGATTGTCGTTGGATTTATTTCGAGTCCAATTTTTGGCTCTTTTTTCCGCATAAGGTTAGAATGATTCTTGGAATCAAGACGAAAAAGGAAAAAAGAATGATGTGTCATATAGATGGGTAGTCAGAATGGTAGACGGTGAGAGAAAAATGCTACTGGACTGGTCATGTCCATTTGCAGTAACAAAATGCTTAAGAATGGCAATGTTCTTTAGAAAGTGTGTTTAATGTGTTTAGTAATTCTCTTTTTGTGATCAAACAGAGGTGCGTATCTGTAGATTTACTGTTGTGGTTTTCGTCCTATTAAGTCTCGTCATATTCTGTTATTAATTAATTCTTGCAATTTGTTAACTATGACCACTGATGATGTTACACTGCATCTTTACAAGGTAAGGACTCTCAGGAGTTATTATACTCGTTTATTATTAATTTTTTTTTTGGTGTACATAGGTGCAGTTAAATGAGTATGATTGCTATATTGGTTTTGTTAATGGTTCTAAGCTTAAAGGCATCTATATGTGAATGTTGGCATAGCAAAAGTGGTATCTGTTTCCACCCTAGTATGATTATTTTGTGGATGCTATCTATCATACAAGAGGAAGTACCTGCTTGAACACCGCTGATATTCCTGACATCCCAACTGATCTCTTATGTTCTTTTTCTGTTCTAATGCAATTCATCAATTGTTGTCCCAGGTTCCAGCTCCCAAAAGAGGAGAAATTGTTAGACAGATTGGTGAAGCATTAAGAGCAAAGCTCCAATACCTTGGTAGGCTTGTCTCACTTGAGATGGGGAAAATTCTTCCTGAAGGGATTGGAGAAGTTCAAGTAAGACATTTTTCTATGGAAGTACTCTTGTACCTCGAGCCATTTGATGTTTGCATTTTGGATAATGAGAACCAACATCTATGATTCATTCATTTCTACTTTATTGCTCTGATATTTTAACCCATAGCTACATTGGATAAATCGTGGTAATCCATAGTCACTTTGGATAACTCATGGACTAATCTTTTGTAAACCTTAATCACTATTTTTTCCCTTAATAATAAATAGTTTATTATCTTTTTCCACCTTTCCATTATATACTAATCTATTGTATACGAAAACAGCTGTGCATATTTAATTTCAAAGCACTCGAGTAAATTACTTCTGGAGTCAATATATGCCTAATGGAGGCACTTATACTACGACTGGAGATCTGGTACACTTAGTTTCTGTTTGCTGTCAAGTGAAAATACTTTAATTTGTATCAAGGTTGTCTTAGTTCACATGCATTTTTCAGTCACATACTATGGTGATATTGTGGTGGTGATGTTAGTCTCTTGTCCCTAGTATAAGCTCAAATATTGTGAAACATATAAAAGTTCATCAATACTATGTACATGCTTGATTATCATTTGGACCTTTTATACAGGAAATTATTGACATGTGTGACTATGCTGTTGGGTTAAGTCGGCAGCTAAGTGGATCTGTCATACCATCTGAACGTAAGATCATTCTTCTACTTCTAATTTCCTTGTTGAATTATTTGTGTCTTAGGTTTAGAAATTTGGTGGCTTCCAATGCCATATTCCATCACTTTTCAGCATGAGGACAAGCATATAATGATTCATTGATGTACTTGACATTATTTTTCATAAATGTCTTTCTTATAGATTCTCAAGCAATTATGTTGTTGCACTGAGCAATTATATATTATATGTCTTTCATGAAATTTGGTTCATATAGTTTGATCACTAAGTTTCTATCTACATTTTAGCAGCAACTAGGTAGTCTTTGATACTTTTGGTACTACTGCTAAGGCTAGATGTTCCGACCTATTAATTTTACTATAATGGTTTCATCCAAGTCACAATATCATGGTCCAATCTGTGAATCTATATTAACTCAATTATATTAAATATTATGATATTTAATATTTCCACTAAGGGCTAAGAGTATGCCTATTTGTGCAATTTAGTATTGCAACGTATAGCATAATGTTCCTACCTTTTAATCCTACCATGATGGTTTTATCCAAGTTGCAGTATGTTGGTCCAATTTGTGAATCTATGTCTGCTTAACCCAATTATATAAAATATGATGCTGCAATCACATATCAGTTTCTTATAATGCTGTTACATGAAGTATGGTGATTGTTTTCAGTGTGGTTCATGTTTGGTACTTTGATATTTTTCCAGTGATATCACAATGAAAAAAATGTTTCCTGTGTTATTATTACTCTGCTATGGTTCTATTATGGTCAGAAATATAAACATCATTTATGTCTAATATTCTCTCCTCCTTGCTCCTTAGATCATTAAAAGTTGTCTTAGCATAAGAATGCTCAGATGGCATCTAGTATCAGCTATAATTTAGATCTGTGATTACATGGTTACATGCTTTTTCATCCTATGTTCTCTTGTTAAATGGATTCTTTCATGTTTGCTGTATTTACAGGTCCCAATCATATGATGCTGGAGGTGTAAAACATCTTACCATTCAATTCGTTTCTTCTAATCTGATGGCACATGTGCGTCTGATATTCACAAAAGTTGTATGCATGCTTCATGTAATTTAGGTGTGGAATCCTCTTGGAATAGTGGGTGTCATTACAGCTTTCAATTTCCCATGTGCGGTGCTCGGTAAGATTCTACTGGATCTTCTATAGTATATTGTTATTTGAAACTAAAGCTGCAATTGCAAGAGACAAAATGGCAATAGGCTGGATATCTGATTTTTAGCATAATCCAGATGAACTGCAAGATAGAAAGAGCAGGGAATCACGATCTTAGGAGAAAGGCCGATATGCAGGATGTCAGCAATATGGTTAGGGAAGAAATCGTAAAGTAGAATCAAGGAGATTCTATAAATAAAGGAAAAATGAGATGAGCACCAGCCATCCCTGAAAATTCTTATTCATTGTTAATGATCCATCACATATTACCATTGTTTTTTAGGCTGAGGATTCTTTTATAAGGTTCTCTTAGACCCAAATTTTAATGATAATGAATCTAACTTACTGGAGAATACTATTGTTTGGGAAGTTCATGGTCCTGTAATATCCTATCTGAAGTCATATAAAACTCTCCATACTCAAACCTGTTGGCTAAATTTCTGTTCTGATTAAAGAGATTTTCAAAATAGATTCTGAGGTATCAGTACAATTAAAAAAAAGTAACTTAAATACTTTTTAGTTAGACACAAAACTTAAATATGAAAATTCATCCTTAAATATTTGAAGTTAGAACAACACTATAGTAATTGATGATCTTGTTCTTTTCGAATTTTCAGCTTGTTATCATCCTGTAATTTTAAGATTGAACCTATTATAACAACTCTTTTCCTTGATATTTTAGGATGGAATGCTTGCATCGCACTGGTCTGTGGAAACTGTGTTGTTTGGTGAGTCCTTGGACACTTGCATCATTTGATAGGCTAAACTAGTAGTTGCAAGAAAATTATGGCTTATTTGCATTCCCAACAATAAACTTTGCTTGACTATATAAGATGAAAGGCTTACCTTCTAAGCTTCATGTTGAAGGACCTTTGTGGCTTACTTGTCTGCTTGTAGAACATTTTCTTTTCCTATAAACTGAAAGGTGGACATTAATTTTTTTGTCTATCACATAACATTTTTGTTATATAACAAATTATGAAGAACTAAAAGTATGAAGAAACATTAACAATATAATATATAAATTATATGAAATATTTTTAAAAAGTATATATGCCATAGATATTATGTAGTATAAAATTAGTAAAATCAAAATGAAATATAAAAATTATAATAACAATATAAATTATATTAACAATATCTATATAATTTTTGTGACATATAATTACATATTCAGTGTTAGCTTTGATGATGACTTTCATTCCATAACTGAACCAAACATGTTAAGGGATTTTACAATTCCAATTCCCATTTGAGTGGATTGCAAATTTGATACTGATTTGAAAATCAACCAAACAACAACATTAACTCTTTGGAGCAACCATATTTCTGGTTGGTACCATGCTAATGATCATTGCAATTTTGTTTCTCTAGGAAGATTCTGTATGCTAAGATTTGATGCATTAGCTTCTGTTATGCTAAGTCTATTTCAAAATTTCAATTATGCTATAAAATAGTTTTATTGGTTGTGTCACAGGAAAGGCGCTCCAACAACCCCGTTGGTCACTATTGCAATGACTGAGATAATTGCTGGAGTTCTAGAGAAGAACAATTTACCAGGTGCAATTTTCACGTCATTTTGTGGAGGTGCTGAAATTGGTCAAGCAATAGCTTGTGACACACGGATACCTCTAGTCTCATTCACTGGAAGCTCCAAGGTACTTTGCACTGATATTGTGATAATATTTCTTTAACTGACAACATTATGGCAGAGAATATTTATATAGAATTTTGTGTATATTTAATCTCGCATTGTGGTTTTAAAATTAATTTTTGGTTTAGTGAATTAAATGGATTAGGATAAGGTTAGTACTTACACCTCAATCTATCATGCCCATCAAATTTGCCACAGTAGGTGTTTCTCCCTGAAATGATATGCTTCGCTCTAAAACTTGTTAACTATGTTTGCTTTCTTTGTCAATAGGCCTTTTCTTCTTAACTTTTTTTGTAGTTTTTGTTCTATTATGTTAGCAGTTCTGGTTTATGCGGCATCTATATTTCCCTTCTATACTTAATAGTGAAAAAAGTCATATTTGCCTTGAGGATGGTCGATGCATGTACTAACAGAGGGCATTACTTTGTTTATCACTATGTTGTAATTATTTTGCTCAAATTAGCATATGTTCCATTTACATTTCTGTGCTCAGCCATTATCATCTTCTTTATTTATGTTAATTTTCTTTGTGTTATTATGTTCAGTCTTATACATTTGGTTGAGTAGGGCCATTCTTTGTATTATGTGGTTTGTAATATTACCACATCTTCAAATGCAGGTCGGGCTGATGGTTCAACAGAATGTCAATAGAAGATTTGGTAAATGCCTGCTTGAACTTAGTGGAAATAATGCTATAATTGTCATGGATGATGCCGACATTCAGCTAGCTGTACGTTCTGTTCTGTTTGCTGCTGTTGGTACAGCTGGACAACGGTGCACCACTTGCCGTAGGCTGGTAAACAAAATTCACCTTCTCTTTGTAGTCTTTTTAGCTTTTCAGTTGATTTTATTTGAGTCATTCTAAATTGAATCTAATTTGAATGGGTCTTTTGTGTAGCTTCTTCATGAAAGTATATATCATACTGTACTTGATCGACTGGTCGAAGTATATAAGCAAGTCAAAATTGGGGATCCGTTGGAGAAAGGGACCTTACTGGGGCCATTACACACTCCTACCTCAAAGGAAAACTTTGTGAAAGGGATCCAAGCCATCAAAGAACATGTTAGTTCTCTTTTATCTAATTATATGTTTTCTTCTGATCACTCATCATCAATCTCTTTTATTGGTGTATTTCATTATTGCCCTAAGTGTATAACATCTGAAGAATGGTGCCTGTGGCATTTCCTGTGCCATTTGAATCGCTAGGTTTCCCAGTTGCTAAGGACATTTCTATTTGCGGTCTAGCAGGGTTCAAACATATTGCTAATAGAAATTTGTTCCTGATTTACCGAATTGTGACAAGAAACAGAAGCAAAATTTTAGAATAAAGGGTTTTGTAATAGCATTTCAGTAATTGCAACTGAGCTATTGAGTCAATTAGTCATCATTTAAAAATACATATAACTTTGCTGTTATTCCGATAAAGAACAACCCAGCCTATCCATGATAGTTTATAATATCATGGTGCAACCTTAAATGAGTCAACCTGCAATTTTCTCATTGCCAAGGCTTTCGGGAAATGCTGACACCATATTTTGAAAGGAGATCTCTTGACTGACAAAAAGCTGGGGAAACAGTATCAGGTTGTGTTCTTAATTACTTTCGATTTGGGATTTGTACCTGTTTCCTTTTTTAGCTCTGTTATTGTTATGCTGAACGATGAGCTTTTAATATTAGAGAATATTGGTTGATGCCATTGAGAACAGGAGACTCAGGCGACCTCATCAGAGACTTGATGTCAAAAGTCCATTGACTTGTCCTCACGGCCAGCCTGATAATTATGATTTATAATTCTGTTAGTCGTGTGTTCCTTGTCTGATCATTATGTTGCTCGAATTATAGTTCAGCTCTTGGAATTTGCAAACACCTGTGGACTGGCTTTAGACATATATTCTTCTGCTTATGAGATCCTAGTCATTTTCTGGCTTGAAGCAGAAATACCTCCGCATGAAACTTTCCATTTTTAATGTGTTGAACTGACAAAAATATCAGTTCAGTAATTTGGGACCATCTAGGGTTAGACTCCCAACTAGGGTTAAAAAAATACATCTAATAATAAATGTGGGAAAAATCTGGATATATATCAAATATTGCATAATTTGGATAATATTGTTTCTGTATATATTTTTTCTTGGAAGAGGAAATGGATTTGAGAACCTCAAATTTTGTTTCTTTTTTCTGTTTCTCAGGATTCAATGTAAAAGAAAGTGCCACTGGCTCTTCTCTTTTCCTCTTCATCTGTTTCGGTGCTACTTTGTCCCTTTGACCTATTTCCATTGTCACAACAAATATAGAACTGCTGTCATCTTTTGACAACATCACAAACCATTTTGTTATCTTGGGATGATGCCAACTAAAGTTTCTCCTTTGAACTAAGCAACCTCTAATCTGGTCAGTCACAAGACAAACCCTCTCAAACTTCAATTAGCAAACGGATTTGCATCATGAGTGGAATAGTAGTAATAATTTCAGAAAAAGGTTAAAGTTATTCCTGTCATAGTTTTACCAAGATAAACAAGATCTAATTGCTAACATTGATAATTTTTCTTGTAAGTGGAAGATCACCAGTTGTCCATGGAACTTTTCTTCTCTATGGCTATATTTGTTTGCTTAACAGGTACGCTAAATTTGTGCAGGGTGGGAAATTTCTCTTTGGAGGGTCTGTTGTTGAATCTGCGGGAAACTTTGTTCGACCTACAATTGTTGAGATTTCATCGAATGCACCAGTAGTTAAAGAAGAGTTGTTTGGTCCCGTCCTGTATGTAATGAAATTCCAGGTAGCAAGTTAAATTCATCATGGAATTTGGTTTAGGTTGCAAAATCTCTGTGTGTCATTTAATTCTTAACTAGATTGTGTTGCTAACCAACTCTGACTAAATGCACCTGTTGCTACCATGCAGACTCTAAACGAGGCAATTGAAATAAACAACTCGGTTCCTCAAGGATTAAGCAGTTCTATATTCACACGAAGACCTGAAGTTATCTTCAAGTGGATTGGGTAAGTTCCAGTATCAATTTACTTGAGGTCCTTGGCCACCCTCTTTTGTCATAACAATGCAAAAGTGGCCGTTGGACAGTGTTTCTGTTTTATATGTTTCTGTTGCTAGTGGCCATTGATTATGCGGATCTACTGTCTAATATATAGGATATTATTATTTTCTGGCTTGTCATGTTTTTGGTATCTACTTGTTTTAACTCATGCTTGAGTGCATATGCTTGGAATGGGTCCTTTGATATTTTTAATTCACTTCACACCATACATATGATCCATAGCATTGCTTTTTTTGTTTCTTTTCTTTTCTTTCTTTCTTTCTTTGTCTAATCTAACAGTTTGATAAACTATTATTCAATGACCGTTCTTGTTAGTAGCTAACTAATGTTTTTTCATCTAGGCATCTCCCTTCTTTTCCCTACTGTTCCTTCCCTTATCCCCCTTCATTTACTTTGGATTTTTGGATCATCTAGATGGAGATTGGATAGCTCATCATACAACAAATATGAGGATGGGGAGAGAAAAATTTATTTGGATAGAAGAACAAATCTAGCGTAATTTGCATATATATCATAAATTTCAATGGAGATGGGAAAAATTTTAAATGATATAAATTTCTAGAATAGAACTGCTGCTGTTTCTTTGGGTCGGTGAGTGTTATTTTTTGAAGCTAGAGGTGTTTGACTCTGACCCTGTTAAAGTTTCTCAATTGTAATGTCACACCTGCGCATTTATATTCGTCATACTTGGACATTTTCCTATTATGTTGAAAATATATGTCAAGTGACCCATGTAGTCGACATCAAATAATTGGGATATTATGTATCGTAAATGTGACTTCCTTGATAAATATTTTGGATCTATCTTCTTTCAGGTCACTAGTGTTTCTTTGAATTGATGCTGCTTTGGCAATTTAGTCAATAATTCTGTTTTTCATGTGTTTTTATGCTTGAAAATGATGCAGGCCTCATGGTAGTGACTGTGGCATCGTAAATGTAAACATACCAACTAATGGTGCCGAAATCGGTGGAGCTTTTGGTGGTGAAAAGGCTACAGGTGGGGGGCGAGAAGCAGGAAGTGATTCATGGAAGCAGTATATGCGACGCTCAACCTGGTAAATTGGTTAAAATGAGATTTGATTCCAGACTTCATGTTTTTTCATATAATCTTGTTAGTGGTTGTGCTCGATCAGCATGACCTGTAGATGTTGCGCTGCCATGAACTAGTATTTTAATTCCATACATGCAAGTACCTAGTTTATCACCAAAATTGCAAGATTCATGGCTATAACTAACAATCTGGAAGTTCAAGGATCTGATAAATTTCTGATCTAGGAACAAAATTGTCTGGATTATTTTGTTCAAAGGGCATGAAATTTACCCAATAAATTCTTCAAAGGGCATGAAATATATCTTGCACGGATCCTATTCTGCACACTCTTTAGTCACTTTGCTTCTGTCCGTCGAAGGATCTCACTGTTACGATAAAGTCTGTAAGACAATCTGTTAGGACGAATACAAATGCTTTTCTGTAGCTGATAACATCCAACTACTGATGTCTTTGCAAATTATTTTGCAGCACAATCAACTATGGCAGTGAACTGCCCCTGGCACAAGGAATAAACTTCGGCTAGTTTCTGGTTCGTTCATTTTCCATTGCTTTCTGATTCTTTGTTTTCTTACTCTACAATATTTGCTTATTTTGTTTACGAACAGACTCAAAACGCAATCGTCCACATAATTAAGAAGCTTCTCCTTGTACGGTCACTAGCAGTAGATAAGTAAGCCTTGTGGGTCGTAACTGGGACATGACGCACTCGGTGAAATGACATTTTGATTCAAATAAAAATGAAGTTGCGCCTCATTTTTGTTGATGATGGGTCGGTGTCACCAATGTTTCTTTTAATTGTGGCCGGCGTGAGGCCGTCGCCAAATTTAATTCATCCAGTGGTCACGCAAGGATGTCATTGTCATTCTCCGGCAGCAACTTTGCCGACGGCAATTTAAAGCCGTCTCGGAGCAGCTGCGTTATAAAGCATTATCATTATGAAGATAATGCTATCATAGATAACATTTTATAACATGAGAAGAAAGGAAACTTTGTCGTCATTGAGAATATGCCTCGCGTCATGTACGTACCTCGTCGAGGGTGATCGATTGTTCCTAGAACATGCGAAGTTAATTGTTGTTTCTGCTGGCTGGATCAATGTCATACAATTTCAATAAGGATTGCCTTTAACATTAATCAAGAAATAATAATTCCAAAAGGAACAGATAGCAACCTTCAAATAGCGACGTCCATATATCTCCTCCACCATACGAAGTCAAGAAAGCTATGGAAAATGCAAGCTGAATCCGAAAGAAAGAAAGGTCTTGATTCCGGAGCTACTTTGAGGTCTTCTTGTCGATACTCGTATTCTCCTTTTTGTTGCAGAAGTTTTCTTTAGTAGGCCACTGTCGATATTTATGAGAAGCATTAGCACTGCCCTGTGATGTCTTACCGTTCGTTTTCAATCAAAATATTAAGACCCAAGTTCTTATTTGAACAGAAAAAGGGGTTCTCCTTCCTCATGCAACCTTCTATATCGTCCCTTTTCTTACCTTATTCCTCGTTAATCTTTCTTCCTGTCGTAGATCCTCTCATCCTACCTTCATCAGCAAGGTTGTTAAAGAAAAAAGGGGGGAAGACTGCTCCTAAACAATGCAGTAATATCAGGTGCTCAGCTGAGATATCCCTCCGGTGTTCTCACTTTCTTCTCTTGTCATCTCTCTCATTTCGGTATCATTGCATTGAAACACACTCGGCCACCCTTTCTCTCAGTGGTTGGAAGCAAGTCTTAGCATTGCTGAGCTCTATGTTAAAGCTCTGGCTAAGTAGGTGAGAAACAACTTGCACATCTTTCTACCATATGGTCTTACCAATTTAAAGATCATGCGTGCTATGATACTTCTCATGGTCTTCCAAAATGAAACACTTCAGTATCATTTTCACAACTATGAGCTTGAAAGTTATCTTCTTTTCTTTTTTTGGGTGATAAACACAGAATTTATATAATATTCATGTGATTGAACATAGCATTGTAGGAGTTTCACCTATTGGTTGACAAAATGAAACAAATATTTATTGTCATGTTGTTTTCACATGTCCTCAAATGTTACTGAGTCATTTACCTATATTTATCTTTAGCTCACTCCATGATGATTTACATGTAAAAAAAAAAAACAAAGAAGAGGAAACATATAAGTATATTGAAAAGTATTCGAAAAGAGAATATATGAGCCTCACTATCACATTTTTTGCTCATGTCAACTGGTTGAGTAGGATTTGATTTCTAAAATCAATCAATTTTTAATCACAAGGATAAAGTTTTGTGCATTGTTTTTTTTTTCCTCGAATAATAGGCTGATTGTATAAAATAATATGATTATTTCAGCCAAACATTTTTTTGGAAGTATTATTTGACATATTCCTTGGAGTAAACCTCATGTTGCATGCTTGCTCTAATATATTATAGGGATAAAACTATGCAAATGGAATTAAAACAAGAAATTATAATCAGGATTGTTATCTTATTTGGATTAATTCTTTTTCTTTGTATCTAACCTAAATTAAAGAAATAATTAACCTTCTTAGCAAGATATTAATCTTCTTATATATTTTTTTTGTGTGGACATGTCAGGTCAGAGATTAATAAATAAATAAATGAATAATTTCGAAAATTAAAAATATTTATTTCCTTTAGGAGATCCATTTTTCTTCTCCTATTTAAGGACGACAAATATATTCCTATGCTCTTTGTTTGTCAAAATAGAGGGAATTGCAGGTGATCTATGATTTTTTAATTGAAAATTATGATTTATATTTTAGTTTTTTTTTTGAAAATTTTAAATATTAAATAGTGTTATGTTTTTTTTAAAAAATATCATGATGCATGATAATGTTATTTTGATTAGTTTAAATTCTGAACCATGCTAAGCAAAATGATAACTAATGAGATTCATGATGATAATATCATTGTATCTTAGATCGAATTATTTTAAGCATGTTATTTGACATTTTACTTTACTTAATAAATTTTACAAGGTTCACGTCATCGTATCTTAAATCAATTATTGTTAGCTTTTTATTTTAATTAATCAATTATTGTCAGGTTCATGTCATATTAAACATTAATCTTTTCATCCTCTACACACCTATCAATTAAAACACTTAAAATTCTCAAAATATGAATCCTGATAGTGAAATAGTAAGTTTCATAATTTAAAAAAAAAGAAATTTATCACATTATCTTATTCTTATGCAATGCAAAGTGGCTTTTAGCCTTGCATTATTAATATCTTACCGAATGTGACGCGAACATTTTGTAGCCTTGCATTATTAATTTGACCTTTTTTTATTTTGTGTGTGTGTGTGTGTGTGAGAGAGAGAGAGAGAGAGAGAGAGAGAGAGAGAGAGATCCAATAAATGTTAGGTGTGATAAGAAGTGTGCTGTTTTCTTTTTTTTTTTATGCAATAAGGCTCAAATAAGAAACAATAGTAAGTGCTTATAGAAAACAGCACACTTCTTATCACACTTACAAATAAGCATCAATATTCCTCCTGTTTTTGATGTTTCTATACAACTTGTTTCTTATTTGAGCCTTATTGTTTTCTTTTTTTTTTCTTAGAAAAGACAATTACATTAAAAACTCATTCTCACATTTAAAAAACATAAAAAAAGTGAATCAAAAAATAATTCTTCCATACCTAACCCACAAAAATGAGTTGTGCAGGTCAAATGTGGAGAAGAATATTAACAACCATCTCTTTCATGTCTACCACACAATGTCATGTTCCAGCTGATCCAATGCCTTCTTCATCAAGTCCAAAGTCAACACAACAGAAGTGCATTTGATCACCTACCATTGCACATCCATGACTAATAATTACTCATAAATCGTATAAGAAAAAGAAATGTTTGCTAACTGTGATTTTATTCCATCATATCACACCTAACATTTATTGGATCTCTCTCTCTCTCTCTCTCTCTCTCTCTCTCTCTCTCTCTCTCTCACACACACACACACACACACACACACACAAAATAAAAAAAGGTCAAATTAATAATGCAAGGCTACAAAATGTTCGCGTCACATTCGGTAAGATATTAATAGGTAATGGGGGGTCAACAGCCGTTCGATTAAGATCGTAAGGCCATCATAAGGCCACGAAGCAGGACGTTTTGTTTACAAGCAAGTGGACGTCGACTACTATGCTTCTCCTTCACCCGTCCCGCTCATTTTAAACCCCCAGCTCGTCGCCAATGTCGGGAACCCTAACCCGCTTCCCGATTCGACGATTACATCTTGCATCTCCATCACGATTCGATTCTCCTCGCAAAGACCTACCGATTGATCCTGGTTTCTGCTCTTTCAGTGGAGAAAAACCGGGGGATTACCGTAGGAATGTTGGAGAAGCACGCCTCTGCCGGCGGGAAGGTGCAAGCTTGTCCGTGCCGACGACGGGTGGTGGCCTTCTTCTCATCGCCCAAGGCGTTATTTTTGGTGTTGTGGACCTTGGTGTTTGCGTCGGTGTTCTGGTGGCGGACGAGCTATGTGGATGAGGTCGGGTTCTCGTTGCAGCTGCCGCGGGTCAGGACCGGTCCCATGTTTCGGCCGGTGGCGTTCAATCTGACCGATTTCGGCGCGGTTGGGGATGGGGAGACGCTGAACACCGGCGCGTTCGAGAGCGCGGTTGCGGAGATCGCGAAGCTTGGGGAGAGGGGAGGCGGGCAGCTCGATGTGCCGGCCGGGTTGTGGCTCACGGCGCCGTTCAATCTCACGAGCCACATGACGCTTTTCCTTGCGGAGGGTGCTGTTATTCTCGGCGTGGAGGTGAGATTAAGCTTCAAACTTGGATCTTTCTGATTTCTTTCCTTCCATGAGTTACTTGCAGATTGCGATATTTCATGATCAATGCTATGCCTACTTGTTACCAGTGATGAAAAATCTTAGGCAATAGCAAGGCAAAAACAGCATCTTTTTATCCTCTGGGTAGTGATGCCCTTCACATTGTTGACTCCTCTAGATGACGCTCTTATGTCTCAATTGTGATGAAATGGAAGGAATGGTTGGTAGGTAGATGGAAGGGATGCTGAGACATCGTATCTTCTTAATTCTCATTACACCTCTGAATTGATTTTGATGCAAATTGTGTGATGACTAAGAAGTTTGGGATATTTGTCAACAACTTTTTGTTCTTCACAAGGAACTCTGTTTTCCAAAGCTGCACTTTACCTGCCAGGTTTTTAATTGCCAGTGTTGTTGGTAGGAAGACTGCTTGTCCTCATTTGTGAGAGTGAAATTTTCTGTTGGTTATTATAGGTAATCAACTATATGACCAAGCATAGAACAGGAAGTGCATTCTTCTTGTGGCAGACACCATGGGGTATCTGCATATTCTTAATACTTTAAATCTAAATGAACTTGAGATGTGCACTGTTTTCCATTGATAGAATTTTCTTGACTCTACCATGTGAAATATAAGAAGGTGTGACTGTCTAATTTGTTCAAATAATTAAATTATGTACCTTATCAGGATGAGAGATACTGGCCACTGTTGCCTTCACTACCATCATATGGGTATGGAAGGGAGCATAAAGGGCCTAGATATGGGAGTCTGATTCATGGCCAAAATCTGAAGGATGTGGTTATAACAGGTTAGTGTATTTATTGTTCTCTTGTTGATTGAACTTTCTTTACTTCTGATTTCCTGGTTTATATTTATAGTAAGAAGGAGAATTCTTATCAGGAAATATGGCAATGGCCACAAGTACTGAATAATGTTGTATCATTCGTATGAGGAAAATAACTTGGAACTGATAAAAAGCCATCTTTGAGACATTATGACATACTTTTTGCTATTTTCTATGAATTCCCTGCTTTAACATCATATCTCAGAAGTTTTATATAGGATATGCCCCCATGACTTTTTTTGTATCTGATATCTCCATAAAATTATGTGAGGGAAACCATCAATTGATTTCCCACCTTAAATATATCTATCTCAAGTTTAACTATGATAGTTGGTAGCTGCTTAATTACTTGGCTGATGTAATCATGCTTGAATTTGTTAAATTTGCAAGGGGCATATAGATGAGGATCATTGCACCATTTCATTGGATTAGAGGTGTTTAGAAACCTTTCAGATGAAGGATTTTGATTCTTTCTGCCTAGTAAGAAACCTGATTCACACATAATGGCTTGATCATGATGAAAAAGTTACCATGTTTTGAAGCTATGCTAAAGTATGTAGAACATAAATGAAATGCTGAAAACTCATCAAGTAGAACCCTTTGCAACAAATAAAGCTTCTTGGATTTGCCTACCGATAATCTTGAAGGTTGTTTGTTTTTCAATAATATTTGTTTTATTAAATTACACTGGAGATGCTGAATTTTTGATGTGATCATGCGATATATTGGATAAGGACGCGATTTCATAGTTTAAAGGCCTATTGTCTGTGCCAAGCAGGACATAATGGCACAATAAATGGACAAGGTCAAACATGGTGGACAAAGTATCAGAAGAAACTCCTCAACCACACCAGAGGACCTCTTTTGCAGCTCATGTGGTCCAGAGATATAGTCATTTCTAACATAACCCTGAGAGACTCTCCTTTCTGGACATTGCATCCATATGACTGCAAGAATGTCACCATCTCAAACCTTACCATCCTGGCTCCTGTTTCTGGGGCTCCAAACACAGATGGAATAGATCCAGGTAAGCATGTTTCTATGTGTGTTACCATCATTTTGTTCCAGCAATAATGAAACAACCAACTGCATGCACTGATCTGTAGATGATGTGCATCCAATCTTCTTTTGATGCCTATTTCATGTATCACTTGGTGTTGCACACCTAAAACAGAAATAAGCTTCTGCACATTTACAATTCAGCACATGTTGCATGAACTCAGCTTTCATCTCTTGTAGTTAGACAGCAGCATTGCTTCAGTTTCTGACAAATGCTTCATGCGTACACAGATTCTTGTGAGGATGTGGTGATAGAAAATTGCTACATTTGCACTGGGGATGATGGAATAGCCATTAAGAGTGGCTGGGATCAGTACGGCATTGCATATAAGCGCCCATCTACTAACATTTTAATCCGTAATGTCACCGTCCGCTCGATGGTTAGGTAAGATCATCTGCACATCCTTTGACATTATTATGTGCATTGTTCTGCATTTATCATTATCAACTGGTTGATACCTAACATATGTTTGCGTGTTGGATGCCTTCTAGTCTGGTGCCCAATTATTTGATGTCTCAACCTCCTTGGTGTTGCTTAGAATCCACAAATTATTAGGTGTAACAGATATGATAATAATTTGGATCTTTCAAGCAATATGTTCTTTATGACATCTTCTGAAGGATGAATTATTGGAACAGCAAAAGAAAGTCTATTTTCATCATATTCTACAAGTCTGACAGCAGTTAAAATGTGTTTTTTGAATCTTGATTCCTGCAGAATTACATCGGCTGATTGATGCATAATCCTTAGACAGATAGATGCAATTTTTTATTTTACTATAATAAGTACAAGAGTAGGTATGCAGTCTTTTTTGCAAAGTCAAACACTTCAAAATGAAACTCCAAGAGTGTTCAAGAATCTTCCTGACTGCTGAGATGGTTAAACATAAGTCAGCAGATGCAGCCTTTTCAATTTTGCACAAGAGAGAACACCACCCACCATTTGCAGCTACCACATAGTTGATGGCTACATTATCATAACTGTGATTAGTAATTACTGACCACAAAACATTGCCTCCTTTTTAGTTGCAACTTTGTGTTTCATTTTGCTTACAGTTAAATGTGTGATTCCCGCTATGATTAGTAGTAATTAACTGTGATTCCTGCAGAATTATATCAGCTAATTAGAATAAATGAATGCTTTTTATGTTTTGTATAGTCCAAAACATTGCATAACCCTTGGACAGATAGATGCATTTTTTTCCCTATAACAAGTACAAGATTAGGTATTCAGTCTTTCTTGCAAAAAGCCCTTCGAAATGAAACTCTAGAATGTTCAAGAATCTTCCTGACTGCTGGCATAGCCAAACATAAGTCGGCTGATACGGCCTTCTCAATTTTGCTCAAGAGAGAACACCACCCACCATTTGCAGCTATGACAGTTGATGAATACATTGTCATGACTGTGATTAATAATTAATGACCACAAAACATTGCCTTCTTTTTACTTGCGACTGTGCTTCATTTTGCTTACAGTTTAGCTATATATACACTCTCTTAATTGCTTGATGTTTTTGAAAGGGTTCACATTGTGATCAACAACAATCTTGTTGCTGTACAGCGCTGGAGTGTCAATAGGCAGTGAGATGTCTGGTGGAGTTTCAAATGTAACAGTGGAAAACCTTCATGTGTGGGAATCAAAGAGAGGCGTAAGAATAAAGACGGCCGTCGGCCGAGGAGGCTACGTTCGTAACATTTCCTATCGAAATATAACCTTAAACCATGTCAGTATTGGCATCGTGATAAAGACAGACTACAATGAGCATGCCGATGAATTCTTCGATCCAAAGGCTATTCCTGTTCTAGAAAGTATACACTTCAACGGGATCCATGGACAAAATGTCGACGTCCCGGTTCGACTCAACGGCAGCCAGGAGATCCCTGTGAGGGATGTTAGCTTTCGCGATATGTCGGTTGGCTTGAGCTACAAGAAGAAGAAGAACATCTTTCGATGCTCATTCGTCCAAGGTCGCATTATCGGCACCATTTTCCCAACGCCGTGTGCGAACCTCGACATTTATGATGGACGGGGAAGGCTGGTGAAACGATCGGTGTTACAAACCAAAAGAAGCATTGGCTACTCTTCTTGAGGCATTTCTTCTCTTCCCCTTGTTGTAGGTGAGGCATAGAGAGGTTGAATTGTTTTTTGTGGCAGGAGATCAACCAAATGTATGGGTTTGTTTTTCTCTGCCTTGTACATGTAGACTTGCAATTATTTATAATGTTGGTAAATAAATTATACATGAATATACACACAAACTCATGCTGTAAAGAATTGTCATGATTGGATTTGATTTTAAGGAATAGTTAATCCACAATTTTAATAGTCTAAAATTACTAACTAAAAAGCACTTAAGCCTAAGTTACCAATTTATATCTCCACCTGCATCAGATGCAACACATGGAAACAAACTCATCCATAGAATTTTTTTTTCTATTCGGATCTCTCACCATATTAATCTATACCTATACAATGTATTCCCATGGAGATGACTCACTCATTAACTTTGTAATCTAAACCACTTGTCCAAAATACTTAAATCCAGGATCAAAACTTCTAGGCATTTAAAATCAAATGAGCACTTCGGCTTCTCTTCTCATTTGAATCAATAGATCTGTTTTTAGCCTTATTTATGAAAGTAATTCCATGCCAAAAGGTTTTTTCATGAGTACAACTTTTTTTTTTTTTCCAATACTTGTACAAGAGCTATAGTACTATAACATCAACTAAAATTCAAGAGAAAGGTAACAAATTTGAGGTAATTTATCAAGAGGAAAATGGCAGCCTTTAGCAGATTAAAGATGAGAGCTAACATCTTCAGTAAATAAACAAAGCAAAATTAAGGAGACATCATATTGAAATTTCATATGAATCTTGCAGTCATTTAAATTAGAAAGAATAAACCTTGTTAAGCACCATGGTTGAACTGACTCATCTACCCTTCAGTCATATAAATGTCTCATCGCAAGATTAGCTTTCCTGTCACCATAGTTAAAATAGATCATAATATCATTCAGAGAGTAACAACTTATGAGAAGCAAATTCCTATAGGACCTTTGTGCTTTTTGTGTTTCCGACTACTAGCTTCCAACTGGACTAAATATCATACTTTTTCACAAGAAATTAAGAATATTATGAGGATGAATGTGTGATATGCATATATTAGCGATGCAAGAAGAGGTAGAACAAGATTTAAGACAATCTAAACAGAAACGGCATATTGGATTGATGGCACTCGATCGGTAACTGTTCTCAACAAAAACTTGCAGTTCATAATTGTTGGGATTTTGTAGCTTGTTTTGTTGTATAAAGTCCCTAACATGTGAAACTCTATCCAATCAAATTAACGCTGTGTAGCGTGTACAACAAAGGAACATCCAGAAAATTAAGTGAAGTAATCGACATAGAGAAAAGAAAAAACAGGCAACTTTTGAAATCAGTTCTTTTCATGTCACTTGAATATTAAAGCCAGAAAATTCTAGATATAGAGAATAATGTAGTCCCAGATACAGCATTAGAACTATAAACGATAGCAAGATGTGATAAGTATGTAACATGTATGCTAACAAGCTTCATCTTCATATTAAGTGCAATTGCGGACGTTGGCAATCTTAATTGATACCATGCTGGTAAAACAAGTTACAGGAAGATCCATGAATTTGGTGTCAATAGGAATCCATAACCAAGAAATGCAACAAATGCCACAGATGAAATTCATCGTTCTACCTATATAATCTCCAACATAAATAGATCACAAGGTACGCCAAATGAAGCTACTTAAATTGCAAACTAATCACTCTGATTTAAATTTTGAACGTAGGCACAAAATCTGTCTAGTTGTCATGTGAATATAATGATACAAAATGGCTTCTCGATACATGATGTAACAATTTCTGCATCACACAAGTAACTATTTCTACTAAATTAGACGAAGGAATCAATATCATCAACGGTACGAGAAGAGGAAATGATATGACAATTAAAAGAGAACTGGACGTAATCTCTAAGTATGCAGTGCAATCAGGAAGCTCTAATTGCAAAACCGTGGACTCCAGCAAATAAAAACATGAACCGAACATATACAGCTCTCAAGATGAAAACTTGAATTTCTTTCAACTAAATAGCCAGTAAATTGATATTCTGACAATAACTCAAGGCAAGAAGTCAGGATATCCTCACAACCATCTTATTCTTCTTACCAGCAGATAACAAAAGAATTTTACCATCAACTATATCAACTTCTTCGACCCTCTTTTCCTCGGTATCCACCCTTTTGTTATTTAAATAGAGACCCCCTTGCTTCATTAGCCGTCGTACAGCGGACTTGGTACTGAGCAAACCAGTAGAGACCGAAAGATCAATCAAAGAGGAATTTAACACCTGATCATATGCCAAAGAACATGATGGAACATCCTCTGATATTCCTTCAATTGTCTCCGCATCCAACCGTGTCTCAGTGCCGGGCCTTAAAGCTTCAGTTGCCTTCAAAGCTTCAGCAAGTCCATCCTCCCCATGTACAAAGCGCGTCACCTCTTCTGCAAGCCTCCTCTGAACTGTATTCGGAACATAACCAGGCTTCTTCATTTCCTCCTCCAGCTCCCAAATCTCCTCCATGCTCAAAAACGTAAGAATCTTTAGAAACCTTATGACATCAACATCTGGAACTGCAAAGAAATACTGATAAAACTTATACGGTGACAACATCGATGCTGACAACCATATAGCTCCACCTTCAGATTTCCCGAATTTAGTTCCATCGCTCTTGAGCAAGAGAGGAAATGTCAAACCATAAGCACCCTCAACCTGCAATATCTTTCGAATCAGTTCGGTGCCGGCAGTGATGTTGCCCCACTGATCACTACCACCTATCTGAACATTGACACCCATGTTCTTGAACAGATACAAGAAGTCATAACCCTGCAATAGCTGATAAGTGAATTCAGTATAACTCATTCCTTCCTCTGACACCAACCTCTTCTTCACACTCTCCTTTGCCATCATCGTGCCAACCCTAGCGAACCTTCCTACTTCTCTGAGGAATTCTAACAGCGTGATGTCTTTCCACCAGTCATAATTGTTCAGAATCATGAAAGACTCATCGGAGCTCCTATTGCCTTCTGAGATCGAATCAATGAACGCATCTTTTTGCAAGATCCCACCTTTGTCGTCGCCAATGTCCAAAAATGTCTCGTTCTCGGATGCTGCAATAGCAATCTCGTTCCCTCCTCTTCTTCCGAGGATCTTAGAGATCAAATCCTTAATACTGGCGCTATTCTTATCCAGCGTTTCGACGTCTAGCTCCGGCCGCTCTAAGCTCTTACCGGACGGGTCTCCGACGCGGCCGGTGGCGCCACCGATCAGGGCAACAGCCTGGTGGCCGCACCGCTGGAACCAGGACAGGACAATGATCCCGAGCAGGTTCCCGAGGTGCAAGCTTTCGGCCGTGGGATCGAAGCCACAGTAGACTTTGAGGGGATTGGCTGTGGGAGTGGAGCACGCGGACCTGAGGTTCTCGCTGGTGATGGACTCGATGAGGCCCCGTTCCTGGAGGATGTCGACGACGTTGGGGGCGCGGGTGGAGGAGTCCAACCCCTGGATCGGCGACTCGAGGGTTTGGGGTGCGGGCTGAGAGGAGCTGCGGCGGAGGAGAAGGGGGAGAGCGCGCGGGCGGCGGCAACACGGGAAGGGCGAGAAGGTTCGAGCAGGCCCGAGGAGCTTCGGGCGGAGGAGTTGGAGGAGAGAGGTTCGGGAAGCCGCCACAGCTGTGGCGGCGGCGGCCATGGATCCGGAAGTTGCACGGCTCCGCCGTTGAGCCCAAATCCAGCTCTTATCTTCTCGGCCGTCGAGTGAAATGTCTGTCTTCATCCCTTAACAGTTACATATTTACGTGTTTACCGCGCACTTCAACCTGAACATTATATATATTATACATATTATTTATTTCCACAAATTTAGAAACTTGTGTGTAACTTCAAAAGCCTTTAGATTTAGTGACAAGCATGACTAATAATTAATTGTAGTTAGTATAAGAATTAACAGAAGTCATATATGAAAGATTTAAACAATATATATATATATAAATGGCAAAATAAGATCCATTTAATTTATTAAAACTTATAATTCGAGTAGCCAATTGCTATCTGGTCCTGTCAGTTGTGTAGAAAAAGATGTGAAATCATGCTCTCTAAGAGTGATGCATAGTTTAGGAATTATTATATACAAATTTTGATTATATATTGTATAGACGTATATATTTAATTAAAAGAGTAAGTTGGTAAGTACATGGACTCTTTTTTCTCTATTGTGCTTAGTGAGTAAAAAAGAAAATTAGTGATTTAGTAGTAAAAAAAATATAAATGAATAGATAAACGCCCATATATTGGCTTTGAAAAAATAAGATAAAATAATAAATCATGCGCTCGGAAAAGAGTTTAAAATTAACCGGGAACAGACCGACAATTCAAAATTACGTAGATTTTATCGAAGAAAAAAGTGGCGACTAACCAAAGATTAACTGCGCCGATCGTCCAACCGAAGCATGCCACGTAGCCCTACGACCTCGATTCTCACGTGCTTGTTGAGATCCCGGGTCGACGCCGACGCCGACGTCGTCAACTCTCCCGCGCTCTCGCCGTCAATCGTTCAAACCGGCACCGTTATAGTCTGTCCCGCTTTTAAGTTTAAAGGAAATAGACATATTGTAGGAAAAACGTTACATATTTCTATATCGTACCAGACCTTCCCAACGCCCGTCAAAAGGTACCGCCGGTCGGCCGAAGATTCCTTCTCCCACTTCTTTCTTCTTTCTACTTGCCCTCTCTCCCCCGTCCCTTGCCGCCGCTGCCGCCAGAGCGCAGATCTCCTCCTCGCGTGATGGAGGACGACGACGACGCCCAGTCCCCGTCGCGCTCGCTGTCCCAATCCCCGTCGCCGCCCCCGGTCTCCGTGGTGCCCCCTTCCTCCTCCCCTAGCGCCTCTCCCCACCATCCCAACGGCCGCATCGATGAGCCTGTCACCATCGCCGCCGCGCCCCACCACGCCCTCCCCATCCAGCAGCTGCGCGCCTCCCCCGGCCCAGCCAGCGGCGGAAGAGGCGGCGGAGGCGGAGGCGGAGGCGGCGGAGGGCGCGAGGACTGCTGGAGCGACGGCGCCACCTCCGCCTTGATCGACGCTTGGGGGGAACGGTTCCTGGAGCTCAGCCGCGGCAACCTCAAGCAGAAGCACTGGCAGGAGGTGGCTGACGCCGTCACCAGCCGCGACGGCTACACCAAGGCCCCCAAGACCGACGTCCAGTGCAAGAACCGCATCGACACCCTTAAGAAGAAGTTCAAGAACGAGAAGTCCAAGATCTCCTCCTCTGCCGGCGGCGCTAACTCCTCCTGGCCGTTCTTCCACCGCCTCGACCTTCTCCTCGGACCCACCCACAAGCCCGCCCCGCCGCCACCCAGCAGCACGATTCCAACCGGTGTTCCCTTCCGTTACCCCCAGCGGATCCCGCAGCGGCTCCGTTCCAACCACCCCTCCTCGAAGAAGAAGGCGAGATCCTCACCGGCCTTGGCGTCCAAGTCGGCGGGCTCGTCTGCGGACTCCTCCGACGGGTTCCCGCCGCAACCGCCGACGGCGGCCAACGGCAAGAGGCTCCACGAGGAGCCAGTGGAAGAGGAGGGAGAGGAACAGAGGACGGCAGACCTCCGGGAGCTGGCGCAGGCGATACTGAAGTTCGGGGAGGTGTACGAGCGGGTGGAGAGCTCGAAGCTGCGGCAGGCGATGGAGATGGAGAAGCAGCGGATGGAGTTCACCAGAGAGCTCGAGTTGCAGAGGATGGAGTTCTTGATGAAGACCCAGATGGAACTCTCGCAGCTCCGGAGTCACCACCATGGAAATAGCAGAAAGAGGAAGTTCGATGACGCTGGTGGCAGCAGCAACCATCACCATCATCACCGCAACCATGACGACGACAACAACAGTAGCAACAGCAATATCAGTGGCAACAATGGGTAGAACAAGTTTAAGATGGGAGAGTTCTTCAGAAGTCTCTCTTTTACTAGCTAGTAGTCAGTGTTAGATTTGTAGCCAGAAGAGTTTGTAATCATTCTCTCTACCTATATCCCCCTCATCCTCCCATGTGGATAGGAAGCATCAATTAAGTTTCTTCCATTAGGTAGGATGATTGTATTCTTAGTCTCCCTCAGGCACATTCTATTTAGATGTACTGGATTCTGATGTGTATCATGTCCATCTTTTATGTCATGCCATGTTCAAACAAGCTCTTCACATATCACTCTTCGAATCTAATCCAGCAAAATTGTAATTCGCATTCAGATTCATTCTATTGTGATCAATTATCATTCCATCATACAACAGGTGTTATGATATGATTACAGCTACAGAACAATGTGTAACAACTAGTGTAAATCTCATACCTGTTGTCATTGTAGAATCTGGCAGGGGCAATCTGGAGTGCATCTTTGCTATGCAATTCTCGCTCGAGACTGTTGCTCATATCGGTAGGCAAAAGGATGCACCGAGGAGATTGCAACCAATAAAAGGATCATTACATAGTTGTGACAGATATGAAGCATAAAAATCTTATAGTTTGACTAGAAGAAATAAGTAAAATACCTTCTCCCTCGTCTGCACATCCAATCTTCAGCCTTGCAGTAGGAGATCTCATTTGCATAATCTTATTTATTATGTAAATAAGATTATGTAAATCTTATTTACATAATAAGATTTTGCAGTATGGGTACTGGTTGCTGACTATGTGGAGCTCCTCGCGTAAATTTCATGCAGCCAGAGTCCTGTTTCTGAATGTCCAAGAACAGCTGGTTCCCAGAGGAAGATGAATGCGGTTGACATGAATTCAGTCCTGCCAACTTCAATGAGATATGAATTCCTCACATGGTACATCTTTTTCTTGATTGACCAGGGCCTTCTCATTAAAATGTTCAATGGAGTCGATCTCCTTGTTACGACTTAACCAAGTGATCAAAAGGTGTTCAAGACCTTTTCATCCTCAATCCACAGTGCTGTGGATGGTACATGACAAGGAGTTCTTTGATGAAGCAGCAGGATGATGCCAGAGCTGTCATCAGTTATTATCATGGGAGATCAAATATGAAAGGAATTGAACACAAAAACACCATCAAACACTTGTTATAAAATGAGCTTCTAATCACTTAATCCGGGCATATTCTTTTTGTTTGCTGCTGTCAAAGTAGGAGCAAAAGTCATTGACTAGTCAAAAAGACATTGGACCAGCTATGAAGTTTGAAGTAAAAGACTAACTTGTACCAAAAGTAGCACAACCTGACTGAGCCAAGCAAACAAAAATCCCATGCAGCAACAAACTCAATTATTCTCAACCTCTAATTCAAACATTGTCGTTTCAAAAACAAATGCACATTATGATCATACATGTCAAACTTGCACTGTTGTACCCAAAAGATTAACCATATAGCAGAAACAACAAACTGGCAAGCAAGCGATTCAGGCACTAGAAACAAAAATTGCTAGCCCAACATGGATATAACAGGCAAGAGCTAAAAGCAGATTGGAAGCAAGTGTGGATCCAAGTATCTCCATATTCACTTCTGTTCACTGAATACAAGCACACGGCAAAGGCTCGAAAAATTCATTTAATATTTTAAACGCACAAAAAATTTCCATGATCCAAGTGAAGAAACATGGCCAAAGCCAGAAAAAGAAATTGAAGATTTCTCATTTAATACCTCATGTTCGAGGCTGTTTTGGAAAAGTGTGAGATCAAAACTTTAAACAGACATATCAGACAGAAACATTGGATCCAGACTATACACTACATTCTAATATGCAAATATTCCATATTTCCAAAGAAGTCCAACAACTAAGTTCATATACAAAATCCAAGAGTAATTTAACTATAATGCAAAATTAAGCTATTACCATATTGACAGAAAAGTCATCAATATTGATTTTTCAAAAAATATGGTCCACTAGTTCAAGATACAATAAACAATTTGAGCTTCTCTTGCCACCTATTCATAGTTGATGAAAAATTTGCTCCAGATAAAACTCAGCCATTCATCTAAAATATTTACACATGCAAGAAAGCCCAGATGTATGGCTATGTTCTCATGCTCCAAGACGGTCACACAGTGCATAAATCCTTCATAGACGATCCAAACTCCAAAAGTGCCCTTAGTCAATTTAAGCTAAAATTCGGCCATAATAATTCCTCACCTTGCATAAATCCTTCATACAAGATTTAAACTCCAAAAAGCTCCTTAGTCAATTTCAGTCAAAATTCAGGCATAATAATTCCTCACCTTGCAAAAAATTGGTCCTCCAAATTTGATAAAACATTGAACAAGTGGCAGAAATGATGGTCAGAATGATTGGCTCTTGTTTGGTTCAGTTGTTATACCAGTATTTTTACCGAGTTCGGTAACATTAATTTTGGAATTTGAATTTTGAATTAAGTGTTTATGCATGATGTGGCCCTTTCGATATATGTCTTGAATCATATCAAAACATGACATTGAAATGTGACACCATTTTATTCCAACATCGGCGACAGGAAGATGAATGTGGTTATATATAAGATTAGATATCCTACTATCATCAAATTAATTAGTACACGATAAGGTCCTTACCACGGCAATCTCAGGCTATGCATCGGTTTGAGCCTTAACAAGGACATTGAACTTTGAGTAGAGAGATTGTACATCCTAATTTAGTCTCAAATGGGATGACCAGATGAACAGACTATTGTTGACTTGAGAATTTTGACACCAAACAATCCTAACCTTTCTTAGCACTGGTACTCCATGTAACTCCAACCATAGTTACAGGGATAACAAATACAAGTCTACATAACATGTATGCAAGAAAAGAAATGACTACATTGACATGTCAAAATTCCCAGAGCATGGAGAATTCTAAGAAACTATCAACCGAAAGAGTTCATACCACAAAATGATTCAAGCAAAAGTTACTTCCCCTGTAAACAAGCCATGCGTTAGAACTATGCGTTCAAGCCCTAACCCGATCCACATGCCAGCAAGTCGCCATTACCCAAATGCCAGTCCGTTACGGTTTCACAATCGCAGGCATCCAAACAAGTTCTTGACGAAGAACAGAAAACCTAAATGTGCAGCCGCGATTACTTCGATCAAATTATGAAGTGTCATCCTTGGAAGGACGAGCTTGAACGACGATCGTGTAGCCAATACTCCACCAAACATCGAACAGAAGAAACTCAAAAACCCTAACAACCAGGAAACGCCTATCCAACCAAAAGGGAGGCCAAAGGATTCGAACCTGGAGATGGCCCAACTTCGCGGGCCATCCGGTAGTACCCGCCGACTTTTCGGCACTAGAGATCCTTCGCGATCGCCGCCATCTGTTCCTCGACGCCATCGCCACCCAGAGCCGGAGCCGGAGCCGGAGCCTCAGCGGCGACTTCTTACGATTCCCCGTCGGTTCTCCCTCGCCGCTGCTCGACCGCCACCGCCTCCAACATTGATGGAGAGAACCGAGGGGGACGCAGTCGGGGGCTGGTGAGCTCAGGGAGAAGCAGGAGAAGCTTGGGACAGGATTCACCAGAGCTCCCTGGTTGAGAGAGAGAGAGGCGGGAGGGGAGAGAAGATGGGAGATTTTTTTATTCTTTTTTTTCTTTTGTAATGACAATATTATTAATATATTTTATGAAAATATGTTATGCAGTTTACCTCGAAAATAATCTTTTTTAAAAATATTATTTAATTTGATTTCAGGAAAAAGACCAATAAATTTTCTATAATTGACTATTAGTTTCATATTATATTTATATTTCGCGGTTTGTCCATATGTAGCCTTGCAAAGTTTGAAAATAGCATAGTTGCCCTTACGAACTTTGGTATGGCAAATATATCGCTTCAAATTTGGAGATCTTCCACATTTATATCTTCCATTAACATTTGTCCAAAGAATTCAGATTAACCACTATAAAAGTTAAAATTACGTAAATTAACGTTGACATTATTAGATTCACTGCACGGTCTTTGAAAGTTATTTTAAAAGGTTATTAACGCCAATTTAAGTGTATTAGAGAATTAGTTTGTTGCTTGAGCACAGTAAAGAACATTAAGATATGTCATACAGCAGTGAGGTCAAAGAGAGTCTCCAATAACTCTCAGCCATGCACTATATTTCCATCAACATAAGACTGGGAGACCTGAGAAGAGTGCTGTTTTGGAGAGACGATACTGCTTAGCTGTAGCACCTCCCCCGCCCCGAGACCTCGAGCAAGTAACTCTGTGTCACTCCATGACTCGTCTCATTAAACAAGAAGCATCATGCTGTCACCATTAATGTCGTGGTGAAGCTTCCAGGAAGTGCTAACCTAATCTTCTCGATCAAGCAGCAGAGCAAACGAGTGCTAGTCCTCAGTACAGCTTCCAGTTTCTCGATTGGTTCGGTTCTTCTTTTGTCATTATCCCTTCCACAGTAATCTCATGTGGTTTATCTTCTCAGAGTCTATTATTCCGATGGTGTTCTTTGGTGCCCAGTATTCAAGCAAACCATGGGAGCATATCATCGCTATCTCACTGAACACTGTAGTGGATTCTCCATGCAGATTGACCGGCTTTTCTTGAGATTGTAGACGATGGGGGAACGTGTTTAGGGTTTTCGATAGCTTTGAGAGTTATAAGTATTCGACGCAGTTGACTTGCATAATAGCACGAAGAATATTGTGACGATAGCTGGCTTCGTTATGGTTACGGCTCCATGATAGATCCGCGTGTTGCACGAATCTTGATGACATTTCACAGTGCCTAGATATCATTCGCGGCCTGCCTGACTACTTCGATCCTCTCTTTCGTTCCTACTCTCAAACCAAAGGAAGAATGCTTACCGTGCTCCCACTCCTCCTCCTCCTTGTCCTCACCTTCGTCTCTGGCTCCTCAGCCGCCACACCACCACCATCCTCCCTCGTCGTCTCCGCCTGCGCCCAAGCAAGCTACCCCTCCGTCTGCGTCCGCACGCTCGCCCCCAGCTCCACGTCCACCCCCTCCGACCTCGCGCTTGCCGCCACCTCCGCCTCCCTCTCCACCACCCGCGGGGCCGCAGCTTACCTCCTCCGCCTCACCCTCCCCCAACCTCCGAGCGACCGCGCCGCTTTCCGCGACTGCGACAACCTCCTCTCGGACGCGGCCAACCAGCTCGCGCGCGCCGCCAAAGAGCTGGGCCGCCTCAACCCCAACACCCTCCGGTCGCAGCTCGGCGACGCCCAGACGTGGGCCAGCGCCGCCATGACGGACCAGGACATGTGCCTCCGCGAGATCACCGGGCTCTCCGACCGCACCCGGGACGCGGTTGTCGCCCGGGTCACGGAGGCGTCGCATGTCACCAGCAATGCGCTCTATTTCATCACCCGCGTGGCCGCCACCCTTTGATCGCCGTTGGTCATGTGACGACAAAACAATCGGACGGCTGATATCTTTGTGTTTGTGTAAATATAAACAGCTATTTTCCGTTTGGTTTTACGCGAACTGTGTTGGCTTCGTGTCATGTAATGTGTTCGAATGAAATGAAAGCAGTGTTGTTCCTCTCTCTCTCTCTCTCTCTCTCTCTCTCTCTCTCTCTCTCTCTCTCTCTCTCTCTCTCTATATATATATATATATATATATATATATATATATATATATATATATATATATATCTTAACAAAAACTCTTATAATATTTTTGAATGAAGTTATTTAAGGTTATTATCGAAAAGACATTCACGTGGCTTTGTGATAAGTTGTTCATAATTCGTTTCTGCTCGTGAACTTTTATCCCAAATATATTGAATGGTTTAAGTTTGTATTTTTTCATTGACCTTTTCTTATATCGGTAATATTATTTTATTTAACTTATTCAAAACTAACAAAGATAATAGACAAGATGACCCTATCTCGTCTTATATCTTTGTCTTACCGTAATAGGTTTTATCTTTGATAGTGTCATCGTATTTTGATTAAAAATAAATTATATCTCGATTTTCAATCTCCTTTTAGCTTTTTGAACTAATAGTAAATCATGTAATTACATTGGTTCTTAATATTTTTGGTAACTCACTGACCTCAAGATTAACCTATATGAACTTTTCTAAACGTTGCTCTCGCTATATTAAATATTTAATCTGTATTTCTTTGGATATCGAGATAAAGAATTGATCAAGGAAATATCTAGATGTTTCTTTACCTTTGGATC
This sequence comes from Musa beccarii, assembly GCA_024322285.1. Taxonomy (NCBI): domain Eukaryota; kingdom Viridiplantae; phylum Streptophyta; class Magnoliopsida; order Zingiberales; family Musaceae; genus Musa; species Musa beccarii. The sequence goes on along the minus strand of CM044401.1, from coordinate 19,880,055 downwards.
ATTTCACTGAGTTTTTAGAATCCTCTAGTAGATAAAGCTCTCTTGATGGTACGATGAATTTATTTCTCTAAGTAAACAATATGGTACTTACCAATTATGTCATCCATCTAATGTTCAAGAACAATGTTTCTATCTCTATCTATATCTTAATTCATATTTCTTGCATTCGTATGCATTCCTTTTGGAATATTAACTTCTTTTCTACTCGAATAAAATTGATTAGTTGGGATTAGGATGTTATTGTTAGAATCAGTTCGGCACTACAATGAGCAAATAAAATGGTTTGTGATGTAAATAAAGAGCATAACAAAAATACAAATCGATTTTTACAGTGATTCGCTCATCCGACCTACGTCATATCACGTGGCTATTACTCTCTCCCCGCAAAATCGACTTAGTAAAATGCACAGCGAAACTCACGTGAGGAGGGTATTAGTGACTCGTGACCCACAACATCACTGGGTTCACGAGTCCTATCTACCCGAGCAACTCCCCAAGGATCTTTGGCTAAGTCTCCCCTGATGAGTGTATAGTGATGTTCAAAATCACTAGACTCAACGTGGGCCTTAATGTTACCTCACTAAACCGACTTGTTGGGGTGTACAGCGCTAACGCTTATAAAGCTCAAGACCTCTCATTTCCTTATCAATATGAGACTAAATGTATCTTGCATATCCTCTCTTGGGGCGTACCCCCTCTGGGGCACTTGGTATGATACCCCCTCTGGAGTGATCAGCGTGACATCCTTAAGAATTCACCCTGCTTACCCCCTCTAGGGCGCTTAGCGTGACATTCTCCCCCACCCAATCATGTGATGCCCTCGTGACAAACTAGCCACCCTGCATACCCCCTCTGAGGCGCTTGGCGTGGACACCCCTCTAGGGTGATCGGTGAAGGCCATAGCCTGCTATGATACCACTTGTCACGTGGCCATTACTTTCTCCTTACAAAACCGATTTTTCCAAAATGACAGTCTTTAGGTCTTGAAATGTCGCTTCACATTTGTCAGACCATTTCCAAGGCAACTCCTTTTTCAGCAACTCCATCAGTAGAGCTGCATGCTTCGAATACTCCATTATGAAGCGTTGATAGTAGTTCACAAAATCAAGGAAGGATCTCAGCTCTGGTATCTTCCTTGGAGTACTCCATTCCGTCATAGCTTGCACATTTGATTTGTCCATTCGAATGAAACTATTGCTGATCCGATGTCCCAAGAATAAGATCTCATTCTGAGCAACGTAGCACTTTTCTCTTTTCACGAACAAAGTATTCTCCTTGAAAACTTTAAAAATTATTCGAATGTGCTCAATATGCTTCTCAAGTGTTTGACTATAGACGATATTGTCCAAGTAGATGACCACAAACATGTCCAAATACACCTTGAATAGCTGGTTCATGAGAGTGTAGAATATGACCGGAGCCTTGGTTAAGCCAAAAGACATCACTAAGAACTCAAACGCTCCATATCTGGTCACACATGTAGTCTTCACTTCATTGCTTTCAGCAATACGCACCTACCAATACCCTGACCAAAGGTTGAGTTTGGAGAAATAATTTACTTTGCCCAGTTGGTCGAACAAGTCTTCAATGAGCGGGATGAGATACTTGTTCTTCACAATCACCTTGTTAATGGCTCGATAGTCGATGCATAGTCGGAGACTCCCATCTTGTTTCTTCTAGAAGAGAACTGAAGCTCCGAATGGTGCTTTGGAGTTGCAGATGAGACCACCGCTTAGCAGTTCATCTAATTGCTTTATGAGCTCAGCCAACTCAGGAGGGAACATGCGGTATGGTGGTCTCATTGGAGGCTTCACTCCCGGCTCCAACTCAATATGATAATCCATGCCTCTGCGTGGTGGCAGAGTTTTTGACAACTCAGGTGGCATAACATATATGAACTCCTTTAAGACATTCGCCACTACAACAGGTTCTTAAATGGCCTCTCCCGTCAAGTGGTTCTAGCTTTATAGCAGCCACAAAGGTTAAATCTCCTTTATTCAATTGCAACGTCGATAGTTGTTGGGGGTCATTGGTTCCTCTCCGAGAGATGGGAACCACGTAGGGGTTGTCGCCTCCCATCAGACATAAGAAGTCTAGGAACGATATTAGCACCAACTTCGCTGTGCGCATGAGCTCCATCCCGAGAATCACTTGGAAGTCCTCCAATGACACCGCCATCATGTTTGTGCTCCCGCTCCATGATTCAATCTTGATAAGGACTCCCTTTGCTAGCCCGGAGATCCGCTTGGCCTCTGAGTTGATCACCTTTATCCAACTTGGGTTCTTCTCCAAGGTCAGCCCAAGTCGCTTTGCTTCTCGGTCAGCAATAAAGTTGTGGGTACCACCCGTGTCCACCATCGCACAGGTGGTTTGGCCGTTGAGCTTGACGTCCACATACATTAGCTCATTGCTTCCTGCCATTTGTTGCTTTGTCTTCATGCTCTCCCCCACTTGACCTCATAATGCATTCAACAGACGCATCGCTTCCATCCAAGGTCCTTGCGATACCTCATCGTTGCTACCAAATTCTGAGTTACTTAAGCTAAAAGCGACTGCTTTGCCCTTGTCTGGTTCGGGGGGGATCATAGAAGCCGTTAAGGCATTGAGTGCCCATCTCTGTGGACACTCACTCACAATGTGCTGCCCTCTGCACAAGAAGTATCCGCTAGGTCTTGGGGTCTTGCCTTTTGAGTTTGACCCCTTATGGAAACTCTTCTTCCTTTACTCCCCCCCGGGTTCCTTTCCCCGAGGATATTTTGGAGGGTGATTTCCTGAAGACTGTTTCTTCTTCCTCGAGTCCTCTGAAGAAACAAAGTCGGTGAGTCTTTCTGCAACTGCAATTGCTCTGGTCATATCGGTGATATTCCGTCGATGGAGCTTCTGTTGAGCCCATGGCTTCAGGCCATTGAGAAAGCTAAACAGCTTATCTTTTTCAGACATGTCTTGAATGTCTAGCATCAATGTAGAAAATTACGTCACATAGTCCCGAATAAAAGTCGTTTGGTGGAGTTGTCTCAACTTCCTCCTTGCAACGAACTCGGTGTTCTCGGGTAGGAATTGAGTTCTCAACACTCGCTTCAAGTCTTCTCATGTATTCACTCGGCACCGACCTTGTTGAATCTCCTCCCAATGGGTCCTCCGCCAAAGTTTTGCATCTCCATTCAGACACATAGTTGCCATCGAAACTTTGGTATCCTCAGAGTCTGGCCTCGTAGCTCGGAAATACTACTCTATATCAAACAAGAAATTCTCGAGCTTCTTAGCATCTCTAGCACTCCCATGACAATATGGTTCGGGTACTCTGAAGCTTTGTGTCGGTGTAACATGAGTGTTGCTCCCTCCTACATTTAATGCCCTTGTGAGCAAAGTCACTCTGGAAGTAAGTTCCGCCACAACTTCCTGCAGATGTTGCACGAAGTCCTTGGTGTCATCTATTAGTTGGTCGACTAGGGCCTCAACCTTATCGATCTAGGATTCAGCTTTTTCTTGCGAGCTCTCTTCCCCAAGAAGCCTTCATTGGCCTTGGTAGCCTCCAAGCTCACTTCAAGGATATCCAATTAGGTCTCTGCCATTGTGAGTCTCTCTCTATGGGTCTTTTTCCCCATTGGCGCTCCAGATTGCGCCTCCTTCGTTGACGGTGAATAGCCATCTTCTCACTCATCTTGTTTGCTGCCTCGCTCCTCCTGAGTGGCTCTAGCAACAAGTGAGCGAGTTTGCACATGTAGCCCACCTGCGGCTGCTTGGGGCAACGGTCCGACTTACCTCATTTTGCTCGATTCGCTGTGATGTTTCGCCATGGCGAGATTATGAAGTCTCTTTGCTGCTTGCTCGAATTGCTTGCTCGCTCTGATACGACAATATCACGCACTTAGCTGGAATTGCCTAAGTGGTGAGGCACCCTTGCGGCAAGTTCCGGACTTAGCTGGAGTTGCCTAAGTTGTGAAGCACTCTTATGCCCACTTCAATCAGACTTAGTTGGGATTACCTAAGTCTTAAGGCACCCTTGTGACATACGCGTCCGCAAGGGGTCAGCCAAGCTTCAACCTCATATAGGTCCCATAGGACCTATAAAATAAAAATTTGATTAGAGTTGAAACGAGTGGTGAACAAGTCCTGATGTCTCACGAAGAGAAAAGTTTTACAAGCAATTCAGCAAGCACTTGGAGTGCAGGAAAGAAGAGAAAGAGAGGAAGAAAACAAGGACTTTAAAAGGGTGACTGAGTAGCTGCAAGTCTGCAAACAACTACTCCCTTGGTGTCGGGTGTTGAATATTTTTACAAGTTTGCACGTCACACCTTGACAGAAACTTGCCTTCGCGCTCGGCACCCGGGGAGTAATTGTTTGCGGACTTGTAGCTGCTCATTCACCCTTCTAAAGTCCTTTTTTTTCTTCTCTCTTTCTTTTCTTTCCTGCACTCTAAGTATTCGCTGAATTGCTTATAAAACTTTCTTTTTCGTAAGACATCGAGACTTGTCCACCCCTCGTTTCAACTCTAATCAAATTTCTGTTTTACAGGTTCTATGGAACTTGTACAAGGTTGAAGCTTGGCTGACCCTTTATTGATGCGTATGTTGCAAGGGCACCTTAAGACTTGGGCAATCCCAGCTAAGTTTGATTGAAGTGGGCGCAAGAGTGCTTCGCGACTTAGGCAACTCCAGCTAAATCCAAGACTTGCCGCAAGGGTGCCTCATCACTTAGGCAATTCCAACTAAGTGCGTGATAGTCCACTCCCGATTCCTCTTTCGTCGAGGCCATTAGCTTTCACTATCGATCTTCTTTCTAACAGTCAAAGATCAATTGCCTGTATAACATCTTCTCCTTTTGACAGGCTTAAGAGATAACATTTACAAGTGCCCACTCCTCTTTTTTAAATGGAAAACAAGTGAAGAGTATATGAGGGATTTCTTAAGTGATTTTTATAGAGTTTTCTCACTTTTAAACTTTGTGTGCTTTTGTATTCTACCCAGGGATGAGAGGGGTATTTATAAGCTCCAAATGGATTCAAATTTGGAGCAAAAAACCATTCCATCCTCGGTCTTTCAGGTATTGGCGGTGCCATCACCAGTGTTGAGCGGTACCACTACCCAGGCTTTCTGCCACTAGGTGGTACCACCACCTGGTACACTGGTATGTCAGTGTACTGGGTGGTACCACTGCTTAGACCACTTGGGAGACTGAATCCTGGGCGGTGCCATCGTTAGACAAGGTTCAGCAATACTGTTTGGGCCTTTTATCTAGTCCAAACATGTTCGGGTACGAGTCCAATTGGCCCACAATTGGGTTGGCCCAATTTCAACCTAATTAATCATAATCCTACTTCGATCTAGATAATTATTACAAAGCGAATCAATTTGTCACGCGGCACGTCATTGGTCCATCGGTACTTTGTCTGTTTCTTCGACGCATCGTCATCTCTTGCGGCCTATTGCCCAATCAGCAATTGACCTTCACAACCCCGATCTCTTTGGTGCAACTCCTCTTTTCTTGGTCTGATGCTTGAATTCTTTGTCCGAAGCTTTTTTCTTATACATTGACTAGACCTCCGGCTCGACGTCCAATCTTTTGACGTGTTTTCCTCTAGCACAACGTTGATTCTTCCAACTTCAATCGTCTAATCCTGATCGAGAGTAGAGACTCAAAACATAATTAGATCATAAAATATAATCAATTAGTTTTATCATCAAAATATGAGATTCAATCGTTATTGTTAGACCTAACAATCATGATGATTTTGACTTAAGATGTCTTATTACTATCAATAAATCAATCACTGTTAAGCACATTTCACTCATCTTAAATAATTTTAATTTTTTTTTATGGATTCCGATTTTCAATATCAAACACGATGATATCCATCCTTAGTTGACTCTTGTTCTAAAAATATTTTTTTTATGACTTTACGAAGGTAAGGACTTTAACAAATTGAGAGTAAAATTCAGATTTTTACTAATATTTTGTCTATCATCTTATATGAGACCTTAAAACTAAAAGATATAAGATATAAGCTACATATATCCTCCTTTATATCATGTGTAGGAACGTTAATCACAAAGCCCATAAATTTGCATCCTTCGGTAGAACACATGAGTTCTCTTTTTTTGTAAAGTGGAGGAGATAGGTAATTTGTCAAGTTTTCTAAATTTAATGGAAGTTTTTATTTTCAAAGAAAATAATAAGATATTTAAGAAATATCATTATTGGAAGTCAAAAATTTAATTGAAAAACTTTTGGATGAATTTTCTCTTTTGGTGTCAATACTAAATTTTGTTACTGGAGCAATGCCTCTCCCACAAGCAAAATCTTTACAATAAAAAAAAAATTCTATGAGAGTATTTATCGAGGAATAAACAAATTACATTTTTTAAAACATGCTTTACTTGTTTTTTTAGAACATATTTTTGTATGTCGTGAAAATTTTATTTTAACAAAAATGCCCCCAAAATAATTTTTCCAATGTCGGTATTTATATATTTATATTATGTTTTGTTTTCTTGTTATTTTAAATGTTTATTTGATGTTTCAAAAAACACGTGCAGAAGTGTGTTATTCTTTGGTTATTTTCGTTATATTATAAGATTTTGTTTTTAACAGTTGAGCCACCATCAAAAGCATCACACTCATCTTAAAGCAGCCAATCTCAAATGTTGGAATCTGCTGCCTTCCCATATAAACCCTAAAACTCGATTTTTTTTTTCTCTCTCTCTCTCCTCGCCGAAGCGGCGATGGAAGCCTTGGCAATGGAATTTGACCTCCTCTTCGTCGCCGTCGACGACGATACGGCCTCCGGCGTCTGTGGCGGCGTTATCGACGGAGAAGATATAGCCGCCGGCGTCCTGGCTCGCTTCCAGAGCTCCGCCCGTGAGGACCACCAGCACCTCTGCGCCACCGTGGCTGCCATGGCCCAGGCCCTCAAGGACCAGGGCCTGCCCCTCTCTCCCGTCGCCTACTTCGGCGCCACAGCTTCCTCCCTTGACCGCCTCTCCCGCGACCCCGCTTCCGGCTCCGACCCCGCCGCGGCCTCTCTGCTCTCCTTCCTCGCCTTGGCGCTCCCCAGGGTTCCCCGCGCCGTCGTCAGGAGCAGGTGGACGGAGGTCTCGGATACCTTGGTTCGAATCCTAGGTTTCGATTCGCTACCGCCCGGTTGTGTGAGGTCCGGGTTGAGGTGCGCGTCCTATTTCCTTGTGGTTGGCGATATGACGGATTGGTCGTCCTTGTCGCCACTCTATGGCGTTCTTCTATGTTTCGTCACGGATGAGCGACCGAAGGTAATTGGGTAGCCTTTTTTTTTTTATTTCTTTTCAGCTTGTTGTAGCAAATTTTGCTGCTTTAGCTGGAGTTCGGAAGCTTTCTATCCCTCCTTCATTCTTCTTGTTTTCGAATCTATAATTGGGTTCAGTTTTCCTACTTACTCATCTGCTTATTCTTGTATGAAAAACATCAACTTCTTCATTAGATCTTATTGCTTATTCTGGCATTCTCATTTTGATAAAGCTTTTGCAAGATACTCGTCTAATGTTACTGATATTCCATGAGATGTTATTTTTTGAGCTTAAACTGGTCGTAACAATTAAATTGTTCTGATGCAATTTCTGTATCCATTGCATTTTTTAGAGCTAACTAGGCCTGTAAATTTTTACATGTTGAATATCGTGTGCTTTCTAATTAGTGTATGTTTGGTATTGTCTACAGATTGAATAAATAAGTGATCTTTTTTTCCAATGAAGTTAAGTAAGCAATTTTATGGATAATATTTAAGTGACACTGGTAAACCAATGACATTTGAAGAACTTATTTTTTTGAAGTCTGGGTAAGTAATTTTATGGATTGTATATTTACGTGAAACCGATAAACCAATAACATTTGAGAAACTTGGGTATCTTACAGCAACAAGAAAGACATATAATGGTGCTTCTACTTTTTCACTGCCTTTTTTGGTGCATGTCATCGACTATGTCAGTCAATTATATAGTGTAACCTTAATGTGAAGTGTAATGGTCTTTGTTTTTGTCTAACTATCATCAGTTTATTATATCATGATAACTGGTCCTATGTATAAAAGGATCAGCAATTTATCCTTTTAAGCATACTCCATACGAGATGTACATGGATAATATTTAATTGGACATATTGCAGGTGAGAAAGGAGTGCCACTCATGTTTGAGTGGTGTACTAAGAAGTTTCCAGAATCTGGCAGTGTTGATGCCGGCAAGTGAAGATATCACAGCCATCTTTCAGAGGTTTCTACTGCTTGCTGGTGGATCTTCTGCAGATTCCTCTCCTTCCGAGTGTTCTAGAGGAGCTATGCAGGTTCTATATCTCTTCAATGCCATGAAGGATTGTCTTCCCCTTATGGCAGTGAAACACATGAACACAATTTTGAAATACTGCAAAAGAATGTTGGATCTGCAGCAGTTGATTGTGACAAGGTGTATAATGGAGGTTCTGCATGCTCTGTGCAGTAGTCCAACTGTAGAAGTTGCTCCTGAATTATTACAGAATTTATTTTGCTCACTAGCTTTGTCTGTTTCTGATAATGAGAAGTCACCAGACCAGATGGCATCAACTGCACGCTTGCTATATGTCGGGACAAGAAAGATTTATGATCTGGACAAGCAAATATGTATTGTGACACTACCTGTTATATTTAATGCCCTTGGAGGTTTGTATTTCTTTTGCAGCTTTTAATTGAAATTTGTGATAAATAATTTAATGGACAAATAAATTTTTATCAAATTTTATTGTGTAACAGATATTTTGGCCAGTGAACATGAGGAAGCCATGTTTGCTGCTATAGAGGCCTTGAAGGGCTTAGTACGTGCTTGCGTTGATGAAAGCCTGATCAAGCAAGGTGTTGATCAAATCAAATCTACAGATGGAGAGGTAAGGAAGTCTGGACCTACTGTAATTGAGAAGATATGTGCAACCATTGAAGGTTTCCTTGGTTATCGCTACAATGCTGTTTGGGACATGTCGTTCCAGGTTCTTTCTACAACATTCAGTCAACTAGGTAAAGTTTTGGATTGGTTAAGCTTACAAAGAACTTAGTTGCTGAATTTGTTTGATAATTGCAATGCTGTGGGGGTCACTAGTGCCATTTATCTAAAGAAGAATAGTCTAAAACATAATCATGTTTGTTAACATAAGATTATGATTTTTATGAGTGATTAACTATGAAGCTTGGGTGCTGTCATTAATCATGTCATGTTGATAGAGTATTGTCATGGACATGATGTTTTACCAGACTCATTCCCAGTTATGGATACATGAATGCGCAACTGTTTTTTGACTGTGACACATCTGGTGATATGTGTTGACTGCATACATACTTTTACATGATTGTGTTAATAGACCATATCCAATTAATTTGAATAGGTTGTCTGGATCCTTCTTTCTAATGGTTTGATGAGGTGTTTTTGCCTTTCAATTATCTCATTTGATTGTTTTTCTATGCACATTTGTGTTACATACATCTGTAACACCGGTGGTAGGACAATGGTAATTTTGTAATGCTATATGTAGAATATGAACAATGACATCCTGATCATGTTTCTAATTGGAAATCTTATAAACTTATCCAGGAGTAGGTGATTTTTTCACTGTGCAAGAGAAATAAAATCTGTTTTAACTTAAAAGATGACAGACCATGTTATTCAGACAAGAATTACTTCTCAATTCTACAAACCCTTAAACCCATGAAGTTCATGTTGATACTTGATAGTACCATGAAGTTATCAGATCTACCTCTATGAATTAAAATCAATCAGTGGGAGATACTTTTTAATTTGCTGGAAAATTGGAGAAGACAAATCTGTATAGTCGCTTACATAATTTTATATGGTTGAATATGCGAGCATCCAAACATTCTGCATTCAAGGCACATTGTTTTATGCTTGAAGTGATTTTGCTGTGTCTTATTCTTTCCCTTATAGTCCCCATTAATTGAAGCAGACAACAAGAAACACTGTGTTTTGCTGATAAAAAAAACTTTAATTAAGACTTTCTGTGATTTGTTTTACAAAAAAAAAAAGATAACACTGTGTTTTGCTGGTATGTCATATAATAAAGCACTACTGCATCAAAGAAAGCTCAGTGCATACAGAGCACACTAAGCATTATTACATAATAAAGCATTCTTACCCAAGTCTTGGAATTTCGGATGGGGAATTACATTGTAGGACCACAATGGAAACTCTTGTAGCTCTGTGCATGGCCTCTAGTGCCAACCTTGTGAACTCATTCAATTACTCGTTAAGGTTTGCAAACATTTTTCATGATACACGAAGATGCTTTGATATCATTAGAAGCAATAGTTATCTCTGTGATCTAGTCCAAAGTGTGCTCATTACTGGGCTAAGGTAAAAATAGTGCAGTTTATCTGTGCTTGGTGTAGGAAGATGTTGAAACTTAAGTTTGAATTTATATTGTGGTGTTTTTCATCTATATCATAGTAGTTCCTTAATATAATTTTGTTTGTTGGATCATTTGGTAATTTGCTAAAGTTGGATAAAAACCACATATAATCAGTTGGACATAGTATTTCTATAGCCTATTTTTGTTTAAAATTTTGTGGTCCCTACTTTGGTACTGATTCACTATTTTGTTATCTGCTGGTCTTGATGTGAAATATTCAGGTGAATCTTCATATTATCTAATGGCTGGAGCTGTTAAAAGCCTTGCAGATATGCAAAACTTATCAGATGAGGACTTTCCATTTAGAAAGCAGGTGAATTTTTGTTTTTCAACCTCAGGCATTCATCATGAACAACATTTGACTGTTTTATCTGCAGAATTGCTGGTTTTAACTTTCTTAATAATTTGATATTATCATTGTTAAAGTGAGATGTGTTATAGAAGATGGTCTTATCTTTGTTTTCAGTATGCCTATTTGGTGGAAATAATTTTTATATGTTGGATAAATTATGTTAGGTGACATTAACATGCTTCCTAGCCTTCTAAGCCTCATTAGAAAGGGATTTCCAAAATAATATGGACATTATCATCATAATTTATATTTTTTCTTGTTTCCTGATTTGTTGATGAAATTATTATATGAGTGAAAATTAACTTACTAAAGTGGTTAAATATATGTATATGTTGCCTCACTAGTTGGTTAAGTCTTCGTTCTTTCATTCATTTACTTATCTTAAATGAAAATTTTAATTAAATAGTTTTTAATATTTCTAAAAGATCATGTTTTAAACATTGGCAAGATTGTAAAAATGAGGAGAAATTTAAAAGATATAAAGAATATAAAAAAGAGGCTTAAAAAAGTGGTTAGTATGGCAAGATATAAAGTTTACAATAATTTTTATGATAAATTAGATACTAAAGATGGTAAAAATAATATATATCGAATTGCTAAAACTAGGGAAAGAAAATATAAAGATTTAGACAATATTAGATACATTAAAGATGAAGATTAAAGAATACTTATTAATGATAATGAAATTAAGGAAAGATAGAGAATTTTTTTTATAAACTATTTAATGAATATTCTACACAGGACTTAGCTTTAATGATAAACAATAGTGGTAAATCTAATAATTATAGGTTTGTTGATAAAATTAAAGCTAGTGAAGTAAAAGATACATTAAAGAAGATGAAAATAGTTAAGAGTGTGAGACCTATAGAATCCTCATTGATGTTTGGAAAAGTTTAGGGGACAAGGGAGTAGCTTAGTAACTAGTTTATTTAACAAAATTATGAAATTAAAAAAGATGCCTGATTAATGAAGAAAGAGTTTTTTAGTATCAATTTACAAGAAAACAATGTGTCATACAAAATTCTTTAAATTATTGGAGAAATTAAAATCATGAGTCATATTATGAAACTTTGAGAAAAAGTTATCAAAAATAGGATAAGGCTTGAAACAAATATCTTTAAAAATCAATTTGGTTTTATGCATGGAAGATCAATTATAGAATCTATTTATTTATTCAAACAATTAATGGAAAAATATTAGAAGAAAAAGAAAGATTTGTATATGATTTTTATTGACTTAGAAAAAGCCTATGATAGATTTCCTAGAGATTTGTTATGATGGGTTTAAAAAAAAAAGATGTATCCACTAATTATATTGATATTATTAAAAATATGAATGATAATATAACTACTAGTGTTATAACTATACGGAGTATGTTTGGTGAGTTTCCTATTTGCATAGGATCACATTAAGGATCCACATTAGGTTCTTATCTTTTCACATTGATAATGGATGAATTTACTAGTTATTTACATAATAGACCTATGATGATATTGTCTTAGTTGATGAGAGCCTAAGTAGAACTAATTATAAACTTGAGCCATGGACGCAAATCCTTAGAAACTAAAAGTTTTAGATTACGTAGACAAATCGAATTTATGAGATACAATTTTAATAATACTAGGTATAGACAGGAGATTATAATTAGGTTGGATAGACAAGAAGTTCCTTTAAGTAAAAACTTTAGTTATCTTGGATTAATTATTCAATAAGATGGAGATATTGATAAATATATTATTCATAGAATAAAAATAAGATGATTAAAATAGTGAGAAGTGTCAAGAGTCTTGTGTAATCATTGGATACCTTTAATATTAAAAACAAAAAATTATAAGATAGTTGTGAGACTAATAATTTTTTGTAGATCTGAGTATTGGGTAGTTAACAACAACATATATAAAAAGTTTGTGTTGTTGACATGAATGTGTGGAGTTATTATGAAAGATTGGAAAAGAAATATTTTTATTCATGAATAATTAGTTATGACTTTGATATAATGTGTGAGAATCATTTAAGATGATATGAACATGTGCTTAGGAGAACTATGGATGTGATAGTTAAAAGAGGTGAAATGATTAATATTAATGGTACAATGAGAGATAGATAAAGACCTAAAGAGACCAAAATTAAACTATAAATAAAGATTTAAATATTCTAAACTTAACTAAACATATATCTCAATTGGTAATAAAAGATCCATGTAGCCGACCCCAAATAGTTAGGACTTACGGCTTTGTTGTTGTAGTAGTAATTTTTGATATTTCTCATTTTATCCATGATTTTTGTTTATCTAATTAATCTTTTAGTATTTCAGAGCCTTGCTTGTTGCTAAAGTCGTGTGTATTCTGAAGGTTAAATTCTTAGTTTGATGGTAGTTGGCTTCTTGTCTGTATGGGACTGGAGATAGATAGACACTTTCATTTGCAATGCTTTTTTTTTTTAATTTCACAAGATATTTTTAGTGATTCAAATGATTATTCTATTCAATTGGAATTATTGATAAGATGGCCTAAATTGATGCATGTGATCTGTCATTTTTGTTTCTCAGTTAATTCATTGTTAACTTGCAGCTTCATGAATGTCTTGGGTCAGCTATTAGTGCAATGGGACCTGAGAAATTTCTACACATCCTGCCACTCAACTTGAATGTGGAAGATGTCTCAGATGCTAATGTTTGGTTACTACCAATATTAAAGCAACATGTGGTTGGTGCTCGTCTAAGTTTTTTCTTGGAACACATATTGGTGATGGTTAAACACATAAAGCAAAAATCCCATAAGGTAGGCCTCCCCTCCAAACAAAATAATTGATCATTGACTGCTTAATTATTATTACTTTTTTTGGATGCTGACACTATTGTGTAATAGCTTGAGACAGAGGGACGGATTTTCTCAGCTAGGAGCACAGAAGGGCTTGTATACACATTGTGGTCCTTGTTGCCTGCCTTTTGCAACTACCCTATTGATATTAACAGTGGCTTTAATGCTATTCAGAAAGAGTTGTGTAATGCACTACGTGAGGAACCTGACTTGCGTGGGATAATATGCTCTAGTCTTCAGGTATATGTTTTGCAACTCTGATTCTTGTAATCCCTGTTCTTTCTTAAATAAAGTGTATACTGCTTCAGTTTCTTATTTCACTTTCATTGTTTTCTACTTTGTAGACTTTGATTCGTCAAAATAGTGACATAATCTCTGATAAATCCACTGTACCTGATGGTAAAATAAGGAATCATTATAGTAGAAGTCAGTCAGAAGAAAATCTGAAGACAATACAATCATTTGCTCCAGATTTTTTTTCAGTTTTATCAGAGGCATTCCTGACATCTTTGCACGATAGTGGTGGTTACTTGCAGGTATTTAGCTGCTTCAGAACAAATGTTTAATCTGGTTCAGGTTCTTGAAGTTGTTCATATTTTTTTTCCTTTAACTGCTAATGGTAACATCCTTCAATTATTCTAACCCAAGATTCTATCAATTTTATGCATATTTTAGATGTGATCTCATAAAGTTTGGAATGAGGGCAGAGTCTTTCTTTCCACTGCTTTTTAGCATCTATAAGTTGCTGTAGATGCTAATTGCTCTGAGTGCTACAGTGACCCGATGTTATCACAAACAAATTTCCTTCTTTATCTGAGGACACTTTAAAGTCCAACTCCTTTTATTTGAAACTTTGAAGTGAAAGGACTGCATTATCTGCCACTTTCAGAATGATTCTTTTTGGTAGTGAAGTTCACTGTTTTGCTTGACTTTTGGTTGCGTTGGAAAATTAAGTTACAAGATTTTCTTTCTTTTTTCTAAGGCCACCATCCATGATTTTGCAAATATAGCTGATAACAAGGTAGTGAAGAAAGTCTTTATGGGAGCCATGCGTAAATTGTTGAAGGTTACACAGGAAGCTGCTAAAGCTAATCAACCTAATGGTTCTGGTACCATGCTAATAGATGGTGTATCCAATCAAGCATCCCTTTCCCATGCAAGGTGGTTATTGTGTTTGTGTTCTTCTTGTTTTTTGTTGATCTTTTTGGTTTTTGTTGTTAATTTTCTCGTTTCATTGAATTTTCTTTAGTGTCTTTATTAGCTTGTGTATTAAGTGGACCTTGAACGCTCTTACCTGATTGCAGGGCCCTCTTATTGGACTTGGCCATTTCACTTCTTCCTGGTCTAGGTGTTAAGGAAATTGATTTCTTATTTGGTGTTATTAAGCCTGCTTTACAGGTGCATGGTAGTTTTAGCAATTGTTTTGTTTAATCTTTTCAAACTTTAGCAATATGTTATTATTTATTGTAGGATGAAGAAGGAATCTTACAAAAAAAAGCATATAAAATCCTCTCAATCATACTGAAGGTATGGTAATACTTTTAGTTTTTTTTAGGTTTGTTAGAAAATTGTAGGACTTGGCAGTTTACTATCTGCTTTTGTCAGTTATTTGCTGATATCAATGTGCTTACTTTTCAGGAACATGGTCACAATCTTTGGAATAATCTGGATGAACTACTTGAGTTGATGATTGCATCACTATCATCTTGCCACTTTGCAGCTAATCGTCATAGACTTGATTGTTTATACATTTTAATTGTCTACATGTCCAAGGTTTGTGATGGATTCTTTATGGGCTGCACATACTGATTAGAAATGCATGATGATTCTTGTGGATGCTGTCAGCTGGTTTCTGTTTAGAATATGAGTTGAAGATGCCTACTTAAAGAAGAAACATTACTTTGTTTACAGGATTCATTTGATCATAAGAGGGACATCATCAGCTCTTTTCTCACTGAAATAATACTTGCATTGAAAGAGGTAAATCCATGGTTTTTTTTAATTAAAAGTGGTATATGCAAGCATGACCTCTTTTTCTCTGTGTACTGTTTAACTAAACTTAAGAATCAGAGTATGATTTCATGAGCAGTGTCCACTGTCCAAGAACTTCCAAGTTTTAAATGAATCATGTCCTAGTTCATTAAGTGGCTAATGGTATGCTCACTATCACCAAGAATTCTGTCGGCCCTTCTTAGAGGTTGTAAATTGGTGTCAGTCTTGGATAGTGAAGGTTCATGGGACATGACTTCAGGCATAAGTTTAGGGAATAAATGAATTAGATGTATCTAATACTATGGACAATGTACTAGCAGTTTTTTGCTGCAGCTTATCATTGCATGATACATTGAATCAGGTGCTGTAGCAAACATTTTCCGCTGCAGCTTGCAGTTGCTTGCTACCATTTTTTTCTTTAATTAATCACAGATTTTAAATTTATTTTACTAAATTTAGAGGTTATTTTAGGCTTCTAGAAATAATTATAAATTATGCAGTGATGAATAGAAAAATTGGTGTGATACATTCGATATGATGACATTGTTTTTTGGAGTACTGAAGCACCTGATATTTTTACATACCAGTGTTATCAACTTCCATTGGCAATGGTGACAAGGATATTTAGTATCATTTTATGTTTTTCATACTTAATTCATAGTTCCTCTTGGTTCTGAAATCTGGTTATTTGTTTTCATGACGTTCCTTGTACTTCCTCATGTTTCTGAAATCTGGTTATCCTTTTGCCTTAATTCTAGCAATTTCTGTTATATTGTTTTTGATGTGGCCAGCACTGACACTCAACCACCAAAATCCACTGAAATGTTTCCATCCAGCAGTTGGTTTAAACGTAAACCAAATTTTTTGGTCATGATTATTTCATTCAATACTTATGAGCACTTCTTTTGATCGGTCCAAACACATGCTGTTTGAGGAATCTATGGCAAGTTGCTAACTTCACCCAGAGCTTTCTGTCATGCGTATGTGCATCTTTTGTTCTGGTTTGACGGTCTGGTCTGATTTTTTTCTTGCTATTTTGTTGCTCCATCTCACTTTAGGGAATTTACAATTGAGAAATCTATGTACATTAGTTTGACTTTGTTTTTTTTGTTTCTCTTTCCTGACTAGTTGTATTTTTGGAACTTATACTTTTTCAGTAACAACTTTTTTTTAATAATTTGTGAAAATTTATTTGATTAACGAACAAATCTCCCTACATTTTTTTGATCCTGCAGGTCAATAAAAAGACAAGGAACAAGGCTTATGACTTGCTTGTTGAAATTGGTCATGCTTGTGAAGATGAGGAAAGAGGAGGGAGAAAAGAAAACCTTCTGCAATTTTTTAACTTGGTAATCAGAACTTGCCTTACCCTCAAGCATTTACCAATCTATTTCTTTTGGAAATTTTTGAATCATCAATGTGGATGATAGTTAAACATTGGTAACTTTCTTTCTAATTCTCAGAAAGATGGTTCTATGGTTTATCAATAACTTATTCTACATTTCAGATAGCTGGAGGTCTTGCTGGTGAAACACCACATATGATCAGTGCTGCAGTTAAAGGGTTAGCTTGTTTGGCATATGAATTCTCAGATCTCATTGGTCCAGCTTACAACTTGCTTCCATCCGTATTTCTTCTCCTGCAAAGAAAGAACCGAGAAATTTTCAAAGTACATGTTCTACACTACATGAATTTTTGATCATGTGAAAACTTGGTGCGTTTAGTACTCAGACCTATTTTTTATGTACTGCAGGCCATTTTAGGTCTCATCAAGGTATTGGTGGTGAAATCCGACGTTGATGGCATGCAGATGCACTTAAAGACGATTGTGGAGGGACTCTTTAAAAGGCAAGATGATACCAATAATCATTTCAAGGCCAAGGTATTATTTTTTTTTTTTCTGTTAAAACTTGATCCTTGCTGCAAATCATGTTACCATGATGAAGTTCGGAACTATCCTTTCTTGATTGAGTCAGTTGTCAAAAATATGGCAATGAGCTGCTTGAGAAGGTTGATACCAAGGATTGAAATTTCGTATCGTACCGGAGTTTTGAGGTTTGCTTAGTACGGTATGTACCGGTATTACGGTATATACCGTTGGTATGCTAGGGCATACCGATGGTACACCCTAAAATCTTAAAAATACCTTCACCTATCACGCTAGGCCGTACCGATCGGTACATCTCGGTAATGATCGAAATCTAAGGTGGTACCGATCGGTACACCTCGGTACCGGTCAGTACGCCTCAGTACCAGCCAAAACACTCGTATCACCCGGTAGAGGGTGGTCTGCGTACCGGTATCCTCGTGGAGTGGTACGTACCGGATGGTACACATCAAAATTGAGAACCTTGGTTGATACATTTGCTAAACTTTTTTTTTAATGTAAATAATGATGTGATTCCCAAATTATGAAAATTAAAGGTCTTTACTGGTCTGTGTTTGTACATAAGAGGTGATTTTGGTATTTTGCTACTAGTAACTTGCCACTAAAAATCTGGTTACATGTTTAAAGGTGCATCCTATCCAAATAAGTGGGCTAGTATAAAGCTTATCAGGTTGGATGTGAGAAAATCCAGATTTAGTCAAATTCATTTTTGTAATGGATCAGTGTTACATCTATGAAATTGAATCCAAATCACATTCAGACTGTCCTCTTCTCATTTTTATATTATCACAGGTCAAGTTGCTGCTTGAAATGCTTGTGAGAAAATGTGGTTTTGATGCTGTGAGAGCAATTATGCCTGAAGAACACATGAAACTACTAACCAATATTCGGAAGGTCACTTGTTTAGATCCCTTAATTTTGGTTGAATTTTGTAAGTGTTTTATTATTGTTCTTATTATTAATGATAGATCAAGGAGAGAAAGGAGCGAAAAGCCAAATCTGAGGATGGGGAATCTCTCGCTTCACGAACAAGCATCTCTAGGTAATGTACACTAATAATGTTTTTTCATGGTGATTGTAACTTGTGAGTAGGTATTATCAGTTCATCATATATGTTTTCATGAACCTACTGATTGAAATAGACAAGGCCTTTTTATTTTCACCATTTTGAAAATTGTCACAAATTTCTCGCAGCTAACCATAAATAATATTTTTCTAAATGATTCTTGTTGACAAAACTATCATCATGGACTCTTTCTTAAGTGAATGTAACAAATGGAAGATTGTTACTATATTACATTTGATTATGGAGGTTTTCCTTTAAAAAATATTTTGAAGCCTATGCTTCCTTGAAAATCTGTGAGAAATTGTCTAGTTGATGAAATTTTATCGTAACTTAAATCAAATGAGTTCAGAATCAGAATGCAGCATGAACCTCTTAAATAGAAGTCATATGAGGAGGAAATTCTTGGGACAATTTAAGATAGAAGTAGATGGAGATGACATGAGGCAGAAATAATCAGGATATAGAAGTCCCACTGACAGCACATATTTCTGAATCCACATTGGAGCCAGTTATGGTTTTTTTTGTCCAAATTAGAATGGACTGAGATTCTAGGCAATTTAGAATTGAGAAGCCTAAATAAATTCGATAATTTGGCTGACTCTCGAAGCTACCTGGCAGTTCTTTCATATTGGCATGTTTGTTTAACTAATAAGACCAAGAAGCATATCATACCAGCTGACAGTTCTGCAATCAGGTCACAAGCTATATCTCTGTAGTTGAGTTTATGAATTGTTAGAATTTCATGTTTGGTACACAGTTATTATCCTGTTTCCTTAGCTTCATCCGTCATACAGAGTGGTACCGTGCCAGCTGATATCTAGTTGAACATTTTCAAACAAGTTTTCTGTTAACACCCCAACTTTGCAATTAGGATCTGATGCTGCATTTTTCCATGACTAGATGGTGTTGGCACTGGTTATTCAAACTTTTGTGTGTTAACTAATATTAAGATGACATACAAATATGAGGAGTTTGTCTTTGCAGCATATGCTTCTAATTGACTTATAATCAATATTTGTTCCATAAATGGAATATTTACTAGAATCACAGTAAGACAAAGCTGAAAAAAATCACTAAAGACAACTTTGTGATACCTTTTGTTTAATTTGATCAATGAGAATAAAGGTCATAAGGGTTTCACAAGTTGATATTAGGACTATCGTCTCATGTGTTTGAAATCACAAATCTGTTCGCTCAAAGTTGTGGACTTGACCAGAGCAAAAGCTGTATCTCTTGTTCACTCAGATGGTTAAAGTTACCTCTTCTGTAGCCTGATAATACTGCCTTGTTGCATGTTCTGATACTGATTCTGTTTTATTTAAATTTTCAGGCGTAGTAAATGGAATCATTCTCGTATCTTTTCTGAATCTGGAGACGAAGATATGGATGATGATAGTGACACAGAACTGGCAGTGGCCAAAACAACTTATGGTCGACAGACTAAAGCTTTTGCTCGTTCTGTAAGGTATGAATGATGTCCAGTCTCGTCAATTGGAAACATTCACTAAAAAATGCTACTTGTGAGAATAACTTAGGGCTGCACGGTAGAATTTTCTTGGCCATGAGGAGCCATTCATGTCATGAGATCTGCTATTTTTTTTAGTGAATATGGTATTGTATTTGTGTTTGCTTGACAGTTGGGTTGACTAGTTTTTTAAATGAGGTTACGGTAGGAAAAAGTTATCCGCTATCATGTTTGAATGCTATGCTATTCTGGTGACTATTTTTATGTGCAGGTCAATCCGAAAGCGCCAAGCCGCTAAGAGCTTGCCAGAAGATTTCCTCAACCAATTCGAAGATGATCCACTCGACCTGCTAGACCGGCAGAAGACAAGATTAGCCCTGCGATCCTTGACTCATCTCAAAAGAAAGCAAACCTCCACCGATGAGCCAGAAATAGGTGCTGATGGCCGTCTCATTGTCCGTGAGGATAGTTTTAAGCCTAAAAGGGAGAAGAGCTGGTCTTTGGAAAATGATTTGGATACCAGAAGCCATTCAGACAACCGATCTGTTTCAAGTTCTCTGGCAATGACTATGAAGAAGCGTCGTAAAACAACAGACTCTGGTTGGGTTTACACAGGTAGCGAGTATACCAGCAAAAGGGCTGGTGGAGATGTCAAGAAGAAGGACAAGCTGGAGCCTTATGCATATTGGCGTCTCGATCGGAAGCTGCTCAACCGCAGGGCAGAACGCAAGGCTGTTGCACGCAAGGGTCTGGCAAGGGTAATGAAGTCTTCAAAGAAGCTGGAAGGAAAGAGTGCATCTACTGCTCTTTCTTTGCGGGGGCTATCCTTGAACAAGAAGCAAAAAAAGGAAGGTAGCAGCAAGAGGTGATGTTGTGTGAAATATTAATGATGCGAGATAGCCAGTCGATTGTGCAGATTATAGATGATCTTGTCACATTCTTGTCTTTGATTTGATTTATAGGGTTTGTTGAGGCCATTTGGGTATTCCTTTTCCGAGGACTTGTATTTCGCTAGTTCATCGGATTATATGTTATAAAGCAATTATATTCATTCAGCCAGCCTTGGTTTGGAGAAGAATAATGCCGAAAGTATTAGTTCTGGCTTGTCAAACTTTTCAATAAAAATAAACCTTTGGTGTTTTCTTCAAAAGACTTTTCCATCTTCTTGAAGTGAAACCATGTATGTTGTGTTACTCTTATCGCTTGTTTAATAGGTGCAATATGCATCTTTGTTAATTCTCTCTCTCTCTCTCTCTCTCTCTCTCTCTCTCTCTCTCTCTATATATATATATATATATATATATATATATATATGTATAATCGTTGAGATTTAAAGACAATAATAATTTGGTTAGGTTAATTCAGACAATAATTCAATCCCAAAAATTGACCCTTGTTAATTCTTTTTCTTTTTTTGATTTGCTCATTCTCTTAAAATCCTGTATTCTGAAGCCATGGTGAGATTTTAAAATTGGTAAGGAAGCTATATGAGTCATTACTTGACTCTTTTAATCTTTAATAATGTAAAACTATTCTTAGGATCCCTCTCATATTGACCAACTTCTAGTTCTTTATTGTTATGTCAGCCATTAAATGATACAACCTCGATATAAGTCTCTTCATGATTTGGGGAATGATTAAGCCGACATGTGCCACCATTCCTCGTTCGTTCATGTCGGCCATGAGAAAATACAAACTCTCCCTGTAAAGAAAGCACTGATAAAAATTGGTATCTTTGCTCATCGTTCATGTCATGTAAAGCACCGATATGCCACCACACATATTCCTAATGGCTTCAACTGAAAGGAAGCATCTTTTGGGCTTTAAGCTCTAAAGAAAGCCAAGCACCAATAAAGCAGGACAAGGCATCAAAGAGGCATGATCCAAGTCATCTAGCCTTTTGCTTTTTCTTTACTTACTCATGAAATAAAATAAATTCCACAAAAAAAAAGTGATCAAGAAAACCTGTCTTTGATGCCTTCTTTTACATAACAATTTTCATCGAAGTGTTAGAAAATATAATTTGGAATACGATAGTTTTCATAATTCACAGACAAGATACCACCAGAGGAGAAAAATAAGACACAGCAACCTTATTTATTCATTTCATACCTCACCTATTCCAGAGATATTGGTCGTATACAAGGATGATGCCTTCATAAAATCTAATAGGACTGCTAATTATATTAAGATTCTCTCGCATATAAACTTCAATTTAACTGGAAGAAGAAAAGAATATGTAACATATGCTAGTTAATGCAATTATTGTGGCTGTACACATGAAATTATGAATAACGATGAGTGAGACAGCTTCCATCTCATCTTCCTCAACTTGTGCTCTGTTAACTTCTTTTTGCTTGTGTAGATTGATTATGCAGGTTATATACACCTATAAGAGGATTATAGTAATCGGCTTCTGTGAACTGTATACCAAAAAATTTTGCTATACCGTGTGCAGCGATTAGAAGTACTCTTTGTGGAAATGGAAGCGTGTTGACGTCCGGTGGCTCATCTCGTGCGACAATTTCCTCAGCTCTTTTGCTAGTGTTGGTGTTCCACAGTAGAATACGCCTGCATCAACCAGTGGATGAATGCCAAGTGGGAAAATTGATGAACACTTTACTCGAATCACAGAGACTAAATTTGTTATCACAGTCTCATGAACAAAGGTCAAAAAAAAAAAAAAAAGTCTTTGTACATGAAGTTATTACCTACTGTCGCACCGGGATGCTTGGAAGCCAACTTGGTGAATACTTCTTTCCAATTTGGTCTTGCAAAATGAGTTCTCACCTGACAAGGTAACAATTGCAATCATCATCAAGTTTGATGAAACAGACATTATTGCAGCGATGCAATACTAACTAGTTTCACCCACAAATAAATCCACTATGATCGTCCACTTAATTCGATGCTTAACTAGAAGTACTGGCTGTCGGACTGAAACAAGTAGTGTTCATTATAATTCCTTAAATATCTTTCGGAATTCCTAGCTCAATTAAACATTTATATGTGCACTGCTGTGATGAAAGTTTCCTGCATACTTACCCGAGTGCCCGAGACGATGTCCACTCCATGCTTGGCATGATTCAGAGCCTGCACCATTTTGAGGAGAGTGGTCCTCGCATCACGCTCCTCATAAACGCTAGTCAAGTAATTATGCATCTCTATAATACCCTATTCCAATAACATTTTGTTACTTCCATTGTTCAAAATATCTTGAATGAGCAATGCAAATAAATGCAATAAATGATAACCTTCTTGTCCATATCAGCCACATCATTCATTACTCCTTTGAACCACTCGAAGGATCCTGCTTCCCTTGTGACCCAGTAGAAATGAGCACTGCTTGTTCTGTATGATCTCTTCTTGCTGCTGCTACTGGTGGTAGAGATGCTGAAGCTGTTACTGCTTACTTCAGACCTACTAGTTTCCATTGCCAGATCCTAAATAAATAAATAAATAAAAGGCCTTAAATGAGAGAAAAATTCCAAAAATCCAAAAACACAGATACCTCAGTGCAGCAAGCATGTACTATTGCTTTACCATGAGTTCATCGGCTAGCTTAATGTTGTTGAGTAGGTCCCTAAGAATGCTTATAAACGGTGTCGCCCCTATGCCGAGCCCCACCAGCAGTAGAACATCATAATTCCGGAAGTCTTGTGCTGGGGCACCGTAAGGACCATCCACAAACAATCTAGGCAAGCTGCACGATAATTGAATTCAAGCATGAGCTCTTTTTCTTACGAACAGCCTTAGAGTTCTTTGGTGTAGCATGTAAATTAAATCACCTTTTCTGTTCCGAAGAGCCCAATTCATTAAACGTGGCTTTCCCTGTCGAGTGTGGAGAGAAGTAGTTTTCTATAAATATGCGTTTAAGCTCCTGGGTCCAGTCACCACTGGTTCGAATGTGGACACTAAGATACTCATCACCAGGAGCTGATGTAATGGAGAAAGGATGCCTGTCGGAATGGAAAGCACAATGTTGAGGTTTCTGTGTGAAATGAACTCAGCCAACAAAATAATCAGCAACGATAGCTTCGATACGAACCATTCAAACGGGGAGATGGTAGGGCATTGCAAAAATATGTACTGTCCGCTTCTATAGCGAAATCCATGTGGCTTGGACATTGTCACAGTCAACACGCCACCAGGTAGCAAAGAAACCTGCACGGAGCAGTTGTTGTTGATCAATAGGGAGCTAATCACATCATCGCATCAAGCTTCATTGTTGCATTTTACAGGATAAGCAAGTTGTAAAAATAGATGAAGAGAAGACCATAACATTTACAGTTGCATGTGAGATCACCACAAAACAAGTTGCATGATAGATGACATGGTTTTTTATGGCATTTCTCAGATTTCTCCTATGTATATACATTGTTCATTTTTGTTTCGCTTGTGAAGTTGGCAAAATAGTTCAACATTTATCAGGAAAAGGATAAAAAATGTAAGAAACATCATGACCATATATATATGCATACAGACTATATGTTGAACTGAGTTTCCAGAAAGTAGAGCATAAACTGAATAATGCACAGCTGAAGGGAACTTGCACCTTTAAAATCTTGACGGAGTAACCCTTGGACCGAAAGGCTCTCAGATTTCGCTCACCCAAATAGAGAAGCAATGGAACGGAGATGTACATCCACGTCTGCCCACAGCACCACATAAACAATGATTAATTAGATCAATCAATACATCTAACTAGTACAGTATCTAAACAAGTGTATCTGATATGGGTACAACTCAAACATTTATGCTAGTGTTGTCACTGACTTCAGTACATTGGGAACACAATTAAACTCCAGTTATTTGATCCATACATGTTAGGCTTGCTAAGATTTGCTTATGAAAAGATTAGTCTTTTGATTCATCAATATATCTCATCCGGGTCCATGGAATCAAGTTTCAGCACAATGGTATTGATCATACAGTGGGCCAAGCAATTAACTAAAAGATTGATTAAGAGTTGCCACCCTCGACGTCGTGGTAGGGCATGCAGTACATGGAATTCCCCAAAAGAAACGGTGGTGGACAACCCAACATGTGACGGACCGACCTCTGGTTGACCATCAACGAAGGGAAACAAATGGGCAGAACATGCAATACACAAAAAAGAATACAAGACAATCAAAGCCAAACCAGTTGAAGATGACTTTGTGGCACTTACCAGCTTCATAAATACTCCACACTTAAGCATGTCGCTAAGTCCATGTTCATATCTGGAAATCTAAAATATATGCAGGACCATGAACTGCCCGATAATATAGAAGCATAAATAAGACAATGTAATTTAATTTAATGTTCTAGGCCGGTAAGTCTGCATGCACTGTTTCAACTGGACCATTTAATGTTCATCAGAATTTACACATTGGAGGCTTCTGAAAGCTTCTTTTCAATCGCAAGTTGGCAGTAAGTAATAATTCCTCATGCATAAAGTACTCTAGTTGCATCAAAGATGGTGCGTATAGCAATTAATATAATACACTAATGTCATGAAGGTTATGATGGATACCCTTTTCTCAAAAGGTTTTCTGTATTGAAACTATGCATTCAAAATGACAAGTTCAAGTTAATAACAATAACAAGTCACAATATTCCAGCTACAATTGTCTGGTAAAATTGATTTTTTTGATCTGAAAGGCACACAATGACCACATAAAATTTATGAAATCTACACTCTGATCATCTTGATTTTATATATAATCAAATAATAAATTCAAAATGCTTCCTTTTATTTACCAACACTTTTGATCTATCTTAACTATGCTCTTAACGCTGAATACAAAATTTTCATTTGCTAATTGCAGCGTTCTATTATTCTGAGATACCCAGCATTCTTCGTGGGCTCCCGAACATGATGGATATGACATTATGTTCAATTTTCTTACTGCCAAACGAATCCTACGGTATATTTCAATCACCAACCATGGCATCTATGAACTAAACTAGTACTCTTGACAACATAATCTCAAGTGGGACAATCAGGATTCCTTTCCTTGATGCATAGCATGATACCATGACCACTTGCAAGTTCCAAGTCAATCATCACAAGCTGTCAACATGGCTTCAGGTTTAAGCCAACTTATCTGTGATCGCTACCTAACCTTGGAAGCAGATTATTTAATTGAAAACTATACTTATCCTACCATGTGAGCTGTTGGGCCAAATTCCAAGCCTCCATGACGCTACACTAAGAAAAAAGGCATTCCTTACATCAGCTGTTTCAACCTATGCACAACATATTCCATCATCAATTATAAGTTGGAGGGCCCATGATGTCAAATCCACCAGCAAGACCGTGTGTCTCTGACACACCCACCCACCCATCATCTTAGGGAAAATAAAAATGCAACTTTGGACCTGCTGTATCGGGTACCAAATTGTAAATACTTTTCAGGCGGGATAACTATATGAGCAGATAAATTTAATTGATGTGACTGTTTATCAAATGTGTCCTATCAAATTTCACATTGTTGCACCGGTCAGATGGGTCAAGATCTAAAATCTAGACTCGATTGATACACTAATCGAGTTAATTCCGTGTCGTGAAGGGGCCGGCTCAAACTAATATTAGGAGGGCAATTTGGAACGGGCTCCCGTCCAACCACCCTCGATGACAACTCGAACTCCATCTCGGATCTTAACCATCCAGATGTTTGATGGGAAAGGGGATTGGAGGATCTGGATTCTTCTTAGAAGTTGGAGAGGATCCGGACTCTGGAAGCTTCCGGTCCGCTCCACAGCCACCGGGGCCCGCCGGTATTCGGTCCTTGTATTAGGCAATCGATGGGGACGTGAAAGTGGTGTTATTCCGTGTTTTGTCCCGATCGATCACATGTGCTTTGAGTGGACGTCCCATACTCGTGTCCAAACGGAGGCGACGCTTTTCCTACCCTCTTCATCAGCTACCCTTGTCGCCCACCTGATTTCTCATCGGAGAAGATCGAAGTGTTGGGGCCCCACGATGGCCGCGACTCACATCTAGGTCCGAGTTTGAGGAACTCATCACTCGCCCAGACTATAGGGTGGTCCCACTAGAAACACGTCGACCCATTTGCTATACGATCGAGTTAGACCTGACGAATACTATGAATCTGGTTTAAAAATGTCAGACCGTGAATGCAATCACGAAGCCAAATGCGGCGTCTAGAGTCGTGCCCCCACTTGGGGCCCGAGT
Source organism: Musa beccarii (assembly GCA_024322285.1). NCBI lineage: Eukaryota > Viridiplantae > Streptophyta > Magnoliopsida > Zingiberales > Musaceae > Musa > Musa beccarii. The sequence goes on along the minus strand of CM044401.1, from coordinate 19,852,883 downwards.
GGTGCGATAGACAAATCACCACGAGTGTTAAGCTCCGACGTCGCACATGTTTCATCCCGTGATTTGCGCTACGGCAGCATGCCGCAACGTAAGTCGTCGGACAGACCGTTCTCACCTCGCCCCCATCGCATTGCGTCCCACATGTCGTGTATACTTCAGGCAAATGCCAATTGAACTGAGAAAACGAAGAGTCCGTGGCACATACCGTTCGCTGGTACCACTTGTGGACGAGGAACACGAAGTAGCCGTGGATGAGCAGCAGGAGGTAGACGACGGCGAGCAGGTGGTGGGAGTACCAGAAGGCGTTGAACCCGGTGAGGCGGTTCAGGGGGAAGGGCAGCCGCACGCCGTTCTTCCTGAACCGGTGAGTCGCCAGGGTGAAAGACACCGCCATCAGGGCCACCATCGCGATCCCCGTCACCCCCTCCACCCCGGCCACCAGGCTCCTGTACGTGGGCTTCTCCGGCCCGAAGTACCTCGCCACCATCTCGTAGTGCGCCGGCGATGAGTTGATCAGCCGCGGGAAGTCGCACGCCAGGTGGTTCCCGGCGTGAAGCAGTATCCCGACCACTATGGCCGTCGCGATCATCTGTAACAACACATCAACAAATGACGAGTTTAATAATTAGGGAGTATAACAAATGCTTTAGTTTTGCTTTTCTGTACCATAAAAATGTAAAAGAATCTTAAGAACTTTAATCAACATGCGCACGTACATATAAAATACGTACAGCATGTGGTTGAGTCAACCATGTGGCTTAAACTTAAGAATACATCTCCTGGAAGCATCTTATAGATTAATAGTAACCGTGTTTTAAGTTTTGGGAAAGTATGAGTTCAAAGAAAAAATCCATCTTCGATGAACTTGGGTCAAAAGAACAAAAACCGTGGTGGTTGGTGACGGCGATCGTCGCTGCCCCACCAGCGGCGACAACAGCAATCAACTGTCTGCTTAAGAACAGCTGACACACCGGGGCCGAAGAGGAACATGACACGTCAGACGCAAGGTAACGCCCCACCTGGTGCCTGCCGAGGGGTAACGCATGGGATCCATTTAGCATGGCCTGGGCAGTGCATCGTATCCGCGCAACGCGGAACGTCGGCTACCATGGGAGGCCCCAATACGATGCATGCAGTTGGCACGCAAAACCAAACATGATAAGAGAGGTGCGAGTTTCGTGAGAAGAAGACAGCTCAACCACTGCGTAATAAACGAGCGGAGAGGGAGCGAGTGCCTGGTGGCCAAGGACTCACTGACCACGTTGAATTTTGGTGCAACATGCGAGCAAGATGCCAAGCATCGGAACGTCGGCGAGAAAACAATGTGAAAGCGTTCGATCCACCTACCTTGTGGAAGGCGATGTTGTCGTCGAAGGGGACGAAGAGTCGGGCGCGGGTGGAGCGGAGCCAGGTGAGGGTGTTCCGGCAGACGGGAAGTAGCACGAGGGACATGTTGAGCTTGAGCGTCTCGGCAGCGCCCTTGGCGGTGGGGAGGCAGTAGCCCATCACCCTGAACGCTGTCCGCTGCCGGTACTGCGTGAACTTCCAGGCGAACAGGCCCGCCATGGCGGCTACCCACAGTGCCACCAACCACGCCCGCTGCCAGTTCTCCCGAGCCGCCAGCCGCAGACTCGTGGCGGCGCGCCGGGGGCAGAACCAGGGGCGGCGCGGGGGCTTCGGCGCGCCGCCGGGGATGGTCTGGCTCCACGCCGCTGCGCTCGCCGTGCTCAGCGGCCGGCTGTAGTTCATGTAGGTGTCCCGCTGCAGCAGCAGCTGTTCCAGCTGCCACAGCTGTCAACCAAAACAGAGCAACAGACCGCGGTGAGCAGGCTTCATCTGCCGTGCGCTGGACACGTAGCTAAACAAGAAAATACTGTGTCGTGTTCACCTCGATGTAGCCAAGGTTTTCGGGGTCCAGCTCCTCCATGATGAGCGCCGCGTACTCCTCCGCCTGCTCTTTGAGCTTGGCCAGCTTGTTGGCCGAAGCACTCAGAATTATCAACTGTGCCCGAACGAAAAGGAAAGTAAACATATTGACCCTCCAAAATCACCAAATCAACACGGGTAATTGGACAAGCCAGCGTGAGCTCACCTCCTGTACTTCCTGCCTCGTTATCCTCCCATCCACATTGGTATCCACCCTATCGCAAGACAATCACAAGCATTCAATCCAAGGAAGTAATAAGGAAAAGGCTTCTATTAATGATCGAAATTTCAAGAACTACAAGTAAAGAGAGAATTTAGAGTACTGTGGTAATTGCGTACATGTCGAAGAAGATTTGGAGGCGGGCGTCGAAGCTTTGATCGGAAATTTGGAGCCAGAAATCGTAGAGCTCTTCTTTGGTTATCCTCTCCAAGTTTTGGCGCCGCCTTCTAGCCAGGGCGTCGAATATGCCCAGCGCGAACTCCTTCGAATCCACCATTCCTGCGAAGAGGTGAGATCGAAATGAAACCAGAGCGGTTATCTGTCATCAATCTGGGCGTTATTCGATCCTGATTCGAATAGAAGGGACGAGAAGAGGGTGTGTGAAAGAGAGGGAGGGACCGATGCATTCGCCGAAGTCCTCACGGGAGAGCAAGCCATCCTTGGCAAGCATGGCGAAACGGTCCTCCACCCGGCCCCAGAGCTCGGCCGAGTTCGCCGTCGCCGTCGTCGTCCGGCTGATGAAGCGGAGCCCCTTAAGGGCCCGCTGTGCCCCGGACCGCGTTCGCTCCAGCCGCGCACGGATCCGTCGGGCGTCGCGCGACGACATGGCGGTGGCGGGGGCCGGGAGCGGGCCAGAGCCCGAGGCCGAAGCCGACTCCTCGGCAGCCAGCATCTCCGCCAGCGACCGCCGCGGTGTCGGCGACAGCAGCCACGAGAACTTGCGCCGGATCCGCGACGCCGTCGACGAGCTCCGGCTCAGGCTGGCGGACGACTCCCGCCCCGCGGCCGCCGCCGCCGCGGCAGCAGCGGCAGCGGAGGTCGGCGTGACACTCCGCACCACCATCGACTCCTCGTCCAGCTCCAGCATCACCTCCACCAGATCGCTCTGGTCGTTGAGAAAAACAGGCAGCATTCCGCCTCCGACGCCGCGGCGACCGCCGTAGCCATATCCGTGGAAAACTGACTCATCGCTGGAGTCCTCATCCTCCGCGAGGATGTCGGCGATCCGCCGGTGGCGCGACTTCCGGACGCCCCCGCAGCTTGATGGCGGCGTCCTCACCATCTCCCCGGTGCGCTGCTCTCTCCCGATCCCCTTTTTCTTTCCTTCTTTATTGCCCTCTTCCTCTTCTTGCCATAGTTCCACTTCTTCTCACCTTCTTAAAACGAACACAAGAAGGAAACGCTTTTGCGATGGTAAGCTCCTACGCAGAAGAGTAGTTAGGATTCGTGGTAGAAACCAAGCAGAAGAGAGAGAGAGAGAGAGGCAAAATAAAAGTTAAACACAGTAAAAATGAATAAAAAATCTTTATGTCGATCTCCACCGTCAAATGCCAATTCGACGTCTTTGATTGGCCGACTTGATAAATTTCCATTGATTAAGACAAAAAAAGGGACTCCTCATGATGCATCGCGCGCGGATCTCAAAGCGAGAGCTCGTCGGATTGACGGTGCTCGTGAGTTGGAGGGATGAGGAAGGGGAAGAGGGGTTTATTTGCGGTGATCGACGGGAAACGGTGAGTGTCACTTCCAAGGACGCGGTCAACATGAGTCGGCGCGAGTCGGGAACCAGAGCCACGAAGCGTGCGACCGGCTATAGTCGGTGGACCGTAAACGCCGCCCTCGAAGACGAGAACACCCCTGTGTCGGAAGGAACCATAAACGATGGGCTCGGGCAAAGTGGTAAATCGAGCTTTCCACCGGAGAGAAAGGGTAGTTTGGGTAATTTCGACCATGGGTCCAGCTAATTCTAGCTGTTTGAGAACATGCAACGGCGGAAGGGGATTGGCGTCCGGTTTTTGGCGATGCTATTCTCTCTGACTAATTTGCCCTCCTCCCTCTATAAAAAGACGAAATATTAACTGTCTTCATTGGTTGTGAGTCACACTATTTCTTCGTTCCACCAACTCTGACATAACATGTAGGAAACGGTTTAGAAGGACCTTCTAGAAGATTCTAGCTCATTAATTTTCTTCTTGCATACATCTCAAATTTGATCATTAAATAATTAACACATTTTAGACGGATCGGATAGATACATATGGATATCCATATTACCCATATATGGATAACATGCATTGCATTGCATGTTATATCACCACCCTCCCATCAGGCATACAAAGATTTGGATGACATAGCATTGTATTGAGCAAAGACCCATGAACCAAATTACATGGGAAATAACATAAAAATTACAAAGCAAAAAAGAAAAAAAATGGGGAGAAGGTCAATAGGAAAAGAAATAAAAGGAAAAAAAATAAAAATAAAAAACCAGTGCGACATAGTCAGAATAAATAAATACTTCCTACAAAATTCTCTTTGTCCTCTCTCCCTTGGTAGCTTCATTTCCAGCTATACAATTCTACATCCTATACACAGATGAAGAAAGACGAACTGACTGCAACTCTTTTGTTTGCATCTTTTGATGTTTTGATTTCCTCTCCTCCTGTTCAGATTAGGTTCACTTCTCCAGGGAACTTATCACCACCCTGCAATCCAAGTTTCTTTCTTTAAGAGTTGGATCAAAGTTGTTTGCAGCGACTACACACACAAGAAGCGGTCCTTGATATGCCATTTGTGCCAAAATGAATGAATAATTACGAGCAAAATATGAATTAGGGTTTCCTGTGGAAAACTACACATAAAAAATAGCAGTTTTTGATGTGTGGTTTGGTACATGCACGGGTTATTAGGGTTTCCTGTGCAAAGAATTGATGTTTCGAAAAGGGTATAGAGGGACGAACCAGTCGTAGACGGTGGGGTTCCTGGACTCGACCGTCTGCATTCCCTCCGCCGCCGGCACCGACTTTCTCTGCAGCCTCTTCCAGTCTCCTCTCGGCCCCGGAGCTGCAGAAGAAGCGGTTCAAAAGACGAACTTTTCATGTTACTGGACCTTCGACAACCACGTAACAGACAACTCACGCGCGACGGGGGAGTCGGGGGCGCTGGTCGGCGAGGTGGGGGAGCGGGGGGAGGAGGCCGGGGTGCGGAGGATGGTGATGCTGCGGCTGACCTGGCCGACAGCGGCGGCGGCGGAGGAGGAGGAGGAGGAGGAGGAAGGGGAGAAGGAGTTGTACTTGCGGAGCTTGCGGAGGGGCGGGGGGCCGGCGACGGTGTCGTCCCACAGCTGGTCGAGAAGACCCATGTGGCTTGCTTTGCTCTCCTTCTTTCTCCCTCGAGAAGAGTTTTGGGACTCCTAAAGGAGAGACTTCCGCGCAATTGTGTTGGGCGAGAGGAGAGAGCTGAGGTTGGCATTTATCGCGGACGGCACTGGGTTTATTTTGGATAAGGTCAAAATTGGTCAAAATTAACCCTTTAAATTGGCTGGCTCAGCATGGATTTGGCTTCCTCCCTTCAATTTTCTATTCTTTTCCTTACCCTAAAATATGGATTCCATTAGTAGTTCCTTTACCTCTATTTTTAAGTAAAAATTATACACAAAAAATGGATCCTATATGTCTTTCCTTCCACTGTAAAAATACCCTCAGCTTACATCGCAACGCGTCGGCATACCTGACAAAAGCACTTCGAGGTTTGAAGTAAGAGAAATATTTAGGATTTTGGCTATGCTTAGTGACTCTTATTTATAAAAAATGATGAATAAAGTATTCCTAGAATGAAAAATATTTGAAAGAATATTATTCAACAAATGACCTAAAATATTAATCATATCAAGTGATAATCTCATTACTAGAGGACCAATTTTGTGTATGATTTATTGAACAAGGAGCTGAGAGGGAGAGCCAATTGAAGTCAAGCTGATATGCTTCTGGAAATAGTAGGGCTACACAAGGCCTACCAGATTTAAGCTAGGTGTCTCTATTGAACTCATGTGGTCTCTCTATTGGGAAGACCCTTGTGATATCTCTGGTTCATACAAGCAAAATAAGCATCAGCAAAAAATGATATAGCCATCTCACAATATTGATCTGCATGCATATTGGAAGTAGATACTAAAAGAATCACTTTTTATAGGCTTAGCATGAAGACCAGAAGCTTTCACAAATCACAATTCACATAGACAATTGATGCTTCAAGTCTAACTGCTTAATCTTCCATCCAAAAGAGAGAATTTTAACTGTTTAATTCTACCTTAAGTGGATGAGAAACCTGGAGCTGGAAATAAAAGCTCATCACCACATCCATTTGTTGTCACTGCCATTGATAACTTTAATTGTGACAGGCATCTAATTTCAGCTTCTGGTAGCTGGCCTGAGAAATTTTTTTGAAGACAAAGCACAAGCAATTTAGTCTTACATATTTGTAAGAGATTGATTGTACCAAACACAACTTAAAAAGAACAGAAAATATTCTTCAAAGTAGAGGAATGCCAACAACTTTAAGTTACCCATTGGAGAGGTCAACCAACTTATGTTAGGACAACAAGTATCTGAATTGGAGGAGCTTTCTCACCTTCCTATCTTCAACAAAAAGACCATCTGACTAGAATATATAATAAAAAAAACAGACAATTATTATTAATGGTAGGTTTCCTAATCTATTTTTTCTGGGAATTAGTCTTCATACAAGGAGGGAATTAGGCTTCTGTATAGAGCCCATGGATTCCCACAACCCTAGTTGAAAGTGAAGGTTCTGAACATGATCCAATTGGTTTTCATTTTATCCATCTCAAGTTCAAGAACATGGATTTTCCATTTTGGGTGTGCCATGTTATGTGGGGCATAATAACCCTATTTCCACTCCTTTTTTCCAACTTCTGCCCTGCTACTTCAATCATATAACTAGAGACAAGAAGCCCCAGAATATTACAGAGTAGATAAGGCAAGGTGACATGGAGAGTTTTGGGTTTTTCATCCCTTAGGAGCCTCATCATGAATAGACAAGTTGCCAAAAAGTGCTATTTCCTCCTATTGCAGCTTTAACTTTTTGCCCTCAGAATGTGTAGAATTGCTTGCACAGGCCATTTAAGAGAGGAAAATAACTTCTGATGGATTCGAATACAGGAGATACCAATCATTGTCCAACAGTGAACAAGATTTATAGAAATATGCCATCATAATGAATTTCCAGTATGAAACACTTTTTCACCTACTCTGTACAACTAAATAGTTCTCAAAAAAAGAATAAAAATGATGACACCCATCCCAGCAGGAGATTGTTTTATTTACTAACATGAAAATTCTTATATTCTCCATCTTTGGTGTTTCATCAAAATTGATTATTATTTTGATAACTCAAAAAAGACTTTCCTTATTCCAAATGTAGACATGACTGCTACGCTAGAAATGACTGTGTTCATGGAACTAAATAGTTTAAATGTCTTACTCCTGGATTCTAAATTGTAATACACTAGTAGTTCTTTCATTGTTTTATGAGACCATCACTCAAGTAACCTTTTCTTGATCACACAATGAGAAGCCAAATCAAATAAAGGATGCAACCCAAAGAGGACAAAGAGTTCCTTACTTTATTTCTTATGGATTCCCAATTTGCATATTTTCTTACCAAATGACAACAAAACATTTTACGTCAACTGGAACATATGTAACCAGAGGTTTCTATTAGAAGAAATACAATGACAACAACAACAGGGGGCCATAATGTCCCAATTACTTGAGGGCCAGAGATCTTAGTTACCCCTCTAATCTAGCTACTTGAGAAAAATCCAAGAGAATGCAACAAATTAATATAGACCATGACAAGAGGAAGCCCTCTGAAGTAATGAAGCAAGATAATAATAGCAAATAAAAGGGAGAACAAAGCCAAGAGAGAGAGAGAGAGAGAGAGAGAGAGAGAGAGAGAGAGAGAGAGGTTCCTATAAAAAAAATTAAGCGAGCCGAAATCCCAAGTGTAAATAAGAACACACACATACCCACATATACACCCACATGCCTACCAATTTTTTGGTGTTAAAAATAGACAAGAAATATAGATAATACCAAGAAAACGAAAAAAAAAAATGAACAAATAAGTGCATTGATTCATGCACTCTATGTAGAATTGCTCTGATGCTTATTCTCTATCTTGGTATGTCTACAAGGTAGACCTTGTAAGGGGAAATTAAGTCATGAGGATAAGGCTATCCTCCAAAAGAAAGACAAGTGAAACAGCTTAGATCTTTTAAACTGTACCACTTGCTCTAATTTCATTCAATAACATCTCTGCACTACAGGAAACTTATAGGCCTACAGATATATGCAGGGGACAGAGGCTTAGTTACTTCCCTTGGGACCTTATTATCTTTCTTTTATCTTGCGTGGATCATCTCTTCGATTTCATAGTTGTGTATGCAAAAGGACAATGTCTCTCAACTCGAGTATCTGATGCCTCTTGTCCTGTCGACAGGGGAAAAAAGCTTCCCTTGTTGCCTTTTGGGAACCACCAAGTTGGATTGCAACCACTTATAAGCATAGACAGTGCATTTATTTGGAATTGTCACAGCAAGAACCTTGAATCTGGACATAATGGTATTATTCTTGTTCCCTACCTTTCTTTCTTCTATTTTGTTCATATATTTTTTGGGGTTTGTATTAGGCCAACCTACAAGTCCTGAGTTGTTTAAATCTTTGACAAGTTAGCTATGTGAATGCACCTATCCACATCGGTCTACCTTTCGGCTTCCTTATGGTTTCCTGTATATAATTTGCTTTCAGCACATCCTGTTAAACTTGTTTCCCAAATTTGTCCAAATAGATGTCGCTTATAAGTTTCTTGTTGCTTTATTATTGTAAGGTTACTGTGATAAGTTTACTCATTGAATAAATGCCTGTTTCTTCTGTGTGTCACCAAATGGATTCAACTCCTTCAGTACCAACACTTAATACATGGTGGTCATTGTCATCCTAACCGACCTGAATTATAATTGAACTTGCTAAAGAAGCATTTGATAAGTCTTCAGTCGAGAAATTTATTTGAATAAAAGGAGTCAATGAAATTGAGCAGAGGATCATGTCAACCATCCTACAATTACGAGTTCCAGCCTACCAGCTTACCACTACTACTAGCAATCATTTTCTACAGTGCAAGGTTGAAGAACTGCAGGGTAGGAAGTTTTACCTGAAACACTCAGAAGAGTGAAATAAATACCGGTGCAATTCTAGAACTCTAAGCTGAGACCTTAGCATTGTGAGATGAGTTGTCATGCTTGGATGATGCCTTTCGCTTTCTTCCGTTCCTTCTCTTGCTGTTGCTGCCTCTTCTTCCTTTTGAGGATTGCCCTGCATCATTTGTCTGCCAATGCAGATTTAAAATTCAGAAGGTGACTAATAAAAAAAATAATACCATACAGAAGTGCTGATCCAGAACATGGAAGAAGTTGCAAGGCATTCAGATAGAAGGATTAAAAAGGTGGCAAGCATAGTTAGCTGTCAGAATCTGCTTCAAGCATGGCAACTTATAGATTATCCTAACATCTTAAAATTATTCTCCTATCATTCTCAACCTCCACAAATCATCAGCTTGCCAGGTCAAATTATGTGGCAAAAATTAGATATCATCCGATGAACTGCCTCTTCTGGCATGCCACTTTGTGTCTTTCCAGCAAAAGATGTGAGATGATACCAACATCCACTTGCTTCAGAATCTTACCACAGGAACCACTCTTTTTTGTCAAGCTAAACAGGGTGATTGCTCAAGCTAAGCAATCAACATCAATAACTTAGTAGGCAAATAAATGCTATGACTGTCACGAATCACATTTTAGTAGTGCTCTGAAGAAAACATCTAAATTTCAGATCGTAATGCATGGTGAATACACAAAATGGTGCATGAATGTCAGAGTGAATTGAGTGTGATATGCTTGCCTTTCCACATGAAATGAAAGCAGCACCAGTATAAGTGCCTTTCTCTGTGTTACTAGTTGCTCTATGTTGCATATGTGTACGTGATAAAGATTGACCTAATCCTATGAACTGCCAACTTTGGTAGCATGCCAAATTCAATGTAACCTATAACAACGTTGGCAGGATGAACTCGGGCAAGTATCCAAGAAATGCTTGGGTGAGTGCAGTGCATAGCTTTGTGGATGAAGATGAAGAACTCAATGGACATGTGAGAGAGACACAAGGTCTGGTGCAGGAACAAGTACCGAGAACTTTCTCTGCAAGTTTGGGACCCGCAGCAACAGCAGGTACGTGGACATCCGGATGGGAAGAGTGGACTCGGCGACTCACCCCGACGCAGAACCCGACGGCGGCCGGGCCCAACTCGTCCGGCTTCCGCTTGCCCGAGTCCGTCGCCGAGGTGGCCGAGGAGTAGCCGCAGAATCCCGCGTCCAGATCGTCGTGGAACATCTCCACGAACATCTGCTGCAGCTGCTCGAAGCTCTCCTGGCCGCTTCCCTGCGCCAACGCCCCGTCGCCTCAGACGAGAAGATCCACGAATGAGATGAATTCAGAGCAACTCAAAGACAAGCGACTTAACACTGTGTTTGGTTTGCCTCATCATTTGCGCCAACTCCCCAAGAAACTCCACCATGCCCTGCAACGAAAGGGGTGATCGAGAGAAATAAAGGGAAAGAAGAATCGCACCAAAGTAAAAGTTGGTTTACCTCTTCGTCCTTGTTGTCGTCTTTGTCGTAGGCTCCAACATCGTACAGAAATCTCTTGTTGGAGTCGGAGAGAACTGTGCCTCAACATGACAGAAGAACGGGAACCCATAAAAATGCCTCTTTTTTGTGTGTGGAACAAACGGACTACGACTTTGCTGAATCACGGAGCAGATACCTCTAGCTTCGTATCTTTGTCATCGTTTGATGACACGGTCCGTAGAGATCAGGGAAAAGGTCGGTGGAGAGGGGAGGAAAAGACGGGGGAACGAACCAGAGTAGGCTTTCTGGATCTCCTGGAACTGCTGCTTCGCTTCCTTCAAGAGAACCTCATTACCCGACGCCGAGCACTTATCGGGATGCCACTTCTGTCGCGAACAGTAGACAAGTTCAGTCGAAACAAAGAGTTCGCATCGATTCCAAAAGATTCTACTCGACCAACAAGACGAAGGTAACGAAGCAAAACGAAAAAGGTGTCAGAGTTGAGTGACGCAAAACAATTACGCGCAGGTCGCATCGATTCTTGCGCCACGAATCAATGATATCGAGATCAAACGGAAAGATCATAAAACGCCAAGCCTTCAGAGGAATAATTAGTTGCCGTTCTTCCAGAGATCCGAGTTTTGATGTATGGAGGTCTGAGACCAACGATGAACATGACGAAGAGTGGGGATTCTCGATTCAGCACATACCAAAGCGAGCTTCTTGTACGCATTCCTGAGCTCCGCCTCGGAGCACTCCTTCTTCAGCCCCAGCACCGAGTAGAAATCGCCGCTTGCATCCATGTCGGCCGCCATTGCAGCAAAACCACCGCCACCGAAAAGCAGATTCCGCCTGTATCCTCCTCCTCGCGCCGCCACAAACCTGAATCGAACAAGTAGAAGAACTGAAACACGTCCTTGTACCAATCCATTACATCTCCAACACGTAACTACGAGAGGCCCGACAAGCCCCCACGGCACGCCCTCCACGAATCGCCCACAAGGTCTCGGTACGTTCCTGTTGATCATTCCTCCCCCATTAAAAGAGCAGCAGGGCTCTCCCGCGGTAACTATCAACCCCCACCCTTATCTTTACCTTCATCGAGTGAAACCGTGATCCGACCGTAGGATGGGTGCCGTTGATGCGTACCGACGGTCCAGATCGGTTAATACTAGATATTTTTGTCGCCTCTCCGGAAAGTTCCGTGATTGTGGCGCGCGCTGGACGCGCGGACGGCCCACTTCCACTGTGACATTTACGGGATTGCCACTGTGGCTGACGGAGATCGAGAGGTGCGGCCACGGCGGGCGGCAAGGCCGAAAGCTGGTGCAGGAGAAAACGGACAAATCCATACGCGAGAATATGAAAGGTTTTATTTTTCCTTTTTTTTGGGAAAAAAAATTCATACAAATAATTTTTTTTAAATATTACTAATTTTTATATTTATCCTTATAATTTTAACTTTACCACATACGTCAGTTGAAACCTGAACTCACATAAATACTTTGTGTTGAATGTAATTTGACCAATAAAGGATATATATATATATATAGAGTTCTTTTTTATCAATATTAATATATGATGTTATAAAAAAATATTTATTCGATATGTGGTAACAGTCACGTAGATATCAACCTATTATTAAATAATAAAAAATTATTTTATTCATATCACATAATTTTTTTAAAAAGTTATACAAGCCCACTAGATTATAGGTTAAATATTACTTTTACTTTTCACTATAAGATTAACTCGTTTCCTATTCGACCTCGATCTTCATGTGGATTGGTTAATGAATAAATATTTAAATATTTTTTCAATCATCATATTTGATGTTTTTGAAGATGACGATGGGACATGAACAGGCATAACCTACTTAGGGGTGACGCTCTCAGACCGTAGGTACCTGGGAGCTGTGGAGGTTGTCCGTCTCGAATCAAATTGATTTTATCATCATTGATATATATTACATCAGGTATGATCAATATTTTAGATCAGTTTAGATTTGATACACCGAGTTAGTCCATCTTGCATTAGCATAAGTGGAAGAGGAGAATATTCATGAAAAAAAAATTTATTTCTTAAATTGATTTAAGCATTAGAGTGATCATACCAAAAACAATATATTAATTTTGCAAGTCACATTGAGACATCATAAAGGAGTATTACATCCTCGAAAATCTAGTTCACATTGTGAACCTAATATATTAATTTTGCAAGTTCAATTCAATAAAGGAGTATTACCTCGAAAATTGTTATATAGATCCATGATGAATTTCAACTTTGTTATATAAATTCAGGATGAATTTTGACACTAATATTTTAATATTAGAAGGAGGGTGCCATTGCATCACTAGTTAGGAAACAAGCAAGGCCTCAATGGGCCACAAAGTGGATGTCCTCTCTGCCCTACCACTATTTATTGCTACATCGTCAAACTACCTCTACTACCCATTGTTGTCCAAGGCCATTACAATCCTCCACGACACCACTAATCAAGAGTTGAAACTATTATTACCCATCATTGCCTGAGGCCAATACTATCTATCTTTCATTGTGCTATCATCACTCGAAGTCACTATTGTTTGCACTGCCCCTTATAGTCATTGTACATCAAAATATTATTATTCATCATCATTGGTATTGATAAGTATTTTAGGATTCTTAAAATCAGTGTCCAGGTAGTACGGAGTACGAAGATGTTGAATATTAGATTTTGATAAAAAATCAATTATTAAGTTTATTAGACTAATATGATAAGTGATGCAAGAAATATGTCTATCATACACTCAATGATTGAAGGAATAAATGTTGAGCTAGATGATTGATCGATGTGTCAAAGAACGAACTTTATGCTAGAGATTCAGACATCATATCGGAAGGATCATATATTACATTAGAAGATTAGACGTCATGACAAAGATGACATGCTTAAAAGAGCAAGCGATATGCTAAGGATAAAATGATGAGTTGAAGGTTCATACGAAGGGTTATAATATTGGAAGTCATGACAAAAGCATTGATATTGTACTGAATAAAGTTGTTGAGTCAAGATCAAAGTTTTCTATGTCAATGAGTCATTTTCGGGCTAATTTTGAGCCTAAGCTTGTAGTAATATTTGAGCTAAGGTTTGCGTCAAAATTGATCTTATTAGGTCAAACAAATAACCGTGTGGGCCAAAAATTTAGTCTATTGATAACACAAAAAGTGTTATCAGCACCATTGACATTAATGCCATTTAAGGTGATGATGGTACCATCTAAGGTGGCGGTGATATTATCCAAAATTTAAATTTTATAATGATGGTACTATCCAAGTCTAGATTTATGGCTCATGTCCAAAATAATGATGGTAGTATCACCGAATGTTAATGATAGTATCACCTTTATCCCGAAATTTTAGGGATTTTAAAATTTTAGCTCCATATTTGAAGTTTTTTGAGATCTATAAATATCTCACTTAGACTTCAGTACATCTATTTGAGATAGTAAAATATTATAAGCTCTTATTTTGAGTATGGTTTGAGTATTATTCTCTTCTTGAGTTTAATATAATACTAAGTTATAAAATGTGAGAGATATTTCTATAAGGATTATCTTCTAAGTCTAAAAAGTAATAAAGTTATAAAAAGAATAATGATTTTTCACTCATTGGAAAAACGATAGTGAAAGGTTATGGTTTCAAAGGAAGAGGAATCAAGAGTAGACGTAAGTAAAAAAAACTAAGCCACTATAAATTGGTTTATCTTGCTTCACTTAATTTTTACTTGTGATTTAGTATTATTATTTTTTCTTGCAATTTTTACTTGATTCTGAAACATATTATTTTTTAGATCTGAGTTTTAAAATCGATTAAAAATATTATAATATTAATTCTTCAGGATTATTCTTTAAGGCATATAGAGTTATCCTTTCAAGGCTTGTAAGTATGTTATCCTCTAGGACTTTTAGAGTGGGTTAAAAAAATAAATAAATTCTTTAAGATTTATGTGAGAAGGTACAGATTTAAATTCAAGGATCTTATAATTGATCTCACATGATGAAGAATTTAGTCGATGTTGTCGGACTTTGTTAATATTACGTAGACTTTCTGTTATGTTCTTAATTATTAATATATAAATATTTTTTTTATTTTAAAATTCTCCTCTCCTCTCTCCAAGCAGTATAAGATCTCAAAAGATCCCGTAATCAAATATTCAAAGGATGAGCAATGCAGATTGAAAGTAGCATGAAGCAAAAGCATTCCCTTTTTAGAAAGTACAAAAAATGGATAAAATGTTTACTAAGAAAGATATTATTTAAACTAACAAGTATTTTAAGATTTTTGAAACTAATGTCTTCATAAGAAGACCTCGTGAAATAAGAAGATCATGAAAATTAGAATTTAATTTTTTAATAAATATCTCTTGTATCTCTAAGTTTTGATGGGAGTGAAGCAAGATATGAAGAGTATTCAAGTGCACCCGAATTATCCTCTAAAGCTTTTTTATCCTTTAAGGCGGACGGAGAGAGAGAGAGAGAGAGAGAGAGAGAGAGAGAGAGAGAGAGAGAGAGAGAGTTATGCTCCTAAAAAAAGATGAGCAAAAATATAAATTTTTTAGAGTTGATGTGAGAAGGTATATAACAGGATTTAAATTCAAGGGTCTTGTAATTTATCAAATCATATTAATCTTATATTGATTTTCTGATATATTTTTAATTATTAATCTCCGGATAATTTTTTTGATTTTAGAATTCTCCTCTTCTTCCTTGTGACCACGCCATTCCTACCCTTGCTATTGTTGATGCCGCTGCTCACCGTTCATGGCTTCGCTACACTGCCCATGGCTTCGTGCTGCAGCTACCATTGCTACAATTGCTGCAACTTATCGTCGCCGTCGTTGCCATTTCACTTGCATCGTTGCCGTTGATGTTACCGTGGCCAATCGCCGAATGCCTTCCATGCGACATCGTCCGTGAGCAACAAGGCTTGCGTTGAGCCACCGGTGCAGTACTGCCCAACGTCGCTGGTGCCGCTACCCATGCGCCGCAGTCCCTCGATGTTGCGTCCCCAACTTTGCCCTCGTTCGGCGCCACATTTGCAGCTTCATCCACGGCCTCCACCACCACCCGCGTGTCATATCTCTGAGACGACTGTCGCGACATTCCAAGTCCGCCTCGTCCGCCACAACAGTCAAAGTTCATCGCATCCTCAAGCAAAAACAACCCAAAGTCTGACGCTTGTGACTTCTCAAGCAATGGCAGTATCTCTCAATGATCGACATGTCGTCGGTTACAGTCATCGGAGTTCCAAAGACGCACATTGCACTCCGGCATAAACAAGGCTTCCTAAAGTATAATGAAGGGCATACGGTATGATTGATACTTCGAATCAATCAAGGCTCAACACGAAGAGCCCAGCAGCACAAAAATAAACATCGAGCTCATTACGTTTGAACCATGATTTTTAGAATTCTTGGGGCCAAGACCATACTCCCTCACTCACTCTCTCTCTCCCGTGGATTTATCCATTAGGACACCAAAGATCTGATCAGGGCCATAGGAGGGATTTGGGAGCCCCCACGAGGGATCTTTGTCCTGTTTTATTTACCAGAAAACCCAAAGAATCATGAAGCATACCATGTGCTCCTCAGACACCCACTGCATCCACCGTCAAACCATGTGCTCTCTCTCTCTCTCTCTCTCTCTCTCTCTCTCTCTCTCTCTCTCTCTCTCTCTCTCTCTGGCTTCCTTTTGGATGCTCAGGACCTGCATCTGCAACATTGCATGCATGGCGATCTGCAGTGCATCTCATACTATATTCACTTGCCCGACTTCTTAACCCTCTTTTTGATGCATACTGTATCTTGTTCGTGTGGACATCAAGGAAAACAAGCCAAAGATTTTGGTCCCATGATGACGGGATTATTTACATAAGATCGTGTTTCTCCATCTAGAAGAATTGCTTGCAGTGTAAAGAAGAAAAAGGCACAGGATCGGGCAACAATGGTTAACCTACTCCTCCTCGAGGAGGACAGCATAAAGTGGCAACAATGTCTGGTCTTTTCCTAAGCAAACCAACAACCTAAGTAGGAATGTCTTCATGATGTTTAGTCTCGTAGTTCTTTTCCTTGTGGTCGAGCCCACTTGCGGCATCAACGCAATGCCAGCCCTTAAAGGTGATCTCACAGCTAATAGTGTATGTGCGTTTTGTTCTTTTCTGATAGAGATGGGTTCTCAAGTACTGATCATGATATCTCCTGTGGATTCATCGTCTGTTCTTGGTCGAGCAAGAAGCTAACAAATCTGATATTGATAAGCACACAAACAGGAACAGATTGCGCCAAGATGTCAGAATTATTAAGGCAACCGGGAGATGAACAAGATCTGATAGTTTAGCTTTGAAACCAGTGTGTCATCAGCAGGAGTAGAAGTCCACCAGCTCGTCCAGTGAGTCCGGCGGGGGGTCGGCGTTCTCCAGCATCCACAGCAGGTGGTCGAAGAGCACCACCTCACAGCCCACCACCGTCCCGGCGCCGGTGCTGCCGACAACTGACCCTCCGGTCCTGGCCACCAAAACGCGGAAGAGCGGGTGGCCGACGAGGTCGGAGCTGACGAGGTACCGCCGCCGGGACTTGCCGACGTACACGGCATGGAGCCCGGCCGGGACCTCGTCTCCGTCGAACGACGCCGACCGCCACGCCTCGTCCTCCTGCGGCCTCGACGACGGGCCGCCGCCGCCTCTCCCCCCGGCCGCGGAGCTCGTGATCCTGCTCGACGAATGCCAACGCTTTATCATGCATCTCAGCTTGCCTAGCTTCCCATTGCCGCTCTTCGCCATTAATCCAAATCTCCAAGTGTCTGTCTATGAGAGAGAGAGAGAGAGAGAGAGAGAGAGAGAGAGAGAGAGAGAGAGAGAGAGAGAGAGAGGTGTTGGGTGGAGGTTTAATAGGATGGGTGTGAGAATTTAAAGCAGTGAGGAGGAGGAGGAGGAGGAGGAAAGAGGAGCCCACTGGAGACCACCAGTGGCGCATACACCACCTTCCAGAGGACAAGAAGTGAATGAACCAACTGGGAATAATGGAGCCTCATCTCAACAACACACCTACACGACCCAAATCCTTATCCTTCTTGCTGTCATTGTTGAAGTCTTGAAGCCGTAAAACAAATTATACCACTAATAATAGACACTTGTCACTGCAGATAACATATCATGATAGCTAAGAACAACTCTCATCCAAGGAAGGCTGCAAAGTTCCTGTCAACTCCATCCCTTCCTACCAAGCAAAGGTTTTTAAGGCACAGTGTTGGAAATCTAACACAATTACACCACATGAAACCTGGGCTGTGTTTGATCTGTGGATTGACACCTGACACAAAAGAAATAAGAGTGCTGTTACCATCTAACTTTCAGCTGATTCAGACAACAGAAAAAGAACATTTCCTTTTGGAGCAGTCACATTAATCTAATGCAAAGGGGGAGTTGTAGACACATGAGTTTGTCAACTTGTGGGATTTGATTCTATCAAGTGCTTAATTAAACATGATGGTGGAAGGCAGGCCTTTTTTTTTTCTTTCTTTTTTGCTAATCAAGAAATAAAAGAGATTTCAAAGGAAAAAAAATTAAGATGATTGGCACTCTCATCTTGCCTTTTTTTTTTGCAGGCAATACCTCTAATCATTTGTTATATTGTTTTAGTGTTTTTGTTTTGTTAAAGTGTTTTGGCCATCATAATAAAGATACTATAAAATTTAATTTAAAATATTAAAAATAAGTTAAATAGAATAAAAATACACTAGAAACCACTTACTTGATATATCATCAAATAGGTATTTATAATAGTTAAAAATAATATCATCAAAATAAAAATAAAAAATTAACTTGTTACAATATTTTAGCCATCACAATAAAAATATTGTAAAGTTTATTCGAAATATTATAAATGATCCAAATAAACTGCTAATCTCAACCAAACCAACTATAAACCTAAAAATATGATGTCATAATGGTTTATGATTAATGACAATAAAAAATACACACTACACACTACAATATAAAAATAAAAATACTATAAATGTTATTAAATAAAAAATTGGTTAAAAAATAGCCAGAACAATTTGTTGAAAAAAATTTAAGGGGTATTTTGAATATTTTTAAATTAGAGATATTATTTGAGAATAGATAAGGAGATTACTATTTGCAACCTCCTTTTTCTTATTTACATTCTCATGTTAACAACTTTGAATATTCCTATGTTATACCTTTGCAAATAGATGTATATATTCTCAATTTATAATTTAATTCTAATAAATTTTTTTCAATCTTTACCCACAATGATAGAAAAAAAAGATAGATAATGAAATGAAATGAATTGAATATCAAAAGTAAGAGACGAGAAATAATTTTTAATGTCGCTACAACGATTTAATATTTTTAAAATTACATACATTCTATAATAATCCAAAAAAGATTATATTCTAAGTCAGTTATATTAACTCAAAGATATGATAATAGTAGGGTGCATAGGCGAGGGATGTGAAAAAAAAAAGATAAAAATATAAATAAAAAAGATTATGAATAATAAAAACCAACTCTAAATAGTAAACTCCAAAAACAAAAGAGGGGTACCAATTGATAAATACAAAGAATATAAATATTTGTTTAGAAAATCATCAAAAAATAATATCATAATCTTTTACCTTATTTTTATTTTCAATAAAAATGATAAAAGAAAATTTGAGAAGCGCAGATAAAGGCCAAAATATAAGGCCCAGTCCATTCCAGATTCTTCTGGATCATTCGCCGGGACAGGACACCTCATCGCCTCTGGAACCTTCCTATTCTCCCTTTTTATTACGGATCGGCACTTCTGCCCTGCCCCAACGACTGGCAACGAACAGGAAGCGCTCGCACGCACGCACGCACGCAGAGGAAGAAGGATGAGCCTGGCGGCCGACACTGCACTCTTCGACTCGGCGGTAGGCCACCTGTTCCACCTCCCGGAGACGCTGGAGAAGCTCGGCTTCCCCGCCTCGGCCGTGCGGCCGCACGACGCACGCCGCGGCAACGGCCGCGGCCGGAACGGGGAGGAGGGTGTGGGCCTCCGAAGCGCACCCGTCGACGTACTCGAGACCCACAAGGAATACACCTTCGTCATCGACGTCCCCGGCCTGTCCAAGTCCGACATCCAAGTACGTATTCTTCTGCTCGTCCGCCACGATTTGATCCAGCTGCGGGGTGGCGATTTCGCTGACGACGCGCGTGGGTGCAGGTGACCCTGGAGGACGAGAAGATTCTGGTGATCAAGAGCAGCGGGAAGAGGAAGAGGGACGACGGGGAGGAGGAAGGGTGCCGGTACCTGCTGCTGGAGAGGAGCGCGCCAGCCAAGTTGTTGGGGAAATTCCGGCTGCCGGAAGACGCCAGCTCCTCGGCCATCACGGCCAAGTGCGAGAACGGCGTGCTCACCGTCGTCGTGGGGAAGATTCCGCCGCCCGAGCCCAAGACGAGGACCGTGGAGGTGAACGTAGCTTGAACGTCGAGTTGTCCCGACACTCGCACGACTTCTAAGCGTGTCGCAGTTGTAGGAAGTTGACTTCTTGCAATATTAGATTCCTGTTTTCTAAGCATCCCGACCAAAAATTGGCATTCCTAAAAAGCCCTAATTTTGATTCCTAAAAAGCTCGGACGTGCAAACATTGGATGGGCCAATTAAACCGGGTTTGTGGGCTAATGGCCGGCCCAATTAACACCCGTTAATCAAGGCCCGTTTCCCATGAGGTGAAGTAGAAATAGCTAAATTAAAAGAAAAGAAAAATGATTGTTAATCTAATTAATTCAACTCTTCAACATGATTCAATCGAAATATCATTTAATTGTCAGGGCTCTTTTAGCCCCATCATCAACCTACACAAAATTTCTGAATCTTGGTTCAGTCTCAAAATGGTAGATAATTGCTGACCTCTGGAAGAGCAGGAGGGAGATCGGAAACATTGTTTCCTTGTTCTGAACCCTCCTCTCTTCTGCAAACATGTTCTACAATCATGTTATACACAGGGATGAGCTGTAGATGAGCTATATTTGGTGTGATACTGAAGATTATGTCTCAGCTTTGCCTTATCCAACAGGCATGAATGCAACTTGCATCACATATTGTCTGCCTTAGAGAGTGCACATGGGATATATAACCCTAAAGGACACTTTAATGTGCCTCTTAACCTCAAATTTATCATATTTGTAGTTTTTTTAATGTGTTTTTAATGATTAAAGCATAGCCACATCTAATAGTTTATAAATAAAAAAAATAAAAAAAATAATATATTAAATGATATACAAAGAAGACTAGTTATGTCTAATAAGTGCCTATTACTATATCTCAATTCAGATCTAACACTCAACATTATACAAGCACTTAAAATGCTAAACAATCCAGGTATATTTAGTTGAACAAAGACAAAATAAAGCCTTATGAAATGCTACCTTTCTACCTCAGCTCCATATAGTTTGCAACAAATGAAAATTATTTAGACAGAAGCAACAGAGAGACTATGATGGATTTTAGCAGATATAACCATATGTTCTAACAAAAATTCAGTTTTCTAAAAGAAAAGGATAAGGTAAAAGCTTATATGCCTAACAGATTTCAGCTCCCCAGCAGCCTATTGTATGCATTCTCAATCCATAAGAACAAAAATCCAACATAGCAAAATAGCAACAAGAGTAATGAAGCACCATCATGTCCAAGCATCTTCAGTAGCAACAATGACAAACATAGATATAAAGCAGTATTTGTTCCATTTTCGACATAGCCACCACACAACCAAGCATAACCAAGTCTCAGTGTTTAACGGGAACATTTAGGAGGCAACATAACATAAGATATATCTAGTGCCCGGGATAATAGATAACCAAAGTTCTGATCAGTGATCATATATATAGCATAACTGGTTCTCCGTATCATCGTCGGTGTTGATTCCTGGAACGACAACAAAAAAAGGGACAGCTGCTTTCAAAGAAGAGAAAAACAAGATATATACGAAATGAATAGCTTAAACATTTTGTACTCCTGTAAAACACTTACGCTTGCATCTCGTTTACAGAACCAGTTGTGAGAAGATGTGGTTCCTCAGTAATCACTGCCTGTGATTGGAAACAGGTCATCAAAGCTCCAGAGATCCACACCATTCATATCCTGAGTCACATCATTAGCGAGAAGGCTCTCAATAGATTCATCGGAGCCCCCCTCCTGATAAGGTACTTGCAGAAATTTCAAGAATGATTCAAAATCAGCTAGCTCCTGGGAAATATTAGCAGCAGAGTTCTCAGCAGGCACCATTTCTCCAGCATTGTTTCTCAATTTCTTCAGCTGGGCACCTTCAAAGTATGCTGATTCTTCAGATTCAGTCATGGTTGGAGTAAGCATCGATGTGATCTCAGGAGTTTTAGCCTCGTTTTCCGTGCCATGTTCAGAACAATCAAAAGAGTTGCTTCCCTGGTCAGAGTACAGGTTAATTGCAGGTCCATCGGTAAGTGGAGATGGTTTCATCCCAGAGAATGAACATGTGTTTATGGATTGCTTGATGGGTTCCTTATCATCAATGAAATCAAAAGCAGAGTAGAAATCTTGATCTGGTTCAGTCAGGTAATTTGTAAATTGGTTGAAGTTAAGCTTCTCTGATGGGTTCAGTTTAGGTGCTTTGGCCACATTTGATTTGAGGGGTCGCTTTTGTACATTTGGTGGTGCCTCCTCAGGGAAGTTCACTTTGGCTTTCTTGCCACGGATACGACGGGCCTCTGTATCATAGGCTCTTGCAGCTTCTTCAGCAGTGTTGAAAGTTCCAAGCCAGACGCGAACCCCCTTACGAGGATCTCTAATTTCAGCTGCCCATTTTCCCCAAGGACGCTGCCGGATTCCCCTGTATTGATTCTTTCTCTTCCTTTTAGTACACCTAGCTGCAGGTCCATCGAATTCTACAGATTTCAGAGTGACTGCTGCAGCATCATAGAATACAGATAACAAATTAGTGACCAATATTTTGGACGAAAATTTAGACCACTTGGCCCCATGAGGATTGTGTAATGACCTGAATTATCTTATCATCTTAAAATCTAATGGAGAATATGAAATCACAGCAGAAATACCAAATTAAGAGAGTTAAGTAGAAAACATTGGGATGAAGGACTAACAAAGGATCATAAGGACCTTTCAAGGACACTTCTTCATCTTCTTAACTTATTGATGAATATGAGCTTTTAAGGATCATAAAATCGTAACCAAATAGCCTAAAACATCGATCAAGCAAAGAATGACTAATTCTCACCTTTGGTTTTCCAGTTTTCCTAGAACAAAATTATGATTATCCAAGTTTTGTCCGGGTGAACCTCATAGTTCTTGATTATCAATAATGCATCCAGGACAATAGTAGCAAAATGCAGGATTAAGAAGAGTGAATTAACTAGTTGGAAACCAGAAGAACGTTCAATGAACGAAGGTTTAAGGAGAGGCATCTCCATGTAACCTAGGCAGTCAATTGATGAGAACAAACATGTATTTTATCCATAACAGCAAAAGCCATTTCTATGAGATTGCAAGTAAACACGTTTTGCCTCAGATCGAACAAATCATGAGTCTCTTACAGGCCTCACACACAAATAGATCAAATTGACATATGTTTAAAGTACAACTTAAAGCAGAATCCCACAAGCTTAATTCTCATTTTTTTTCACATAAGAAGTTATTGAATCCATGAGCATCCACGACACATGATTCTGCTGATCTCTTAAAAATCACATAAATTTCACAACATAATTCGAGGCAGAAAAGCAGGATTCAGAGTTCTTAGACCGAACACCAGCTATTAATTTATGCAAACCTTGACAATCACCAACGTTTTTTTATCAGTGATAACATGTATGAAATACAATGTTTTAGCACTGAATGATCAGCAATATTTGCATTGTCTTAATGGATGATTCAGTCTGCTGATTTCATGAAAATAACAACCGAATTTACTTCACTAGGAATTTGCAATGGAAAATAGAAGCAAAACTGAAGCCCATTAACTAAGCTGCTAGCAATCATTAAAGAAGCCATATACAACTGCTAATTATAACAATGAACTTCATTGTATAGAAAGAATATGATGAAGAATGTAGACCACAATACTGAAAGATAATTACATATGTACATTCATACAATATTCTTCCCCGTGGAAAAATAAGAGAAAATTGGAACAATTAAAACAACTGTTGTCTCCAAAAAAGAAGGAAAAAAAATCTTTACTGTTCAAAAATGATTCTCAAATCTGAAGTCACGATCGGAAGAAAAAGAAAAAAGAAAAAAAGATAAATGGAGATGAGGTGAAAAATCCGATCTTGGCTTATGAAGCTTCCAAAAATGTAGAGTAGCATCTAATAGAAGCTTAGCCTTAAAATCTCAATACAGTATGATCGATAGACAAGAGAGAAAGACCAATTTCAGATGGGATCTAACAAGATCAAAGAAAAATCAAATCATAGATATAATGGATAAATTAGAACATGGGAAAATCGTCAAATCCTAGTATCATTCTCCGCCAAGAACAAGCAAAAAGAATCAATTTTTCATCGACGTAGCGTACAAAAATCCGATTTTTTTTTTTTCCAGAGCAAGGATACCTTTGGAGACGAAAGCGAGCGGCTTATCCTCCACCTCGTCCTCCACTTCGGACTCCATGGACTCGTAGTCGAATTCCTGGAAGTCGGCCTCGAAATCATCCTCGGTCTCCTCAACAACCCGGCGATTGCCGCTCCTCCTCTTCTTCTTCGCCCCACTGGCTCCCCCCTTCTTCAGATCCGGCCACAGGTAGCCCGCAGTGAGCCGCCGCGCCGACCTCGCTGCCGGAATGAGGTCCGAGATGATCGCTCCTCCGCACATCTTCGATCCTCAGACTCCCCTCGATTCTTCTTCCCTTCTTCGACAACACACTCCACAAAAGGAGCTCCTGTTTTAGAACAGAGAGCACAGTAGCAGCCAAACCTTCTTCGAACAGAACAAGAGAGAGAAAGATTGGGGAGCTTTATGTAGTATTAAATTATTTGGAATGAATGACAAAAACAAGGAAGAAGTATAAAATAGAAATAGAAATTATCAACCATGAAAACAAGTTAAAATACAGTAGAATACATGAGTGGGTGAGACTAGAATTCCCAATACATAAGCATATTGTGATGGCCAAATATAATATTTCATGGAGAAAGCTTGAGAAGACCAGTGTCATGCCATCATTGTGAGAATAATACACTTTATAATGGCTAAGGATGTTATTTGGGGTCAAGTAAAGGATATTTTCTTATAAAATTCTCATTTAGAGAAAATCTAAATTACACATTTTTTTTAAAGAAAATTGTCTTTAAAACACTAGAATAAGGGAAATTATATGATTTATTATAACCTAAAATTGCTAAATTTAGACTAATAATTAAATTAGTAGTGTGGTGAGGAGTTTCATACCACAACTAATGAGATGGTATTGTCTCTGATTCAATAAATAAATGGTCATATTTAGTTATTAAATCACTAAGAATAAATGATCAAGAATTTTCACTTCAACCAAAACAATTCTCCTATTTAGGGTTCCATTATTCTGATTAAAGTTAATTTTGATTTTTTTACTTACTATTTAAAGGCATTTATTTAAATCCCTATATATATATATACCATTCAAAAATGTTAAATTAACAATTAATTGGATTATCAAAAATATATAAATAAATATAAAGATGTCTGATGGTGTAGTAAATTTTATCTATGATGGTTGAAAGATTTAAAATAATATAACAAAAATGTCAGATAGGCTTGTAAAAAATGTTTAGATGATGGTAAGTTTGTTAATCAAATTTCATCTTCAGCATCTATCTTAAAAAAATCTAATAAGATAAATATGTTTGAAATATCTTTAAAAAATCTTCAGCAAGTGAGGTGAAAAAAAGTAAAATAGGACTCCCATCAACTTGGTTGCATACAACAAAGACAAGCACATGAGGCAAATTGATGGTGGAATCATCATAATTCAAACCTTACACCATCTTCTCATCACCATGTCAACATCTTTTCTCACAGAAGCTAAAGTTGGAGTGAAAACCACCCATCCCCATCCCATCTCTAAGGATATTTCTATTAAAATATAAAGTTAATTGACCTTTCCTTTACTTTGCATATAATATTATATATGTATATTTGCAAATTGAAGAGTGCTTGTTTAAAGTTTCTCCAACTTGGAAGCATTAGACACCACAGCCTCTCTCTCCTTTCAGCAAACCTACCCATGAGAACTTTGCCTGTGAAACAAAGAGAGGTGTTAGGTGTGAGGAAAAGAATAGAGAGAGATAGAGGAGCCATGTTGGTTTTGGGTGCCCCTGAGCTGAGACTGCAGCAGCAGGAACACTGCCAATTAATTGAAGGGAGCTGCCCCCTCTGTGATGAAGATGATGATTGATCAGCTCACACAATAAATTGCAAGTGCAAGTAGGCTTGCAGAATGAAAGAATAATACTACTGCTGCTCCAAATGGTGTGTCTCAGAAGCTAAGTGGACAGGTCTTTGGTTGGCCTACTGATTCCCACTGCTCTTCAAATCCTTAGAAGACCCATTTCTTTGTGAGCTCTTGTGGGTTTTTTCTCTCTCCAAGTGCATTGTGCTCATGACCTCAGCCTCATGCAAGTGGGTCTCTGATGTCTCTATCATCTACTCTCTTTGGACAAGCCATGGGTTGTCTCCTCCAGAACATGAGGCCTTCCCTCCTGCTGAATTTTTTTTTAGTTTTCTTGTTCTGAATGATATTTTACTTCCAAGTTGCTGCTACAAACAATGAACTCAGAGGATGAGAAGATCTGATTGAGAGAGCTCCAAATTTACTGGTACATTGCCTATTGATAGCATAGTTATTAGAAATCTAATCAATAAAGTCTTGATCATTTATTGAACTGATTAGATCATATATTTAATTTTTTTTAAAATAGTTAAGACAGATTTTGATTATCGAAACTCTGGGTATTGATTCAGAACCAATCAAATTCCTTTTTCGTCTTTATATCATGATATCATTGATTGATTTATCTTCATTTATTCCAATTCTATAAAATTGCATTAGGATAATTTAAATAAGATCCATCCAAATCCAAAACTTAAGGTAGTTATAAAGTCAAAAGATTAAGTAAGATTTATTAATCAAAAAAGTCTACCTTCCCTTGGTAGTATGCACAAGTTATAAAAAAGATGATATATTTCTCTTGAGCTTTAACTATGTTCATGGTCCATTTGATGATGTATCGATTATATAATGTTGAAATATTCATCACGTAACGATATATAAATGTCGATCATGTGATACTGAGGTGTCAATTATCTGACGTTAAGATATCAATCATGTGACATCAAGGTATCGATCCTTCGAAGTCGAGGTGCCGATCTTATCATCATTCTCATATCAGAAATAAAATATAATTATATATTCAATCAAAAATATAAAAATTATGATAATATCATAAAAATAGCAACTTTTTCTTTCAACCTTATAGTGAAAATGATTCAAATATCCTATAAAAATTAAATATTTTTTATAATAACAAAAAGATAAGATTTGAATCACACTGAATCGAGAATTAGTTCCTGATTTTTCGGTCCAGCTTTTATAATATCCGATATATAAAAATAGGAGAGAGAAGAATGCAATCACGAGACTACACCAACTTGTGGCACCCCAAACTTTCTTTACAATGTTTCATGGGACACATCGATCAAACTTTATTGAAGCATCTTTTGCCCTGTCTCCATCCTCCCTTCCCAAACTATCAACGAGAGCAAGTCAAATTCCTTGCCACACCACTTAACCCGGTTCGATTGGACCGGGTCGAGTAGTGCACAACAGGTAAAATTGAAATTGCCATCCCTACAGTGAAGTCAACCTTGGATGCATCACCATAACATGGGTATGACCCATACAATCCATGACCATGACATGGGTTTGACCATAACATGAGTAGTGCACAACAAGTCGAATTGAAATTGCCATCCCAAATACAATTCGAGAATATGAGCACAAGATATTTTTGACCACTACAAACCTAGCGTTGCAAGTACAGTGAATTCAACCTTGGATGCATGACCATGACATGTGTTTGACCAATATGAGAAGACAAGAACCCAGGTATTTTTATTCCATGTACAGTGATTTGGGATGTAACCTTTGTTGAATGCACTTTGATTCTGCAAGAGAGAAGGCATTTGATCTGATCCAGATGCAATGTATCACTTTTGGAGATGTTGTTCTCAGCATGGAAAAGAAAAGATCTCTAGAAAAAGGAGAAAGGGGAAAAGAAAATGCAGAGGCATTGGGTTGAAGATGTATCATGGCATTTAGGAAGGTATCACTTTGAACAAGCTTAACATGTTGATTGCTTGGATGCTTCCTGGAGAGAAGATATCAATATTGTCAGAAAATTATGCACATATAATAAATATATATTATCAGGATTTAGTGACCCAAAATATTTAAATCTACATTGATGATAGTAAGCTCAAAATAAACTTATCTTTTCCTTCCATTTTCAGCAATTCCATGAATTGGTGAATCATCTCAAAGTGGACAATGCCCCAACCAATGGGAAGGCCATTTGTTGAGGTAGTTGCACAATCCAATTCATCAGAGATCCAATTAAATTTACCTAGACCACAAACAACAGATCATATGAGGAAGATTTAACTTTCTAGTGTGCATAAACGTCTAATATGATTAATTGTTAAGGATAAGGGCAACAAAAAAATAAGTACATAAATGCAGTGTAAACGAAACAATGATCAGAAGACAATAAATGTTTGTCTAAGATTATGTCTTCTATGAAGGAATACAAGGGAATCAAGTCAGTCATCTGAGCCCATTGATGACAGCTTCCACCTCAGAAGGAGAATAGGATATAGAAGCCACCTTCACAACATCAACATTGTTTGGTGTTGTTACCTGAACAATCAGCATAAATCTTACTTCAGCATCATTTTAGTCGGCCAAAAGAGAAAGGCAAATTATTCCGTTTCATACTTTTTCTTCCATCACTTGCTTCAGTATGGAAGGAGCTGTCGTTTCAGCTAGTGGAAGAGTTAGGTCCTGTATCAAAAATTTGTAATGTCACCCATTAGCTATAAAAAATTTGAGTAATGTGGACTTGATTTAGGCCTTCATCCCTAAGACATGCAGTGTAAACCATACAATCTTACCTTGTTATATTGCTCTTGCAAACAACCGTCCGCTCCTTCAGAACCAGAACCTATAGCTTTTGCATTGTGTTGCCAAAATGTGCCAGATGGATTGGTGAAATATCTGCATGCGCTACTTATTTAAGCAAAAAAAAAGAAAAAGGAGAAGCATGATGCTATAGATAAAGGTAACAGCTTCATTTACCAACAAAGTTTTAAGTGCTGAATGGTCAAGCAGAAGATGTGGGAATGCAAATTGTGGTAATTGACTTGAATACTGATTAATTCACATATGAAAATATAGATTCATTGCATTAAAAAAAAAATCATACACACTTCATTCTCATTGACAGAATTAATGAGAAGCACCTTCACACTAACAAGGTTGACCAACGAATCCTTTCCAACTGTGTAATGGTTCCCACTTACATAATGCAGTTTTATTTAACACAACAGTGGATTCATGGATGACATTTTTTGATGAAAAGACATTCATGACATGCTTCAGAATGTGCTGCAATCTCTAAAACATGATTGAAGAACTTTTGCATACAGAATCATCTTATACTTGAAAAGAAACTGTCGACATATACTTACTACCATTATGCTTATGCTATTTCATTATGTAGTCCAAAACAATTAGGGTCTTGTCTCAAATATTGAACAGTGGAATAGACCAGAGTCTCAAATAAGGTTAAGTTTGAATTCAACAGTGTTTATATATTTTAAAATTTTAATTGTATTTGCTGTATGTGCAAAGCCTAAGAGTAACTCGGAGAGTAGTGGTTGATATCCCTAAACTAGACAAATTCGGCCAACTAGTTACTTCTCGTTAAGAGTAGTTAAGACATGAACTACTTTATTATCAAGCAAAGTGTTATATAAACAACACCTGGGTTTCAACACGTGCATGCTCAACAAGAGTGCAGGCATCCACTATCAAACCACTCAGCACATCTTATGCGCCCGCCAATCTCCATAACCTTTTCTAGACGGCTTGGTTTCTGTAATGCAATAGGTCATGAAACAAAGTCAAATAGCTTGGAACAGAGACATACAAAGATTACATAAAAGCTTCAAATTTTAATTTTATAACAGTAAGGTAACACATAGAACCCAAGCTGGGTACAGGACACTTCCTATTGGACCACATTCATCAAGTAGCTCACTGAAAGTATTTGACTAGCACAAGTTCTACTAAAACTCAACCAGCAGGACACAGATAATTCCATCCTCAACCTCCAATTGACTGGTTGTTATATGGCCTCTCTAAATGACACCCAGAATACAAGAAAAATGTATATGATAAAGATTTCCCCAATCATCAAATTTGCGAGAGATCATAAGGAAAATGCTTTTAACAAAAGCTGCTTGCACCTTGCTAACAATAGGTGAACTTGCACAGTTCACAAAGTATTTTTCTTGCTAACAATAGGTGAACTTGCACAGCCTCATATTTTTCTTGAATAGCACAACTTAAGTAAATGTGACCAATGCCACTAATCCTATGACAGCCTAGCTGCAATAGTTTCATTCACTGTGAGGTGTCATCTAACTCTTATTGGAGCTCAATGCGCCATCTGTTTTTACCAGTGGGATTCAAGCATTATTAGAGTAAAGATTTAGGTGTCACATGCCAACATTTTATCACTCAGACATTGGCACAATATGGCATCACTTGGCACATGAACATATAAAGTCACACAAAACCAGATTTATCATTCCTTATTCTTCAAACGATTCTACATTTTTATACACGATTCATTGATGCATCCCGATCCAGACCAAAGAGTTCAAACTTAGCTTGCAACATACGTAATATGAACTTCCAGAATGAAGAGTCCGTGTTTGAGACTTCCAATTCTTTCAGTTCGACCAACAGGAAAAGGTGAAAACGTACCAACATGGTTAAGTGATGCGCTACTCAACTGCGAGCACGACGCACTCTTTCGTCTTCAGTGCGATCGCAGTCGACCTCAGCTGAAAAACTGAAGCATTCCAAACCCCTAAAAGATGGACCTTTTCTTCCTACCGATGTATTTAGCAAAACTTTCGGGTATGATTGAAGAAAGATGTTACCTTGATCGCGTATTCCACCCGAAACAACCTTCCCTCAGCGGAGAGAAAGTGTTGACGTCTCCGTCGTACTCCGTCCTTCCACCAACCACAAAATCCACGGGTTTCAACCACCGAACCAAATCGAACAACGAAACACAAAAACAAGCCAAAACCCTAAATTCAAGATCGATCGACGAGAACCCACCTCGTGACGAGCATCTCCTGGGAGCTCGTCCGAAGCCCTAGTGGCAATGCGGCGCGCGTAAACCCCAGAACGGGTGGAAGACTGAGGTGGAAGAGGAGGAGGAGGCGTTCTATCGAGCGGCCGAGGGTGGAAGTTTGTCTTGTGTCGACCGGCGGTGACAGGACCCTTCACTTATTTGGGCTTAGGTTAGTGTCAAAACATCGGCCCACGCTACAGGGTTCCACTTGCGGGCCCCATGTCTACCGGCCTATAGCAGACTGCCACGTTCTTAGCAGATAATCCAAACATGAATTGTAATCCGACTCCGACTCAGTATATCGAAATCGATAAATTTGAATAAATGATTGGATTCGTGTGCAGGACCAAAGAGATTACGTACGACAGACTCACACCGCCGCACACATCAATCACGTTCGCGGGAATCACGCCGCACACATCAATCACGTTCGCGGGAATCACGCCGCACACGTTCTTGCCATTTAGTTTTGTTTTGGTTATATGACTAAAGTCTCCAATTAGTATTCCAACTTGAATTGTAGAGTAACAACTTGGGGCAATCTAAGTTCAATAATGGGAGTTGTTGAGTAGCTCTGTTAATATGCAGCGAATATAACTCTATCACAAAAGTCAAAGCAAACAAGTAGTCTTTATTCCATGAGTACAATTGATCTAATTGTTTTCTCTTAATATTTCTCAATAAAATATTTCTCTTAGTCTTTAGTCAAAGCAAGTAGCCTTTTTTTTCTTTGATTTTTTGTTCAAGAGATCTGCTGTTTCTTTGTCAAGTTATCATTAATTTTGAGCGATTTTCTTCAAAAATACCCTCTTTTGGTTATTTTCTAGATGACAGCCCTTATTTTCAATTTTTCGTAACTAGTCATCTCTATTATCAATATTTCAAAAGGTACCTCTCCAACTGTTTATGATGTTTTGTGGGTTTTTATCCATAAAAATACTGAAAGATTAGTTCAAAAACATTGTATGGTTGCAGAGAAATTACATGTTGATGTCATATTGTTTGAAAATATTCACATTAAGTTTTGATGGATTATGGTTAAGTATAAACTATTTTGTTGGATTAAAGAATATCGATCTAGCTTTTAATGATATATTTTTAACTACATCATAAAAATAGTTAAAAAATATTATAAATATTATATTTTTGACTAAATCTCATTTTATGATTCACGGTCTATAGTGTTGTAGACCTAGTTACTTTTAGCACTCTTGTGCATTTATTCATAAAGGGACAATCTCTTTAAAACTTTTATGATTCTATAACAACTTACAAAAGAGAAGGTCGATTAGAATATACGTTTAACTGTGATCCCACGAGCACACAGTTCAGATACTGTAAATTATAAATATAAATTTCGTAAGCTTTCAATGATTACACGATAAAGAGACCAAAATTGTATATCACAAAAAAAGATCCTCATAAGTTTCTATATAACACTACTACATAATAAAATAGTGAACTAATCCTAAAGAATACTGTAAAGGCCCATCCAATAATATGCCACTTGGATAGCTTTAGAATAATATAATAGCTAACACTTTGTACTATTTTATAGATCTAGAAAACCCCTAAAATGATTGCTTGGATAGCTTATTTTTGGATAATTTTACTTCAACATGATAACTACACATAACTTATATTTATAGGACAGAAAGGGTTACGAAAGTTAACAAAATAAGGCTACCAAACCTACCGTAAGTCCTCTACATACTGTCCAAAGCATGAACAAAATCAAAAGATACAAATATACATAAACATTATATTGAATATCTTGTGTACAGATTTATTTATGATATTCTCCCTCATTTATTTCTCTGGTATCCTTGTCGAAGCCTTTATGGATGTTGAATCTTCTTGCCTTTGCTAAATTTTTAATCTTGTGCTCTAGTTGCAATGTGTCTATTGGCTCCTAGCTATTCTTTACCACAGTTATTGAATAGTTGAATTTTGACTCGCCAATGCTGCTTCAACTCACTAATGATTCTCACTTTGGTATGGGATTGGTCGAGTTATGTTGATATTTGTTAGTTCTTATGGATCCTTTAGATAAAAGAAAAGACTTTTCTTATTATACACTAATCTCTCAAATGTCTCATGCTACTTGAAATGGTGGATGTCTATTGGAGATTTAACGAGTATCGTATTATAGATTTTAAAGATTTTTAGATCTTTCTTGCATAAAATTTATCCATTGATTTTTTTGCCTAGTTATCATCTATAAGTAGCGTATTACTTCTGTTTTTGACTGGTAATCTATTGGAAAATGAGGTGGACAATATAATCTTAGTAGAATTGATCACCATCGATGAAGATTCGATAATTATTGTCTTCCATCAAGTCTTTTCGAAAGGTCTTTAAACATATACAGAGCTCCTTTGTTAGATAAATAAGAGAACTTGGATACTCAATTTTACCTATTCTTTTAAGAGTTGAGAAGGCAAATGTTACTTGACTTTATTCACCTCCTCGAGGATTGTACTTCTTTCATCAAGTTAGTTATTAGCTATCGTCTACTTTTTGCTCACACTTATAAGCACTCGAAGTGTTTGCACTCATTCTATTAAGTTAGCTATTGTAATTCGCCTCCTCATTATCATTAAACTTATAGAATATAAAAAGTGTTACCCCATAAGAGTAAAATTTTACCCTAACTTAGAGTAAGTCTTTGATAGTTTAGGTCACCTCTATGATTATAATATCTTCTTCATTATTTTTTCTGCATACTCTGAGCAGAAAAGGTACAACACCACTTATAGTCTACTCTGTTCCTTGGTCGAGCACTCCTGCATCAACCCGAAGTCCCTTACTTTTAACTATCTTGATGAGAAGCTTATTGGCATTGGTCTTACAAAGTTCTCTAGCCTTTGTCTGTTTATCTTGTCTCGGTATTTGAAGTTTGTCTCTGCATTTTTCACTTCCTCTGCCTCCTTTTCACGACTATGTACTCTTCCTCCATGAGAATAAGGGATTAATGACTTTATAGATGTCTCGTTTCAATGATATTATGACATTGCTATACCCATGGCCCTACTATTTATTACATCACATCTGTGTCTCTTTTTACATGATCGGTAGATTTGCCTCTGTGACACTATGACACTCCTTGGAGTCTATCTCTATACTAATGAATGCTTGGTTTTAAATAGCTAAGTCTATCTAGACTTATTGTCGCTTCATTATCCTTTTCAATCATATATTTCAACACATCTATGTTCTTTGAGCAGTCTCTTAGATGTTGGAAAGATAGACTATATTTTTCATATATAGCCTCTGCCATCATGTTGTAGGGCCTACACTGATTTTATTCTCTTTTGTGTCATTTATAATAATATTCGCTCGTTCGATCTTATCCTTTGATTTGTCATGTTCCATCAAGAAAATATGAGTTCTAGAGTAGTTTAACTCTTTAGTCACTCTATTTATACCTTTGTATGATCAAGTCCTCTCTATGGGACTCTCTAGTATTTACACTTGAGATCTCCCTCAGGGATACATAGCCCACATATATTGATAACTGAGATTTTTATCTGCTCTAAAATCTGATGCACACATAAAAGATATGCCTATACGATATTATGATATTCATTCACACTCCTTAAATCCATAGCCCTTCTTGTCATTATATTACTTACCGAAATGGAGCTCCTAATAGCTCCCGATCATAGTTTCATATGATCAAGTTTCTCATGGAACCTCTCTTGTGTGTGTTACATTGGCTCGAATTGTTCCACTATGAACCTTGCACCATATCGCTTCATAGTGATATCTCCATTGGATTATAATCAATGTGAGATAAACTTGAACTACAATCTCTTCATTTATGGCCTCCATCAACACATCGTAGGGCCTTCGTCATCTTTGCTTATATTCACTCATTCAACAATCAACTTCGTCCACTTGCTCCTGGGTCACATATGAATAAAACACAACTCTAGGATAGTCTGCTGCCTAGTAGTTCTCGAAGTCCATCAACTTTATTGAAATTAGTGCAATATTGTCTAGATCTAGGCCTCTTCCCTCAACACAATCTCTACTATTTATAAATTTTTTTGCGGTAACTTAAATGTCAACACTACAATATATTTCTCAAGAGTATTTATATATACATCCTCTTATCCTATGCTAAGACCTTTTGATCCCAACTTTGCCTTCATAAGTTTAGTCACTTTTGTTCCTTTATCAATTGCTTCGTTGAGACAAGTGAATATTACTTGAAACTTCTTTTGAATTTAGCACCATGTAAGATGAGTCCACACTATTAGATTGAGGAACCCATAGAATGACATGATCTTATTCTTGCCTTTGCAAGAGTTTATGTTCTTGGTCTTTATCCAAAAAAAGCTTTGCACCTCCACACAATGTTTTGTTTTCTATCAACTCATTTCATGTGGCTTGAGTACTTTACCAAATTCCACCCATGTTTCTCTGCTCCTCAGTTTGTATTAAGTTAATGTAGCCTTTACACCCACCATTCCATGAGTTAGCACTCTCTTAAGTCTAATTTCTACATTGGCTTAAAGTGTGTCTTTGTTTGTTGTTGCTTAGGGTCACTCCCCCACTTGATCTTACAATGCACCCACAAATATATTACATCGTGTGAGATTATACAATGACTCTTCGCCACTTATTCGGTTTGTTAAGCTTTATTAAATTGTCATCTTAATGTATCCCTCTCAACATGTGTGATTTGTTACATATAATTCTCCCTTTGGAGAAATAAGACTTATCTATCACGGATATCCATCTCACTCGAGTAATTTTCCTCTTTGCATCTTTCCTTTGGAAGTTTGAGAGATCACCATCTCCTTGGACCACTTCGATTTACTGAACAAATCATGCATTTCTCCATCACTATAAATACACTTGCTACGTTATGACTTTTCGCTAATATAACTCCTACTACACCCATCAAAGTTTAACAACATGCTAAACCTAATGTACATTTCAGCCTCCTACTCACTCAATCCTTGGGATCACCATAAACGGTCCATCATTTGTATATAAGTCTTTGCCTAAGTAATAAATTCTTTGAATTAGAAATTCCCCTCACATCTGAGGTTTGCATAGCTCTTTTAGTCACCAAGCAACTTATCCCTCTTTACATAATCTTATCTTTTGCTAAGCGTCGTCACTTGTCTTGGGCACCATTAAGTTTGGTTGCTAACATCGAGTTATAGCTCAATCTCAGCCATCTCAACCTTTGAGCACCACATGTGCTTACCAACTCATTTGTCCTCGTGGTGCCTCTCACATAAAGGTTTGATCATTCTTTTGAATGTTAATATCAAAGGTGCACTCTTTGGAGTGAGTTTTTTCCCTATGTCTCTACACTCATTTCCCTTAAATAGTTGTGTATGCCAGTTGCTCTCAATATAGCATCGATTGGTCCTCCATATTTGCATTCCAAGTATTTCTAAGTATGCTTGTCTTGCTCTAATATCATACGTCATAGAGTTAGTTGATTTTGCCTAAGTAATTTGGTATCATTGTGTATCCATCCACAAAGGGTTAACCTCCTGAAACTTCTTATAGTCTTATAAGGATCGATAAAAAAGATGACATGCTAGAGAAAACATTTAACTCAAGATATCACAAGTAAACATTTCACTAGATACTTGATAAGTAATATAAATTATAAATATAGACTTCGTAAGTTTTGAATGATCACATAACAAAGGATCCAAGGTGGTTTGTTGTAATTAAAAGTTTCCACAAGTGCCCACATGATATTATTATGGAATAAGATAGTAAATCAACCCTAAAAATATCTAAAAGGGCTATCTAGTTATATGCCACCCAGGTAGCTCTAGGGTCCTGTACTGACTGACACTTTGTACCATTTTATGTAACTAAAAAATTCTAAAATACTTGTTTGGATGGTCTATTTTTGAATAGTTTTATTTTTATGACGATGACACATAATTTATATTTATATGATTAAAATGTCACAAAAAGTCGACTAAAACTGTCAAAATACTATGAACCTTAATAAAATTATAAAGCATGAATATATATATATATATAATATTGAATATCTTATATATAGATTTATCGATGACAATAGGCTGTATCAGTCCAAGCGTTTAAAATTCATACCATGTATATAATTATTCTACAATATCATTTGCATCATTAATTTCAAAAAAATGGACCAAAAGATATTGTTATAATATTTTTTTGAAAGTCCGTACATTATTTTCATTCGATATTTAGATCACTATAAAGATAATATAAAAATATCATAAAGCCTTTAATTCCATCATCCTTTCATTGATTTCAGTACATATCATATAATGCTCATCGATTCCAATACATATCATATATGTACTAAGATATTATTTACATCATAAATTCTAAAAAAAATTAAAAGATATCGTTATAGTGTTTTAAAGAAGTTTTTATAGTGTTTTTATTTGTATTTATAAAATTCTGTAACATTAAAATAAAGACATTGTAAAGGCTTCATTTTAGTAATTTAACTTATAACCTGTAAAGATTTAATATTTTGAAACAAAACAGCATTTTTTTAATCTGTCAAAAAATAATATGAATATTTTGAAACAAAATGACATCGATATACAATTCCTCCAGAACTATACGGTGCTTTTAAACTAGCTTTACAGTGGTTTTTATGAACTATACAGTGTTTTTGAATTAGCCTTACAGTGTTTTTGGGGATAAAAACCCACAAAATACCCTTTTTTTTTGGGAAATACCCAAAAAGACGGTATTTTCCAGGCAAATCACCTGTCAATCTTTCTTTCATTTTCTCCTTCGTGAAAAAGGAATTCTTCATCAAATTTTCTTTCTTTTGTTTCTATGTTCTGATTCCAAGTGGACTAAGTTATCTGTGGCTGATTTGTTATCTTATGAGACATTTTTTTTTCTTAAAGCAGGCAAACAATCAGCCTGTTTTCATACGGAGTTAAAAGTAGATTTGTTTCTTGTTCTCTCTTGACAGATTATTTGAAGGTGAGTGAGTCACCGGGCAACAATATATCATTCTTTACTTCCTGCTATATTATTTAAGCAACTTGCAGGATTAACTTTCTCCGTCTGCAAGCAACGAAGACAATGTGGAGCTCCACCAATTGCTTGTGCTAAACTAAGAACAAAACATCACAAGGTAGCTTTGGTTCCACACCAGGATTTGAAATTGTTTTATGGATTCCATTTGTGGATTCAACAACTCATCAACATCTTCCTACAAGAAGCCAAGGTGCTGATATCATGTTGCATGTGCATGCTTGTGATTCCACTGTGGCATAATTTAGATGAGGCCTAGGTGGATTGGAATACAATAAGATGAGGATAATATTAACAACAGCAAGAGGTGACAGAATAGACCATCCAACCAATCATGTACTTGAGGTAGATAAGAGAAAGCAAACGTACATGACAATGGTGGACTTTGGTGTCATCCATGCTTGCTTCTCACAGGAGTAATTAATCAAGAGAGGGAGAGACAAAAGAAATGTTGATGGGATGGAGAAGGTGATGTGGTTTGGTTTTGTTAGTTTGTGTCAGTTCATCTTTAACAGTGTGACATAACTACATGTGTCATGCTTTGATGGGTAGCTTAAATATGTAGGACACATCTCCAACAGAGAGTTAGAGAGTGCATTGACTTTGTTGTTAATGGGGGTTGCATCAGGTTTCCTTTCAATGTTCAACGTTCAATGTTATGTATGCAGCAAGTTCCAACTAAGAACTCCTCCTCCTCTCTCTTCAGGATCAATCTCTATGGCACTGAGACACTCAACCCCTAAGAGTATCATTCCAAGAGATCAGACCAAGAAGGCAGTCATGAGAGCTTCCGTGCTTCCCAACAAGCAAATCACACCCAAAGCATCAGTTCCTTTAATCAGATCCTGCATGCACATCAAGGTATGATCTCTGTCTTCTCTATCTCTTCATGATCACGGAATTATTGCTCTAGAGGGTATAATACTTGTCTCGATTATTAGATTTATGAAGATAAAGCGATGGGAATAATCTGCTATAAAGACGAAAAGGGAGAAGTAATCTGCGAGGGATATGATGAAGGACCACGATACAGTAGACCGCCGCAGGAGGAAGAACACCAAGAAAGGTAGATCTTAAGATAGGCTTATTATTATCGCTGTTTCGGGAATCAGTTTGTTGATCCTTCTGTCTAACTTCCCACAGGCAGAAAGAACTGCAGATCCCAAGCTTCCTTCAAGCAGTGAAGCCTCGGTATGCCAAAGAAGACCCTTACTTCTGTCAGGTTGTTCGCCACCAGTGGTAGAAGCTTGAGGATGATGATGATGACGACGAGATGGAGATTTATGTTGCATGAAGACTGCTGCTTATGATTCGACACTGTAACCATGTCATGAACTACAAGGAGGCTGTTCATGCTGTGGATACAAAGCTGGTTTCTGTGTACAAAATTTCTCTGTCCAAATGAGTGAACTTATCATTGACCCGGATTTGGATTCCTTTAACGTAAGTTTTTAGATCATTATGCTCGATCTCTAATGTTGTATGAAAGTCAACGAACCGAATGGTAGGTATCACAGCACACAAACTTCTTCATCATCAGCAGCAGCAGCAGACACGGAGAGAGACAAAGAGAAGGTGGACAAACACTCCATGGAGGATATAAAAATGCCATGATATCATGATAAAAATGGAGGATATAAAAATGACCTGTTCTCCCCACTCAAAATAATGGTGGATTGCACCTCTCAGTCAACAACAGGATAACATATATTATTGGTGGCGGTCCTTTGGACTCGTTGATTCCTTTAGATAAAGAAAAGTGGACCCTTCATTAATCAGTAGTATTTGTATATTCATATGCTAAAAACATTTCTCATCTTTTGGACACACAGTTTGTTAAATAATGCTATAAACTCCCCATTCCAAAATTATTAATTCATTAAATTAGTGGTATATCTTTTTTATCTGTAATATAACACCATCATGTCCTTTTTAGCTCTTTCGACAAATCCAGTCAAATGTACATAGTCTTATCTCTATAAATAGAGAAACTGCTTGTGTAATACAAAATTATAATTTTTATTATTGAAATAGTGAAGAATATTGAATTGCTAATTATATATTTTATGGAATATGAAGTCTGCACAAACATACCAATGATCAATTTGTTTCAGGCCCAAATACACTCAAGTAAAGCCCATTAAGGACCCATTTATGGAATCCACTTTAAAGTCCTGAAGTGTAGCTAACACCGGTGTCAGGCAACCAAGAGTCCCCGACGATGAACTCTGACACCGTGAACTTGGATGCCTCACCGGTGGAGAGCGCCGTGTGCACTCCGGCCCAACGGACCCGGCCCGACGTCGACGCCCCCGGCCCCGTGTTCTTGTACTCCCCGTAGTACAGCGTCGACAACGCGAAGCTCCCCGACCATTTCTCCCACCCGGCAGCGTCGATGGTACCATCCAAGTAGCTCTGCATCACCACCGTCCTCGAGTACTTCTGCCATGGCCGACCCAGATACGTGGGTGTGCTGCTCCCCAAGTCTGACGAGCCCTGGATCCGGCACTTCTGGATCGATATGCCGGTGTTCTGGTTCGGGTCGGTCCGGCCCTGTGCCGTCACCGAGTTCTTCTGCGTCCCGCCTGGCTTCCGCGGCTGGATGTAGCAGTTCTGCAGCACCACCGCGGAGTTGCCGAAGATGAAGTCGATGGTGCCGTAGATATCGGTCTCGGTGTAGAATTGGCGGTTGGAGTGGGTGTAGAGGGTGTCTTGGTAGCCCTGGATGGAGCACTGGTGCACCACCGACTTGTCCGCGCCCACCCGGAGGGCCACCGCCTGGTTCTTGCTTGGGCCGGAGTTGTTGATGATGGTTAAGCCTTTGGCGATGAAGCCCGCCCCCATTGCAGCTGAAACGTAGACGCTCTCTTGTTGTGTCAAGCTCGAACTCAACGCTTGCAGTCACAGAACGCAAGGGTAAGGAGGTGGATGCGTACCTACGGTGGCGGAATTATACGTCGTCCACCCGCTGTTGACGTTCCTGCTGCCGACAATGACCGACTTGTCCTTTCCGTCTCCCATCAACATGACGTTCTTCTGCTTTGTCGGGACGTTGATGTGCTCGTCGTACGTCCCAGCTTTCACATATATCACCTTCCTGCCGCCGCCGCCGCCGGAGGAGGCCAAGGACACGAAGGCGATGGCCTCGTTGATGGTCGTGTGCGTGCCGCTGCCGTCCTTGGCCACAACCGCGTCGGCTCGGATCTCGTCGGGAGACGCCTCCAGTAGTCGCCGGTCTGCGGCCGACAACCACGCCGGAAAACCGTCGGATAACAACTTCCGGCCGACACCTACGCCATCATCATCCTGGACCTTCCCCTGCAGCGCCAGCGAGTTACTGATGTGCTGCGACAAGCTCCGCACTCGGGCGCTCAAGGAATCACCGCCCTCGGCCTTGACGGCCTGGAGGCTCTCCGTGCACGTCGCCTGGTTAGTCAGCGCC
Organism: Musa beccarii; assembly: GCA_024322285.1. Taxonomy (NCBI): domain Eukaryota; kingdom Viridiplantae; phylum Streptophyta; class Magnoliopsida; order Zingiberales; family Musaceae; genus Musa; species Musa beccarii. Next base: position 19,811,297 of record CM044401.1, on the reverse strand, counting down.
GCGCTGAGCCACGTCCGGGCGTCGTGCGAGCTCCCGCCCTTCTGCGCTTCCAGCACATCGTTGAGCTGGTCCAAGGTGATGTCCAGAAGCTCGAGGCAGTCGTGGACGCTGGACGGCGACCTTGAGGTCGACGTTTGCGCCGACGGCAGCGTCAGGTTGTAGGCCATGTCGCGGGCCACCAGGGCCCTGCTCTTCGCGAACTCCACGGAGACGTGGAACATCTCCTTGGGTCCTTTCGCGGCTGCTCTCGTCGCCAGGGAGGCGAGTGCCGCCTCGCACGCGTCCGGGTAGCGGGTGGACTTGCAGGCAGAGACAACACCACTCTCAGTGGTGGTGGCAGCGGCTCTGGAGACTGTATCTAAGGGCTTGAGCTCATGTGATGCATGCTTCGTAGTCCGTAAAGAGAATGCAGCAGATAAAGCTACTGCTAGAGAGACTGCAAGCACCCATGCAATGACCTTTCTCTTGTGTTGGCCATCACCCGAGATTGCTCTCTCATGCATGCTCATGATTCCGACAGGTAACATTTCAGAGAGAGATGATGATGATGAGTTTGTGTACGAGAATGCCATGGAAGAGGAGATGGTGAAGACCGGAGAGCGAGGGAAACTCGTGGGATGGTATAACCATATAACATTGCGATGAAAGACAAAGGTGAAAAGTAGTCGCTCACATGTCTCACTGACTTTGACATGCAGTCAATGGATGACGGTGATAGATTAAGACTAAGCAAGTGAAAGATTCCTCAAATTGTTTCCTTTCCTTTTACTATGGAGTTACTTTTATTGGTCATAAGGAAGATCGACTCATGTCTCATGATATTGATTACTCGTCCCACACGCTACTGTTCTTGTGTTGGGTTTGGGGAAGCTTTCAAGGGACCCAATAAGTTATTATTGCTGGTTAATTGACATGAGAGTCTTAAAAAAAACTTAAAATTGAGATTATTTTCTCATCAATGCATCTTTTCTCTTTCCTCTTAGTAAGTATAAATTTCAAAGTTAATGCAAGAAAAGAAAAGAAAAAGATGATCTCTCGGTGTGGCCGTAAGTCTCAGTTGCCCCCACAGTGCCTGACGTCTCTCCCCATGCTACGAAGCCATGCATCTCCCTCGCAAGCTGTTTCTACCATTCCCGTATTGTCATCGTCATCAGTGCATGTCAGCAGCGCTCACCATGTCAGGTGAATCTTCCCCCCATGAAAACATCAAATATATCACTGACAACCGAAAAGTGATATTAATCTAATCGCATCAACGATCACCTTTCTGGTGCAAGCATTCATTGTTGCCTTACCCGCAGCAATGGCTGAGCGAGACAGGTTGGGGAAGACCACCACCACCATGGGCCATGGGGGTGGAGGATTCTCCACTCTGCTCACTTGCCGTTCCAGCTGGGCAAGACGGACACCGGCAGAACGGGATATCAATGTTTGTTTGGGTTTCTGCTCGTACGTTGGCGTCACTGACACGGCAAGCGAGATGGAAGTTTCCTTCGGATATCAACTGAAATGACTGTTCGTAGGTTGCCTGCCTTTAATCATAGTAAAAAATGATCAGAATCGCTAGAAAAGTGTTGGTTTGACAAGTTTTATACTCACTGAAATTTTTTATTTTATTATTTTTTATTGATATTATAAATAAGGATATAGATTTTGAAGTTAGAAGCATCACAGACATCATAAAAAAAATTATTTTAGATTTAATTTTTATTAAGTTCACATTAAGTTAAATATTTTGGATTTTTCTTATTTAGTAGTTTCAGGTGTTTTATAGTCTAGGAATATTTTTCTAAGGTATTTGTAATTGTCCTTTTTATAGTAAGAGTTTTGCTCCTCTTTCGTTCGTGAACGTAGGTCAATTGACTGAACCATGTAAATTCGATATCCCTATCTCTTTTATCTTTCTACTTTATTATCTTTATTGAGTTGCCAAAATTAGCCTTTAGTAAATTTACATGGGTAACTCTAACAAACTAGTATCAGAGCCTAGTTTTAGGATCTTTTGGCAACAATGATAATAACAAAGATCGTTGTCGAGAAATTCGACAGAAATGTCAACTTCGGCATGTGGCAACTCAAGATGGAGGCTATTCTGGTTCAAGACGGAGTTGATTTGACACTATAGGGAGCTGAGAAAATTTCAGATGGTATGTCAGAGGAAGATTTTGCAGGTATAGATAAGAAGGCCCAATCTAATATTATTCTAAATCTCTCTAATGAGGTTTTACGGGAGGTAGCTACGGAGACTACAGCTAAGAGCATGTGGGATAAGCTTAAAGCCTTGTATATGAAGAGAATAGTGGAGAACCGTCTCTACTTAAAGCAGAGTTTATATATGCTTCGAATGATTGAAGGTACATCTATACTCTCTTGATAAATTTGATTCCTTAGTTATGAATTTGGAGAATATAGATGCAAAAATTGAAAATAAGGATAAGGCCTCATTACTTTTGTGTTCTCTCCCCCAATCCTTTAAGTATTTTCATGATACTATGATTTATGGAAAAGAAATAATTTCGTATCACGAAATTAAATCTGCATTAAAATCTAAGGAGCAGATAGATAGGGATATCACTAGGGAAAGTAGTGGGAATCAGGCGGAGGGTCTGGTTGTCAGGGGTAGAACTGATAAAAAGGAATTTGATAGATCTACATCTAAATCTAGATCTAAATCCAGACATAGAAATTTGTAGTGCAGATATTGTCATAAAATGGGACATATTAAGGCTGATTGCTTTAAATTAAAAAATAAATTAAAGCAAAAGGAAAAAAACTATTAAGTCCACTAAAGCTAGTGTTGCATCTGATGAGAATTTTGAAAATATTTTCTTTGCTACTGATAACAAGACAAGGTCTAAAAATGAATAGATTTTAGATTCGGGTTATTCTTATCACATGTGTTCCAATATGGATTTATTTTCCACATATGAATCTTGTAATAGTGAAATTGTTTTGATGGGCAATAATGTCGCGTATAATATTATTGGTAAAGGCACAATCCGAATTAAAATACATAATGGTATTGTGAGGACGCTTACTAATGTTTGACATGTTCCTGATTTGAAAAAGAATCTCATCTCTTTAGGCACCCTAGAAGCTCTTCGGTGTAAATACGCAGCTGAAGGTAGAGTTATGAAAGTTTCTAGAAGTGCCCTTGTTGTTATAAAAGCTTGTAGATCTAGTAATTTGTATATTTTGCAAGGAACTACTGTCATAGGCTCAGTTGCAATCTCGTCATCATCATTGTCTGATTCTGATATCACCAAATTATGACATATGCATTTGGGTCATATGAGCGAACAAGGTTTGAGCATATTGAGCAAAAGAGGTCTTCTTTACGAACAGAGTACTAGGCTATTAGATTTTTATGAACACTGTATTTTTGAAAAGCAGAAAAGAGTCGGCTTCAATTCTCCGGCAGTTCACAAAACGAAAGGTACTTTTGACTATATTCATTCAGACTTTTAGAGTCCAGCTTGTGTTCAATCTAAAGGTGCGCCAGGTATATGTTGACTTTCATTGACGATTATTCTAGGAAAGTTTGGGTTTATTTTCTAAAGCATAAAAATGATATTTTTCTAACCTTTAGACAATGGAAGGCTTTGATTGAGAAGCAAACAGGTAAATAGATTAAGCGACTTCGAACAGATAATAGCATGAAATTTTATGAAAGTGACTTTGATGAATTCTGTAAAAATGAAGGAATTGTTTGACATTACACTATTAGGATGACACCTCAGCAAAATGATGTGACCGAATGTATGAATAGAACACTCTTGGAAAGAGCAAGGTGTATGATCTCAAATACAAGGTTGACAAAGGACTTTTGGACAGAGGCGATTAATATGGCCTGTTACATTGTCAACTGTGCTCCTTCTGCAGTACTTAATTTTAAAACTCCAGAGGAAGTTTGGTCAGGTACTCCTGCTGATTACTCTGATTTTAAAATTTTTAGGTATCCAGCATACATACATGTAAATGAAGAAAAATTAGAGCCTCGAGCTAAAAAGTATATTTTCTTTGGATATGATTCTGGGGTAAAAGGATATAGATTATAGTGTCCTGATCTCAAATCCCCAAAATTTATAATTAGTAGAGATGTTACTTTTGATGAATTGTCTATGTTATCTTCCAAAGAGGAATCTACTAGCTGTACAAATAATAGTACGCAGAAGCATGTGGAGCTTGAGATTGGTAGTTCTGATTCTTTTCAATCGAACTCTTCTACTCAGCGAATGCTAGTAGATGGTCTCGAGTCTACTAACAAAGATGATCCAGAGGAAGAGCGATATTCCATAGCCAAAGATAGACCACAGAGAGCTATTCGACCACCACAAAGATATGCAAATTTGGTTGTATGTGCTTTATCTGTTCCAGAAGAAATAGGTGGAGTTGGTGAGCCTATTACTTATTCAGATACAATTTCTTGTGATGATTCCGCTAAGTGGTTGATTACGATGCTTACGAAGCATCTTCCGGTTTACAAGTTGAAGCAATGCTTGGACTTGGTTGGACTTGATTGCTCGTTGGGGCTTTTGTGAAAAAAGTAGAGCAAGCTCTGCTAAATTGTCAATGTTAGGAAATGCCAAGGTGGAGATTTCTTGGTTTGGCAAGTTCCATAGTCCGACATCTGAATTTTTTATTCTGTTATCTCCTATTTATGCTATAAATAAGGGCATAGACTTTGAAGCTAGAAGCACCACAGGCATCATAAAAAAATCGTCCATATTAAGTCAAATATTTTGAGTTTTTTTTGTTTAGTAATTTCAAACGTTTTATAGCTTAGGAATATTTTTTCTAAGGTATTTGTAATTGTCCCTTTTATAGTAAGAGTTTTACTTTTCCTTCGTTCGTGGACGTAGATCAATTGACTAAATTACATAAATTTGATGTTTCTATCTCTTTTATCTTTCTATTTTATTATCTTTGTTGGATTATCAAAATTACCTTTAGTAAATTTTCTGAGACTAACTCTAATAGATGGATGTCAGGGATTCTCGGGGTCAGCACTTGGTGGACTGTCTTCTTCGTATCCCGGAGGTCCTTGATGGTTACCGTGACGCTACCACGCTGGTGCTTCTGTTGGGGGAATCGTCCTCTTAGGTGCTGATACATCATTGAATTATGCGATGTCAACCACCGTCTTCGAAAGAGATCACTCTCTCTGTGAGGCTGGAAGAGCACCCAAGCGAGCGTTGCAGGGGTGCGTGTGTGGAGCAGCAGATGCTGCACCATCCACAGTGACATTCTAACAAACACGTATCGCCTCCACCTAAAACACATTGAAGGTATTCGATCACTACAGTCGAGATTCCACTTTTGGCTCATTATTAATGAATGCTTGTGATGGACCACCAACAGGACGACTATTCCTCAGGATCCCAAATCCATGAAGCTGGAATTTTCTATGTGAACATTACCGACTGGTTGCTTTTGTGAGCAAGGTATGATGTGATATCTATCATGCTACTGTCAATTTACCGACGACATTTCATTGTTGATGCAGGAAACAAGAACATTGTGAGTGAAGCAGAGAAAGAGATAAGATGATACTTATTATGCTACCATCCATCTTTTCATCGTTGACCACTGTCTTTTTAGCTTCCTAATCCAAAACATGTTCGAGACTAACTTTCATGACACATCAACAAGTTTGTCTGGTCCATGCAAATGGATTGATGAAGAATCAAGTAGGTAATCATGCTTACCTCAAGAACAGCTTGGTGATGCTGTAGTTAGAGATCTCAGGTGATCGGCTCCGATCCGAAACTGTTGCGTCAAGAAATCAAGCAATACATATAGAGGAAGGATGGTTGTTTTCACAAGTGGAAGCATGCAAATTACCTGATTCTTGAACTCTGACAAGGAAGTCATTGCAGAAACATGAAATCCATGGCTTAGACTTCTGGATTCAGATGTGCTGTGGTTTAGCACATCAGAATTAGGCCAGGAGGAGAAAGTGGTGTAGTGGGGTTGATTTGGGTCATTGCAAGGCCTCTTAATTCTCTACATGTTTCTTGGTAAGCAAACTCAAATGGAGCTAAGCAAAGTGACTCCTCTTGTTTCTGATATCTGAACCTGGAAATGAAAGCTTTTGATTTGAGAATTGCCTCAGAAGGATTTGAGATGTGCAGAACATTCAAGTTCTCATTCCTGCTCCTTGTGGAATCTTAAGCTTGAGGAATCACCTCACTAGGAATTCAAAGAGAAATCACTACTTCTTTGAGAAATCTACAAATGATTTATGTTAGTTGGAATGATGTTAGCAGTAGCATATCAACTTTTTACTAAATGAACAAGCCATGCATTGTTTTCTGGCTTTACATTTTCCACAGTAGAAAATATCAAAATTATCAACCTGATTCTTGTGGCTCCACTAATCAAAAGTAGTGATCGAACTTAATAAGAATTAATGGTTAGCATTACCGATGCAGATTAATACGAAAAACATAATAATTGGTGGAGAAGGAAACAAAAAAAAGGAGAGTTGAGGAGTTCATCCAAATACTTGCATGAACTGATTGTAATTTGCGCTCAGATTCAGTGTACAGTGTCCACACAAGATTAGTGTGTTCTAAGCTCAAGTGAATCACCTCCAAGTCTTTGAAACTTAGAAGAAGCTTGTAATTTGCTGAAGGATTTGGTTAAGCTCCTACAGCAAAAACCAAACAATATAAGGCCTCTTAACTCCAAAAAGAAGGCCTTTCAAATAACTCCAAATTAGTGGAATGATTTGTGGGCCTAATCCATTTGATTTGATCTGATAAACTTGTTCATGCTTGCTACAGTGTTAATTATGTCTGATTTACTTGAGGTAGAACTCCTGAAGAATTTGATCATTACAAGATTTATTTAGGCCTCATGACCTTCAACAACGTCCTGTTTGTAGAAATTACAACATAAAATAGTAGTATAGATGGAAATTTGCTCTATTGCAGAGTTCTTATTCTGCACAAAACATCAAACACATGAAAGGCAGGCCACAGTACCTCAACCGAGGAGGTTGGTGATGGCAAGGGAGTTGCTGCAGAGCTTGAAGAAGTAGTCGTTCCTCTCCGTCAATGGCGACTGCAGGCCCGGCTTCTCCCCGAACGCGCTCTCGCACGCGTCGGAGTTGGTCATGGCTCCCGACACCAGCGCGTTGACCGTGTCGTACGACCCCCGCCGAAGAGCACCGGTGGAGTCGTGGAGGCTCTGCACCGCCTCCTCGTACTCCTCCAGGCAATCCGCGATGCACCCGGACGCGTACGTGCCGCCGGCGAAGCCCTTCTGCTTGCTCAAGCTCCTGGCGTACGATATGGTCGCCTTGGCATGCGTGATGCCGACGTCGAGGGAGATGGCGGCGAGGGCGTGCACGTCGGCGCGGCGGCTGCTTGGGCGGGACGTGAGCGTGGACACGCAGACGTCGAAGTAGAGTGTGTGGTTGCAGGTGGAGGAGATGACGTCGGCGTCGTCGGAGAGTCCCAAAGCGGCCATGAAGAAGGCGAAGCTGAAGCTGAAGAGGAGATAGAGGGAGAGAGAGGAAGAAGCTCTGCAAGCCTCCATCTCCGGCAAACAGATGATTCTCCCCCGTGAGTGCAACCCCACAAGAAGAAAGCAAGAGGAGCTGCGGCCACATCAACTCGTACTTGGGGGTGCCAATCTGTGGTGCTCATAGTGGTGTCGTTTTGGGCTCATGATTGAGCTTGCGGAGGATGGGCATTCACGAGAAGAGATCGGAGAGACTGTGGGTGTCGTTTTGGGGTCATGATTAAGCTTGTGGAGGCTGGACGTTCACGAGAGGAGATTGGAGAGACAATGGGCAGCAGTATCCTGACATAAAGCCAGCTATTGGAAAGGACATTTGTGTTGGTTGACGTTTTGTAGAGATTTCTGCGACAATATTTTATTTATAATCTCTATTTATTATTGATCACTTTATTTAATTTTTTAAAATATTTTAGACTATTCTTTGTGCAAATAAATATAAATACTCTTTCTTCATGTCAATATTTAGAGATATTTTGATCATTTTGTAATTAAAAATATAAAAAAAGGATAATTTTTTTTCTTTCAATAATTAAATAAATAATAGCTAATTTTTGGTGCATTTAAGAAAATAAAAATGCCTAAAAATCCTAAAATCACCCTCCAAACCTCTCATTCTTCCTCCTATAATTAATTTAACACCCATGGTTCTCTCATAAGCTCTCTTTTAACTTTAATTATAATAAAACCCTCTTTTCCTAATTTCGATTGCAAGTGGAAGCTCAATGCACCCAACGTCAAGCCAACACTCCATTGTCAAGTCAAAAATTAAAAAAAAAGATTTGGCGATCAAAATCAATTAAGTCAAACATCTTTAAATTTTATTTCAAGAAGGTTCAAAATACCGGTTACTTCATTCCAAGTGATTTGTAACTATTACTATGAAATTTTGAATATGGAATATTTCAAAAAATAATATTAAGAAGAAATACCCTGAACAAGCTACGATGTAAAAAGAAAACAAAAATACAGCCTAACTCAAATTTTTTGGTACCTGACTAATCTGACTTTTCAATTTCTGATCGAAAAAAAAAATCGTAAAGAATTAGCAAGATTTATTTCCCCCGAACACTTTTTTTTTTTGGGTAGTTTTGGTGAAAAATTAATTTTGTTGGTTATTTTTAAAATGCTTTAAATCTCACTACTAAGATGTGATACTCGTTCTACTCTTTCACGTATCCTTCATAATTTTTATATATAAAAAATAGATTTATGAATTTTACTTTGATCTTTTGATGGGATATCCATCTATTTTTATAGATATTTGTAGTGGTCAACAGACTATAAAAATAGATAGAATGATAAAAACTATGCAGGAAGAGTATTATTTGGTTTCTAAATTTTTTTCAATTAGTTTTGATATTGCTTCTACGAATATTATATCTATTCCTGAATTATAAGAAGTTTATTTCATGTTTTGAATTTATATATATAAGAAGGTCTTAGATCTCTTGAAATTTTATTTTTTTCTCCTTGTATGGTCATCCATAAATAATGAAAGAGTGGGCATAATTTTACAAATTAAATAGTAAAAAGGCTCAAAAGATTTATTAGGTACGATCCTACCTGATGGAATTCAACTTATGAATTGCTTAATAACAATTTTGAAATTAAAAAGTTATTTTGTAACGTAAGATGAGTGAATACATACTCACAACATTGGAATGTGTTTAATGATATTACTTATACATTATCTGGTGTTTATATTGATGTTACTCGTATATTTTTAGTTGTATTAAATCAATATTTTTGGAGCTTTAGAAGAATATGAACATGATATTAAATTAAACATTACTATTATGAAAATAAAAATTAGATGCATCAATTATTTTCTAAAAATTCCACCTATTTACCTTGTTGTAGAAATAGCTTATGAGCTTCCACTATAGAAATGATTATTTAACTAATTATTATGAAAGTTTAGAATTAGATGTTGATAGTAACTTAGATGAGTGAAATAAAAAATTAATTATTAACTTATACGACTGTTATAGTACAGATTATACAAGACAATAAACTACTCCTAATCTTCTTAGTCCATCGATCAAGTTAGCTAGAGTAGTAGAATTAACAAGGAAATATTTTTATTATTATAAAGACAAAAGAATTTTTTTTTAATAAATCATAAGGCTCGTACTCCAAGCTTGAAATTTCATAAATAAATTTTTTAAAGTTTGGTGATAAAACTACATATATAAAATTTTTAATGATGGGCATAACATATAATAACATTTTTAATTTTAGTAATGATTGTAAGATAAATATAGTAATTTTGTGTCAACAGTAATTATGAAGCAAACTTTCAATGTGAGAGGATGCATTTGTTTGAGTATTAGCCCTGAATTAGTTAAGGCCTAAGTGTACATTTACGTTTAAACCAAGATAAAAAAAAATAAAAATAAGAGATTATTTGTAAAGACAATGATACTTATTTGATGTATCAACCAAATGAATAATGGGGACATCCAACATTAGTAGCAATTGGTAATTTTATAATTTTATATTAATTTTATATATTGTTAGACTTATTATATGTATCGAACTTAAAATTAAAATTATGATTTTTATTATTTAAATTATTTTTAATTAAGAAAAAAAATGATGATTCAAACCGGAGCCAAAACCGTCGAACCCTGTAATTATCTCTCCTCCCCATTAACACTTAATTAGTCTCTAAAATGTATCCACTCCGGCTGGATCTCGCTTGTAGTACAAGGACCTCCGTCTCATCTTTCTTCCGTGGAAAATGTAGAACAAGCATTTTAGATAAGCTTTTGCTAATGTTAGATAAGCTAAATGAATGCTTCGGATGATCTCCACATGACAAAGAGCTTAGAAGAGTTGGCTTTGATGTTGCTCCATAACTTAAGCAGTATAATCCTTTAGGTGACAATGATATCTAACTATTATAGTCTTATCTAGTAAGCTCACTCGTCGTTAGTTAGGTAACATTTGAACTAACTTATAGTTAAGAGCTCGTTGAATTTATTAGTATTTTATGTCAATCTTCTCTTGATTATGCTCATTTCACACAAATATATTTTATGTTTTTTTAAAAAATATTATATTAAATGATATCCGATCAATTCGGATATATCAAAAAATAATAATAATTATACAAATGAGGTTGGATCTTTCTTATGTAAAACTAGTGCTTAATTATGCTGCACTTGGAAGCCTCTCTCTAGAATCTCCCGGGCAGCATCTTTTGACGAATGAAACCCTCATGTGTGTTTTTTTATTTATTACACGAGAAATAAACCAAACAAAACACAGGTCTCTAAAACAACAACACATTGGTCCTAATGACGCACTCGGCAGTAGTGCTGCCCGCATGCCCACCACTCTTTCTTTTAGCTCGTGTAACCTCGTGCAACAGATGATGTTACAAGTCACAACCTCGAACATGCACTCGCACTCTCATCATGACTCAACGCATGCAATCTGGTTGGAGGGCATCACAAGTGTTGACCACAAAATGCATGTTCCGATGCAGTAGACTGCACAAAGCTGCAGCTATTGCTTCTTCCATTATGACGAACGCCACACCGACCGCCTTCTCTTATCTCAGAAGCCTCACTCCCACTACCAACTTAATATACTTGATTAACGTCCCTCTCGTCTTCCGCTATCCAAACTCTCCGACTTGTGAAGCACATTCCACTAGTGGAAGCGTTGGTGGTCGGTGAATGGATCGTCATGGGCGGCTGATCATTGGATGGAGACGTACCATTTTGTAGAGGCCGATCCCCTCCCGTCAGTGCGCGTGAGGAAAGAATCGTTCCACAGCTTTTGCTACTGCTTGTATATAATGTACCCATCTCTGATCTCAATTGTCATAGAGTCGGTAGAGCATTGGAGTTCACTGTGTGTGTCGACAAACGTGTCGCAATGTTGTCAAACAGAGTTCTGCTCGTCTTCTTCCTTCTTCCTTTAGCTGCCGTGGCCGAACCGCCCCCCTCCGTCTCCCCCGCGGCGGCGTGCAGGTCCTCCTTCTATCCCAAGCTGTGTATCGCGCTCCTGTCGCCGTTGCGGTTCCCGTCGAACCAGTACGAGTACGGCAGGTACTCTGTCAAGCAGGCGCTGAAGCAGGCCCGCCGGACTGCCACCATTCTCGACCGCTACCTCTCCGGATCCAGCGGTGGTGCCAGGGCCCACCGCTCCGTCGGGGGCGGCGGGGCCCTCGAGGACTGCCGCGAGCTGGCGGGCCTCAACGCCGGGTACTTGGCGGCGGTGCAGGCGGAGCTGGGGCGGGGGGCGAGGGTGCTGGACGCGGCCGGGGTGGGGCGGGTTCGGGCGCTGATGAGCGCCGTGGTCACGAACCAGCAGACGTGCTACGACGGGCTGGAGGCGTCCCAGGCATTCCCGGAGCTGCGGGGCGCCCTCGCGGACCAGACCCAGCTGTACGGCGTGTCGCTCGGCCTGGTCACCACTGCGTTGGGGCGCAGGGCCGCCCCCGGGATCGGGACGAACGCCGGGTCGGACTCCAGGACAGGTGAGGTTAACATGCCGCCGTGCTATCTCTTTCTCGACTTCCACCATGCGGACGGAAAAGTAGCCGACGTGCATGGTCGAGCGTGCATGAAACCCACGGGGAGGGCCCCACTTGCCGCGGTCCTCCCGTGTCACGCGAGCCAACGGCGGGCCCATCTTGAGGCCAAGAATCGCTGCGAATCTATCCCTCTCAGACTCCACAAGCGACATGATGGATATAATATTCTTTTCCCCCTTCTCAGCTTCTTTCGCAGGCAGTACCGGTGAACAAAGTTCGCCGCCGAAAGGTTTTCCGGCGATCGGGAGGATCCTTGTTGAAGGGGGCGGCGAAATCGTGCCGGTGAACCCATCACAGTCGGTGAAGGTGGCCAAAGATGGGAGCGGGAACTTCACAACGGTCGCAGACGCCGTCTTGTCCGCTCCAAACGACACCTACGCCGACGGTGGCTACTTCGCCATCTACATAGGCGAAGGCGTTTACCACGAGAACGTGATCGTTCCCATCAACAAGAAGAACCTGATCTTGATCGGATCGGGGATCAACCGCACCATAATCACGTCGAATCACAACGTGGCTGATGGATGGACGACCTTCAATTGTGCCACATTCGGTGAGAACAGACGCAACTCCGAACCCTTTTGATGCTACTGACGTGCGCCTTCTGCAAAAGGATGCGATGATGGAATCTTTCCGTGTGCATTGCAGCGGTGAACGCGGAGCGCTTCATAGCCGTCGGCATCACCTTCGAGAACTCGGCGGGGCCGGGGAAGTACCAGGCGGTGGCGGTGCGGAACAGCGGGGACCTCTCCATCTTTTACCGCTGCAGCTTCCTGGGCTACCAGGACACGCTCTACGTGCACTCCCTCCGCCAGTTCTACCGCGACTGCGACATTTACGGCACCGTCGACTTCATCTTCGGCAATGCCGCCTCGGTGTTCCAGGACTGCAACATCTACGCGCGCAGGCCGCTGCGGGGCCAGTCCAACGTGGTGACGGCGCAGGGCCGGACCATGCCGGACCAGGCCACTGGCATCTCCATCCATAACTGCACCGTCAGCGCCGCGCCCGACCTCGCAGCCGATCCGAGGTTCGCAAGGACTTTCCTCGGCCGTCCGTGGAAGGAGTACTCACGGTCGGTGTACATGCAGTCATTCATCGACGGCGTGGTGGATCCTGCGGGGTGGCTGGAGTGGAACGGCAGCTTTGCGCTCAGCACGTTGTACTACGGCGAGTACGGGAATTACGGTCCCGGGGCCAATACAAGCTACCGGGTCAAATGGCCTGGCTACAACTTGATGAACTCCGTGGACGCTCTCAACTTTACCGTGTACAACTTCACTGCAGCAGTCCCCTGGTTGTCTTCGACCTCTGTACCTTATTCCGGCGGGCTGCTCTAAGGAGACATGAGCAGCATTGTGATGTTTATATATAGTGATCGACATTATAATGTGAAATCCAAACCCTTCAGTGTCGAAGCTCATAATGCGATGCCAGTCAACGCATCAACTGTAAAATACGTCACCGAGTCTCTTCCTAATGGTCGACATGCACGCAATAAGGAGCATCGCAAGCTGGCAACATATCGTCTACAAGATATTTGACCAGGCGGGGATTGACCACTGAATATAGCAAGCCGAACGAACAACACAAACCTCTTCTTTATCAGGGAAGAACGGAAGGCAATGCTATAAATCTCATCCCATTGCCTCGCAGTGAAGCCATCGAACGCAGAGGAAAGCAGAGAGGGAGGAAGGGAGATCCTTGAGATCTCTGAGATTTGTGGTAGCGATGTCTTCATTTCGGGGCTCTTCTCCCCTATCGGAACGTCGAAGGGACGAAAAGCGGCTGACGCAAATGAAGCGTCTTATGATGGTCGGCGCAACCGCCTCCGTCATGCTGATCCTTGCAGTCGTTGGTGTCGCGGCGGTTCAGTACAAATCCAACCAATTGGCCGAGTCGAGTCTTTCCTGAAGGGGAGCTGAAGTCTAAGATGCGGGCAGCGATGGACTTCGCCATGGACATCACTAGCAATGCTCTGGCCATATCCGGCAAAGTCCACAACAAAGTCCACAACCTGAAGAACTGGCTGAGCGGCGCGATGGCGTACCAGCAGACCTGCATCGACGACTTCCCTGAAGGGGAGCTGAAGTTTAAGATGCGGGCAGCGATGGACTTCGCCATGGACATCACTAGCAATGCTCTGGCCATATCCGGCAAAATATCCTCCTTCCTCAATCTCATTCAAGCCACCAGCTTCAGCCGTCGTCTCCTCGAAGCAGAGCCCTCGGAGCCGGGCCGGTACGTGGACGGTAATCCTTCATGGGTGTCCCACGGCGACCGGAGGCTCCTCGAGACTCCTGCCACGCTTCAATTCACGCCCAATGCTTCGGTCGCCAAGGATGGAAATGGAAACTTCACCACCATATCAGAGACGGTCGCTCAAGTACCGAGGAAATTTGACTTCGCCAAGTGACGATCTCATCGAATAATATTGTGCAGCTTGAGTTTGATTCCCGTCAAATGTTCTTCTTTGGTGTGGCAAGGTATGTAATGTATGTGAAGGAGGGAGTATACAACGAATATATGGAGGTGGACGCTCATACGTGGAACCTCACTATGTATGGTGATGGTCCAGACAAAACAATAGTTACAGGGAGCAAGAACTATGTCGACGGCGTGAGGACCTTTAAGAGCGCCACCTTCGGTGAGTAGAACAACATGGTTGTTATATATCGTCGGGGAATGGGTGTGCAGATAGATTTAGGCGGTCAGAATTGGGTTGTCTGGTAGATGCGGTCGGGGATGGGTTCATGGCTGTGAGCATGGCATTCGAAAACACGGCGGGGCCAGCCAAGGGACAGGCAGTGGCGCTTCGCGTGCAGGCCGCCCGCTCCATCTTCCTCCACTGCCGGATGCAGGCGTACCAGGACACGCTGTACGCCCACAGCCACCGTCAGTTTTACCGCAACTGCCTCATCAGCGGCACCATCGACTTCATCTTCGGCGACGCCGCCGCCGTCTTCCAGAAGTGCTTCCTGACCATGCGCCGTCCACAAGCTCACCATGGGACCGTCGTCTTTGCCCAGAGCCGCGTCAGAGTAGAAGAGTCCACCGGCTTCGTCAGTCAGAACTGTAGCTTCGTCGCGGTCCTCGCCTTCACCGGCGCCACCCATCCTCGGCTGCCAGTGCAACGCCTTCTCTACCATCATCATCGACCCGAAAGGATATATACTGATAGCCGATGAGATTTTCTCGACTGCACGAGGAAATCTCGAAAATCTTCTCTTCAAATATATATAAATAGACATTATATCAAACTAATTTTAGTGTAATTTACTTTTATACTTTACTCTATCGTGATACTAGAGCTTCTCTTGCCTTAGCAAGACCTCCTCAACCAGCTACGATGCTGTCCGACAACGGTAATCCATCGAGGAGTCGCACAATCTCTACTCGCCAACCTCAATCTTCTGTGGCATATGCCTCCTCTACCGAGAGCACCTTTCCCTCGGACTTCATCACCCTTCCGACCATCGAACTTGGCTGAATGCTGTGATTTGTCTCGATCGTAGTCGTCATCGCTTATTGCCAACCTGTCATAGACAAATTATAAAACAGCTTGTTCGTTGTAATACTTATGCATGTTCGTGTCTTTTCGATTTATTCTTATTTTGTAAAGCATGTAAAGGGTCGATCAAAGGCTAAACAGCCCCATTTAAGCGAGTTTGGTAGCCGTTTCAGGCTTGTACATAATGATGGTGTCATATGGACACTTGTACTAGATTTTGATCTGTAGTGGACCAATTTTATACCTTTGTTGTGTAACCATTCTGAGCTTGTGATGTGCATGGTTGGAATTTGCATTGGCTATAAAGTATTTACGGAAAGGGTTACTTGTGGATCCCGTGTGAAGCACTTTCTCTATCCCGTCTTCTTTTTTGCAAGTCCTAAGAGATCGTAGGAGGCTTTGGGAAGGTTGACCTTTGCAGACTGACATACAATGGTGTCACACAGCTTAGGCAAAACCAGCTAAGTCCATGACAAATGGTATCAGAGCGGGACAAGCACATATAGAAATACTTAGCATGTAAACGTGGGGAACCTAGCGGGGCTGTGTTGAGGGCAGCCAACATGCGTGACCGTTTGGAAACGGACATGGAGTTGTAGGGAAATGAGTCACTCAGAGGAGCGGGCATCTGAGGATGGCATTCAGAGGAATGACCAACCCTTCGCACAAGTGGCACCACGAGGACAGATAAGCTAAGAAGAATTGCGTAGTGCATAAAGATTGGGATGGCTGAGTTCGAGCAGTGGCTCGACGTTGGCACCCAAACTTGATGGTGCTCGAGACAAGCGGGGTGCTTAGTAAAGTATGAGACCGTGCAAGGTGGAGTAGGTTGTTCAACGATCGAAAGAATTATGTAAAGCTCACAGAGGTGAGGGGAGTTGCAAACTCAAGGAATTCGATACTCATACAAGGGCTTGTATGCGGGCGATGGACTGTCCGTGGCCATCTCAAGATGGTCGAAGATCGATGCCATGAAGCATTGAAACTTTCTCTTCGGCATGTGCAGGGTATGTTCGTAAAAGGCTAAAGTGTGCAGCAGGTTTAGCATATTACTAAACCTAGAGGAGTGTAGTGGGAGCTGTATTGGCGAAGAGTCATAATTTAGCAGATGCATTTGTGGAGGCATAACAGTGCACTGTTTTTTCAGCAAGACGAAGTAGTCCAAGGGGATGGTGATCTCCAAAACTTCTAGAGGGAATGATGCGAAGAGAGAAGTTACTCTAACGGGGCAGATATCTAGGAGGGATAAGTCCTGACTCTCTAGAGGGAGAATCATGTGCAATAGACTGCACACGTTGAGGAGGAGTACCTCAAGACAAAGCTCAACGGACCGAGCGAGCGGCGAGGAGTCATGCATGATCTCGTAGGAAGCAATGCATTGGTGGATGCATAGCGAGATCAAGTGGGGGAGCGAACTAAGGCAACACAAAGTGAAGACACACTTAGAGCCGATAGGGAGATCGGACTCAACAGAGGGTTGACCCGTGGAATGGTGGGCGCGAGGACCACTATTAGCTCAATGCAAATCGAGAAGTGGAGTAACTTGGGAGTAACATGGTGAAACACCCAAGCCGCATGAAGGGAGTGGCATGGAAGATAAAACATAGAGCGGGGACTTGGAGCTTTCCTTAGACAGAGGTCAAGGACATGGACTCTTGTAGAGGCAGGAGCAGGATCATGTCGTTCCATGGATTTCTTATTCTGATGGAGCAAACTCATCTTGCATAGTGCCAAAGACGAAGGAAATTTTGAGGCACATGCACCTTATCTCGGTGAAGCATTTGATGGAGGAACTAAGACGACACAACTTATAGAGGCGAAGTTGGTGTCAGAATACCTTGGCACAGGGTAAGAGGATGCAAAGGCATGTACTCTTGAAGAATATGCTACAGTGTTGATATTCGAGTTGCCATGAGGGAAGCGGTGCGCAGTAAAGATTGTGCTGGTAGGGGCATAGGCCCAGGATCCAGACAATGGTGCACTAATTTTAGCGAAGTCAGGGGACTTCAGAGGAGCTGCTAGGTGACGGTCTATCCTAAAGCTAAGCTTCATCCGAGTGTGACCCAAGAGCGGGTGGACAAAGGTCGATTGCCAAAAGAGCGAACAGAATTGAAGGTGGCAAAAGCCCTACGATGTGTTGGCAGAGTCCGCACATGAAGATATCGCAGTTCGAGTTCATACTACAGGGATCAGAATGCAAGGAGATGTCACCAGGAGGCGACATGATGTAGCGGATCATGGTGGAATGATTTGTGGCAAGGCGACATACACAATGAGTCCCATGAGGGACCAGGTCATACGGAAGTATGATCGGGAGCGCGACTGGGAGCTCCACTTCGGTGAGTGACATGATGGCAAGGACTATGAATTCAAGCAGGGAATACCATGGTACTATAGAGGCGGGTCTTCCATGTGTGCATCAAAGGTTGCATTGAATGAAAGCCTTGAACATTAGCTTATGGGGGCTGTGCACTATCAAGGAAGAAGTTCAGATGCAAGTACCAGTGAATCCCATGGGGGGACTGGATCTGCAGAGGTATAATCAGGGCAGCTGAAGAGTTGGACTACTTCAGAGCTCACATTCACTTAAGAGAGCCCAGCAAGTCAGAGGACGAGGCGGAGTAAGCGAACATTGCGACCAATAAAACTAAGGGGAATAGAAGTGGTGCAAGCCATGCAACATGATGGCAGAGGCCATACATGGGAGTTGCAGTCTGTCTTTCCATAGACCAAGTGGAATTGCTCAGAGGACATAGAGGTGTTGAAGTAGATGGTCGAAAAAGGGCGAGGAAGCAATGACGAGTCCAGAGGGACTTAACTACCCAAAATCGAGCGTCGGTTAGAATGGAGGTGGACTCAGAGGAGTGTCACAGTGTCGCAGAGGCAGATCTACCGATCACGAAAAAGGAATGCATATGCGAGACAACGGATAGTAGTCCTATGGGTATGGTAGCGCCATGGTACCACAAAGGCGGGACTTTCGTGGAGTCATCGATCCCTTGCTCTCATAGAGGGAGAGCGCTTGGTCGTGATATGGGCCGTGGAGGAGGAGAATGCAGTGGCAAACTCCATGTACCATGATAAGGCTGAAGGGAAGAGGCCAGAGAACTTTGTAAGACTGGTGTCAATGGACTTCTCATCAAGAGAGCCATAAGTGAATGACTTCGAGTCGATGCAGGAGTGCAGGACCAGGGAATGAAGCAAGTAGTATGCGGTATTGTACCTTTGCTACTCAGAGGAGTAAGCAGCAGAAATGATAGAGAAGGCGGTACAATCCCAAAGGCGACTAAATCTATCGGAGACTTACTCCAAGAGGAGTTATAACTTCTTGCATTCCAGAAGTTCAATGACATTGAGAAGGTGAATCACAGTAGCTGACTCAGCGTAAGGATTGCAAACACTTCAAGTGCTTCGAAAGTGTGAGCTAAGAGCAAGCAAAGTCTAGTAACCAGCTCGACACACGAAGTACAACTTTGAGGAGGCGGGCGAAGTCAAATAACCTTTGCCTTCTCAACTCTCAAGAGAATAGGTGAAACCGAGTACCCCAGCTCTCTTAGTTATCCAGTAGAGGAGCTATGCACAGATTTGAAGACCTTTCGAAGAGACTTAATGAAAGACAATAGTTGTCAAGTCTTCATCAATGGTGATCAGTGCTATTGAGAGTTGATTGTTTGCTTCATTTTTCAACTGAATGCCAATCGAAAATGGAAGTGATGCGAACCTACTTGGACGAGATAACTAAGTGGAAGAAGATTCGATGGGAAAATTTTACAAAGGAAGGACCTAAAAACTTCAAAGGTTATAAGGCGATGCTCGTCAAAGCTCCAACAAGCATCTATCCAGTTCAAAAGATAAGAAGAATTTGAAGACTGGTGCATATCAAAGATGATCTTTTCCTTCATCAGATGAATCCACAAGAACCAGCAAAGATCAACACAACTCTGCTAACCCCACACCATAGTCAGAGTCATTGGAGAGTTTATGCAGCATGGTGGATTAAAGTTTGATGACTCAACAATAAGCGAAGAACAACTGGGAGTTGAAGGGCACATTGCAGCAGGAGCAGAAGATTGAAGATCCAGCATAGGCAAGGAGTTGCAGCGTCAACAAAGGCTTCAACGAGGAAGTCGAAGGAATAAGTGACGGAGAATGTCACTGACAAATTGTAAAATAGCTTGTTCGGTATAATGCTTATGCATGTCCGTGTCTTTTTGGTTTGTTCTTACTTTGCAAAGCATGTAAAGGACTGGCCAAAGGCTAAACAACCCCATTTGAGTGAGTTTAGTAACCGTTTCAGGCTTGTACATAATGATGGTGTCATGTGGACATTTGTACTAGATTTTAGTTTATAGTAGACCAATTTTATACATTTGTTGTGCAACCGTTCTGAGCTTGTGATGTGCATGATTGGAATTTGCATTGGCTATAAAGTGTTTGCTAAAAAGGTTGCTTGTGGATCTCGTGTGAAGCGCTTTCTCTATCTCGTCTTCTCTTTTGCAGGTCCTAAGGGATCGTAGGAGGCTTCGGGGTGGCTGACTTTTGCGGACTGACACGCAATGGTGCCATACGATTTAGGAAAAACCAGCTAAGTCCGTGACAAACCATTGCCTCGCCGTCAACTACCACAAGCATAGCTTGCAGCAGAAGCCACCCTCTATGATACACCTTCAGCCCGTCACATGCGGTCCTTTATATGCCATTCCATCACAAGAAAAGCTTCAGCGAATCGATCATCTTTCAATGGGTCATTGAGTGAGACTTGAGGTACGTGAGTCTTCCTTTTCCTTCCCTTCTTTGGCGACGGTGTACTTGAACTCCTTCAAAAGACTGTAGTTTTTCTCTGCCTCATTGAGCAGCATTCAGAACTGGCTGACACACTTGGTATGAACCACGAACCGCTTCCTCTCTAGCCCAATGTGCACCATGGCATTTGAAGCCGCAGCCTCTCACAGAACTATAGATCTCTCATAGATCCGCGACAAGAATTGTAGATTGGCAAGAACTTTAGATCTCTCATAGATCTACCTCAAGACCCGTCAATCACTATCCCACTACTATAGATCTCTCTAATATTGCAAACAACACTACACTACTGTAGATCTCTCCATAGCAGTCTCCACTTTCCTCTCTCCAAAGCGATCTCCAAAACCTCCAGCTCACATCAGTTGAGGAAGCTTTTACTAGCGCATCCTGCACATGATTTGCACATATGCTGCATGGGATAGAGAACTACGAGGACCATCCATCACAACTCAAGTCAATCAAAAATCTAAAATGAGGGGCAACCAATATTATAAGACTGTTAACAATGGTTTGACTTAAATGCCTTATGCACTAATAAGCTCCAAACAAACCATCCCTCTTCCACATCATCAACATTTCAATCACAACTACTAAAGTGACTATTTCAATCATTATCAGTCCTGGCGCCCTGACCACACAAATCAACAAAGAGTTGTTTGTCAGCTAATTGATAAAGTTGGCCACTACTTTGAATACTAGTCAACATAATTAGATTGTGGACTCTGATGTATCTTACCACAT
This sequence comes from Musa beccarii, assembly GCA_024322285.1. Lineage (NCBI taxonomy): Eukaryota > Viridiplantae > Streptophyta > Magnoliopsida > Zingiberales > Musaceae > Musa > Musa beccarii. The sequence goes on along the minus strand of CM044401.1, from coordinate 19,790,163 downwards.
CGACTCTGGTCTATAGAACTTGTCCATCCATAACAACTATTACAGAAATGATGATATCATTATCGGTGATGATAAAAAAATTTCTATTACTCATACTAGTTCTATAATGCTTAATTCACATACCATAACTTTTATACTCAATGATGTTCTGTGTGTACCTCATATTAAATGAAATCTCATTTTCGTTTATCAATTCTGTAAACAAAATAACACCTCAATTGAATTTTTTTCTAACTCTTTTCTTATCAAGGATTTGAGCATGATGGCACCCTTGGTCCGAGGCTATAGTAAGGACAATGTTATGAATGACCATTAATTTCACAAATAACCTAGCCCACTATTTATTCTTCAGTTGCAGCTCCTATTGATGTGTGGCATCGTCGTCTTGATCATCCCTCATCCTTTATCTAACAAAAATTACTTTCTCGATATTCTCTTCTTACTCTTTAAAAAGTAACATTATAACTCATTGTGATATTTGTCTCAGTAATAAAAGTCATAGACTCCCCTTTAGAATATTCTCTATATCTTGCTCTAAACCATTTAAAATTATTTATATTGATGTTTAGGGCCCTACACCAATCATTTCTTTTGATAAGTTCAGATTTTATGTTATTTTTGTAGACTATTTTACCAAGTACACATGATTATACCCTCTCCATCATAAATATGAAGTTTCAACAATCTTCACCAATTTTAAGAAGTTGGTTGAGAACTTCTTTCACTCTACATTTAAAACAGTTTACTCTGATGGCAGAGGTGAATATCAAGCTCTCATATCTTACCTCTCAGCTTGTGGTATTCAATACCTTAAGTCACCCCTAGATACTTTTTAACTAGTTAGCTTTGCTAAATGCAAACATCGATATACAGTTAAAACTGGTTTCATACTTCTACATCAAGCCTCTATGTCGACAACCTTTTAGTCTGTAGTCTTTCAAACTATCATCTACTTTATTAATCATATGCTCACTCCAATCCTCCAATACCAATCATCATTTGAAACAATATTTCACAAATCCCTAATACTTTTTAACTAGTTAGCTTTGCTAAACGCAAACATCGATATATAGTTGAAACTAGTTTCACACTTCTACATCAAGCCTCTATGTTGACAACTTTTTGGTTTGTAGTTGTCGTCTATCTTATTAATCGTATGCTCACTCCAATCCTCTAATACCAGTCACCATTTGAAAAAATATTTCACAAATCCCTAAACCTTAAAAAACTCAAAGTATTTGGTTGTTTATGTTATCCATGGCTACGTCCCTATACCTCACACAATATAACACCAAGATCTAAACCTTGCATTTTCATAGGATATTCTTTTGTACATAATTCTTTTCGATGCTACGAACCCCAAACTCAAAAAGTCTTTATATCATATTATATCATTTTTGTAGAGTCTACCTTTTCATTTCAAAATCATGAGTCTCCTACCATGCAAGCTACTCCAATAAATATACATTACTGGAGTATACCGTCAATCCTCTCAAACGAGCCTCTCACAACACCATCCAGTTCTTTTTCTCAAGATCCGTATTTTCTTGTTCTCCTGGTTTAATAGCTCCTCACTCCCTCTATTGCTTCTCCTCTCCCTTCTTCACAAGCTTCTCCTACTACTAAAATAATGCCATTGGAAACATAACCACCTTCTTTACCTTCTTCTGGACCTAATGACACTTAAGTACCCCAGCCTGCCACAACCTATGTCAATGTCTCTCCATCGCTCATACCAATAATACAACCTACAACCCCTGGACATCTAATAATAAAACGCTCCAAAAGTGGTATCTACAAACCACGTCAAGTCATCGACCTACATGCTATCACAAAATCCTCTCCTGAGACCAATGACCCTAACACAATTACTCAAGCTCAAAAATCTCTACACTAGCGTAAAACCATGTGTGAAGAATATGATGCCCTCATCCAACTTTATATGGACCCTTGTACCTTTTTATTATATATAAAATATTATCGGGTGTAAATGTATCTTTTGAATTAAGCAAAACCCAAACGGATACGTTGCTAGATATAAAACACGTTTAGTAGCCAAAGGGTTTCATCAACGACTAGGAGTTGACTTCACAGAGACTTTCAATTCCATTGTTAAATCCATAATAATTTGACTTATACTAAGTTTGGCCATCTTAAAAGACTAGCACCTACGACAACTAGATATTAATAATACCTTTTTATAGGGACTCTAACTGAATATGTCTTTATGCAGTAACCCTTTGGCTTCATTCATCATCAGTATCCGAGACATGTCTGTAAACTACAAAAAGCTATTTATGGACTTCGTCAAACTCCAAGAGCTTGGTATATTGAACTTGACTCATTTCTGATATCAATTAGCTTCCTCAACTCCAAATCTAATACCTCGTTATTTCTACGATAATGAAATAGAAACATAATATATCTTTTAGTATATGTGGACGATATTATTGTCATAGGCAATGATCTCTTGGAGATTCAGACAGTCCTATAGTAATTGACCGATCAATACTCTCTCAAATATCTAGGACCCTTGAGTTACTTTCTAGGAGTGAAAGTAACATTTACATCTTCCGGTCTCCTCCTATTACAAAGAAAGTATATTCAAGACCTATTATTAAAGATAAATATGTATGATGCAAAAGAGGTTACAACTTCCCTCTCTACTAGTGAATCACTCAAATTATATGACGAAAGTCTTATTACGAACTTTACTCAATACCAACAAGTACTTGGATTCTTATAGTACTTAGCTCTCACCCATCCATATATCTCATTTGCAGTCAATAAATTATCTCAATTCATATACTAGTCATTTACTACACATTGGTCTATAGTCAAACGCATGATATCTTTCTCTACAAACTCACCCTACTTCATCTCCATACCTTTATTGATGTTGATTGGGTAGGAAACTTTGATGATAAAATATCAATGTCAGAGTATATTATTTTCCTTGGACCTAATCCAATCAATTGGAGTTTTAAGAAGCAAAAGACAATCGCATGGTCTACAACTGAAGTTGGATATCGTGCTATCGATATCGCTACTGTTGAACTCAATTGGGTTACAAATCTCCTGAAGGAACTCAATGTCAACTCTACACTTACTCCTATAATACATCGTGATAATGTTGGAGCTACTTATTTATGTGTCAATCCAGTATTCCACTCATGTATGAAACACGTTGTCATCGACTTTTATTTCGTGCAAGATCAAGTTGTCAGACATCAACTATGTGTCTCTCACATACATACGATTGATGAACTAGCAGACTCACTTACGAAACCTTTTGCCCACAAACTATTTTCATTATATCGATCCGAGATCGACATCTTTGAAAGGAGCTCAATCTTATAGGGGTATGATAGTATATGAGATTTTCTCAAACTACATGAGGAAAACTCAATGAAATTTTCTTCCAATATATATAAATAGACATTATATCAAACTAATTTTAGTGTGATTTGCTTTTACACTTCACTCTATCACATGCTGAACGGCGACATAAGCCTCGACACATCGTCCTACTTCAAGTTCAATAACAAGGGCCTCGGTGTCGACAGCTCAAAGCGCATGAAGTAGCCGGGTGTGAAGACCATCAGCTGGGTACAGGCCAAGGCTTATACCATCAAAGAATTATTCGTAGATGAGAATGGATCTCGAGTTCATACGTGGGCACACCTGTTGACTTCGGTTTGTACGGTTTAACATGTTACAAATTAGAACTTAGGATATCTACGAATAACCTTTAAGACTCAAACACTTTTATTAACATGAAACTTTATCATCTCTTTAATCTTCAAACCTATTGATTGTCTGCATAATTTTAAATTAAAAAAACGATAAGTACTTTCAGATTCATCGAAGAATATATATTTATATTAGCTAAAAAATATAATATAATTTTTTTAAATAAAAAAAAGGTTATAGTCCAATACATCTTTTCATCCATATTTATGCACCAATCACTCATCTATTTATCTTAATTTAAATTCATGTCTTTTATATTTAATCAAAACTATTTAAATTAATTTTATCACACCCCATTAATTTAAAATAGATATAACTTGAAGTTATATTCAGAAAGAATAAAATTTTTCTTTCACCAAAACTTATATAAAGAGGTAGTTTAGTGTTACAGTAGTTCATTTGAATTTGTTCTTTATCAATCAGTCTATGAATAAAATAATGTTAAACTTTGATATGTTTGGTACATCCATGAAAGACAAAATTCTTAATTACAATAGTAGATTTATTGTCACTGTAGATTTTAATTTGTCCATCTTGCTTTTCTTGAAGATTTATTAGAATTCTTTGAAACCAAATTATCATTTGACATGTCGTATTTGTAATCATAATATCCTCCTTATTAAAGCTTGAGAGGACGACTCATTTTTGCTTTTTTATTGTTCATGATATTACTCTTGAGCCAAGACTTAGTATAAATCTTAAGTATTTTTTCTATCATTTGCATAACCAGCACAATCACTATTAGTATAGAATATAATTTAAAAATTTTTATTTACTTATAATAAATGTCATAATTGAGAGCTCACTTGATGTATGTAAAAACTTTTTTAAATATTCAAAGTGATGCTTGCTAGGGCTGCATAGAATAACAAATTAACTACAAACATAATATCCGACCTTGAATATATAAAATAAATTAACTCTCTGGTTAAATTTTTATATTATTTCTTATCTATTTTTTCAACTCCATCATCTAGCATAAGTTTATTATTTATATTTATTGGAGTAATCAGTAGCTTATAAGTTGTTAGAACTTTTTTTAACAAATCTTTAGCATATTTTTCTTCACATAAGAAAATTTCATTTGAATCTTGAATAATTTTATTCCCAGAAAATAATGTAAAAGCCTCAGATTAATCATTTCAAATTTTGATATCATATTTTTCTTAAATTCAGTAAGTATATCTTATGAATTTCTAATATAAATTATATCATCCATATACAATCAAACAATAATAATTTTTATACCATGATCTTTTATATATAAAGTTGGCTCACTTAATTTTTTAAAAAAATTATGTTAAAAAAATTTATTAATTTTGTTATACCATATCCTCAGTGCTCCAACCATATAATACTCTATCTAATTTGTACGCTTTATCTTCTTGTTTTTTAATTTCAAATCCTTCAGGCTACCTTACATAAATCTCTTCTTACAACTTTTCATTCAAAAAGAATAATTTAACCTCAAATTGATAGACATGTCATTTTTTTACCGCTAATGTTATTACTGTTCTAATTGTATTAATTTTAATGATTAGAGAAAAAATTTCTGAAAAATCGATACTTTGAATTTGAGAAAACCTTTTGACAACTAAATGAGCTTTATGTTTTTGTAGTGAGCTACCAACATTAATGTTTGACTTATATACCTACTTGAGTCTAATTGTTTATTTTCCTAGGAGCAAATATATAAACTTCAAAGTTTTATTTTTTTTATAGCTTATAATTCAGAATCATTGCTTACACCTGTTTTTCTTTCTGAGCTACAACTTCAAAACAAGTAGGCTCTAAAACAAAACATGCAAAATCACAAAACTGATATATATCTGCGAAAGACTATGAAATTTCCTTTACAAGTGTTTCAGTATCACTAAAATCACTTAAATTAGAATAATTTAAAATATGATAAGATTCAAGTGAAATATTAATAATAGCATATGTGTCAGGTGCCTCATCAACTTCTTCTCTTACAACTATCGGATCATTAGCTGCATTAGAATTCAAAACTTCTTCTCCATTAAAAAATAATATCACCACTTATAATTGATTTCTTAGTTATAGGATCATAAATCTAAAACCTTTTATTTCATTACTATACTCAACAAATATACATTTAACACTTTTATCATCAAGTTTGCTCTTTTTTCTGTACAAATATGCAAGTAAACAACACAATCAAATATCTTTAAGTGAGTTACATCTGACTTTCTATTTAATCATATTTCATAGGGTGTTTTCCTTTTTCTACTTTGGTAGTAAAATAATTTAATAAATGTGCTCACAACTTCTTCCCAAAACTCAGTTTGGTGCTACTTCTTCTTTTAAGCATGCATATGGTAATCTCGACCATAACTCAATTCTTGCGCTCTACTACTCTATTATGCTGGAGGAGATATAGCTGGTAGTCAATTTTTTATGAATACCTGTATTCTTGCAAAACATAAAGAATCCTTTGGAAGTGAATTCATCTTCTTTATTATTATGCAAAGTTTTAATAAAACAACCACTTTATTTTTCTACATGTGCTTTGAAATTTTTGAAAAAGCTTTGATTTTTTTTTCTTTCAAAAAGTATACCTACATCATCCTTAGGCAATCATCTATAAATAACAAAAATTATTTACTTTCACCGTATAAGATAGTTTGCATAGGCTCATATATATATATATATATATATATATATATATATATATATATATATATATATATATATATATATATATATATATATATATATATATATATATATATATATATATATATATATATTCTATACTATTTTTAAAAATATAAAATTTACAAACAGTTTATTTATTTTTAATTTTAAGCAAACCAACTACCATATTCTCTCTCCCTAATATTTCTCTCTCTAGAGTTTCTCTTTAGATTTTTCTCTCTATCATTTCTCTTATTAACAATAGGGTTTTTCTCTTTCTATAATACTATTATTTTTCTATAATACTATTGTTGAATCTTGGATTTTGATGATGAAACCAATTGATAGAGTTTATGATGTAATTTACGTTTTGAGTGACGCGAGACTAACTTCGATCAAGGAAAGATAAATTAATTAAAGTAGGAGGAATCAGACGTTGGGATAGAGTAGAACATGTTAGAAGATTGGACGTTGAGCCGAAGGATCGGTTGACGTATCGACAAAAGGCTTCGGATGATAAGTTCGGGCATCGAGCCAAGAAGAGCGAAGATTGAGCCAAGAAGATCGAAGTTGTAAAGTCAACATGCCGATTGGGCAATAGGCCATAAGAAAGGACGATGCACCGAAGGATCGGACGAAGTACTGATGAACCAATGACATGCCAAACAACTAAGATTCATTCTTATCATAATTTATCTAGATCGAAGTAGCTTAGGAGGATATTTGAGTTATTTTGAATGTAATTAGACTAATTTAATTAGGAGATCATTAGGCCTAAGTTAGGGCTATTTTGGGCCCAGAGAAAGGCCCAAACAGTGACCCATAAGGTGGGTCAAGCGATGGCACTAATAGAACAAGCAGTGGAACCATCGATGGCTCAGTCTTTAAGACTATGTCAAGCGATGGTACCACCAGACTAGGGTACCGTCAATACTCCAAAATCTCGGGAGGTTTTAAATTTTAGCTCTATTTTTTAAGCCGCTTGGGGCCTATAAGTACCCTAGCTATTCTTACTTGGCACAACAAGAATTATGAAAGAAAAGAGAGTAAAAACTGTGACTCTAAAGTTGTAACCCTCGTAAAGTATAGAGTCCCTTCTCCGAAAGCATAAAGAGTATCTTAAGAGAGAGCGTGAAGGAAATTATATAAAAAATAGTTGTAATAGGGTAGTTGGTCTTCACCAATTATAAAAAGACCATTAGTGGATGCCGATGGCCTTAATGAAGGAGGAATCAGGAGTTGACATAGGTCGGATGACCGAACCACTAAAAATCAGTTTGCTGCCTTTGATGTTTACCTTTATTGCAAATCATTTTACTTGCTTACTATTCTTATTTTTGATACGGACTTAAAGGTTCCCCACCCCCCCCCAATTTAAAGTATTTTTGATACAGACTTATTTTTGATACGGACTTATTTTTGATGTTAAAAAAAAAAACCGATACCCTATTAAGAAATCTCTCAAAAAGATAGTGTGTATTATGAAAAAAAGAATTTTCAAAACTAAAAAATCTTATTAAATATGAAAACTTAAAGTCTCTCAACCTGCTATTCATAAACTAATTGATTCTTTAAAAGTTCCTAACATTCTAATCCAACTTATATATATACATATATATATATGTACATACATATATATATGTATATATATATATACATATATATATATATATATATATATATATATATATATATATACATATATATATATATATACATATATATATATACACATATATATATATATATATATATATATATAACTCTTATTAAATATGAAAACTTAAAGTCTCTCAACCTGCTAATCATAAACTAATTGATTCTTTAAAAGTTCCTAACATTCTAATCCAACTTAAATATATACATATATATATATATGTATATATATATATATATATATATGTATATATACATATGCATATATACATATATGTATATATATATATATATATATATGTATGTATATATATATGTATACGTATATATATACATATACATATATATATATATATGTATATATATATATATATATGTATATATATATATATATATGTACACACACATACACATGCACACAAATATATATATATATATATATATATATATATATATATATATATATATATATATATATACAACAGTGTTCAAAACTTAAATTGTTCTTCATACCATAAAATGAGCTACTTCTTAATCTAAAAATTAATAAACAAATAAAAATAGTTCAATAAACACTGTGATTCACATAGTAGTAAAATTTATGATAAATAGATATTTTATTTAAAATTTATATTTTTATCAATTCAAAATATGTGTAGATATCAAATACTTTCTTTATGGTTATATAATTTACAAAGTTTAATTTATATATGTATTTTATATTATAACTTGCTAATATAAAATACATTATCATACTTTTGGAAGCAAAATACATTTAAATATATTTTTATAATAGATGCATAAGTATAACTAATGATTATATTAGATCATAAATAATTATAATGTAAAAAAAGATTACCATTAATTATTCATAAATAAGTATAAATATAGCTAAGAATAGAAGTCATAGGAATATTAATGACTAGGATCATGTTATATTCGGTGACAAGGTCTAAAATTATATTTAACCATGATATAAATGACATATATCGTTTGGACAAAGCAGAAATTTATTTATGAAGATATAACTAATGTATCACCCCAGTCAAAGAAATTAGTGTCAAAAGGTAAAAGAAGTCATAAAAGGAAGTAACAAAGATGTTTATAAATGATATTTTTTATATATTAAATTTATTTTATTTTAAAAAAATTGGCTAGATTTTATAAATAAGAAATTATTTTGTCTCCTCCAACAATGATCGATGTAGTATCTTTTTACCCAAAACACAAAATTATTATAGCTATTATTTTTGTGAGTTTGAATAAGGTTTTTACCCGTGAATACAATTAAACCCTTCCGATATGAGACTAGATGGAAGTATTATAATAATTACTCAAGTAAAAATTTGTGCATTGTTCTTTTATGTCACATGCCAAAATTTGTTCCTGACAAGTCTTCCACTTCCTAGCGATCGACATGCGTGCAATATGGATGGAGGACCGCACTCCTGCAACAAGTCATCTACAACAAGCTATAATTAGTCTTATGGAAGCGAACTCCTCGATCCTCTCCCCGCCACTCTTTCCCGACGAAGAAGTCTGTTCTTGACCCTCCCTCGCCATTCTATAAAGCCATCGGGCAGCAAGGAAGGGAGGCAGGAAGGAAGGTGTCTGATCCACGACGTCTCTCCGGTCTGTCGCGGCCATGTCTACCTCACGAGATTTTGGGTCGGCGTCGGAGAGCGGGAGCGACGAAAGGCGGAAGAAGCAACAGAACCGCTTCATGATGGCTGGCGCAACGGCCTCCATCATGCTGATCCTTGCCGTCGTCGGAGTCGCCACCGTTCAGTACAACTCCGAGGCGGACGAGTCGAGCACCAGCCCTTCTGACGGCGGCTTGGAGTCGACGTCGCATTTCCGTACCACCTCCGCCATTCAGGTGATCTGTTCACCGACCGACTACAAGAGCTCCTGCGAGTCGAGCCTGAGTAAGTACGTCAACGATAGCTCGAAGCCCAAGGACCTGGTGAGGGCTGCCGTCTTAGCCGTCGTCGACGGGGTTTCCAAGGCCTTCAACCGCTCCGACTCGATCAAGTCCGACGACCCCGAGGTGAAGGCCGCCATTGCGGACTGCAAGGAGATGCACCAGTATGCCGTCGATGAGCTTGCGAAAACGCTGAGTCACATCGACGAGCACCACCTGAAGCAGCTCCCGAAGCAAATCCCTGAGCTGAAGAACTGGCTGAGTGCCGTGGTCGCCTACCAGCAGACGTGCATCGACGGCTTCCCCGAAGGGAAACTCAAGTCCAAGATGCAGGCCGCGATGAAGTCCGCCAAGGAAATCACGAGCAATGCTTTGGTCATCGTGGGGAAGATATCCTCCTTCCTCACTCTCATTCAGGTCGCCGGCTTCAGCCGTCGTCTCCTCGAAGAAGAGCCGGCGGAGCCGGCATGGTACGTGGACGGCAATCCTTCATGGGCGTCCCACGGCGACCGGAGGCTCCTCCAGACTTCTGCCACGCCTCAATTCACGCCCAATGTTACGGTCGCCAAGGATGGAAGCGGAGACTTCACCACCATATCGGGGGCACTCGCTAAGGCGCCAAAGAAATTGCTTCACGGAAGGTACGTCGTCATCGACCTCGGCAGAGTAATGCTGCAGTCATGGCTTACACCTCCATCTATATACGGGCTAAACACACATGTACATTCTGTGAAGGTATGTGATCTATGTCAAGGAGGGAGTGTACGAGGAGACAGTGGAGGTGGACAAGAATACGTGGAACATCACCATGTATGGCGATGGTGAACAGAAGACGATTGTCACGGGGAGCAAGAACTTTATTGATGGCGTGAAGACCTATCACACCGCCACCTTTGGTAAGTAGAACGACGACACGTTTGCCGGGAACGGGGAATGGGATGCAGAGGAATTGAGCTGGTTGGCATTGGTTTGTTTGGTAGCTGCGATCGGAGATGGGTTCATGGCGGTGGACATGGCATTCCTGAACACGGCGGGGGCCAACAAGCACCAGGCGGTGGCGCTCCGGGTGCAGGCCGACCGCGCCATCTTCCTCCAGTGCCGCATGGAGGCGTACCAGGACACCCTGTACGCCCACAGCCACCGTCAGTTCTACCGCGACTGCCTCATCAGCGGCACCATCGACTTCATCTTCGGCGACGCCTCCGCCGTCTTCCAACACTGCATTCTGACCGTGCGCCGACCCCTCAACAACCAGCAGAACATCGTGCTCGCCCAGGGCCGCAGCGTCCTCCAAGAGTCCACCGGATTCGTCATCCACAACTGCCGTATCGTCGCCATCCCCGCCCTCGCAGATGCCAAACCCAAGTTCCGCAACTACCTCGGCCGCCCCTGGCAGGAGTTCTCCAACACCGTCATCATGGAGTCGGAGATCGGCGACTTCATAGAGCCAGAAGGGTACACGCCATGGGAGGGAAGTTTCGCGCTGGACACCTTGTCCTACGCCGAGTACAACAACAAGGGCCCCGGCGCCGACACCTCGAAGCGGGTCAACTGGGCCGGCTTCAAGGTCATCAGCCGGGAGGAGGCCAGTGCTTACACTGTTGCACCGTTCATACAGGGAGACGATTGGATCTCGAAGATGGGCGCACCTGTTCGCTTGGGTCTCTACAACGAGTAATCCACGGCACGCGAAGCTATCTAATCTATCCCCGTCCTTCTCTCTATCGAGTGATATCCATTTGAGATTCGGGAGGAACTGCGTGATCGGATATGTGAAAGAAAAGCCCTCACAATACGACATCTCCTACAAATTTCAGTGAGTTGGGAGATCAAATCGAGCCGTGTTATGTGCTTTGATTGCTTTCCATCTACCTACAATCCAATCGAGCTGATATCAGCATGCCGGTAACCTACACCGGCAACTGCCCTTTGAATTGTGGGACTATCATGAGCACGTGCGATGAGCGGACCCCGAACTGATCCGAAAACTTCCCGGTGTACTTACCGCACACTAGCCAACCGCAAAAAGGCCACCCTTCTCCGGTGAGCGGATCCCAAAAGCAACCCCCTGCCTCGTCCTCGTTCTTCCCAGCCACTTCGTCGCCGCCGCCGCCGATCGAGGGGGCACCAAATCGTCCACGACCGCCCCTTCCTCTCGTTCCGCGTCTTGCGGTGGCGGTGGGAGCTTCGCGGCGGGGCGGCGTCAAGCCGGTCAACGGAGAGGAGAAATGTATTGCTGTTGACGTACGCTCCGGTAATTAATCTGAATAAAAAGAGTAATTAAAAATATAATTAATGCAACCAAAAATTGCACTCGATATTCTATCGTTATAATCATCGTGCAAGCGATTATCTTAAAAGAAAAGTATTCATGTTAAGTTCAATATCTTAAATAATAATAATAATAATCTTATTAAGATTTATTAAAAGAATGTATATATGCTATGTGGTAAATTCACATTTAAAAAGATACAATACAATAAATCATATTAACCATTAATATCTATTATATTGTGACAAAAAATAAAAATAAGATTTATAACATTATGATTAAATCCTTAAGTTCAATGTCAATTAACCTAGGGTTAAATCTTAATAGAGTCATTTAGTTTGATTAACATTTTTTAATAAAATTTTTATATCAACTTATTTTAAGTTATTATTCAAATTTTAAAATAAAATTATTATTTATTTTAAAATTAAAAATAAATAAAATTAATGGCTCTAATTGTAAAATCGATCTTGGATAATTCAGTTTCGATTTTTGATTTTAGGAAATCGAAACCGCAATTGGGGCTTAACATAATTCACACTCTTTTTCATCTAGGGTTTGAATCGAGATTAACAGTATTATTTAAATTTTAAAAATTAAATTCAGAAATTGTAATGATGCATATAGATTGACGAATTCTCGATGAAAAATATTTTTTTTACTTTTTTCTTAGAGGTGCCCCTCCTTCATATTTCTCAAATGAGATATTTCATGATTAGACAACTAGAGATACTATGATACGATAAACGAGTCCGATCCCTCTTATATAAGATTTATAGTGTCAATTATCATATTTTTAGATTCTCTGATAAAACCCTATAAGTATATTTAAAAATGTAATTACTGTTTTAAAAATACTCGAGACCCAATAGGAAATAGTTCATATACAAAAGTAATTAAACAAAAAAAATTATATCATGAAGGTGTCTTTAACACCTCCACCAAAACCACTACACTGAATAATTGAAGAGGTTTGATTACCTTCTCAAGCACATTTCAAGAATTATAATAAATAAAGGATGACCTTTGAAAAATATAAAAAAGGAGCACCCACCCCGTCCCAAACTCCATGACAACTCAGTTCTGGTGCAACCCTCAAACTGCTTCCATAATGTCGAGTCTCCCATCTTTTACATGAATACAAAAAAGATGTCGATCATTCCATTGCTGCTTAATTGATGGCATTTCTAAACTACCAACCTAACAATTCACAAGTTGGATAGATACAAATCAATAACTGAAAACTCTAGTTCCAGTGGTGAAACTGCCACATCTAGTGATGCATCATTACATATGAGATATAAATGGTGTTGGATGAAATAACCGCGATAGTGCTCAACAAATTGGTATCCGTTGTGTAAGTTGCTCTATCTATGTATGTACAGTCTTTAACTTTTGTTTTCCATCAGACCTTAAAAAAAAAATTAACCAAACTTGATCATATTTTCCTTCTCTTTTCTTACTCATAACAAAGGGGCCTACTAGAAACCCTTCATCCTACTAAATACACCTAAAAAACCTACTAAGAATGAGTCACGCCCTCATTCGAGGGTAAAAGTAGTCGTTCTCCAAGTGTGAGCCATAAATCTTGAGTGGCTCTCACGTTGGTATCCATGAAAACAGCTGCTGTTCTACTTCGTGCCAGTTATGCACCTTGGTCACCATTGGATGTGAAGTTGCTGAACCTGCCTTGCACCATGGGTATGAATTATGGTAGTCGAAGAGGAGGACCCTGATGCCAACTTCTGCACATTCAAGAGCATATTTTGGGTTGTCATCGATCAGAACATGGGCTCCCAGAGATCTGCAGAGAGCAACTCCATTGATCAAAACAGGATGGAAAATTTTTTATTCTGAAATTTGCGAAGAAAGACTCTCAAGTAGACGAGGGAAAAAAAAAGCCCAAAACAAGGGAATGCTACTCTAGTGATTCTAATCTGGAAATAATTTGTTATTGCAGAAAACATATTTTTGTTTCCTCCTAAAGAAGCTTCTGCCAAAAAAAAAAATTTAGAGGAAAGAAAAACACTCCAGATACCTGTTAATCAAATATCTAGTTAGATGGGAAGAGGACCAAAGTGAGTTTCCTGATCATCAGCCCACAGACTCCTAGACTCGGAGCTAATTCATAAAACACAAGTTGAAGGTACAACATACTGGTATATTATGGAGCTACTGAACTACTTTTGACTTGTTGAATTCTATTTGCAAGTTAATTGAAAAAAAAAAGCCTACGGGTGTATTCAAGCAGCGAATCTAACATTTAATAGCAATGCTGCTTAAATAAATATTCCATCGACCACAATTTTTTCCAACATGCCCATCAAACTCACAGAAGTGACTTATCCAAATTAACATAGAGGGATTCCAAGGAATTATTAATATAACCAGTTTATCTCTCTCATGACATGCTTCTCATGCAAGCCTTTCCCATTCTATTCAAATTTTCTCATCAAAACCCTTTACGTACAGCTGCATAATTCCACAACATGGCATCTCTTACTCACTGTCCCAGTCAGTACCAATCCTTTGTAACTGTAGATTTACCTCCATGTACTATCTTTTTCCATAACTGCACCTCCCCTTCCCTAATCAACACTAATTTTCTCAACCATAATCTTTGCATCAAAAACTACACTACATACATGTACTATTTAGGTTCACATACAAAATGTTTTCCTGGATCAGACATGTCCAATTGCTAGATAGTAAAATATTTAGGATCCTCCAGCTTTTTTCCATCGTTTGGAAGTTTTTATACTTCACAATGATTATTAAACAAGAACTGACATATCTAAGCTGTAGTGGGCATTAGACTTGATCATCTAACGTACTTGCAAATCTCAGATTTTGGCCTTGATACTCCATCTAGCGCAAAATGGTTACCAAAATGGATCTCCTGAAATAAGCCAGGATAATGTTTTTCAATCCACTCAAGAGTGTGGTTCTTGATAGCATTCTGCCGAGATCTGTTCAGAGTACATGTTAGCAAAAGCATTAAATCAGTATGGTAGTGATAGTTGCAGAATTCAATTACAAAGATTTAAACAAGAGATCTGAATCAATTATACTCACGTCACCACAGATAGGTTGCAAAAAGTTGATAATTTATCAAGAGCATGTCGAGCACCAGGGATGGGATAAATGCCCGTTTTGAAATAAGAAGTTTTGAAGAACTCATGAACACGGATATCAGCTACCACAAACAACCAAGGGGAAAGATATGATATGTTGTGACACCAAAAAAGTTATGTCAAAACGGTATAAAACAGCATGTCAAATAGCTCCAAATCAAAATAATATACAGCACAAAGAATGTGGAATTAAATATGACAAAATGAAGAATGTCTTCGAGGTACCTTCAGCTCGAGAACACTTCCATATCTGTTGATTGGGTCACACACATATCAGTAAGATCAGAGTTCTAAGAACAAACTAGACAGGAAAACTAGAACTTCTCACATAAAGGAACTAAAGTTAAGCTTCCATGAGATCAACTCAAATTGAAATCAGGACATGAGGATAGCTTGATACCTTGTAAAATTCATAAACATAATATTCCGAAACAGAATGATTGGAGGAGTAGCAATCAGCAATAAATTTGTTCAGAGCTAAGAGAAAGCTTCCAAGAACTGAAAACCAACAAAGCAGGAACGTCAAGAAACTTCATCCCAGAACTGAACATCTAAGAGCTGAGTTCTTATATTAGTTGCAGCTACAGAAAAGTTACTTGGATTTATAAGATAAGGTTACCAAATATTATGGTAGCTGATCGATTGAGAAGTGACAAAATACAAAATATGTGAACAAAAAGAAGGATATAACTGCAATGCAATTTCTCGACCATCCATAACCAACATGGGCAACATTTCAAGTTTTTCAAAAACAAATTTATACAAGAGCCAGATGCTCTCCAATGGATGTCAAGAAATAAAATTGACCTCTGTACAGATGTCCATTAATAATATAGCAAATTGATAATGCATGAATTTATAAACCAACTAATTAGTTAAATCCTTCTGACCACTAACATCCATTATTAATATAGCAAATTCATAATGCACAAATTTATAAACCAACTAATTTGCTAAATCTTTCTAACCACTAACTTTTTAGATCCTAAGGTAGGTTGATCACTCAAGTTAGCCATGGCTACAAGGTGGACCAAATTAAGATGTCCATAAAATTATGATATCTTCCTTGGGGACTTCTTGGATCCAAAGATATGCTCTATGGTTTTTGCATATTGATGGAAAATGCATGAGGCAGCAGTGGCAACAATGTCTCCTATGATATGCATAAGGTTGTAAGCTTGTCAATTAAGCCTGATGTTCTAGCAGATAAAGAATCTATACGTGAAACTTTCAAAAAAAAAGATCTTCCTTGAATATATGAGAACAAGCTTTGAACATAAGTGGAAAGAAATCCAACTAAAAATTTGTCCATGTTCAATTTATTGTATTTACTGCCAATTATTCACACATCCACAAGCGGCAACAAAAAGGCTCCAACCGAAAACTTGTTCACGATCATTTTCTTCTAGTTGCTGTTGATTATTCACACAAGACTCCATCAATTGTTACCGGCTCCTAGATTATGCATTAGCTTTTACAGATAAGTCCAACAAAGAATCTGCAATGGGAGTTGTGACAAAAAATAATTTTCTATATCGGCTATATTCCAAACAAGCATTGACATAAGTGAAGAAAAAAAAATGTAACTCAAAATCCTTCTTCATTTTCTTGTCAGATCTTTGACACTTGCACAAACGACGACAAAAGCCTCCATTCTTTTCATTCTTACAGGAAACTAGCATCTAACAAATTGCTATCTAGCAAACTAGCACCTTCAACTAATCAATTGATGGATAAATAATTTAAGCCACTTTTCAATCAGTTCCTTCCTAACAACTCTTTACGAGATCCATAGTCATTAGGCAATGCTAGCTGGGAAAGAGGGTCCCCATGCTCAACATGTTCAAAGATCACAAAACAAAGGCCTATGTAGAAACTACTACTTCAAATGATTAATAAATTACATGGTTGGAAAGATGCCAAAAGAGACCATCGACTACATAATAGATCTAAAATTAGAGAACCTCCAAAGAGCACATCTAAGATCAAGGGAACCTCCAACCGGTAAACAAGATGACAATAAACAGGAACAAGACCAGAAATTTGAACTTGAGATAAATACCTTCATCTACATCAACAGCGACGGCCAATTTCTCAGATTTTAGATGGCCTGGGAATTCTAGAGGTTTTCCATGTTTGCATGATCCATCTCCATTCACCAAACTCAACCCCATATCTTCCGAGAAAACCAATTTGGAACCGTTAACCAAATGGCGATGGGGTCCCACAACATGAGCCTTCTGGATATCTTCATCTGCCCTTCTGAAGACACCGTCATGGCGGTCGGAGCAGCCCCTCATGCTCAAGTTATTGCTGGAACCAATGTCCATGCGAACCAAATGCTTTCTACGAAGACTTCCCTGTTCGTTAGCCACACTCATCTGGCTAAATCCGCGACTTGCCGAGGGGAAAAGCTTATTCAAAGCCATCGCGGAAGCGTGATCACTCCAAAGGGTCCGGAGATGGAAGGAGCACGACCGCAGGCCTTCTCGCTTTAACATGCCGATTCCCACATTCCAGGAGCAGCAGAATAAAAAAGATGAGACCTCTAACACTAACCATACGCCTCAATCTTAGAATCAAAGTATATCCCGGGCGATACGAATCAAGGGTGACCCCAACGAGAAAAATCACCGAGGAATCCAAAAAGAAGATACCAGCAATGTACAAATCGATAAGGAACAATAAACTCAGTACTTGTAATTGCCAAAACAAACCTTTTTCTTCGAACCCGGGGGAATCAGAAGCCAAGAGGAGAACAAGGGGGCGTGTGGGCAATATAAAAAGCCAAAATCCAAGCAATGTAGCAGATTTCGAGGCGCCCCTGACGAACCAAGGAACAAGACGAGGCAGGAACGAAACCGGGATCGAAGAGCGTATGAATCAGGGATCGAAACAATCAAGAAAAAGAATCGGTGAGGGGTCCTCCGCGGGCCTTCCGACACGCTTGCTCCGGTCTCCTTCTGCTTCACGCTTCCACCCTCCTCTTTATACTTGCGCTTGCGTTGCTCGCTTTCTAGGGTTTGTTGGCGATCGAGAGCGGAGAGGAAATAATTCCTCGGAAAAGGGAGGGGAAAAAAAAGGAAAATAAAAACAAATCAGCCCTCACCAATTCTTTCTTTCCTTTTTATTTTTACTTTTATTCTCATTATTTCTCGATCGACAGTGTTCGTCCGGTTTCTTCGCAGTGCGGTGATGGCGGTGGTGGGGGCCGACCGTGTAATTCTCTTTATTGGGTGGGGCCCTGCGGTCGACACGCACGGGCCAAACTGCACCGGCGGGGTCCGGGGCTAACTCTAATCAGAGAGCGGCGTCAGCCGGCGACGGCAGCGGGTGCCTCTCTCCGGGGTCCCGGTTTTACTGGTCACAAGAATAACTGCCCGGGTGGACTCTGCTGACCATTTAAGTCCCGTTTGGTACTTATTTTTCCTTTTATTTGTTTGTATTTTAGAAAATAAAAAATCTTGTGTGCGTGTGTATAAATCCATCTATAGTCGCTGATTTTATCTTTCTAAATTTATTTTCCTGCAAAATGAAAAACTAACTTATATATTTAAAAATTATCTCTATACTTAGAAAAATGAAACATTTATCTCTTACAATAATTTTGAGCATAGGAATAGATTATCATAATGTTTTATAAATATATTATAAGTATTATTCTTAAATATATTATTTAAATATAAAAATGATAATCTTTCACCAATAGATTATCTCAATATTTTACTTTCATAAATATAAAAATTAAATTAATAAAGATAACTAATTATAATGAATAATATGTAAATAATCTTATTTTTATATAGTAAGGCCACTCAATTTGGTCAGCATGACTTGCTGATTCGCAGGCAGCAGAATTCCCATTAGACGTCATCACACTCATCCGGCGTCCTTCTATCTCTCTCCCAGAGAGAGAGAGAGAGAGAGAGAGAGAGCAGATTACAACCTCGTGAAAACAAATGAGTCGACAATGCCGGCGTCCTTCTATTTCTCCTTCGTTCTTCCCCTCTTCTTCCCCCTGTGAGTGTGGGTTGGGCGGCGGCGGGGAGAGGAAGATGGGCCGCCTGAGAGAGACCGGTGATTTGAGTTGGTGCGATGGGTGCCTGAAAACTACCAAACTGCCATCACCTGGGCTTTGTTCGCTGCGAAGATCCAATTTTATTAGACCTTTACAAGTGGCTGGCATACGGTAACTTTGGATCTGGTAAAGCAGGAAGTATATCCAGACGAAAAGGCATTAACATGTGGGCACGATTGGCCAGCTCGAGGCGTTACTTGGAATCTTGGTGGGGTTGCAAAGGTGGAACTCGTAGAAGATGTTGCAACGGATCCCCCGGCGCCCATTTCCTGCGACCGCAAGCAAGTCCGACCATGGTCGCGTGCTCCACCTTCTAAGATGTGAAGAATCCACTCTTCATCCCATCGTGGATTGCTCAGCTTCAAAGGAGCTGTGAAATGAGTTCTGCAGATATGTCCCCGTGTGTAATTGGGAATCCTGGCAGATACAGAAACAAGAATAAAACATTTTTCTCGTGTAAAGAACATGCTGAGCAGTTCAGGAGAGAGACTACTATCTCAAAATAGCAAACTTCCTGCGGTTCACAACACAGCAACGGGAGAAAAATACACATTTTTTACTGTGCTTTTTTACGATGAGCTGTTCTGTATCCAGAGTTTTATGGTTCGGCAGCTGATCGTGCATAAGCTAGTTCAAAGTTTCTACTGCCATGAAAAGATCAAACTAATTTGTTTGAGATTCAACAATAATAGCATCCATAAGTTCAATGCATTTTCTAGGAAACAAGAGCCATTTCATCACATAAACATCAATCTGGCAACACAACAATTATAGCAGAGTGTTTCATGGAATCAGGAGAGATCATAAAGGTTCATGGTTAAAAATACTACTAGGTTAATAAGTTTCAAAGTAGAAGCTCATGACTGTTTGGATGTCAGTGGCCATAAGCCCATTTAAGCAAGTTTTTCCTCTGAGGCCATTTCTATCCCCTCCAATGGTTTTGCAGAAGCATAAGGTGCCTTGCTTGCCAACCTGAATACCAACAATTAGTCCAGTAAGACCAAAGGCCATTATGAAATATTAGAACGAAACAAGATGGTAAACATGCAGTGGAAAAATAAATACACAGGAAATTTATTAATAATTGAGACACAAAGCAACAGTAATAGTGTTCCTTTACGTCCTCTTGTGCAGTGCAAAAGTGTGTTCCTTGCAAGTCGATAAGATTTAAAACACGACACCACCAATGAATCAGACACGATGCATGAGATTCATACACCATGATTCCATGTGTTTTAGGTTTTGAACCACACTGTACTTCTATTGGTCAACCACTCAACCTAACCTCAATCCCATGAAGCTTCGAGTGCCATGGTCCCTCCAAACTACCACCCTGAATATGAAATCTTCCATAAGCAAACAAATTAAGGAATATAATTAGAACAGGCATAATGAACACAGTTGACTGTCCACGGATTACAAACTGTCAACCACATTCACCAAAATTTTCAGTATTTAAGTGGCCAGAAAATACATTCAGGCTGAAGAGTTTCCACCTCATTTTCAACCTCACAATCATCAGACCATCAACTAAATCAA
The DNA here is from genome assembly GCA_024322285.1 of Musa beccarii. Lineage (NCBI taxonomy): Eukaryota > Viridiplantae > Streptophyta > Magnoliopsida > Zingiberales > Musaceae > Musa > Musa beccarii. The sequence continues at coordinate 19,769,149 of CM044401.1, read as the reverse complement.
CTGGAGGAACTGCTACCCTATCTCAACCCGGAGGCTTTTTTTTTTTAATTTAGCTTAATATCTTCCTCAGTAGAAGTCTCCCTGTTTCATGTTGTTCATCATCTTAACACAGCAATTATATTCTATAACTAAAACGAAAAAGGGCTGATACCCATAAGAATATTTCAGAGAGAACCCTGAATTGCAATAACCTATTATAGAATAAAGTATTGAATGGCAATAATAAAATAGTGTCTTCATTCAGCTACTAAAATTATTCTAGGATGAAGAACATATTCCAGAAAATTAGGTGCGAAATAGTAGTGCCTCATGCTATTTATTTATTTTAGTACATAAGCTAAGATTAAATCACAAGAACATCAAGATCAGATACAATAAATCTGTGTTATCAATTTTTCTACATGTAGCTCAAGATAGTCTGACCTTCCTAGAGGAAACACCAATAGTTTCATGTAGATAACTTGGGAACAAAAACTAGGCAATGAGAGAGTTCCTATATACTTAGTGATTTGGGGTCCACTTCTCTGTGATAAATGCATAATTGGTACAAATAAATTCCAAGCTAATTGGTGCTAATATCTGGCACAAACTGAATATTAGCACAAGTTAATCTGTATCATCAAAAAGATATGGAGTGTACACAGATGCACAAAAAACAAACAAACAAGCAAATTTGCTTGCATACATACATGAATCTGAATCTTTTACCTCTTCTGGGTGAGCATGTGTGAATCTTTTGAAACTTAAAAGTCTTAGAGATGCTTCTTAAAAGGACAGTTGTCCCACTTTAATATTTAAACAGGATGTATGTGAAGGCTTCCATCTAAGACACATCATGATCTTTAAACATGTAGTGATCACTTCTCAATATAAACTCATACTGGCCTTCGAGGGCTGAAGGCTTTATATTGAGCAATGTAAAAGATATAGACAAACATAAATCAGGGCTAATGTTTTATTAGAGAAGTTTCTACTTTGTTCTTTGTGTTTAGAATGCAATGATGAATTTCCGGGTACCCACCACTGTGGCATGGTATAATTCATATAGCTATGGTCAAGTATCCATTAATCCCCAAAATTTGCAGTGGATACTCCAACTTCATTCTTTTTTCCTCTGACCTCTATCCACATGCACAGGCATGCATGTATATGCCTGTTTGTATCAAGATAGAACCTGGTGACAATACTAACACTCAAAGGATATCCTTCCTTCTACTTTAACAAACTACATCAAAATGATTTTTCTGCTGTATTTTCTTTTTCTTCACATCTGATTTCATCCTCCCCTTTGAATTCACTGATGATCTATAATACTTGGCTGGGAAAAAAGTCAATTACAAACACAACTGTCTCTCAAGAAATCATCATAGTTAAGTATCAGAACATTAGTAGTATATTTATTATGAACATCATTTTTCGTTTCTTTATACATGAATAGCATATACCAGTCCATATTGCTCTTTGCTTGAGTACTAAGGGCGGAACAGAAGGACAAGATTTACCTATTGCGGCGCTTCTCCAGGAAACACTGAAGTGAGTGCCTTCTTGCTATCGGGAGCTCTGCACGCAAGCAAATCCCCACACTGATCAGAAATTCCAGAGAGATACAAGGAAGAGCTTTCACATGATCACAGACCAAGGAAAGAAAAGAAACCAACCAGCTTGAAGCTTGCAGAGGGGGCTGCTAGCACTGAGAACAATCTGGGCATGCGGCACCGCTCCCGTGACGAAGACAGAGGAGCTCTGCAGTGACAGAGTTCTCGTGAGCGCTGTCGAACCCGCAGTGGTGGCAGAGGTGGTCGGGCTGATCTTATTTGGAGCCGAAGCTGCAGCAGCAGCGATGAGCATTATGGCCTGTGCCTATCTCAGCATTCAGCAAAGAGTCAGTTCAAAGACTTCCAGTTCTCAAGCAAAACGAAACACAAGAAAAAGAAAGGAAGGAGAAATAGGAGATCAAAATGCAAACTTTTTCAGAAGGAATTCCATTGTAGACATTGACAGCTCCGTTGTAGAAGATGGTGAGCTGCGTGGGGTCGAACAGGTTCGCCATCGTCGGCATCGGCACACGCGATATCCTCACAGACGTAAAAGCCAAGCAAAGGAACAAAAAGTGAGAGCTTTTCACAGACGCTAAGCAACAAATCCCTAAGACCCCGAAGTTGAAGCGATAGCCGTTGCAGAAGAAATCAGAACCCCAGCCAAGACAAATGCCAAACAAATAATATTTTTTAATCTTTTCTTTAAATTCTCCGAAAGAAGAAGATTTGATCGCTATGATTTCAAAAAATATCTTGTTGTTTCTTTCGGGAACAAAATTGCTTCGGCGATGGGAAGGAGAATCGGGTAACGAACAAAGAAGAAGCAGGAGAGCTACCTGCTGTTGTTGCTCTCCTCCGATTTGGTTTCCGTGTTCTCCGCCTCGGCTTCGGCTTCGGCTTCGGCTTCTCCGCTGCTCTCCACTGGGATCTGCGCCACCAGAGGATCCGCCATTCCTCTTGCTCTTCCGCTTCCTTTGTTTTCCTCCTTTGCAGCTGTGGCGGAGAAAAAGTAATGAGCGGAAGAAGCACCGAAAAGACCAATAAATAATGCTTTAAATTAGCAGATCGTGTCATGATATGTCTCATGTCAACGACTCAGAACACGACACTCTGTGTTGTCGCACATTGAGAAAGGGATAGATCGGGGACCAGCGAAACTCTTCCACTCGATGTCCGCCACGTAAGAATCTCACGAGCCACAACTTGAGATTCCAGGGAGAATCGTGGTTTGGAGAGAAGAGTATTAGCTTCAACACGAATTGTTTGGTACTGACGGACTTTTTACTCCATTCATACCTTACTTTTTGCTGCTTGTGGGACCCATATAAATCCAGACAGTACCAGTTATAATTAGGTAATTTGAGACTTCTGTACGCACAGGTAGAAATTTTTGCTCTTCTTTAGGAAAAAGAAATGGGTAGTTTCAGTGCCACGTTATCCGTCACATGTCTATTAAATGTTTGCCAGATAAAAAAAATATTTTTATATTGTTTTTCTCAAATATTTGAAAATATTAAATAATATATAAATATTTAAATCTTCAAATTTTATTTTAATTATTTTTTTTATCTCTATGGTTGCAAATAAAATGTGAGTTGAATTCGACGTATGAAGAAAAATCAGCTATAATATCTCATATATATGATAATGATGAGGTGACCTATACGTAAATTAAATTTCATAGAGGATTAAATTGGAATAATAACAAAAAAAGGATAAAATATGAAGGAATGGGGAGAAGACTTTTGGAATAAAGTCACATGTGTTTTGCTTGCAACTCTATTTATGCCACGTTTTGTTTTTTAATTTATTGGATTCATCCTTATCTGATATTTATTTCATTAAATTACATCACAAGTGTCGTTCGTTACATTTTTTATGCAATTTAATGGTGCTTGTAGATGAGTCTATTATTTTAGGTATGTGGTTCGTTTGTTGTATCGGATTGAATTATACATGCATCATAGTAAATACTATCTATAATATCTTATAATGTTTTCAGTAGTATTAAGAAAATATTGTAACACAATATAAAAATATTATAATATAATATTTTTATTTTCAGCAACACTAAGAAAAAACTATAATGCAATATGAACACACTATATTATAATATTTTTATGATATTATTAAAAATACTATTAACATAGTGTAAATATTATAACTGAATTAATTCACATTATGGATCATTTCATAGGAAAAAAAAGGAAGAAAATATAGATATGTGGTTATGAATATTGTATTAGGAAAAAGAAAATACTATTTGGAAATTCGGAAAATAAGAGATGTTTCTCGAGAAAAAAATTTGAAAAATATTTTTTAAAGAAATTCGCCCTTCTAATTTTGATTAAAAAATATTATTAAATTATTATTTTTTTAATAAATGAGCCCCGAATGAGGCCCAATACGACCTAATTATCTATTTGGGTTTCTCTATAATGATGCTGTTTCGTAAAGGGCTCTTAGCGGCGGCAGCCTCGTCACAGCCGTTGATGGTGGTGAGGACGACGTTCCTGGCGATGGGCGGCTCAGTCTCCCTCCTCAGCGTCTCCACTACCCTCTTGACTGCCGCTGGGTGCTTCGCTCTAGGTTGCCTCCCCGCCAATGCGGTAGGAAGCAGAACAGCCTCTAGTTGCTCGATCCTTGGTCGCCAAGGCCTCCGTTGCGATCTCCCCTCCCACCGCCGGGGTGAAGCGGGACACGGAAGGGGGCAAGCAGAAAAAGCCTGCCTTTCTCGAGATCGAACGCATCGCAGAGACCATCGAGGACTTCAAGATGGTAATGCATCATCCGAATTCTGAGTTGTTGAGGAGCCTGAACTATAATTTGGTTACTTTATGAGCAATCTCTTCTTTCACCTCGTTGACCTTTGCAGGTTCTGGTTATTAGAATTGGCTTGAAGATGGGAAAAAGGAAGATTGCTGCTGCTCAATGCAGGTAAATATTCTTTCATTTGTATGTCAATTGACCGATAAACGAGGACTATCCATTTCCATGTTTTCTGTGGAGCACAAACTTTAGTTGTGGAATTTTAACGCTTAATAGCATATGATATCTGAAATTATAGTTTATGATTTGTTTCATTCATTCAGACGTCAAGATTAAAGGCAGGGTCAAGTGACTGCAAAGTGTATGTCAAGAGAAGCTCAAAGGCAGGGTCAAGTTGTCAAGAATGCCATGAGATGTTTTCTTGACTTTCCTTTTAATTTCTCCTCGACGTGACGCCGGAAGAGTAGTGAAATTTTGATTGGTTCTGGAATAGTAGTGAAGGGGCTATGAGCTTCAAGCTGCATTTGGCTTTGGAATGTTAAGCTTCTGCTTTCTTTTATTTTTCTTATTCGGATATATTATATTTGAATCACATTTGAATACTTTCCAAAGGATAGAGAAAATGTTCTGCAGAAAATGTAACAATGGCTTGCCTAGGAGCATGTCAGGTGGACTACCATGAGACTAGAGGAGAAAATTTGGCCCTGATTGGATGCTCTTAGACATTATTCTTTGTTCTATGTGTCTGGAAACATGGTGTTGCTGATGAAGTCACAAACTTAAGAAGGGATGGTTTAGAGGCGCCACAGCAACCCATATCTCACAAAAACCTTTTCGATAGGGGGAGGCAGCTTTTGATTGTATAACATTAATAAAGTTTCTGAAGAGGATGGGAAATCTCTATATTACTTACCTCCTCTTAATTTCTCTCTCTCTATATATATATATCCTTTTAGACGTTGATATATGGTGGTGCCACCATCCATATATTTGAAATATATGTCCGTTTATGTGCATATGCAGGTAAGAGTGCCTACATATGCAGACGATAATTCATATTTAGTGATTGAGACATTTCTTTTATGGGCCTTTGGGCATGACACATGTATATGTTCGTATACAACGTGTTTGTTGTTTGGTATTCGATTTTTTGTCTATCGTGTCGTAACCTTTTCGTCTCATTTCATTGTTACTTCAGAAATTCACTGGTGGAAGTTTTTATGTGCCATGTTGGAACCTATTCATCTTGTTCCACTTTTGTAATATGGTTTTCACAATATGGGTATTTGAACTCTGTCCATGTACTAATTCACATTGAACATTGACACTTGGTATGTTTGCCTCTGATACACAGTTGTTCCTGTATACTGGTTTCCTTGTGTTAGTAACCTTTCAGTTTGGTAGAAATCCCAAATAGAGAAGAGGACTAAATTTCTATGATAGAACTACTCTGGATTGTTAATGTATTCATAGACTTTCTCTGTGATGTTAATTGAATTTATATAGCATACACCTCTTGGAAGATGACATTTATGTCGGTATTGTTTTGCCTTTGTGTCTTTGTTTTCAGCCATGTATCTTGCACAAAACCTCCACAGGTATATTTGGCCACTTCTTATGATGATTTTGAGGTTACATTCAATTAGCAACTGTGTTATAAAGTTGCCTTATTTTATTATGTCTATTTTCTTCTGTTTAAAGGTGAGAGTGGACAAGTGAAGGTGGTATTGAAAATTGAGAGTGATGAAGATCGTTTTGTCCTGCAGGTACATCAGTTAACATGTTTATTGCCATCCATTTTTTTATTCTAGTAGGGAACAGAAGTAATCAACACAAAAGACTATGTGAAGATTTTATAAACTAAGCCTAAGTTTCGAAATCACAATATAAATTTCAAGATCAACACAATCAGGGATCAGATCAATGCACTGGCATTTTGGCTATGATTGAATTGAAATATCAAAATTGGGGAAAAAAATAAAAAAACAAAGTTAAGGTGGTTCATAAAGTTGATATAATTTCTATTGCATGATATGGTCCAATGTGTGGCAATGAAATAACTATTAAGTATAGAACAATTACACATCTCTGCACTAGTTTGAGCCTTTCAAGAATTTAGTTGTATGGAATCAGCCTTTCAACAATTACACATCCCTTATGTTGGCTCAGGAAGATTGACACACCTAATAGCCTAAGTTATGCTGAAGAAGCTTTAGTTTTCCCTCCAGGATTCAATTCAGGATTTTAGTCTAGTGTTAGACACAACAAAAGCCTTCAATTCAGGCTCGGCTGTGATGTCCAGCTCTTTTGAGAGGGCTAAGCAACAAGAGAGAAGAGAGAAGAGAGAAGAGAGGACAATTTGGTTAAACAACACAGCAACCTAATGTCTTTCTTAGCAAGATTCTAAATTGTATACACAAACAGTATTCCCAACTTCCCTTCTTACATGAATTTGTTCTTCTCCCTGCCTTCCCTTCTTTAACTATTCATATGAATTTGTGGCAGATGACATGAACAAATCTGGGTGATGTCTCTAGTTGATCCAAAGTAATCATCTTGCTTGCTTACCTTCAATGCTGCAAGAACACAAACTGCACCAAGTGAGATTAATTTCATGTTTATTCGTGTTTTCTCCAGCTAAGACTCTGATAGTTATCTCTTTGGACTTCTGTAGCTGTTGAGCGATCAGTTTCATTGAAGATCAAAGGTATGCCATTCTTTTAGTTTCCAGTAATTTTAAATGGTGAGCCGGATCGGGTTCGGGGTCGACTCAGATTCGGATCTACCGTTCAGGACCCGACCCGTTCCCGCGTGCAACAGGCCAAACTCTGCCGCTCTACGTGTCACGTCGCTGGAGAAGTACGAGCTGCGAGGTAAAAGAAAGGGGAGATATATAACGAGAGAAGAGGAAGTGCGATCAGTACCGTACACGTGCAGTCACAGCGGTGCTTTGAAAGCCGCGCGTGCGTTTGACCGTGATCAGTAAAAGAGACCCGTTCCCACACGTCCAATTCTTCTTACCTTTCTCTTCTTCTCCCTCTTTCCTACCCCCTCCTCTTCGGATAACGATGGCGATGGCTCTGAGAAACCTCGCCCTTTCTTCGCCCCTCGTCGCCTTCCTCTCCTTCTTCTTCTAAGGATCATCGATCGATTGGTCAAGGGCGGCGGGAAGGAGACAGAGAGCGAGAGGATGGCGGCAAACGGAGAGGGCGCGGAGCCGGAGGCCCGGCCGCAGCCGTCTCATCCTCGTCCCCTGCGGCGGACGGGCGATTTCTTGGGGAAGCATCGCTTGTCGGCCGCCATCTCCCGGCTCAACCAAGAGATCCAGTACCTCCAGGTCCTCCCCTCCACTCTTCTACCCGCCTTGGGCTCTTGTTGAAGCATCATAGATTGACCTCATTATTCTACATACTGAGTGTTCTTATGGGGGATCATGAATCAGAAGAGTTCCCGTTTCGACAATAGACGGGAATGAATTAGAGAGGAAAGATTAGTAGATGAAGAGGGAGAAAAAGAGCACATAGGGTTTATGTCTCTTCACATCCTAACATGATAGCATATGGTGGGTTCGCTTGATAAATGTCCAGTTCATTTGCTCTGCATGACAGTACTAATTGTGTTGCAGTGTCTAATAATTCTGACATAGTGGCACTGATATCAACTGTGTTGTAACAAGATCTGAGGTTGCATGTTCCTAATTAAATTCAGCTTGTACCTTTCAACTGCTCGAATGCGGGGTAGAACTTTTTCTTCTCCCTATCATTATGAATTCCAAAACATTTTTTGATAATTACAGATGAAGGTGAAAACATAATGGATTCATTCTAGGAGGTTTGATTTAGTGAAATTTAAATCACCCGAAGATGATGCATCACACTGTGATGAGAGTAATCATTTTACCTTTTCTCCTTTTTTTCCTAGTACTAATATACGATACACTCTGTGGCACTACATCCCAGGTCTAATTATCATATATTATATTGAAATTTATGGACATTTCAATATATATATATATTTTCATATTATATATATATATTAGTATATATAATATATATTTCATATTATTTCTCCATATCTTCCATATTTCTTGAATTATCTTGAAGAATTTTTAAACATTGTACATTTTCCCTGTCCCACTTCAGTATTACCTTGAGTGTACTATTATTATATTGTCTATATATATATATATGTATATATATATATATGTATATATATATATGTATATATATATATGTATATATATATATGTATATATATATATGTATATATGTGGAAAATTTGATAAAAAAATGTTAATGATTTAGAAGGATTCTTGTTGTTTTGCTATTTAAATTAGACAGTTCTGTGTCCATGCTGATGCATCCAATTTGTTTCTTACTTGGCAATATTTTTCACTCTCAAGTCCACCACATAGGGGAAAAAAAAAAAGAACTTGGAAAAAGTAAAATGAGTGGATGCATATTCATTATTTTTCATCACTTAATCGAAACTTTCCTATCGGTCGTTCCCACTAATTATTTTATTGAAAGAACAACAGCTTCCACGTACTCTTTTATTTGATACCCGATTATATTAAATAAAGACTTGTTACATGCTAATTGTAATAACTTGGAGGCCATCTACTCTTATTTGATATCTGATTATATTAAATCAAGACTTGTTACATGCTAATTGTAATAACTTGGAGACATGGAGAACATGCTACTAGGTGTTTGTGCGAGTAATGCCAAATGTAATATCTTGGAAGCATAGAGAACATTGTACTGGGTTTTTCTGTGAATCACATTATATTTGCTCTATATTTATAAAGTATAAATGAATGTTTATTTTGGATAGAAAAGTTTAATAGTTCAACGACTGAATCTTCTGATGATACTGATTTTATTGGAGCTGGAAAGTTTGAAGGTAGTATTCAGCAATTTCAGGTTATCCCATTGCTTAGCCAGCATAAGCGTTCTTTATTTCATAAATAATAACCAACTAAAACATGTAGTCCGTATGAGGCTCCTGCAGATCTGGGGTCTGACAACAGCTAACATCGCAGCATTGCATCTGCAAGTTGAGAGATTGTTGTTGTGGCGCTCAAGCCTTTGAAGTGAAGGATGCAAAGTTGCAACCTTAACATGATGTGAATGCTCATCTCAGTTCATCTCCTTATTAATGCTTGGGCCAAAATAAGATGTGTCATTTGATAAGGTTCCATGATGTGCTCTAAATCTTAGATAACCATCTGAATGATTAACCTCAAAACAGGTATTACACCTGCTCAATCTATTAGTATCCATATATGCATGCATTAACATGATGTACATGGCTAATGCTTGCTTAAACACTTATTACCATGCCAAGAATACACGGGCAGAGTGCATGTCACCAAAGTAGTGTGATCGAGGGTTAATGGACGGGCATGCATCATGTTTCTTTTTTAAATGATTGTACTCCATGAAGAGCTCAAAGGACTTTGTTGTGTTCGCCCTATGTGCATGCAGGTTGAACTAGATGAACTTGAAACAATGGAGCCGTCTTCTGCAGCATGCAAGGAGTAAGTGGTTTTTTTTGGTTTTCATGTCCTGAATTATCGTTCCTTTCATGTTTATCTACTGACACTCCTGTTCCACTGATGGAATCTGCAGAGTTGTCTCGAGCATGGAAGGCAAATCTGATGCCCTCCTTCCAGTGTGAGTTTCACCACTCAATGGTCAGATTGGTGATTTTGCGCCCTTTCTCTTTTCTTGTACAATTTCTTTTAACGATTTATTTGTCCTATTGGTTGTCCTCAGTACACCAGGTCCCGAAAATCCAGCCTGGCACCGGTGGTTCCGTCCTGTCCAAAGCTCTCATAGTCGTAAATGGTGGACACACAAAGGTTCTGATGTTTCTTAAAACTGGTTTCTGACGACTTTTTGATGAGCATAATATACAGATGCTACCAACTAAAGGTGGTTTTGAAGTGTCATTGGTCTTATGTTGTTTGATCAATTCACCCTCTAAAAGCAGTAGCTACAATTGCATGGTTGGAATATTATCTGCTTATTGTGCATGTTGTTGTGCACATAGAGTTATCGTTGATGACAAAACATATTGGCATGGCACTGATATCAATTCGGAGACATTTTGGTTTCTTAGTGCAAGCTTATGTTTATGGTTGTGTTTTAATTTATTTTGTTGGTTTCTTCTTGATATCATACTCAGCAGACAGGTCAAAATTCTTGCCCCGCCACGCCATCTGAAACAATCAGACTTAAAGGGGAAGAATAAGCTATCGATCGTTGCACCCCCATCCTCGTCACCTGGGATGTCTGCAGGTTGTATCATAGTCTAATGCAAAAATTCATCAGCTGGTCAGTTAAGTTGCTAAGTAGAGCTAATTTCTTCAGTATTTTGTTATTTTTTGGCAAATGATAAGTGGTGGAGATGAAATTAGATCCTGGATTTTGTCATCAAACAGTCAATTTTATTTATCAAAGCTAATTAGCATCCTCAAAAATTTATTAAATGATATTTTGAATTTTCAACTTGTAATTAATGGATCTATATATATTATCACTAGATCAATATTTTAGGTACATAAATGTTATATATTTGTCGGATGAGGTACATAAATATTTTAAAATAATTTGTGTAGCAAATGAGGTTTGAAATTTTTAATCATAATTATACTAATATTTTAGGTTAAAAAAAATAAAAGATGAAGCTTGAAAATCTAAATCTTTGGTAAGCCACTCTGATGTATTATCACCAACGTTCTGGTAATCAAAAATTTATTGGTTGAGATATCATGTTCTCAACGTTTGATAGGTGAATTTGAGACATGTAAACATAAGTCTTCTTTCCAATAAACAAGCATTCAGTAATTTTCACAAGTTAAAGACTGAAGCATGCCAAGAAACATACACCAGGCATTTCGAGTACAGAGAGCAAGTCAGAACAAACAAATAGAAGTCAGAAATGGCTTACATGACACAACCAATCTTCATGTTTGTAGTCTCTGTTACAGTTAGGACAGCAAATTCATCAGTTACTCGCCGAGAGGCTTCAGCGACAAATCCACCATGCTTGTGACAAGTTCAGCGACGTTTTCTTGGCCGAGAGCGAAGCTGGAATTGCTAGGTTGCAGCTGTTCTTGACCTTCTCTACTTCCGGTGAGAAGTTTCTTCAGCTGTTGGATAAGTTCATCTTCCTCCTCTTCGACTGCTGGAGTCTCCAAATCCCACACCTTGAAAATACTCCCACGTGATTCCACCTCCTCTTGACTCACCGAAACTTCCACATCCGCAGCCTCTTTCTGTGTCTCCTCAGATGGTTGATGCTCCGCGACAGAATCTTGAACTGCCACCTTGCTCGCTTGAACACTCTCGTCGTCTACGTTGCTCTCCATGGCGGCAGATGTGGCTTCGTAAGATGTAGGATAGGAGCTCAGAGCATCAAGCAGTGCATTTTTCAGAGAAATCCATTTATCATCTGACATTTCTGGACCAAATTCAAGGCAGGAATCTACCCAAGCTACCTCTTCTGGTTTGAGTTCAGCTGTCTTCTCATCTGATTTGATAGACTCTTGAAGTACAGTGGAAACCTCATCTAAGAGCTCAACTGATCTCTCATCAGATTCACTGGGTTCATTAAGCAGCACTGAGATGCCATCATCATCTGCTGCCATAACCTATATACTCTGCTAATGTTACGTCAAAACATTACAACTTTCAAACAGCATTATCTAATTTTTAGAAGGTAATATCAAACTGAAATGGTAAGTTATCAGAATTAAGCAGTAAACAACAGAAACTACAGTTCCAAGTTCACACCAAACAAAAGGTTTAGATCGATAATGGAAGCAAAATTTCATGTTCTAGTATAGTGTATGGAGAATGCACCAAGTTAAGCAAAGATACTAATGATATAGATTATAATGTGAAGTAGCATATATATAGGAAAAGGAACTTGCGGTTCGACTTAGAAACCACAAATCTGTCAAAGTAAGGGCTCACAGTTGATTTCACAAACACCGAAGAAAATAGAGATCAGGACAGGTCCTTTAACCTAAATATATTGGAATTTCATGAGTGACAAAATTAGTTCTTACGCTTGTCTATTATGGTTTTCCCGAGGCTGAACACTGCTAGCTCAATGGTAAAAGAAAATCAATGTGCAAAAAAATACTATAGAGCTGGCAAATACAAACATCTTTTGAGTTCGATGAACATGCACAAAGATCTTACTATAAGGTGAGAAGGTAGCTTCAAACAATTACCAAACTAAGAGTGATATCCCATGCAAATATAGGAAAATTTTGAATTAGCAAAGCTGAAAACAAGAAACTCGAAAGTTTAATTAGAAAAAGATGGAAATTTCCATAGAGGCCTTAGCTTGAACCTGGCAATCGAGAGAACGGGTAATACAGAAACTAGCAGAAAACCTTAAACTTACAGCAAGTAACAAGGGAGCGTAACTTTACAGTGAAACTTACAATTCATGTTTGCTAAAAGACCAGATATGTAGTAGTAGCAAAAGTACTATTTGGTCAAAAAAGAAAGACACTTGTGGTTAGAATTTGGATGCCAAAAGGGAGCATTGGCGAATTAAACCGTCTTTACATGGTAAATGTTACATCAAAATTCTTTTCTTTATCGCTTCGCACCATCTTCTTGCTTGCATGCCACAGCAATGGCAAATGTTAAATTGGACTGCTCCAACAACCCATAAAATCTACATAGACGCGACAAAGAAGCTAAAAATATCAAACACTCACATCTGCAAGAGTTAAACCCTATACTGGCGGTGAGGCAAAACAACAAACATGTGATGTGCAAGTGACAACCAAATATTTTCAGCACGACTTCGCACCATCCAATGAACACATCCGGCCATAAACACAAGCGGAGGAAACGGGACATCAATAATCAGACTGCTGCGGAAGACGAAGGAAACTATTCGATTAAAGCAACTACAAAGACAAGACGATGATGCCAAGCAACTTTTGCTCACCAGCCGAGAAAGCAACAGAGCTAATTGGCCGCGAGGTAGACGAAGTCTCGAAGCCCTAGCAGAAGGGGCAAAAGAGAGCCGCCCAATTAGTTACAGCTGCCGACGAAGAGAACAAACCAAATAAACCCTATCAAAGTTGATTATTATTTTTGTATTTTTAGACAACTCTCAAAAAACATCACTAAACAAATTAACTAATATTTTTAAATAATATTTTTTTATTTAAATAATCTTTGGCAATCTTAATAAATTGATTTTATTTCCTCCGATCATCATTTTTCAAGTGAGTGTTAATTTTCATATTATTTAATGAGGTAATTAATAAATAAAAACATTTTGTTATACTAATGTTAAGCTATTTGTTTCGATATTAGTATTATATATCAATCAAAATGCTAAAAATACATTGGTTAAAGACTTTGACATATCATCATTGGTCCTATGCTCGAAACCTACTTACATTTAGCAAGGATGTAAATGTCTTTAAAAGTCTCAAAAATATAATAGGCTCATACATTAAGGCATAAATAATATAACAATTCAAGCATAAAACAATGCAACCCTATATTACCCATGAAGGTGAATTCTTAGATGGGCATCCTAACTAACATACACCCAAAGTCCATACTTTTGCTCCAACACTGCCATAAATGATGAAATAATAATTCAACATCATTAATTACCCTAATATATGTAGATCTAACCTGACTCTAAAAAGTCATATACTGCAATAATCTACCACTATGTCTGACACTGACCCCCAAATCAAGAACAAGGAGGCAAGTTGGTGTAGGTAAGACTTCAAAAAATAGATGATGATAACCTAGTAATTAACCTCTAGTTAATCAAATTAGGAACACAGCAAAATCAACTTGAGACTAAGCAATGAAATTAGATGCTGGAACTAATTTTCCCCATGGTGGATATGAGAGTTTTATGGAACTAGGGTTCACAATTGTGGCAACAATTTATATAGGATTATTTTTCATCACTAAACTTTGCATAAAATAGTCTCTAGATGTATTCAAATTTTAATTACATTTAGTAAGATATTCTTATTTTTTTTATCTTTTTTTTTCTCCTACTGCTATTCCTAATTGTTTCTTCCTTGAGCATTCTTTTGGTATCTTGAGTGACTTTTTATGTTATCATTTGTGGAGATAACTTTAATTGTGCATTCGCTTTGATATTCTCATATTATTTCTTTATCACTTGCATACATATAAATAATTGACTTTATAATATTTAAGGAGTATGATGATCACATATAATCATTTCACTCTTTTCGACTAAAGCTAAGTACATTATTTATTTTAAAAATAACATCTTCATCAATTTATTTATTTATTTATATCAAATAAATACATCTGAAATATGCAAAATATATCTTAAGTTATATTTAGTCTTAATCTTATTAACTCTAAAAAATTAATTTCTAGGGCAAATCTCCACAGCTTAAGTTTATGATTAATTTCAACTAGACTTCTACCGATTCGATAAAAGTAATACAATTGGTAATTAAGGTACGTCACAAAGGTTCATCTTGTATATAATTAATAAGTTCATTCAAAATTTGGAGACCTTTAATTCACCTCTAGCATTAGAACAAGATGGGTTGGAGTTAAATTAGACTGTGAATTCATCACATGTTTTTGGTGTGAATTGAGAATGTTTGAAAAAGATGAGAGTCCAATACTCAACAATATAAATGTGTTTTTGGCTTACCTAAGAGCCCTATGCAAAGTTGGATTCCACAATTAGCCTGTTTCCAAGCTTAGCTTCACTTTTGGACCACTGTGGAATCACTTTCTCAAAGAAAATTATATATTAAATTCAATTTCTTTTTTGGGAAAAGAACTCTCTTTTATGTAGGCTTTATATAGACCTTGGATGCTCATCAGCAACAATGTAGTTCTAATTGGTGCTGAGTAAGATTTGCAACATCATCAGCATTTTTTTATCTTATTGGAGAGAGATTCCATGTGTAGTGAAGCAAAACTCAATCCATCTATGTGAGCCACAAACTGTATAAACACATGTAGTGCCTCCTAAACACCTTCTTATTGTGTTTAGTTATTTCTCTTAGGTCTCTTCATCTCTCATCACACCATTATTCTCATAGGCAACTTTGTTTATGTGATTATAGATGAACCTAGCTTGGAGTGGATGTCACATTGATCAAACTGACCTATTTAATTGTCATGTCATCTCTCCATTGGTGAAGCCACAGCCACATTTTGCACTGGGATCCACTCTATCATGCAAGGCACTTCTTTCTCTTCTAGAATCAGAATCAATGTCATAGTAATGGCGCCAGCTAATGCCTAAGTTCCTAACACAATAGGATATAGGTCTGCTATTATTTCTATAAATATTTTGTTTGCCATGAATGAGAATAGATGTCTAAGGCAAATATTTATTGCAAGAGATGTCATTAGGTAGGAGAAACTAATACCATCTACTTTTCAACACTTGAGAGCATTAAATTTTTTAATTTTATCTTCTTTTCGACCCTTTCGGGCATGAACTCATGCATTACAATCACGAAATAATTCAGTACACAAGACTCTTGCTGAGGTAGAAAGCAGAAGAGATTGCAGCATCCGGGATATTACCATGAGGTAGAAGTGCAACTGAGGATTGGACCACACTGCACTTTGTCTCACACATAGCATCCTAGAGAGAGAGAGAGAGAGAGAGAGAGAGAGAGAGAGAGAGAGAGAGAGAGAGAGAGAGAGAGAGAGAGAGAGAGGTAAAAACATGTTACTGGTCTCATAGTTCTCGTCATGAGAACAAGGTTGACCAGAAGGCCATGACTTCCACCACAAAAAAACATGTTTGCTGGCCCCAGTCTCAAAAGATAACGTAAACTTGATGCTTCTTCAAGAAGAGCAAACATTGCCAGCCAAATTACAACATCAGCAGACTCATCTTGTAACCTATCGGATGCCTCCATCGATGATGCATGGCGAACAAGGCCAGCATCTTTCACACGCTGCTGTTGATGCTTGCTGCGGCTTCTATTTACCCGGGAACTCTAGTCCTTGACCAACAGGCGACGAAGATGACAGCAGAAACATTACCTGTTAGAAGCTCCTTCATCTTCCCCACGTGATATTGAAGTCTTTTGCTGCGCCCCTGAGGTCCGAGTTCGATCGAGGTAAGTAGTGTTGACCTACTGAGCTCAGATCTTAAATGTAGGAGCAACCAGATGGGCTCGATAGTCAACCTACCAAACTTAGATCTGACATCAATGCACAGGTAGCTGGCTGTGCATTGCTTCCGACGAATCCGTGTGCCACTGTCTCCTCCCAAATAATTTTAGACCGCAACTCCTTCGCAGCAGAAAGAACAAGTATGTTCTTCGTATCTTAAGCTATGATGATATGCTACAACGTTATTGTTACTATTAGAACTGATCCACGTTGTGAATTCGGGTCGACTTAAACCACTTTATGAAGGTCGTTCCATCTCGCTAAGGATGACTCTTTTAAGTGTTCCTCTTTCCACTAGTGTCACATGTAAAATTAAATATATTAATGGTTAATCATATAATGATATGAAAATTAACGTGGAAGGAAAATTTCCAAATCATCCTTCACTTGTTTGTTCTTATGGACGACAGTCTAAGGCAGATCATCGGGGTTATATCTCCTATGCCGTTCATGTAAATAAAATACTAAAAAAAAATGTTGCGACTGTTATAGGCTATCCGCTCCAAGATTATATATAAAAGCTAACTCTCGGCGTTATGCTAAGAGGCTCTCTTCCTAAAAAAAAAAATCATAATTCACTAAAGACCTTGGTCACTAACTTGAGCGTCGTAAAGATCGGGTAAAGAAATTTCTCCCGACATCAGTCTTAATGTAGGTGGTGCCTTGGGAGCTGTAGACTTCCACGTCGGAGCCACCTCATAGCCATCTCAAGGAACATCTCAGTCACCACCTTAGACATTCCTATGTCCTCAGGCTCGGACTATGTCAGGTTAACTTAAATATCAATGATGAAATTTTCTAATATTTTGGTACTAGAAGGAGGGTTTAATGTCGCAAGAATATCCATCTGTTAATTCTCTCAACGAACACTCTAGCAAGGAGATTGCTTTTAACTCATAACACTTAGGAGGGCACTTGTCATCCTTCTCATATGAGGATGCATCCACTTTGACACAAATGTTAATGTGGTACCGACGTCTATTTAATAACCCAAGTCTCTCGCCCATAGGGACGAACTTGAGCCACCTACTCATCCGCACCGAGGTGTTCATGAACCTCACCTAGAAAGTGCAAATATTGACGGATATGATGCAAGCTATCGCCTCGTGTTTTCTTCAGCCAGCCCCATAAGTGACACCACTATCTCAGTCGCGATTAATACCTCAATCCCCGCTGGCATCGACACTTATTGGGATTCCCCTACCAGACATGGTGCCAACATCTCAAGGTTGCCCGAGGTCCACAAAATTGCTAATCAATGGAGCGCCCTACTCCCTAACCGTGGAATTTGATGGATGATTCCCTTAGGATCCAGTTACGATAAATGAATCAACGCTTATACGAGATGTGGCGGGAGTTCTAACAGTCCAAAGGGGAATGTCCAATCGATCCCACCTAGGGTCGGTCTCCATTCATTCAAAACATCCAAGAAGAGCCAATCCTAGCGAACTTCTACCTTCCAATCACTAGAGGATTTTGATAAAAATACTGACCCAATAGTGCACACTATCGCTTCAGATGCTTTGATGTGTCATGCATACATAACAACGCTAAGAGGCTCTCTTGAAGCCACTCTCAGTCAGCACCTTAGCTTAGCTCGCAAAAGAGTTTAAGCTCTATTTCCTTAGGAATATGCACCCAAGGCCAATGACGATGATGCTACTTGGACTCAAGCAAGGGGAGGAAGAGATATTTATTAACTTCGTTGCTCGATTTACTAACGAAATCCAAGGTATGCAAGAAGCCCATTTATCACTCATGATTCAAGCCTTCATAATGGGGCTCAAGCCCTTTCACCTTTTTTGGTCATTAGTAGAAAGGCTACCAACGACAATATTCGATGTACTCTAAAAGATCAACCAATATATAGCTATAGAAGCAATGGTCTTGAGTAAGTATGAGGAGACATACAAGAGGTCGAGACAAGAGCGACCATTGTCAGCCCCAACCTTGAGATCACCATGGTAAAGAAAACATGATTGCTCCAAATGTCCTCACCCGACGTCCGAGTCAACTCTCTTGAACATAACTATAACTAAAGTCTTCTTAAATATAAAAGAAAAAGTGTTCTTAAAAGACCCTTAACCGATGAGACACTATTGGAGAGGAGGGACAAATCCAAGAACTATCGATTTCACTACAATTATGGTCATGACATAAAGGACTATTTCAATTTAAAGAAATAATTCAAAAAACTCATTCATCGAGGGCACCTCGAGAGGTTCATCGGGAGACACCGAGAACCTTCGCCCTGACCTTAAAAGTCGATGGAGAGGTAGATTGACGTCATCATCGAAGGGCCTATCTCATGAGGAGATAACTCCTTGGATCGCAAAGCTTATGCCTGGGCTACTATCGAAAAGCCTTGAGGTTAGAAAATGACTTTAAAATAACCTTAAAAAAAGAAGACGGAATATCTCAACCAAAACCAAGATGATACCTTGGCGGTCTCCGTAAGGATGACTAATGCCTAAGTAAAGAGAGTCATGATCAACATAGGTAGCTCTATTGATATCCTCTACTTCGACGTTTTTTAAAAACTTAGGCTCTCCACTAATGATCTCACCCTTATGACTTCTTCGTTGACATGGTTTATTGGCGACTCCATCTCTCCTCTAGGGACTATAAGCCTACAAATCACATTTGGGGGCGAGCTTTGCTCCAAAACGGTGATATCTAAATTCATGATAGTTGACATCCTCTCAACGTACAAACACGATCATATGTCGACCTATACTCAATAGGCCGAGGGCAGTATTGTCAACCCATCATATGTTGATGGAATTTTCAACAAGGATCGATATCAAGGAGCTGAGAAGCAATCTGAGGGAGTCTTACTAGTGCTATCTAATGGTAGTCTCCTTATAAAAGAAGACTCGGCCTGAGCCATCATTGACGGACCCCTAGAATTTCATTAAGTCCCTTGCTCATCTGGAGCTGATGGAGTCGCTGATCAAGGCATCTCTAGGCAAGGCTCGTGTCGATTAGGTTGTCAAGGTCAGGACAACACTTTCCAAGGAGAAGTGAGTGTAACTCATGAATCTTCTTAAAGAGAATGCCAAGGTGTTTACATAGTCACCGAGAGTCATGCCAGAAATCAACTCAAACATAGCCCAACACTACTTGAACATCTCTCTTGAGGCTCGACAAGTGAAACAAAATTCTTGCAAGTTCACTCTTGATTGCTATTATGTGAATAGCGATGAAGTAGACAAGCTATTAGGAGCATGATTTATTGCTAAGATGCAATCCCACCAGTGGCTTGTTGATGTTGTACTGGTTAAAAAGTTTAATAAAAATAGAAAGATATGTATTGATTATGTCGATCTTAGTAAAGTATGTTCGAAGGACAACTACCCTCTCCCCCAAATCGATCAGCTAGTTGATACTATCTCAGGTTACGAGCTATTTATCTTCATGGATGCATTCTTGGGATATAACTAAATAAACATGATACCATAGGATCAAAAACATACATCTTTTATCACAGACCAAGACATATATTACTATAAAGTTATGCCATTTGAATTAAAAAATATGGGGAGACGTATCAAAGGATGGTAAACAATGCCAGATCAGGAGAAACATTAAGGTGTATGTAGACGACATGATAGTCAAAAATAGAATAGTTGACTCATATCTGATGGATTTGGTTAAGACGTTTCAAGTTTTGAAGAGATTCAACATACATCTTAATCCGTATAAGTGTTCTTTTGGAGTTAAGTTGAGAAAATTTCTTATATTTATTATTCACTAGAGAGAAATAGATTTAAACCATGAGACAGTACAAGCTGTTAAGGATCGAGCGGCACTGAGAGAGGGGGGGTGAATTAGTGCAGCGGATAAATACGATAAACTTCGATGATTTTAAACAAGTTTTGGAAACTTCATACAAATAGAATAATGTTTCGATTAAAATCATTTCGATTGCATTGAAAGCGTATGTAAGAAGATGAGGACAATGAACTTAGCAAAGTAAAGGTTTGTAGAAAGATAAATGCATAAACATAAATGCAAACCGTTTTTATAGTGGTTCGATCATATGACCTACGTTCACTTGAGACCACCGACTTTTCACTGGCTATTCTTCTTCTAACGGGCGAGGATGAACTCTCTTATAGTATCTCTCCTTTTAACAGGCTTAGGAGGTAACCCTTACAAGGCCTCTCACCCCTCTCTTAGACTAGAATACACTTAAAGCTTAGAGGGAAGATTTTGACAAGAGATTTCCCTTTTTCTTTCTCAGTTCTAGACCCCCTTTCAACCATAAATGAGAGGGGTATTTATAGGCCTCAAGAGAGCCCAAATTTGAATCACTTTCATGTTTCCCGGTGTTGGTGGTGCCATCGCCTGTCAGTGGTGGTGCCACCGCCTGTGAGTGTCAAACACTGACAATGTACTGGGTGGTACCACCACCTGGGCTTGCTGCCCAACGACGGTACCATCGCCCAGCCCAGCGGTGCCACCGCTTGGGCTCTCAGGCTCTAGGTAGTGCCATCGCCCCAACCTGGGTGGTTCCATCGCCCAGCCTGGGCGATGCCACCACCTGAGCTATTCCAGCTCACTGGTTGTGCCTTAAACTTAGCCCAAACTAGTCCCAAACAAGACCCATTTGGCCCCTACTTGGGTTATAAGATTAACACCAAATCCTAACCCAAATTAACATGCTAACTATGAAATTAAAGACATTTCCTAAGCTATTACAAAGTCCGATTAGTCAAGACTTCTTCCGGCAAACTTCCGACAGTCTTCTAACGAACCCTTGAAAACCATTCTGCGGACTCCCGACAAGCTCCTGGACTTCACAATGATCTTGGCAAGTTCCAACAAGCTTCTTTGGCAAGCTCCGATCTTTTTTGACAAGCTCCGTGAACTTCTGATGAACCTTCCGGCGAACTTCCGAAAATCCTTCGACAAGCTCCCTACTTGTTCTCGGCTAGTTAAAGAAGATAGACAAAGACTCCCAATGGTCTTGGACTTCGCTAACTCTCGAACTCCTAACGATACATTACACTTGTCTTCCGACACTTTATTTCGCTTTACGTCTTCATCATTATCGTAGTTAATCCTGCACACACACAAACAAAACTCTACTTCGATCTAGACAATTATGACAACGCGAATTGATATTCATTTGGCACATCATTGGTATCAGGTCACCGTCTCATTTGATTCTTGGTATCGTCCCTCTTACGTTTTGTTGCCCAATCGACGGTTGACCTCCGTAATCCCGATATCCTTAGTGCAATTCCACTATTCTTGGCCCGATGCCCGATGTCTGAAGCCTTCTGTCGATTGTCGGCCGTACCTTCGGCTCGTCATCTAATATCCTGACGTGATCACCCAACGCAACGTCAATTCCTCCAACGTTAACTGTCTAATCCTGATCGATAGTAGACCTGCGTAATTCAAAACGCAGTTAGATAATAAAACACAATCAATTAGTTTCATCATCAAAATCTGAGATTTAACAATCTCCCCCTTTTTGATAATGACAACTAATTGATGACTAACGGAGTTAACCATAACTCCTCGGAGTTTAATCAAACTCCCCCTATCAATATATCATTAATAGAAACTTTGGATTATCCCAAATCCAAGCAACATTCATCTACTTCTCCCCCTATAACATCAACAAAAAGGAGAAGTTGCATTTAGTTAGTTTTCAAGGATATTCAAATTTTACAATCATACTAGCTATCAATCAAGATATTCAACATACATCACTTTAAAACATTCAATTATAATAAGTTTTTTAATACTTTCTCCCCCTATCTTCTTTGAGAAGTGCAAGCAAATTGTATTCAAAGATGTGCAAGTTGCATTTTCTTTGCTTCCTTTGCGATATGCAATCAATTTGTGTAAGCATTTCATCACTTTATATATGTAAGCAAAACATTACAACATACAAGCATAGAAGCATGGCAAGTGTAGGAATGCAAATTTTTGAAGTTTTGCATTTTCTTTCTTGAGATAGGTAAGATAGTAATATTTGCATCCTTTGAGATAGCAATCCTTAGCTTCTTGTGAAATTGCAAGGTAGCAATTTTTCGATATTCAAGTTTTTTTCCTCTTTTGTAGGCTAGCAAGATAGCAAGTTTGCACTTTGATTTCTTTGTGATATGCCAAGCTAGCAATTTTCTTTCCCCCTTTATCATTCTCCAAAGGAAGGGAAGATGCAATGTTGTAATTGATTTCCCTTTTCATCAAAATGGCAAATGAGATATTAGAAACAAATATTGACATAAGTGTTTCTATCATCAAAATTTAAGTCATAAGTATGAATTCAACATTCAAGCAAACTAACTCTCCCTTAGTTATTGTCAAAATGAAGTGGAGGACTCAATGACTAAAAAATTTCAAGCCATAATCAAAAGATATCAATCATTTAGCAAATTTTTTTTACATCAATTTTCAATCATCACAAGTGATATTCAAATGTTTGCATCAATATTTCAATCAAGAAGTATTTAAATGTAGGAGAAAAAAAATTGATTTAAGCATGCAATCAAGTTCAAGTCATAGATACCAATGCTAGCATATTTTACATGTATTTTTATGCCATGATAAAAAAAATAAATCAATGATTCGATTATATCATGTTATGAAAGATATCAATATAAAAAATCAACAAGGATTAAAAGATATCATTCATGGTTCATAACTATTCTTTTTAGCAAGATCAAGATTATGATTTTAAAACAAATTCTAAGCATATAGTTCTGAGAAATCAAAATCATGATTCACAAATATTTTCTTTAACATCAATTTTTAATTCATGATAAAGGGTATACAACCAAGAATCATGATACAAATAAAACATATCATTCTCATAGATCAAGTCATGATTCAATGATTCATCATAAAGTAAATTTTATTTATATCAAATATTCAATTTACTACATAAGGTAAAGAAATCATGTCACTTCTAAGTCATGAAAGATATGACATCAAAGCTTAGGAGAATCAACAAGAACATAATTCATGTGACATGCCCTTTTAATAATGATTCATCATTAAAGATATCAAGATCATAAATTTATAAAAATTTAAGTATTTAAGTTCCGAGAAATCAAAAGACAAGTTGTATTTTATGTGAAAATTTTTCTTTTGATAACCGGAAGAAGCATGATAAATGATCTTGATTTATAAAGACCTTCAAGTTATCATTTGTAACATCATGATTTCAATAAAATATCTTTATAGAAAAATGAAATCTTTTAGAGCTTGATTCAAGCATTACAAACATCTCAAAAAAGTATTTCAAGCCAACAAGATCACATTTGAAAGATAAAATATATCACAATCGTAAATGTCGATAAGTGATTCATTTGAGTGCAAAACCACTTGATTCATGAATAGGAATTCAAGTATCAAATATCAAGATATCAAGACTTGGATTGTGATAAAACTCATTCAAGTTTGAATCATCAAAATCATTAACATAGTTTATGAGATTCACAAATGACATAAATTTGAATTGTTCTCCTCTTTAGTAAATAAAAAAAGAATTATAGGAGAACAAAATAAATTAAGGGAGATAGAACATGATTCATTTAAAATGTATCTCATGTCATAAATATGAATCAAGCATTTGTCAAATCTGAAATCATCCTCAAAATTACATTCAATAAATTCATACATGATAAGCATAGATTTATTGAAGAATCGATAAGATAGAGGATTGCATTTCGTTTTTATAAATTTCTATTCATGTGATTTGCTTCTTATAAGCATGCTTTTGTCTTAAAATAAAATGTCAATATTCAAGATGGAAAAGCAAATTGTCATTAAGTCGAATCACATTAAGCATATGGCATTTTTCAAAAGATTTGATTTAAGAGTTTCACATGGATTCATCAAAACTGAAAACTTTTAGAGATAGAAAAATTTTCAAGAACATGCATTTCTTTTTTATGATTTATTTCAAATAAGCATGCCTTTGTCTTTTAATATCAAATTTGAGACAATTATGAAAGTTCAAGAGCAAAATTTCATAAAACAAATCATCAAGCATGATTCCATAGCTTTTAAGTATGATAACATCCATTTTCAAGCAAAAAATATAGCACATTATACATAAGATATATTCCAACAAAAATTTGATTCAACATGATAATATGTTTTATTTTAAGTTGTATGTTTTATGTAAGTGTGCTCAAGTTTTAAAAGATGAGTATCATGGTTAAAACCAAGTTTCGTCATAAAGATCATCAAAACACATCATTTTAAAATGTGAGATTTCAAATCATCATTTTGACAAATCCTCATGCATCATCAAAATCATTCTAACATTCTTTCTTTCATTATTATTAGTTATAATAAGATGATTTAGCTTAGTGTGAGAAATCATATATCATTCATGAAAAGTTGTAGATATTTATGGATTTAAACAAGCATTATCAATAATCATGCAAACATCATTCATAAAATTGCGTCATTCAAAATTTTAAAACATAGCATGCATGATATAAAATCGTCAAACATCATATTTAGAATAGAAAACCAATGTAACTCATCAAGATACACATGCATGGATTAGTCCTATTGGGTATACAAACATTATCACAAATCATACAATCATCATTCATAATTTTTACTTTTCAAAAATACTAGAAAGAAAAACATAGTAAAAATAATTTTTTTTATTTCTTACTAACTAAGTTTAGCATTCATGGAAAAACATCATATAATTTTAAAATAATTCAAGGGAGTTAAGTTGCTTACCTTGTAGTCGAAGCCCGTTAAAGCACAATTTGCCAGTTTCATCATTTGATTCTTCTTTGCGCTTCTTCTTCATCTTTGGCCTCTTCCTTCGTTCAAGTTTATTTTTATTTTTAGATTTTTATTTAATAAATTTATTAAGATTCATTAAAAGTTTAATGTCCTCTTCATTGTTTTCATCACTTGAGTCATCACTCAAGTGACATTTCATAGTTCAGAGTTCCAAAACCTTCTTATTTTTTAGAAGGTGGTTCATATGTTCATCATGTTCCAATAAGCTCATTTCATATGTCATTAGTGAGCTAATGAGTTCTTCAATAGAATAATTATTTAAATTTTTAGTTTCTTGTATCGTCATTATTTTAGGATCCCACCCTTTTGTAAGGGATCTTAAGATATTGTTAGTGAGTTCAAAGTTTAAAAAATATTTATCAAAACTTTTCAAGCTATTGACGACATCCATGAAATGAGTGTACATATTGCTTATAGTTTTATATGGTGTCATTCGGAAGAGCTCAAAATCATACAATAAGATGTTTACTTTCGAGTCTTTGACTCTACTAGTTCCCTCGTGCGTGATTTCAAGTGTTCACCAAATTTTAAAAGTCGTTTCGCACATAGAAATCCGATTGAACTCATTCTTGTCCAAAACACAAAATAAGGCATTCAGTCGAAGCACTTGATCTGTCTCCTCATCCGAAAGGAAGGGATGGGTGTTTTCAATGCAATATGCTAACCATACGAGATTGAATCCCTAGGCTTAACTTGAACTCACGAGAAAGAAGTGCTCCTTCCAACCTTTGTTATTGGAAGGGGTACCACTGACCTTAAAACTCTCATGTGTGGCTAAATAACAGCCACTTCTCCCCGTGCACAATCGAAAGAAAGTGATAAAGAGTAATATTGGCACGTCAGCATTCACCAATAAATAGTATCAGGTAGCACCATGAGTTGGGCACCATTTGAGAAGGTCATATCCCCTACAATTAGAGGCAATACACTACCATTAGGTGGAGGGGAAGATAGAGTCTTGCCTCGAGGCCATTGCAAGATAAGTAGAAAGACTTGAGTATAGGGTCGAAAGGGCACTGATTAAGGAACTTACAGACAGAATTCAACTGAGATACATTACCTAGTTTACAAGTGATTTAGGAGAGGTGCACTCACTACTTAGTCGTAATCATGCGAACTTCTCATAAACTCTAAGTCTCCAAGAACCCTCGAATTCATGGGAATGCCTCATTCGATGAAGGAGAGGACCTAACCTACTCCACCCTTGGAGTATCCGAGGATGCAGCACAAGTCTTGACCGATTTGTGGCTAGAGGATTAAGAACTTGTTTGAGAAAGAAAAGATATCCTGACTTGAGGCAGAAGAGCAGGACTGAAGTTGAGACGTAAGACTTGAAGATCAACTTGCCTTTCAAAAACTGGGGTGAGGTTGGCAATGCTCCTATGAAGGTCCTATGGGCGAGGCTGGAAGCTCTTAAGGTTATAGGGACATTAGACTTTAAAGGCTCAAATAGAAGAATAAATCATGCTCCACAAGGGGAGGGGGATTTATAAGGAGAATGCAAATCTCTCTCTCCCACAATCAAGATAAGTGTTCCGTTAGGATAATTCTCAAGAGACATCGATAGCAAGAGGATTCAAAATCTACTATAATAAAGGATAGACTTGAAGCCCACCATGACGGGGAGAGGATCCAAAATCTGTCACGGTGGAGGAAGGACTTAAAACTTATCATGATATAGAGATGATCCAAAATCCACCACGATAGAGGAAGAACTTAAAGACTACCACGATGGAGAGAGAATATGAAATCTATCACAATAAAGAGATGACTTGAAGTATGCCACAACAGATGAAAGATTCAAAATCTACTACGATAGATGCATGACAAAACTACTATGGTAAAGGTGTAGGGTGAAATGTGCTTGAGGTGTAGGAGTATTGGAAAATCTCGGGTGACATCACATGTGCAGTGAAAGAACAAAAAATAAAAATCCTAGATTTTCACAAAAAAGGCTTCGTTATTGTGCGAAGATTAGTGCACAAAATTCACAAAACTAAAAACTACATATATAAGAAAGATGTTACTTAGGGATTGTATATTCCTGAATTTCTACAGATTTGTGGGAGAGGATGAAGGAGGTCAAGTGTCCTCCTTTCTAGCAGTGATCCGTATGATAGGAGCTGCAAAGATACTTCTTAAAGGGAGAGGAGAATAGGAGTTGGCAGCCAAGAAGCCCTAGCCTATGGGCCTTTGATTCTCTCCTATTTATAGAGGGCCCCCTATCAGCTTGACCCGAATGGATCCTACCCTATTGGGTACTGGATCTCTATCCAATTACTCAAGCCTCTTAGATTAGTGGATCTCCAACCAATAATCCCTTATTAGCTCTTATTAGATATCATTTATGGGATCTAATAATTCAAGGGCTTATTGGATATCTAATATAATATGGGCTCCGACGAATATCTCATATCTGAACCTCTACTCGTCATAGCATCTACCAAATGTGTGTAACCTTCTAAGCCTAATATCGAGCTAGTCATGAGTCATACCTGTCTTAACTCTTTTTGACTTAGTAAATTATTATTTTTATAATAATTCACTTGACTCATCGATTACGGACGTACTATGCCACTACACCATAGTCCTCAAACGATATAGGAAAATCCAATCCTTTGGATATATCTACCCTAAGTTACCGCATACCTATAGTCCCTTATCAATCTAATATCTAAGATATTATATATCGGGCATGGTGCTATCAGGCCCATACAGTTTCTACTCGAGTCTCGTTTTAATCGGATTCTCCCGAAGAACTATTTCTCTCTCAATCCGAATAATCCTAGCTAGAGATTTGTTTGAGTAAGAATATATAAAATATTTCTCTTATGACATTGAGAGCGGATGATCCTCTATCGATACTCAATAGCCTTCGTAAGGTTAGCTGTCACTCTTGATAACTAGTTGTAATAGACCTAGAACTTCCAAAACTATAAGTCTGGTATTAAAGAGTAGAGTACTCATATAAGATATCCTTGGTGTCTCAAGTCTAATGACCAGATACACTATTGGGACTACAGAATCGTTGTCTAATAATAAGGTATCATCAATCATTCAGTATTCCGTAAATGAATCAATCAATGAACTTATTATCCAATGAACACCTACACTGTAACCTTAGTGACCACACATGAGTAGCTATGAGACCAACTGCCTCTATCATATGGATGTGTATACAGCACACTAGTCCCTCTCGAGTAACCTATGACCGGGATTATTTAAGGTATATATTTAAAGGTAAATCGATCTCATTATCGTGATCTCATCGTGATCCAATTTCCATTGTACAAATCCATGGATATCATAATATATGCAACATATAAGATAAAATGATAAAATACTAATAAATAATAAGTAAAAAAATAGGTATGATGCCACACATACCATCACTCTCGTGATTGGCTTACAGGGCACCTATGACTAGTAGGGAGTCAAAAAAATCTGACTTACACTAAGATAAATCCGCTATGATGGAGGCATAGGGCAAAATGTGCCTTAGGTATGAGTCTAGAAAACCTGACCCGTATTAAGATGAATCTGTTATGACGAAGGCGTAGGGCAAAATGTGCCCAAGACTTGTGAGTTAAAAAAACTTGACCCGCACTAAGATAAATCTGCTTGATAGATACACAAGGTAAAATATGCTCGAGATGTATGAGTTAGAAAAACCTGACCCACACCAAGATGAATCCACTATGGTAGAGGCAGAGGACGAAATGTGTCTGAGGCATATGAATCAGAAAAGCTTGACCCACACCAAGATGAATTTACTATAGCAAAAACATAGAACAAAATGTGCTCGAGGCATGTGAGTTAGAAAACTTAATCCATGCTATGATGAAACCGCTACAATGGAGGCGTATGACAAAATGTGCCTCAGGTGTGTGACTCAAGAAAACCTTACCCGCGCCAAAATGAATTCGCTTTAATGGAAGTGCAAGACAAAATGTGCTCATAACATATAAATTAGAAAATTTTAACTCATGCCAAGATGAATCTACCACAACGAAGGTGCAGGGTGAAATATGTCTGAGGCGTGTGAGTCAAAAAAACCCAACGCACACCAAGAGGAATCCACTATGGCAGAAGCGTATGGTGAAGTGCACCTTAGGCATGTAAGTTGAAAAAACCTAACTCGTGCCAAGATAAATTTGTAATGACAAAGGTACATAGTAAATGCGCTCGAGGTGTATATGTCAGGAAGACTCGACCCACCCCAACATGTCTTTTTGACACTACAAAGGGATAAGTTAGTAATAGGCCCATCGAATGAATTAAACGCTACACTCTGGAGCCCTCTAATAGTAGCCCTGAAGCATACTTTGGGGGCGGAAGACAAATGATAGAGAATATATTAATGATCAATAATTATCCGATATAATCGTCATATGGAAGCTATCATGAAAAGAAAAGTTCTAATTCATCCTCTACCAGTTTGCTCTCGTGGACAACAGTTCAAGAAAGACTATTTAAGGCTATCTCCCTATTGTGGTATATAAGAATAAATTATCAAGAGAGGATGTTCTTAATGTGATGATGCCTAATCACTTCCACCTCAAAGCCACCTGACTTTCTCGGACATAGTTCAAATTCGAATGATTTCGAATTAACTCAAATATTGATAATAAAATCGTATAACACTAGCATTGGACACAGTTAGTCTACGTTAAAGTTAGTTTATAAAGATTGAAAATAAATATCTTGAATTATTTTTGAACTGACATGACGGTCAAAGTGATCACATCGAGTACATTGTTATCCGAGCGACTCGTCTCGAGGGACTCTTCTACGAGAACATCCGACTTCTCAGAAATC
The DNA here is from genome assembly GCA_024322285.1 of Musa beccarii. Classification (NCBI taxonomy): domain Eukaryota; kingdom Viridiplantae; phylum Streptophyta; class Magnoliopsida; order Zingiberales; family Musaceae; genus Musa; species Musa beccarii. Next base: position 19,739,031 of record CM044401.1, on the reverse strand, counting down.
TGGATTTCAAGATATGACCTTCAAGAATCGAATGGTATGAATCGATGATCAATCATAAAAGGTCGGTGAGGTACAAGGCGGCGCTGAGTGATCTCATCACAGCTAAAGTTTGAATCAAATATTTGACCGAGCAGCAACTGTTGACTTGCACCAAAAGCTGTATAATATGAGTCAATGAGTTGCTTGTTTACGTTGCATTCCTCGCATCCTCTTAATGTCGTAGCAGCATTCTGCGACAACGTTTTCCATGACAAAGAATCAAACACTCACCATATCACGTTCATATTCTTTCTCAAAGGAATGAAATCAGACAACTAGAATGAAACACGTTTTTCTATGTACCCTACTTTTTGACAGATTTTTTTATAAATAATAAATGATAAAAATACTATTTAATCTTAAAAGTCTTGTATTAATAGTCAAAATTTTTACGGGCAATTACTAATCGATAGATATGGAGTAAGTTTGACACACTATCATTGGACTAATATCTTAGATGTAAAAAATAAAAATGGTGTTGTATTACATCAAATGGACTTGGGGTGGGGTGTGTGTTTGGGTTGGTGACCGTATCCCAACTCAGCCGATGGTAATGATTGGTTAAAGCTGTAATAATCTCGAAACCTTTATCGTTCTCTTAGTTTCCCATTCTACCCCCGCCTCTGCTATATATTCCCAGCTTGCCACTTCTCTTTGATCTCTCTCTCTCTCTCTCTCTCTCTCTCTCTCTCTCTCTCTCGCTCGCTTTGATCTCGCCGCTCACTGAGGAAGCGGAAGAAGAAGGGGGGGTGCCGCACTCCACGCTGCATCGGCCGCTGCTCATCTGCACGACTCCAATCGATCGCAGGAATCGCCGTAGAGAAGGCGAAGGAGAGATCTGGAGCGGCAGACGGCCGCACGTGATCGCTCCCTGGTTTGTAAAGGTGAGCTTGTGGTGGTTGTTTCCGCTTTCTCTTCAATGCACCACCACCAAAAGCTTGGATTTCAATCAGAAAGGAGCGGAATCATTAGCCAGTCTACGGAATCAATAATTAGGGTTAAAAATTCCGCCTTTTTTGAGTTTCTCGTCGGTCCGTTCTTTCTTTTGAGGGAATAATTGCATTTCGATTTCTACTTCCGTGTTGCTCTCCGTTGCGGAAGCTTGCGTGGAACGACGGCGTCTTGGTCAAAGGCCAAACTTCTCTTCTTTCTTTTCTGATGTATCCTTTTGAGAGCAGGGCTTTGTATGTCGGCGTGTGTGATTTAGATTTGATGCGAAGTCTGTAAAAAAAACATAAGAACGAGAAACTCTAACAAGAAAACTAGTTTGGATTCATGTATTATGTCGTCCGGATTCTTTTCGGCAATTTTTCCTTGGCAGAAACGTCTGTGTTTGGTTGCTGTCACGGGCAGAAGGCACTGATTTGGTGGGACTGCGGTCAAAAAAGGGGGAAAATAAACAAGAACCAAGCTGTTGTGTTTTTATGTGCACGTACTCATCTCTGTCTTCACATTTCACGTTTAGTTGCTTTCTTTATCTTTTCCTGCAGCACACCTCTCCCTTAGTATCTCGTTTTTGGTGTGTTTCCAGATGCACCAGTGCTGCAACTGATGGAGAAGTTGAAAGGCCATGTGTGAAAGGAAATAGCAGTGGCACCTTCTCAAGTTCGACGCCTTCCACCCTCGACCATCCAAGAGTAGGAAGTCAGATATTGCTCTATCAAGTTGACCTTTTTGTTGCTTGTTTTCCTTTTAATCTGAAGAATGGCTTGTGTTTGAACAGTAAGAAGTCTTCTTTGATAGAAAAACGAACATGACAACTCTTGAGAGAAGGACTGGAGAATGGGGGATTAAGTTGATCAGAGAGCTTAATCTTAGTTAGTGATGACAATAGGGCAAGTTAGTGTTGGTTGCCTTTCGGGATGCATTAGAGTTTCTGTGCTAATTTCCTCATCAGCCACATGTTGTGACCGACTTTGATTAGATTCACGGCAGAATAAACCAATACATTGGGGAAACTGTGTTGTGTTGTCATTCTTGTTTCGGCTGTAAGAAAAGAAAGTGAAAGGAATGTCCAGATGCTTCTGAGTCATCAATCCGGCAAAGCGAATTTGTGAGCATTGGGATTCAGTATCTTATGAGATAAACAAGTGTCGGTATTACTTCTTGCCGTTAATGCATATGGAGATCGACCACATCCTGGCATAACTTCTAGAGGTAAAAACTTTTTTTTTTCTTTGTTCATTCTTATTGGTTTCCTGATTAGATAAACACATGCCTATTTTCAGTTTGCTTTAAAAAGCTTTGGTCATCAATGATGGAAGAAGTCACAGACCATTTTCTGGATTTTTTGGTGATTGCCCGAGCTGTGTGGACTTCTTTTTATTGAAGTATCTTCATCTGATCCAGCACCAGATAGTGAACTTTGTATTTATTTGTTATTTCTTGATCAGAATAATTATTTCAATCTAGTTGCAAGTGCTTCTTTGATGGACTGGATTCCAAAAACTCCTTTCCAGTGGGATTGGGAAACTCTGGAGTTATTCAGTGGAAAAGAAAGTGAATTATCTAAACTTGCACAAGTACCTGACTCTAAGATTGGAGGTCGTGCAAGTATTTGCAATGGATCTGTAGGTTCATCTAGTGGTGGTGCCTCCTCGGTTCTAGAATTGGGCAATTGTTCATCCAAGAGCTCCATCTCAGCATCCATTGATTCCTTGTCGGAGACAGGAAAGAGAAAGTCACAGTTCAACTTTGATTCAGCTGAACGAGCCCCATGTAATCTGAACAAAAATATCTTTGCAAGGGTTGAGGGATCTGGAACATCACCTGCATCAGTGACTGCAGGCTACTCTAGGGAACCACTCACTGGTTTGAAGCTTGGGCGGACTTCTTTTGAAGATGGTGGTGCAGGAAATAACATTGAGAACTTGTCTTCCTCAGCTTCTATAACCTCGTCCATTGCATTAGTCAAGAAATCTAGGGTGTCTCAGCAGACCTTTCAAAATTTTTGTTGCCAGGTTGAAGGGTGTAACATTGACCTTACAACAGCTAAAGATTATCACCGAAAACATAGAGTCTGTGTAAACCACTCAAAGTCTCCCAAGGTGATCGTAACTGGTCAGGAGCGCCGTTTTTGTCAACAGTGCAGCAGGTGAAACTCTTTTTGGTTGCTTGTGAAAATCAAATTAAGATATCATGAAGGTTGCTTCTTTGCAGCTATGAGTTTTCTTTTGATTTTTTTCTCCTCTACTATCCATCCTATTAATAGCCCCATGTTACATTTAGATAGAAGCACTTTGGTGCCCTATATAGTTGTGCAACCTGTAATAGTTACTCACTCTTAGATGGCTATTTTTTTCAGGGAACATCCTTAGATGGCACTTGCAAGGTAAAAAATGACACTGAAATTTTTGTTCTTAACTAATGAATTGTGAAAAACATTGGTAACTGTGGATTTGGGTATAACATTAGGGCTCAATAGTAGCATATTCCACAGGAATGATTCTGGGATATTGTGTTGTTTTGTAACATATATGATGTTCTGGAGATATATGGCTGCCTTATGTTCTCTAGCAAAATGTTCTTTTATGATTTTGGTTGTCAAAATCTCACAGTGGACATAATGTTTTGGCCATCTTCCAGGTTTCATGGTTTGTCTGAGTTTGATCAGAACAAGCGAAGTTGCCGCAGGCGTTTATCTGATCATAATGCACGTCGCAGAAAGCCACAACCAATAACAATCCGTTTCAGTTCTCCGAGGATCGCTTCATCAGATCATGGTATCACCTGACCTTTAGCCCCTGAAATTAACTTCAATTAATCTTTGTACCTCAGAATATGGTGGCCTCAGGCAGCTCTATTTCATTTCCTGAAAAGAATAATGGATATTTGATAGACAGATTTCGTAACATTCTTTTGGCTTATAATAATGAAATTAATTTAGACATTTCACATAAAAGCAAGTAGGACAACATTTGACATTTGTTAAGTTAGGATGTTCCATTTGTTTTCCTAAATTGTATATGCTTGCTGCTTCCGCAAGTAGATTAAGTTGCATCTGCAGATCTCTTGATTATTGTATTTTCATTGTAACTCGTATGAAGGTGTCCTGTGCATACTTTTGATACTATTGTGATTCTCTACAGATGATGGACATCAAATGAACCTTGTTTTTGGTCGAGCTCCTCCAAGTCATGTGCCTGCAACTGTAAGTTCCCCATGGGATGACTTAGGCAGCTTCAAGCTTGTTCAACCTAAAGAATCTTGGACGAAGTCCAATAAAGCAGGAGGCAATAATGGACTGCTGCAATTTTCTAGCACCTGTCAAACACATGATATTACCCCTTCTCGTCATGACTTGGATCCACTCTTGCCATTAAAGGGCATTGCCACTGAAGTCCTTGATCATAGTAGCACTTTGAAGCACTTGAAAGGTAGTTTGAGAAAAATATATCTTTCTGTTAATTTCTCTGTATTTATTCACCCTGCTGCATAGTTATACACATACTAACATTGTTGTGTCTTTCGGTCCACACTGCAACATGATATGTGAAGGACCTGCTGTGGTCCTTAATTAGGGAACAGTAATGTCATATATGTTTCTTCAGTAAGACAACTGTGTACCTGCTGAATTTATATTTGATATTTTCATTTGCATGTTGAAAAATATGGTTAAAAATAAATTAGTTTCAATAGCAACTTTCAGATTGATTTGTTTAGCCTCAACAAGACATTTGCCTGTAGGGTAGACAATTTTGAATTGTTGATGAGCAGATATTAAGTATGCTATGTTCTTTTTTGTTTTTGTTTTGTTTTTTTTTTGTTTTGGTGAAAACATTATGGACATCTATCTGAGAGAATTGTGACATACCATGCACCATTATTTCATCTACTTTCCAGAATATTCAGGCTCATAATTCAACAGATGAGGAATGTTAATTAGATCATATTTGTGCATTTAACCTGACCCTCCTATTGCAGTTTTCTGCTAATTATGAATGTCTACATCTAAGAATGGCATTATATATATTTTTTTTATCATGTACTTGACACAAAATTTTGCCTTTCAAATTTCTTTCAAATTCACCACTATCATTTTCTTGATTGTGTTTTACTTTTTTTCAACTCACAATACCAGTCTACATTGCATCAAATAAATTTCTAAGATATTTTTACCAACTACTTAAATTTTTTGTTCAAAATTTACAATTATTTTTGGATCTCACTTCTTTTATTTAACTTCTCTCTCTAAAATTGCATTATCTGTTTTGTCTGATATGTATTTGAATTTAATATAGGAGTATATATCCTTTGATCCTGTTCTGTTTCCTACTCAACAATAGAAGTGGTAGATGATGAGAGGACCTGAGAGAGTAAAGAGGGAAGATTAGACATGGCAAATATATATTGGTTTTGTGACTGGTTTTAAGGGAAGATTAGGTTTTGCCTGCATACAAAATATATTCTATTTCACTAAGATCACAAATACCACCTCTTTAGATGGAAACCTGACAATGGGAAACCCTGTAAAAGCCTTCATTATCTTGTTCTGTTTGACCAAAAATTCAACTATAGATAAGATCTTTTAGTAGATTTTTGGAGAGGGATGATCAGCTGACTTGATTTACATCTAAGCAACTCCAATTATTATATGGCTTCAGATCAGAAGTATCGGTTTTTAACTAATACAATTCAACCCTAGACCTAATACCATATATGTTGTAAGCCCTAGATGAAATTTATGTTGCATGATGCATTGATCATATTTCCATGATCATTCTACCTACCTAACTATGAGATGTCCAAATGGATCTACAAAGCTGAATTTATGCTGGGCCCAAATGCATGGCGTGAAACAGTAACTGGTTGAGATGTCCGTTTTATCTTCAAACATATGATTGTATCAGCAAAGCTGGATACTGCCTAGATCCAGTAGTCCTCTGAATCCTGTATTGCTTTTGTTGGCAGTAAACTATGAGAATTGGATTAGAATCAGTGATTTCTTGTTAGATTGCTTGTAAAATACAAGATTATGTCATGCTACTTTTTACATGTTTAATTCTTCCATGAATCACTTTTTTCTTTCATTTGACCTTTTTTAACAATTGTTCTCATTTTTCCTCGGTTGTGATACTCAACAACCCAAATATTTCATCTGATTAAACATGACACTTCTCCAATCGAACATCTTTAATTCCCTAATTGACTCTTCATGTTTGTCGAGTCACTTCTTAAGATTTTAAGAATTTTTAATCAACCAGCCTACTTGACTCGTCATGGTTTTCTAGTTGTTGGCACGGAGCAGAACACTGGGGTGTTCAGCTAATTTGGGGGTTGTTAATGACATTTGAATCCTTGCAACCTTTTTGTGAACACTGCAAAACTCATTTGACAGCTTCACTGTTGGAATTTGGTATTTGCTCATTCTTTTGTCATGGACCATGATACCTACCATTATTTGGCTTTTCAAAGCATGATTTCATGTTTATTGTTTGGTAATTGACTAGCAAATAAGCCTAAGCACTATGGTAAGGTTGTTCCTTTGTAACATCGAAGTTAACTTTGAGTGACAAAAAAACCCTATATTGCTTCTATCGACAGGTGGAAGCCTCATCCAAGAGGTTTGCCTTCTTATAATACATACATCAAATCTTTGGCCTCAAAACTATCATTTTGGACATCAAATCCTTTGCTTGTAATGCCTGTGTCAGTAATTCTTCTCGTATCCTTAACTTGGGAGAACTCAGAGAGCTACTTAATGCATTCTCCTCATTCTTTTCGATATAACTGAATAGATCTTGTTGTGTTGTTTTCCTGGTGAAAGTTAGATGTCAAAACCATCATTGTTAGTTGGTTACCTAGTTTACATTCCTTATACTGAGCTAGTTGTAGCGGGGTTTGTATCTTCAAGTTGACATTGAAGTTTATGGACTTTATTCTAAACGAGGTTACATTCTTATTCTTTGCAGATCTGGAAGCATCTGTATTTGCTTCTAACTTGGATGTACCACCGGATCTTCACAGTGCTCTCTCTCTTCTGTCAACCAATTCCTGGAATCTGGTTAACCCTGGAACAAGTTCTACCAAGTATGTCAATACAAAGAACGCATTTACTACTCATCCTGAAGTAAATATGATCGATGCAACAACAGGATTGTTGCAAGATGAGCAACTGTTAGCACAACCAATGACGACACTACCATTCCATCTGCAAAATGACAATGGTCAGTTCCAGGAGTTCCGGCGGCTCAAAGCCCCTTTCCAAGCCTCTTCCTTCGACTCAACTCGGATACACTGATATCTCCGATGGAACGGTCGCTACACTGAGTTTAAATCGAACATCAGTCGGATACCACAGTCGTTTGTGCTATAAATTTGTCTATTTTTTTTCGATCAATGGCTGAAGCTTTCCTATGTTAGGTGATAGATACTCTTGCCGGTCAAATGGGTCTACACTGTCCTTGTGGCCTTCTGTACCATCCACTGTTATAGTATCTATCAACTGGTGAATAATTCAAGTACAGGTCATGTTCCTCTCTCTTGTTTAGGTTGAAACATTGTGGTGAATCTGTCATTGTGGCCTTCTGTGCCATCCGCTGTTATAGTATCTATCAACTGGTGAATAATTCAAGTACAGGTCTTCTTCCTCTCTGTTGTCTAGGTTGAAATGCTGTGGTGAAATTTGCGAGCCGGCAAAATAAAACACGTAAAGATTACTGCATTTGGATCAGTTTATTTTAATTTCTGCTACTTGTTGATGACAACCAATATCATGTTATATAATTGGGAACATTTGCTACTTCAGACATATTTGTAGTTTACTTGAAATCTTTGTGCTCTGTATGATGACAACAGGATGCAGTCCACCATGTTTGAACTCCATTCTATTACAAATGGAATTCAAAATTGTTGTGTTGTTCTTCCTGGAAGATCACATGGCCTCACAATTGACTTTATTGACCCAATCATTCAAAATTGTTGTGTTGCTCTTTAAAATTACAGTTTTAAGTATTATAAACAGTAATTCTGAATTCAATCAATTTCTTTGACTGCACAACTTACAAGTTTATTGATGTCCTATATTAGCACTATATTTGGTGAGCTGTCCAATGTTTTCTGATCTGCTCTTGTTGATTAAGAACAATAGTTTCCAGTGATATTTACATTTATTTTGTTATTAAGATCATTCTATTCTGGGTTTATGCTGCACCAGTGGCAAAGTTCAAAGCGTATGCTTTTCATAACAATCAACACCAGTGATACTCAAATGTCTGCCATAGGCTTGCATTTTAGTTGTATATGCATCAATTGTTGTTGAAATAAAAACAAAACCTCACAACCATGACTATTCATGACAACTTTTCAAGCATGACTCATTCCACCTAAATCGATTTCTTCGAGAAATTTTATGGGTGTTCTTTATAAAGATCAAGGTGATTAAGAACTTCAATTTGTGGTTAAACTAAGCAGTAAATTTGGGGTCCAGAGAGACAAGAGGAGTGGCATGATGCAAATGGGCCATTGGGTTGGCTGTAATTTTGTGGTTTCATTAAATAAATTTGTTCAAACATTGATTTTTACTGTTGTATGATATTGTATTTTGCATGCAGCATGTGACCTAATGATTTGTCATAGGATGGAACTACATCTAGGTTTTCTTCTTGTCTTTTGTTCTCCCTTTCTCTTCCTATATGAAAATTTCTTCTACAAAAGGTTCAAGCAGATGGCATGAAAAGAAATGATGTGTCAAATTCTGAACAAATTAATAGTATCATTTGAAACATTTGATCCCCAAAAAGGACTAGAACTAGGTTTTCTGATATTCTAGGGTGCTACACTAATGTATTTTGCATCAAGCATGTGACCTAATGATTTGTTATAGGATGGACCCAAATCTAGGTTTTCTTCTTGTCTTTTGCTCTCCCTTTCTCTTCCTATATGAAAATTTCTTCTACAAAAGGTTCAAGCAGATGCATGAAAAGAAATGATGTGTCGAATTCTGAACAAATTAGTAGTATCTTTTGAAACATTTGATCCCCAAAAGAAGACTGGACTCATCATCCCATTAGAGTGCAGCCGCAAGCAGCTCAAGAAATACATCAACAGCATGGAGCTTAACAAGAGTTCACTGATGAAACATGACAAGCAACATATAGACAATCAAACCACCATCAAGCACAAGAAATTAAGGCACAGAACAGATTCAACACCTAAGTAAACAAGCTTTGTGATTTCCAATCAGATCAACTTTTCCTTCAGGAAAAGACCTTCTGATTTCATAAATAAAGCTGCAGAATTCTTCAGTCCCTTGCATCATGATTTTGCATCTGCCATGCATATAATTGATGATAGAAAGAAGAGGGCAAGCGCCCAAGAATCCCATCTATGTGAGGTTTGATGAGGGTTGATATGCACAGTTTTAGCGTGCGCAGAGAAAGTTGTTTCTATGAATGATTAACAATCTCTGTGTAATTAACAATGAACCATTATTGACACTCGAGAAAACAGTGCCTACGAGTGTACGACGTCAACCAATCAAATCCAAAACTTACCAACCTAATCTTGACATCAATCAAAACGATTAAAAGAAAACTAAATCTTTGATCAAAATCAGATTGTTGAAGATCACCAATACATTACCAGATCATAAACTCGCAAGTCTCGGAACAAGAAACATAACTAAAGGAAGCTTCTTTGAGCAAAAAGGCTTTGAGTCCAAAGGCAACCTCACCATGGCAGCAGCGGAGCTCATTCGAGCGGCACCTCGACGTCGCCGTCGCTGATCTCCGTCTGGAGGTCCTTGGGGTCCTTCCCATCCACGGTGCAGCCAACGGAGACGCACGTGCCGAGGATCTCCTTGACGGTGCCGGCGAGGTCCTTGGCCATGGACCTGGGCCGCATGACCCGAGCGATCTCGACGACGTCGTCGAGCGAGATGTTGCCGTTGTGCTTGATGTTCTTCGTCTTCTTGCGGTCGCGCTCGGGCTCCTTGAGGGCCTTGATGACGAGGGCGGCAGCGGAGGGGACAACGCTCACCTTGGCCTGGCGGTTCTGCACCGTGAGCTTCACGGTGACGCGGAGGCCCTTCCACTCCTTCGCCGTCTCCTTGGCGATGTCCTCACCCACCTTCTTCGGGGAGAGTCCCAAAGGCCCGATCTTCGGGGCGAGGGAGCTGGCGGCGCCGACCTCGCCACCGGTCACCCGGACGTAGACGTCGACCACTTGGGTGGGATCGAACTTGGGCGGCATCGCGGCAGCGGCAGCGGCAGCGGCGGTGGCGAGAGCTCACGAGATTTAGGTTTAGGTTTTCGAGGAGAGGCGGCATCCGCGATGGCTAATATAGCAGCGATCATCCATCGGTCCGGTTCAATCCTCATTCTATCGAAGCCGGTCGACTCTTATGGATCATAACGGTTCTGACTGGACCGGGTCGATGGTTTCTACTATCTACCGACCTATTCAAATGATATCAATGCATATACACGTTAATCCCTTCTTGTTAGCTACTATGCTAGTTGTTATATTTTAAAAATTTACATCGGTGCTATTCTAGTTGTTATATTTAAAAAAATTATATTGATATCTACATAGTATGAAAGTGAAAAATCTAAGTTCATTTACCTTACTGTCAAAGATTTTACTAACGAAAACATAAAAAGAAAATGATAAAAAGATAATTTTAACATTTCAATTGATGATAGATAACATCGATAGTAGCAAACGATGACAATGTTAGGGAGCCACGATTGACTGTTATGGATAGAGAGAATAACGACAAGAGCTAAAGACTGCTCTACATCTACATCAACATCGACGTAATTACAAAGCGACGAAAGGGTCAAGCAATCCTTACCTCTTTTCGTCACTCTCTTCATCCACAACAATCATCCGTGACCCCTAGTGGTGACATCGTTTGTCACCACCGATGTCATTCGTCGTCACCGATTAGAACATTAAAATTATTTTTTTACCTTTTATTTTATATTTTTATTGGTAAAATCAATGTCGTTAGGATAAATAAACATAAATATTTCACTTTTATAATTATATGATAAATATAATTTTTTAAAATATAAAACTGAGATGTTAAAAATAACTAACTATAGGAAATAATCTGTAATTAACCGTATAATATATTGAAGATGCAATAAGTGAAACCAAATATTTTCATTGATCAACAAAAACATATTTATTATTTTCTATATATTTTTCAGCATTTCATGTCAAAAGGAATTAATGATATAATTGGATGATGATTTGATTCAAATTCCCAAGAATTATTAGAAATAGAAAAGAGCCCATGAATCTTATTTATCTATGAAAGCTTGGAGTCACTGATAAGATCTATCATGATTATAAAAGTTATGGATTTATGTATCATTGTTGAACAAGAACAAAGATCAAAACATATTACAATTACATTAGGCAATACGTTAATGTTCATACCCAAGTAAATTAGCTCATCTCCCCAGCTTTCTGTTGAGATGATTCACATATACATATTAGGAAATCTTGAAGCTTTCGGTAACAGAAGAGTGGAGTTGAAATTAACTAAGAAGATCTCCAACATCAAAGACTGCAACTCCTGATAGGATCCTACTATTACCTTGATTTGGATGACTCACCAGCACAATTTCTAATTCCCCTTAGAAAATAATTGGGTGGATTTGTCATCCTTTGCAGCTACTCGAGTAACTTGCTTCCACCATCAGCTGTGCGGTTCGAAGGTTGAGACTTCAATATTTGAACAACTGTTGTCGGGAAAAACAACCATCAGGGTCACTGCATGGCCAGTTTTGTCATTCCAAATGATCATACGATAATGTCATTCAAAGTGATCATACGATCCAGCCGAAGGGTTGCCTGAGTTCTGATCTCCATGGCCTCTCAAGGGATTTCCACCATCTGAACTGTTGCAAGCCTGACTTGGGAGGTTGTTGTTCCCTAGATCGACATCCAAGCTCATCTGTTGGACTTCTTGTGGGGACAATATCTTGATGCACCGAACACAGTTCACAAACTCCCTGCACATTTGAAGTACTTATGCCCCATCACAACAGAGAACCATTGGTTTAAAGCTAAAAATAAAATAGCACAAGTACTAGTTTGCATAACATCAGTAATAGTATAACCCTTTACAGCTCTTTGCTGTTGGTTTTTCACAGGCACTTCAATACTTAAGTAGCAGACTTCAACTTAAAAGTCAGTTTCTTAAGTTTAGATGGTTGGAGCACTAAGGTCACTGAAAGGACTAGCCTATTTTAAATGTGATACACCTTGCTTTATCATTACATAAAGTCGTAGACAAAGATACAAGTATCGAACAATCCCAATTGATATGTACTTTCCTCAGATATTCGGAAGTCCTAGAAAGCATTGCCTTTTTTCAAAAGATATACAACAGGGCACTTGAAGTCGTGATAATAATTTACTTACATGGGTCATGTTATTACCCATGTTCTTTCACATATAAGTGGAAAAACATGAATATTTTTCCAGTAAGTGTCTCCTAAACCATAATGCCAAACAGAAGTTTCTAGATCCCTAGTTACCAATGTGTTTTTTTTTTTTCAATTTTCAGAAAACCTAGAGTGTTGGCATACTTTTTAATCCAAAAAATATATAATAAAACAATAAAATTATGTAAACTTACTCCCATGGGTCATCCCCCACAAGTAGAACATCATTCTCATGATCTACATAAACTAGCTTCCAGCCAATTCTTTGCCGATCTTCCAGCTGCCCCTCTATACTGAACATTCGTGCAAGATCATGTTTCAGCCCATCATAGCCTGAATAATGTGTAACATCTATCGATCGACCAACAGCTCCACGCTTGTATACCTACAAATAGAGTCACAAGTTATATCACAAGAAGAAAAAGTAGAAATGGTGAGCTTTGATATGACCAAAATGCAAAAATCTTAAAAGATAGATAATATCAAATTTTATTTCTATAACTGTTTGCCCAGCTGGTTTGATATAGTCAAGCGTTGAAGATTTTTATACTGTATCATGACAGATCATGTTTCACTCAAGCGGTACCATGAAAATTGAATCAAATCTACATTCATCACTAGCAAATTTGCCCTGGAGATTTGACACATCTCCGAACTCACAGAACTTACTGTTGCCATAATAATTTGCTTGCTCTACATTTGGGCAATTAAAATATAGAAGTTTATGCACTTGGACAAAGTAATTTTATTGTCAATCTGTAAAATTGTCATATAAAAGAAATACAAACTGATCCAAAGTTTCCAAATTGTCATATTAGAGGAGAATTATTTCGTCATATGGTAATGCTAAAAGAACAAATGTCATAACTTCCAGAACTGAAATCACAAACCTTTGTGTAAGTGCGCATGCGTTGAAATGGCAGTGGTGGAGTCGGTACCCAGGAATTTTTGTTTAAGAAACCATTCTCATTAGCTGTTGAATTAATAGAATTGAATGCCATGTCTGGAACTCCGAATGATTGTGAAACCATTGTTGATGATAGCTCTTGTTGGATATCTTTTGAGGTATTATAATTGGCAGCCACATTTCCTGCGATATGATTCTGATACTTTCCTGAATCAACATTATTTATTAGCAAAGTATCAGTGGCCAGAGGTATTCCCAATGAATCATCAATATTAACTCCAAATAGGAGACTATTTCTTGGATCTGTGCCCTGGACATCACAATCTGGAAGTGCATCTCTTAGCATTGATGGTTGATTGGAAGAAGAGAGAGGTAGGCTTTGACGCAAAGGTCCATCAGTCTGAGATAGACACACAGAAGTTGCTGAAGAGGTTGTGTCCAAACAATCCATTTGCACTGCATTGCTTATGTATGTCTGAGGGGCAACAACAGCCTGATTTTGCACCTTGGAAATTGGGATCAAAGGCTTCACATCATGTACATCTTTAGAAATTTCCTTGGATATGTCAGGATTCACTGCAGTAGCTTCGAAGAAGTTTGGACCAAGCATTGTAACAACTGACTGAGACATCTTTTCTGTTGAAATATTGCAGTGTTGGGTCCTATTTAAAATTGAATGGGAAAGAATAGCTACATTGTTTGCTGAAGGTGATGTGGAGCAAGATGGGATGTCATCCGTAACTCCCGACTGTGCCCTCCCAGCACCAAGCAAACTGCCACTAGCAGGGATCAGATTGGTTACTGGTGAGGCAGGAAGAATTGCCCGATGCAACTCACCATGTAGAAGTTGCTGCTGAGGAGGATTTTGTTGTGGCTGGTTCTGTAAGGTTTGTGGCCTTGCAACCTGTGAAGTAGCTTTTGCACATTGTTGCAAGATTACTGGCTGCTGAACTTGTGAATGGGAGTTCGATAATTGCTGTGGTACATCTATGGCAGCTTTCTGGTATTCCTGAATTTGAGAATGTTGAGGCTGTTGCATTCGGGACTGTGAAAATGACTGCTGCTGCTGCTGCTGCTGCTGCGGTTGATGGAATTTCTTTAGCAGCTGCAACTGAATGTGTTGGTCAGATAACTGTTCATTCATTTGGCTGGAGACCATAAGAGGGGTCCTACTTTGCTGTTGCTCATATTGCTGCTGAAGTTGCTGGTGGTGTTGCTGCTGTTGTTGATGTTGCTGCTGCTGAAGCTGCTGCCTTAGTTGTTGCAGAAGTAGTTGCTGAGGATGTTGCTGATCTTGTGGGAGACTGGATTGTGATAGCTGATTGTTCTGAAGCACTGGCTGCTGCTGCGGCTGCACTTGAGTCTGGACCAGTACTTGTGGCTGCACAACATTGTTGTGCCTCTGATTTGGTAATGCTTGGTTAACCAATTGCTGCTTTGTCTGCACGGTTAAATCTGGCATTTGTTGTGGTGGTGTACTAGCAACACTCAACTGGTTCAGTGGAATTGGCACCTTAACGATTTCATCAACTTCTTGGGCTTGCGGAGGGAACCTGTTAGTGTTGAACTGTATGTTATTATGCTGCAATGTTTGAGGGTGCAAACCATACTGCCTACAAAGATCAGTTGTGCCAAGGTTCTGCATAACTGCTCCATTAAGGGAGTGCAAATTTTCTGCCAGCAGGGTTTGGTTGACAAGAGAGGGATTCTGCTGCAAATTCATCCATTGAACTAAACTTAGGCCAGGCATTATAGTGCTCTGAGTTTGAGAATCCTTTATGCAGATCTCCTCTCCAAGCCAAGGCATTGCCCTCTTGAAAAAATTTTCCATTTCTGATGATTCATCATCTGCAATAACAACTGTCAATTCAGCATCTATCTCATCATCCATTTCATACCTTACTTACCAAGTTCATTGATCAACATTCATCTACAATTTTCACTTGTCGTGCTTACTGTCTAATGACTGGATTTCCACTTCAATAGTAAGTGGTTCTTGGCCGGCCACTAATAAAGCAATAAATTGTTTCTTATGCTACAAAAATGCCCATTCTCTTTTTCAATGCCAAGCACTTTAATGTGTGACCAGTGATGTCAACCGACAGCTGAAAAAGCACAGCCCAACACAAAAGGCTCTAGCTAATGTGAGGTTAGGAGAGGATTGATGTACACAGCCAATTCTCAGCAAGCAGAGAAACTGTTTCTATAACTCACCTTGATAAATAGGAGCAACTTTACTTTAAATAGAACTCAGTGGTGAAAAAGATAACCCCACAATTGGGAGTAAGCACTTCAATGTTTGTAGAAAATGCTTACTTAAGGCTATATCCTGCAGTTTGCTAGAATTTACTGGGGAAAAGAGCTTAAGAATGTTCTGCAAGGATGTAAATCAACTTTAACTAGAGGATTGCTGTTCACGGAATATGCATCAAATACCTGGCACTCCTGGCGGTATGGGTCGCTTTCTAAAATATGGTGGACAGATGAAGAAAGGAGCTACTACAGGTTCAATATCCCATATAGAGACTCTGTTGCGCCTCTCACCTGCTGCAGACTCATCCCATCCTACCTGTCAAGGATGCAAAATGCCATTACTAGGGAATAAATTGTCAAAAGATAACGAATATAATTTATTAATTAAACCAAAAGCCTAAGAGTAAATGGATTTGAAACCCAAAGCATAAAAAATCATTGATGTTCAATGCGAACCTGCAAATTGCACCATTGTGAGTTTTTCCACCTAACAGGATCTAGATCGCTAATACCTGTGATCGTACCCATGTACCTGCAGTATTTTTAGAGCAAGTTTGCTTATTTGATCTGATAGGATAGATTTGTGGTGGATGTTGTATAAATACCAAAAAATTATGTTGAATAAGAAAGCAGTTGTCAGTTTAGAAATAAGAAGTTCAGCTTATTACATAAACAGGAATGCAAAACCAGAATAATGTTGCTAAAACTGGTTGCCTAACTGAATAGGTGCTTAAGTTGGATCCACAGTTTAGGCAATAACTGACCATTCAAGTATATTCTCAAGTGCATTGTATATGCAACATTTAAAGTGCAGAAAGAGGAAAGACAAACTCTTTAAAAGATTGTGTAGGCTGCTCCAGAAGCCCATCGACAATTAATTTTTGTGTTAACCTGAGTGTTCCCCATCTATATGAAAAATATTCAAGAAGCCAGTATATGCTGAACTTTGTCGAATCCCAATCTCTCCTTCTTGGTATGCATATTTTATTTTGTGCAGTTACAGCACGAATATCATGACAACTTTACAGTTTCATAATAATTTTATTTTATGTGGAACTTAAAAGTGTAATTTGATGCCATTTGATTGTTGTTGTTGCAACTTGCAACAAAATGTTTAATTTATCGAATTGCATTTTGTCAAGAATAAAAAAATGTTACTTACGTTAGGTGAATTTTCTCACCATCTAGGCTGTTTCAGTGTCTATTGGAGAAAGAAACCCAGACCAGTTTGAGTCTATCATTTTCATTTAAATGCCTAGACATCATGCAGTGAGCAAATGACCGTTCCTACCAGACTTTTTGGTCACCATGACACCCTTGCACTAGAATAGGCATCAATACACATCACATCACATCAATGAATATGAGCTTCATACCTTCTTGTTCCTAATTCTTCGGTTTCGAACATCATACGAAAGCGCATACCCAGTGATATTTGGTTGCTATATACTGCTTTCTGGTACTTTGCAAAAGGAATAACAAACTCTGAAGGACTAGCCCTGCAGAGCAATGTTAGTCTATCACTGTAATAACAGATGCACATGAAAATAGACAACTGATTGCACCAAATTTTTAGATGACCCAATTTTGGATAACTCTCACATATCTTTTCTAATAAGCAATTGGAAAAAACGTACCTTGGGTTGTAAAATACAGTGAATGGGCTGTGATTAGCAGCAGCGTGGGCTGCAGCAGCAAGAATCCCAATATGCATACTATCACTTGAAAGAACCGATGATGATATGTTAGTAGGTTGCCTGTTAGCACGCCTAATGCCTAAAAGAAGCTGTTGTTTTTTATCCCTGAGCATCAGAACAATGAAGGAAAAACACATGAGATTTGTCCAGAATATTGATCTTTCAGATTTAAATTCTACCTGAAATTAAGAACGAGGAAGAATGGACAACTGGTATCATGTTGTGGAGAATATGGAAGAAGCAATCACAAATCTTCTATTAAAATTATAACCAACTTGAGCATGCATTCTTAGATAAACCAAAATTACCACATAATGTCTGGATGACTGTCATTCTAGAAGCAAGAAAACATAATAATAGCCTTGGTGCATATCATACAGTTCAGGTTAGCCTTACCTAATAAATAAGACAGAATCACCAGCAAAGAGCCTCTTTCCACCCACAAATAAGCTCCAACCAGTTGTGAGCAAGTGCCTTTTGGGTTGACCTAGATTGCACAGAAAGATCATGACCTTTCAAGAATACCAAGTCAATAAGAAATGCAACAGTCAGAGCATGTTCAGCAAGTTACCACATTTTAGTCGTTTTTACTATTTTTCTTTGACTAAGCATCAAAATAATAACCTATAATATATGTTCTACAGACTAAGAGTTACACAAATTCATTTGACTTTGTGTAAAAAAGTAAAGTGGACAGGAACATTGACTCGAGAAAGACCAGGAAAATGATCCCTTTTTTGTGTCTCACCCCGATAGATGTGACGGAAGGTCCACAAATTATCATGCAAGTCTCTCGCCTGCAGTTCTTGACAAGGTGGCTGCATCGAAAAGTCCTATAGCAATAGATGGATTATCAAAGAACTACCTAAAGTGTTGAATCACATGCAAGGATTACATGACTAGATTTTCTTACAAGAGGAGGAAAAATTTTCTCTGCAGCACGACGAGGTACAGAGAAACCTCCATGAGTGCTTGTATCACTTGCAGTAAGTGTTTTACAAAAGAATTCTGTCTGCAGCCTGGCTTGTTTTAATGCAAGCTCTGATGCTTGCAATGCCTCCTTGTCGTACTGTATCAAGAAGAAAAGAAGTGAGCCCATGAAAGGGTTTGAATGATTTCAGAGATGCATCTACTGCATACAGCAATGACTAATGGGTTTCAAAGTATGAGGTAGCAGCCACTGTATCTGCTTCTTCCTTTGAAACAGAATTTGTCTGTATCGTTATATATCAAGTACATTAGCCATGCAACCTTTATGGTTTTGCCAAAAGACATATTTCTAAAGCTAAAAAATTAAAGGAATTACATATTTCTAATAGCTAAAAGACATATTTCTCTTATAATTTTTTGGAATGGAACTCTTGAACAGCACCAGGAGATAGAAAACTCTCATGCAGCAAAGAATTAAATCAGGGTGACCTAATAATCATATTTCTCTTTAGAGTTCACTCTTGTCGTTATTCTAATTTTGGTCAACATTTAGTGGCTAATAGATAGAGTACCAAGTACATGAGATGACTTTGATGTTGAGCAACTCCACATCAAATTGCCACCTGACCACCTACATCTTTTTACCCATCTTAAGCTAGAAGTTGAAAGCCTGGTTGAAGCATCAAAAAACAAGACATGATAGACTCACTGAGTTGGCTGGCTGAAGAGTCATTTGAGCATAAACTTCATCTGTCTCTAGATCCGCCTAAAGCATTACAAAACCAGCAATTGAAATTAATGTCCACCACCGAATTTAATCATAACTTGCATTGTTGTGAACAAATAAATATCAAGAAATGGTGGCATACATGCAGTGTGACATTGTGAAGAAGACACATCAACTTTGAGGGGAGATTTGGATAATTTGGAACATGAGCATCAATATCCTTTTGCATAGAAGCTGCGACCTGAAATTGTATGTGTATATATATTATGAATCGAAGCCATGAAAGAGAAGGCATATAACAAATATTTTCTACCAACATTATGGAGTATAATGGCAATCAAACAATTTAATTTACTTCATTAAAGAAATTTGATTTTTAAGTATCATATTTTACACAACATAGATAATTTTCTTATAGTAGAGTTTTGATGACTTAGGCTTATAAAAGGATAGCACGCATCATAATGCATGAACAGTTGCCAAGTAGCTCATCCACTGACTGAGTCAAAACAAGCCAGCTGTCAGTTCCGTACTTCCTCAATCTAGTTCCTAAAATATTCCTCAATTATTTACTTCATATGAACAATATACACTTCTATTATTTATCAATACTTTATTAGCCTAACCAACTGCCTTTACACACATAAATTAGATTATTGAGCAAAAGTGAAAATCTAATCTAGTGCATGTATTAATTGCCGAATCCAATCAACATCAGATTCAGACTGTCTTAAACAATGACCAAAACCTAAAACTAACAAAATATTTTAATAAAATTCAAAGATAGTCAAATGTTAATGCAAGTGCAAGTCCAAAATACAAACTACATCCTGGTGGCAAAATAGTTCAGTTGTGGTTTTTAAAATTTATTCATATGATCCAATATTATTCATCATGAAAATGGTTTAGTGATGAAAAAGCTAGCAAACAGAGGAAATACAGTCGCCACAGGTAAACCTTGAAATAACTTGACATATATATATATATATATATATATATATAGGTGGACAAAGAACAGTTAAACAGTTTTCCAGCATATATAAATTGTCATTTTCACCATACAGTAGTCACAAGAAGGCCACCAAACATTCAAAGGCAGGTTCTCCACTATCATATATGATTTACAGAGAATATGAAGTAATGCACAAGATATGGACCAGAGACACTGAATCTTATTTGCAAACAGTTTCTATGTATAGCAGGCTAGCTATCAACAATGAAACAGGGGTCATTAGGAATCTAAAACAACGTTGGCTCATCCAACTGTAGGATCTGAGAATGACATGGTGGCCTGGCTTTCCTTATTTCACATAGAAGCCACAATTGGATATTTATAAGATAGAAACAGTTCCAGCTGGGTTGTGTCTGAAATGAATGGTTTTCTAATCACCTTTTCTCTTCCTCAAACTCAAACATAGCTTATGTTTTAAGCTACGAACATGATGCAGAAAAAAAGAGCACCACTAAAGAAAAAGAAGGCGTAATCATGCCAACAATTACAAAGAGAAAGGCAAACATCAACCCATCTTTCTTGTTTTGTTCTCTTACCAAGCACAAATCACAGAGTCGACAAAAGACAATAAAATGGAGCAGTGAGGTCTGGATACTATGTAGAAAAATATCCACAAATGATGGAAGATCAATCAAAAATAGGATTTTTACTGAACAAGGAAACATGAACCACCAAGAAGCACTCAAGGTGATTCCCATTCGAAACTGGATTCGATTTAAGCAAATACTAATTCCGAATAATTAAACCAACTACCAAACTAAAGTTCCTGGTATCTGCAGATCTCCCAAAATACCAAGACAAAGAAGACCCATTTCGCTTCATTTAGAAGCCACAAGACCTTAAGAAGTTAAAGAGCTTGTCAAAGCCGTTCGTAAGGAATTAAATGAAATGAGTCTTTAAAAGATTGAAGAATGGCACGCCAAAAAGTATCATTCAGAAAACGGGAAAGGAAACAAGTCAACATAATTTGTAGGCGAGAAAAATAGGAAACAGTGCACATAAAGAGATGAATGATTTCAATAAGAAGCTTCACTAAAGCTTCCAAGCATCAAAAGGAGAAATCTTTTCCCAATCCGTAGGACTTGGACACGCTAGCAAGCAAGCTGGGAGCGGTGGCCACGCTCCTGCACACATCACAGGCTTCGCAAGAGCCCCTTTGCCTTTCTCTTCTCTTTACCTGCTCGCTGTGCCCTTGCGGGAAGTACACGACGAGGCTCCCCACCGGCGGCAGCGTCACGAGCGGCCCCGCGCACGCGTGCCACAGCTCTGGGTTTATCATATTCCTGTCCCCTGTCACCGCCACACGCGTCATCCCCATGCCGCCACCAGCCGCAGACAAAGCAGCTAAAACGAGCTGGAAACCGGACTCACCTTCGCAGGGGTTCGGAACCGCCACTCCGTTGGCAGCCGCCTTCATCTTGGTCACTCCGGCGAGCTCCGCCACTCACCCTTAGGCCTCCGCTGCCGCCGCTGTGGAGCTCTCCATGGCTGCCGGACTGGGGAGCGCGTTTCCCAGCGAGACGGCCGGTCCAGCGGCGACGGTTTCGGCCCTCAAAGGGCTCGTCTTTCGACAAGCGACGATCCAAAAAGACGAAGAAGAAGCGAAGAAGACGAGACTAAGAGAGAACACCACCACGAGCATTCCTTCTCGGTCCGAAGGCCCCTCCTATTTCTTCTTCCTCCGCTGGCGGATAATATGCACTTTAGCCCCCGCCTTTGGTCTGTATGTTTTCTTTAACCCCCAGAGTAACGAAGTTTAACCGCGAGAGAAGAACCAATCCGTAATTGTCTCTCATAAAAGGGCTTTATGACAATAAAACTCACTTCAGAGATCGATGGGTCAGTCTGCGATCATGGGGACCCACTCACGCTATCCAATCACAGATCGGGTGAACTTCGCGTGACGTCGCACTGGCCTCTTTCGTCTGTTTGGTCTGCCACGTGTCGAGAGAAGAGTGGCGAGCGGCGTGGTGGGTATATTTGTCTCCGTGTAAATAGCAGGTCGAAATCTTTTAATCGATGCAAGCGTGTGGGCTCTGGTTATTACCACTACCACACACACAGTGTTGTAGCATTAGCAATTGCCTTGTCCTCTCTCTTAATTGCAGGTTATGGGAAAGCT
This sequence comes from Musa beccarii, assembly GCA_024322285.1. Classification (NCBI taxonomy): domain Eukaryota; kingdom Viridiplantae; phylum Streptophyta; class Magnoliopsida; order Zingiberales; family Musaceae; genus Musa; species Musa beccarii. The sequence continues at coordinate 19,716,943 of CM044401.1, read as the reverse complement.
TTATCGACAATATTCTATAGTGCATAAAGGTCTCCTTCTCACTTCAATCACAGACTTTAATTGGCATCCATGACGCGTAAAATTCAGTGATGAGATGTTACACCCAACACGTAGACATCAGCCGCACGAAACTGTGGCGTATAAGGAGACACCCGGCGCCCGTACCCAATCCGACACACGCGCAGCTTTGTGGTACTCTTTTGGAGGCGGTGGCAAAACCGTCAATAGAAGCGATCGCGATGGCAATCATGCACGAAGATCAAAGCTAACAAGCTTAACGCTCCCAAGTCGTCCAATTAGGCTTCAATAATGGTGCTTAGTTATACGGATCCGCGAGCTTAACATCATCGAACTCGGGGTGACGTGGCGCGTACGGTTCGGCGCGTGCCTTCCTCCCACATGTGGACAGCGACGGGACTTGCGTACTTTGACTGGTGAGTAGTTGCATGGAACAAAAAGTGGGCGCCACCCTGCCCACGAAATCATAAGGCCGGTAGACCGTCGGGTCTTTAGGACGCGTAGAGATGTATTTAGCGTTTTTAAACGCACTCCTCCGGAAGGGGAGGGAAAAGGACAGTGTGGGACCCGCGTGCGGTCCGGCATCGGACCGCCGGTTCGATTTTCCCGGCCCGGCTCGTGGCCTACCGTCACCGACGCAAAGCGATGCGAAGCAAAAGGCCTGCTTATGGTAGCAGGAATCGGAAAACACAGGAGGAAACAGAGATGAGTGTGGCCTTACATGTCTGCTATGTGCATATGCCAGAGATCATGGCAGAGCAGGCAAAGCTCGGGTGAGTTGTTGAGGACCTCCCTTGACTGGAGATGGCCGGGGGCATCAGGAACAGTGCACGCAAACAGTGGCTGTTCATGTTCATCTGAAGTTGGAAGAAGTCAGGAAACACACAAGGAAAACAAGGATCGGTATGGCTCAACATGTTTGATAGGTATCAGATGTCATGAGCTGCCACAGATTAGGACACTGGAGAGAAGCATTGATGAGCTGCTGCATGGCTGTTGGCATCAGCAGCAGTGCATGCAAACAGTGGTTGTTCATGTTCATCTGAAGCTGGAAGACGAAGTCAGGAAACACAGAAGGAAAACAAAGATCAGTAGCCCGTGATGTTCTACAGAAGAAAGAGCAGAGGAATGCTTCAGCTAAGTGTCATGAAGAAACCCTAAATCAGAATATGACATCTTGTATGAAGAACTGTTTCTGCAATAGAATGCATAAATCAATCTATGCACAGATTGGTCAATATCTTTTACTCCTGCACAAAGAATAAGACATAAATCAATCTTACTTACATTCCCTGGTTAACTGGGACTCAAAATCCTCTTTGTCTTACTAAACTCAGGCTTAAAATCTTATATAAAGAACTAACTTTGTAGATCTTTTAGAACTCCATCAGGAAGCTTCCTCTGAGCTCCTTCTCCAAAGCATTCATAAATGAAGGGTCGTTCATTCTTCTGTATGAATGGTTGCTGAACTATCTGCGGGACATTTCACTTTTGGAATCATTAAGGAATCCAAATCATAGGAGAGATGCACAGCTAATTTGATGCTGGAACAAGAAGAAGAACCACCCTACATCTCCCATTAAAATATATATTTACTCTTGCTTACACTATACTGCAACACATAATAGATTATTGATTCATGTCCTGTTCATCCCAGCAAATATACATTAATCAATCCATGCCCACTTCTCCATCTCAGATGTATTTTCTCAAACTAATACTGTTGCTATATAGTCAATGATGATCGCTTCACATGGATGTCTGATAGTATTAGAGATGAGAGCTAAAGGCATGACTCCATCATCATCTTCTGTCAAGCATCTGTGGGCTTCTTTCTTCCAAAAGAAGATATTCTCTTGATGGACTGTTTGAGCTAATGCCATGCATGTACATGAATTTGCAACCACAAATCCAAGTGCTTTTACTATCACAAAGAATAGAACATGTCACATGGTGTTCAATGATCAAAAACAGTCACTAAGATAAGTTTCAGACCACACCTGTTGTTTGGATTAAAACATAAAGCAGATCTGCCAGCATCTACCTTATAAAGTCTGTTTCCACAGCTCATCTTGGCAATGAATTCTTCTGTTACTCAGTCATTGTCTTTTTTTCAGCATTTTTGTCATCTAAGATGTTTAATTCACTCCTGCATGAGGTGGGGGGGGCTACCAAATGCTTATTCTTTGGTAACATTTACTACCCCCACAAGCCACCCACATGTTCATGAGCATTTTTATATTTGCCACTTATATAATCCAATCTAAATTTTAAAAAGGGATCCCTTCTGTCAAGAACATGGTTTTGCTGCAACTGTGGTCACAAGGAACACATATAGCATTTAATACTTGAAAATTATCACATATATGTTCTTTGTACAGCTAAAACAGCACAAAGCAGATCCCATCTGCAGCATTGGTAGCTGCACAGAATTCCACAGGTCACAGAGGTCAGAAACCTGATGGAAACTCCAGGCATGGTAATGTCTCTGTGAAAAGTTTAATGTTGTATGGTATGGAGTGAGAGGGAAGGCAGAAATGATTGATTGGATGGTGATTGAATTGGCCACCTTGCAAAGGCTCCATAACTGGCTTAGCTTTCAGTAGGCAGTAATATTCCCCATGCAGTTAAAGGACATGGAATCAGATTACACTTGGAATATGAGTCTTGTTAGGCACCTAAATGCTTTTAGAAATAAAAAACATCATAATTGCAAAAAGAAAAAAGAGCATGAGATAGTCATGATTGTCTTAAGCATCATACACTGATAATGAGGGCAAAAAGTACTGGAATTATGTTTGTAGACTTTTCAAAATAAGATGCTTAAAAACCAAAAGCTAAGCATGAAGACATTATGTACATTTATATCATTTTCAGTTTTTATTGATAACAAAAGAGATAAAAGCTCTATAACATCAGATATGAGAATTTTGAAGAGGTTCCTTGGGCTACTTGCAAGAACAATTGATTTAGTCCGGGGGTTTCAGTGGCTCAGAAAATACCACAAGGCAAAGTTTCATACCATCCATCCTATGCATTCAATTCTGGATGTTGTATGCTGCAATATGGATCGTCTCATCATGTAGCCATCTATAGCCATATGTGAACCCATCACCTACCAACCATGTCATGTCCAATACCACCAGTTTCAGCTCCTTTTCCATTGGAAGCTAGCATTGCTGTCATCAGACAATATTGGACACAAGTGCCCCTGTATGTCCCATGATGCTATCCAATGCATTTAATATCTGTTCACCATGGTTTTTCTGTATAATGAGTCACCAAGAATGTGCATATCAGAGTGATGCTACTGGATATACTTGACTGTACAGTATAAGAAATCACAGCTTTCCAAGTGAACTTGTGGAGAGTAACTATAAAGATGAAATCCTTTAGAATTCAGATGCTTCAACTAAATAGTGTTTTCTGAAGACTATGGTTTCTTTTCTCAGAACATGCTTAGTTGATCTTGACTTAATTTCTGACACTGCAAAACCATCCACATCATTGCATGTGGCTGAAATTGTGATTTGTATTTATAATTATAAAAGATGAAACATTTTCAAATGCATTAGAGAAACTTCAAGCAGGTAGATATCTGAAGTAATTGGATCTCTCAAGTCAAATCTATACATACTTTTCAACACCATCACTGATGAGTGCTGTTTTTTGTGGTGCATTTTGCAATCGCATTTTTTATTTGTTAAACTGATTGAAAGAGCTAAGATGGCTTTAAATTAAAAAAAATACACATACACAACTTTTGCTAGATATCTACAAGTAGCTTAGACTCCATTATTGCAGAGTCATATACAACAGGAATATTTTGAATCATCCAAGATCTAAAAGAATTATTTTGCAGATAACCAAAGCAGAATACATGTATCAGTTGATTACATGAACTAAGTCCATAATAAGTATGTAAAAAAAGGGATCTACTATTTGTTACCATCAACACAAGTTAGCATTTCAACAATATGGTGTGACCAATGGCCTCAGGGATCAACAAGAAGCCTCCTAATTCCTTTGATTCAGACAATTTGATCAAATTACAAATTAAATAGATCTCTCTGCTGTTCTGGATTCATCTGAAACGTTGGATTTGGTGTATCAAGCAGAAGATAAAAGGCAACATGACACTTCACTTTATATTAAGTTTAGTTAATAAGCTTTAGATAATAAGGATCATTAGAAGTTAAAGACATTAATAATACTGATAGGCACTTGCTGATAACACAAACCTTAAACTGTATAAAATATTACCTTAAAGGGCTATTTGCTAAGAGTAGCTTCCAAATTTAAACAAAACATCTCAGTTAGTGGTTGTTGGCAACTTATTTTGCTGATGCAGAATCAGGTTGGCCACCATAAATACCAACAGGAGATTAAAAAAAATGAAGACCAACAAGCTTAATCCATAGGTGCTACCATCTGATCTACACTAAAATTTTTGGAATGTGGTTGAACAACAGCATTCTATATATTGTATCACCAGCTAGGATGTTTAATATCCCTAGGACTCAGAGAATCCATTGGTTCAATAGACAGGTCTCTTTGTCTTCTGGGTGTTCCTCAGGGAACACTTAAAATATAGCATGTCTCTTGAAATGAGACCTCATTGTTACCAGTCCTCTGCTGGTACAACAAACCCTGGAGCATGGAAGGAGTTGACCAAATGTAGAATCAGAGAGAGAAAAAAAGGCAGGAATCCTCCTCTTCAAATTATATATCAAGTTGGTGAGAATATTGTACTATGGGACTTCATAGATTGTGTTTTTTACTAGGCTTTTGAACCTCTCTGTCCAATTGGTTTGTTCTTTTCTTAGCCATCAGAGTTTGGAATATGATGATAAAACTGAATGCAAAACATTGTATTTAACACTTGAATTTGCATTTACATCACAGATGAGCTTAGAGATAAAGAGGGGGTGACAGATTCTCTTACTGTAAAAGAACAAGTTCTTAGTAAAATGTAAAATATTGAAGAGCACATGCAATGAGATGAATAATGAGTGAATCAGGTGCTGACATTTGTAAATTAGATGGCCTGACATGATCATAGACCCTGGAAGGTGAGAGGAAAGACTCCCTTGATTCATCTATTAGCATCACATCTAATTATAAGGACCGCACCTTAGGACCACCTTGTGCTAAAAGGGACTGGCTGACCTCTTCTGTGGCATATCCTAAAACTGATTAAAGGAGGCTCTTGAGAAAGTGAAGTAAAAAAGATTATGCATGGGGAATAAATTCAATAGGTAAATAAACCTATTATCTCTTTTTGAGCAAAGCAATCTCTTTATTGTTTCTTAATTATCTTTTGTCATTATTGTTTAATAAATTATAACTTCTTAAAGGTACTCTTCTCTTTTAGTGAATAATGTGGACCTTTGAAACTCTGTGGGTTGATTATTTGAATTTTCTGAGAGTGTCAGTTGTTAATGCTTGAAAATAATTGAGGTGATAGTAGCTGGCAAAATAGAACATTCCTTGAAAATGCAAGGATCAAGCTTTAATGATTACAGCAGAAGGAAAAAGTTGATGCTGCATATTTCAGAACAGCTTAATCTGGTTGTGGACTACATAAATTTCTTTGTGAACCTAGCAAAAGCTACATTGCATTAACTTTAGGTACTTCTTGAACTCAAAAGAGAAAGCAGAACAGGAGAAAGAATTCAATAAACAAATGCATTTAACTGAGTAGTGAGTACTATGGCAGTTTGTTCAAAACTTGTGTGATTAAAGAATCATGACCTTGTTTAAGGTCAGTTCCTTGAGTATACTGAGTTCTGAAAGAAATTTGCATTCTTTCTTTACTTGCTTGAAGGACAGTTGTTTTATAATGTTTAATGACTTTTAATCGAAACTAACAGCTTAATAAAAGCAAGTTACAAAATTTATAGTGATAATATATATATATATATATATATATATATATATATATATAAAGTACTCGTTGGCTTTTCTTATGTATGCAGGGTCAATATACGCTATTTTTATGACTTAAACTTTGATGCCTCGGGCCATAAACGAACAATTTTGTAACTTGATAAGCATATTACTACTGAAAGATGGGTTGGTTCTTTTTAATTTTTTTTAAGCATAAAAGATAGAGATCCCTAATATTTGATAATAAGTGAAGGATTTATTGGATGTTTTATTTGTTCATATAATGTTTTTAAATTAACATTTTTAATTAAAGAACATGAGCTTTAATATAACAGAAAGATTATTCTTTTACGATCTGAAAGATTAGGTTTCGAGTCATAAAATAATTTTTAAAAGTAAGACAATATATATTAATCCTCCCCAAACTCTCCATTAGCGAAAATCTCATGCAAGGATGTGCTCTCTTTGATTGATGATCAAAAGAGCCAATTATAAACATACATCCTTTTCACTTGAATCCTTCTTTTTCTTTTCCAATGTTGTCTTTTATCTTTTGTCCTAGCTATTTATTCTGGTCCCTCAATTCTTCAAAATTGTACAGTCTCTGTGACAGCAAACTGATACACATAAATCCCTTTTACCTTATATTTCCAAAACAGAAAAAAAGAATAAAGGAAAAAATGTCAAATGAGGTCTGGTCCTTTGTTGAAAAGTCCAACTTTTGCTTTTAAGACTCACTACTTTTGTACTTTGACATGCTTATCTATTCTATAACAGATAAAACACTATTGAGCATGAACAAAAGCACAATTATGTATTGTGACTCAGCATCTCTATTGTACCTAGAAAAGCTAGAGTATGTATTGATTACACATGCACCACAGGCAGCAGATTAAATTATAATCTATTATATGATATCATTCTCATACTTGGGATCTTCCTCTTTTATTTTCTTCACTCTCTCTTTTTGTTGGAATAACAAAATTTGCACTATTTTATGTGCTCAAAAAGATGCACAGAAGAAAAACCCAAAGTCCATTAAATGCAAGATCTAAGCACCATGCATTCATCCACCCAACTCCACAAGAGCCAGCTCACTTGACTCAGACCACAATGACACCACATCACCTCAGGGCTGGTTAGCAAGTAGGGCATCTTCCCTACCTGGAAGTGGACAATTCATGTTCTTGTGACATTGAATAGACAGACCAGGTTCTGTCCCACCTGATTGGTTGATCCCCATCTTTCTTCATCCTCTGCAACAGGAGATGAACTGGATTAGGTCGATCAGGGGAAATAATAATCATAATGTGTGAAGAGAATAATATGCTAGAAGTTGAGCTTGTGATTGAGGACATCCATTATGTAAGACAAGCTGGCCAAGAACTGACAAAGCCTTTTCTTTTGTAATAATAGAGGAATGAAAAGAAGAAGATAATAAGGAGTTATTTCAGGGAAATAGCTCCCTAAAACAAATGTTGTATCGCATCATTCATACATAATATGGGAAAAAAATTTTGATTCACTGATTGATGATGATATTTCATTGCATTATTCTAATCCTTTTTTATATGCCCTGAGTACAAAAATAAATAAATAACTACATCAAATATACCATCTACTCTTTTTTGTTCTTTGAAGGGGATAGATTTTCATTCTTGTAGAGACACAATCTTTGATCAAAATCAAATTTGATTTATTCCTTTTTGTATATGTTTGTTTCCTTCTAATCTAAAAGATTAAATCAGACTTATTCTAAATATTCTCATGTGAAAACTAAAACTAATGGAAATCTTCCAATTGATCTGCAGTGGCCTTCTGCTGCAAGTGGACAGCTGTTTAAAGGCAATTTTGAATGAGGATTCGATTAATTTCTTCACATCAAAATGCACATACAACTTGATCATGTGGAATTCAAGAGCTCAAGAACTTAAGCAGAATCTGATCCATGTTTTTCCTCACTTTGATTTTCTGATAATAAACCATTGATCTTGTAGTGAAAACCTAATGCTCCACAGGGGTGAAGGCAACGAATCTAGTGATAAAGACCCAACACCTGCAACAAACAAGATTGTGACAAGCCATAATCAAGTCATAAATGCCTAACACCAACACAAAACCACCACATCATCCAATTCACCATCATGCTATCCTCATTAATTTGCTAATGTGCTACCCTGCTGTCCATCTTGTATGTATTCACCAGCATTCTTTAAAAATATCTGCAGAGTGATAGAGACTTGCCTGACAATTTTGCAATCAACTAAAATGAATGCATGACATGTAATGATATGGTAAATAACAGAGCAAACAACACCTGGATGAGAGTAGCTTTAGCTGATAATGAGGGGGAGAAGCTGTATGGGTTCCTCCCTCTGATGTCTAAATGATGCAAGGATTAGATGTCAACCGAGTTCAAGTGAGTTGGGAATGGGACATGGCAAGTTCTAATCTCACATGAGACTTCATTCCAAAACCTCTAAATTAGGTAACATTTTTTTTAAAAAGATTAAATAAAGTTTTGAACTGCCAATCCATAATAATTATTAGGTGTATCTAAAACTTCATCCGAAAAATTTAGATTCAAAGTTCAAAGAACTTGGAGTTATGATTTGGGCTAGAATTATGAGCTTTGATTTGGGTTTGAACTGAGATTGTAGTTTAGACTTGGGCTTTTCCGAGAACCAATATAATTTTTTTTTGATAAAATTATATATATATATATATATATATATATATATATATGCATGATGAAAAATGAATTATTTTTGTTATCTAATCATCTAAATTTACATTGGTCCTCTCTCAATTTTGTGTTTGCACATTTTGATAGGAGGGATAATTTTTGTATTTGATTCTGTAAAAATATATTTTTCTAATTTAGTAAAAAATAATATCTATAGCTGAACACAGATTGCAATAGGATCAACTCAATACCTCAGTTGAAGAATAGGGGCACGCGCGCATCAAATCAAGTCGATGGCTGTGATTACACGATGTTTCCGGTAGCATTTGAGATCAAGTCCAAGTGCTCGCCAAGATTAGCGCCTCGAATTGATCTGCACTCATATGTATCTTTGATGTATACACGTTGACCAATGGTCAATCTAACGACCCATCATATGAATCATGATGAGGTCCATCAAATCTGCATCGCGTGATTGATCCGATCCAACTCGAGTCCCCTAACCAAATCTTCTTTCACGGTATCTGCACATGTCGAACTGTATCGGGGAAGAAGCTACAATGTGATGGGCTTTTTTGTCCATCCAGTATCATGCTTCTACTATAAAAGCGCACAGGTGGGGCAACGAGGGCCCGTCCATTCCTTAGGGTTTGTGCAGCTTCCGGTCGGCGCGAGTGAGGAGACGCGGAAGGGCGATGGGCGTGTTCACCTTCGTGTGCCGCAGCTCCGGCGGCGAGTGGAGCGCGAAGCAGCTCTCCGGCGACCTGGAGGCGTCGGCTGCTTCGACTTTCGACCTCCAGCGGCGGCTCGTCCAGGAGGCGCTCGCGGTTGACTCCACCGGCGGCGTCCAGTCTTCTTTCTCCATGGTCTCCCCCTCTTCGGCCGTCTTCCAGGTGAGAGGCCTTTCCTTGATTTCACCTAATGTGTGTCTACTTATCGTTGATCGCAAATTAATCTTTATCATAGATAGGCTTGCAACAAGTTCATATCTTCCTTATTTCTTGTGATCAATTATATTATTAGATTTTTTTCTCTTTTGTAGTCAGGATGTCATGAGATATGTATCTTGTCATTGTATTTAGGGAGAGGTTCGTCCTTTGAGCAAGAGAGGTAAGGTGGGAAGAGGTTTGAGAAAGCTTGAAAGGGCAAAATATGTGGAAGATGCACTATATGTATAGTAAGAATGATTTTAAATTAGTGATGGTTTTGCAATAAGTAAATGCTATCTGGAAGGAGTATGCTGGATGGATTCCTCTAATATAGATATATACTTATTGTATGTTCCAGAGCGACCAGAGATCGAGGTGGGAATTATTGTAATGCTTAAATATGTGTTATTAGAGGCAAAGCGTAGGAGACAGGCTACACTTCCTGAAAACATCCATCTTTGGTTCTTTGGGGCCTTACTCCATCAGTGCTTATCCTAATCTAAGGACGCATCAACCTTTCCTACGCATTATCTGTTATATTGGAAGATCAATGGTTTGTCAGTCGGAAGATATTACTCTTGGGTTCTTCTTTTTGATAATTATCGAAGTTAATTTTTCCTTGTAGCTGGTTACTGCTTTTTTTATTGGTGTCATGGATCATATCATTCAGCAAATTATTATCCATCCTAAATAAGATTGAAGACGATTGGTATGTGAACTCGGTTGCTTTACCAATGATTTTTTGTACTGCTTGCTTCTACAGTCTTAAAATAAACGCCTTACATTTGTTATGTGTTAAGGTTCCTTTTGGTTGCTTGCTTGCATTCGCTGAAGCGGGTTCAATCTTGTCTGATCACTCAGCCAACTGTATGAAGGATTGCAATTTGGATAGTATGCTTCAAGTGGCAATGGTGTCCGACCTGTAAAAGCCATGTCGGCTTATTTCTGACAAAATCTTCAAATTAAATGAGTGACGAATCGAAACGGTTGAAAGTTCTTTTTGCTTATTCAAGAGTCTTCTTTTATGCCCAGTGCCGATGGTGATGCCCGCAAGATGTGTCTCTTTTTATCTTGTGAATCTCTTTTTCATGTGCTCTTGTATGGGCATGTCAATCATGTTAAACAATGTTAGAAGCATGAGCTGATTTTGTATGTGCGCTTCTGTTCATCATCATGTTCAGCTCTACTGTAGGCAGGTTGTGTGGAGAGTAATATAAGTTACTTAATTACAGATATCAGTTTGTGTATCTCCTCTCCTCACAGTTATTTTGCTTCTGGATGTACAGGTGATAATTGGCGGGGGTGGTGGTGGAGGAGCATTTATCGGAGCTGGTGCTCCAGGTGGCGCAGCTGCAGGATCTGGTGGCAGTGCTGCTGCTCCAGATGCACCTCCCGCTGCTGAGGAAAAGAAGGAAGAGAAAGAGGAGAGCGACGATGATATGGGGTTCTCCCTTTTTGATTAGTTTACCAGTTTGGATAATGTGCTTTTTTTTTCCTTTGAAAAATTCTTGATTGCTACCTTAGAAAATTAATGAGAGATGGTATGCTTTGATTTATCGATTTCAATCAATAATAAATTTGTTAACTGTCGTAGTATTGATTTATTATTACTGTTGTATCATAGTATGTGTCACAATTGGAAGGCCACTACTGCATTTTCCAGATCAAAGGTTGATACATCGTCTGATACACGTAGTAATAGAAGCACATAAGGAAAATAAGCAAAGTGCGCTATCAGCAGGGGAAGAGGAGCAGCGAGCCATCCCTGCAGAGTCTGTTGGCCGACAGATCGAGCTTGCTCATCTTTTCTTCACACCATAACAACTGTTCCTTGCTGAGCCGTGCCATCCTCAGAACCCTCGCTATGACTTTGATGTCGATGAGAGCAAATAGCAGTTCCACATCCTCCGTGGTGGTCGGCCAGGTTCTCTTCCTCCACCCTTTCTTCTTTTTGAACAGCTCCTTCACTCTCGTCTCCTTCTGCAATTCAAAGCCATGAATCACCAATTTATTATATTTCTACTGATCATTTGCAGCATCTATATTCGATCATGTGGCATACCTTATCGAGTGAGGCTTGCACTTGATGAAGGGAGCTCCGAGGGCTGTGAGCTCGAAAGAAGCTACCTGTTCTTTTCTTGTCCATCTTCAGAAAAAGGCGGAAGGTTAGGATGGAATCCTCCATTGTCTTAAGTAAGCCCGTATAATTCTCCACATTTTCTTTCTGATCTATACCTGAAAGGAAAGCAAAAGCATATCGAAGACCAGAATATTGGATTTGAGGTTAGTGTTCTTGCATGATACCTATTGTTCTGTCTAAAAGATGATAAATTGCTTTGAATGAAACCTAGAGATCACTCAGTTTCCACCACATATTATGTAAAAGACAGGTGTAAAGCAGAGATTCTTTAATCTCACATATGGAATGTGATTGAAACAAGTGAAGAGAAGCTTAACGGAGTTGCTTATTTTTACCTAGAAAATTTGGCACCTGAAGCAACTTAGACAGCCAACTCCGGCCATGGGCATAAACCTCCACCCTACATCCTTGCTCAAATGGCTCATTCTCAATAAATCTCTGCAACAAAACCTGGAACTGCTGAAACAATTGCGCAGCATAGCCATAGGATGCACCACCCCCCGGCTGCGACGAAATCTTCACTCTCAGTTGCGTGTACTGACCATGAAGTGCCTCCCAACTTAAAGAAACCTGTGCGACATAAGCAGCTTCAAGGTTTCGGCACCGCTCGTCTTGCTGCTGCGGCAGCTGCAGTTGTTCGCGGTCGTCTGGGTGTTCGTCTTGCTTCTTCTTGAAATGGAGCTTTCGAAGGGCCATACCTAACTTCTTCGACACAGATCCGAGTGATCGCTGTGAGGTATTCCAAGATCCTGTAACATGTATGCCATAAACTAGTATGAAACTTGACAGAAGTAGCTCAGATTAGGATCAAACTAATGCCACTAATAGGAGAGGAACATTAGATCAAATTTAAGAACATAAGCTGATACAGAGGCAAAATGCACTTGGAATCATTCACCGGACACGGCAATTTAAATTCTACAAAGTTGAAGCTTATCATCAAGTACTAAAATACATATATCTATGGATAATAATATGACTGCAGAATCTTTGAGATGCAGATGCAGTAGCTGATGCCATACCAGCTTCATTGATATGCCGGGATATCAACCTGTCAAAGAACAGCATCCGCTCACAGTACTCGTCATAAAATGTGTCGAACCCACGGCAGGAATACCCAGCACTGGCTTCCGAGTCCCCCCACCCGCTCGAGCTGCTCTCCTCCTCCTCCTCTTCCTCTTCCTCTTCCTCTTCCTCCTCCTCCTCCTCCTCTCCCGGATGGCCTTCTTCTGGTATGAGGACCATGAAGCTGTTCTTTCTCAGTTCCTTCAGCCGCCTCTTCACCTCGTTCGTGATGAAATCGTCGTCGTCATCTCCCACATCCGGAGCGGTAGCCGGCTTCGGCATTGTATCCAAGGTCTCATCTTTGAGCTCCTCCGAGGACAACTGTTCTCGGTCCTGATCTGGGTTTTTTATTACCCCCTTCAACTTACCAACACGACTTGGAAACCTTGTCTTGAGGAATTCCATCGAGTCCGTTGAGGAATTGGTTGATTCTGAAGCTAAAGTTCCAAACAGATCCCCTCGTGTTCCCCGGACTCACTCAAGGAGGAGGCGAGAGAGAGCGACGAGGACAAGGAAACTGAAGAGCACGAGAGATAAGAGGAACAAGAAGAAGGCCAAGAGGAACAGCAGCAGAAGCAAGAAGAAATCGACGGAGAGCCGGAAATCCGTAGCGCGATCGGACCCACGGCTCATCAAACAAAGAACGGGAAGCAAGACGGTGATCAGTTGCAGCTCCCCGGGAGCTCTAAGAAGCCGAAGATCCACCGCGTTGGAGACGAAGGAAGAGAGAGGACGAGCAGGGTTCAGGATGGGGCTCGGGGCTTACGGGCGAGGAAATGGCGACCCGCTCCCGGCACGCTGAGCGGAGTCCGGAGGACAGCACGGGGGCCTCGGAAACATCGCCAATTCATCGGGTGGCGGGAAAACAATCTAAATTTAAATAAAGCCGAGAAATTGGGCTTTGTTGGGGCTTCAGAATCGTGAAGAAAAGATTCGGCGATTCTTTGACATGGGCGTCGAAGTTCGCGCGGGGACGTAGTACCCACGACCGACCGTCCGCGTGGAGAGAGAGAGAGAGAGAGAACCCAACTTGGAAGTCCTAAAATGCCCTCGAGCCCTTTCATCTGGACGGCTCATTCGACTTTGTGACTGATTGATTGATTGATGTTTTGCAGGGATCTGCTGCACTTTCCGGGTCAAGATTCAGCCTTCAAGCAGATACGTCACCAGATAAGCTGGACCCTGCCTGACAAGAGACAGACGAGCCTCACGACAGGTGATTAAAGTAAGAAATGGATTTTACACATATATCCTTGAATATATATATATATATATATATATATATATATATATATATGGGCCCCTTCCGTTTTCATTAATGTCCATAAAAAAAGATTAATCACTTTTAAATGTGATTAATGCAAAGTAGTTTAAGTTATATACGTGTAATTATATAAGAAGTAAATTACTCGATATTTTTAAAGGACATTAGTATCAATTAAAGTTTTCAGATTTTATAAGACATGATATCGTTCTTTAAGGTTAGGTTTTAATATTTCTTAATTTTAACTAATATGAGACCCCTTAACTAAAAAGATAATAGTTCTTTAGCCTACACGTATCCTAATTTTACCTTTGATTTTATATCCTTGAAAAAAAGATTAATATAAAAAAAGATTTTATATCTTTGGTTTTGGTTCTTTGACTATTTTTCGAGATTAATGTAAAAATATTTATCTTATATAACTTTTTATGCTTTACAGAGATATATGATTCGATTTAAATATAGAAGATAAATATGTTATGCAGAAATATAAAATGTTATTTAGTTGTATTAGTATAATAACATTTTATTTGAAGTCTTAATAGTACATGGGACTTCAATTTTGCATGGATAAATCCAATGTTAATGTCATTCCAACAAAGACAATGGCTTCCTAATCTAAATTGAAGACCAAACATACGGACAGTGCAAGTAACCTTAGCACCGAAATGAATATTTTAATTTAATTTCCATCTTAAACAAAAATACCCAAAAATACTCAACTCACATATTCCTAAAGTGAGTAGCCATACAAAGAGACTAAACATAATATATATATATATATATATATATATATATATATATATATATACACATAATATTTTTGAGAAATATAAGCAAAAAATATTTCTCTACAAATAAAATTGATTCCTCCCCCACAAATCGATCGGATCGTATGAGCACACGATACCGAAGGAGTGCGAAGACTCCGTCGACTTCCCAAGAACAATTGTTGGTGGCCACGGCACGGATCATGCTTTTATTTTTGTCCACTTCTTAAAAGGATTGGAGTTGGTGTTAACAATCAAGCAAAAGAAGAGATCCACATAAATTTTATATGCAAAATTAGGTGGTGATTGAGAAATGCCCACTGGTTGCTGAATGTAGTGACGACATGGACGGTGGGATCATTGGGCATGCATTACTATATGATGATAAAAGCATGGACTGTGAGTGGCGGTAGCTGAGGGAAATTTTATGATTGATGTGCGCAATTATGAGCTTCACAATCTTGTGACATGGGATCATAGACTGAATTCCACGTATATTGCTCTTTATTTTTAGTTTCCAACATATATTTCTCTTTGTTATTAAGCAAAGAACTTTTTATTGGTAAAACTAGTAATACTTAAATTTAGTAAATAGTAGATAATTTTATTGATAATATTTATTAATAGTTGATATGCAATCATGTAAGACTCATATAACAGAATCAGCATAAATTTTTTTTTCATCCATTATCGTAAAGAAGAAAAAAACTTTTTTCTTCTCTATCTTTATGATAAAGACAATAATCATAAACCTCATTCTTTTTCTTTATAATAAAAAAATAATTACAAACTTTTTTCTCCTCATTCAAATATATAAATATATCATAAACAAAGAAAAAGATAATAGTCAAAATAAAACTACTTTAACTTACTTTGAAGAATCTCAGTTTATTAACTTGAGCGTTTGAGGGATTATTTCAAGAAATCTCATACGACTTTAGTTTTTGTAGAAATTACAACTCGATAAGTATTATATTTTTACCTTTGGGCAACTTTAAATTTTTTTTATAGCCATTTCACAATCATCTTATATCTATCTTGGATTTTGTCGGAATTATCTCGGATCCGCTTCGAACCCACCTCATAATCACATAGTCATCTAAAAAACACAGTACTTCTTCAAATGTATCTTGGATATTCTTGTGTATATAGATTTATACTACATTAGATTGATCAGGACATTAATAATTTTTTTCCTAACAATTGAAGCATTAGATGTTACACAAATATAAAGTGTTACCAAACTATTCAACCTAACGTAATCCATTTAGTCTTTGTGTTATTTTTCTTTATCAGTAATCTATTTAGTTTGCTAGCATTATCTTCCTCATTGTTCATGCAATGCCTATCCATCTTCAAATCTTGTTGGTTAGTTGAGTTTTATATTAGAGAATTATAATAAATGTAACAAACATAAATCAATGATGAGAGATAATGAGCTGTTGGTTAACACAAAAATTATGAAGTTCCACCTCAAAAGTGAATTGTGTGCCTAAAATGATGTTTTCTATAACTAATATGATATTATCGGATCCAATCCACTTGTATATGTCAATATTATCAATGTGATACTCATCACATCTCGCCCATCCATATATAATAATAATAAATTTAATATAAAGTAAGATTGCTCTTTTGCCACCTCGATAACCCGAGCTTGAGTAAAAACAAAAATAAGACAGCTCATGTTGCCCCTCAAATCTAATTAATCAGAAGCTTTTAGTTAGTACATCATCATCAAACCTCGCACTTGTCGTATCACCGGACAACAAATCAATTCTTCGCATCTAAACAACAAGACAATTCTTAATTGTCCCAAACATCAATGTCAACAGTAATAAACATAGTTGCCGGTGGATGTGTTATAGATTGGCCCACGTGGCATTGTCTTAGAGATGTAGCTTCTTCCAATAATTGGCATCAATCCTTGACACATTTTCCACGTGATGCTGCCTCCTCCTTTGTCACTACTAGGTGTGGGTAGGCATGCCTTTTTGTCATCAGAGAGAGAGAGAGAGAGAGAGAGAGAGAGAGAGTTCTTAATCTTATGATTTCTACACAATTTGTACATCACCAACTATTCTACCTAAATTGATGCGTTACTTGAACGCATATCACTAGAATGTTTGGTGTACCTTATTGACACACCCTAATCAATACAACAAATCACAAACTACTATTGCCCAATTATTTTGATTAATGTTAGTGCTCAATTTAATTAGGTCATGGATTATCAAAATAATGTTGGTCCTATTGATCAATTACTAAGTTTCCAAATCAAAATCCTCGTCAGTGTGGTGCTTAACTATTTAATCAAATAATTCTGTGGGTTAGGGATTCATGGCATCATTGTTGTAAATCAAAGCTTAATCAAAATAGATTCCATTAATATAAGCCTAAAATTTCTGGTTATGTCTAAATATTTGATCAATAATTCTCAAAATAAGGGATTTGTGACCTCATCATGTATTGATCAAATTTATTAGACACTATTAATTTTTTAGATAATAAACATATTTTATTATAAAAATGATTCAAAATCATTATCGACTGAACTAATTTATAGAAAAAATAATAATAATCATAATCGAATTATTAGATCGTAAAAATAATTCAAAATCTTTATAGGCCATTTAATTTGGTTGATGTGGAAATAGGATGGAAAGACTAAGTCCGACTTCATTATTTGTTTCCCTATGTCATTTTATGCCATGCCCCAAATATTGTGACATAAATGCTCGTGTGGAACAATGGGAATCTAATGATGTAAACATCATTTGATTCTTTGAAGAGGCTTAATTGACGCAGCCATTAAAGAAAGATAATGCCTCACGTAACCTTATTTTATTTTAGAAACTTCTTCCTCGCATTTCTTTTAAAATATAAAATGATATTAGTACAACGTTAAGGTTCGTCCCTTACAATCTCAAAACCATATCAAAGTTATAAATACAATCTAAATTAATCCCCACTAGACAATATTAAAATACTTTGTTTAAATTCTTAAGAAAAGTAGAGTGAGTGCCTTCGTTACTTGTCATGCAATAGAATCGTAGAGATAACTAGGAAGAACCCTACACACACCAAAATTTAATTTTCCATTCTTAGGATACTAAATCCCTTCTAATTTTCTAAATAATCATTTGGAGGAGCCATTCATGGCTATTAAAACAATAAAGTAGATGAACACTTTTTGGCTTCATTTTTGTAAACAAAAAACCACCAACTTTTGAGATATATATATATATATATTTATATGGTTTTTCTTCTCCATCTTATCCTCTCTCCTCTTTGACAAATACGCCAAAAAGAATGGAAAAAAAGAACAGAAACTTGTCAATGGCCAGTCTTTTTGCCTCCTCAGGAGAATGGAGACAAAGCCTCAATTGCCTGCCTTCTTCCACTGTTCCTAACCTGTGAATCCGCCCTCCTCTGCCCCTAAAACACCCACCTTAAATGCCGATCCACGCCTCAAGAGTTTGATCTCTCTCCCAAAGCTCTCGCCTTTCCTCGTCCTCGATCGCCAGCAGCCATTTGTTCTCCCTCCCCGCACCACAAAATCCCTCCTTTTTCGTGTTCCTACCTTCTATCTCTGCGAGACAACCCTAGTTGCATACCAAAGGTGGCACCTTCTGCCGCCTCTTCCTCTCGGAGATTGGATCCGCTGGCTGAGTGTTAGGGCTGTCGGAGGAGGACCACCATGAACTCATCTCCGGTCGACGCGTCCGCTTCCGATGCCTCGTCGATGCCGCAGAAGAGATTCTCTAATCTTCGAAGCGTCCGGTGGCGTATTGATCTTGGAGTGCTGCCAAGCTCGCCCCCGGCCTCGATCGATGATATCCGGCGCGTCACCGCGGACACCCGGAGGAGGTGAGACTAGAACCGGATTAAAGATTCGTCTGGGAAATCGTGTAGTTTGATGCATTGTTGCCTTTTCTTTTGCTTTGTCTGCCGTAGGAGAATTGTTCTTTTCTGCCCTGTGGATTTAATACGCTGCTTATAATGCTATTTCCAAACTTAAAAATAATTTAAACTATCTTTCAATTTAGTTCTTCTTAGGCTGCTAATCAGCGGAGGAATGGCATATTCTTATTTTGCTAAAAGAAGTGACAGTGGATTCTTCTTTATTATGTTGTTATTCAACATATTATAAGCCTAGCTCAACTAGGAGTTTAGCTTAATGTTTGATGTTGGAAATTCCTAATTTTAGATCAGTAATTTTCATTTTCTATGTATCCCTTGTTTTTTGTGTGACAGATTACAAATATATTCTGCTCTTTTTTTTTCCCCCTATTTACTGAATTTGCTATGACGATCTGACAAGATCGTTTTGGATTTTAGCGGGGCCAGGTAGATGTAGGAAGATCAAATCTTTGATCTGTTGGGTTTTTGCTTTCAGACTTCCATAGGCTACTCAAGTTTTCATGTGTATTTTTCTGAACTGCTGCATATGTCTATAAATAATCCCTCATGTAAGTTTCTGGTTCACAGATATGCTAATCTGAGGCGCCGTCTCCTGATAGATCATCATTCCCCTAAAAATGGGAAAGCATCTCCTGATCTTACTGTGGACAACCCTCTATCACAAAATCCAGGTACACTTAACTTTTTAGTTGTGCTTGCAGAGAACTATAACTTTTGAAGTGTCACTTACAAGCCTTAGTCGACGTTCACCTACAAGCCTTCATTGAGTTTGCTAGTTATTATTGATATAATTGGAACACATGCTGATTTCAGCATTTTCAGTTGTTGGTAATGTAAGTCGGGGACGGTGGTCCTCCGAAGAACTTCTCATGATGGTTGTCCCAGGAAACTCCAACAAAAATAACCTTCATTATGAGATCTGGGAGATATATTCTTGTATAAAGTTTGTTTACTACTTCACTAGACCATCAGAATTGCTCATTTGGTCAAATCCATTGAATTATTTTCCCACTTATTTTTGTGAATATGCTTGTTTTTGCGAAATCAAGAAATTTCATTCAAGGTTAATGAAATAAATTTTCTCTCATGCACTTGAAAATTTTTGAATCTTGTTACTGCACACTTACTAACAACTATGATTATCTACTGCCTACAGATAGCACTTGGGGTCGGTTTTTCAGTTATGCTGAGCTGGGGAAAATGATCGACCAAGATTTGTCTAGGTTATATCCTGAACATAGTGGCTACTTTCACACACCTATATGCCAGGCATTGCTTAGAAGGATATTGCTGTTATGGTGTCTGCAGCATCCAGAGTATGGATATCGACAAGGCAAGATTATGTAGCTTATTCTTATTGTATTTGGATTTTATCTTAGTATTGTAATTTCGAAGGCTAATCTCTAACCTATTTCATTGTGGAATGTTTGATAAATAACCATGCAATTCTAGGTAAACTTGAGGGAAAAATAATTAATTGTCTACTGCAAATGGAAGCTCATCATGCTTTTCTTTAGCATGAAAGCTATCACTAGTATTTATGTCTGAGGTTTTTACTAAATTAAAATTGATATCCTTATCTTGATTTACAGTTATCACAAATTACAGTTACCAAATTGGTAGTGTTGACTGCATAACTACTCTTTGGGTTTATTCTTAGTTTATTATTCAATCTTTCAATAGTTAAAAGCACTGACACTACTATTTTATAACAGGAATGCATGAATTATTGGCTCCTCTAGTCTATGTGCTTCATTTTGATCTGGATCACCTAACTCAAGTGCAAAAGCTTTATGAAGATTTTTTTAGTGATGAATTTGACAAAATCTCCTTCCCTGAAGGCGACTTTCTCTCTAGTCACAGGATTAGAAGAGTAAAAAATTGGGAGTCTGGGATTGAAATAAAGAATAATCTTCACAAAATAAGCAATGACCATAGTCTGGATGAACTTGATCCTGATACCAGGGAAATGCTTTTGCTGAGTGATTCTTATGGAGCAGAAGGTGAGTTGGGAGTTATTTTATCTGAAAGGTTTATGGAACATGATGCTTATTTCATGTTTGAAAATTTAATGTTTGGAGCCCAAGGTGTGGTTTCCATGTCAAGTTTTTTCTCTCCTGTAGCTGGATCCAATTCAAATTTACCTCCTGTCATTGAAGCCTCATCAGCATTATATTATCTACTATCAATTGTGGATTCTTCTCTTCATAGCCACCTTGTTGAGCTTGAGGTGGAACCTCAATACTTTGCCCTTCGATGGTTACGTGTTCTGTTTGGACGGGAGTTTTGCCTTGATGATCTTTTGGTGATTTGGGATGAACTATTTTATTCTTCAAATAGTAGATACATAGACAATGATGTGGAATTCAACTTTGAGTTTTTATGTTCTCCTCGAGGAGCATTTATTGCAGCTTTGGCAGTCTCAATGCTTCTCTATGTACGATCTTCACTTTTAGCCACTGAAACTGCAACTACTTGCCTCCAACGATTACTAAGTTTTCCACAGAACCCTGATATGAAGAAACTTATAGAGCAGGCAAAATCACTGCAGGTGCTTGCTCTTGAATCAAACATATTGTCCTCGTCATGCCAAACATATTCAAACAAGAATCAGCTCACGATCAGTAGAGGTCACAGTCTTCCATCAGCTTCAGCTTTGCCTAAGACTTCAATTAATGTAATAGCAGATAGATATTGGGAAGAGCAATGGAGGGTGTTGCATAAGGATGAAGAACTCAGAAAACAGAGCAATGGTCACTCGAGTTCAAGTGGAATTATGAAAAAGATCTTGACTAAAAGATTAAGTTTCTCTAGGACAAATTCGGAACCCTTTGAGGGGAATAATGCTCATGCTCTGTCTTCTGTTAGGCGAAGACTTTTCGATGATTCATCTGAAGTTATTGAAGCTGCCAAAGACCATGTTAAATCTGAATGTAATGAGTCTCCTGTTATTTCAAACAACTTAAATGTTGGAAAAGGTTTTCCAGAGGAATTGGCCGATCAAAGGACCTCCAATTGCATGGTTGAAGAAACATTTTTGAGTGGTCATAACGCGTTGGTGGTTTCCACACCTACTAGTCATCATGACATAGGTAATGACCATGAAAATGAGTCAGAGACAAGCAGTATCACTTCAAATTCATTTCTTGGTGACAATGATGAGGAAACAATTAGCATGGAGGAGTCTTGTAGTCAAAATAAGCAAGATGAAGAATCAACTAATATGGAGGAGCCTTGTTGTCAAAATCTCGACAAACAGTTGGCCCAAGATGCTGAAGCCACTTCATCTGGCGATGTTGACTCTATACCAGAACAAATAGCAGCTCCAAAGGACCAGAAACCATTTGCAGGTAAATTTCAGTGGTTATGGAGGTTTGGTAGAGGCTCTAAAGAAGAAAAACAAGAGTCAAAAAGATCGCAAAATGCTGGACATATACAAAAAGATAGCTTTGACATTTCACATTGTGATGGAACCTATGCTTCCTGTGGAATAAATAAGAGGATTGAAGTGGGAGATAAGAAAGTGATGGACACTATAAGAAATCTTGGGCAGTCCATGCTTGAGCATATTCAGGTGAGATATTCTTATTTAAGTTTGGTGAGTATCTGCCTTTCATTTCATCTTATTTCCTAATAAAATTTCTGGTTAAATGACAACAAAAGATTCTGCATCTAAAATAAATCTACTAGGTTTTTGTTTGTTTGACCCTAACATGAACAGCGCTCTGTTCATTTGTTTCCTCTTGGTTTACATCCCTACTCACAACAATAGTTGGTTATGAAATTAAAAAAATTGTAATAGTTTTGTCTAATATGATTAAGTTTTTTGAATTCTGAAATGGGATATCACTTACTGCGGGAGTATGATATTCGAAGGCTACTTTTTATTTTTAGTGCTACTATAATCATGGTTGTTAGTTCATGTAGGTGATTGAGACAGTTTTCCAGCAAGATAAGAGCAAATTTGACCCATTGGATAACTTATCAAACAACATTCTTGGAGGCAAAGGTCAGGGTACAGCTATAGCTGCTTTGAAGGAGCTACGGAAGATCAGTAGTCTCCTTCGAGAAATGTAAGATAGCTGTATATCTCTTATACAAGTTGTAAGTACAGTCTTCTATGGCTTAATCATAAAAAATAATATTTAGATTCTTTTTCCAATTTTTCTTCCATTATTTGCATCAGACATTTTGGTCTATTCAAGTGAGTATTTATAACAAACCATTGTCCATCATGATAGCCTCTTTAACTAAGTAGGGATCTGATCCAATGGCATTGCGGCAATCTGTTACCATTATTTCTTTTAAGGTGATGTCTTGATGATTTCAACTCATGGATATATATTATCTAAAGCTGATAGTTAGAATGAATGGTTGCAATGTGTTTTTGATAATTGATGGAACAAAAATTTCCACCTTTCTTCATTCTATAAGGCCATGGAAATCTCTGTGAATATTACACAAGTATCATATAGCAATGTCAACAAAATTATTTGAGGTACTCTGATTTGCTTATGGTTTGGAAAGATCATTGACTTTATCCTTGTAAACTTTAGCTGAGAAAATTATATCATGTAGCTGTTTCCAGCTAGTTGGGACATTAGGGCTGGTTGTTGTCCTGTCATAAATCTAGAAGTGTGTTAAGGTGTTATCATCATCAAAAATAACCAATTCATAATTTAGAAATAGATCAAAAAGCAAATTATTCTCATTGTATTTGGTGCTATGTTGAGTATGATCAGTTAGCATGTATTCATACCAGCAGCTTTGTTTTGATCCATGATCGACGACAAAGGTACCATCAGCCTTACAACAATAACATCAAAGCAAAGTCTCAACTAAGTATGATCGGTCGTACGTTCTGGTATTTCACTTGGGCACAATTAAGTCCTTGTGTAAATTTTTTTATGCTTCCCTTCTGCTGCAGTCACATTTGGTTGTCCTCTTTCTTCTTTTCGTTTGCTCATAAATCATATTGTTCTGAAACTTGTCATTGCTTAAGAGATACATATTGATGCATTGCTATGTCGGAAATATAATCTTGGTAGTTGTTTTCTTAGATCTGTTGGGAGAAAGAAAAAAATGAAGACAGATGAATAGAAAGATAATAGGAACATGTTGATGAGTTTTTGAAGTATTTAGATTAAAAATCACCACCAATTTGGATTAGATTCTAGCAACAGCTGCATATAACCCTACATTGTGATGCTTGAGATGATATATATCATCCATTGTGAAGTCTGTTTCTTCCATGCAAAGTTAGTTGTAGCCATTGATTGAAGGCAAAGCACTGCCTCCCAAATCAGTACATGTGAGAACATCAAGAACAAAAGGAAGTTGCTCTGGTGTCATGCAGCACCCAATTATGGCCATGAGAAGAGGTGTCTAAACCATGTCACTCTGCATCTACATAGAAAATTTTCTTTCTTTGTTTCGCGAGAATGGAAAAGGATAACACCCATCATGACATTTTATTACAGTTCCATTTCATTATTCACTGGTATTGTTGAAGAAGGTATACTAGTAAAACTCATGTTGTGTTTTTCCCACACATCAAATTACAATTTGCTGTCACCTAGAAATTTGAAAAAAAAATGCTTCTTTTTTTAAAAAGATTAGAGTTTAGAAATTTATGTTCAAATGTTAAATATTCTAACTGATAGTTAAATTGAGATTATTTGATTGCTTTCTGAATCTATAAAAATTTCAGATCAAGTTAAATATTTAAATAAAAATGTTAAATATTTCTGATACAATTGAGTTCCAAAAATGAATCTGCATTCTTGTTTGGTGTATATAAAGACTCTATTAAGCCCAAAAGTAACCAGACAAGAAGGCACTGCAGTGATAGAACAACATAATGTGAGATTACTTGGCTCATTTAACATGTAATAGCATAGTCATTATGCATTACCTTTAAAGTCATGGTTTTCTTATTGTCATACTTCCTGGCAAGTGGAGTATTAGCAACTGCATGTTATCTTGATGTACACATCAGCAATAGCTTAATCCTAAAAATACGAGAAATTTTAAATAAAATTTAATTTTTATTTATTATATTAAATAACATATGAGATATTTCAGTATACTACTTATCAACTATGCAATGTTGCAAAGAATGTCTAAGACGACAAAATATGAGTAGAGCCGATATCCTTTGCACATAACGTTATGAAACTTGATTGTAATAGAATAGATTTATTAGAAACAATTAGGTAACATCATGATAATATTGTTGAAGGTGATCAGATTCAGGCTTAATTATATAGTTTTCAAATCGGAAAAAAATTTAACCCTTGGCAAGCTATACCTGCCGATACCTTCAATCATTTTTGTTAGCGAAACACAAAAAAAAAAAAAGAGTCAGGATGCTTTTAATTTCTCAAAAATGAAAACAACAGTTTTCTTAAACATGACAAAATTTTGTTAGTACCATATCAATTTGATGTGTAGAAGTGATCCGACCTAATCTGTTTTTTTTTTTCGAAAGACATCATCTTGGTTTTCTGAACTTGTAATTTTGTGAAAAAAAAATATAAGTTGTTGTTATTCAAATTTTATTATATTTTTCACAATTTTTTTTTGGGGATTTTGGAACTGTGTTAGTGTAAATTAGAAGAGAGTGCAGACATACGTGTTAGATTTGAAGCATCTAAGATCCAATTCCACATCCATCTCATTTGGTCCTACATTTGTTGCTTGATGTCCACTTGAGAAGCCAAACTTGGTTGACCGACTTGTCATGTTAATGAAACGGATTACATGTGCAAGTCACTAGATATGTCATCATCGTCATCATCAATCAACATGAGAGGACATGTTCAATCAATCACCAGTGGAAGAAGGTAACAAAAAACAAGTGCATCCTTGGTCTTGTCATACGCATGCATTATGTCATATACAGAACAAAGTGGCACATAAAATGATGTTACGACATCTCAGGTCAACCCAGCTCTGCATGGGTCAGGTCAACAATTAAATCGCTGATACAAGGGTTGACATTGTCTGTGAAGAACCCTTACGTTTAAACTCATGAAATTTCAAGTCCTTTTATATATCTGGATAAAATTAATTTATAAGACTGATAAAGACAATATTTATCGAAAGATAAAATACAGTAATTGCATCTGCCACATCAAAAGAGAATATTTTTTAAAGAAAAAATAATTCAAAGAATATTTCATACACTGCCTCCTTCCCTTCTCTCTCTCTCTCGTTCTCAGAGTACAGAAAGCATTTGCTAATGATTGCATTGAGTATGTTCAGCATAACAACCTCATCATCAAGCTCTCTCTTTCTCTCTCTAGACCTCGGAGTGCAGAAAGCATTTGCTAGTGATTGCACTATGTTAAGCATAGCAACCTCATCATCAAGCTCTCTCTCTCTCTCTCTCTCTCTCTCTCTCTCTCTCTCTCTCTCTCTCTCTCTCTCTCTCTCTCTCTAGTTCTGGGAGTGCAGAAAGTATTTGGCAGCAATTGCGGTATGTTCAGCATTACAACCTCATCATCAAGCTCTAATGCTCCAGCGAGAAGACTCGAGCACTTACCACAAGCAGCACCTCATAGGAGAACACATACCTGCATCGAGTGGTGTCCACTACTACGGAGAGCACCATGTTTGCAATATTAGACATGCTTTCTATCCTTATAAATCAACTAAAAATTTCCTCCACATAGACTCCAACTAATTGTCTCTAATCTTTCACCACAGTCAGTATTAGACCTACTTTGATATCAAGTATCACTGATTTGGAATACTTCAATCCAAATTAATAATAATTGATCAATTTAATCTTATAAACTAACCCAATCTTACTAGCAGACTAGATTTCAGGTGTTTGATACTAAGATTTTTACCCAAGTGATCAAATAATTATCAATAATTGCGGGTTCAAAGTTTTATCTAATAAATTTTAACGATAAAGATTTTGACCATAATATCGTAGGATATATAGGGTAATTTTTTGAAAAAAATTCTTGTTTTGATAAATTCTCAGTTAATATTCTCTTTATCAAATTTTCCTATTGAGCACAATTTTTTTCCCTAAAAAATGTTGTTGGCCCCCTTGCCTTCGCCCGCGATCACCTTTGCCTCAATCCCATTGCTCCTACTTCTACCTCATTACTCATGTCCATATCACTCACTATCCTCATCACTTTAGCATAGGAAATTATGACCGAGGGTACATGGGTCCTCTCACCATTTTTTCACCATCTTAATTATCTTTGTTGCGACAGAGGAAGTTATGGGTAAGGACAATAAGGGTGAGAGCACATAAGTGAGGATAATAATGATAATAGAAAAAAAAGAAGAAGGGAGGGCAATAGTGTAATATAAAAATTATAGTTGACAAGATGTGAAGACAATGGGTTGAAGGCAAAAGCAAACACACCGAGTGGTGAACAAGCAAAGGGTAGAAGGGGTATAAATGTGTGCCTTAGCTTGTAACTCTCTTTGTCAAGATGACGATAAGGACAACAGTAATGATGAGACGAGGATGATGGGCTAGGCAATATCATATTTTTGGAAAAAAAAATGTTCCATAGGAATTTTTCAAAAAGAGACATTAACTAGAAATTCATCAAAATATTTTTTTAAAAATTATCCATATATATATATATTTGTGTGCATATATGTTATAGAAGGCCAATTATACCAAATACTTTTACCCTTGTTGAGCCAACAAAGTTTCATTCAATGTGATGATTAATATTTAACTAGTTGGTTTGATATCATTTTAATGGCTTATAGAGGCACTTCGATTAATTTTAGATTTTCCAAAGCAATAAAAAAAAGAAAAGAAAAAGAGAGGATAAGGAGTGCTTCTTATTAGATCCCAAAATTATTAATATATATAATTTATCTTTGATTTGCGATGTCAAGTCTCTATCCCATCGAAGCATTTATATTTCTATTTCTTTTTGTTTCTTCTTTATGCTACATAAAGAATAGTTGGCCGTCGGACTAATTTGCTCGTTCCGTCTTCCCTGTTCGTCCTCTTCGGCCTCCTCCTCCTCCTCCTCCTCCTCCTCCTCCTCCTCGAATCCCTCAACCCCCGCGGCAGGCCTTTAGATTTCCTTAAGAACGCATCCTGGCGGCGGTGCCGACATGCCCTGACTCCATCAGCCGAGAATTTTGGGCAAGATTGCGTTTTTCTTGAAAGACTAGAGGAGGGATTTGCGACATGATGCGGCGTGGGGTGGGGCGGGACTTCTTGATGGGTTCTTGCTAGAGGTACGAAGCCTCCTCCATTGCGATCCAAACACTCATGACGGGCACCAATGCGCGCCCTTCTTGATTAGGCCTAATTCTATTGGGTAATGGTGGAGTCATGTTGGTCCCGTTGACGATAGAGTTTACTGTTGATATATTATTGATGCAGAGAACAGTGAGTCAATTTGAAATTTTTCTTGGTTTGGTTTATTGGAGGCTGGTGATCCGTGCGCCAAAGGTGAGGTTTTGTGATGAGAAAGAACCTATTTTGAGGCTATATTAACCTTGTTCTTAAACCAAGTAGTTCGTAGATGCCTTAGCTAGACGTTGCCAATTACCACTGAAGTTGCTAGGTCCTTGTGTTTCCACCTTTTCTGGTAGCAAATCACCAGCTTTTGATTTCAAATATGGATTTTCACATTTTCTTATAGAACTAGAGAGGATTCAAGACAAGCTCTGGGTCTCGTTTTCTATCGGATAATGCTAAGCTGAATTGGTTCTCATTCTTCTCGGTAATAGTTTACGGGACCTATACACGATACTTGAAAGTGCTTCATTTTGTTCCTATATCGTGTAAACATTCTATTCAGTCTATTGCGACTACTTCTTATGAGGTTCAAGCTTACTGACGTTAGGAAGATCAATTGTAATGGATAAATTCTTAATAGAATTACCATCTAAGTAGTAACCTTGAGATTTATGGTTATGTTGTTTGTTCATTCCTGTCTTTGGATTTTGACATTTCTTGTAGATCATTTTATTGACAGAATATGGTATCTGGTATTGCTGAAAGCGGCTGCAGAAGTAAAAAAATGAAGACTTCTAGAAAGAAATTAATTTGCTACACACCTAAAAAGTCTTCTCTTCTTGGGAAGGAACTCCATTCTAAATTAGACTCTGAGTCAGCAAAGAAGAATCTTCGCAAAGTTTCCTACAGTAGGAGATGCAGACTTAAGCCTAATACTTTTATGAAGAAAAGGGGAATAAGGAGGAACTTTTTGAATGGGAAACCTGTCAAAGCTATGCAGAAAATCTCCCACCATACTTCAGTTAATGGTCAATGTCTCTCGCGATTATCGACAAATGGATCTTCTTGTATGTGCAGTAAAGGGAATCCAGGGACTTCAGATGACAATGGAACAATTAAATTGCATAGAAGGAGAAGGCGTAAACGGAAGAAAAAAACTGTAGAACGTGATGAGGCCTCTTGTCTGCAAAGAAGGACAAGGTACCTGCTAATAAAAATAAAGCTGGAGCAGAATCTTATTGATGCATATTCTGGAGATGGTTGGAATGGCCAGAGGTATGTAGCCTTTCCAATGATGGCTATTATGTAAACTATTTAAATTTTTATTAGGTTTTATGCTTGTTTCTTATGATAGAGAATTTAGCTCATGATTTGAGCAAAAGTTACATTTTATTGTCCCCATGGTAGACACTTTCTTTTCCTAAGATGGTATTTATTTATTCTTTAAGCCTGGGTTCTCATGTCTATAGTAGATGGTATGTCTTCATGCTACCTATGAATTACTTGTGCCGGTTCTATAATACAAAAAATCAGATCCTGATCCGAAATAAACCAAGATTCAAGCATGTCAATTTAATAAAAAAATAATTTCTTATTTGAGAAGTTTCAAATAATTGATTGATGAAGTTAAAATGCATGTAGTAAATGACATATGTAGTTATCTTCCTGTTACGCATCTAAGCACCTTTTATCTCTCGTACTTTAGCAGCATGCTAATTAGTTTCAGTCCTATCTTAGACCATATGATTCTTGAGCTGGTCTTGATTGTGTCTCATATTCACAAAGGGTAAGTGGGTAACACTCTTCATTCAAATTACTGCATTTATCTTTTCACTTGACCTAAAGGTGCAGAGAGTCCTACTACTTGGGAGTCTTGGACTAGCATTTAAAATCATCCACTGTAATTCCCCAAATTTGATCAATAAGATTGTAAATTTTAGGATTCTGTTCCATGCAAGTGCTTACGCAACTGATTTCTGTAAGAATGCAGATCATAGTAGCTTAACCCTTACTTGGTTCCATGGTCCCATTTGGCAGCCGAGAAAAGATTAAACCCGAAAAGGAGTTGCTAAGAGCTCAGAAGCAGATAGTGAAATGTAAAATTGGGATCCGTGATGCGATTCGCGAGCTGGATTCACTTAGTTGTGTAGGAAGCATTGCAGATTCTTTGATGCATCCAGATGGATCTGTATTTCATGAACATGTATGTATACTGTAATACATGTAAACAATATTATTTTATTTGTCTGTAAATTGAATATACTGCATTCATCGATTATGATTCTTAAATACTTTCCTAACAGATTCATAATTTTCCACTAGATCTTCTGTGCAAAATGCAGATCAACTGAAGCTTTTCCAGATAATGACATTATTCTGTGTGATGGAACTTGCAACCGTGGCTTTCACCAAAAATGTTTGGACCCTCCATTAGAAAAAAGTGTGTCATTATCTTTTATATATCTGAAAAGTTCTTGTCAATGTAATGGTATCACATTCAGATAACTCACATTTATCTTTTATGTTTGTTGCTTCTGATTTGCCAAATATCATTTCTATGTCAGATTATGCTCTCTTGCTTGATTAGTGAGCTATTTTATACTAAACACTGATGTTCTGTTCCTGTAGCTATAGAATATCAGTTTGTAGCATCAAAGATACATTTGGAAATGAGCACTCTAAATTATGCACTACGCATTCAGAGTAATATATATGAATGCACGTCTGTCATGCATATCCAAGGCAAAATTAGAATCATGGCTTGTTTTCTAGCTTTAAATCAAGCCCAATTTTATCCAGAGGCTAGCATGTCCTCCGAGCTTCTCCTCTCCAAGTCCTTTTTGCCTTTGTCTCCCTCTTATTGTCACGGATTTAGCTGGTTTTGCCTAAGCCGTGCGGCACCATTGCGTGTCACCGCAAAGGTCAGCCTCCCCAAAATCTCCTATGATCCCTTAGGACCTGCAAAAGAGAAGACAGGACAGAGAAAGCGCTTCACACGGGATCCACAAGCCACCCTTTCAGCAAACACTTTATAAACAATGCAAATTCAACCATTAATATCATAAGCTCAGAACGATTGCACAACAAAGGTATAAAATTGGTCCACTACAGACCGAATTCTAGCACAAGTATTCCCTCGACGCAAACTTTATGTACAAACCTACAATGGCTGCCGAACTCACTCAATTGAGGCATTTAGCCTTTGGCACACCCTTTACAAGCTTTACAAGCTATAACAAACCAAAAGGGACACGGACACACATAAACATTACACCGAACAAGCCGTTTACAATTTGCCCGTGACATTCTACCCCTTGGCTCCCAATTGTTCTCCGCTTGTTGTTGTTGAGTCGTCGAACTTTAATCCGCCATGCTGCTTCAACTCGCCAATGACTCTGACTCTGGTGTGGGGTTGGCGAGTTGTCTTTGATCCTTCTTTGGTTCTTGCGGATTCATCTGATGAAGGGAAAAGACCATCTTTGATATACGCCAGTCTTCAAATTCTTCTTGTCTCTTGAACTGGATAGATGCTTGTTAAAGCTTTAACGAGCATCGCCTCGCAACCTTTAAAGTTTTCAGGTCATTCCTCCGCAAAATTTGCCCATCGAATCTTCTTCCACTTAGTTGTATTGCCCAAGTAGGTTCGCATTACTTCCGCTTTCAATTAGCATTCAATTGGGAAATGAAGCGGACAATCTACTCTCAGTAGCACTAATCACCATTGGTGAGGACTTGACAACTGTTGTCTTCCATTAGTCTCTTCGAAGGGTCTTCAAATTTGTGCAGAGCTCCTATGCTAGATAACTAAGAGAGCTGGGGTACTCGGTTTTGCCCATTCTCTCGAGAGTTGAGAAGGCAAATGTTACTTGACTTCGCCCGTCTCCTCGAGGTTGTACTTCGTGCGTCAAGCTGGTTACTAGACTTCGCCTGCTCTTAGCTCACACTTCTGAAGCAATTGAAGTGTTTGCAATCCTTGTGCTGAGTCAACTACTATGATTCGCCTTCTCATTGCCATTGAACTTCTGGAATGCAAGAAGTTATCACTCCAACTTGGAGTAAGTCTCCGATAGATTTGGTCGCCTTTGGGATTGTACCGCCTTCTCCATCATTTTTGCCGCTGACTCCTCTGAGTAGCAAAGGTACATCACCGCGTACTGCTTGCTCCGATCCTTGGTCATGCACTCTTGCATCGACCCAAAGTCCTTTACTCACGACTATCTTGATGGAAAGTCTATTGACACCGATCTTACGAAGTTCTCTAGCCTCTGCCCTTCAGCCTTGTCTTGGTACATGGAATTTGCCAAAGCATTCTCATCCTCCAAGGCCCATATCATGACCAAGCGCTCTCCCTCTATGAGAGCAAGGGATTGATGACTCCCCGGAAGTCCCGCCTTTGCGGTACCATGGCACTGCAATGCTCATGGCACTGCAATGCTCATGGCACTACTATCCGTTGTCTCGCATCTGCGTCCATTCTTCTTGATCGGTAGATCTGTCTCTGCGACATTGCAGCACTCCTCTGAGTCCACCTTCCTTCTAACCACTGACTGATCTTGGGTAACTGAGTCCCTCTGGACTCGTCATTGCTTCCTCGCTCTTTTTCGACCACTTGCTTCAACACCTCTGTGTTTTCTGAGCAGTTCCACTTGGTCGATGGAAAGACAGACTGCAACTCCCATGTATAGCCTCCGCCATCATGTTGCAGGGCTTGCACCACTTATGTTCTCCTTAGCTTCATTGGTCGCAACATTCGCTTACTCGGCCTTGTCCTCTGACTTGCCGGGCTCCCTTAATCGAATGTGAGCTCTGAAGCAGTTCCACTCTTTAGTCGCTCCAATCATATCTCTACATGATCTAGTCCCCCCATGGGACTCCCTGGTACTTGCATCTGAACTTCTTCCTCGATAGTGCACAGCCCCTATAAGCTGATGTCCAAGGCTTCCATTCAATGCAACATTTGATGCACGCACGGAAGACCCGCCTCTGCGGTACCATGACATTCACTGCTTGAATCCATAGCTCTTCTTGCCGTTGTGTTGTTCACCGAAGTGGAGCTCCCAGTCGCGCTCCCGATCATACCTCTACATGATCTAGTCCCCCCATGGGACTCACTGTGTGTGTTGACTTGCCACGAACCATTCCACCACGATCCGTTGCATCATGCCGCCGCCTGGTGACATCTCCTTGCATTCTGATCCCTATGGTATGAACTCGAACTGCGATATCTCCAGGTGTGGACTCTGCCAACACATCGCAGGGCCTTTGCCACCTTCGATTCTGTTCGCTACTTTGTTAATCGATCTTCGTCCACCCGCTCCCGGGTCACACTCGGACGAAGCCTAGCTCTAGGACAGTCCATCGCCTAGCGCTCCTCAAGTCCTCGACCGTTGAAATTGGTGTACCATTGTTTGGATCCCGGGCCTCGCCTTCTACCAAAGACAATCTCCGCTGCGCACCGTTTCCCTCATGGCAACTCGAATAGCAACACTGTGGCATATTCTTCAAGAGTAACTGCCTCTGCATCCTCTTGCCCCGTGCCAAGGCCTTCCGACACCAACTTTGCCTCTGTAAACTATGTCACCTTAATTCCTCTACCAAATGCTTCATCGAGATGAGGTGCATGTGCCTCAAAGCTTCCTTCGTCTTCGACACCATGCAAGATGAGTCTGCTCCATCTGAATATGATACCCATGGAACGACATGATCCTATTCTTGCATCTGCAAGAGTCCATGTCCTTGACCTCTGTCTAAGGAAAACTCCAAGCCTCCGCTCTATGTTCCATCTTCTAAGCCAACTCCCTTCATGCGGCTTGGGTACCTCACCAAGTTACCCCCAAGTTGCTCTGCTTCTCAATTGGCATTGTATTAATGGTGGCTATCGCGCCCACCATTCCACGGGTCAGCCCTCTGTTGAGTCCGATCTTATTATCGGCTCCAAGTGTGCCTTCACTTTGTGTTGCCTTGGGTTGCTTCCCCACTTGATCTCGCTATGCGTCGACCAACACATTACTACTTGTGAGATCATGCGATGACTCCTCGCCGCTCACTCGATCCATCGAGCTTTGTCTTGAGATATTCCTCAACCGGTGCGATTCATTGCACATTATTCTCCCTCTGGAGAACCGGGACTTATCCCTCCTGGATATCTGCCCCATTGGAGCAACTTCTCTCTTCGCATCCTTCCCTCTAGAAGTTTTGGAGACCACCATCCCCTTGGACTACTACGCCTTTGCTGAACAAACTATGCCGAATTTTGCCTTTGCAAATGCACTTGCTAGATTGCGACACTTCGCCAATCACTCATGACTTTGCACCCCTCGGGTCTAGCAACATGTTGAACCTGCTGCACACTTCAGCCTCTTACGAAAGTATCCTGCACATGCCGAAGAGAAAGTTTCAATGCTCCATGACGCCGACCTTCGGCCGTCTTGGGATGGCCACGGACAGTCCATCGTCCTCATGCAAGCCCTTGTATGAGTATCGGATTCCTTGAGTTTGCAACTCCCCTCACCTCTGTGAGCTTTGCACAACTCTTTCGATTATTGAATAACCTAATCAACCTTGCACGGTGTCATCCTTTGCCAAGCACCCCGCTTGCCTCGAGCACCGTCAAGTTTGGGTGCCAACGTCGAGCCACTGCTCGAACTCAGCCATCCCAACCTTTGTGCGCTACGCAATTTTTCTTAGCTTGTTGTCCTCGTGGTGCCTCTTGCGCGAAGGGTTGGCCATTCTTCTGAATGCCATTCTCGGATGCCCACTCCTCTGAGCGACTCCTTCCCCTACAACTCCATATCCGTTTCCCAAACGGACGCCCATGTTGGCTGCCCTCAACGCAGCCCCGTTAGGTCCCCCACGTTTGCATGCTAAGTGTTTCTAAGTGGGCTTGTCCGGCTCTGATACTATCTGTCACGGACTTAGCTGGTTTTGCCTAAGCCGTGCGGCACCATTGCGTGTCACCGCAAAGGTCAGCCTCCTCAAAATCTCCTACGAATCCTTAGGACCTGCAAAAGAGAAGACGAGATGGAGAAAGCGCTTCACACGGGATCCACAAGCCACCATTTTAGCAAACACTTTATAAACAATGCAAATTCAACCATTAATATCACAAGCTCAGAACGGTTGCACAACAAAGGTATAAAATTGGTCCACTACAGACTGAATTCTAGTATAAGTATTCTCTCGACGCAAACTTTATGTACAAGCCTACAATGACTGCCGAACTCACTCAATTGGGGCATTTAGCCTTTGGCATGCCCTTTACAAGCTTTACAAGCTATAACAAACCAAAAGGGACACGGACACACATAAGCATTACACTGAACAAGCCATTTACAATTTGTCCGTGACATTACGGGATATCTTATTTGTATGGCTCACCTTTTTAGATATGCATAAATGTGTATGCTAATATTGAAGATGATAAGAATGAATGTTTGTGAATCTGGGACTAAAATTGGCAATATAATTTGAAACCAAAATTTGGATAGACCGGCGCCAGTATCTTGACTATAATTGTATCAGGTTAGTTGGAAGAAATAGTTGGCTTGATAATTGGCTGAAATCAACATATTGTTGATTTCTCAGTTGTCTTAGTAGTGTTTGGAGCTGATTCCATTCAGGTCGGATGATTCGGGACAGGAACACTCAATCCATTACATTATGGTTTTAAAGATGTAATGGTTAAGAGACGATGGGAATGATATATAATAGCTTGTCCCATTGACATGGCTTCATGATGATGGTAGAGACATCAGACACATGGTGGCTGTTTAGTGGCATGGACTGATAAGCATTGATGGTAAGTAAAGTGATAGCAAGATTTGGTTACCCACTTTGACATAACAGATCGAAGCGATGATAATGATGTCGGAATGATTAGGCTAGTGGTCTATTATATTTCATAATTAACGAGCGGCTACCACTATCATGGGAATGAAGAAATTTGATTTATAAAGGTTTTGATTGGTGGAACCTTAATGCTGAATTAGATTAGATGGAAAATTTTGATGTGTTGTCCACATATTTTAGTCTGGTTTATGGTTAAATCACATATAGAACATGATTAAGTTATATTGGATTATTTATGGTGAAAAAATCATTTATTTAACAGAAGGAATTTGTTTGTTTTGTAATTGTTGATGTTGAACTTTGGCGATTTTCCTTTGTGGCTTTTGTTGAATGTATGGTGCCAGATATTGATAGAGTGACCATCATTGATTTCTTTGATCCCATCTGATTCGACATCATCTTCCTAAGATTGATGGGGACTAGAACACCCAACAATGATAAACCTGGAGACAAATGCTTTAGTTGTTTTTGTATTTCGTTTTTTTTTTACTATGTACGCCCAGGTCTTACTATGATCATTTTAGTATCCTTCCAATTCTAGTTGCAATTTTGTTAGTGTAACTAATTGTACTATTACTTCAGTTCCTCCTGGAGACCAAGCATGGCTTTGCAAATTTTGTACCTGTAAATTTGAAATTCTAGAAGCCATTAATGCACACCTAGGCACCTGCTTCAGTGTGAACAGTAACTGGGAGGTTGGTACCTAGCAGTGATGATATATTCAAGTTGGCTTTTCATCAGAAACTACATTAAGAAACTAGGAGCTGACAACTCTCTCTGTGTAACAGGACATTTTCAAGGAAGCAACTGCTTGTTCTGATGTTGAAAACGCAGGTCTCAATCATGCTGAAGTGTGGCCATCGGAGGATTCAGAAGATGAAGATTACAATCCAGAAACAAATGAAAATAGCAACAGCAGATCAGGAATCGAGGAAAACATGTCTAATGACTCTAGTTTGAGCAGCCTGTTTTCTTCATCTGATGGAACTATATCTTATTCTGATTCAGAACATTACAGTTATCTAGAAAAACCATTTAATATCATAAGTAGAAACAAGAACAGGGTTGACCTATTTGATTCAGTAGACAACTATGATTCTGGTCCAAGTAATGAATGTGCGATTACCAGCTACCGTAGGCAGCGGAGAGATGTTGACTACAAAAAACTTCATGATGTGAGTACCATGAACTTCAGTTTCAATTGTCAGAATCAACTAGGAAAACTCTATGCAGCTTGTGATGTGGTTAATATGGACTTTTCCTAGAGCAACTTAGTATAATTCTTTATTCAATAAGGTAGAAAGAAGTCAGAAGCTACAATTTTTATGGGAACTAGTGAACCTTCTAACAGAGGCACTTGATGTCATGGAAGATGCCTGGTAAATATAAAAACTATATTTCCAGGCTTCCAGTTCATGCAAGCAACAGGATGTAACTACTGGAAAGTTTACACCTAATGAATGTGAGCATCCAGCCAGATGCATCTTTTGTGATTCTCTCTAATAAGCAAAGAGTTTGGGAATTTTCTTAACCTTTATCTATCTTTCCTCTTAATTAGTCATAAGAACTTTTAGGACCATAGCCTTTCATAAAATGAACTAACTTTTGCGGAATCTAGCTTTTGTCACATGATCATGCACTCAAAATTAAAACTGATGATCTGAATGCGATTCACGTAAGGGGAAATTATTTTGGCTGAATTGTATGTTTTAGTTAGTATGACAAGATGTAGACAGTTACTGGAGGAGTCCCGACTTGTAATTAAGAAAAGTTCGTAAATGAGGTCCTGCATCTTCATGATGAATCAGTAGCACACAGGAAAATATACACCTATATTTAGATTTTTACCTTGTGGAATTTAGGGATCCCTTATTTTTTACTGGGTCACAATTTGATAGAATTTATAAGGTTCTCCAGCTTTTGAGATGATGTCATATGCCAAAAATCTACCACAAGTTATAACTGATGATTTCATCATTTTCATTTAAACATTAAAATGATTAGTTTGTCAGATGATGACATTAAAATGATTTCATCAATCTTGTGAAGGATCCCTTGATATTTCTAGTTTTGAGCTTCATAAGTTTAAAAAGTACTTTTGCATGTAAGGTACAATGAAAGTTTATAAGATATGGACATGATTTTGTGTTGAACTTCTGAAAAACATTAAGTGACAGTTCTAAACAAAATTTCAGTTTTCTGCTTTTTTTTTTGTCTCAGTTATTCATTCCTATATTGATACTTTAACAAAAAAGTTATTTTGAGAATATTTATTTGATAACAATTAGATACAAGTATCTTGTCTATCATCTGCTGGTTGTTTGCCTTCACACTTACTGTTGTTTATTCTTTATAGGAAATGTTTGGGAAGGAGCCACCTGAAAATGAGGCACAAAGTGAAGATGAAGACTGGGGTCCTAATAGGAGAAAGAGGAGAAAGATGGAAGCAACCACTGGCACTTGCATGGCTAACCCTGTGAATGAGGATGAATCTTCAAATCTTGCATTGACAGCGAAAATATCATGTGATAAGAAACAGCTCTTCAGAATACCTCCTGATGCAGTTGAGGTAATCAGTCTTGCACTCTTGTGGAAGCTCTTTGATTAGGTCTTTTATTTCTTTGCTTTTCAGTTTCTTTATTCTACTTTAAGACATTGGGTGAACTATGAGGGAGTTGAATATGGATAAGAGAATTCCTAGATTAGAAGTTGGTAATTAGATTTACACTATTGAGGTAGTACTGACTGGGTTTATCTTTTTATTGCAATTCTGGATGCCACACTGAAGAAAAGATGGCCAAATATCAATATTAGTGTTGCTTGAATCTGGGGACCAGAATCCAAATGAAAGCATATCCAAATGTTTAATTCAGCTGGGGGATGAATGTTGCGATAGGTACTAGACGAATAATTTTTAAAAATAGTATCATACTTCTCTTCTAATATTGTTCTAATGTAAGTTATTGGAAGTTAAAAAATGATAAAAAGATCAGATTTTTGTATTGGTATGCCATTTGATATTAGAGTAATATCTTGTAGTTGACATTCTGGCTGTGTATATAAGAATCCATTTAACACTGATTTATGTAGACACTGAAAGGGAAATGTAATTTTGCATCCATATGTAAGGATAAGTGATGAACCACCAAGGAACTGAATACGAGACACCCAGCCGTAAGGTAATTTCCTGTTCAAGTGTTTGCAACCTAAGATAGTCCTATTATCAATGATTCATATGCTATATCATATGATATTTCTAAATTGATATGTGTAAATTGAAATATTATGCTGTCTTCCAATAAAAATATTAATGCACTAGGTTCCATGGGACACTTAACGAGTACCTCACAGTTGGTGGATCTGAGTCATGATATGTTGCATCTTCAAAACCATTCCATAGGATTAATCCCACACAAAGTAGGCAAGAATACAAACCGTAACAAAATGCAAGTGCCTGTGGTTGCTTCAGGCATCTTTGATGAGGTGATTTTTTCAAATTGTTTTTTCAAATTGTCAAGTATATCTTCTATACTTGACAATCATCTCATCCTCTTTACATCTCTGTTAATCTTCTTGGCCTACCCATCTGTCGTTGATGAGGTGAGAAGGTCTCAAGGCATAAAGACGTGAAGTGGTTGACGACACTGATCCACCTCAGTTTCCTTGGACCTTTTCTAGTAATCTCCAAATGAGAGTGGTGAGAGAACTTGAGGTGATGCTTGGTGGAGTGATAATGTTCCTCAATCATGAGCCATGAGCCAAAATACGTGATGCCATAAACTAAGAGAAAGAGGTTAATACAAGTTCCTGAATCACTGAATCAATTTGGAAAAATAAGATTAAGGCGGGCTTTTAAATAGTTGAATGAACAAATTTTGAGAGTTTTCACCTCCTATAGGAAAACCTTTTGGGATTTGAATACTCTGTGAAACATATGGGTATCCTATAGGATCTATGGATCCCTCGATACTGATTTTTATTTTGTGGTGCTTGATGAAACTGAGTCGAACCTAGTTTGTTGGGAAAAAAAAGAATGATGAATACATATAATTACCTATTTAAATGCAATTTTAGTCCGTGTTTTAAGCCCTAAACCTGTAGCAGATGCAACACATAGAAGTGCCACCACAAAAGATGCCAATCTATGACTGTTCACCCTTTTTCTATCCCTTTTTGGTTAACCAGCATGCTTATGTTGCACTGCTGCATGCCTACTCAAATCTCATATAGCACAAAATGTTTTTTCAAATTGTCAAGTATAGAAGCTAATATGTGGGCGACTGAAAATCATTAGTTATAATCTCGCCAAAACTTCAAATAGTTTAATGCTAGTTTTGATTACTTGGCTCAGATTAGCTTGGAGCCATGGTTTCAAATTAGTAGCTTTAGAATAATTTGTTCTACCATTCTATTAAGAGCGATCAAAGAAGGATTGCGGTTTCAAAAGAAAGGAAGAATGGCAAAGAGATTATAACTTATGTCTATACATGAGTTACTAAATTCATGAAGAGATATTAAGAAATAGAGCAATGTTGTTGGCTTTAGTTATGTACTTTGGTATCATGTCAGCTCAGCTACCTGTTAGGATTTATCGTGGAGTAAACTTCATTTGTTTCATTATCTAACCTTTTTCTATGCACTACAACAGAAACTTCGCCTTGCTTTTGCTGAAAATGAACTTCCTTCAAGATCTGCCAAAGAGAACCTGTCTAAACAATTGGGCATTTCATCTGAGAAGGTATGGTATTGCATACTTTTTATCTGATCAACCTTCTAATTGAATAAAAAACTTACATGTTGTTTTGTGATATACTTGATATTGTGTAAAGTTTGGTGTGAGATCAGTCATATTGGTCACTATTCATTTTCTCTTTCTGTTGTTTTATGCATAGTCTGCAATACTGAATAATACCACCCAGTATGGGCGGTACGTATCGGTCCGACAGGATACCGATATGTGGATCGCTCGTTACCACTTGGTATCATTTTTTTATTTTTTAATAAAAAAATCGTTTTTTTTGTTTTTTTTAATATGCGATGTCGTCTCGGCGACGCCCGAGGAGAAGCTTTTTTTCCCTTTTTTTTAATATGTGACATCGCCCGAGAAACAAGGCGACGTCGCTCCAGATTTTTTTTAATATGCGACATCGCTTTCGAAAGAAGGAATATATATATATTATTTATATATATATAATATTTATAATTATATATATATATATATATATATATATATATATATATATATATACTGAACGGTATACGAAATATACCGTTCGGTATACTGTACCATACCATACCGAGAAAATATCGAAACTCCGGTACGGTACAAAATTTCAATCCTTGGTTTTATGTTATGAGCTTTTCCTAAACATGTATGTACTAACTGTGAGAAATGGAATGCAAATGCAAATAAGCTTGGGTGAAACAAGCAAATGCACCTAAATGGCAACAGTGAAACTCCACATGCCTGAGCGAAACAATAATGCAGTAGAGCCTTAAAACCTAGTTCCTGGCAATCTATATACTATTGCTATTAATCATTATCATTATTCAATTGTAATTGTAATGGAATCTTTAAAGATTTAATCTAATCAATAACTTCTTTTGTTGCTCTTTTTTTTTTCTTGAGTTTGACATAAATTAAATGAAATGTTGTTACAAAATATAAGTAGGAACTAACATATTAAAGTGGAAAGAAGAAAATGAAGGTGGTACTCTAATTTTACCTGGAAGAACAGTATGGATATAGGAGATTTATGTTGGTCCTCAAGTTCTAATTTTGAGCCATAGCACTTATATTGTCTAAAAAATCACAAATCAGCATGCTCAGGTGTCTATGAAAAAAGTTTGAATTAGTTAAGAAATTGGGAAGAAATAAGACTAAGAGAAGAGGGGTAATTGACTCTTGGCAGA
Organism: Musa beccarii; assembly: GCA_024322285.1. Lineage (NCBI taxonomy): Eukaryota > Viridiplantae > Streptophyta > Magnoliopsida > Zingiberales > Musaceae > Musa > Musa beccarii. Next base: position 19,675,256 of record CM044401.1, on the reverse strand, counting down.
TCCTCTGCAAGTGCATTACATAAAACTTTTTCCCTTTGATTGGCAGGACAAGTGAGGGTCTGCATTAGAGTTGATTTACTGTCCAAGTGCTTCATTTGAGTTTCATTAGGCTTAATTTATACTCTCAATTATCTGTATTGATCTCCAAATTAAGGAAATAAAGAAAAGAAAATAAATTGGGTGGTGCCTTGGATACCATTGTGTTTATCCTCATTTTAAAGTCTTTAGTTGTTGCCATAAAGATTATAGGTGTCATAGTAACCTTTCTCCAGTATTTTGACAGTGGCCTTTTGCTAAACCGATTAGATAATGTATATGCTTGCATGAAATATTGTCTTTTGAAGGTTAATTTTGGCCAGACAAATCAAATTTTTTAATTGTTATTTGCAGGTCAGCAAGTGGTTTAAGAATGCAAGATATGCTGCTCTTAGGATGAGAAAGGTCAACTTTGCTATCTTTTTTACTTTGTCTTTATATGACTATCATGCACATGATCAAAGTTCAACAGGAAAGGCTATCATTTTCTTACTTTTTTCATTTGTATAGATCTATTGTTCTTAAGATTAACTTAAGATTTTGCTGCTGCATGTTCTTGATGAATTGATGTTCTATAGAAATGATTGGAAGGCATGCCTATTACAGGAATTATTTTACTAAGACATTGAACTTTGTTTAGTATGACAAAAGAACTGTTATTTCCGAATGTTCCCATGGATAGCTTGATTTCACTTGAAATAGGGTTTAGCTGTTGATTATTTAATACTGTACAGAGTTTTTTTCCCCTTGACATGCTTCTTTATATCCCTTCTTTGGCAGCAAGGCAACACTGTGCAACTTTTCATTTGTTTAACGGAAACTGAATTCAACCCCTAAATGCAAACCTTAGTAGAAAAAAATAGATTACTGTGACTAAGCTTAGTAGGATAAAATTTCTGTGACTAAGCTAAGTAGAAAAAATTGAATTAACATGTCTTTGGTATCTGAATAAAATAACCACTACTTTTTTAGCACAAAGATTCTTTACTTTCTCATTTCAACCAAAATTCTTTTCAATTTCTAAAACTTGGCCATAATATATAGGATTTTTTTCATTTCTATTTAGAAAATAAAATAAAGATGTTCGCTCATGTTCTATGTTTTCAGACTAGATCATTGGTGTAATAACTTGTTTTACCTTGTGGGAAAAATTTATTCAGTGAGATCTTTGAATTTTCATATCTGGTACCTTGTGCTTTATGGAGTAAGAAAAGAAACAAATGTGAAGGGAAAAGGAAGGCAAAAAAAAGATATATCTCTTAATGAATCCATGCATTATAATGGAATTTGTCCTTTCTGTTCTATATGCAACATGACCTTCTTGAAAAGTCAGGCTGATGTAGAATTATTAAAATTTAAATGCTCTGTCTTTGCTTCTCTGAGGTTTATGATCAGCAGTTGATTTGCATATCTCCCAGTCCTGGGGAATATTTTTATATTGGAAACACAAACAAGTAAAACAAGCTTTGTCAAAAATTTTCAAAGCACAATATTAAGGCTCCACTTTGAGTTGGAAAACCATCTAAGAAAAGATTGAGCCTGATCTTACAAATGGAGTGCTTGCTGACAGTCCTCCTTTTTCTTGAAAACTTCCTATTCATGTGGCTAGTTTAATTGATACAACCCATTTGGAAGATATTTGAGACAGCATATCCAGTTTAGCAGGTGAAAAGCTGATAAAAAAATGTGTTAAAAATATACTTGATGGTCAAATCTTTTGTCCTTGGCAGTTTCATAGCCAAAATTATTTGTTTGGCTGTCAAAACAATAAATGACTGTGATAGCAAATGTTAGATAGCTTGTATTCTGCTGATATATTATTGCCAAAGGGCAATGTCCACATGTTATTGGTTGCCACTTATATTCTTTATGACAGTCCTGAGTGTGTGTGTTGGAGTGCATGGTGCCTATGTGGTGGCATCTGCTGCAGTAGGAATCATGTACCAGTCTGGATGTCTACTGTGGTAACAAACTCTCTTTTGTCCAATCCCACCTGGCAGTGTCCTTCGAAGTTCTTATCAGTAGCAGCTTGCTAAACCACAGACAACAGATAGTGGAAACTTGCATTTCTTCATGAATTGCATCTCATGGTCCAATTTTCTAGGTAGAACTACCATATGTCATCAATCAAGTAATTTTCCTAGAGAATTAAAAATTAGTCACAAAAGAGCTGGAAGCTCATATGAAGTGAAGTTACGTCAATTTACAGTTCTTACCTGTTACACTTATCATCCTTTATTCGTGTGCCTAAAAATTTTAGAAAGATTATCTGAAAGAAGTATCCACAAATAATGACGATAATATCAGGAAATCAGCAGAGAAGAATGGCTGATAAACACTCCTTTGACAAGATCCAGGTATTTCATTAGATGAATGATCTAAGGTGGTTTCCCATTCGTTGGAGTTTGATCGAATACCATATATGGCTCTTTTTCAAGTATAAAATGAAAAGATTGATGCTAATGTGATTAATTAAATTGATCTCTGGTTGTGCTGCAGAGTGAGACAACAAATGCTGTTAAGAACCAGGATACATCTATTTCCATGAATGAGAGCTTGTCTGAGGATTTAGACCTACCGGGTCGTCGGGTAAAGCACAAATGTCTTTATGAACACAAATAAATTCATTTTTGCTATTATTTAAGACTTAGCTTAGCTTATCCATTTGCATCATCCTCTATACTAGGTGAGCAAATCATTCAGACAAGTGAGTGGTCGAAGGATGTTAGTTCTTGAGAGAACATTCAACAAGGGAGGAACAGGTTGCCAGTTAGATGAGAAGACTGACAGTGAGCAGCTCTACTTAACTGAGGTTGAGAGGCTCTGTAGACTGGAGGATAAACTTCAAAGTTTGAAGAAGACATTGCTGTCATGCATGGATGAAGACAAACAGACCACCAAAACCTGTGTAAGAGAAGAGAATGTGATCTATGTTCCTGTTGCTGAGGTCAAGGAGAAGGCATGACAAGATCATGACTGCTGTATTTTCTTTCCCTTTATACGAATTTAGAAGGATCTAGCTTCCCATAATCCTCGAGATCGTTGCACCACATGAGCTGCACCTGATGTGGGGAAGACGCAAGTCATGAGAAATACAAAATCTGAAACATTAGTGAAATGATAGAGCTGTTAGGCGCACTAATATTCTTTCTTCAAACTGTGATGTCACTGCAAGCAACAAAGAAAACTAACAGGAAGGAAAATGTTGGACTGGATTGTTTGCAATTTTGCTCTGCTAAATGCTGACAACCCTTTGTTTTTCCACCACATCTCTTTGCATTCTGTTCTCCTTTGTGCTTGGCAAACCGGTCTGGTCCTTCTCAATCATTTGACTGATGTTGCATAGGTATATGGGGTGTGATAAGATCATCAGCAGCAAGTGTAATTGATATCAAATATTATTGAATTGACTGATTTATGATACCTGCTAATTTGTGGCTCTGTTAATGTTACTGAATTGTTCTTTGTTCAATTCAGCAGCAACCTGAAAGCAAATCCACCCAAGTCTAACTGAGCCAACTTTGATCAGGCTTGGGCAAACTTGATGTTGGGTCTCACCCAAAACCTGATGCAAAGTTGGACAAGAGGCATACACCTTTTGTGACATGGTGCTGGGAATAGAAATATGATGTGTTCAGTAAGAATGTCTCCTTTTTTTTTTTTTTTACTTTGTGGTTGGTTGATCTTATCCGAGTTTCTTATCATATCCAACATTAGATCTTTGATATGATCCGACCCGATGAAATAACTAATAATAGGTCTAAATTACTAATGTAAATATTTAGTACAAATTAACCACAGTAAATTCATGATACCTAGTAAACATACTAATTGGTAAAAATAAAAATAAGAGTATGATTAATAACCCTGCTACTTTTGTTGCACTAAGATTTCGAGGGCAAAGCTTGTACTCGATTCTCTTGAAAGAAATATATATATAATATTTTTTTAGTGCAAAAATGTTCAAACGTGCACTTTATGCAGCTCATAAAAGAAGAAGAATGCATTACATACCCTTTCCCTACAGTATATAATATGTAGAATACCGTTGATGGTAATGTTGGTCTGACAAATGTATATAAGATTGGGAAGCATAGACACCATTTTACTTGTTATTTCATTGTTTTACTAAAAGGTGATTTTTTATTATGCAGAGGAAAATATATCTTGTAGTTGTTATGAGTAGTTTCCTTTTTTTTATTATAAATGTATAAGATTTTAGAGATTTTTATCAATAATGTAATAACAATAAAGGAATAACATTCTGATTATTTAGAGACTATTACATTGATATTTTTTAGTCATGGATAAATTAAATTAGATATTTTACTTAAAAACCCTCATTATTACTATAAAAGTGGAGCCCTCCTAATTGATTTTTTTTACTTAGGGATACCCCTTTTTATCAATTTGATGAAAATATCCCTCCCCCTTAGTAGCTTGCAATTGTCATCTCCATCATCATCGTCACCTCTATCGCACCCTACCCTTGCTGTGATGTCGTCACCCTCTCCTCCTCTCTTTCCTTTTCTCCTCCACCACCTCCCTCCTTCCTCTCATGTCGCTTATATTACCTCTCTTGTCATACTATCATGGACAAAACTATAAATAGAGTTTTCGATGTAATGCTCATGTATATCTATCTTTCAATTTTGTTCATTGACTTTTATGAACATTTTAGGCTTGAAGCACAAATTATGTGTAGCCGTCGCTCAAAGGTAAAACTATCCAGAAATAAACCATCCAAGCAATAAATTTATGACAAACGGTACCAAAATTAGATAAGTATATTTAGAAACACTTGACATGCAAACGTGAGACACCTTCGCCACTATCACATAGCAAGAGCAGTCCTTCTTGTTGCTCTCTCGAACTAGAGAGAGGACAGTCGATTGAGGAATTGTGATGATTAAATTGAAGGACAGTCGGTCGAGGAATTGTGATGATTAAATTGAATTTCTGGGGTAGAAATTTGGATGGCAGTTGGATTAAATTTTTAGACCGGACCTAAATCATAGTCGGATTAAATTAGATTGTGAAGCATTGGATTGGTCTGAATCAATTCCCAATCCTATCTTTACCAGCCTTGTGATGATTGTATAAATTGATATTATTTTTGTTTTGGATATACAGTTTTGAGAGACGAATTATATTTTATGATGCCTTTTGTGTGTTTTGAATGTATTTTTTTTTTTTTAATGTGTGTTGAGATGCTACGCGAAATATAGAACAGAATCTTGAAGTTTCCTCGGTGTCGTATCTGCGAGGGTGCATAAAGTAACAGAGCTTCTTTGTAGCACTGTGAAGAATTGGCATTTATCATCTATTAACTTCTGATGTTTGAATTATTTGATCCATCCTCATTCTGGATTCTGCAGGGTACATCGAGGGACCTCTGGAAAAGTCCATCTTTGCTTACATCTAATGAACATTGTTGCTTGCACAAAGCCTCAAAGTCGCTTGATTGACTTTTCTCCTTTTGGATGCCACAATTACCATCACAATGCTGTGGGATGTATGCACTTAGAGCTTTTAAGTAAGCCAGAGTTCATTTTCTGCCCAAAGTTGCAATTTCTACCTGTTTCTGGCTTTCTTCTTCCCAGTTGCTGTCACTACCTCTCTCTCTCTCTCTCTCTCTCTCTCTCTCTCTCTCTCTCTCTCTCTCTCTCTCTCTCCTGAGAATGGAGCTTCTGTGCCTGTAGCCGAGCAGCTGCCTCCTGCCAACACTGCCAATGGCCATGACTCAATCCTCCTCATGAGAGGAATTCTGGTTTGAAAGACTAATAATTATGAGTGAACTCTTGTGCTTGATTGGTGTTTGTCTCATGGTGATGAATTAAAACTACTTGACATTGTCTTGTACTCTCCTTGCTCTCTGGTCTCTCTTTATCTTTCCATCCAGGCTTTCGCCAGTGATGACAAGTCCGGCCATGCACAGGATCACATTTCAAATGCAAACGTGCTTCACAGAGTAAGAAGTTAAATAACTAGTATGAATCAGTGATAGATTACTGCCTACTTCTATTGGATTTAATTTATGAGGGTACTTAAAAACGTTCTTTGCAAGTATGAAACTGTTTACTCTTGCTAATTTATTCATTTCAGAATTTTTTTTTGTGGCCATTCTTATTATTCATTACTAAAAGATTAAAAATAGAAACAAATTCAAAAAAAAATTATGTATAAGTAATTTTTTTTGTTTCTATTTTCAATCTTTTTTAGTAATAAATAATAAGAATGATCATTAAAAAGTTTCCTAAAATAAAATTTAAGAAATTAGCAAAGTAGTTTTATACTTGCAAAAACGATTTTAAATACCTGTTATGTTGATACGTTCCTATTGATATTTATCAATGCCAAGGATACCAATTCGGTGTTTATTTTTTTTATAGTAATATATATATATATATATATATATATATATATATATATATATATATATAGAATATTGAAAAAAAATAAGACATTAAGAGTGAAAAATAGAATATTGTCAGTGTATGAGATACTCATTAGTGTAAGAAATAAAATAGCTGATAATATTATTTTGCCCCTAACATATGGGAAGACACGTTAAATCATTGTATATAGTTTTAGTTATATTTATAAATTAATAAAGAATATGTGGATGAGGACTGGACATGTGATAGATACTATTTCCATCTCGATTAATTTTTAGAAATGTTTTAGAAATGAAATCATCATTTCCCATTTTTATGCGAACAAAAATGTGAGAAAAATGTGTCGGGTCGGGTTTATTGTAGTTTGGGCCCGATAGGATTTTAGCGGCTGGGCTCGGCCAAATCTGGACCGGCCTAAATTATTCGGGTCGAGTTCAATTCGATTTGATCTCTTTTGAGCCCGTCGTTGTCACCGCACCACGTTGCAATCATAATTAGCCCTCTCTCTCTCTCTCTCTCTCTCTCTCTCTCTCTCGCCGATGGCGCACCGGCTGCTGAGGGACGCGCAGGCCGACGGATGGGAGCGCTCCGACTTCCCCATCATTTGCGAGTCCTGCCTGGGCGACAACCCTTACATCCGAATGGTACGCTCGATCCGTATCTTGAATTCATTTTCCTCTTCCATTGTGCCGCTCGATTGGTTTATCTTGCTCTTTTCGAAGAGGAATCTATGTTTGTTCGGAGGAACTCCAGTGATTCCGTCTGAGGGAAATATAGGTTCTAATCTCCGAGCGATTCAAGATGTTTAGGTCAAGGGGATATGAGTTGGTTGAACTCTGAAGTACGAGATCTTGCTTTGTGGAATTGGGCATGCTATTGTGGCTTTGGGTTAAAGATTAGACTTTTTTGGAAGCATATTTCTTAAGGTTGGTGACGAGACTGCAAATCCTGATCTTGTTTCGCGTGTAACATTTTAAGGCTATTTTGGAGAGTCTCCTTCGGTTTCGTTGGGTTCTCGATTAGGATGATGCTTCATATGTTGCTCCCTCAACTTGAGGTTTGGATCCGATAGTTGCTGCTCCGGATTGGGGCTATTGTTGCTATTCGGGTGAGGTTTTGGTTGAGGAGTATGTTATTTCCTGTACTGTTTTCATTTGGATCTCTGCTGTGTTCCGCATTGTGAAGTGTAATCTGAGGTTCTCTGCTGATGCTAAACTTCCACGGTTGTTTATGTGCTTGGCTTTGGTTAACTTTGCCGTCCAAACATAGTACTAGAAACCCACACTACTAATAGAAGAGTTCACACAACCCTTTTTCTGTTCTGTCAAATGATTCCTTCGTTCCTGGTTTTGGCTTGTTATCGTTTTTTTTTTTTTGCCACTGCTAAAATGAATAAAAATTGTGGCTGTTTTGGTTATTATGGTGGTTTTCTTACATCCTTAAGTAAGAAATAACTTGTACCTTGAGTTGTTCCATGCTTATAGCATGTTGTTTACTTGGGGTGGGAATGTAGGTTGCCACCAATATGTATCGGGTTCGTATGTACTGGTCCCTTCCATGTCCATATATTTCCATTGTAAATTTGAAATAAGCTTAAAAACTTTTATGGAGGAAAAGCGCAGGTGTCCTTGCACTGTGGACCTCATCTTCTATATTATGGTCTTGTTTAACTGTCTATTATGTAATTGGAAATGTGTTTCTTCATTGGCTTCTTCTTTCTCATTGTTCAGACAAAGGCTGATTATGACAAGGAATGTAAGATCTGCAAACGGCCTTTTACCGTCTTCAGATGGAGGCCTGGACGTGATGCAAGGTACAAGAAGACAGAGATCTGCCAGACATGCTGTAAGCTAAAGAATGTCTGCCAGGTGTGCGTCCTTGATCTTGAATATGGTCTACCAGTTCAAGTTCGGGATACTGCCCTTGCTATCAATTCTAATGATGCCATCCCAAAGAGTGATGTGAATAGAGAGTATTTTGCTGAAGAACATGACCGCAGGGTATGATAGTCACTTTTTTTGTTCCTTTGCTTGCCATTCACATCAGATTATTCTGTGTCAGTTTTCTTCTGTGGAGTGTGTGTTTGTTTCTCTGCCTGGCCATCAGTGGTGTGTTTGTTTTCTAGTGCTTTTTATTCATTCACCTGGACTCCATATCATGTATGCTTTATCAATGTTGTTTACTGTACGTATTGCTTGCAGTGTACTTTATTATCTACTTTTCTGGTACAAGTGGATTTTGTAAACATTTTCCTTGTTTAATTGTAGTGGCTGGTAGAATAGCTAACTTGTGGGGTATAAATAGTCAACTTGAATTAGACCTTTTTATAATTTTGATTCATTGGTTGGCATTTGGAATTAATCTAGTTGCGTGAAAGTTCAAGCACTTCCAGAAAACAGAAAGTCCTTAAAACAGATTAGTTGATTTAGTTTGACTCAGTAGAATACATGAGTGTTTTTCATGTTCGTCCACATCATGTCTTCAAAGCCCAAAGGGGTTTTCCTGTAGATTGAAGTGCTTTTATGATGATCAAGCCTGGTATGCAAGTTGAAGAACTGAAAACAAAGGGAGAGATCTTAGATTACTTGGGCATCCCTTTGTTCTTTTCAGTTGGTCGATTAGAAGAGAAATGTAACTGAAGGGTGGAATGGAACAAGTCTTGGCACCGTGTTAGGGTTGCTTCTTATCAATTGGGTTGACCAAGGTTCAAATCATTGAAACAGTCTTTCTATTTGTAAGGATAATGTTGCTTATGTTGATCCTTCAAGTCAGCAACGGCGAAAGTCTAGTGTGTCAGGTTGTGCATCCTTTAGAAAAAAACACAGTGACACATAAGAATATGTCATAATGTAAGTTTATGATTAAAATAAAAAATGAAAAAACTAATCAGTAATTTGGTTTCTAAAATCAGTTAATACAACTATAACTAGTTAGTAAATTAGCTAATTAGCAACTTAATTTATTCATAAATAGGATGCAAGCTGGAGTTGAGCCCATAGCGCTGCTCTAAACAGCTTACCGTAGATTGTCTTCTCATCAGCTACCTATATTGCTTCTTTGCTTGCATTTTTTGCTTCTTAATAATCTCACGACTATGTTATGCATATATTTATTGCTTACTATTGTCCCTACTTGTTGTTTGTGTTAATCTCTGCTGAAATTTTCCTTTTACAGGCCAGAGCTGGCATAGATTACGAATCTTCGTATGGAAAAGTGCTTCCAAATGACACCATCTTAAAGCTTCAAAGGACAACACCATACTATAAAAGAAATCGAGCCCATGTTTGTAGCTTCTATATGCGTGGTGAATGCACTCGTGGAGCTGAATGTCCATATCGACATGAGATGCCTGAAATTGGTGAATTATCTCAGCAGAATATAAAGGATAGATATTATGGGTATGTATAATGGCTAACTCTTATGTTTAATGTAAGCAATAATGCAGCACAAGTGGAGAAAATTTATCCGGAAGTCAACACAATCTATATATACATTACCAATAATTTATCTATTCTAGGCATCAATTGCCGGCATTTTACAGATCAAAATGGTAGCAAAAGATCTATGCAGCCGACTCTAAATAGTTGAGACTTACGGCTTTGTTATTGTTGTTGCTAAGTAAAAATTGCCATGGTACAATGGTATAATGCTTGATATGTACCAACTTGATTTGGTATCAGTGTGCTGTTTTACCATGGTATTAGACCAGTATATGCTTCATTAGGCCTATTGATGGTTCATATCACTAGTTATTTCTAGTCAATTGGAGTAAATTGCTGTCTTTGCTATATCTATATTATACTTCTAATATTTCAGATCGTTTTCCTTTATAGTAATCTGCATCATGATGTTATTTGTGGTAGTTTCGTATGTCAAATATTCCTTTTAAAACAAAAGATATGATAGAAAAATATTTGAACCAGATATGTTAATTTAGGTACAATTCTATCCAGTTTATCCTGTGGGATTTGCCTTTTTGCAGTACATGATTCCGGGGGATAGCAAACGTTTCTAGTTTAGGTTTAGTTTGTTCTAGATGATGGTTAGGGATTTCACTTTTCAAGTAGAACTAAGTATATAGCATCTGAATCAGGAGTTCGTTCAGGCAGCACTGCATCATTCCATCTGCAATTTGCATTCTCACTCTAGTCTGTAGAGACTTATTTAGTTCCAGTGACGTCTTTTTTTATTTTCTCTTGAACAGATGAATTGATTGTAATGACGTTCTTTTTCTTGAATTCAGAGTGAATGACCCTGTTGCTCAGAAGCTTTTAAGCAAGGCTGGTGAGATGCCTTCTCTAAATCCCCCAGAAGATGAGAGTATAAAGACCCTATATGTTGGTGGCCTAGATGCGCGAATTTCCGAGCAGGATCTGAGGGACCACTTCTATGCCCATGGTGAGATCGAATCCATCAGGATGGTGCTCCAGCGAGCATGCGCATTTGTAACTTACACAACAAGAGATGCCGCTGAAAAAGCCGCGGAGGAACTTGCTAACAAGCTTGTCATAAAGGGTCTCAGATTAAAGCTGATGTGGGGAAGACCACAGGCCTCAAAACCAGAGGGAGAGGCACAGGATGATGATGCCGGAAGACAGGGGGTTGTCACGCATGCCGGGCTGCTTCCAAGGGCTGTTATATCTCAGCAGCAGAGCAACCATCAGCCGCTACCACCTGGCACCGAGAACCACCAGCAGCCGCCCCTCAACTACTTCAACATTCCAGCGCCACCGCAAGCCGCACGGACATTCTACCCGTCCACCGATCCTCAAAGAATGGGCACGCTAGTCCCGACACAAGAAGGTAGTGATAACAAAAGCGGGTCGGAGAAGCAGCCAGAGCAGCAAGCACCAAATCTTCACGGGCATGCTTATCCTATGGCTCCTCCACATCTCCAAGGGAGTCAGTACCTGCGGCCATATTATCCACCATATGGGTACATGGCACCACTGCCACTGCCGTATCAGCAGTACCCTCCATACTCACCGATGATGGCTCCACGGCCACCACCTGCACCACAACCTGCAGTGCAGCAGTACCCTCAAGGCCCTCCTGGACCATCTTAGAGTTGACATCCCTTCTGCTGTGATTCTTGTTCTTCTTCTTCTACATCACTGTTGAATGAAGGATTCAAATGGAATATGAACTTGTATTGAGCTTAAGTGCAGTGTGCATCAAGAAAGTTTTTGAGGTTGGTTGTGAAGAAAGCATGCAGGAACTGTTAGCTTGTGTTATCACCACATCGGGCAACTCGTCCATGATATGATCACCAGACCTGCATTCAAAACAAGGTTTTATGTCTCGATCCATTATTGGCATTATAATCTACGGATCCACCTAAAAAATCAATGACTCTCTGTATCAGAAGACCATGTTCAATATTGATCGGGTTTTTTAAATCTTCAGTATTTATCGACTACCACAGACTTTAATTGTTGTTATTGAGCCAATCTCTCTGTCTCTCATAAATTGGCAGCACTTCACCGTCTCGGTTTATCGAACTGATGCCACAAAATTTCCAGACAAGACAAGCCCAATGTGCTGTACCATTTCAACATCAATCATCTTTAAACTGAAATATAGTATCTGGTTTAGCTGATAAATAATTCTGTCTCCACCACTTGCCTTTGCATCGGAAAAGGTAAAAAGGAGTTCAAGAAAACAAAGAGAACGTTGTGGTTAAGTTGGAGAGGAAACCAGCTTAATCGCCCTTGGTATCAAATCTGTTGAAGCAAATGAAAGCTCCCCGAAACCACCGGGAGGAAAAATCACCTGCGCCATGCAATTACCAGACTCTGAAAAAAGAAACTAGGTTTAAACTTGAACTACCAATAATGTTATACATGGAGGTACCAAGAGGGAATGCATCCGTAAGCATTCTACAATGCCTGATATAATTCCAGAGCATGCTGGGCACCAATGTTTCACTGCAGCAGTAATACTTCCTGCACGGTGCGTCCTAAAGGCAACCAAGTGGTGAATACATAACAAAATCTGCAGTCAGTAGTCTACACTGCATCTGCTGCCCCTGCCTAAAATTTGCTGACATTCAAAAAGGTCACAATGCCACAAAGCTATGACGTCGACGATGCCACAGCCTCTCAAACACCATCTCCCATCATATGCATCAAAGGTATCAGCACAACAAACTGGAAAAGAATGACACAAATCACAAGTTAAAAATCATTCATCAAATGTGCACTTCTTTTGAAAATTTCAAATCTAGAATTTACAAGACTAAGAGCTTGGTCAGAACATGCACATATCTTTAGTTTTAAATCTAGCGTCTACCCTACCATTAATTTTTCTAAACGAAGATAAATTAACCTAGTAGTTATGTTGGTAATAGTGACCAACATTTCCCATTCTCGGTACTAAATTAAGATTATTGCTCTTGATAAGGGATATCCTAGCATCATCCACATGGCAACAGCCAATAGACACATCAGCATGAAGGCACGCCCCACGCAGGACGCCACGTCCGACCAGCCACCTCGGGTTGGACGTGACAGCACTTCCGCGCCGCCCGGAGCCACACAGGACAGCCCGTCCCCGAAAGCTTGGGACGACGCTGCACGGAGCAGCTCGTCCCAGGAAGTCCGGGACGACGCAATATGGGGTCGCCTACCCCCGGGAGTCCGAGACGATGCCATAAGGGGCCGCCTGCCCCCGGGAGCTCGGGGCAACGTTGCACGGTGCCACCTTGTACGACGTCGCCCCGTATGAGCCGACCATCATCCAGACCAAGGTACGCGCACCCAACCCCGGACACATATATAAAAGCCTCCCGCCGAACCTCGGGGGGGAGGGGGAGGGGGAGGGGGAAAAAAAAGCCACTCACCACTAACTTAATCGTTGGAGGGGCCAAGTCGGGACAACCCGACCCAGGTCTTCTTGCAGGGACCGAGCCCAAATCGCCGTGGGGCCAAGTCGGGACACTCCGGGACTTCGGCGATTGAACCAGGCCAACCCGATGTGTCATTCGGTGGCCACTTCGGTTCTACAACATTTTGGCGCTAGAAGGAGGGCCGATGTCGCAAGAGTGTCCCATGACCAACGTAGGGGCTCGCCCCACTAAAGGGCACTCGTTGCCCACATTGCCGCCTCTGGCTCGCCCCCCGCGGGACATCCGGGCGACGCCACCTTGAACCAGACCTCGGATCGCTACTGGCAGTTGTTCAACGATCCCGGGTTATCTCCTCCGGGAAATATCCCGGCACCCTTGGTCGTCTCCCCCGAGGCGTTCCTCGATTTGTCAAGGCAAGTGCAGGTTCTGGCCGAAATAATCCAAACAGTCGTCCCGCTCATCCCACAGCTCGTGTGCCTGGTAAGCCCTTAAGCGCTGAGCCCTTCCGTGCTCGTCCCGAAGTCGCTTGATGATTCCTCGACAGATCCAGCTCCCTATGCACGACTGCGGGAAGAGGCAAGGGAGCAATTTAGAGGCCCGGGAGCAATTCCTGAACCCGGCACTCCCGGTCTCCAACCAACCGATCCACCACTTTTCGAACCCGACACAGTGTCGTCGGACTCGGTCGACGACTCGCTCAGAGCCCAACTCTCCTCGGTGAATCGACGACTGGACGAGTTCCAGCGTGAGCTACGCAAGTCCAAGGGGGAAGTCGGGGATAACGCCTCGGGAGCATCCCTCTTCGCTCCCGAAATCCAGGACAAGCTTATTCCCCTCAACTTTAGACTTCCGACCCTTGAGGTGTACGACGGCGGCTCCGACCCGACGGAGCATGTCGTCGCTCTTCGGGCCCAGATATGGCACCTCTGATGCTTTGATGTGTAGGGCATTCCCTACCACTCTCAGAGGGCCGGCTCGGATGTGGTTCAGCCGGCTCCCGCCAGCTTCTCTCTCGTTTGATTAGCTCGCGAGAGGGCTCGAGCAAAATTTCTTAGCCAGCATGCAGCCAAAACCCTCCGTGGCCACACTCGCGCTGGCTCAACGTGATGGCGAGGCGCTCTTGCAATTTATCACACGTTTCGCCGCCGAAGCCCGAGGGATACCCGAGGCTCATCCGTCTTTAGTCATGCAGGCATTCCTGATGGGATTGCGTCCTTCAAGGCTTTTCTGGTCTCTAATAGAGAGACCACCCACAACCATCCTCGAGATGCTCCAGCGTGCCAACCAGCACATCGTCGCCAAGGCCCTGATGGCAGGAAGGCGCGAGGATAACAAAAAACCTCGGACAGACTCCGCCCGAGTAGCGCCCCCGAGGTCGGTCCCAGAACCATCTCGGAGAAGGCCTGACCAACCCGAGCCGCCGCGCCCGAGGCTCCCCCTAAACGCTTCCCGAACTAAAATCTTTCTTCAAATCCGGAAGAAGGGGCTCCTGCAGGAGCCCAACCAGGTCAAAGCCACTAACAAAGATCGATCCAAATATTGCAGGTTCCATCAAGACTATGGCCACGATACAGAAGATTGCCAAGACCTACAGAACCAGATCGAGGAGTTGATCCGCCGGGGACACCTCGGACGCTTCCTCAGCAAGCCAAGGGAGTCATCCCCTCGGCCAAGGGGTCCAGTAGAAAAGCAAATTGACGTCATTGTCGGCGGACCGGCTTTGGGCGGCAGCAGCACCACGACGAGAAAGGCATATGCGCGAAGCACGGTGGAAAAGAGCCCAAGACCGCGACCCGGCGAAGAGATCACATTCAGCACGGAAGAAGTGGAGTTCACGGACCATGATGACGCCCTGGTGGTCTCGGTCCGCATAGCCAATGCAAAGGTAAGAAGAGTAATGATCGACATAGGGAGCTCCGCTGATGTCCTATATCTGGATGCCTTCAAGAAGCTCGACCTCATAGGCGGGGACCTTTCCCCGATAGCATCGGCGCTCACCGGATTCACGGGGGAATCAGTGTCCCCGCTCGGAACGACCTCCCTCCCAGTCACCGTAAGGGACAACCCGAGGGCGAAAACGGTCATGGTCACCTTCATGGTTGTCGACTTGCCCTCGGCATATAACGTGATCCTCGGGCGCCCGACGCTCAACAAGATAAGGGCGGTCGTCTCCACCTATCACCGGGCTATGAAGTTCCCGACGTCGACAGGAGTTGGAATAGTGCAAAGCGACCCGAGGGAGTCCAGACGATGCTACCTGACGGTCGTGTCCATGCCAAAAAGGCTGCGAACCAAGCCGACCCCTCTCGACCCTCGGGACAACCCCAAGGCACCAGCACATCCACAACTGACGAAGCGCCTTGTTGAAGTCCCTCTGAAGGATGACCGCCTGGACCGAGTCGTCAAAGTCGAGACTACACTTCCAGAGGCTGACCAGGTCCAGCTAGTGCAGTTCCTGAGGAAGAACGTCGACATTTTCGCCTAGTCCCCAAAAGACATACCGGGAATCAACCCCGAGGTGGCGCAGCACCATCTGAACATCCATCCCAAGGCTCGCCCAATCAAGCAAAAACCGAGGAGGTTCGCCCCTGAGCATCAACAAGCAATCAGCCATAAAGTAGACCGTCTGCTCGACGCAGGGTTTATAACCAAGGCAAAATACCCCCAGTGGCTGTCCAATGTAGTCCTCGTTAAGAAACATAATGGAAGCTGGAGGATGTGTCGACTACATTGATCTCAATCGGGCATGCCCCAAAGATTGCTACCCCCTCCCAAATATAGACCAGCTAATCGATGCAACCGCCGACCACGAGCTCCTAATGTTCATGGATGCGTTCTCGGGCTACAACCAAATCCGGATGGCTCCACAAGACCGAAAGCATATCGCCTTTATTACTGACAAGGGGGTCTATTGTTATAAGGTCATGCCTTTCAACTTGAAAAACGCCGGAGCCACCTGCCAAAGGATGGTCAACGAAATATTCAAACACCAACTCGGGAGAAACATGGAAGTGTATGTCGACGACATGATTGTCAAAAGCAGGTCAACAATAGCCCACTTGACCGACCTGGCCGAGACCTTCCGAAGCCTCCGACGGTTCAATATGCGCCTTAATCCGACAAAGTGCGCCTTCGGAGTCGGGTCAGGGAAGTTTCTCGGCTTCGTAATCCACCATAGGGGGATCGACGCAAATCCCGAGAAGATTCGGGCCATAATGGAAATGCAATCTCCGTGCTTGGTCAAAGAAGTGCAACGCTTCACCGGGAAGTTGGCGACGCTCGGGGGATTCCTGTCACGCTCCGGAGACAAATGCCTCCCGTTCTTCTGGGCCTTACACCTGGCGGACAAGTTCCAATGGACTCCCGAATGCGAGGAAGCCTTCGGCAAGCTGAAGACACACCTCGGACAGCTACCCCGACTCGTCTCGCCCGGCCCAGGCGAGGTCCTGGGCCTTTACTTGACGGCCTCGGAATATGTGGTTAGCTCGGTGCTAGTTCGAGAGGATCAAGCAATGCAGCAGGCAATCTACTACATCAGTCAGATCCTCGTGGGATCCGAGGAGCATTACCCCTCGATAGAGAAGTTGGCGCTGGCTTTAATCGTGACTGCCCGAAAGCTACGACCCTACTTCTAAGCCCATACGATAAGGGTGATATCCGACCAGCCCCTCAGCCAAATCCTCTCCAAGTTCGACGTATCGGGCCGAATGCTCAAGTGGTCGGTTGAGCTCGGGGAATTCGACATTCAGTATGCGCCCCGAACGACGATAAAGGCCCAGGTACTAGCTGATTTCATTTCTGAGCTAACCCCCGAAACTAGTCCCGCTATGCAGTGGCTAGACCCGCGAACCTGGACCTTATACATTGACGGGTCCGCCACAATGGAGGGAGTAGGCGCAGGAATGATCCTCAAAAGCCCGGATGGTGAAACTTATAAGCACGCACTCTGGTTGGAGTTCAAAGCCACCAACAACGAGGCCAAATATGAGGCGCTGCTGTCGGGACTACGCCTCGCCCTCGAAATGCATATACGGAACCTGGAGGCCTTCACCGACTCCCAGTTGGTGGCAAGCCATATCAATGGAACCTATAAGGCCCAAGAGCCGACCATGGCCCAATACCTCATCGAGGTCTGGCGTCTCTTGGCTCGTTTCGGCCGCCTGATGGTCACAAGGATACCGCACGCCCATAACGCCCAAGCTGATGCACTGGCCCGGTTGGCCTCCGGCCAGCCACCTCAGGAACTCCCTAAAAAAACCGAGGTTCTCTCAGCATCAACTCTTCCGATCTTGGACATCGGCACAACTGAGATCACTCCGAACTAGATGGAAGAGATCCTTCGCTATGAGGAAAAGGGCGTGCTACCTGATGACCCGTCCGCGGCTCGCCGGCTCAGGCGGGCCAAAGCATGGTACGTCGAGATCGGGGGAAAGCTGTACCGAAGAGCCTTCTCTCAGCCCTTCGTTGCTTGTCCCTGACCGAGGCCGAGACGGTCCTCGCTGAAGTCCACGAGGGCATATGCGGGGAGCATATTGGGGGGCCAAGCTTTAGCCTTCAAGATACTAAGGCAGGGATTTTATTGGCCAACGCTACGCCGAGACGCCCTGTCCTATGTGCAACAGTGCCGGTAATGTCAAATGCACGCCCGGGTTCAGCACTAGCCAGCGGTGGCCCTCGCCCCGACCGACACAGCCTGGCCCTTCACACAATGGGGAATGGACCTTCTCAGCCCATTTCCCCCTGCTTCGGGCCAACGATGATTTCTCATAGTCGGAGTCGACTACTTCACTAAGTGGGTCAAGGCCGAACCGCTAGCATCCATCACGGAGAAGCAGGTCGAAGGTTTCGTCTGGAAGAACATCATCACACGCTTCAGGATCCCGAGGACCATCATCACCAATAACGGGACCCAGTTCAACAATGCGAAGTTCAAGGCCTACTACCAATCCTACGGGATACTACTGAAGTTCAGCTCGGTCGCCCACCCCCAGACCAACGGCTTGGCCGAAGTAACAAATCGAGCGATTCTTGAAGGTCTAAAGAAAAGAGTGGGCGAAGCACGCAGAGCTTGGGTCGAGGAGCTCCCGAGCGTCCTGTGGGCATCCCGAACCACTCCAAAGACGACCTCGAGAGACTCCCCGTTCAGCCTGGCGTATGGGATCGAGGTGGTGCTCCCCCCTGAAATTATATTTCCAACCCTACGGGTACAGAACTTCAGCGAAGGGGCTTCGGAGCAGGGGCATCGCGCTGGCCTTGACCTCCTCGACGAGCGAAGAGCCGAGGCCCACCTCCGCGCGTTAGCGTACAAAAAGGCCGTGGCATGACTCTACAATCGGAAGGTCCGACCGCGCAAGGTTCAGGTTGGGGACCTCGTCCTTCGAAAGATCGAGGTGAGTGACTCGACCCGAGCTAGGGGAAAGTTGGCCCCGAACTGGGAAGGGCCCTACCGGGTCTGCGACGCGGTCCGATATGACACTTATCGCCTCGAGACCATGAGTGGGACCCCCCTACCAAGGACTTGGAACATCGCGAACCTAAGAAAATTCTACCCTTGATTACCGATAGGAACTTTGCATTTACGATAGAAACCTTAGCATTCATATAAGGAAAGTTTTTACATTGTGACCGACTCGGACCTTACAAAACTCTTAACTTGGCCCGACCGAAACCAAAAAGGCAAAAATAAAAGACACGCTCCCGAGCTCTCTAGCTCGGGGGAGCCATTGGATTATCGTCGAACGGCACCTCTTCGGGCATATCCACGTTGCGATCCTCGGGCAGATCCACGAACGAGTCGGTCTCCAGCTCCAGATCCGGATACTTAGCGTGGAAGCAGGCAAGTGCCACCCGATAGCCGAATTCGTAGGTTGCTTGGCCCGATCTCTGGAGGCCGAGCTCGAACCTGGGCGATTTCTTGTATTCAGCAATCACCTCCTGTGCTCGCTCCTCGGTTCGTTGGCGCTCCATTTGTAGCGCCTCCTCTGCCACCTTGGCCGTCGCTTGGGCAGCCTCGACGCTCCGCACAAGCTCGAGCAGCTCGTCATCCAGTCTACGGACCCACCCGCGACTGTCCTTCAGTTGGCGTTGGGAGTCCCCTAGCTCCGCCTTCAGCCGTTCAACCTCGGCCTCGACAGCAGTGGCCCGCTATTCAGCTGCCGTGACCGCTTTGGGACCAAGACCACCCCTCATATCTTCAGCTTCCCGACACAAATCGGAGTTCACCTCCCCAAAGCGCTCAATCACCCGACCAGCGTCGTGTACCCGGTCGATTAACGTTGTTGTATAGTGGCAGTTCTGCAAAAGGTACGAGGTTTAAGTCGAGCACGACAAGGCAAGTCTAAATGAAATAAGGAAGCGTAATGCTTACCCCGACCAACGACTTGGCAGCGCGGTCCATCAACACCACGAAGGGCGAGCAATACAGTTGCTTTGCCAGGGCCGGGTGAAGTGCCCCTCGGGCAAACTCCAGGGCCGCCGAGCCGTCAGCCCAAGTGCGACTGTCGGCCTTGAGGGTCGGCCATCGGGACCTATACGGTGCCCCGGGTTCCCCCTCTGGCCAGTCCACCACGTCCAAAGCCCGGAACGGCTCGCCTTTGGCGGAGGCTCGAATCCGACACAGGTCCCTCATTGACTTTGGGCCCTCCGGATGCTTGGCTGGGGGGACCTCCCCACTCGGACCATCGTGACCCTTCCCCTTTGCACTGGAACCCTCCCCGTGCGAGCCGCTGCCTGACCCGCATGCCGCTCGCGCCTTTCCTCTTCCCCGACCGAACGAATACAGTACTTTTCTGCTTCTCATTTCATCCATCCCCTTCGACAACTTCCGAGTCACTACTCTTGCCTTCTTCTTGACCCGACCCGCTTCGGCCTCGTCAGGAGAGCGTCGGCGGCTTGAGGTTTCCTTCTGAGCTGTAGGATCGGCTCCGGTCCTCTCTTGCCCCTGTGGAGGTTGCGCCGCAGTCGGGAGTCGAGGTATTCCCTTCATTGACTGGAGGTTAACCATTTCTGCAAGTCACAAATCGGTCAGCAAGCCACAGGAATGAAAACTGACTAGGGGGCAAAATGCTTAAAAGCGATAGGTCCGACCATACCCCTATGGGTCAGGCTGAGACCCGCTTCGACCAGCCACTCCTCGGTCATTCCCCTAATAGCCCGAGAAGAAGAAAGGACCCCCTTCAGGCGCTCCACACGATCGGCCTCCTCGTGGGAGAGAAACGAGGGTACATTGTTGATGGCTCGAGAGGTCCGCCCCACGCAGAACCCCCATTCCCGGGGGCAGCTCACGTAGAAGTGATGAGTCTTCCATCCCTTATTATTTGAAGGGGCACCACTGATCCTGAACCCGCCTCGGGCGGTAAGGTAGTAGCCGCCTCGGCCCTTGTATAGTCGAAAGCACGCCAGGAATAGCGTTCAGGTCAGCTCGATCCCCGCCCCATGACACTCCCCCAAGAAGAAGACTAGATAGCGCCAAGAGTTGGGCGCCATCTGGGAAGGGGAAATTCCCCACCACTGGAGGCATTCCACGATCACGGGATGCAAGGGGAACCTCAGCCCCGCCTCTATGGCGTCCATGGTCAACCCAAACCCGCTCGGGAACGGGTCATAAGGGCGTTGCCTCGACGTAGGGGTATGGAGCTGGTACTCCTCCGGGATACTATAACGACCCCGAATCAGCCCCAAAAGCTCCTCGGTCACCATTGAGTCCACGTCGTGCCATGACCACATTACCTGAAGAGCCGCAAGGGACTTCGAGTCCACCAGAGACACCCCACCCGAGGACGAGCTTAGTACTTCTACCCTGGAATTATCCGAGGTCGACTCGTTGACCTTGGGGACCGACCGACTCAACGACGCTGAGGAAGTCATCCTGACCTTAAGCTGGACACCGGAGAGGGACGAAGGTCCGAGACAACACACGAGAGGCCAAAAAGAAGCCCAACGACAAATGAAAAGTGCAGGGACCTCCCGCTCACAGGAAGAAACTTATAAGGGAAAAACCCCGCCACCACCAAGGAGACGTTTGGGCTTCCCGAGGCAGGAATTGATGGCAATGCCTGCCAAGGGACACCTCACTGGACGCGTCGCCCCAGCAGAGATTCCCGCCCAACGCCTGGTAAACCAAGATCCCCCATCAGGCACGCCCCCAGTTTCCTGCCAATAAGATGGCAGATGCCCCTCTCGCGGAGGCACGTGACACCAGCCCTTCGTCCCGCACATGGCGAAAGTCCTGTCAAGCTTCGTCCGACAGTAGCAGGAGCGTCTCGTGCCCAAGTTCACCAGCTCGGGCACCGATTCATCTGGGCTCGAGTCCGCCAGCTCGAGCACCAGCCCATCTATGCCCGAGTTCACCAGCTCGGGCACCAGTCCATTTGTGCCCAAGTTTACCAGCTCGGGCACCAGTCCATCTATGACCAAGTTCACCAGCTCTGACCCGTTTGCATTCGAGTTCACGAGCTCGAGTGCCCGTCCAACCAACCAAGCGGCCCCCGGCGCATCATCCCAGCTTGGCGCCCCCGTCACAGAAGCAACGATGCCACGAGATGACTCAACTCCCGCATAACAAACGACACGGTAGAAAGGACAAGCTAGACATGCCCTGAGCCCCTCCATGAGAATCTCGGAACATGCCTCGTGGGAGGGGGGGAGAAGTAATAAGGGATATCCTAGCATCATCCACATGGCAACAGTCAACGGACAAATCAGCATGAAGGCACGCCCCACGCAGGACGCCACGTCTGACCCGCCACCTCAGGTCGGACGTGACAACACTTCCATGCCGCCCGGAGCCGCACAGGACAGCCCGTCCCCGAAAGCCCAGGACGGCACTGCACGGAGCAGCCGGTCCCAGGAAGTCCGGGATGACGCCATACGGGGTCGCCTGCCCCCGGGAGTCCAGGACAGCGCCATACGGGGCCGCCTACCCCCGGGAGCTCGGGGCAACATTGCACAACGCCACCCTGTACGATGTCGCCCCGTACGGGCCAACCATCATCCAAACTGAGGTACGCGCACCCAACCCCGAACACGTATATAAAAGCCTCCCGCAAACCTCCCGCCGGACCTCGGGGGGGAGGAGAAAAAAAAAGCCACTCACCACTAACTTGATCGTCGAAGGGGCCAAGTCGGGACAAAACCCGACCCAGGCCTTCTTGCAGGGACTGAGACCAAATTGCCGTGGGAGATCGCTTCAACCGCAGACCAAGTCAAGACACTTCGGGACTTCGGTGATTGAACCAGGCTAACCCGACACGTCATCCGGTGGCCACCTCGATTCTACAACAGCTATAAAGTAAGGATCAAGATAACCCGCAGTACCTGAATTATTCATCTTGGTGTAAAACGAGTTCACTAATATTAAACAAATAAAGAGAATGAGCCACAGCCAATAAGCCTCTTTTGACAGCCAATCTTTGTGCCCTGATCATGATGTACTAGGGTTTGAAGGCCTAAAAGAACACAGGAGGAAGACACAGCATGTTTTCAAATAGGAAATTCTTTAATGGAGACCAAATCCATATGTTTTCTACTTTCTTCAATGAAATTACTAAAAAGAAGGTAATATATTGGACATGAAATTTTCAAATAGAAGTTCTAGCTGTAACCAGAAGGCAATTGGCCTAACTCGATTCCTTCTGAGTACCTCCCGAGGCCTTCAGTCTGCCTGACCTCTGCTTGGGAAGGAAATTAATGTGGCAGCAATACAGATGCCTCTACACAACAATGAAACATGCTGATGATAGCAAATATACAAAAGCTACAAGAAGAACTAGCAATGACTAGTTCGTGGTTTCCCACTAGAGCTGGCTATGAGCCGACAGAAGCCCTGACGAAGGCCAGCTTTCCTCCTTTAGGCTTTTGTCTCATCAACCCAAATAGTCTTTTAGTCTGACATGGTCTCAGGTTCTGATCATGCTCACCCAGAATCACATAAATCAGTCCCAAGATGTCTCACCCATTACTTATCCTAATGTCATTGATCTTTCTACACTTCGCAGCCCTTCTAACCATTGTCAATGTTTGTTTTGCAGTGACAACCTTGATGTTGCAGCTGGAGGAGCTCCACCAATGGAGGATGACACCCCTTTAACGGTCTGTTATGCCATCAAAGGCAGAGAAGCCAAGAAAGGAAGGCAGTGGAAGCAACCTCAACCAGGTGAAAACATTTACGCAAACTTTGATGTCATCATTGAGGTCCAAAGAAAGAGGCTGATTATGGTGCCAGTAGAATTTTTCAAAATTTCCATCTATGACTCTGATAATAAAGGCACTCCACTGAAAGGAAAGATACCTTCCAGGAGGACTGATGATAGGTTGGCCGTGAATGATAAATGCACCATTCTGATATTTCCCTCATGGTGGCTGGATGGACAATGAGGGGGTTGCAAGGTACAGGCCTGTATCAAGCACTGAGCTTCTATCAAGTTTGACATGACAGGCTGAACCAGATGCCATATCATATGGGCCAAGCTTAAACCCAACTCCCAGCCCAACCCTTACAGACATAAGGAGAGATATTGTAGCACATCGGTATTTCTGTTTTGTACATGTTTTGACTTCCATGATTATCAAATGGCATATCAAGGTTCTTCCATATATTAAAACATATAGCAAACATATCACTGCTGCTCTGACTTCATTTGTCTGACTAATTGGAATATAGTTTTTGAGTTCAAAAAGACAGAATTAAGAAAAAATCATTCTTAAATAATAAATTACAACATTTGGGAAGAATGCTATAGCAAAGTATGAAGGTATATACAGTAATTTAAAGTTTATCCTATTTTATGATGCTTTGACATCTGAAAATGTATTCTGATACAAACAAATGTAAGCTTTTATCATTGGAATTGCATGTTTGTTCTGTTCTCTAATTTTACTCCTACTGCATTTTGCCTTATGAAGATGCAAGATAATTAAATAGAGTATGTTAAACTGTGAGCTTAAGTTGCTAATTATACAATGTCAAGAATTCTAGATGACTGATACAATGAGTACACTATCTTTGAGCAAGTTGTACCCATAAAAATCAAATTTACAATGGTGAACTTATAGGTTGTAGCTAATTTCAATCACCTCCCCACAAGGACACGAAACCCCTCATTCCTATCCTAAAACAATATCCTCCCCCAGATGCGGTTATCTTCATCGTGATCAGCAAAGGTGTCACATGTCATCCATCAGGGAAGAGGCTTGAAATGGAAACTAGTCAGGAAGGAGGGAAAGATCAGTTTTTCTAAGAAAATGTGTACCCATTTATTTATAAAGCATATTCCTTGTTAAAAATGTATTAAAAAAATCCTACCAGCTCATTATCAAGTATTCTTGAACTCGTATGTAGATAGCAATCCAACTGACTAATTAGATTTTTCAACAACATGAGGCAAAAAACAAAACCAATAATCGCCATAAATAAAATTACAAGGATAATGCGAGACAATGAGGTGACTACTTATTTATCTAGTTCAGCAAGATTACCAAGATGCATAATATCACCAGAAAGAACAAACAACAGAAAGCAGCCCCTAACCTTGAGAGCAGGTAGATGCTTATGTACTCAATATTGTTGCTCAAAATTAGCCAAAATAGCCTCGACAATTTGGAGATCCACACAGGCACTTCTTAGCTCTCTGTGACATAAAGCCAGTTCCAATTTCCTGTTGACCAGCTTCATCTCCATGCAGACCATAATCATATGTCAGTTCAGTCATGGGAGGAATGTGTTTGATTGCAAAGAACATTATATGTGGATAATCTTCGTCACCATGATCATATAGAACTGGTTGCCAAAAGACGTTAGGTGAGCAGCTATGATTCATAAAACGTGCTATGTTTCCTGAATTCTTTGCACTTATCGTAATAGGAAATGGTCTAAACACCTCATTTGAGTTATTTATATCTGGATCTTCTAGTAACTCAGGCCCACAATTCCATCTGGAAGCTTTCTCACCAAGATACATCGCTTGAAAAATATACTCATCTTCTTCACCATCATCTTCAACTCTGGTTTTACTGATAACCTCACCTGCATATTCACAAATGAATGTACCTGCCCTGATAGGGTCCCAGGAACGTAGACCCCAACCACGGTCCTTTGTCCTGAAAACTTCAAAGTGGAGCCTAATTCCCTTCTGGGTCACCCTATTTCGGCAATTAAAAGAGCATTGACAAGAAACACTGCACTCATAAATCAGAGGCTTCCGTCTCACAAGAAGCCCCATCGAATTATATGGTAAATCACCATCATTTTGTTGTGCACAAAAGCAGTTGGTATCACCAGGGAGACACACACTAAGGCACATGCAACCCTCTAAAGGCTTCATTGACGTAGTATGACGCAAATATTTAACAGTGGTTACATATACAAAATGGTTTGGACCTCTCTCATCATCAACATCATTGATAAGGCAAACAGGTATGTTTTCTGCACCTGATGATATATCAGGCAGTATGACTCTGCCTCTAGATGATGGGTTCTCTTTCCACTTCTGGATCATTTTCCATACCGCAATTCCATCAGGCTGCCCTGGTTCTCTCAGCAACTTGTACTTGAAAATATTGAATCCTGTCTTACCTTTCTCGACCCATGAGTCATCAATCTTATAAAGACCATCATAGATGTATATTTTGCCAGTTGGACAGCTAACATCTTTTGTACTACGCACAACCCGAATCTGATTCTTCCTGTGCAAGCTTCTTTCGAGAGCAAGGTTACCCCTTTCCAGTTTCTGGTCATCTGGTTGCTTCTTATCATGCTTACCACTACCTCCCTGGCCACTGTAAATTAAAACATCGACATCATCATCTTCATTCTCATAACCACCAGCCGAGACAATACAAATGGCAACAGGCTCATCTTTGTCAGAAAAACTAGCGGTCATGTAATCAATACCGGCCATACTCGGAGCATGCAATCCAATCAAGCACATCTCAAACCTAAAATAGAAAATATCCCCAATTTCAACACCTGGGACAGATCCGATCCTCTTTCCTGCATTAGCCTTGAGATCTTTACCTGCCATGATGGCCCCAGCCTTAAGATCTTGGCGCCTGTTCACATCTTTTGCTTCATCCAACTGCAGAAGCCTCCTGCGAAGCGCATCATAAGTCATGAGGACAATCTCCACAGACTCCCTGGGGTGGTTTGATGAAGAGGGCAATAGGGGCAGCTCAGTGTTCAGACTCTTATTAGGTCGTTTGCGCTTGACATCTGTCCCTGAGCTGCCCGCCTGGTTGCTACCTCGGCGTCCTGCCCTCTTAGTCTTTCTGCCTGATGCTGGCATATTGTCATCAAGAGAAGGGTCCTCATCCTCATCTATGGAAACATTGGTCGCTGATGGTGTCCAAAAAGTACCAGAGGTTGGTGTCTTGGCAGAAGTGGACAATGGAGAGGCCCGCAGTGAGCCATTAGCACCAGGCGTCATTGCAACATGAGCATCTCCAACATGAGTAGCAACAGAGACAGGGTCAGGGTTCATTGGCTTTTGGTTGGGAGCTTTGTGAAAGCTGAAAGGGGGAAACGCCGGTGGGACTTCTGAAGGATATGATGAATCAGAGCCAGCAGGGGATGAGCCAAAGGGGGTGACACGAACAAAGGGTGGGACAGTTGACTGTGTAATAGCATTGAAACCGAATGGTGCAGGGAACATCGGAGCCAAAGATCGTAGTGGTTTCACATCCAAGACCCCATTTTCACTGGACGAAGAAGTGCAATTAGAATGCGTTTCCATGGCAAACAAAACACTGGAAGCTGCAGAACAAGAAGAGCCAATTTAATGAAGTACTCAGGTAATTTCCCTTCTCTTTATAACAGTATGAACTACTATAAAGAACAAAATAAGCTACAAGCACGCCAAATCAGGAGTAAGAAAGAACTAATAAAATAACAGCTAGGCAAAAACATATTAGCGATCTTTGAACAAGCCAAGGAAAACCGCTAAGTTCATCAAAATCGAACTTCGAAAAGCTCGGAAGAAAATGTTCCTTTTTCTTAACAGAATGAACTACTATGAACTCGATTAAGAAGTGCAAATAAGCCAACATCACTTAAAGAATACAAAGGAAATGAAAACAAACAAAAAAAAAGGTTCTTTATCCAACTGCAGAAGAGGCAAGACGACTGCTTTTGGAGCGGAGACATACTTGCAGCTATATGTTTAGAAGCTAACAAGCTATGACAAAGGGAATAAAAGAAAAACAAGCTAAAAGCATTTGACTTAAGACATCGAAGCAGTAGAAGTAGAAAAGAATTAACAAAAGAACAACTACGAAAACCCTTCAGGGATCTTCGAGCAAGCCAACGGAAATCGCAGAAGTCGATCAAAATCGAATCTTGAAAAGCTCGGAAGCAGAAAAAGCACAACTTGGGCGCAACGACACAAAAGAGAGCTCACAGATTCGACAGCGGAAGTAGCTTCCTCGACCAAATCTCTCGCTGTAATAGTGGTCCAAGACAGCAGCAAACTGGGGAGAAAGAGGGACACTAATCGAAGAACCACTTACCGTTAACAACCAGTAGCAAGGTCAAGGATCGTAGCCTACGGGTAGAGATGCAGCAATCCTCTCAGAACTCGGGCGGTCTCGGCTCCTCTTGCTCGCATCACTCTCTTCGCCTTTTGCACCTGGAGCTCTCCTTTGGGAGCGGGGTTTGGTCGGTCGGTTCCCCCTTCGCTTCTTTATTGTTCTCCTTGTTGTCGGAACCTAAACGGAGCGTGAGAGGAGGGTGGAAAAGGTCGGGCCCACGTCCGTGCTGTCGTGGCAGCCCCACAGCCCTTAGATCTTCTCGGATCCTTGTTTCGATAGCGCAAAGGGGAAGCTGACGTCAACCCAGAAAACATACCCAAGCGATCCCAGCCGTCAAATCGTATCTGCTGCAAGAACAAGAATTAAGGTTAAGACATTAAGTAATATTTTGACCATAATAGAAGGTTCATTTTTAGGCAATTTTAGCAAATTCATGTGGCAAATATGATGTATTATATTGATTTTTTTGTCAAAATATGCACATGAACTCATTTGAACTGATTCCAATTTCTTTTGACAAAATTCAATCCCCAAATCTAATTATTGACAGTCAAAAGTTGAGATATTCTCAAAATTAATTGGATAAGATTTGAAATAGTTTACTTTGGATAAGTAAATCAAATGCACCACATCTCTCTCTCTCTCTCTCTCTCTCTCTCTCTCTCTCTCTCTCTCTCTCTCTCTCTCTCTCTTCAATTTATAGTCACAAGATCACAGAACTGAAATTATTGTCACCATGCAAAAGAATATAGGTTAGCATTTGTAAGAACCATCAATGAAGTCCCAACATCTCATTATTTTTTTATGAATACACCAGCTGAATCCCAGAGTGTGAAACCACAATTGGAAACTCTACACATCATGGACATGAAGACAATGTCAAAGATGATTTATATTTTAGAGGAATTTCAAGGGAACTTCAAGGAGAATTCCAACTTCCATTAGCTTTAATTATAGTAAAGAGAAGTAAGAAAGTGATTTTATCTTTCTAATTGGACGAAAATATTTCAATTAGCCATCCAACAACTGCAAACTATACAACAGATGAAGATAAAAGAGCTCATGACACATGGTTTCACGTTGATATTGGTGGGAGGATGACAACATATGTATAAGAACGCAGATGCTTTGACCTTCCTTCACATCTGGCTCTATGGTATTATCATCTTTGGATTTGGAAGAACTTCAATTAATTTGCTCACCACTTCCCAGGCGTCTCTTCTCTTCTTCTACTTGCTCGAGCAATGCCTCCAGTTCAGCTTCAGTAAGTCCCTCTAAACGTTTCTGGAATTTAGGAAACTTTCATCATTTATCTAGTGAAAGAAATTTATCAATTGTCATTTTGTACAGTCATGTAAATCCCATAACATCTTCTAAAATTTCTCTAAGACATTAATGGGGATCAACGTTCCAAGATAAATTTGTACAAACATATTCTTGGTATTGAAAATTATAGTTTTACCTTGATATAAAAAGCAACACTCTTTACTAATGTCCACAGACCAAAACCAAATTTTTAATAGTTTTAACTTAATTCAGACATAAATTCCCTTTACACAACTTCTCATATAAACATGTTTATAGAATAACTTCTTCTTTTCATAAAAGTCTTTCCATAATTGAATTCCTTGCCATCCAAGAATATTGGTTTTAGAAATCAAAAAATACTTCCCAACTCCAATACCTCAAATACCAAAAGCACCTCATACGCTCGCTTACTACAAGTCTTTTAACTTTCTAGGAGAAATCTTGGATGTGCATTTTCATATGCAAATAGTAACATCACAACTTTAGAAATTTGATATGGATTCATTTTATTTTCAAACATTACAAGAATACCATTATCAATCTCAAATAGATAAGCAAACTCAAAAGAGAAATCGATATTAAAAAAGTCGAAGTACAAAAGAAACAGATGTAAAAGATAAGCATTTGTGAGTTCAACTTCGTGGAAATAGTTTTCTGAACTCAAGGACGCATTACTGACCTCCATGACTTTCTTTTCATAGTCTCTTAACTGCTGAGCATAAGTCATATCTTTGTTTGCAACTCTAAACATGTATGTAGAAATCCATCCAACTGTTAGGCCCAGGACAATAAACAATTGAACCACATTCCCTGCTTGCAAAGGATCAACCCCAGCAAACTGAAGCAAAGAAAAAGATAAGATTAAAAAAATTGCAGCATGGAAGTTCTTATACAAAGTAACAGATGTCATCTGTGTGTGCTTATGAGTAGATTAGATTCTCCACAATCTCATTAACTTTTTCCTTACTTCGCCAAGGTTCCAGATAAGTTCTACCAACTTCTCATCTAAAAAATATGGTTGCATAGATTGGAGAATCTGATGAAGAGATTGAGTTGAAGAATTAGCATTACCTCCAGTCCACTTTTTAAACCAATGCCTGCTAAGGTGACTCCAAGACCAATCAGTAAAACATCCTTTCTTGTGTATCCAAATGGAACCTGCATGACAAAATATTAAGTCTAAACATTACTTTCACCAACCTTTCTTCTCAAAGAGCTGATTAATCAATCAGAGTCTACAGCAAAGAAAATTACATGGTGGGATAATGACTGCTTATTCAATGAAATCCTGGTGGGAAAGATCCAATAATTTTCAAGGAAAAGGAAGGTAGGATATTCATATTGTGGCAAATGCTGGAGACTTTGTGCTGTGCTAGTATTGATAAATGATAACAAAGCACTAAATAATTAATTACAGCAAAAACAAAGACTTTCTCATGTGCTAGTATTAATAAAAGCATTACTCCAAGTCATGGGCATCTGTTCCCACACACAATAAGTGGAATAATCTTTTATATGTCTTTCCAGTACAGAGTACTGCAGATCGGATTCAACAAGATGACTGAGACCAGAATCAAGAATCACAACAATTACAAGAGAATTGTGTGTTTTTGAACAAAGTTGTGATCTGATCTTGGTCCTGAAAGACCATGTAAAGGTCAAACAACAGTAGAATCAAGTTCCAAAGAAGGCACCCATAAATCTTGTCAAATAAAATCAGAAATATATTGTTCCATGTGTTATGGATGATTAAGATAATTGTATATCCAAAAGATTTACAATTTTTAACATAAATATCATGAGAACCTCTAAGGTGATATATAAAGAGGAGAACAGCTAGACATGCATCTAGTATAATGGCTAAATGACCAAATAGAAAACTAGCATTAGCACACAACAGGAAGAGAACTATACCAGCTTTAGAAGTTATCCATGGTACATCCGAGACCAATCATTTTTCTTACTAACACAATCTTGCATAATGCTCACTGATTTTCTCCTAAATCAATTTTTCCTTATTGGTTTCTATAAAATTTAGGGACTAGAATTAACCTTTGCTCATGTTCACATGTTTATATATGTCAATATTGGGCAGCAATAGGATCACAATTTGGAAAAAGCATCAAAATTTAGAAGCCAGCATTTGCGAGGAAGTAGACATCTTTTTTTCCATAATACTGTAGCATGGGATCAAACATGGAAAAATCTTCAAGGAAGAACTGGCATAACCCATTCTCACCTTCAGCAAACTAGAAAAAGGTCCTAAATAAATGATCAGATTGTTGCATCCTCACATTCCATCTGCCTGGTCAGGAGGATACAACATCCTCATGCCAAAGAGAATATTTTGAACACGAGGTTGAAACGCTCAATTGGCATTGTGAAATGAAAGAAGAAATCAGTTTTGCTCTATAGAAGATGTACCCAGTCCATGAAGACCTTCCCAGATGTCAAATATTATACCCAGCCTGGAAGAGCTTTGTAGACATGAGATTTAGTTCACATTTTTCACAATATTTGCATCTGTTTGAAGTATTTGCACAGCTGGATTCTTTCTAGGTTATTTCAGTTGCTCTGTCAGACTTATCAATTTGTTCATTTTTTTGAGAAAAGATGTGGGAATGACTACATGTTTATGATATGCGGTGTTTTCTTCCAACAGAAAAAAAAAATCAGATGCATTAACAGCCTAATGGCACTAAACACTATAATATGCATCTATTGTGCAGCATACCTCCTCTTTGTCTGATGGATTCAAGTCATCTGGATTCCCTCCTGAGGATGATGAACCAGTGCTTCTGGGAACCCCAGAGAACATTCTTCTTATATTCAATCTGGAAAGCTCTCTTTTTAAATAAGTGACATTCTTGGTCCTATATGTATTTTGACAGCCAACTGCAGCAGCAGAGTAACAGCTTCTTTTAGGCTTTTAAATGTCAGTTGATGACATAAGTACATCTAATCAATGAATTCTCGTTTTATATTCAGTTCTAACTTCTAACTACAAGTAACAAATGTAGCTGATAAAAATTAACTCTTAACTATAAAGAAGTTAAGAACAGCATCATATGAAGAAAAGCAAAGCAACTATTATGTAGAAACAAGGTTGCCTGGGTTACTCCCCCAATATTTCAGTTGAAAATTAGATTCGGAAAAAATATAATACAGCCATGGGCTAGACTGAAATAGGATATGATAGTTCGATACTACAAAACCTTTATTTATGAACACTTAAGAAGAGCCACACAATAGCAAATGCTCATTCTCAGACATCAAATTTATTTTCTTAAAAATAAAGCAAACATCACTCCATTTGGACATATAATTTTACTTACATATGAAGGTACAAACTGTGTCCATTTCTATCTAGGTTGAATGAGGATCACAGAAGCTAATCAGAATCCTAAGACTCGCCAAGCATCATGAGTAGAACACAATGAGTAAATGAAATATGGATCCTAATAAACACTTCTCCCTCCAACTTAGCAAAATAAATGGTTGGTTCAAAATGAGAGTTATTTCCCCTATAAAAAGGATCAATATGTTACTACTAGTCTACTATTATCAAGATATTGAGAAGATCATCTACATCCTCTCTCACAAGTAATTCGCCTCTTGAACTTATATATTCTGATGTTTGGGTCCTTCATTAATACAATCTCATGATTAGTTGACTACTATCTTATTTTTGTTGATCACTTCACATAGTATATGCGGTTATTTCCCATGAAGCAAAAATCTGAAGTATTCATCATTCTTATTAAGTTCAAATTTATTGTTCAAAAGTTCTTTCAATGATCCATTATTTCATTCTAGTCTAATAATAGTGGTGAATTTCAAAAGCTTCGTAACTTCTTTTCAAACCAATGGAATCTTTCATTTTCTCACCCCTCCGCATACTCCTGAACATAACGGGACCATGGAACGTCGTCATCAGTACATTGTCCAAACTGATCTCACACTCCTTACTTAAGCTTCCTTACCTTTTTCAATTTTGGTCTCATGTATTTGTTACACCAACTTATTTTATTAATCACATGCCCACTCTAGTTCTCAATATGATTTCATCATTTGAAAAGTTATTTCGATCCACTCATAACTATAGGAAATTACGTGTTTTTGGATGTCTATGTTATCCATGGTTAAAACCTTACACCCATAACAAATTGAAAGCCTGATAAAAAACATGTGTTTTTTTTGGATATTCTACTAATCAAAGTGTCTTTAAATGTTTTGATCCATTAACTAAAAGAATTTTCATTTCTCGTCATGTTGATTTTGTGGAATTTGTTTTTTCTTATAAATCACTGGACTCTTCCGTACCTAGACTAACTTCCAATAACTTTGTTGATTAAGTCTCCCAAATTCATAAGCCACCTCATATTATCATTCTCGTTCAAGTTGAAACATCAACCCCAACCACCAATCCAAATAATGTATCCACTCAGAGCCTACCAGATCCTTCCTTAATGGTGCATAATGAACAACAACTTGCTTCATCTATCCAGTTGCCTCATAAGAGTGTCACGCATCAAGAGAATTCACTGCAAGGTTTGGTTTCAACATCCCCTATTTTAAAATTTTCTTGTCCAACATGTCCTAGAGATATCATTGACCCTATACCAATTCATCCGATGGTTACTAGATCCAAAAATAAAATCTCTAAACCAAATAAACATTTCTTTGTTTCCGTAAACAATCTCAAAATTTTATTTTTGAGCTTTCTACTGTCAACCAAGCCTTAAAAATTCTAGAATGGCGAGCAGCAATGACTAAAGAATATAATGCTTTATTACATAATAGTATATATGACTTTATATGGAATAGTATAAATCTTGTAGGGTGTAAATGAGTTTTTCGTATCAAACGAAATCATAATGGGTCCATTAATAAGTATAAAGCAAGACTTGTTACAAAAGGATTTCATCAACATCCAGACCTTGAGCACCATGACACTTTTAGCCTAATTGTGAAGCCAATAACAATTCATATTATTTTATGTCTTGCCTTGTCTAACAATTGGGGACTTCGATAGTTGGACGTGAATAATGCATTTCTTCATGATCATATTTCCAATGATGTATTTATGAGGCAACCTCTAGGTTTTATTGATCAGAATCTTCCTCAACATATATATAAATTGTGTAAGGTTCTTTTTGGTTTCAAGCAAGCCCCTCATGCTTGATATCATGAACTTCAAACTTATCTTGTCTCAGTTGGATTTCACAACTGATTTAATTCGTTATTCATTTATTCTCGTTGGATTTCACAATTCTCAATCTGATAATTCGTTATTCATTTATTCTCGTGAGGGCATAATCATGCTTTTACTAGTTTATGTAGATGATTTAATTATTACTGGTAATAAATCAGGAATAATTAATCAATTTATTCAGTAGGTTGGAAACAAGTTTACAATCAAAGATCTCGAGTCTCTCAACTATCTTCTTGGTGTTCAAGTCATCCACACAACAAATGGTCTATTTCTTTCTCAACAAAAGTATATTCATGACCTTCTAGATCGCACCAAAATGTTTGAAGATAATACTGTACTATGCTAATCTCTACAAGTGTTCCTCTTACCGTATCTGATAGTGTTAATCTCAGTGACGCCACTGAGCATCGTCAAATTGTTGGCAATCTACAAGATTTGGCATTCACTCGTCCGGACATTGCATATATAGTAAATAAATTATCTCAATTTATGCACAAGCTTATTCTAACCATTGGACAACCGTTAAACACTTAAAGGGTATTATTAATCATGACTTATTTCTCTGAAAGGGCTCCCCTCTGTTGCTTCATATACTTTCGGATGCCGATTGGGCAAGCAATAAGGATGACATGACATCTACTAGTGCTTATGTCATATTCCTTGATAACAATCTAATCTCTTAGAGTTTCAAGAAATAACATTTTATTGCAAGATCTTCTACGGACGTTGGATATCGAGCATTTGCTTCTACAACTATTGAACTTTGTTGGATTCAATAATTGCTATATGAACTATTTGTCATAGTCTCTGATCCTCCATCTATATATTGTGACAATATTGGGGCAACATATCTATATGCTAATCCTATATTTCACTCTTAAATGAAGCACATAGCCATCGATTTTCACTTTGTTTATGACAAAGTTCAAAATGATGAGTTACGTGTCTCTTATGTCTTATCTTCTGATCAACTTACAGATGCTCTTACCAAGCCTTTGTCTTGCTAACAATTTCTTCTACTTCGGTCCAGGATTGGTGTCTCTGATGGGAGCACCATCGTACGGGAGCATATTAGGAATGATATTATTGAGAAAAATAAATCATGATAAGATTATCATGATCCTCTCAATATCTTGATAATATGTTATAATGATTCTAAATCATAGAAATTATGATAACATATTATCATGATTCTATCAATAATAAGAATCATGATCTCAACCTGATCTCTTACGTTATAAAATGATTTAGAAAAATATTTTATATTTATTATTGATTGAAAAAATCATGTAATTACCATATTTTGCAATCTCTTGTTGTGGATATAAACTCATACACACTATCAATAAAAATTCAATCTAGTAAACTATATAGCCAGTGAGAAGAAGCTGCAATTTTTCGTGGGCTTATATGCAGCTCTGGTGTAATTGTTCCCGCCAGCGATTGATATCATAATCTCTCAAAACAAGAAGGTGAAACATGTTTTACAAGTTCCCTAATCGATCCTCGTTCAAGCATAACCCAAACGCGAGCAAGTCTATCGAAGGATCCTTCAATTGCAATCTAAGAAAAATCAACATAGCATGCCGACAGATTGGAAGCGAATATTATGGTTCCTGAACCACTAAGGAGAAGGCAAACAGAAAGGGAAGAGACGAAAAGAAAACCTGAAACCAGGTTGCTTCTTGTAATCGAGAGGCGTCCATGGGCAGTAAAATGCAGAAGCGCTAAAGCTGGATTGAAGACCGAGAGGCTCGAACCCACGGCAGCCATTTGGGATCTGGCAATTTGGTGGTGGAGGTCTCGAGCTCCTCAGTCACACCAGAGGAGAAGCGAA
The DNA here is from genome assembly GCA_024322285.1 of Musa beccarii. Classification (NCBI taxonomy): domain Eukaryota; kingdom Viridiplantae; phylum Streptophyta; class Magnoliopsida; order Zingiberales; family Musaceae; genus Musa; species Musa beccarii. Next base: position 19,639,095 of record CM044401.1, on the reverse strand, counting down.
CGCGCAATTTATAGGTCATCTTGGGCTTCTTATCCCGCAAAATATCTTCTTGGGCGTTCATGGATCGTAAACCGAACCGAACCGGTCGGTCCTTTTATAGACCGACCTAATTAAACCGCACATCGAGACCGCAGTTAACCGGTTCAGCGAACGAAATCCTGTACAGTTTTACTATGTACCAACGGTCATTAAACCGATTCAGCGTCTGTTCAATACAGTCGTTCAAACTAAGTCGAACCGAACCGAATTGATCCATAACCAATTTGACCCGATTGATCAATAGTTTTGATTTTGATGACTGTAACTCTTCCTCTGTTCGATTAATCGATTCCAATCGAATCGAATCAATTTTAAAAATTTCATTTGAATACTTATATTCTACGAATGATGATTAGATGGATGTCCGATAATGATGTTGGCAGAATTTTAATATCATCATTTTATGAATGATATAAGTTTAATTGTATAAATCTTATTGTGTTGGTTCAAATGGACCAAGATTCTAATTTGATTCAATTGATTCATTTAAAAATTATATATTTTTAAATTATTTAAAATTATAAATCAATTAATTGAATTAGATTAATTAATTTTTAACCGATTTACTATATAGATCTGAGTCGTTTTCAGTTTGAATTTATCGTATTTTAATCAAATCGAAAATTGATTCAATTCGAGGTTTAACAATTTAATTCGAATTGGTTATGACTGTTCGGCTTTACATGACGTAATAATACATATACAAATAGTAAATGCAGTAGAAGGAGAGGATTTGGATCTAAAACAAATTATTATATAAATTGTTATGGAGAATATTTGATATCTTATGGACAGTGAATCATCTAATCCACCTTAAATCAAATTCTATTGTAGCATAGCTATCTCATCATTCATGTCAATATTATTAGATCCTAAATATGAATGTTCTCCCTAACATTAAGATAATTTCCCTCAAGAGTTAAAAGCACTATAAAAAGGATTTTAGTTCAAAAATTAGTTGAACCTAATTCAAGATTGCAAATCTAATCTACTAAAATTAGAATCATCTCGGACGAATCGGAATATATATAAACAATCCAGTGAATAAGGCTTCTACTTTATTCATCCATTATGGATATGGATCTAAATAATATGCCTCGCAACAATTACAGCTTGTCTTGATAGGAAAAGCAGGTCACATAGGAACAAAACAATCCAATGTGCTGATCATTTGACTCCTTCAGACAAACAATATCAATCCAATGTGTCCAATAGATTTTTTTTTTTTTTGTGTGTCAACGGGAGATAATATCAAGCATATTTAAATCCCTTGCCACGTTTGGTCACCATGAGCCCACTGATTGCGCACATCTTAACCTATCTAATTCTTGAGCTTACCTAAATAATATGACCTTTTGAAAAAAAAATTAAAATTTTACGATTTGCTAATTTTTAAGGTCATAATATTTCCTACATATCTATACTTACAAGGTTCTGAAATAGTGCATGTGCCTGTTCAAAATCTATTATAACACTCACGCTTATGAAGATAAATATATCTAAAACATTGATCTGGTCGTTAATTAGCTTAAACATTTCAAATATTAATAATAAGATATTAAGATCGGATCTCATTTTTACCATTTATCTTTGATGAAAACAAAATGGAAAAGCATAGAGAAGCAGCAGCAACTATTCTTTTTGTGTCACCTTCACTGCACATGCACAAAGAAGCACGGAGGGGACGAGGATGAGGGTGGCCGTCTCAGGAATACAAAGTACTGCTTGTGAAGGCCACGCTTGCCTGCACGCTCGCTTGCGGTTGTTGGGATGTGCGGCTTTCACGTACGCAGCGTCGTCGGAGGCGTCCAAATGCCGCCGGGGTTGACGCGGGTCTTGGCATCCCGTGGCTGGCGTAGTGTCGTCATTTCAACAAACACTTGTGCTCCATGCTGGCGGGTAGCGTACAAGCTTTCTTCTCGTCTATATATGTTTGCCGTTTGGTACGATTCAAGACAGATGACATGACAAGCTACCAATACACGAATCAAGATAAATCGATCGGTACAATATAATATTGGTGCACTGAACGTTGCTACGTCGATATAGGCTGATATAATATAATATCGATCCGACTCCCTAATTAATACTTATTCGAAATTATGAACCGCGCTTCAAGCATAATTTTGATAAGAGTCTATTCAAATCAATCACTATTAATCATAATTATCATCGTAAAATAAATAATATTTTAAAATTATATATAAATATAAATATGAAATGATTAACATTTTAGATTAATCAAGACGCGATCTAATCCTTCGTATTGACATGAGTGTGAGGGAATTGACTATTATTCGTATTTTTAAGCACTTATTTAGGGGAAGAATGTGAAAACCACTAAATAAAAATTGTTTTGGAAAGTACAATCATATTTATGATCATTTGGGTAGATAAAAACAAGCAGAAAAAATTAAAACCACTAAAATCACCGGATAAGGGGAATGACAGCATGGCCGGGCCCCGCCGGGGATTAGCAGGAGGCTTGCAAGCAACCGAGACTTGGAGTGCGGGGGTCGTCTCCGGTCTCCCGATCCCCATCCGACGGGCCCTGTTCCATCCATCGCCACGGGGCGCCGCTGCTCCGCCGACATGTCCCCGTCGTCGTTCTCGCCCCGGTCGAAAACCTTGGCGTGATTTCAGCGGACATCCCTTCGAAGGAAGAGGAACCGCTCCCCTACTTAATCCCCCTTTGCAACCACAGCCCCGCACTGCGCCGTCTGTTGCGTGTCCAATCCGATCCTTTGCTTCCTCGATCCCTCGCCCGTTCTTGCGGTCGGAAATCGGTAAAAGACTCGACCTTTGTCTCAGCCGGCTGCTAATTTTTTCGGCGCCGTGGTCAATTGTACGGATTGATGATTGCGGCATCTTTGTTTTGTCTTTTCTTTGTTGAAGTCGTGGTTTTTTGGATGTTAATGTGTTTCGATGGAGTCCTTGACTCTGTTGATGAACCACGTCCCACCTTCGACTTCAATTATTGTAAATGTTCGAATTTTGGACGCTTCTCAGTGTTCGAATTTTGCACTTCCGGTGAGCCTTGTATATTTATTTGTTAGTCGTGTACGCTGGCTTGGAGTTGTGGCTCTTGAAATGGCCATTGTTTTCACGTTTTGTTATTGGTGTGTAATTTGTTAGGTTTAGATTGCATTGTGTTTGTTTCCTTTTATCTTGTTCTGCTAAGGCATGGTATTCAACTTAGTAGGATCTTTACCGATTTCATTCCATATGTATTTTCATCTCAATTATGCAATTAACTTTTAGCGCCTCTAACGGCTTTTGAACTGATATTTTGGGTGTCGCTGTTGTTTTTCTGGATACACCAGATTCATGCTCTGATATTGTAATGGGTGTTGGAGAAACATCTTACGGGGGTATGTTATGCTCCATTTTCCTCCTATTTGCTCTTCCTTGGTGCTTTGCCCATGGGTTAGAGGCAAATCAGTCTGCGCTGCTGACAGTAGATGCTTCGCCACAATCTGGTCAAAAGATTCCTGATACTCTGTTTGGTATCTTTTTTGAGGTTAGTAATTCATTTGCATGTATCTTTTTCTCTATCTGGCCACATGACAAATCAGGGAAATGCCTCTTTGGTTCTGGAAATTAATATTATTGTTGTTTTCTGGTAAATTTCACTTCTGCTGGTATCTTAGCATAAAGACAAGAGGAAAATTGAACATTTGGGTGCCACTTTCAGCTAAATTATCAGAATGATAAGGCTTTGTGTGCATTGAAATAGTTATATTCTGACTGTTTTCTTAATCCTTGGTGCCAATTTTTTGGGTGGCAGTTGGGAGCCCATGTATCTATTGGTACTTTGAATTCCTTTTCTGGAGAAATATTCCTAGTGTATATATGGTCTATTTGAAGTCTTGTATAATATTTAAACCAAGGTTATAGGGCAACGATAACTAGATCATTATATTATTATTTGTAAAAATTACATGTTGCGCCTAATGAATTTTTACATGAACTCAGGAGATTAACCATGCTGGAGCAGGTGGAATATGGGCAGAGCTTGTGAGTAATAGAGGTAATTGAATCCCCAAATCTTGGAACAACAATAACAGAGCCGGAAAGCCCCAACAATTTGGGGTTGGCTAAATGAATCTTTTGTCATCACTGAGACATGTAAAAAACCATATATTTATTTAACTTAGGAGGAGTTTTTAAATCTTTATTTATAGTTTCTATTAAGATCTAAAATCTTCCTCCACCTCTTCTCGTATCACCGATAGTAATCATTTCACCTCTTTCAACTGTCCTAAATTCTAAAATAAAACAAAAAAAGTTTTCTAGTTGTTTAAAGAAAATCGCCAGTTGTGCTCTCTAATCGGTTTGAAATGAAAAGATACTCACTATTCTATGTCCTATATGACTTTTCAACTTCCATGACCACCATCACCATTGGCGATGGAGGTTATATATAGGTAAGCTGAATGTGGGAAAAGGTACTTTTTTGAACGAATATGTTGCTACTTTTTGAATTACTAATTTACACTTGTTGCATTTGCTAGAGTCATTTGAAAAGAACTATTTTTTTTTCTTTCAGCATCTTTTTTGCTTAGATTGATGGTCAGTCCACACCATGCTATGTTGTGCCAATGGTGTTGGACTCATCTAAACCACTTTTCAACTGGTGTCATTTGGTGCAATGGTGTGCCAACTGGCTTAGTCTGGTACCATATCATGTTAGGAAGGTGTTGGCATTGTTCTTGTACCATGAAATGACAGATCTTATGTGGAAGATAATTGAGTTGGTGTTGAGGAGAAATATGTTTGGAGTTTTAGCTAGGTTAGTTATACCATGGTGTATTGCTCAGTACGGGCAGTATATACCGGTCCGATAAAGGACCGGTTTGAGCGGTACATACTAGTTTGTTAGTGTACCCCACTGTACTATATGCCCATACATCGGTATGTACTGTACCAATGGCTAGTCGGTACATCAGTATGGACCGGTAAGGCGAACCATGGGTTTCAGCAAATTGATGTTTGGGTTAGATTAATGGAAGGATGGGTTGGTGGTGTAGGAAGTGGAAGTCAAAAATTTGGTTGGTTTTTGAGTTCTAAGTTTGGAGTATAGACAAGATGGTGTGAGATGCCATAGAGAGAGGACTAAGTAGCTGATGCTGCCTTTGGATACCCTAGATCATGGAAAAGTCAGGATGCAAGATGGTGTGATGGAAAAGCTAGAGATAGATGGGTGTGTTGTTTTAGTTAGGTTTGATTTTATAATAATGCTATTGAGTACCAGGGCCAAAGATTTTGGTTATGTTAATGCATTAAATGTTTCCTAACTCGAGGCACCTACTTATATCTCTGTGAATATTAAAAATTCAGATATGTACTGAACTCTATAATTTATGGCATTCTGATGCCAACAGGCCCAGCCTACCAAGAAAAAGTGTACCTTGTAACACAACCTTATCAAGACAAATATACATAAAGATGTTTTATCTTCTCAAAAAGAGGCCAAAAACAAAAATCATAGCTTGGCATCTGACCATTGACATATTTCTTGTACCAGAGTTTGTGCACATCAATTTTTTTGCCCACTGGTGCTACATGAGCTTTTTCTTTTTGTGGATTTTTCTTCCAGCCAGGGGTTTTGTCTTCATACAAGATACTTTACTTACAATGTTTTCATACAAGAAGGCACATGAGTGGCATTGAAATTGGCAAATGTTAGTAGAACTAATTCAGATGGTCTTGTCATTTCAGAAAAAAAAAAGAATTATATTACTACAACGAAATTATACTGCTAGGCTATTTATATTATATTGAGTGGTGTGATAAATATCAAAATATGATTCATAAGATAATGCAACTAATCACATATGTGCTTTGTTTAATTTTATTCCTGTTGCTGGCACATGAAAAAATGATTTTTTTAAAATAATTGTTTAAAAACTAAATCTTGTTTGGTATGTTCTTTATTCTTTACATTGTCAATCCTCTGAACAATATCTTTTTCAGGTTTTGAAGCTGGAGGCCCTAACACACCTTCAAACATTGATCCATGGTCTATCATTGGGCAAGAATCTTTCATTTATGTGTCAACTGACCGAACTTCTTGTTTCCCTCGTAACGAGGTTGCACTGAGAATGGAGGTACTCTGTGATAACACAGGATCTGTCATCTGTCCTTCTGATGGTGTTGGCATATATAACCCTGGATATTGGGGCATGGTATGTACTTCTTGTACTGAATGCAATGCCTCTTTCTTGATTTATTTGCAAGCAACACTAATAAAAGAATAGGGCTGATTTGAACTAGAAAGAATCTGCAATGGCCTACCTAACTGGAAGCATGACACTGTTATTTTTGACCTTCTATGGGGCATTCCACCACTTCAAACTTTTGCTCAATTTCTTACTTCTCCTGTCTTCCATTTTAACCAATACAGCACACTTAAGATAATTTTTGTCTATGCAAGTGCTTTGAAAATTCTATTTGACTGGCTCAGTGCTATTGGGATCACTGCACCTATACAAATGTACAGACATACATGATATCTGCATGTATAGACTTTTTGTATAAAAAATTGAGGGCTTCTGCCTATTACATTTGTTTATAAATCATTGATTCTAACTATTGGAATATACAGCAATTTCCAAACAATTCAATAATATTCTCTGCTTAACATTTTCTCTCCCTGCTTTGTTAATGGGATATTTCAGAATATAGAACAAGGGAAGACATATAAGCTGATTCTGTACGTCAGGTCACTCGACTCAATTAACATATCAGTTTCATTGACAAGCTCAGATGGATTGCAGAAACTGGCTTCTGGCAGCATATTGTGAGCATCTTTGAAGGCTTAAACATTTACTAGAACCTTTGAAACTCAAGATCCTCATATGTAGGAGCTTCTTTTTTTTTTCCTTTATTTTCAGAGCTGATGCTTCAAATGTATCAAACTGGACCCGGGTGGAGCTTCTTTTAGAATCTGTGGCAACAAACAGGAACTCGAGGCTTCAATTGACTACTACAAATAAAGGAGTTGTATGGTTTGATCAAGTTTCTCTTATGCCATCAGACACTTACAAGGTATGCTTTTGCATAGAAGATTGTGTATATTTACTTTTTTCTTTAACAAAGGAAAGACATTATATTGAGTTACAAGTTTGATACAAGTTGCACAGCTAATGGATCAGCTACAGTCCAAACAAATGGAGAACCATGAGATCTCCCCAAAACAGCAAGTTTGTGAGGCACTGTGTTAGAATTCCTAGGGATATGATTAATAGAGACATCAAACAATTGCAGAGGTCAAAAATATCATCCAAAAGATTCCTAATGAACCAGGGGATTGGAGTAAATCCGTAGCAAAATTAAGTATCTCCATTGAGTCCAATGGAACCCTTATAGAAGAGAGATTCAGCTCATGAGCCTTTCTTAAGCCATTCAAAAATGCCAAGGCTTCATCGGCAACCGAAGAATCAACCTTGCCACTACCACTTCCGACTCCAAAAAGTTCCAGTGAAGCACTCCTCTAGGCAAAACCAGTACCTGCAAGTAAGCAAGAGGAGGCAAACGAGCCATCAATTTGGAGAATAAAATCACACCTTACCTGTTCCGGAGGAAGAGGTATTGCTGTTCTCAGTGACAGTTCCTCAGACCTTAGGGAGGAATCAAAGCTATCATTGGCAAGGGCTATGGCTTTCGGAATCAGATAAGAAACATTGGAAGGGTGGTTGCAAACTTTGGCATCATTTCTGGTTGTCCATAGACTCCATACAACCCATAGGTCAATAGCAATAATACAAAGCAGTCTACTATTGGAATCTTTTTTTAAGTTCTTTTCCCTCCTCAAGCCAAGCCCCCTCTGCCCTTTCATTGAAGAGTTTGAAAACATATCCAACCTGCTGCTGCAAGTAAGCAGGACAGTGCAAAAGAACACTCAAAAGAATATATGTTTAGCATAATCATCATGATGTTGACAAAGGAAACATTGATCAACTGGACCACAAAGAATGCCCGAGATCCAACTCAATGTGGGAAATTTGTTCCAGCAAAATTTCCATAAAAAGACTTTAATTTTAGGGGCCACTTTAACATGCCAAATCGCCTTCTAGCCCCACCAATTATCATCATCTAACCCTAAACCTTTGCTTAAGCAATGATAGGTGCTACTTACCGAAGTAATACCACTTGGATTAAGAGTCCAAACCCAAGTTTTCCTTGGGACATTGTGAGAGATGAATATACCGAATGTCATCCTTAGTGAGAGATGAATATACCGAATGTCATCCTTAGTGAGAGATGTCATCCTTATCGAATGTCATCGATCAAAGAAGCGTGAAAAATGGAGGTTAACAGGGATGTATTCCATTGTCGGTTTATAATTAAATCAAGATCCCTACCTGATGGAAGCTGTCTCCAAGGATGGATATCGCCAAATGGCTTTTTAACAATAGTGAGATCACTAATTCCAAGATTTCCTTTTGTCTTTAGGTTTAACTATGGCATCCTAATAGAAATGTCATTCCCAATCAGTTTCCTGAATCCAAAATATATCGAACGGACCAAGTTAAAAACTGCTTTACTGGATCTTGAAATCTTACCTGAAGGAAGCTGTTTCCAAGGATGGATATTCCCATGTTTAGATGAGAAGACCCTAATCCATAATCTATCCTTCTTGTTCAAACTAGTAATGATGCATTTGGCACAAATGTCTTTTTAACAATAGTAGGATCTCTAATGCCAAGATCCCCTTTGTCTTTAGATTTAACCATGGTATCCTAGTTGATGAGATGCATTTTCCTACAATGGCGATCATATTCCAAAAGAAACTATAGTGTATATTTACTTTTACCATATGCAAAAAAGCATAAGTTGAGAGAAATGCAATAATTTGTATGAATAAATGGAATAAGAACAAAAAGGGACAACAAAGGAATCATCCATACATAAACATTATATGTTGTAAGTCACAAACTTCTGCCTATAAAGATTTTGTATCTTCCTACACAACTCAAAGTCTAAGGATTCTTAAAGCAGGATAAAAATCCACAGTTTCACATAGAAATTTTACATTTTGAAATTGCCTTTGTAAATTGGTTTATACTCTTTTTATCGATGGTTTTCTATTGAACAGGGACATGGCTTTCGTAAGGAACTAGTATCAATGATTGAAGATATGAAACCTCGGTTCATAAGATTTCCTGGTATGAGAATAATTAAATTTTAGTCTTAGTTTTAAGAACTTCCATATACTGTTTGTAAATATTTATTTGCCCATTGATTACTGCAAATTATATTTATATACATATATATACACGAATTTTTTTTTTTTGTGTATGTGTGTGTATACACACATATATATATGTATATGTATGTATGTATGTATGTATGTAGGTATGTACATACATACATACATACATATATGCAAAAGATACCATATACACTTCTTTTTTTGGCTTTAAGAATTGAGCAGCCAATTTTTTGTATATGACCATGCATGCAATTATTGTAGATGGGCAATAGAATTGGGGTCTACTGCAGGGTCTTTGTGCAAATTTATCTTTGTCTAGTAGGACAAAAGACTAATACTGAAAACCCACCATGAATTTTCTCACTTTAGTATAAGAATATTACCTTTTTTGTTTGGTCAAATGATCATTTTTAGCAGAGTGAAAATGAAGCATTTTGTTGTTCTTCACAAGGTATGCAATATCGACTGGTACCACCCGTATTGGGCGGTACGTACTGGTCCGACAGGATACCGGTACGCAGACTGTCCGCTACCAGTCGGTATGTTTTTTTTATTTTTTTAATAAAAAATATTTTTTAATTAAAAAAAATATTTTTTTAATAAAAAATATTTTTTTGGTTTTTTTAGGTTCAAGCGACGTCGCTCGAGAAGGAAGGCGATGTTCCCGAGGCGATGTCGTTTTTTTATTTTTTAATAGAAAAAATCTTTTTTTTACTTTTGAGCGACGTCGCCCGAGATGGGGGCGACGTCGCCCGAGATGAGGCGACGTCTCCCGAGGTGACGTCGCCAAGGGAAAAAAATATATATATATATCTATTTATATATATAATATTTAATAAATATTATTTATAATTATAAATATATATACCGAACGGTTCGCCAAAACATACCGTTCTGTCACGGACTTAGCTAGTTTTGCCTAAGTCGTGCGGTACCATTGCATGTCAGTCCGTAAAGGTCAGCCTCCCCGAAATCTCCTACGATCTCTTACGACTTGCAAAAGAGAAGATGGAATAGAGAAAGCGCTTCACACGGGATCCACAAGCAAACCTTTCAGCAAACACTTTATAGTCAATGCAAATTCCACCCATGGATATCACAAGCTCAGAATGGTTGCACAATAAAGGTATAAAATTGGTCCACTACAGACCGAAATATAGTACAAGTGTCCATCTGACACCATCATTATATACAAGCTTGAAACGGCTACCAAACTCGCTCAAATGGGGTTGTTTAGCCTTTGGCCATCTTTGATATACGCTAGTCTTCAAATTCTTCTTATCTCTTGAACTGGATAGATGCTTGTTGGAGCTTTAACGAGCATCGCCTCGCAACCTTTGAAGTTTTCAGGTCCTTCCTCTTTAAAATTTTCCTATCAAATCTTCTTCTACTTAGTTGTCTCATCCAAGTAGGTTCGCAGCACTTCCGCTTCCGATTGACATTCAGTTGGGAAATGAAGCGGACAATCTACTCCCAGTAGCACTGATCACCATTGGTGAGGACTTGACAACTGTTGTCTTCCATTCGTCTTTTCGAAGGGTCTTCAAATCTGTGCAGAGCTCCTCTGCTGGATAACTAAGAGAGCTGGGGTACTCGGTTTCGCCCATTCTCTTGAGAGTTGAGAAGGCAAAGGTTACTTGACTTCGCCCGCCTCCTCGGGGTTGTACTTCGTGCGTCGAGCTGGTTACTAGACTTCGCTTGCTCTTAGCTCACACTTCCGAAGCACTTGAAGTGTTTGCAATCCTCTACCGAGTCGACCATCTGTGATTCACCTTCTCAATGCCATTGAACTTCTGGAATGCAAAAAGTTATCACTCCAACTTGGAGCAAGACTCTGATAGATTTGGTTGCCTTTGGGATTATACCGCCTTCTCCATCATTTCTACCGCCTACTCCTCTGACTAGCAAAGGTACAGCATCGCGTACTGCCTGCTTCGTTCCCTGGTCCTGCACTCCTGCATCGACCCGAAGTCCTTCTCTTACGGCTCTCTTGATAAGAAGTCCATTGACACCGGTCTTACAAAGTTCCTTGACCTCTGCCCTTCAGCCTTGTCATGGTATATGGAGTTTGCCACTGCATTCTCCTCCTCCACGGCCCATATCACGACCAAGCGCTCTCCCTCTATGAGAGCAAGGGATCGATGACTCCACGGAAGTCCCGCCTCTGCGGTACCATGGCGTCGTCATACCCATGGCACTACTATCTGTTGTCTCGCATCTGCGTCCCTTCTTCACGATCGGTAGATCCGCCTTTGCGGCACTGTGACACTCTTCTGAGTCCACCTCCATTCTAACTGATGCTCGATTTTCGGTAGCTGAGTCCCTCTGGACTCGTCATTGCTTCCTCGCCCTTTTTCGACCACCCGCTTCAACACTTCTATGTTCTCTGAGCAGTTCCACTTGGTCGATGGAAAGACAGACTGCAACTCCCATGTATGGCCTCCGCCATCATGTTGCAGGGCTTGCACTGCTTCTGTACTCCTTAGCTTCATTGGTCGCAACGTTCGTTTACTCGGCCTTGTCCTTTGACTTGCCGGGCTCCCTTAAGCGAATGTGAGCTCTGAAGCAGTCTAACTGTTTAGTCGCTCTGATCATACCTCCACATGATCCAGTCCCCCCCATGGGACTCACTGGTACTTGCATCTGAACTTCTTCCTCGATAGTGCACAGTCCCCATAAGCTGATATCCAAGGCTTCCATTCAATGCAACCTTCGATGCACACACGGAAGATCCGCCTCTGCAGTACCATGGCATTCACTGCTTGAATCCATAGCTCCTCTTACCGTCGTGTTATTCATCGAAGTGGAGCTCCCAGTCACGCTCCCGATCATGCTTCTGCATGATCCAGGCCCTACATGGGACTCACCGTATGTGTCGCATTGCCACGAACCATTCCACCACGATCCGCTGCATCATGTCGCCTCCTAGTGACATCTCCTTGCATTCTGATCCCTGTGGTATGAACTCGAACTGCGATCTCTCCATGTGTGGACTCCACCAACACATCGCAGGGCTTTTGTCATCTTCGATTCTGTTCGCTCCTTTGGCAATCGACCTTCGTCCACCCACTCTAGGGTCACACTCGAACGAAGCCTAGCTCTAGGACAGTCCGTCGCCTAGCAGCTCCTCTGAAGTCCCCTGACTTCGCTGAAATTGATGCACCATTGTCTGGATCCTGGGCCTATGCCCCTATCAGCACAATCTCCGCTACGCACCGCTTTCCTCATGGCAACTCGAATAGCAACATTGTGGCATATTCTTCAAGAATACCTGCCTCTACATCCTCTTGCCTGGTGCCAAGGCCTTCTGACACCAACTTCGCATCTACAAGCTGTATCGCCTTAGTTCCTCCGTCAAATGCTTCACCGAGATAAGGTGCATGTGTCTCGAAGTTCCCTTCGTCTTTGGTACCATGCAAAATGAGTCTGCACCATCAGAATAAGAAATCCATGGAACGACATGATCCTGCTTCTGCCTCTGCAAGAGTCCATGTCCTTGATCTCTGTTTAAGGAAAGCTCCAAGCCTCCGCTCCATGTTTTATCTTCTATTCCAACTCTCTTCATGTGGCTTGGATACATCGCCAAGTTACCCCCAAGTTGCTCCGCTTCTTGATTTGCATTACGTTAATGGTGGCCCTCACGTCCCCCATTCCACGGGTCAGTCCTCTGTTAAGTCCGATCTCCCTATCGGCTCTAAGTGTGCCTTCACTTTGTGTTGCCTTGGGTTGCTCCCCCACTTGATCTCGCTATGTGTCCACCAACGCATTACCACTTGCGAGATCATGCAACGATTCCTCATCGCTCACTCGATCCATCGAGTTTGTCTTGAGGTACTCCTCAACCGGTGCGGTTCATTGCATATAATTCTCCATCTGGAGAACCGGGACTTATCCCTCTTAGATATCTGTCCCATTGGAGCAACTTCTCTCTTCGTCTCCTTCCCTCTGGAAGTTTTGGAGACCACCATCCCCTTGGAGCACTCTGCCTTTGTTGAACAAACCGTGCACTATTCTGCCTCCGCAAACGCACATGCTAAATTGTGACTCTTCGCCAATATAGCTCTCATTGCACCCCTCTGGGTCTAGCAACATGCTGAACCTGCTGCACACTTCAGCCTCTTACGAAAGTATCCTGCACATGTCGAAGAGAAAGTTTCAATGCTCTATGGCGCCGACCTTCGGCCGCCTTGGGATGGCCATGGACAGTCCATCGTCCGTATGCAAACCCTTGCATGAGTATCGAATTCCTTGAGTTTGCAACTCCCCTCACCTTTGTGAGCTTTGCACAACTCTTTTGATCGTTAAACAACCCACTCCACCTTGCACGATCTCATCCTTTGCCAAGCTTCTCGCTTGCCTCGAGCACCATCAAGTTTGGGTGCCAACGTCGAGCCATTGCTCGAACTCAGCCATCCCAACCTTTATGCACTATGCAATTCTTCTTAGCTTGTCTGTCCTCGTGGTGCCTCTTGCGCGAAGGGTTGGCCATTCCTTTGAATGGCATCCTCGGATGCCCGCTCCTCTGAGCGACTCCTTCCCCTACATCTCCATGTCCATTTCCAAATGGTCGCGCATGTTGGCTGCCCTCAACACAGCCCCGCTAGGTCCCCCACGTTTGCATGCTAAGTGTTTCTATATATGCTTGTCCCGCTCTGATACCATCTGTCATGGACTTAGCTGGTTTTGCCTAAGTCGTGCAGCACCATTGCGTGTCAGTTCGTAAAGGTCAGCCTCCCCGAAATCTCCTACGATCCCTTACGACTTGCAAAAGAGAAGACGGGACAGAGAAAGCGCTTCACACGGGATCCACAATCAAACCTTTCAGCAAACACTTTATAGCCAATGCAAATTCCACCCATGGATATCACAAGCTCAGAATGGTTGTACAACAAAGGTATAAAATTGGTCCACTACAGACCGAAATGTAGTACAAGTGTCCACCTGACACCATCATTATGTACAAGCCTGAAATGGCCACCAAACTTGCTCAAATGAGGCTGTTTAGCCTTTGACCAGCCCTTTACATGCTTTGCAAAGTAAGAACAAACCGAAAAGACACGGACATACATAAGCATTACATCGAACAAGCTGTTTACAATTTATCCGTGACAGTTTGGTACATGGTACCGTATCGTACCGGAGAAGTGTTGAAACTCTGGTACGGTACGGTAGTGCAGACCTTGGTTCTTCATATATTTTGTTATCAACTATGTTAAGGGAAAATGCATTGTGTTTAATTTTGTCTATGGTATCCAGTAAGTTTGTGTTAAGCCATCTTTAGCAAACTATTACTCCAGCATATTATGTTTCTTGGACTTACTACCACATGGACTCTCAACGTGCTTTGCCGCAAATTGTATACATCCATTTACTGGGTTCACATTTTACTCCTGATAGATCAAACAGGAAAAGTAGACAAATGACAAACTATGAGAAACTGATGTGATTGTTTAAGTTTAACAAGTGGTTGACAATGTTATATTGTCTATTCCATGTGGATCCTATGTATATATTGTATGTTACTTATTGAGAGTTATTTGGTTGTTGACAATAATGTTTCTACATGCTTCTGTGTACTCTTGTTAGTAACGTACATGCTTAGCTGCATGCTAGTGTATTTCCTGGTGCAAACTTGTTTCAGTCAGCATAGGTGGATTGGGTCAAGCATCATTTATAACAAAAGCTGGTTCAACCACACAGACAGCAAAAAAATGCCCATGAAACTACAATAAGATCTGGTTTAGCCCAAATTTAAATGCACTATGGCATCCTGAATTTGCAACCTGTGAAACTTCTCTTCAAAGAAGTCCCAGCGTGAAGAGGAATACTGTCATTACAAGTCCATGATGGCAATGTTGACTCAGAGGAAGGAAGTGGGATAATTTTGTACTTCTTTCTGTTCTCTCTCTCTCTCTCTCTCTCTCTCTCTCTCTCTCTCTCTCTCTCTCTTGTTTTCTTTTCATGTGTCACTCTGGCATGCTTGCATTGGCACTGATATGTGCTAGATCATGCTGACATTCATTAGCACTGGGGACACTAAAATCCTGTTTTTTAGAATGGAAAATCTGTTGGAAAGTGTAGAACTTATTAATTTATTTTTTCTTGATTTTTGTAGCTTCTTGTTGTTGATATGCTTAAGTTAACTAATTGAAATGTTATTGCTACAGTAACTCACAAGATCTTTATCTGTTGTTGCTTTCCTTCACATTATTGACAAACTTATAAGACTTGAATCTTTATTATTTCAGGAGGTTCTTATGTTGAAGGTGAATGGCTACGAAATGCATTCCGGTGGAGAGAAACTATTGGTCCATGGGAGGAGCGACCTGGGCACTTTGGCGATGTTTGGAAGTACTGGACTGACGATGGACTGGGATACCTTGAATATCTTCAGGTTGGATCAAGATAGTTACTTAAGATCTCAAGTTTGAGGTTTTGTGTCTGTATGTGCACCTGCACACACACACACACACATTAAAATATAGGAGTCTGCTTAACTTATTTTCATGGTTTACTGCAGCTTGCTGAGGACCTTGGTGCTTCCCCTATATGGGTGTTCAATAATGGTACTTTCATCTGCCTAGTAGATAAAGGACTTGAATAAGCAACATTTACATTTATCCCTTGCACTTGTTTTGTTACAGGAATTAGCCAAAACGATGAAGTCGATACTACCGCCATCCTTCCTTTTGTGCAGGCATGTCTTAAACATAGCAGTTTATATTCTAATGGCGAAGTTGATCATTACTAGTTTATATATTAGTTCCTGATGAATATAAAGGACTATTAATGGAAGTTGTATTGAGTTATCTACATATGTATAACCAGAAATACTTTGCTACAGTTACTAGTATATGTATTAGTTCCTGATAAATAGTATTCTTTGTGTACACATGCTTACAGTGAAACTTTCAGAAAATATAGCATATGGATACAGTGGTCTAATTTTTCTGGTATTATGCCATTTAATTAGCTGTAACTGTTAATAAAGTCTTGAATTTTCACTTAAAACTTCTTTACAGCATGTGAATAAATGAGATCTGTTCTTTTATGAATATTACTGCTTCCCACATGATTTGCCTATGAAGATATTTTTTGGAAACCATTATTTTCCTCACAGTTCTACTTAGGCCACTTTTTTTTTTTTTTTTTTTTTTTTTTTTGCATCAATTGCTTATAATTTTATTTTAATTTAGGACATCCTAGACAGTATCGAGTTTGCTAGGGGAAGCCGTGATTCAAAGTGGGGCTCTGTTCGGGCAGAAATGGGACATCCAGAGCCATTTCAGTTAGAATATGTTGCTATTGGAAATGAGGATTGCGGGAAAAAATTTTATCAAGGTATTATGTTGTTGTGTTCTATTGTTTGTTATGTCTTTATTTACCAATTAATCGGTGACCATACCAAAAATTCAAATATTAAATAAGTGTGCATCTATTTCCAAAAAAATTCCTATATGTGAATGAGATAATATAGTTTTATATCAATAGGATTTTGTAATAGTATTATACATATGACTTCCGGGCAATTTTACTATTGTTCATGTCAAACTCATGGATTTTCTTGTGCGTGAATCCTTGTAATACGAAGAATGATTGTTCCACAAAATTAAGTTCTGGTTACATTGACTTGATTATATCGGCAATTTGAACCTTCAGTAAAATAGAATCAACACCCACCGGACCCAATTGATTTCATATGATTCTATGCCATGCTAAGCAAAAATGTATTACCATAAGAGAGTACAAGTCATGGAACTGATTACATAAGTTCTATTAGTTTCTTTTTAGCTAGTCACTTGAGTCTATGTATCTACAAGTACCAAACACCAACTCATGCTAAAATAATAAACACATAATAGTTTAATTGATGATTTGAGGTTTAACTAATCAATATTGGCAAACCAGTGGCAACATGTTTATTATTAGGGTGATCTAAGAGTTTAACTTCTATCTATTCCAACTGGGTTTTTGATGTGACTGCCACTGCATTAGAGTTTGGTAACAGGTTTGAGGGGAAAGAACACTGGATACTGAGGCTCATATGAAACATGTATTATAATTATGCTATCTAGTAGCTCCAACCAAGAGAAAACTAATACCTTATATACAGAGACACATAATTAGCAATGGTGATTATGATCAATTCCATGGATTATTGACTATGGAATAAACTTTGCAAAAGTATTTCAATTCTCATACTAAAATCATATTGAGATGAAAATGTTTAATACAGTGACGTGACCAATGTTTTTACCAAATTGGGACTCGATATATGAAGTTTATAGCAAGGTTCATTATGCCATGACATACCACTTGGTATGGGCAGCACATACCAGTCTAATAGAGGACGAGTATAGGTGGTACATTGGTACATTCCCATATACTATGTGTCGGTGTGCTTGGTACGACTCGGTACATACTATATTGACAATTTGTCGGTACACCGGTACAGATCGATAAAGTAAACCATAGTATATAGCAAGGTCTGCAATACCGAATGATACCACCCGGTACAGGTGGTACGTACCTATCCAACAGGATACCGGTACGCGGACCGCCCGCTACTAGGGGGTATCATCAGGTGCGACCGAGGGCGGAGAAAGAATAGGGAGGTGGTGACCGAGGGCGGAGAAAGAAAAGAAAGAATAGGGAGATGGTGACCGAGGGCGGAGAAAGAAGAGGAAGAAGGGAATAATGAAAAAAAAAACAAAAAGTCGCCTCGGCGACGTCACCCGCTTTTGTTTTTTATTAATATGTGATGTCACCTTGGCAATGTCGCTCGAGCAGAGAGGCGACATCGCATATTTATAAAATAAAAAGCACAGGCGGTGATATTGCTTGCCTCGCGACATCGCTTCTGGAGGCGACATCGCCTCGACGCGATATCCGCTATATATATATATATATATAATTATATATAATATTTATTTATATATATATAATATTTATAATTATATATATACCAAACGGTATGTTGAAATATACCATTCAGTATATCGTACCATATCGTACCGAGAAAGTATCGAAACTCCGGTACGGTACGAAATTTCAATCCTTGGTTTATAGTTTATCAGAAAACAACAAGACAATAAATCCAATGTGGCTTATCATTTCAAAGTAGATCACAATAAAAAAAAATCTGAATACAAATTTATTCAGATAATATTTTCTTAATCACAAGAAGTTAGAATCTCGGTTCATAAATTGGGACCTTATTTCATATATTAAAATTATGCTATCTAGTAGTTCCAACCAAGAGAAAACTAAGACCTTTTATATAGAGACAAATAATTAGCAATAGTGATTATGATCAACTCCATAGATATGGACAGTTTTCTTGAAGTTTCAGAATGATTTGATTACCTATTAAACTAATCCAAGGTGGCAGGAAGTCACTGCCTTTTTCATTTTTCAATGCAATATTGAATTCTAATTAGTTCCTATGTTCCATTATCTTGGTATTAGGAAGTAGTTTACAGATGTTTCTAAAAAATCTTTTATCATACTAGCAAACACCTTTTTATTTTGCTTGCTGTGATGCTTTAGTGCATGGATTAGCTGCCGATTTGTGTCATAGTGCATTTCTGTGCTTTAGGCATGTCAACATTGTGCTTGCCTCTCCTTGAGTTGGTGTAGATTGGCACAGATTGACCATTCCAACCAGCATGTGTCATACAAGCACATTATCTACATGCTCACTTGTCTTGGAATTTTAATTATTCTTTAGTGCATAGTAATTTTTCTCTTAGTATGTCAGTAGCATATGAACATTAATTTCAACTCGAGACACTTGTAGCATTTTTAACATGCGAGACAAGAAATTGCATATGCTATATTTTTATTGCAATCATGATCAAGTCAGTAGTTCAGCATGCACTGACCTTAAGACTAAATTGGATAAAATTGGGGAGTAACTGACGATTGCAAGCAGTTATAGGAGGTATGTTGATATAGTTTCTTAGGCACTGGGCTTGCTGTATACTTTAGTCATCATTCTTGTAGTCTACTCATTTACATTTTATGCCAAAATCATTCATAATTTATTTGCATCAGATATACTAGGCATTTATTCTCAGTTCAATTAGCATATTGTACAAAATTGCATATTTAGCGGCTGTTGATATCAAAATTCTTTGAAATAAATTACAGGTTCAACTTTGTAGTTAGTAAATAAAATGCTAGTGAAAGATGCTTCTTTAGAACAGAGTTCCATTCTTGGTTGTGATTATATTAACAATCTTTAAATTTCTAGAATATAGTAACAAAATATTATATACTCTCAAAGCTTCCATTTGTTACATTTGAGTTTAAACCTTGTAACTAATGAAAACAACTTATTGTTTTACATACATTTTCTTTTTAGTTATTGCTTGTACATATTTTTTATGTTCTTCCAGCCATGTAAGCAATTAAAAGTAAGGTCTGTCAAATAGAAGAAAGTGATGTATTTGCAAATTTTCAATCGTGCATGTTGATTAATATTCTTTCTTTTACTGTGTATTGATGTTTACAATTGAAAATTGAAGTTCCAACAAGAATATGTCATTGAATTGAAGCTGTTTTTAGGTTCTCAGAAGATCCATTTTTCTGTTGCTATTGAGTGGCTTTCTCGGCTATATTATACTTAGACAGTTGTAACAATAAAATTTGAAAAACTAATCTGATGATTGTCAAATTGTCCTTGGACAGGAAACTACATGAAATTCTACAATGCAATAAAAGCTGCCTATCCAAACATTAAAATTATATCAAATTGTGATGGGTCATCTAGACCATTGGATCATCCTGCGGATTTATTTGATTTTCATGTAAGAACTTTTGAGTGCAGTTTGGAGAATTTTCTCTTCATTTTTTATTTTCGTTGATCATGAATACGCTGAGTTGTTTAGTTTTCAGTTACTTAAGATGACATTTCCTGCATAGGTTTATACCTCTGCCCGCAACTTGTTTTCAATGACCAATCATTTCGATCGCACATCGCGCAATGGGCCTAAGGTATTGCAGTTACAAATTTTAACACTTTGTTTGAGCGCTTGATGCTTTCTGATATACTCATAAATCATAATTATGAGACGAGCAAGGATTGTGTTTGATTCTTATTTTCTGTTGAAATAATTCCAGGCTTTTGTTAGTGAGTATGCTGTGACTGGATCAGATGCGGGTACCGGTAGCCTTTTAGCTTCATTAGGAGAGGCTGCATTCCTCATTGGACTAGAAAGGAATAGGTATTTTCATCATCAAGAATATTTTAGATATATGTCTGCATTCCTCATTGTGTTAGCAGGATGTGTATATTTACATGCTCAATGATTTCTTAAGCTCATTATTAGACATATGGCTTATGATTGTTGGCTATCTGATGTTTATCTTTAGCCATGCATAGTAAGTTATAATGTATAGTTTGAGCTAATTGTTATGCACAACTGAGGGAAGTATGCTTAGGCAGTGTTTTCCTCTCCCGGTACAATGAAGGATACTAGAGATGATCTTTTTTCATTATCATAACTATTGACAAATATCGCTTATCGTCAATTTCTTGTGTTGTTTCTTTGAATGTAGTGATGTTGTCGAGATGGCGAGTTATGCTCCACTTTTTGTCAATACCAATGATCGCAGGTAAATATTGGGAAGTACATGATATATTACATTAATTTTCTCCCTCTGCACATTTTTCTGATGTTTAGTCCTTAGGATTGCCATACTGGCTTCTTAGATGTTTGCATAAATTTGCTTTTGTTAATGCTTCATATATGGAATGCACACATATAATGGGATTAAGAATAGATGGCATTCACAAATGCCCCTTAAAAAGTTTCTTATTGTATGTACCAATGACATATGTGCTCATTTTGCATGGTCATGCAAAATCATGAAAACTTGGAATTGCATCAGTACCCATATTAAGGGAATATATTCTTAGAAAGAATAATTTTGGAGGGTGTAGATGCAAAATTAAATTTTTGAGGGGCATCTAAGTATTTTTTGAAGGCCAAACATATAATTCCTTAAAAGAATTCATGTCTTCCTTGCATTTTCAACAACTCTTGTATCTCTTATAAGCAGTGGTAATTGAAAGGTTAATTTACATTCTGTAGGTGGAATCCCGATGCTATTGTCTTCAATTCATGGCAGCAATATGGAACTCCTAGCTACTGGATGCAACTGTTCTTCAAGGAATCCAGTGGTGCAATCTTTCACCCCACTAAAATCCAAGCCAGCTTCTCTGGTGCTGCATTGGTTGCATCCACAATAACTTGGCAGGATCCAGCTGATAACAGCAAATACTTGAAAATAAAGGTGATCCCTTTGGCCTTTATGTGCTGCCTTTTCTTCTCATTAGTTCTTGTTTCATAAGGGTTTGGTTGCTGCTAACTTGATACCAGTAATCAATTATTTGTTGGACCTTCTCTTTAGTTTCAATAATAAATCATTTCTGTTCTACATGGATTGCTATTTTATGCATAAAGTCACTCTTTGACTAATAAAATCATCAAAGAAACTTCCATCATTTTGAAGATCTAATACTTAGTGCTGTAACCTGTAGTCGCCTAGCTAAGTGCTAAACCATATTTGCTTATGTGGCTCATCAGCTTCGTATGAATGACATATGTGGTTTTCACTTATATTCAGTTCACATGCAGGTTAATTTAGTCTGGATAAGTGTGTTCAAATGGAGAAGGTGCTATTTAATAATATATCTCTTAACCACTGATTGGGCTCTGTTTTAGGTGAACAAAAAGAGGTAAGTTTGACCAAGGCAAAACAGATGGTTATTTAGCATGATGGTGACCTAACATGACGTGGAGGGTGTATCATCCTGCGTTCATATCCAGTCCCCCACAACTTTTTCTACTAAATAGTTTTTGTGACTCAACCACCTTCACCTCCTCTTTAAATTCCTAGGACTTCATCTTCCTTTCATCCGCACCTTTTTTTAACTTATTCCACCCTTTCACCGTCCTTTTTGTTTCTTCTTCTTTTATCATCTGATCTCTTCTTTGCCTTTGCTATTAGTCGTTGGCCTCCTCGTATTGCCTATACTAGCTTTTCCCAACTTTGTCATCCCTCGAATTTTTTATGTTATTTATTCCGTTGTAGATCTTCACATACGCTTGCTTATGCATCCACATAAAACCAACTCACAGGGTGGCACCTTGATAAGCCTTCATAGTTTCGATTAAACCTGTCATGTGTTTGTTGGTCAAGACATGTCCCTTAACCCTGATGTGGGATCAGTTCCACTATTGTTCGGAAAATTATTTCGCTTGAACATTGCTAATACTAGTATGAAAAATTAAAAATTTTGCCACCGTTGATCATCTCGAACACTTGACCCTGATGTGGGATCGGTTCCACTATTATTCGGAAAATTATTTCACTTGAACATTGCTAGTACTAGTATGAATTTAAAATTTTGTTGCCATCGATCATTGTGAGCAGGTTAAACTGTTGGAGCTTTCACATCATTTTGTAGGTCATTCGTGTGACTTTTACCGGCTAGATAATTTGAATCATGCAGACATTTTAGTGTACCTGTACATGATGAAACTCATTTTTCTACTCAGTTTGTCTACATAGATACTATGCGACACTTCATATTAATAATAATTACAAGATGCCCATAATTGCTTCTGTTAGTTTGGTTTTTTCATTTCGAGTCTTGTGTCTAAGAATGGTTGCATTTTAACATCAAGTATGGCTAATCTAATTTTCTTTTTGTCGTGTGTAAATGGGAACAAGTCATGAATTAACATTTAACAAATTCATTTTGGTGGTGTGATTGAGATTATTTTCTGACAAAATTGGATCCAAATCCCTTTTGCAGATAGTCAACTTTGGAAGCGATAGTGTGAATTTGAAGATCTCTGTGAGTGGCCTAGAAGCTGCCATCAACTCGTTAGGAGCCACAACTGTACTAACATCTGGTGATTTGATGGACGAAAACTCTTTTGATAACCAAAACAAGGTAATAATAAATGAAAATTCTATTCGGTACGCTTTGGAGGTTTACATTCACCATCTTTTTGTGGAACATTTTATCCATGTAACGAAGCTTCCGTTATTTCCAAGTTCCTCGATAAGAGTAGCACTCAATTTTCACTTTTGGATGCTTTGATACATCTTCTACATGTTGAATTATGTAGGTCGTCCCAGTCTCAAGTAAGCTACCAAATACTGGAACGGAGATGGATGTTGTGATTTCGCCGCATTCCATCGCTTCATTCGATTTGCCGCTGAACCCGATGGAATACAGATCTGCAATCTAAGCATTAGCGGATGAGAAGCGGCTGTAAAGCCTTTGACATGGCTGAATGAATAAAGGGTTGTTTCGTGTGTATATTATAATATATATATATATATATATATATATATATATATATATATATATATATATATATATATATATATTTATATGAACTTAAAGGATGTGTTGTGTGCTAAGATGTGATAATTAATTCTAACATCACATTGATTGGAAAAATAAGATATTAACGTGTGTTATTTTCGGTTCTCATATGCCTTTTATATTCTATGTAGTAAGGTTTGCTCTACTGATGTATATCGTTCGGTATAGATGGTACATACTGATCCAATAGAATATCGATATGTGGATCATCTTCGATCGAATGGTATTGATCATCGATTTTGTATCGAGCAGTAACGATCGAAAACAAATCGTTATCAACTTGTATGACTAAGATTGTCCTATTTCAAACAATCAATTTAAGACTTAGAAAATGATTTTAAACCTTTTTATCCCTCTTCTTTTAACCAATTTTACTCTCTAAGTCTATTAAACTTTCTCAAATTCTTTTCACTCATATCTCTTTTTTATTCTAAAAGAAACAGTATTTTACATATGTCGCTCAAGATTTAAATCATGAAATTCAACGAGATACTGATCAAGTTTATACATGGAAGAGAAAGGAGAAGTTAATGAATGATCTTAAATAAATGCGATAAAGCTTTCATGATGTAGACACAGAACGAAGTTAATCGTATTCATAATTGTCGTAGTATGGAGAATCTTACATTCAATAGTAATATGATGATAGTCAATCATACTTCTTCGAGCAATAGTATAATAATTAATCTTACAATACAAAGTTGCAGATCAATAACAAAGGCAAAAATTCTAACATTCTCTATGCTCTGCACCAATATATGCTACATTTGTCATAATCTCAAGAGCCACCTCAGACATATGTGGTTCACAACGATATGTAGTTTACAACGATCAAACTACGACCATCATCATATTAATATACCAATGATATATGACGTATCAATATATTAGGTCATAAGATCAATTTCAGGATTTGGGTTTAATAAATATATTATATTGACATATAGATACATAGGATTAATGATCTCGATCCATCGCCCATTGAGTTTTATCGTTCTTCTTAATGGTAGAACTAGTTATATTCATATTGATTACTTAATTCATTTGAATTTTAAATTTAAGTTGTATAAAAAATAATCTAATAATTTAAATAATTTTTAATAGATAATTTAATATTAACAAAAGGTCGATTTGAAATATAGCATAAATCTACTTCTCAAAATTTGTAAAAAAATATATGGTACTATTCTTTCTTAGTTTATATAATTTTTCTAAAATTATATTTATTTATATCTTAAAATTTATAATATTTTTTTTATTTTTAGGTGTGTTTGGAGATTCTTTTAATATTTTGGACGTATGGACGTATTGTTGGTATGCCTCGAAGCTTATTGTACTGAACAATACATAATAAAATTTTTATTATGTATTGTTCTTATGAGATGGTGTTTCATTGAATGTTTAGGTTATTTTAAGGATCAAATTAAGTTAGGACTTGCAATCTTCTCTTTGGATTTGGCATTGGTGGGAGGCTCGGTTTCCATACAGAGGGTTAAACAAAGGCACAAGAACCAAAATTTCTTGATGAGGAGTCATGCAGACACGAAATGCAAATCTAACAACTCTCATGAGAGGGCTGAAGAGAGATGTGAGACATCAATATCCATGTTAATTGTGTTTCTCTCTCTCTCTCTCTCTCTCTCTCTCTCTCTCTCTCTCTCTCTCTTGTCATGCAGATACGAATGGAAAATAGAATCGAAATGCAGATCTAACAGCTCTCATGAGAGGGCAAAAGAGAGAATGGAGACATCAATATTCATGTTAATTGTGTTTATCTCTCTCTCTCTCTCTCTCTCTCTCTCTCTCTTGTCATGCAGATAAAATGGAAAATAGAATCTGCAGATCTAACAGCTCTCATGAGATGGCAGAAGAGAGAAATGTGAGACATCAATATCCATGTTAATTGTGTTTCTCTCTCTCTCTCTCTCTCTCTCTCTCTCTCTCTTTTGTCATGCAGATACGAATGGAAAATAGAATCGAAATGCAGATCTGACAGCTCTCATGAGAGGGCAGAAGAGAGAAATGTGAGACATCAATATCCGTATTAATTGTGTTTATCTCTCTCTCTCTCTCTATTTAGAAAAACTGAATCTCCAATTTTTTTGATTAAATAACGATTTAAATATGAGATATAATATCCATATTAATTGTGTTAATATCTCTCTCTCTCTCTCAAGAAAAACTGAAATCTCCAATTTTTTTTCCCTCGGATTAAATAAAGATTTAAAACAATCAATCAAGGTCTTAGATTTTGAGTCAATTTATTATCAATATATGATAGAACCCGAAATTAAATCGATCAATGATTTGTGGTTTGGAATTAAACCAGAACTGAATTCCGATTCCAAATCAAAATTGAATGCAACAAAACATTAAATGGTATACCCAATCACATGATTCCCAATAGTTTAGCAAATGCTTTGTGCATTGCATGCTTCTCTGATATATTTTAAAGGCTAAAGAAATACTTAAATCACACCGTGCTGGATCCAAACCGTAACATTTGAAGTGGGAAGGATGAAACATGCTTTAACATTAACCAGCTAGAATTGAATCAATCCGAGAGTTGATAAATTCTAGACATTACCATTCTGCAGTTAGTGTAAACAACATGATGCAATATTCAACCACAGTAAGCAAGCAAGCAAGCATCCAAGGTTCAACCAAGCATGATATTGAGAATTCAAAGCACAAAGAACAAGGTTGAGATTTTTCTGTCACTGCAAAATGTACTCACTTACAAACACGGCTTTCCCCATCGACCCTCTGCGACAACCAGGATCACTCAATGTCCGATAAATAGGGTGAGATATCATTTAAAATCGACCTACAAAGTACTGAAAGTTTATTTAGTGCCTCTAATCTGCGTCCATCTCCTCCAGTGCAGCTTTCGCGGCTGTCTTGGCTTCCTCCAAGAGATCATCTGGAACCTGTGATTGGAAAAAATTTGCACAACTTGAGAATAGTAAAGATTTGCCATGTTCTTTTTCCTTTTTTTTTTTTTTTATTTGACCCCCCCAAATGAAAGGGGGTTAGCAAATAAACAGAGCTTTATGTGGCACTTCTCAGGTGATAGGCGTGACGTGAAAAAAAAAAAAAAAAAAAAAAAAAAAAAAAAAAAAAAAAAACAAAGGGAAGAGCAGGCATGAGAACTTGAAGAACATGATAAAATACTATTAAAAAACAAGAAACTCCTACCAAGGGTTCCTTTTTTGACTTTTGAGAACTGCAAACAAGATTTTATCAGACTAGATGTGTTGACCAAGATTGAATTGTTCAGAAGACACTATAAATTAGAATTATACAATGATATCCCTTCTTAAGAAGTGATATCACTGCAAACGGAGATTTTATGGAACTATTCATGGTAACTTTGTGGAATTATGGTGTCAAAAAATTCAAAATTTATGACAGCACACAAGTGATAGCAACTGGCTAGTAAACCCAAACCAGCAGATGGCAAAAACATTTAAACAAGCTAACAAATGAAAACTGGATCTGCAAAATGAGAACTAATTTAGTTAAAGAAATCATCACATTGAGACATAACTTGGACCAAGTTTGCTGTTAATGTCATCATTCGCCTTTTTTAGACAGCACAGATAAATAACAGCGAAAGATCCATGTAGACCAAGTTAACATATAGAAGGACCACTTATGCAGCCAGCAGGCTAGATGTCTTATATCTCAAGAAGAGGAGACATCAGGATAACACCTGACAATCCGATTCCGAATCATCCACAAATCAGAGAAGAAGATCATGAAATTATCTCAAAATTTGCATTTCTAAGGCAATAATAAAGCAGGAACAGTATTACCTTTAAATTTAAGAAAGTTTGTGGTGAAACTAATGATATTAAAAGATAGCCACCACAAAGCAGTAATTGAATCACAAAGATTTGATGTATCTATCATGTAGACCAGTCTAAAGTAAACAACAATCACCTTCTGATGTTGGCGGTTAGATTCATCACAGATCCAGCTCATTTCTAACTCGAATGCTTTGTCTTTCGCCTCATCATGCACTCCATAAATTCTGCATGTCAGAACAAGGAAAAGAAAGTGCAAATGTCAAGTTGTAAAGTTCCAAAAAACTTTACATAGATATATATATATACACACACACACACACACATATATTGAACTTCAAAGCCCTCATTTAAAACATTAAGCTGCAAGACTTAATAATCATAAAACTTCTTCTCAAATCCTAAGTATCAAAAGAACCAGATTCAGTACGTTTCAGCTGAATAACAACAAAAGCACTCAACTTTATTCCCAGCATCTGGCAAAATTCTTTTTGGATCAAAGAACATAAATCATATGCAAAACAAAATGATCAAAGGGAAGAACTGAAAGATTGCCATCCTTCCCTAGAAGCACTACCATGCCCATAGAGATTGAACAATACTATGATCTTCAGTATTCTACATATCCAACGAAACACAACCATCAAGTTTAGTTCCCATATTTTATCTTTATAAATAAACCATGAGGCACGTAAACAACCTACCAGAGAACACAAACAGTCATATCAAGTACAACCGGTAATTAGAGAGTAACTGATAATCAGGACAGTGCAGAACAGTTTCTTTAGCAGAAGTTACAGATCTGACAAAGCTAAAACATTAATGATTCATTTCCAACAGAAGGAAACATGACCATGATTTGCAAACCGAGCAGAAATCTCTTTTCAAGGAAATCTAAACTTCAAAAACCATGGAACAAGAAAAACTGGAAAAGAAACAAGCAAAGTACAAATATGTTTTGTCAAATGCTATCAGTGTCAGTGAATGTCGATATTGTTTTATTCTGATTCACTTATAATTTAATCTCATCAGCCAGATTAATGACCACAGGAAAGCACACATTTTGCATTACAAAACCATCAAAGTATCATCCCTAACTAATGACCCACACTAGGTCCCTTCTTTCAGCCTCCAATATTGTGGGTTCGATGCACTATATGGCCCAGGATTTTAATAGCACACTAAAACACTAACACATGTACAACAACCCTGTGTTAGGATTTGGCTCAGGCATGAAAACTTGCACCTTCCTTTGTTTCCCCAGAGGAGTTTTCTCAGTGCACTCCAAAAAGTCTTGACAACACGGGCATGAATACAATTATAACATTTGAATACAATGAAATACTACTATATACAAACTAATGATACATAATGCTGCACTAAGCAGAGCAAACAATATACATCATACAAGTAATTCCAAATAATGAAGCAGATGGCCTAGTGAGAAATTGCAAACTTGTAAAAGATAACTTTGTGTGACTATTGAGATGAGAGAAGGCAACACATACTGTATAATGGATTTCATGACATCAATTAGTTGGAGGTGCACACAATATAGCCTAGTATTGCAAACTTTAACTACCAGCTAATTCTCTACTGTGGGTGCAAATATTTGCAACATGAGTAAATATGGCACTTCATTAGTTAACAATTATAAAAGAAAGCAGAAAGAATCATTAATCTTCTTACATCTTGGCAACTTCAATGATTCCCTCCCTGCAGGTCATCTCGGACAGCTTCAGCTTCTCTATCTCCCTGTGTAACAATAATTTGAAATATTAGGTTCAAAATATGGAAAAACAACAGGACAGTGAAGAAAAGTTGGGTTCGCATATTAATTATAAGAAAGTTTATTTTGTGTCAGTTGATGAAGATTTCTCAAATGAGTTGCAAGTAAAAAAAAAAACAATTAAATCATATAAGTATAATCATTCAACTTACGTCTTGGCAGCTTGTCTTCCCTTCCCAATTGCAGCACCAAAATACCTCTGGATAGTTCACATTAAACAAGCATAAATTCCAGATACTTGAAGAAATTTGAAAAATGTAAAACAGTGCTAGGATAACAGCCAAGCTTACTGTTAGTACTGCTCAAAAACAGGGAAGGCATTCATATGCATGCTCAGAAATAGACAACTACAATCATCCAACCAATTCATCCACAATCAACATTAACTTCACCAAAGCTTCCATTACTCTACTTATAATTAGTCATGTACAGTATTTAGAGAAGAGCTGCTAGAGAACAAATTCCTATTCTATTTCAAGTACAGGTGCTTGTATAAGAATTTGAGAACTCACATATGATATTCCAGATGGCTCAATCATGTAAAGCTGAGGTCCATCTCTGTCATAACCACCAAGAATAATCCCACTGCCAAAAGGCCTGCAACAAGAAATCATTTTCCACAATCGAAGTTGAAACAATAAAAGGAAACAAACAATGACACCTTACATAATAATCCTCAGAAATAAGTACCAATATGTGCAGGATTCTGCAATCTTACCTGAGCCACCAATAGAGTGTACAAAGATGAACATAACTGGCAACACGATCTGCAAGTTCCTTGACAGGTATGGGTTCACCATATACTCTTCACATGGTACAATAATACAATAGCATGTCACACTAGGTCATTTAGGAAGAAGTGAGGCAAGTAAAACAGCTATCTGCTTCAATATCTCAAGATTACTGACCTCTCATAACTGGTTGCTTCGGACTTTGCTCGTGCAACGATTTGTCTGCCATCAGCAGCTAAGCCAGCCACAGCCTGTATTTACATGAGTCAGACTTTGAACTAAGAATTGAACTGTCACAAACGAATACCACCATTAAAAGTTTGAAAGAATTGGTTACATTCTGTTAGTACGTAAGGAATCCCATAGTGTCACAAATAAATAAATAAATATATGTATATGAATATATATATGTATGTGTACACACACAGATATGCAAATGACATTTTCCCACTGATTTCCTCACAAACAGAACTCATGTTCGAGATAGATGAGTAGTCATTGACAAAAATGGGTGACATTAGACATTCATAAAAGAATGATCATTTCCCTAAATTATGTGCAGGTGCTTGACACTGATATCAACAAAGTGTGTTCCCGCCAAGTTATGCATCATAACATTTTCTACTCTCAATAAGCAGACGATGTTTGCATAACCTTCCTATAGGAGTCTTAGTTTCTAACCTCTTCCTTGCCCCAAAAGATGATTAATCTAATGTGGAAAGTCCAGTCTAACACAAATGGTACTGGAGTAAATTACATCAATTCAAGTTAATAAGAGAAAATAAATACCATGGTTGGAACCTATTCTTCTTTTACTCATGGAGTTGCACGAACCATAAAATTCAAACAAAATAGTTCCATCTAAATTCCACAGTTTGATACCAATATGATTGATCAGGTCGTACCAAGTTAATGTAATTACTGTGACCTCCATAAGCCCAAAATTGAAGAAGGAATTCTAATCCGCAGAGCCAGAATAGAATGAGAAATCCACCTCAAAAGACATAATTTAAAGATCTGTGTAAGCTTAAAATTCAAACAAAATAGTTCCATCTAAATTCCACAGTTTGATACCAATATGATTGATCAGGTCGTACCAAGTTAATGTAATTACTGTGACCTCCATAAGCCCAAAATTGAAGAAGGAATTCTAATCCACAGAGCCAGAATAGAATGAGAAATCCACCTCAAAAGACATAATTTAAAGATCTGTGTAAGCTTACCATGCCAGAATGGCGGTGAACAGCATGTATCCTCCGATTAGATCCCGCCAACATCATCTTTGACGAGATCAGCTTCTCCACACCCTAATTTCCCCCAACCAGAAAGCTTCAACCACCGACACATAAACAAGAAAAGAAGAGAATCCCAGTTCACGGAACCCATACCATCACGATCCCGTCCTTGCATTTGATCCCAATGACGGTCCTATAATGTCCAACAAACGGGGCAAAAACAACAATCCAAAGTTTAGCTCAAACAGACACCAAAAACAATACAACAAAGGCACAAAACTAGCAGCATCGGGAACAAAGATCCCGAGAGAGGTAGGGGGCGGGGAATGGGATCAAAACGGACCCGCTGTTGTCGACAGCCTTGGCGGCGTACTCGATCTGGAAGACCCTCCCGTCGGGGGAAAAGGTGGTGACGGAGAGATCGTAGCCGGTGCCGATGCTGCTCATCGTGCTTCGCTCCTCCTTCGATCGTTAGGTCCTCGAATCGGATGGAATCAACACAGCGAGCGAGCGAGAAGCACAGACGACGGTTCTCAGTAATACCATATAGCAAAGTTGGGGATGAAGGGTTTCTTGCGCCTCAAGTCGGAGAAAGGTTAAGGATATTAACGGATCCAAATTGAACTGAACCCGACCCGAAGTTTCCAAAATGTCGATCCGTTCATATCACTGAATCATATATGGATCCGAATCTGGATCTGCATGCATCCGATGCCCAATCCGAAATGGCAGTGCTGGATACATACCTATTCATCCATGAGCATATCAAACTCGGATCCGGATCCAACATGGATCCAATATGAAAATACATTTATATGCTTGTGTGGCCAATAATTAGACATATTTTAATTCACAATTTGTGTTTGTTTCATAGTTAATTATTGGGTGATTTTTTTTTTGGATTTTCTCATAACGTACACCTAGTTTTTATTTTATTTTATTTGATCTTTTTTTTCTAATATACTAAGTGTCCCATACCGTTGCCTTTATCATTCTCTCCCTCGACTCCCTCGATATATGATGATGTTGTTTCGTAAAGAGATGTGGACAAGGATAAGTCATATTATTGACTCTATTTTCTTACAAAATAATAGAAATAAGACTCCTAATACCTTCCTTTGTGTTATTGACAACCCCCACATGTGATGTTGTTGTTGCACTGATCTCCATTCGAGCCTGCTTTGAATAAATGACATGGGAGGTTCATTGAGAAATGTCTCGGCCACTTGTTTTTGAGGGTTTTCTTCTCAATGGCAACAAAGGCATAGATAAGGATAAGTTAGAGGAGTCAGAGGAGGGGGATAATAGAGGTAGCATGGTGGGGTGGAGGCGAAAGTGGTCACGACGATGGCAAAAGGCGATGAAGGCAGTCATGACAGAATGAAAGATGATGAAGGTGACCATGACAACCTATAATGCGATGGGACGAAAGAGACCATGGTAAGATAGAAACAACGATAGAAAATATCCACCCAAAGGAGGAGGTGACGACGATAAAAGCTATTTAGGGTATTAGAGATAAAAGAAGCATCAAATGGGAAAAGAAGCATACTATTCAGAGTCTCTTTGTATTATTAATAATCCTTTTAAAATAATAAATTAATATTTTAATTTTTGCAATCTCATATTACTTTTTTTTTTCTTCCCAACAACCCGTTGCTCTCTATCAATCGCATTGCCATCGATGCCAACGCTATCAACCTTACTTGTTGTGAATATTGCTCATTGTTGATAAAAGTTAAGATTTTCCTTGATAAACAGTTAAGATTTCTCTAACTACATGAGGAAATCTTGTATATCTGATGAGGAAATCTTCATCCTAACATGAGGAAATCTTTATCTTAACATGTATAAAAAGGTACCACCACTATCATATCAATTGAGGGAATATCTTTTTATCATCTTCACATTGTATTTTATTATGGTATAAGAGCCCCTTGCCTAGAGCAAGCTCCTCATCGATCTCCCCTCCCCCTGCTTCCTCTCGCTTCCATTCCCATTCCCTCCCCCTGTTGCTAATAGTGAATCTTACCCTTCACTTTCTTCCCAGCAGCAACTCCGGCCGCATCCTCCTACTGCTGACAGTTGTTTTCCGACCAACGGATTTCTACGTTCTTCGCTACCTCCTCTTAGGTTGCAACTGCAAACTCTCTTCTCCCTGGTAACTGCGGTGCATCCTCGGTGTGACAGCTTCTTCCTCTCCGCCCCCTGCCGCTTATCCCCTGCAAATGTAGAAGAACAAAGCCTCTTGCCCCAAACCATTTTTATCATATCGGTCCAAGATCGGCATCCTTGATAGGAGCGCTATCTTGCGGGAGCATGATAGAAGTTAAGATTTTTCTTGATAAACAGTTAAGATTTCTTCAACTATATGAGAAAATCTCGTAGATCTGTTGAGGAAATCTTCATCCTAACATGAGGAAATCTTCATCCTAATATGTATAAAAAGGCACCACCACTATCATATCAATTGAGGGAATATCTTCTTATCGTCTTTATCTTGTATTTTATCAATTGTCCCCTCCAACGCTTGTCTACTCACGGTCAATATCGTTGATGCCCACGTGATGACCCATCATCGTTGTTGCTAATGTCGCTCATTGTTAACTCTACTTTATCACATTCTTAACTAGGATTATCTAAGACATACGACACCCAAAAGATTCTCGTCCATGAGGGTTAGCCTATATCTTAACCCCGTATAATCCACAAATGGTTTGTACGACAAAGAAAAGCTTTAAAATATGAATATGCAGATAATTTGCCATCATTATGTATAAAAATGATAAGATAATTAGGATCACAAGCAATACAAAGCAATCGACCTTTATTACACACTAAAGGGTCTCAAAAATAAGTTGAATGAGTGCATACAAAGGGGACTCCAAAGGTAGATGCAAACCTAATGTTCACCTAGAAGTTTTGTCAAACAAAAAATGAGCACACTAAAGATGTTACATAACCCTTTAGACATATATCGAAAGTCCCATTCACCCTAATGCCACTCAAGGGTTTCCAAAATGCTGAGATGATTGATGTTTCTCACTCCTAGGTCATCAGCCAAAAATCAGCTCATGACACGTAAGAACGATGCTTCTTTGTGCAATTTTTCTTATCGTGTGGCATCATATAGCCAGAAATATTTTTGAGTATTACATAATAAAAACACTGACAATAAATAAAAATGGGATTGATACTAGTGTATTTTGCCCCTAACATGTTGTATATAAGAAAACATCAAAAACATAAGAAAACAATAGAAAACAAGAACTAAAAATCCTCTTGGACAACCATCGAGTACCTTATCTGCATTGCTCCATAATATTCTCTCTCGCCTATTCCTTTAATGTTCTCGTCGAAATCTCTTTATATGTTAAAAATTGATCATCCTTGGTCGCAACTTGTTTTTAAGCTTATGTTGAGTTATCAACTTTGATCCATCTACTTTGTTGTAACTCATTGCTATGCTAGTTTAGTTGGGAAAGTTTGTTGAGTTGGAACACTTGTCGCTGAATCCTTTGGATCTATTAATCGACAAGAGAAGAGCCTTTATACTTACGTTCAAGCCCCTTGGAGGTGTCACCTTGCAAAAGCTTGATTGTTATTGGTTGGAGCTTTGCCATATCGCAGAACTTGAAGAGTATATGACTTTCTCCTGCAAAGTTTGCCTCTTTCATCTTTCATTTAAATGAACTTCTAATTGTTGTAGAGCTTCAATGCATAGATAAGGAGAATTGGGTTACTTGAAATAGATTCATCGAAATTCCTTGGGTTGTACCCCTTGCTCCAAGCTAGTTGCTCAATTTTGCTCATTCTTTGTCATCACACTTCTTGAGCATTGGAAGTGTTGCTTGAACCTAAGCTTGGTTTTATCCTTGTAGAGCACTTATATAATAGCTTTGGCTATGCTTTTGAGATCGTCCATGCCTTCTGTATAGTTGTAATTATGGTCTTCCTCCTAGAGCATAAGTTTGGTCAATATTCAAAAGACTTGCTACTGTAGTACCTTGCCTCATCTCATGATGTTAATAGCCTTTAGTCTAACTCTTTCTTGACTAAGTCCTTCTTAAATAGTCCAAACCCTTTTGGACTTAGTCATTGTAATGTCTTGCCTCTATTAATTAACTACTTCTGCACACCTTATGACTTATGAAGAATCTCCCTCCTAATCTTCCACCAATCAGATGTTATAGGTTGTAGCATCCCTACCAACTTTGATTCTTAAGCTGGTCACTTAGCATTAACGATCGTTCGCCTAGTTTTGTCCCTCAAAAGCACTAGGATACTTATAAGTAAAAATAAGCTTTGGAATAATTCATATCCAGCAACTTGTTTGAGAGGTCTCAAAGATTCTCTTACTTCGAAAATGATGCACAATGTAGATGATTAATTGGATTGGTGACTCTTTCACATAGTTCAAACTATAATTCCACCTTAACCTTTATGGAAAAGGCTTTGGCAACTTAGTTGTTGGCACGTTGGTATATTCTTCAAGTGTATTTGTTTTGATAAATCTTTACCCCACGTTGAGGTCTTCTGATTCCAACTACATCATTGTGGGATAAGTCAAGTCTTTCTACCTCGATTTTTTCATCACTTGCATAGTTAAGAGTATATACATTGTTGAAAAATAGCAAATGAGCATCTCATGCGCAGTGAAAAATAAAAATAAGATCAGATTTCTTATAGTTAAGTACTTGGTCATTGTGCGATGATTAGTGTGCGAAAAAAATATAAATTATAAAAATCGCATGTATCATGTTAGAAGCGTTACTTAGGGAGATCGTATATCCCTGAAATTTTCAGATCCGATAAAGAGGATGAAGGAGCACTAACGTACTCCTCTATAGCAGTAATCTACACAACGGATACAATGACGACGCTCCTCAAATCATTGTGGGATCTCCCTCTCCACGTGCATCACAAGGCTGCTAGAGCCAAGGAGGAGGAGAGGAGAGGTGACCACCAACAGCTCTAGCCTATGAACCGTAAAGTTCCTCATATTTATAGAGGTGCATAAAGCTTATCCTTTAATGGATCCTCTCCTCATTGGATCTCTATCCAATTATCCAATTGGATCTTATCCAATCATCTAATTGGATCTCTATTTAATTATCTAATTGGATCTTATCAAATTATCCAATTAGATCTTATCCATAGGATCTAAACTAGAAGCTCCATAGATATCTCATATCCGCACCTTTACTCATCATAACATCCACCATATGTGTGTGACCCTCTAGGCCCGATACCGACTCAGAATACCTTATGATATAGTGAATTGTTATCTCCATAATAATTTACTTGATTTATCAACTATGAATATACTAGGCCACTACGCCATAGTTCCTAGACGGTACAAGGGGATCTAATCCATCAGACCTATATGTCCTCAGTTACTATGTATCTATAGTCCCTCATCCATCTAATATCCTAGAGATCGTATATTAGGTATAGTAATGTCAAGCCTATATAGAATCCTATCTGAGTCTCATTTTAAATTGATTCTCTCGAGGAACTCTTTCTCTCTTAATTTGAACGACCCTAGCCAAAGATTTTATTTGAGCAAGCGTACACGAGATATTTCTCTTATGATACCAAGAGTGGATGATCCTCTATTGATACTCAATTATCTTCGTAAGATTGACTACTATTCCTAAGAACTAACTATACCATATTTGAAACTTTCCAAACCTATAAGTCTGATGTCAAAGAATGTAGTACTTATACAAGGCATCTTTGGTGTCTCAAGTCTAAGGACCAAATATACAACTAAGACTACAGAATCATTATCTAACATTAAGTATTATTAATCATCTAGCATTCTATAAGCGGATCAATCAGTGAACTCATTCTCCAATGAGCACCTGTACTATACCTCTGGTGTCCCCACACAAGTAAATATGAGACCAGTTACCTCTATCATATAGATAAATATATAGTGCATTGGTCTATCTGATTATCTCGATGTCCTTTCTTGAGTAACCTATGATCGAGATGCTTTAAGATATATATTTAAAGGTGAATCAGACTCATTATCGTGATCTCATCATGATCCAATTCCCATTGCATAAATCTAAGGATATCATAATATTTATCTCAATAATATGAAAAAAAATTTCAGTAACCATAAACAAAGAGATTGACACAACATGTTACAAGTGTCATCACTTATGTGATTGGCTTGTAGGGCACTTATAACTAACATATGTGTCCTTGAAAGCTCTTTTCGAAAGTGTCACCATCCATGAAGAGTCATTGTTCATCAGAAGAGAGAGTTCAAGAATGATATTAATATTATTTTTGTCACCTATAGAATCACCCCAAGAATGATTTGAAAATCATCCAAGGGAAGCATAATGAAGTTAGTACTCCTACTTTAATCTTTAATTTTGATATCAACTCCCTTCACTAATTCAGAAATAAGCTCTACCTTTGAATTGATTGTTTTCATGCAGCTCAAACCCTTTACTAACTTTAATCCAAATCGCTTTGCCTCTCAGTTTGCAATAAAATCATGTGTGGCTCCTATGTCCACCAATGCATGAGTCACCTTCCCATTTAGCTTAATGTCCAAGAATATCAATAGGTTGTCATTTGTCTTTCACCTCTTTCATCATTGCCTTATACTACTCCCTCACTTGACCTTGTAGTGTATTTAGCAATTGCGTTGCCCTAATGTGACATCATTGTGGCAATCCTCTATCGTTGCTTGACCTTAACAAATTAGACCTTAAAGAGTCAATCTTCTTTTTGGTATTCACTCAAGCTTTTCTCGAACTTCACCTTACAATGCATTCAACAAACACAGCTCTCACGCGAGGTCTTGATGATGAATCATTGCTACTCAAACACTACTTGTTAGAGCTAGAAGATTTTTCCTTTGCTTTGCCCTTCTCCTCTAGTTGGAGAGAAGTCGTAAAGGCATTAAGCACTTCCTTTTATTGTGGGCTTTCCATCATTAGATGCTTTCCACTATATAAAAGGCATTGTCAGACTTCGAAATATTCCCTTTGGGTCCATGTCCTATCGAAGCACTTTTCTTTTTAAATTCCTTCTATTTGAAAACTTTTGGAGATCCCTTTTCTGATGAATATTTTTTCTTTTTCCCTATCATTTCTGTAGAGAAATCTACGAGCCATTCCACCTCAACAATTGCCCCTACTAGCTCTTAGATACTCCGATGATGTAACTCCTATTAAGCTCATAGTTTTAGACTGTCGAGGAAGCATAATTCTCATACATATCCTAGATGTCTAATATTAGTACAAAAAGCTACTTTGCATAATCTAAAATAGTAGAGGTATTGTAAAGTTATTGCAACTTCCATAATGCAATGAACTATGTGTTCTCTAGCATGAACTGAGTTTATAATTCCCTCTTTAATACTTCCCAAGTATTGATGTTACAATGACCTTGATGCATTTCTTCCCATCATATACACCACTGTAGTTTTGCATTACCGATGAGAAACATTGTCGCTAAAGACATCTTCAATTCTTTTGATTTGTGTTGGGTCACTTTGAAGTGTTGCTCTATGTCAAAGAGAAAGTTTTCTAGCTCCTTAGCATACTGAGCATCCCCATAGCTTTGTGGTTCAGGAGTTTTTATCCTCAATGAGAGATGGCCATAAGATATTCCTCTATTCGTATGTATAGCTTGCATGAGTGTTGACACCTAAGTTGACAAGTATCTTACTTGCTCTTGTAAGTATTGCATAGACTCTCTTGTGTCATCTATTAACTTTTCGATTCGAATATTCAATTAACCTAGTTAAGATTCTAACCCTTCTTGCATAAACCCTACTATCTTGAAAAGTTCACTATTTCCATAGAGATCCATCAACTTTCGGTTGACAAGGTCATGTCGAATCTCCAACTCGGTCACTCTTTCTTTAGTGCTTCTATGTTGTTCAGGTTGTCCTTCGACTTTTGTCGCTTCTACATGAGAGAACTCTTGCATTGTGAGAATATTATTGCAAATGCCACGCTCCTCTTTAGTATCTTTTCCAGTTTTCGTATGAGTGCTCATCCATTTCTCCAAAACAATCATGCATTGTTGCTACTCATATTGTATAGTAGTGCTAGTTTTGCCATGCTGCCTATCATGTTATGAGAATTCAATGTTTGTTTAAGCTACTCTAATAGCATTTTGTCATGTCCTTAGTTGAGATTGCTTAAGGCATGTGACATCTAAGTGATGCTCGATCCGTAAAGGTTAGCTTAAATCTTAACCTCGTGCAGAGTTCATAAAAGACCTGTATAGTAAAGAAAAGGTTCCAAACGTGAACATGTAGATAATTTGCCATCGTCGTGCATGAAGAGAGAGATAATCAACCTTCTAAGCAACACAAAATAATCAACTTTTCTTATGTATAAAAAGATTCTAAAAACAGGTTGAAAAGTGCACACAAGAGAACTTCGAAGGCAAATGTAGGCCCAATGTTCAACTAGCACTTTCATTAAATAGAAAGTGAGCATACTAAATTCAATCACCCCTCAAATATATACTCAAAGCTTCATTTGCTCCTGTGTCACTTAGAGGGTTCAAAGGTGTTAAAATGGTTTATATTTTGCACTGCTAGGTCATTAGTTAGAAATCAGGTTGTATAATACAAGAACAGTGCTATTTTGGACCATTTCCCCCTTCGTGCGATGTCATACAATAAAAAATGTTTGAGTGTTATATGATAAAAACACAAAACAAAGATACTGACAACATGTAAAAATGGGGTTGGCAATAGTATTTTCTACCTCAAACATGTTGTATACAAGAAAACACTATAAACAAAAAAAAAGAAAACAAGAATAAAAAACTATAATGGACAAAGCATCGAATACCTTGTCTGCATTGTTGTCGACATTAGTCGCCATCAACACTAATGGCAATTAATGTTATTCAACCCTACTTGTTGTCCCGTCGATGCCATCCTTTGAGAAGAAAGAAGAGGATGAGGAGAAAGAAAAAAAAAAAGGTAAAAGAAAAGGAAGAACAAAAAAAAAAGAGAGGAAGGAGTTTCAAAATATTAAAAAATAAAATAAAATGAGAATGTAAATAATAAAAAGGGAATTGTAAATAGTAATCTTGATTAGAAAATTGAAAACTAAGAATACCTTATGGAAAATATCCAAAAAATGGATCTATTCTAGCAAATCACCTTTAATTGTTATAATTTTAAAAGTTTACTGTGCACTATCTTCTTTTTATTATTGATAATTTTTTAAAAATAATAAAATATTATTTTATTATTTACAACCCCAATATTACTTATTATATTTTTTCTTTTCTTCCCCACAACCTATCACTCATTCCCTATAGATGCCACCATCGCTAACCTTACTCACTATGAATGTCACTCATTGTCATTGTTGATGCCATCGTTTTTTATATTGTTCATCGCCAATGCCACTTGATGCTAATATTACTTATCGTTAATATCGCTTGATGTTGTCAACCTCACTTGTTGCTCTCTTGACATTATTCTCGAAGGAGAAAGAAGAATAAGAGAAGAAAAAAATAAAAGAGGAGGAGAATGAGGATGAAGAAAAAGAAGAGGATGAAGGAGAAGAAAGAGAGGAGGAAAAAA
Organism: Musa beccarii; assembly: GCA_024322285.1. Lineage (NCBI taxonomy): Eukaryota > Viridiplantae > Streptophyta > Magnoliopsida > Zingiberales > Musaceae > Musa > Musa beccarii. The sequence continues at coordinate 19,598,279 of CM044401.1, read as the reverse complement.
AAGACATTTACATATATTAATAAAAGGATAGTCTAGAAATATTAAAAAAATAAAATGAGAATGCAAATAGTAAAAAGAGGGTTGCAGTAATCTCCATAGAAAATTAAAAACTTGAGGCACCATTTAGGAAAAGCCCAAGAGAGCCTTTTTTTTTTCTAGCAAATGGTTTTTAATTATTATAATTTTAGAAATTTATCATCCATAGTCCTTATTTACGATTAATAATCCCTTAAAAATAATAAAATAATAATTTATTATTTACAACCCTAGTATTATCGAGTTAATCGATTTTATTTATTCACATAATCACATGCTCCATATAATATCCAGTGCTCTTCGATATTTCCTATTGGTGTCATGGATGATTATTACTCCCTCAATGCTATTCTCCAAGAAAGAAAAAAAAAGACGAGAAAAAAGAAATAAAAAAAAGGATAAGAAGGAAAAAAAAGAAAAAGATGACATGTAAATCTATTTACGAAGGGATAGATTGAAATTTAAATTTTTTTAAAAAATAGTAAATAGCAAAGAGCGAGTTGTAAATAGAAATTTTCTAATTTTAATTTTTCATGTTCCCATCCTACGATGTTTTATTTTTTTTATTTTTTATAACAATCGTTAATAATATTATCTTTTGTTACTTCATCCGACGGCTCGTTCTGGGGCGGTGCACCTTCTCAGCCGTAGGATCTCCAAGATCGGACCGTTGGGAGTTCGAAAAAATTTGACCGTTGGAGGTTGGGACTTCCTTCTCAAGTCGTCTCTGTTCTTTTAACCCTGCACCAAATATACCGAAGCCAAAAGGAAGAGCGATCGAGAGGGGAGGACGAGATCGAGGTCATTTCTTCTTCTTCTTCTCTCTCTCTCGGGCTGGAATCTGTGATCGGAAGGGAGGAAGACATGGCTTCCAGGAGGCAGACCGTCGTCTCTGAGCAGCAGAGAGGTACCTACGGGCTTATCCAAGATGACTTCTTCTGTCTCAGGAACCCCGTTCTTGATTTGTGTTTTGGGGCTTTTCTTTTAGGTTTCCTTCTTGTTTAGGTCTTATGATCTGTCTTCGATCAACCCTTCTTGGTTTCTGCTCTTCTAATGATGTTGGTATCTCGTAAAGTGTTTGTTTGGTGGTTTTGCCTCTTGGTACTGAATCGGCTCTGCCGTGTGTTTTAATCTCTATTAATTATATTAGGTCTTAAGACGGCATCATTTAATTCCCGTTTCATATGCTTTCCTTTTTTTTATGGTTCGCAAATATTTTTTTGCTGATTTTTGGTTGTTTTCATGCGATAAAAAAACTTCTATTTTGCCTTCTTGAATAATTTCTTCAAGCTTTCTATTCGAAAAAAGCTTTTCCTTTCCTTTTTCGTAAATTTTCTTGATTCTAAACCTACTTTTTTCTTGATCTAGATGCATTTTTTTTCTAAACAAGTTCATTGCTGCCACACAAGTCTTTTTGCTGATTTCTGGTGGTTTTCATGCGATAAAAGCTTCCCAATTGCCTTCGTGAATCATTTCTTGATGTTTTCTGTTCGAAGAAATCATATCCTTTTCTTTTTCGTAAATTTTCTTGATCTGGAAGCACGCTGACGAGGTCCATGTTGCCACCACAAATATTTTTGCTGATTTCTTGTTGTCATCATCCGACAAAAGCTTCCCTTTTGCTTTCGTGAATCATTTCTTGAAGTTCTCTGTTCGAAAGATCTTTTCTTTTTTCTCTTTTCCCTGAATTTTCTCGGTCTGAATAATTCTGAGGAGTTCTTTGTGCTCATCTTCTTGATTGTGTGCATATGAAACCAATAATTTGACCTAAATATTTCTTCAATTTATTGTTAGGTGGAGCTGTACCTGTGGGGAAGCAGAAGAATGTCAATGCGGCGGATGCAAAGAACCGCCGTGCGCTGGGAGACATTGGCAATCTGGTCAACGTCCGAGTTGCTGAAGGGTAAGAGCAGCAATGCTTTATCTTCCTCCTCCATCCCAAGATTCATTCTTTTGACAACATCCGACAATATATTCATCTCATCAGGAAGCCGGAGCCCCATATAAGCCGTCCCATCACTAGGTAGTCTCAATCAACACGATCCATTCTTCGTGAACGTGTTTGCAGTTCTTCCCCATTAACTGCAAGAATCGTCTTTTATCGATCATTTTATTGCAGAAGTTTTGGTGCTCAACTTCTTGCGAATGCACAAGCTCCTGCTGCTAATAAGGTATGATGATCCCTTTTGCCCCCTGTTTTCTTAGATCTTCTCTTACAACACAATCTAAATGATTGCAATCGCAGAAACCTGTAGCTATTCCGGCTAATGCGGCAGTTGGTAGAGTTGGCACAAAACCAGTTGCCACGGCCACGACTGACACTGAGGTGACGAGTGAAGAATTAATGCAAACATCTGGGAGCAGTGGTTCCTTCACCAAATCCTCGAGAAAGAAAGTTGCCACACTTTCATCTGTGCTCACAGCTCGAAGCAAGGTACTTGATGAACATGCGCTTGCTGTGGTTTGCAGGTGAGCTGTAACACTGAATACTTTTCTTCTGTTCTGTAAGGTTGCTTGTGGACTCACTGATAAGCCGAAGGAGCTAGTTGATGACATTGATGAAGCCGATAAGGAGGATGAATTGGCCGTCGTGGATTATGTCGAGGATATCTACAAATTCTACAAATCTGCTGAGGTAGAGTCTCTCAGTTTCCTTGAATCTTTATCTGTAGTAATGGTGTTTCTTTCCATCGTGGATGCAGCACTACAGCAGGCCTCACGGCTACATGGACTCCCAGGTGGAGATCAACGCGAAGATGAGAGCTATTCTTGCCGACTGGTTGATTGAAGTGCACCACAAATTCGAGCTGATGCCTGAGACACTATACCTGACGTTCCATATAATCGATCGGTACCTCTCCATGGAGACGGCCTTGAGGAGGGAGTTGCAGCTTGTCGGGGTCTCCGCCATGCTCATCGCGAGCAAGTACGAGGAGATATGGGCACCGGAGGCGAGTAATTAGATTGTGTCAATTGCTGTCGAGGCATTGTCGGCTGAACTCGGAATCTGGTTGCAGGTCAACGATTTCATTTGCATATCAGACAGGGCTTATACCAGAGAGCAGATTCTTGGAATGGAGAAAGGTATCCTGAACAAGCTCGAGTGGAACTTGACTGTGCCAACCGCATACGTCTTCCTCGTGAGATTTCTGAAGGCTGCATCGTGCGACAAGGAGGTGAGACTTCATGCTCTGGTCGACTGAAAACCTCAGCACGTGTTCATGGCACGATTTCCTGCGATCACAATGCAGGTGGAGCACCTGGCGTTCTTCTTCTCCGAGTTGGCTCTGACGCAGTACTCGATGTTGATGTACTGCCCATCCATGGTGGCTGCGTCCGCGGTCTATGCGGCCCGGTGCACTGTCAAGAAGACGCCTCTGTGGACCGAAAGGCTCGTGCGCCACACAGGCTTCTCCGAGCAACAACTGCTGTACGTGACTGGTTAAGATTGTTCATTGACCAGTAGAGTTATGACCTGCGTAACTGAGCAAGATGATGATGATGATGACGATAATGATGAATGCAGGGACTGCACAGGAATTCTGGTTGACTCCCATTCGTTGGCTCCTGAGAGCAAGCTCAAGATTGTGTACAAGAAGTATGCGCGTGAGCAATTTGGAGCGGTGGCGCTGCATCCACCGGCAACAAAATTATTAGAGGAGTTGAAGGCTTCTTCTTCATGGAAGTGATCTTTCCGATCACTTCCTAGCATTATTACTCGTATATGTTCATGCTCTTCGTGAAGGATTGCTTTCTGTGAATAGGCAAATGTCTGAGTGTGGTGTGGTTGAAGCTGTAGAACGCAAACTTAATGGTGTGTGTATATAGGATGAAAACTATGGTAATCATCTTAATGTGAAAGTAACCCAGTTGGATGGCAAGGTGTTTGTTGTTTTGGCTGTATGGGGAAGGGTAGACGGCAGTAGTAACACTGCACTCGCGCATACGTCGAGCATCGACGGCCATGAAGTCGGAAGGAGCAAACCAGCATAAGACACAGCGCAAAGCCACGGGCAGACAGTGCAGCTTTACCCACTCTGGCTGGCCCACACTGTAGCCGACAAACCACCACCCACAGCTCCCCTACTCCATCATGGCATCTTTGTTCTCTCTTCTTTTCACCCCCCAAGCACAAGCACAGTCGATCATTGCTCTCCAGCGCGCATGCATGTCAGCTGTTCTCAACCCTCCCCCCCCAAAAAGACAAACACCCGAGAGGAAGAAGCGATGGGTGCTCTCTTCTTTGGGGGCACACGAACAGGCGGCAGCGCAAGCTCATAAGCATTCCCTCAAATGATTGCGGGTTCTGACAGCGCTCCGGCACGCGCGAGCAGGCGCGCTGCAAGTGGCGAAACCCAGTGGTCCCTCCGCCCCCCTGGCTACATGGAGCGCAAAGCAGTAGCAGCACACGCGAGAGAGAGAGAGAGAGAGAGAGAGAGAGAGAGAGAGAGAGAGAGAGAGAGAGAGAGAGAGAGAGAGAGAGAGAGAGATGTAGGCCTTCATGAGAACGAGAAGTTAAAGCTGCATGCTCTCCTCATCTTTCCCACAGAAAACTAGAAAAGCTGCGACCATCTTTACTTGTTACGATGGTCAATCGAGCAGCAGCATCAGCAGCATCCCACCTTGGGTCCTGAGAAAGCAACAAAGCGAACGAAACACGGAGGTTTGTGGCTTGCTTTGCCTGCTTATTAGCATCGAAAAGGCTCATGATGGATCAACAGCTGATGTACAGGATTGCTTACTCTTCTGTCTTCAAGCTCACAACAGTTGACAAGACCTGTTTAGCTTGTAATCCAAACCTGTCAAAGTTTGGTTTAACGAGGAAAGTGTATGTGTCTCAGAGATTTCAGGAGGCCCACTTGGAAGCTGCAGCTCCTGGTCAATTCTCATTGTTCCTCATAAAGTTGCCAACTAGGGTATGTTTGACATTGTTCATGATTTCCTAGGAACAAAAATAAAAAAATAATAATAATCTCCATGTTTTACACCACTTCACAATTGTTTTCAGCAACAAAAGTTTAAGAAGATGTTCAACAAGAGCAATTTTTAGAAGTTTCAGAAGAAGAAACTTTCTGAAATCGCAAAACTCGTCGTGCCAAACACCAAATAAGAGCTTTAGATCAGAGTTCAGAAAGTGAGAAGCTACAGCATTACATGCATGTTGCAAACCTAATGGTCATTTGCGCAAGTGTTATCGTAGAATAGGAGTACTAACACCAAGACTATGACCATTTCACACTGCTTGCTAGAGGAGTGCATAAACTATATACTATCTTCCATCTTCCATTCCCCATGGTTATACAATTAACGATTACTGCACGCTTCATCTCCACGCTGTTATTGTAGTAACAAGTTAATTCATTTCTTCTTACAATATTGCATGCAACCCTAAGCATTCACACCAAGCCTTAAGCCACCACAAAGAAAGCAGAAGCTGCATACCAACCACAAGGAGAGACAGCTGGGGAATACTTAGGACGGATTCCGGTCGACGAGCCGCCGCCTTTTGCAACGCTCGGCGGGGAGCGACCGGTCCACGAGAGCCTTGAGAGCGTCCCTCAGGAAGGCGCCACCGGAGTCGCCGTCATCGTCGTCGTCGTCGTCGTCGTCATCTGCGTCCTCGTACGCCTCTTCGTCCTTGGCGAGGATGAGGACGTTGCGCACCCTCCCGCCCAGCGTCGCGATCTCAGCTCGCAGAGTCTTGAGGTGGAGCGACCGCAGGGTCTCTATCAGTTCCGGAAGGAGGTCCGACCTGTCCTCGCAGCACAAGGAAGCCTCGAACGTCGATCTCTGGCCGCTGATGGGCGCGGAGGACGGGAGCACGACGATCTCGTCGGTTTCGGTGGGGAAGAACTGCGTGTCGGCTATCTCTTCGGTTCTTTGCTTCAGATCTTTCATGCGCTCGACGACCTTCGCCAACAGTGACGCTTTATCTGTCTGCGGAGGACATGAGAGGAGTTGAAGCGTAAACGGAGGGGAAATAAAAACCTAACCCTAAAAGCAACCCGAGAAATCATAGCTACTTTCTGGTATGACACTTCTTCCCAACCCTAACCCTAGTCTTCCGATCAGCGACGGATTCGATCTAGCGCAGTGAAGAAGAAGAAGAAGAAGAAGTTTCCCTAACCCTAATCCTGTCATTTCCTCTTGGGAAGAACAAACACCACAACAATCACAAACCCTAACTTGATCTCTTCACCAAACCGACAAACTGAAGCAAAGCCAAACCTCAATCAGGCAAGTAGTAGAACAACGCGAGAGCAGGACCTTGGGGTCACAGGCAAGAATAGATCGGAGACGGTCGAGGTGGGACTTGATCCTCTCCCTTCGTCGCCTCTCGGCCTCCCTGTGGTTCCTGGACGCGGCCAGTGCTCGATCCACGGGCGTGGCGTCGATGGCGTCACCGCTCATCTCCATCGCCATCTCCATCTCCATCTCCATCTCCATGTGAGGGCAAAACGAGGACACAAAGTATGCAGGCAAACCGTTCGACATCCCCGCCTGATCTCTCCCTCCTTGGCTCGCCGACAGCGTTGGGTACATGTCCCGAGCTCTACAGATCAGAACTCATTCTCCTCATAGGCGAAATATATAAGTGGTCGGACTCCTGGATTCCACTTTGCCGTGTTTATCGCGCATCAAAGATTAAAGGAGTTGCCACGCGAGAGAGAGAGGAAAGGTTAGCTGTCTGCATCATTCTGTAGAAGCTCTCGGGAAAAGCAATGGTCCACTGACATGCATGGGTAGAGGTGGCATGCAGTAACTCTTGAGGTGTGTAGCAAATCTTTCCACGTTCTCAAGACAATAGGCGAGAGAAACAGGGATTCGCACTAACTCCATTTTTGCTGCTGCACTTATCTGCTAATCCCTCTGCACACACCAGTGAATTGACTTCAGTAAGGTTTTGGAGCTGACATGGGCGGATCACCTGCAGGTATACATGCAAAAGGAAGTCACACTTTTGAGTTGCTTGTATTTGTCCATTATGGAAAAGAGTGATATATAGGAAATGACATGTACCAGGCTTGAGGCGTATGGAAAGCTATGCTATTATGACTCCTATCAAGATGATCACTCGCCAGTGCTCTGTTCTCTCGAGGCCTGAAAAGGAAGAGAACATTGTGTTTTGTACTTACGACATACCTACTGAGCCGGCCAAAGACTTCAATTAAATTCAATCTCAAATTTGACTAAAAGAAAAGGAAATGCGATTTAAACGGGCAGGGAAATGGACGTGATCCGCAAAGCAATCAAATGGGAAACATTACCAAATCACACGGCCCGCCATCGTCTGGCATATACGTGGCGATCATCCGTGCCTCGCAAAACGAAACCTGGGCACCTCAACATCCTACGTCCGAGTCGATGGGAACAATCGCAGATCGACGGCTGAGATTTGATGAATTTTTAGCGCTTAAATAGGTCTTTCCCGATACGTTATTACCAACGCGCGCGGTTGCCGGCGCGTTCGGTCTTCCCTCACCCCCACCGAACTCGACACCCGGTTTTGTTTGCGGAGGAGGAGAGGCGAAGCGAACGGCGACGCTGAGCCAACTCGATCGCTCAAATCTCACCTCTCTCAAGCGACCCCGCCCCATCTCCCAATCAATTAAACTCGATCGCTTCGCTTCGAATCAAAGAATCAAAGAACTCTTATTATATCGGATGGTGATTAGAATTAGGAAGGCAAGGAATTCCTGATCGCTCCTCAGGTTTGCTTGCCGGCTTCGTTTCAGGTGACTTTCCTCATCTGTTTAGTCAAAATACCGTGAATCGGGCACACTGTTTCTGTTTGACTTTTTCATTCGAGTATGATGATTGTGTTAGTGTTGCGTGTTGTAATCAATTGATAATTGAGAATTGGTAAACCCAATTCAATCGCTGAATTAATACTTGTTGTACGACCATGCTTTGTTTAGATGGATTCATGAAACTCTGCGCGTTGGGATTTGGAAAGGGTAGACTAACCGAGGGGAGGACGATTAAGTGCTCATAGCCTTGTCGATGATCTTATACTTGTGATGACACAAGAAAATTTTGTTTTCCTGTAGTTCTGGTTTTTTGCGACGAGGAGTTGTAACCAATGACAACAGGGAATATCAAATGCGCTCTTATTACGTCACAAAATTAGCCTCGTATAGCAATGTTGTTTTCTCCACTGGACTTTTCTCCTGGTGGCAATGCAGTTGGTATAGCCGGTCTTGGAACTTTTAGACTCTTCAAAGTAGTTTATTCATGATTTGCTGCTAATATGAAGACTCTAGCATTGCCAAGGGACCATTTTTTGAAAGATTAGTTGAGTCGCTATACCATTTACATCCTACATATGCATATTGTGACGTCTCTGCCCTTTCAGTAGCCTCATTGAATGATATCATGAATAGCAGTAGCAATTACACTTGTTAATGTGCTCTTGGCAAATGTCCTGGATTATCCTATCAGTCCTCTGAAATTTGGTTTAAATGACAGAATACTGTGCTAGAGATATATATGAAACACACTTGAAAAGGAAGAGTTTTCAATCAAGGAATCAAGAAATTTGGAGGGCTCTTTTAGATCCTTTCTTCTACGTGTTGTCAGAAATATATTCACTACTTTCCATTGTATGTTAGATCTTTCTTTCAAATGTTCAGAACCTTTTCTCATAAATCCCATTGGTTGGTGTTTCTGTTATCTGTTCTTCTTTTGTTCAACATTTTTTGAACTTGTAGCTTGCTATTGAGGCTGATTATGACATGTTACATTGCCCTTGATTTATACTAAAAAGGAAGTTATATAGTTCATACTTGTTGATCAATCATTATTATCGTTAGAAGTGAAAAATACTAAAAGGTCATACATTCACTTATCTCATATTTAACAGTGGTTTGCAGCTAGTCCAATCCCATGTCTCAGTTAGTATCTTTAACTTGTACTTCATTACTGTCATGTTGAGATGGCAATTCTATTGATTAATTGATTATTGTATACAATAGGTTAATTTGTCTATAGATATTAATTCCTTGAAAAAAGTCTCCCATAAATCATTTGGAGAGAAGATTTGCATCTGTTGACACCACAAGTCATCCAGAAAGATGAATTTGACAATTGATTATTCGAGCAGCTGTGAAAATCCTTTCATGAACTAAAACAATCTGGGGTGATAACTAGTTGCGGTTGGTTATGCTGATCTTCTCTGTGCCACTTATCTATACTAGATTGATGTTCTCAAATTCCAAGTCCATAATATCTTCTCTCACTATCTTTGAACTGTGATCTTCTTCTTCCTTTCTTAGCAATTGGTATTTGGATCAACTTATTTTTCCTTTCATGGACTTAATGGTCTTCTCTGAACATGTCCAAACATCCTTGAACAATATCCTCTCATTGTATCCCCAGCTGGTGCTATCTTCAGCTAACAATTAAGATGAGATACATGATGCAACCTGTTGACTCATAAAATAATGAATTATTACATACTCTGAAATGTAAATATGGAAGCAATATTAGTCTTCTTTAGTTTGATAATGTGGATGGCTTACAAAGTTAGTTTTTTCTGTTTTTGACAACTGTACTGGTAGTATCAACATAACTTTTAAATGCTTTACACTTGCATAATATTGATGTTCCCAAATATTTTGTATTTAGTTTGATGTTACAGGGTAGTACTTGATGGATTGCTATAGATTTTTACTGCATAGTTTGTGACTTCTAATTTGATCTGTTTGCAATGATACAGGTACTAAGTATGTTACTTTTCTCTGAAGTGCATCAGATTGCCATGCAATGCTTTTGATATAATGATGATACAGAACATTTTCTTTAAGTTTGGGTGCTGGACTAGTTTCTTCTCATTGACATTTGCTCCCATTTCCAGTTTACCATCCACTTCAAAAATGTCAAGCATAGAAAAGTGTCTGGGTTTTGACAACATACCAAGATTGAGTGTTATGGGTAGGATTCAACATTGCACTTCCAGTGCTTGCAGGCACAGGGTTGATGAAATGGAGACGAGCAATTGCTTAACCGAAGGAAGAATGTGCAGGTCATTGAACAGCTGCATGTATGTTTTACTCTAGCCAAAGTTTGTAATTAACAATCCTAGTAAAGTGAATGTTCATCATCCTGCTTATGTTTTGTAAAGATTTTTGTTTATGGCATTGCTTTAAATTAAAATCTTCTTTCCCCGTTAATTTATTTTCTTTTACTTATACTTTGTAGCAAGGTTTTAAACCTTGGTCAAATACTGGTTTTGACACATTTGGACCGGCATAGTGCCAGTACACCAGGTGCTATACTGATTTTTCACCTCTCGGTATCATTGAAAAAATAATAAAAGAATAAATACTAACTGGTACAACCTATATGGTCCGGCACCAATCCTTGATCAGACCTATAAATTCCCATTGGTATATATTAGATCAATCAGTAACTGTATCCTTCCTTTTCAGTACCATTTTGTTTTATCTCTTTTCATTTCTTTTCTCCTCAACCCACTAAGATATGGTTTTTGCCTTTTTGGTGCATGAGTCGATATGAAGTATATTATAATGTTCAATGTGGGCATAATGCTGATATGTGCTTGTCTAGCTTGACCAAACCTTGTATTGTTAGGTTTAGATCAACCACAATCAACAAGCTTGTATTATGTGTTATTATCTCATTCTGTTGAATTATAGTTTGGTAGTTGCTATTTGTGGCACTTGTTTTATTCATGGATAATTTATGTAATGTAGATGCACCAAGAGAGTTGCATATGATTTTAATAAAGTTATGATATGGTTTCTAGAGATAACTTTTGGTAGGCTTTAGAAAAGAATCGTGGATTTTAGAAATTATATATTAATGTGATAAAAGTTATGTCTTTATAGTTGTCTCTTGATTGATTTCTAAAATCATTTATATATTTTCTTGCTAAAGTCATTACTCCATTATTATTGTCTCTGATTGATTACTAAAATTATTCATATATCTTTTCTCCTTTCAGTGAAGAATATGATTGGAGAAGACAGCCAAGGGATATATTTTCCAGAGATCCACACACTGATAAGAGCCAGTTTATATTCACCAGTGTTTGTGATTCACAGCATCTACAAGATCCTCAATATAAGTCCTCTTGCAATGACATGGAAATAGGAGGTGTTGCAGGCAAGGTGCTTAAATTGATAGTTTTACTCCATTCCAACATCAAAAGCTTGATGGTTTGTAGCGTTTTGCTCCATGTCTTGGTTGGCAGTAGTGTTGGACAATTTTATAGAATATGTCCATAGGAACCATGCGGTGCACCACACATTATAAGGTTCTTTAGCTTCTTATGTGCTACCTAAATACATATTTTGCTATTGAAGTGACTTTCTACTCCTCTGTTGAATAATTAAAAGGTGGGGTTTGTCCTATTACGCAATGAATCTGTGATGTAAACAGTAGTGCCAATTGGATATTTAGGTCTTTCATAAACGTTAAAGAACATGTAGTTAAAACTTAAAAGGAAGAGAGGAAGATTCAGCTTGTCTATTTATTAAATTCATTGTGACAGGTTTTAAGCTAAACTAAGCCTCTAAATTGTATGACATTGTGTTAGTTTCTAAGACCAAATTTACACAATTCTACTGTGTTTTACTGTTTGCTTAATCTTGCCTACTAAAAGTTTGGATTTAACACACTAAAGTTGAAATGCTAATATCAACTAAAAAGAAGATTTAACCATGATGGAGAACATCCTTGTTGTTGAGTGATACGAGATCTTATATTGCCCAATCTAACTAGGAAGAACCATAAAAAAAATGTATATTTGATGAGAACCTGCATTACATCAAATATGCTTTTTGTATCCTTTTTTGATGCACTTAATGGCTTGGATGAAATTGAGAAATGCTCAAGACTGCTAATATGAAGGATCAGCAATTGCTGTTAGCTTTGACAATCTTCAAAAATTAACTGAACTTTGTAATAAACTAGAAATCAAATTGCTTTGGGTTGAGTCACATTGGCCATTTACGGTCATGACTTAAGTGCTGATCCAGTTACAAAATCTATCAGACAAGTACATCCTGGTCAAAACAGCAATATGATTCATAAGCAAAATTACATTTTGCAACTTATTTGGTATTTTTTATGATTTTTTTCTTTTTAGCTTTGATGAGTCTTGGTTATTTCACTAACTAGATATGAAATTCTGATGTATTAGTTTCATGCTGATGCCTGATTGCTATGCTTGTCCAATTAGGTGAACCAAATAATTTTGAATTATTTAACGTGTTGTTTGCAGTTCTTTGGATTTATGCCAAAATTTGTGAAGATAGTAGAAGTTGGACCTAGAGATGGTTTACAAAATGAAAAGCTCACTATACCTGCAGCTATAAAGGTTCAATTGATACAGAAGTTGGTTTCCTCTGGATTATCTGTTATCGAGGCCACAAGCTTTGTCTCTCCAAAATGGGTACCACAGGTAATAGGGATTTATTCTCTCATCATTAAATAGTCCATCCTAGCATAGCAATTTGGTTTTTTAGTTTGGTTGTTCTCCCAATAATCTTTCAAGAACTTAAGAACATAATTGAAGATTCCACAATGGTACCTATATGTTCTTTCATGTACAGTTCATTGGCATATTATAAAGTTGCATACTCTTTCACAACCAGAAGAAAGAATAATTCATAATGAACAATGCTGCATTGTTCAATACATTTAGCTTTAGTGAGATCTGTAAAGGAGAATAATCATTTTAATAGTATATGTAATTCTCAACTATAATATTGTAAAGCTCAAAGTGTTGTGATGAATATGAAATTTGTGCATCTATCCAGAGCCAGTTTATAAATGTAATCCTTGTAATATTATTTAATTGATTTTGTATTTTATTATAGCTAGCAGATGCAAAGGATGTCATGCAAGCCATTCATGTTGTGCATGGTGTCAAGTTTCCTGTCTTAACTCCAAATCTCAAAGTAAGTTTCATAGATCAAGTCTTATTTTGACAATCTGAAGTAGCATGTGTTCATCAAAGCAAGAGGCAATAGTTGATTATTACATATGAAATATGCAGGGTTTTGAAGCAGCTATTGCAGCTGGCGCCAAGGAAGTTGTCATATTTGCATCAGCTTCTGAGTCCTTTTCTAAGTTGAACATCAATTGCACCATTGAAGAGAGCCTTACTCGTTATCATGAAGTTGTTGTTGCTGCAAAAGGACTCGCAATACCTGTTCGTGGGTATGATGCTCCTGCTAACTTATAGCAGCGTATTTTCATATTTTTAAGAGTGATAGCTTTCTGTTTACTATATATGAAGGTTCTGTAGTATTCACTTGAATTACCTTTCTAGAATGTTATTTTTTACATCTTTATTATGTTTAGTCAAATGGGTTTCAGCTCAAACTACCTCTATTTCAGTGACAGCACAATTAATATTGTAAAATCATCTCAAGTTGTAAAAAATAATAGATGGAACAAAGAAATGGTAGGGACAGTGTGGGAAAGAGATCAAGTCATGAAAGGAGAGAGGATTTGAGCAATGAGAGTCCCTTTTTTATTAGCAGGGCTAAAAGTTAACCTAGAAGAATAAAAGAGAGGCAACAGAATAAGCAATCTGCAATGTTGAGTCGGGTTATGGGAATCAAAATTCCTGTACTTTTCTCTTAGATGCCCCAATATATTGCACAATATGGGGCATCCATCCAAGACTCAGTTCCCCAATAACCGGTGGAATCTTCAGTTAGTCTAACCTCCCTATTTGATGTGTAATAGAGGAGGTTCATAGGACAGGCTGTGGTAGGAGGTGAGAGAAAAAGGATCAGAGGAAGAAAGAGAAGTTAAAAGAAAATGATGCAGCACCAGTCAAAGATATTTCTTATGTGAACCAACAGTGAGCATAATAAAGAGGCCTGAGTTCAAATGCATCAAATTCAAGCTTCAAATAGATTCAGCTGAAGGCCTGAAATTGCAGTGTAAATAAAATAATAATAATTTGGTTACGTTTCATTGAGTTGATGGAAATCAGTCATTGAAGTTTTTTTCAGCCATTAGTTAATTGACTCATTATAGCAGCAGATTTCAGCCATTAGTTAATGGTAGGCAAAATTTCTTTGTTTGGCTTCCCAATATTAAAAGTAATGTTTGGGATCTATTTCTTGCCATGTGTAAGAGATAAACTTTTGTCAGCAAAAATATTAACATTGGCATAAATTTTGGAACTTCTCCTCTAATTGGTGGTATCCCATTAAAAGTTACTTGAATTGAATAGTGGAATGCAAAATAAGTTTAACGAAAGGAGGGTTTTTTTTAAATAAAGAATTCTGAGGGAAGGAAATTGTCTAAAACATAAAATATGCATTTACAATTTAATGGCCTGTATGTTTGTTCATGAGAAGAAATTGTTTTCCTGGTTTTATGCTCTCTTCTCATCTAATTTCTTTGTTCTTTTCAAATCTACTTCTCTTATGTTGTTTGCTATCCTAGCAAAGATAATATTTTTCATGTTGGAAGACCTTAGTAAGTTTGGAAGCCATATTTCTCATTATTCCTGAATTAGAAAGGAAGGCGGTAAATAAGCCACAGGCATTCAAACTCACCTTGACATGTCAAGTGAAGAACCTTTGATCTTTCTCTTGTAGAGAAAATATAAGAAAGGAGAAAAACTATCAAATTATCTTTTCTTTGCTCAGTTCCCAACTAATAGTCTCTTTTTCGTTTTTTTGGCATCCAAGAGCAATCTGGAATCTTCATAATCTGGTCTTGCACATACTTTGGAGAAAAACCCACTCAATTGGGAATCTTGGTTGAGTAATTGGCTGTCAATATCTTTCTTGCAGGTTTTTCATAATTTCCTCAAAAGTTTTGACAAAAAAGATCTTTCGAGTTTCATGTGTTCTTTGTGTATAGCTCCAATTTGCTAGCATTTTTAAGTCTCAGCAAAAGTTAGAGACCACAAGATTGTAATCAAATTTATGGATGTACTTGGTTCACTTGATGACACTTCCTTTTACCCTTACTATTCTAACGGGTGAGGAGTTATGGCGTGTGTCATGGACATATAGGCATGACACTAATCCCATATTCAATAAGAAATGAATGTACATTATATAATAACCATACACTTGTACAGTTATTGGGAGAGGTACAGATAACATAATGACCAAGGGAGTTACAACTCTGTGAACCCTGTGAATGTGCAGAGCATGCTGCAGAGTTTAGCGACGCAAAGAGGCCAGGAACTCTTGTAGACATGGAATTTGGTAACATTAGTATTTCTGACACTATAACATGAGGTGCTATGGACCATATTCCTTGTTGCATTAGTTGTATTATTAATGATATCTGCTTATTTGTAAGCTAGAGCAGCAGTCATCTATTTCTCAAACCTGCAACTTATTTAGATTAAAGTTATGCTAGTTCATGATAGGCTATAGATTGTTAATTTTAGAGTTTGATTTTCTTTTATTTCACTCTAGTATGTGTTGTCAGTTTATTTCTGGATTAGTGAACCTGTTTCACACAGCACAACACCAATAAAAAATTTTCTTGTGAAAATTCTCTTTTGGATAGAGTGGCTAGCCCAAAATGAAAAGCATTATTTGTTCTTGGATGAAACTAGTCCTCTCAATGAGAACACATGGAGACTGAAGGACATTGCCCAAATAGACAAAATGACAGGAAGGCTCCATGTAGCTGATTGCAATTAGTTGGGCCTAGGGCAGGGTTAGTTGCTTTGGAGAGAATATTAAAGTTAAGGGTTGCCAATAATGCCTATACTCCTGGATGACATGTTAACTTTGAACTTCACTATGCAGATTCTTGTCATTGTGCTAAAACATCTCATTTGTTAAATATATGCACCTGCAATTTAGATCTTTTTTGGTGGCATATGTAATGTTGTGATGCATAAAATCTTATTATTCAATGTTTTGATTTTTGAAATCATGGACAATAAATTTAGATCCTTTGTTGGCATTTGCAGCATTATCATTTGGTATAACACATCTGATCTGGTGTTAGCAATATTAATTGGCAGGTATGTGTCTTGTGCTGTGGGGTGTCCTGTAGAAGGAACAGTGCCTCCAGAAAGGGTGGCATATGTAGCTAAAAAGCTTTATGACATGGGCTGTTCTGAAATCTCACTTGGTGATACCATCGGAGTCGGTACTCCAGGTAGGATTTGTCCATTTCTACCATATACAGTATTTGTATTTATAGTATATGCTGCCCAAGAATTAACAGGTACTACTGTCCATTTTGGCTTTCACAGAACCGTGTTATCAACTTAATATTTCATCGACAAGAACAATTAAACATGTTATGAAACCTGCTCTAAGATTACAACAAAGTGGTACTTTGTTGCTGGATGCCACTCTGACATTAAATTTTTTTCTTCCTAACAGGGACTGTGATTCCGATGCTCAAAGCTGTAATGTCTCTCATTCCAGTAGACAAGCTTGCAGTCCATTTTCATGATACTTACGGCCAAGCGCTCTCAAACATTTTGGTCGCTCTACAAGTAAGCAAACTCCTATCCGTGTCAAGCATGGATCTGAATCCAAACTTCAGTTTGATCTTTATCTGATTTCATTCCTACTTACAGATGGGGATCAGTGTAGTCGACTCATCTGTGGCTGGCCTGGGTGGATGCCCCTACGCCAAAGGAGCTTCAGGGAACGTGGCTACTGAAGATGTAGTATACATGCTTAATGGCCTTGGCATCGAAACCAATGTGGATTTGGGCAAGCTCATGGCTGCTGGGGACTTCATCTGCAAGCATTTGGGACGTTGGTCCGGATCAAAATCTGCCACTGCATTGAGCAGAGTCACTGCAGATGCCTCCAAGATCTAATGTAAGATGGCAGTAAGAGCACCCATTTGCTGTGTTATGTTATCAACCATTGATTACCTCCCCTAATATAGGGGTTCAGTTGAGATAATTGATGTCACATTTTTAAATTTTTTTTTTCAATTACTTCTTTTCACATATAGAGCCAAATAATTAAACATCACTTTATTCATCATCATAAATATTTATTATAATTTATTTATTCATGAAATCATTAGTAGAAAAATAAATATAATGACATTAATTCAAAAAATTATCCAAGTGGCTTTATCTAATGGTAGAGAAAGGTCCGCTTTCTATTGAAATCTAATTCAGTGTTATGGAAGATTACTCTGAAAATCAAAAACAAAGAAAATTCAACAATGCTAAGTAGGAATCACAAAAGTCAATTCAAAATAAATGCATGATAAAAAATCTATCATCCCATTGGCGTATATCAAATACCCGAATGAGTACTCCCCCAATAGCGGATGGAGAGGCTTTATCCTATGGGATAAGTTTGTATTCTCCCAACAGCGGATGGAGGCAAACTCATATCGCACTCCCAATAGCGGATGGAGTGGCATCCCTCACCCGCCAAAGTAGGGACACATTCCTCCCAATAGCGGATGGAGGAACTGTCCAGGCGCCACGTTTGACGACACGCTAATCCCTGAAGGGAATCGCTCTTCTTGCTCTTGGCAAAGAAATAACATAATCTCATACTAATCATGTCTATTCGGGATGAAACAAAATATTCAAAACATCTCTTTCCAATATCATCAATATCAATAATACTAAATAACCCTCAATTGACTTGAACCCTAGTTAAATCGATCTAATCAAACTCAATTCACTAGAACTTAACTGAACAGCTAATCCTTATTTAACTGATCTGGAACTACCCTAGATTGGTATAATTTGGATTAGATTAGGTTCAATTTAAGTTAAACTAACTTGAAATGTCAAATCAATTCGGAACCACCCTGACTTGATTTAGATTAATCTAAGTCTGGTTTAGTTCAATCAATGTTTAGACTCAAATCCAACAATTATATAATATTGAGCTATATTGAACCGATCCAAATACCGATCATATGCACTGCACATGACTATACATGCATCACACCAAGTTGGGCCAACCTTGGCCCATGACTGTCCACATTGGGTTGGGCTAGGTTAGCCTATGGGCTAGGGCCTGACCCATTGGTTGGGCCTGGCCTAAAGGCTATTTAACCTAATCCTATTCAATTTAATAATTTCATATTATAACAACATATATTCACTAATAATAATATATTAAAACATAACAACAGATTAAATAAATAATAAGAAAAGATAAACTTGAAGAAATAACATTCTTAATTCAATAAGAATTAGAAATCATACTTTTAATATGTATAACATGAATAATTTCAACATGAAATAATAATATTCTAAATCTCAAAAGGATAAAAATTTTAAATAATATATTCTAATTACTAATAAAAATTTTAACATATAAAAGATTAAAAATTATTATTATTATTTTTTTGAACTACTCATGGTATATTTAAATCTAACTAACATTAGAAGATAATTGTAATAAAATAAAATAATATTCTTAATTAAAAAAATCTAATATCATAAAATATATACAATTTCAGAATGTTTAAAAATGAAAACCTTTAAAGGGTACCAAAGAGTAAAATATTTTAAATCAAAAAAACTAATATCGATCTAAAAATTTTCAACATGGAATCCAAATAAAAAACTTTTAATTTCAAGAAAGGTAAGGAGAATCTACCTCTCCTTAACATGATGAAACTCCTTGTTCCTCTCGTTATTGAATTCTGCTCGATGAGGAATGAAGGAGAGAAATTCCTTCCCTTAAATAGGAGGAGATGAGCTTCGATTAAAAGAATTTTTTTTTAAAATTTTATATTTATTTAATATAAATTATTTTTATTTAATATACTAACAAATATGATATCACCCTATTTGGAATGCTTAATACTAATTTTCTAATTCGTAATGATAAACAAGAAAGTAGGGTTAATATTTCCTAAATTAAACTATATTTTATTCATAAATCAAATATTATTTGATTTGATTACAATTGATCTGCTTATACCTAAATGAAAGAAATTGCCAACTTGTTTAATGTACATGAAATAAATGTTCCATAATGTCATTAGTGAACTTGGATGCCAACTTGAACTTTAGTGAAGTTATGGAAATGCTTGGGCACAAGCCTAATTTGATCTTGATCTAACTTATCGTATGAGCCTTTGGTCTCATTCGAGGTGTTTCAGGATGCATGATATGGTGTCGACTTACATTAAGGTCGATGTTAAGATTTCTAACTTGATTTGTTTGACGTTTAAGTTACAACTTTGAAAATGAAATAGATAATAAGAAAGGGCTAGATCTCAGAAATCATGTTTGTGTTTGTTTATAATAATTGATCCGACTTAACTCTTTATTGTGTATACAGAAAATATTAGAAGAATATTTTTTGTTTGGGTTTCAAGTAATATGGCATGTTGGGTGGTTTGATTACTTTATCGATTTGGATGCCACGTATGGAATTATTATTGGCGATAAATAATTTTCGTATCATTAACAAAACAGGTACAGTGATTTATTACAGGAATTGATGGAGGTAAAATGAGACCTAAGAAAATTGAAGTATTCTTAACTTTTTACCGACAATCCTAAATAGTTAAAATTTTACGACTTTGATATAATAAATGATTTAGACTTCAAAATGGCTCTGTAAAATGTGCTTTATATGGCACTACATCCATGCATGTGCTTCATGTGAGGAAGGGAGCCGCAGGACATGCTAACATATATTTTAATTATACTTGGGTGGGTTAGTTGTACCAGAAATGTTGACCTTGATTGCTTTGGCAAATAATAATATATATTTGAACCTCTTTCACCACATGATTAGTTGTACCAGAAAGGTCCCACCACACACACACACACATTCTCTCTCTAAATTTTCTAATGACATCCTATTTGTTGCACCAAACAATGTTAATTAACGCTTCATCTCTCTCTAAAATAACTCACTAGAAATCTGACTATCCGTTAATTCTTCATACAAAAAGAGCTCTCTGCATACAAAATCTGACTATATATTGTATTATAATAACACCGTATGTATTAGTTGTCGATAATAATACAAAAACCTCTTTTTCTAAATGACTCCATTTCAAACTCTCTCTATCTTGCTGTATATTAGATTTTTTTTTGACACGAAAGATATGAGCTAAGTTAATCGATAAAGACTTCTACTTATCTGATTTGATGTAAACAAAGAATATATATATATATATATATATATATATATATATATATATATATTCACCATATAATTTTAATTAACTCATTATTGAAAGATGATAATTTGTTAACCTCTTCACAAAACAAGAGATGAATTTCTACATATATCTTTATATATTTTCTTTATATATATATATATATATAAACATCAATTCATCCTTTAACAAGTGATCTTCATGTGATATCTAGACTGAAAGAATGAGATAAAAATTATTTCTGTCTATGTATGTGGACAAGGGTCTAAGATTAGATAGTTACAAGCTATCTCCCCTCTTTCAACTATGTGAAAAAATAGTTAAGAGGAGATTATTAAAAGTGGTTGAGTATCACATCTGAATATTTCATAAAATATTCTACTTTTTTTATGATTATATATAAAAGCTTATTTTTAGCATAGTCGTGATGGGCACTTTTCACCATCCGCTTCCACACATCGGGTTATGAACTTAAGTGTCAAAGGGATCAGTTCAAAAAATCTTTTTTGACTTCGATCTTCGTACAAGTGATACCTCAGGAGCTTAACATTTTTCCCTCGAAAGTACCTTGAGTGACCCTGTGTACATGGGTTTGAACTATGTCAGGTTGACACAAGTCTAGTAGCTTCTTTGACTTATCCGTTCATTCATAAGTCAACACTTGAAGAGTTGAGTTAAGACTCACATCAATCATCCAATCCTTGCCCATCTTCTTGATAACCTTGGAAAAAGAAAACATATCTTTCAACCGAAGTACTTAATTAGTCTCTTCATTTAACAGGAAGAGAAGAGTGTTATCTATGGAGCGAGCAGACTAATCGTTACCCCTAATCCTAACTTGTAACTATAAGAAAGAAGTACTCATTTTAACCTTTATTTTTTGAAGGGGCACCACTAATCTTGAAGCTTGTTTGAGCAATCAAGTAGTAGCTATTTTTTGACTTGTACAATCGAAAGTAGGTAGCAAAGAGTTTACGAGTCTAGTAATATGAGCATGGCAACACTATCTGATGAATACTATCAAATAGTGCCATGAATTGGATGCTGTCTATTAGGGCATTATCATCTACCATTAAAGGTAAGACAAAATCATTAATAAAAAGAAAAGTGAAGTATTACCTCTAATGCATTAAAATACAAATAAAGGGATCTAAATATCAGGTTATATGGATAATGATTAGGCCGAGGGACTTGCAGCTCAAACTCGATCGAGATAGAGTACCTAGTCCATAAGCAATCAAGAAATTATGTGCTCATTATTGAGTCTTGATCATATATACTTTTTATGGACTCTAAATCTCAAAAATTCTTTGAATTCACTATGATCAACACTCTCGGGATGGAGTACCAATCTCTTTGGCCATTTAGTGACCAAGGGGTCAGAAGAAGATTGTGCAATAAAGCAAAGATATTCGAACTTATTGAGACAAAAGAAGTTCTTCAAGACTAAAGTGCTTGAAAGCCCAAGTGCCGGAGAGCTGACATGCTTGAAAGCTGAAACATCGAGAACTAACTCATCCTCAAGAAGAGAATTAAAGACCAACTCATCTTGAAAAAGAAGAAAAAACTCCTAAGAAAGATCATATAGGCTCAAATGAGAGAATGAGTCTCACCCTTATAATTAAAGGAGATTTATAGGGAACTAATCAATCTCTCTCCTCCCATATCAAAGTAAGTGTTCCCTCAAGTGGAATCCAAAGAGATACTAATGAATAAAAAGACTTTGAAAAGAGCAAAAAGACTCATCCTTATAATTAAAGGGGATTTATAGGGAATTAATCAATCTCTCTCCTCCCATATCAAGGTAAGTGTTCCCTCGAGTGGAATCGAAAGAGACACTAATAAATAAAGTGACACTTTGAAAAGAACAAAATAAATTATGTATTAAAAAAATCAATTATAGTAGGAGACAAAGTAAAACGTGTCCAAAGCATGAGTCGAGAAACTCGACCCATGTAAGAAAAACTCACTATGACAAGAGCCATAAGGTAAAATATGTTCTAAGGCACGTGAGTTAGGAAAACTCAACCAACATGAAAAGAAAATTATCATGATTGAAAGTACACAATGAAATGTGTTTAAGCCACATGAATCGAGAAAAATTGACACTTGTTAGTACTCGCACAACTTGTGGAAGTCAGGCTCCTCAACACCTGTCAGCTTTCACTTAATGCGAATATCGATCCCTATCGATATTCGCTCGATGCATGAAGGTTGACTATTTCAGAGATACAGGTTGGGAAAACTTGACCCTTCCCTTCATCGTTGTTGAGGTGCAAAGGTTAAGAAACCTAACCCCATCTTATTGCCAAACTACGAAGGTCAGGTGCCCTAAGCCCTCTTATTACTGAGGTGTGGAGATCAATTGTCTAACCTCCCTATTTAACTATTGAGCTATGAAGGTCACCCCCATCATTGTTGAGGCATAGAGGTCGAGCACCCAACCCCCCTTGCTATCAAGGCACAAGGGTCAAAAATTTAACCTATATTGTTTTCGAGGTGAAAAGATCAAAAAATTCAATCATCCTTGCTTTTGTGGTGCAGAGATTGAAAAATTCAACCCAGTCTAGTTGTCGAGGTATGGAGGTTGGAAAATCTGACCCCCCTCGTTGCCGAAGTGTGGAGGTCAGGAAACTCGACACCCTTCACTATTGTGGTACAAAGGTCGGGAAACCCGAACCCCCATTGTTTCTGATTTTTTTATTACTAAATTTCAAGTGAGATTAGTGATTGAAATAGGCATCTCAATCTCTCCTCCTACCCCACTTATGCCTAGTATATGCGTCAAATAAACTGATAGCTATACTTCAAGACCTCTATGGAAGAACCCCCAAAGCGTCCCTTTAGGAGAGGATAAATGATAAAAAGAATATCATCGACCAATCATCATATAATATGTGACCTTCACATGATATCCAAGATAAAAGAAAGAGACAAAAGTTGACCTCCACCAATTTGCTCATGTGGATAAAGGTCCAAGGTAAGCAGTTGTAGATTGTTTCGCCAATTATTAACCACATGGAAAAAAAGGCTAGGTTATTAGAGGCGATTGAGAGCTATCTTCTTATAAAATATTTTATAGAAGTTTACGAATACATATAATGACTAATTTTTAATGCAATTGTGAAAGACACTTTTTATTGCTTGCGTCCACATACACCTATTAAAGATTACTAACTTAAGCATCAAAAGGATCAAGTCAAAAAACCTCTCTTGATTTCAATTTTCGTATAGGTGATACCTTGGAAAATCATCATTTTTACCTTGAAAGCCCGTTGGCTAATTTTACATACACGAGTTTGGACTATGTTGGGTTGATTAACATGTCAATAACTTATTCCTGTAACACATACTTTCCCCCATGTCAACACATACATATGCACGTGCGTACACACACATATGCACGAACGCATACATATCCATACACACACATACATATATATATATATATATATATATATATATATATATATATATATATATATATATAGTATCTCACATTATATATATATATTAAAAGTATATATATATACTATTTATTATATATAGTATAATAAATAAATTTAATCTTATAATTTTAATTTTAATTATAAGAAAATAATCATATATATGATTATTTAAGTTTTAATTATTCAAGTAGAAAAAAATCCAAATTATTCAAGTTTTAATTAGACATCAAAATTTGAGGTTCATTCTTGTTTTTTAATTTCTCTTTAAAGAAAGGTCAAAGAAACCAGAGCCATTGACGTCCAGCTCATATAACATGATCACCAGAATGCCACGTCCCAACCAAAATAAATAATAAATAAATAAAAAAAGAACATCAACATGGCACGTTCTAAAGACAAACTAAATGAACAGGACTAGATTTAACGATAAATCTTATTTTTTTGATAGAAAAATTACCCATTAAATTAGTTAATATTTTTTTTAAAAAATTATTAAACTTGATTTTATCATTTTTTTCCATCAATCAAAACTCGACTTGGGTCCAATAAATACTTACTAGATATACCACATTAATCTCCTCTGACAAGAAGCGTATCGAACATACTATATTTAGATGATAAAAAAATATTTTTTTATTAAACCGATAATTATAAATATATCTTCATTATAAACTTATCAAAACTGAACATGAACTATTGATTGGGTCAATTTTATATTAATAGAGATATTTGCTTTTACTTCATACGAAATACAAAATACGAGATATAAGTATTTTTAGTTCTTGTCAACGTACGTCTAAGTTGAATTTGATTACATAAAAAAAATAATTAGACGGGAACAGTCTCGTCACGTCAAAATTAATTAAATAATATTTCAAACATAGAATTCGATTCAATGTAGTTTGTAACTCTCAACCTCAATAATTCTGATGTCGCATCGTCGTCACCAAAACTAATCTGTTGGCATCTTCACCAACTCGCCCATCGTTTCCTTGACATCCACCTATCATCACCCCAACGCACGCAACCCTCTCTCTCTCTCTGCCCCTCATCGGTAACATTTACCCTCCTCCTTCTCACTCCTCCAATGGCTTCCTCAACCCAAAACCTCCCTTTCCTCACCTACTCACACCACTCACAGGCCACAAAATGGAAGAAGAAGAGAGAACGGTGAGATGAGACCTGCACAGATCATACACCACTCATCACACCAACCACGAGCTATCAGATCCTCATCACACACGTCCGGTCTGATGACCCCACCACTTTACCCACCGCCTCATGGCCCCATCTATATCATTTAGAAGGAGCTTTGGGGCGGTCGGTGAGTCTCACCTCCAGCCCTCGGGTCTCCTCCAGCATGGCAGATCTGCTGGCGCTACTGCCCATGGATCCCTCCCTCCTCCCCCCCGCCCTCGCCGCCCTCGCCGTCCTGCTCGCCCTCTACATCCGGTTCCGCGTCCGGCTGCCCCCCGGCCCCCGCCGCTGGCCCGTCGTCGGCAACCTCTACGACATCAAGCCGGTCCGCTTCCGGTGCTTCGCGGAGTGGGCGCAGACGTACGGCCCGATCATGTCGGTGTGGTTCGGCACCACCCTCAACGTGGTGGTGTCCAGCTCCGAGCTGGCGCGCGAGGTGCTCAAGGAGAAGGACCAGCAGCTGGCGGACCGCCCCCGCTCCCGCTCCGCCGCCCGCTTCAGCCGCGACGGCAAGGACCTCATCTGGGCCGACTACGGTCCCCACTACGTCAAGGTCCGCAAGGTCTGCAACCTCGAGCTCTTCTCCCCCAAGCGCCTCGAGGCCCTCCGCCCCATCCGTGAGGACGAGGTCACCGCCATGGTCGAGTCCATCTTCCATGCCTGCTCCCACCCAGGTAATAGCAATCTTCCCTCCTCCTCCTCTGATCTCTCATCTATACGAGCGATTCACACACGATGCATCGAATCAAAGAACCAGATCCAAGATCTTCACCATTCTTGCTCTGGATCTCACCACAGGGGAGGAAGAATTGGTCGTTGATCTGCTAAAGACTACAAGAACTTCCCCTGTTTCTCTTGCCGACACGTTGTTTTAGGCTTAGATCTGCTCTTTGAGCTGTTCCCCATGAGGTCATAGATGACTTTGTGATGGAGATTGTGTGATTTGTGGGGCTGCCATCGGATCTCAAATAAGAGAGGAGGAAGAAGATGATCATTCGTTCAATTTTCCTGATTCAATTTTGGTTGTGTTGTATCTCGCAGAGAAGATAGGGAAGAGCTTGGTGCTGAAGGACCATCTCTCGGCGGTGGCGTTCAACAACATCACGAGGCTCGCGTTCGGGAAGCGATTCGTGAAGCCGGACGGTTCTACCGACGAGCAAGGTGTGGAGTTCAAGGCCATCGTCTCTACCGGCCACAAGTTTGGTGCGTCGCTCTCCCTCGCCGAGTACGTCTCGTGGTTGCAGTGGATGTGCCCGCTCGACGTCGAGGCCTACGACAAGCACAGCGCTCGCCGGGATCGCCTCACCAAGATCATCATGGAGGAGCACACGCAAGCGCGGTCCAAGGGCGGCGCCAAGGATCACTTCGTCGACGCGCTGCTCACGCTCAAGGACCAGTACGACCTCAGCGAGGACACCATCATCGGCCTCCTTTGGGTGCGTTGCTCTCCTCTCCCACTCTGGTGCTTCCACGCCTCGCGGAACCGCCGTTGTTAGCTGCTGCTGCACTGTAACAGGACATGATCACGGCGGGGATGGACACGACGGTGATATCAGTGGAATGGGCGATGTCTGAGATCGTGAGGAACCCGAGGGTGCAGCGGAAGATCCAGGACGAACTGGACCGCGTCATCGGGCAGGAGCGGATCATGAACGAGACGGACTTCGCCAGCCTCCCCTACCTGCAATGCGTCGTCAAGGAGTCGCTCCGGCTGCACCCCCCGACGCCGCTCATGCTTCCACACAAGGCCAACGCCAACGTCAAGATCGGCGGCTACGACATTCCCAAGGGCTCCAACGTGATCGTCAACGTCTGGGCCATCGCCCGTGACCCCAAGACGTGGAAAAACCCGCTCGAGTTCCGGCCGGAGCGGTTCCTGGAGGAGGACATCGACATCAAGGGACACGACTTCCGGGTGCTGCCGTTCGGCACCGGCCGCCGGGTCTGCCCCGGGGCGCAGCTGGGCATCAACCTGGTCACCTCCATGCTCGGCCACCTGCTGCACCACTTCAGCTGGACGCTGCCGGACGGTGTCAAGCCGGAGGACGTCGTCATGACGGAGACTCCGGGGATGGTCACCTTCATGCAGACTCCCCTGCGGGCTGTGGCCACGCCGAGGTTGCCGTCCCACCTGTCCCGGCGCGTTCCTGCAGAGATATGAACCCCTCCCTTGCTTCGATAATGCTGTGTTGGTTTGGAGGAGAAGCAATTACGTGCATTGTTTGAGTTCTCATCACCTCCCTTGGTGACAGACTATTTATACTTGTATTAGTTGATCGTGATCTTTAATGTACTTTATGCTGGGAATGTGTTATGTACGTGATAAATGTAGCACAATGAGTACTCAAATTTGATGAGGTATTTGTTCAAGCAACATAAATGGAGGGAGCTGCTGAAACTATTTCACAATAAGCAGTGTATTGTGATGCCAACTCCTTTTATGTCTTCCTTTTCTACCTCTTCTTAGAATATGTTCTTATTATCTTGATTATTTTTGGATTCGAGTTGGCACTCTTTATTTTTATTTTATTTTATTTTTTATGTTATTAGGTCTTCGTGCGGGGTAGAGTAGATAGAGAGAGATCAGGCCTCCTCGAAGGGTGCTTGATAGGGACATCGGTAAGAGGAAGACATGTTCATGCTCTTTTCCATGCGTGGAGATGACCATACAAGGATAAAGATCAGTGGATACATAGTAGAATCACAATCAAGATTAAACAATTATGAACATGTAGACATGAAAGAGCTCTTGTAGGATTGGGGATCAGGTTTGTAAAATTCTTCGAGTTGTCTATCGCATGCATACAAAGATCGAGGTTGGCCATGCCGAGATGCTGTGATATATCTGTAAGTCATTTGGTTGTTGATGTCTCCTAGGGTTTTCTGTGCTGAAAGTGTAAACTTTGTAAGCCTCACCTATACGGTCGGAAAAGATTGTTTCAGCTGATTCCTTCCATATCCAAATCAGTAATATTAAATATGTGAGTTTGGACAGCTTTCTTAAAAAAGATAAATGTCCCTTTTTATAATATTAAATATAAATATTTGATCCAAAGGATCAAAACGAAGTTTACAATTATCTTTCTCATCATAAATGACAAAAGAAAGTTTATAATTATATTTCTAATCATAATGGGCCAAAAGAAAACTGATGATTAGTTGATAATATATTATTATTATTATTATTTGTCTCTCCCTTGAGGACGTGCTTCACGGCCCTTGCAAGAGAGGCTCAAAGTGTAACATTTAGTTTATTCGATACGAGAGCATTTGAGATCTTCTCTTGCGGGTTAGGTTTTTCCGACTCACGTGTCTTGGGTATATTTTGCTTTATGCTTCCGCTATGACAGATCTCTTTATGTGGGTTAGGTTTTCTGACAAACACATTTTGAACATATTTTGCTTTATATTTCCTTCGTAGTGGATCTTTCTTCATACAGGTCGGGTTCTCCTAACATATACCTTGGGCATATTTGACCTTCCGCCTTTACCATGAAGGATTTCTCATCATGCGGGTTAGGGTTTTTTGTCTCACATGCCTTGGGCACATTTAGCTTTGTGCCTCTATCGTGGTAGATTTTTCTTCACATGGGTCGGGTTTTTATGACTCATGCACCTTAAGTACATTTTACCTTGTGCTTCCATCATGGGGATTTTTTTTCATGTGAGATAAGTTTTTTTAACTCATGCACCTTAGGCACATTTGGTTGTGTGCTTCTGCTATGATGGATTTTTTTTTCATGTGAGTTAGATTTTTCAAACTTACATACCTCGAGCATATTTAGTCTTACGCCCTTATCATAGTAGATTTTTCTTCATATGGGTTGAGTTTTCCTAACTCACGTGCCTCGAACACACTTGATCTTGTGTCTTCGCCATAGTAGATTTTTCTTTACATAAGTTGGGTTTTTCTAACTCGCATGCCTCAGGCACATTTGGCATTGCGCTCCTACCATGATGAATTTTTCTTTGTACGGGTCAGATTTTTTCTACTCATATGCTTCGAGCATATTTAACCTTGTGCCTCCACCATGATAAAATTTTCTTCATAGAGGTCAGACTTTCTCAACTTGTGCACCTCAAGCATATTTTGCCCTACGCTTCTACCATGGTATATTTCTTATGCGGATTGAGTCTTCTTGACTCACATGCCTCAAGTATATTTAGCCTTGTGTCTTAGTTGAGGCTAATTTATTATCACATGGGTTAGGTTTTTCTAACTCACGTGCCTCATGTATATTTGGTATTATGCCTTTGTCGTGACCAATTTTGGCATTTTTTGAATCCATTATTCGATGCTTTTCAAGTCTATCATTCGGTGGCATCCCTTTGGAATTGTCTCGAAGGGATACATGTCTCAATTGTAGGAGGAGAGATATTGACTCCCTCTCTATAAATTCCTCTTTACCTTATGGGTGAGGCTCATTCTTTTATTTGAGCCTCGAGGGCCTCCTCATAAGCTTTCTCTATTTCATTCTAGTTTCGTATAAGGTGAGTCGGTCTTCGAGTCTCTCGTAGTCTTTGCGTTGATTCTGTAATAGATTAGTCTTCTACCATCCTACTCTTCTACCTCAGGTTGGAATGTTTTTCTTTTCTTGTATAAGTTCCTCTCGATCTATTAGCCATCAGATGGTTGAGATCTATGCTTTATCTTTAGATAGCCTAAGGACGAAGGAAGTCTTGACCTCCCCTTCATTGAGGGAGGTAGTTCCTATGAACTCGAATGTTATTCGGGACTTAGAGTTCATAAAAAGCTTGCATAACTACAATTCAATGGTGAGTGCACCACTTCTAGATCACTTGTGAGTTAAGTATTCCATCCCGATTGAGTTCGACTTATAAGTTCCTCGACCTGGTCAATGTCCATTTGACCTTACGCCTAGAGATAAGAATTCATCTTTCCCTTTATTTGGTGATAGTGTCTTGTCTACAATGGTGAAAGATATTACCCTCTTAAATGGCACCTAACTCATAGCGCTATCTAATAGTGTTTATCGAAGAATGCTGACATGTCGATATTACTTTGATCCACAAACATTTTGTGACTTATTTTTAACTGTGCAAGGGGAAAAGTGATTACTACTTATTCACTTGGGAGGGCTTCAAAGTTAGTTGAGCCCCTTCCAACCATTGCATAATGATTGGAATAGTGCTTTTTTCTCGTAGGTTCAGGTCGAGATTGGGGTTTGATCTCACTTGGTCGACACACTGGATAGATGACACTCCTTTTTTGTTGGACAAGGAGGTGAGTCAAATGCTTCTATTGAGGGACACACTCTCTTTATCTGAGGCCATCCAAAAGATTAATGAGGAGTGGTATATCGATATGAATCTCAACTCAGCTCCTCAGGGTACGACCTGAATCTCCCATAACTTTATATCACCCCTCTTTTTGATTCTCTAGAACCTTATATTTTTTATCATCTAGATACATGAATCCGCATTCCTTGAAGAGGAAGGCGTATAACTCCTCTTCGGGTATAACGGTGGCCTCTTCGACTTCGGTCACTATCCATGATTTATCACTCGAGGCTTAGAGGCTGACTCAACCCAAATTTCATGCTAACATTGATAAGTTGGGAAAGAAGCATAAGTCATTGTGAGGAAAGTGTCTCACCCTCTAAGGGGTGGGGAACTCAAGGAACCGATTCCTGAGAAGGAGCCTCCTACCTTTATAGCATCGGCACCTTCACAGGGTTCCCAAAGCTCCTTGTCTTCTTTTGAGAAAGGATAGGATAAACTAAAGTCAATGTTCGAGTTATGCCATTACCTTTGATAGCTTTATAAATAGTCAACCTATCATACCCAACCTTGGGTGCATTGTTGCAATCGAGATGGGAGAGTTTGTAGGAGGGGCAAAAGGTGTAGGGTGATGGTATAGCCTCAGAGTAATATTGCCTAAGGTCCTTATGTTTGGGAGGTTATGAAGCAGATCTACAATTCCCCTTTGGAGATTTTTGTTAGGTTCGGCCCATATGTGGGTTTGGACCAGATAATTAGGTCTAAGCCCAAATCAATCAATTAAATAGAAACCAAGGGTTTATATTGGTGTGTGTGTGCAGGAAAGGAAAACACAGCACAGAGCAACGACGGCGTGCAACGGCAGCGTGCGGCAGCGAGAGAAAGAAAGAGGAGAGAGAGAGAAAAACTAGGTTTTCTGAGTTTTATACTTGATGATTGGTGACCAAACTTCGTCGGTTTTGGCCTAGATTTGACGTGGAGAATTCTTACAGTAAACTCTACAATCTTAACGGTGCCGATCTATGGTTTATCCTTTCTAAAGTGTTTTCCTACTAAGTTTACTTGGTGAGATCTAAATCCTTTCTTAGAAGAGATCTATCTCTAAGATGATGATTCAGCCAAGATATCTGATCTTGATATTATTGTGATCCTCTTATTATTTTAGAGAGAAGAACAGATTGTAAACCTGTTATCATTATTGGTGATAGTGGAAGTTTGAAGTGGACTACGGTCCCGTGGTTTTTCCTGCATTGGGTTTTCCACGTTAAAATTCGGTCTCACCTTTGATTGATCAATTATTCTGTTGATAATATTGTTCTGGTTGTTACTTGCTTTTAATATCAAGTTGGTATTTTTGATGAGGAACCTATTTTGATACACAAAGAGGGAAAAGTATTATTCCGTATTTACAGGTTTTTTCCCAACAAGTGGTATCAGAGCAGCAGGTTGTTATTTACTACTAGTGTTTTCTTGTGTGATTGAAATGGAAGA
The DNA here is from genome assembly GCA_024322285.1 of Musa beccarii. Classification (NCBI taxonomy): domain Eukaryota; kingdom Viridiplantae; phylum Streptophyta; class Magnoliopsida; order Zingiberales; family Musaceae; genus Musa; species Musa beccarii. The sequence continues at coordinate 19,566,780 of CM044401.1, read as the reverse complement.
ATCAGATGGTATGATTAAATTGAACTCATCAAATTATTCTACTTGGAGGCGTATGATGGAAGACTTGCTCTATTGCAAAGATTTGTATAAGCCCATCAAAGTTAAAGAAAAACCCTCTACTATGGATAAGGAAGAATGGGAAGTCCAGCACAATAAAGCTATTGCTTATATTAGAAGATGGATGGATATAAATCTGCATGAGCATATTTCTGATGAAACCAGAGCTGATATTGTTTGGCAAAGGCTAGAAAATCTGTTTGCGAAAAAGACAGTGGGAAATAGAATTTCTCTCCTTAGAAGGCTTGTTAATTTGAAGTATAAAGATGGTGGCAACATTGTTGAGCACATAAGCCTATTTCAGAGTCTTGCAAACAAGTTGGTTGCTATGAAAATGAATATATATCATGAAATGCAGGGATTGCTACTTCTCAGCTCTTTACCAGAAAGTTGGGAAACGTATGTGGTGACAATTTGTAACTCCACGCCAGAGGGGACTCTAACTATAGACATGATTAAAGACAGTTTACTGAATGAAGATGCCAGAAGGAAAGAACAGGGAGAATCTTCTTCTGGTGCACTTGTTACTGAAGAGCAGGAAAGACGTGGAAGAAGTCACAATAGAAATCCACATGATTACAGAGGAAGATCCAAGTCTAGAAGAGATATCAGGTGTTTCCACTGCAACAAGCCTGGTCATATGAAGAAAGAGTGTAGGTTTTGGAAGCGAGAACAGAATGAAAGGAAGAAAAATGAGAAAAAGACCAATACAGTTGCTGCTGAATGTGATATCATTACTGTTTGTGATGATGGATGTATTAGTCTTGTAGCTCAGGACAGCAACTGGGTAATTGACTCTGGTGCTTCATTCCATGTTACTTCTCATGATGATTTATTCAGATCCTACACTATTGGTGATTTTGGTAATGTTAGAATGAGAAACAATGGTACATCCAAGATTATGGGTATTGGAGATATTTGCTTAGAGACCAGTACTGGGAGCAAATTGATACTCAGAGATATCAGACATGTTCCAGATATTCGTCTGAATTTGATATCTACAGGCAGACTTGATGATGAGGGATTTACACATTATTTTGGTGAAGGCAAATGGAAGCTCACTAAAGGTTCTCTAGTTGTGGCGAGAGGAAAGAAGTTGAACTCTTTTTATATTATGGAAGCTAAGCTATACAAAGGAGAGATTAATGCAATTTAAAAGGGTGAAAGCATAGATCTTTGGCATAAGAGGCTTGGTCATATCAGCGAGAAGGGACTTCAAACTCTTGCTAGAAAGCAGTTCTTACCAGAGTTGCAAGGTAGATCTCTTAAATCTTGTGATCGTTGCTTAGTTGGAAAAACACATAGAGTTGCATTTCATACTTATCCGCCATCTAGAAGATCAAATATTATTGATTTAGTTCATACTGATGTCTGTACTATGCAAACTAGAACCCTTGGAGGAGCTCTTTATTTTGTTACTTTTATTGATGATTATTCTAGAAAAGCAAAAGCCCAAGCTTTTGCTTTGAAATCTAAAGATCAGGTACTCGATGTCTTCAAAGAATTTCATGTCAGTATTGAAAGAGAAACTAGCAGAAAGCTGAAGAGTGTTCGAGTAGATAATGGTGGTGAGTACAGGGGTCCTTTTGAGAATTACTGTAGATTTCATGGTATCAGGCTTGAGAAAACAATTCCAAAAACTCCTCAGCAAAATGGTGTGGCAAAAAGGATGAACAGAACTATTGAAGAAAGGATTAGATGTATGCTCTCCCACGCCAAGTTATCTAAGTCATTTTGGGGGGAGGCTATGAGAACTACAGTTGACTTGATAAATCTTTCTCCATCAGTTCCTCTGCAAGGTGATATTCCAGAGAGAGTATGGAAAGGGAAAGATGTATCTTATGATCATTTGAGAGTCTTTGGGTGCAAAGCATTTGTACATATTCCCAAAGATGAGAGATCCAAGCTTGATAATAAGGCAAAGGCATGTATTTTCTTAGGATATGGTCATGAAGAGTTTGGGTACAGATTATGGGATCCAGTGAACAAGAAGATTGTTAGAAGTAGGGATGTTGTGTTTCTTGAAGACCAATTGTTTGATAATGGTGATACTGTTGAGAAGCCAGAAACCTCTGTTTATATTCCTTGGAGTTTGGGTCCAGTTCCTTCACCTATAATTCATGATGATCATGGGGGAAATGATGATGAAGAAGAATGTGGTGAGAATGTCAGTGATGATACTCCTACAGTTGATGAAGTTGAACCAACTGAGCAAGCACCTCCTCCACCACCAGTTGAGATTCCATTAAGAAGATCCACAAGAGAGCGACAACCATCTATAAGATATCCTCAACATGAGTATGTTATGCTTACTGATAGGGGAGAGCTAGAAACTTACCAGGAAACTATTCTGTATGAGCACAAGAGTGAGTGGGTTAAAGCCTTGCAAGAAGAGATGAAATCCTTGCTTGAGAACCACATCTATGATTTGGTAAAGTCTTTGCCTAAGGAGAAGCTTGAAGCTTGTAGGCAAAGAGTGGGCTTAGTACAGCCCACCATATGAGCTGGAGGGGGAGAATTGTTGGGTCCAGCCCATATGTGGGCTTGGACTAGATAATTGGGCCTAAACCCAAATCAATCAATTAAATAGAAACTAAGGGTTTCTATTGGTGTGTGTGTAGGAAAGGAAAACACAAAGACGGCAGCATTGATCGCGTGCACGACGGCAAATGCAAATGAGAGAGAAAGAGAAGAGAGGAGAGAGAGAGAGAGAGAAAAACTAGGTTTTCTGAGTTTTCTCCTTGACGATCGGTGACCAAACTTCGTTGGTTTTGGCCCATATTTGATGTGGAGAATCCTTGTAGTAAACTCTACAATCTTAACGGTACCGATCTACGGTTTATCCTTTCTAAAGTACTTTCCTGCTAAGTTTACTTGGTGAGATCTAAATCCTTTCTTAGAAGAGATATCTCTAAGATGATGATTCAGCCAAAATATCTGATCTTGATGTTATTGTGATCCTCTTATTATTTTAGAGAGAAGAATAGATTGTAAACCTATTATCATTATTGGTGATAGTGGAAGTTTGAAGTGGACTACAGTCCCGTGGTTTTTTCCGCATTGGGTTTTTCACGTTAAAATTCGGTCTCACCTGTGATTGATCAATTATTCTGTTGATAATATTGTTCTGGTTGTTACTTGCTTTTAATATCAAGTTAGTATTTTTGATGAGGAACCTATTTTGATACACAAAGAGGGAAAAGTATTATTCCGCATTTACAGATTTTTTCCCAACAATTTTGATCAACACTAACTTCTATAATAAAATGCTGGTAAATTATGTTGTTGCTATCCCCTTTGAATTCATATTACTTATCCGTTTATCTTTGATTTATAGCACTACCACTATATAATGGCCTTTATCAATCATGTATATGACGTTGGTTCTATCATTCAGTAGTAGGCCCTTAGAATCGATGATCTTCAGGAAGAGATCGAGGGGTTGAAGGAGAGAGGAGCTCTTTCTACTATTATTGAGGTGAAGGTTCAAGGGGCCGAGTTAGAGCGACAACTTTATGAAGTCGAGCTGCACCTCACTAACTTCAAGAAGTAGCTAAAGAAAGTCTGAAGTAATAATCAGGTCATAGAGGACGAATTATTATAGCTTACCCAGGAGTTGGATTTGATGAGGACACACAACTTGGAGCTTGTCGATCAGGTCATGGTGGCCAATGAATAGGCTCAAGTTCTGAGGGAAGCACTGGAGGTAGAGTAGCACATGATACCAAGGTATCGAGAGGAGGCAATCGTTGATTACAAGGCATCTGTTAGGTTTGGAAGGGGTCTAGAGAGGATGAGGGTCGTCTCATACCAGTTTGAGTATTAAATCATCTTAGCACATTTCAAGACAAGGTACTCAAAACTAGAGCTCAAGGAGGACCCATTCACTAAGTATCCCAAAGATCAAAATATCTCAATAGTGGTCGAGGTGCCCTTTGATAATAGTATTTACTTGCTAGAATACATTGTTGCTTTTTACACTTAAATATCATTATATGATGCTTTAGATGCCCTAATGTGTTATGCCTTCCAGACCATGTTAAAAGGACCAACATAAGAATGATATGCCTACCCATCTGAAGTTACTCTTTATCAATTTTTTTACTTAACTTACAAAGGAGTTTAAGCTTCACTTCCTTGGGAATGTGCACCCGAGACTATCAAGAACAATGCTTTTCGGACTTAGGCAAGAAGAGGAGGAAACACTATAAGTCCATTTGTTATAGTTAGATCTTTAAGAAATCATCTATTGAATTTGTTGATTGGCTCTAAGATTCAAGTGGAGCAGAGTGGTGGTATGATGATCTACTAAACTCCATGGTTAGAGAGCGAGGTGCACCATCGACGAGTGGTTCGATGAGCCTCAAGCATTTTTGAGATGTTGGTATTGCGTCGGGTGGGGGGACCTCGACAAGCACTAGTGCCGGTGGTTTTTAAGCTGCTAACTATGACATCATATATTCGGCTAGCTTGGGCAAGAGTAAAGTAATATATTGCATCATGCCCATTAGTGTCTACACTTCCTAGTAAGGCTTAGGAACACCTTAGTGGGAACAAGTAGGTGGCTCAGGATTGCCCTTAGGGGTGAGAGGCTTGGGTCATTGAACATACGCTAGTATCACATAAGCATTTGCACCGAAGTGGATGCATCAATGTGTGAAAAGGATAGTTGCTACCCCTTAAGTGAAAATACTATGGGTTGAGAACAAGACCCCCTCGTTTGAGTATTCATCGAAAGGGCTGATAGGCGAATGTTCCTACAGTATTGGACTCTCTTTCTAATGTCAAAATAATAAGAAAATTATTAATATCTTGGTTAGCTCAATGTGGTCTACACTCGTATGTGTATAATAGTTTGAGGTATCCTAGAGAACTCCTCTCTCAATCCGAATGACCCTGGCCAAGGATTTTGCTTGAGTGAGCACACATGGGATATTCCTCTCATGATACCAAGAGTGAATGATCCTTTATTGACACTCAATTGCCTTTGTAAGATTGACTACCATTTTCGAGAACCGATTGTATCAGATTTGGAGCTTTCCAAACCTATAAGTCTGGTGTCAAAGAATAAAGTAATCATACAAGACATCTTTGCTGTCTCAAGTCTAATGACCAGACAAACAACTGAGGCTATGGAATCGTTGTCTAACGTTAAGTATCATTAACCATCCAGCATTTCATAAGCGGATCGATCAATAAACTCATTCTCTAATAAGTACTTGCACTATACCTATAGTGTTCCCACGCAAGCAACTATGAGACTAGTTACCTCCATCATATATATGAGTATACAATGCACTAGTCTATCCGATTATCTCGATGTCCTTTTCGAGTAACCTATGACTATGATGATTTAGGATCTGTATTTAAAGGTAAATCAGTCTTATTATCATGATCTCATCATGGTCCGATTCTCATTATACTGATCCAAGGACATCACAATATTCATCCAGATAATGTGAGAAAATACTAGTAATAATACACAAAGAGATTAACGTAGCGTGTCATAGGTGCCATCACTTACGTGATTAGTTTACAGAGCATCTATAACTGAAGGTTCAGATGGCTTTAATGATGCTTTTCAGGTCTTCTTTTTATTTTTTCAGACATCTTCTCTGACTCGTATACTTCAATTGTTGGCTCTTTATTTAATACGATTGATCATGATAGACCTTTTGTCTTGACACTTCATGTTAATATTTTTTTGGTTAAGAAAATTATCACATAAGCGAAAGGGAAGTATCCCCAACTTGGCTTTCTCCATCCACCCGAGAGAGAGAGAGAGATATATATATATATATATATATATTCTCTTTTATTTTTATAAAATAATATCCTAATTTAAAAATAACCAAAAATATCTCTCAAAAGTTTTTTAGTCAAAAAATTTCACTCGTTTTTCACTTATTTTTAATTGTTATAGTATTTTTCAATAATATTTATAATATTTTATTGATACACTAAAAATATTATAAACGTTATTAAAAAACACTATAAGTGATATTGTCTTTGGTTGTTATTATTCATAGATTATTATAATATTATATTTTTAGATTTATAGTTAGTTTATTATTATTAAATTATAGTGTTTTTAAGTGGACTTTATAGTATTTTTATTATAGTGATTAAAATACTGAAATATGTCAAAAACACTATAACAAACCACAACATTTTAACAGGCATAAAAATTTTTCAAAGGTAGTTTAGATATTTAATAAATTAGGGATACAAAAAGTAAAATATGGGTACTGATTGGGAAATACCTAAAACGAAAAAAAAAATTCACCATATATATATATATATATATATTCAATGAGTAAAAGCCCTGATAGAACCACTATACTTTTTATATAAGAAAAGAAAAAGGCAAAATAATACTATTTTTCAAAAAAATGATTTATGCCAAGCGTATGATACTATCTAAACTTTGCTCACTAAAGCACAGAATCAAATACAAATCCAAATTCAAAGATTGCCTGCTGATCCCAATTCTACTAATTTTAGAATTTTTAACATATATAGTTAACCAGTGAGAACAATGATTTTTTTAAATATACGAAAGAATATGAAAGAATGTGCGTTTATGTAACTTATTTAGTTAAATTAAAGATATTTCCAACATAATAAATAAGAAACCAAAGGTAATTCTTCTCCTTGTTTAGAATATTAACCACCATGGTATCGTTGATTTAAATTTTTTATCTCCAAACTTGATCATATTAGAAATGTTCGTAATGTATAAATCCAGAATGAAAATATGTTGATCCAATCTAAAGTGTCGAGATAGAGCTGCGGACTTGTTTAGATTCTAAAGCTTCTAAAATATCGATGTTGCTGCAGCAAAAGTAACGTTGAACGAGAATTTACTGCACCAAAAGTAACTGCTTGCATAGTAATTTCTAACGTAATTAAAATATTGAGCTCGAAGTGTGTCGACTACCTATTTAATTCTACATACTATTTAATTGATTGTAGATGCAGTGTTTACATATATAGAGATACTATTAAAAATGCGACACGTGTGTCGTTTTGCAAACTGGTCCCTCTTCAATTCCGAATTATGCACACAGGTCCTATCGGGACGTGTAATCCCTGTTCCCTCCCAACTCCGCCCCTCCTTCCTCCAACTTCGGATCCATCGATCGCAGCAGCAGATCCGAGACTGGACTGATCGGAGGAGGGGAGGGAGCGGCGGAGCAATGGCGGAGGGGGTGATGAAGAAGGTGCTGCTGTCTTACGCCTACGTCGCGGTGTGGATCTTCCTCAGCTTCACCGTCATCGTCTACAACAAGTACATTCTGGATCCGAAGATGTACGGGTGGCCCTTCCCCATCAGCCTCACCATCATCCACATGGCCTTCTGCTCCGCCCTCGCATTCCTCCTCGTCCGCGTCCTCCGCCTGGTGGCGCCGCCCGCCTCCCCGCCCATGACCCGCCGACTCTACCTCTCCTCCGTCGTCCCCATCGGCGCCCTCTACTCCCTCTCCCTGTGGTTCTCCAACTCCGCTTACATCTACCTCTCTGTCTCCTTCATCCAGATGCTCAAGGCCCTCATGCCCGTCGCCGTCTACTCCATCAGCGTCCTCTTCCGCAAGGAGGCTTTCAAGCCCTCCTCCATGCTCAACATGCTCTCCATCTCCTTCGGCGTCGCCATCGCCGCCTACGGCGAGGCCCGCTTCGTCGCCGCCGGCGTCGGCCTCCAGCTCGCTGCCGTCGCCTTCGAGGCCACCCGCCTCGTCCTCATCCAGATCCTCCTCACCTCCAAGGGCATCTCCCTTAACCCCATTACCTCCCTCTACTACGTAGCCCCCTGCTGCCTTGCCTTCCTCCTCGTCCCCTGGTCCATGGTCGAGCTCCCTGTCCTCCGTGACCGCTTGGCCGTCGCCGCCTTCCGCCCCGACCTCCTCATCTTCGGCACCAACTCCTTGTGCGCCTTCGCCCTCAACCTTGCCGTCTTCCTCCTCGTCGGCAAGACCTCCGCCCTCACCATGAACGTTGCAGGCGTCGTCAAGGACTGGCTCCTCATCGCCTTCTCCTGGTCCGTCATCCGTGACATCGTGACCAGCATCAACCTCTTCGGCTATGCCATCGCCTTCCTCGGCGTCGCCTACTACAACCACGTGAAGCTGCAGGCGCTCAAGGCCAAGGAGGCACAGAAGAAGGCCGCCCAGGCTGATGAGGAGTCTGGGAAGCTCCTCGATCAGGTCAATGGTGGCAGCAACCGGAGGAACGACTCCCACAATTGACCTGCCCGTTCAGTGTTCTGCTACAGTTACATTGGTTCGTCTTCAGTATTTCTAATGCATCTCTTTATTCGTTGGCTTATTTGTCCGTGGTAGTACACTTCTTCTACAGAGGAGGTTTAAGGGGAAAACAATCGTTTGTTTAACCCTTTTTTCTACTTTTTATGGGATTTGAATTCAGTTTTGATAACACGAATCCGAACTGGAGCTGCATGTGATATATGACATGGGTCAGATCCAGGAGAGGAAGCTTGAAGGATTTTAGTTGTGATTATTGCTGCTGGAGAACTGTTTTGGCTTGTTTATGACTTGATCACCATTTTCCGTATACTCTGTTGTGACAGAGGGATATGTGTGTGTCTGTTTAATGTTCTTATATATTTGTTGGATCATGTTTGAGATTTCTTCTTCCTACCAAATGGGATTGACAGTTTTGTTCAATTTACTATTCCGATGTTGCCCTATTGTCCTTCATTTTCTTATTTATGTTGCATGGGGATCCTATGTTGTTGGCTGATCAGATGCATTTTGGCGTGTTGTAGATAATGGAAACTACTACCACATGTGTGTCACAATGCTATATATTAGTTCATGTTATACTAACATTTTTCTCTTTCAAATGATTCAATTTGAAACTGGTCAACAGTGTTCTCTGAACTTGTTTATGTGCCCATGTCACAAGATAATTTTCATTCGTTCTTTGTCTATTCCATATTATCTGTTGAATTTTGTTTTCACTTGTGAATCTACATATATCTTTGCATTTAGATAGACATGATTTCCATGTGTCTCTTCATATTATCAAGAATCACATTGTGATACTGATGTAGATTGAGTGATTTTTCCTTGAACTACTAAAGGAGGAGCTTCAGAACAAGAAAATGTGGCTAATGGTACAACAGAATGAAATGACTTTTACGCATGTATCAGAGATGTGGAGAGTGAGCCAAGAGATTAGACAAGAAGGATACTAGTTATGTTGTGTTTGGTTTTGGGCCAAATTATCTAGGTTAAATTATGTTAACCGTACTAACTTTAACCTGTCTTTCTCATTAGGTTGCTAACCTAGCTAACTATCTAGGTTCTATGGGTTGGCAAAGAAAATGAGAAAAGGGTATTTTAATCCATCCCTTTATATAGGATACTTTATCTGAGTTATACTCCTTTGACCAAGCTAAATTAGTTATTATTTAGACTAAACCATTTGGTGGATTAAACCCATGACCATCAACTGAGCCCTTCTTAACCCTGAATCATGTGCAACCTTAGTAAATATTATAAAAAGTGCTATGGGTATTAAAGATTCAAATGACAAAGTAAAACAACCCTGATAAGTAGTTAGCAGAATAAGTATTGTTGTAATTTAATAGTGGTACTTATAGGATCTATCAGAGTTGAAGAAGAAAACCCTACAGAGAGAGTGAGGCTCATCAGGTTTTCTGAAATCTGATTTGATTAAATAATTGGAAGGGATAAGATACGTAATAACCTAGGGTAGAGAGATAGAAAAGAAGAATGTTTTAACTTTTTATCTATGGTGTACATGTATTTTGTGAAAAGATTGTTTCTTTGGTACCTTTAACTTGAAAGATTGTTGTTGTCGAAGCAGTTGAAGTCTGAACCAGCAAGGAAAGAAATCTGTCTATTTTCAAATGTATGATAGGGTAACAATACTTTGTTTTAATTTTTGATGGATAAGAAAGAGAGATATTAATTTTTTGTCACCGAGCAACATGTTTTAAGAAACTAAACGTGGACAACCGAAAAGTTTGTAATATGCTTAAATAATATTCAGTCAGAAGTGTAATTGAATTTGTTATATGCTGACATCCCCAACTTTAGATATTTTAATGCTTGTTTGTTCTGGATGAATGAGTGGTGGCAGAAGAGGATAATCAAGAGTTATTTTAGTTGGAAGATGAAGCAAATAGTTTCTTACACTGATCATCCATTAGGTGTGAGTCCTTCCTGAATGTTTGTCTTGATTTGAGGGAGGAACTATGGATAGGAGGTGAAAAAAATCTGTGCTGTTTTATTAGGCTTCAATCTGCAGTTCTGTAGGATCTGTTTATAGATGACCGCCTGAACCATGTGCCGAGGTATTAGTTTGCTACACAGCAGTCTTTTATCATTCCAGATATACAAGTGCTATGTTTGTCCACATGCCAATATAGGTACCATGAGTGCTGGTGCCTCCTACCTTATGCCAACTCCTATCTTACCATGCCACTGCATGGCGCACTCCGGTATGCACCTGCATGCATTAATTCCGCCATATGAGAGCTGTGATATATGCCAGCACAGGTATGACCAAGGTACACTACTAAATCCTCTCCATTTCATTTCAAATTTACCTGCAAAAATGGTTTGTTCTGTGGCAACAGTTAACTCGATAAGAGCAACATCATATGTCTGCTAACCATGATGGTAGGTTGTCATGCACTAAGTCCTTTACCATTGTCTGTGTTGTGTTTTCAACTATGCTGAAAATTTTCTGTTGCAGTCTATGTTTTCGCTCTTACTTCATGATGACAGAAAGTGATCCTCAGAACATTCCGAAATTTCTTTCACAAGTTCACATTCCTTCCATGTTCAGTTGGCCTTGTAACATATGTTGGTAAGTCACTTCAGTGATCTGATCATGTAATCTTGGTTTTGGTTTTAGATCTTGCATAACATTTATGGAATATAATTGACAAGGCTTTCATGTTTTCCTCCCATGTTCTTAACAATTATGTTTCTAGTGTATTGTCCTCTTGTTGCTTGTTAAGCTATGGCATTTCTTGGATTCTTCTTTGGTTTCTTATCATGTATTTGTAAGGCAATTTTTTCCTTTTTAGAATATGCCAAATTTTTTTGTGGCTTACATGTCTCCTTTTTACGTAACTGTTTTCTTCTTTTGTACTTGAGATTGATATAACTCAAAGTTTTTCATGACAGCCAACAATATCCATGAGAGCATTTTCAATTCAGGTTCTTCCTCCTGTCCTAGCCCACTTACTCTTCAATCAAGTAATATTGTTTATCTTGGTTGAATTGTTTCTTCATGAAATAACTAGGTTTCTTCATGTTCTGGATGCAAGATGTACTTGAGATTGATATAACTCAAAGTTTTTCATGACAGCCAACAATATCCATGAGAGCATTTTCAATTCAGGTTCTTCCTCCTGTCCTAGCCCACTTACTCTTCAATCAAGTAATATTGTTTATCTTGGTTGAATTGTTTCTTCATGAAATAACTAGGTTTCTTCATGTTCTGGATGCAAGATGCATTTGTTATACCTGCTCATGGTATGTTCACCACCATATATAATTCTGGCATCCTAATTCTATGGCCAGCAGTTATTATTTTCATTATTTTTATTTCTTACCAACATCTTTGTAGGAAGCACAGCAATGAGATGCAATCAACTCTATGGAAGATACAATATGCATAGTCTATAATGTTGGGCAAAGTAAAATAGTGTAGACAATCTGAGCACTCAACTGCTGCACAAGCAAAAGCTGTCAACATACTCAAAGTTAATCATGTTATTAGGCAATATCTTAGCGGTAAAATTCCTTTCTTTAAATCAAAATCTCCTTATTAAAACAGGGATTTGTGCTGGTCATTGCCACCCAAGTTCTTCCTATGTGTCACTGCAGAAACTTGTCATCATCTAGAACATAAATCATTTACCATAATTTCCTGAATGCATTATAAGATAACTTCAATAAGAGTTGAATGTCACTCAGATGACCTAAGCCACTCTCAGCACAAATCTGACGGAAAACCATGCATATCTACAAATGCAAAACTATCACATCTTACATATAATAATTTTTCTCATCTTTTTACTTGGAACATCAGGCCAGAAGAGTGATAACCACAAAATTATCATCTTAAACTAGATGCCATCTTTTCTTAAATGTCAAAAACCAAGTTCCACAGTCTTGTTGTAGTTTGGTCTCTTTCTCATTTCTGCAGCAGGCCATCTAGTTTTTTTTAATGATTGATCCAGAATGTGGTCCAATGCACTATTTTATCATCAGAAATTTTGATGAACTTACAAACCATATATATCCAGAATATTGATAGGATGTGCATTCCTCAATATGTGATCATTTCAATTATTATATCTTGCAATTAACATCTTACCTTCAATATGTCGACTTATTCTCTCAGATTTCAGGCTTTGTATAGAATTGGAATCTTAACCTGTTGTCATGTTGCAGGTTGGCATGCTATTTTTTTTCCAAGAGACAAAATTCTGTACCTCACCCTAAATGCTCATCAGGTACCATCAAAATCAGGTAAATATTGCTATTTCAGTTTGTAACAAGATATTTTGGCAGATAAAACATGATTAAAAAACATAATTTGGTTTGTCATTGGCTGTTTAATGAGTCTAATTATCAATATGAGGAAATTGCCTCTAGGTAATTTACCATTTTGAATATTCCATAATTTCTCATCACAAACTCTCTCTCTCTCTCTCTCTGGTTCACAAGATTAATAGCGGTGCAGGGCACAAGCAAGCTATTAATAGCATCAAAAAGAATGCTTCAGATATAATTATCATTTACATCTAACAAGACAAAAAGAAGACTCCTTTGTTGTGGACTTCGATCCTTCTAAAACAAAAATCAAAGCCAAAATTGCATTAAGACTTTTATGACTTTGGATTCTCACTGGTAGATCATCACAACACTCACTATAGTTCATAACATAAAAGGCACCGGCAAAGTACATATGAAGCAAAGATCAACCCACCGCCGCACAAAGCACATGGCAGCGAGTCTCTAAAAGCCCTAAAAATTAGCACTCTGGATGTAATTATTGTGTGCATCTTCAGGATTATATTAGGATTATTTGGTGGCACCACGTTACTTAAATAATGTCCTAGGATTGTATTACGACAGACGGAAGCTTCCTCTTCCGCCTGTTTCGGCAGGGATGTGGAGAGCAGGTCGGTCCAAATTGACCGCCAAACCCAGCACCGGTCCGATTTTGCCGGAAATATAATCGAACCGGACATGACATAAACTTGGGGCATATGATTATGTGTCACATTAGACAGTATTTTCCCCACGTTTTTATTTTGTTCCGCATGGTATGGTGGAGCCTTCGCTTCTACTGTTGAATTTGAATGACCAAACCGCGCCAGATCCGTTTCTTCGGCACGAAGCTTCTTGTTCTCCATGGTTTCATGGCTGGTTCGATCATAAAAATCCAGTCTCTTGGGGAACTTCTATACATGGGCGGTGTGTTCTTTGAGGGAGGAGAAGGATCCTACTTGTATAGAGTTCTGTTTGTGTAGCCTTAGCATCATTTGCCGTGATTGTTGAGCTGCCTTGTCTATCGAAACGAGATGGTTAGTAGCGCCACCATGGTTCTTCCCATTCTAGTAGGTTTGTTCGCTGCTCCAATGGCCCGGAAGAGAGGCTAGACGAGCTCCGTCGGTTCCTCGGCAAATCAGATGGCGACCGGCTGAGGATCGCCTGCGTCGGTGCCGGGGCATGGGGCAGCGTCTTTGCTGCCCTCCTACAGGATGCCTACGGCCAGTTCCGTGACAAGGTACAAGTCAGAATCAGGAGGCGGCCTGTCGACCGGGCCACCGCGGAGCTTCTCTTCGAAGTGATCAATTCGAGGGAGGACGTCCTGAGGTGGTTGATCCGGCGGTGCGCGTATCTGAAGTATGTCGAGGCGAGGCTTGGTGACCGCACTCTGTTTGCGGATGAGATCTTGAGGGATGGCTTCTGCTTGAATCTGATTGACACCCGATTTGCCCGCTCAAGGTGGTGACCAATCTGCAGGAGGCAGCGTGGGATGCCGACATCGTGGTGAACGGTTTGCCCTCGACGAAAACGAGGGAGATGTTCGAGGAAATTGACCGGTACTGGAAGGAGAGGATCAATGAACCAATCCTCATATCTCTTGCCAAGGGTATAGAGGCATCTCTCCATCCGATCCCTCGTATCATAGCTCCTACACAGATGATTAGCCACGCAAGTAATGTTGCGTTTCTCATCTTACTCTACCTCTCTGCAGGTCTCAGTTTATTACAGCTCATGGTTGCCAAACACACATACTTGCTAGTTCATTAAGATGTTCTTATGCTGTTGGCCGATAACAATTTTTTTAGAAAACAGAGCAACATTTTATGTTTTATACAATGAAATACAAATTTCCTGTGAAAAAACCATGCACTCTGGTTTCTACCAGCCACATGCCATTTAATCTTTTAAGAGGTTGAGCAGCTATCTTGAAAAATTTTATGCCATAATCTTTGTTTGGAAGATTTCATTGCACAACTTTGCTTAACTTTCGTACTGGTTCCTCCATGTCCACCTAATTGTTTGCTAAGTTAATTTACTTCTTCTGCAATATGGTTGGTCTCATTTTGTTATGAATGTTGAAGTATCTCCATTCTTTCTCGTTCTTCTCTATGTTTCACACATTCATCTCTGTTTTTTAATATCATATTCAAGCATATGAATGTCTTGCATCTTGAAATTAAGCTGTCTTCTAATTGTACTGGTGTCATAATACTTTTTGGCTTTCTGTAAATGTGGATATCTGTCTTGCAGCAGGAGTTACAATTGAGAAGATTCTTTATATTGGTGGGCCAAACATTGCTTCAGAGATCTACAGTAAGGAATATGCTAATGCTCGGATATGTGGAACCGAAAAATGGAGGAAGCCACTCACTAAATTTTTTAGGCAGCCTCATTTTATTTGTATGGGACAACTGCGATCTCATCACACGAGGTTATGGGCGGGTTGAAGAATGTCTGTGCTATTGGGGCTGGTAAGACATCTTTTCCTGCTCATATATATGTAGATGAATATCATTAGGATTTTGAAACTCCACCATCTTATTTTTTCAAGTTCTAGATTAAGTGCAATTCTTTGTTTTATTCAAATGAAACTTGATACACTCTTTCATGACCTTTGCATGAACTATCATTTCAGTTTTGTTTTTGATATTTGAGCTATCTGAAGGATACTGTTGTAGAAATGGTCCTTAAATTAGGTGCATTGATTCTCTAGAATGTTAATGACCATGCTCTGCCAAGCATTTGGCACAGTACATTGCTCTGATACTATCCCATGATTCATGATATCTTTCTAGTGCAATGACCTTATTACCTAAAATGACAAATCAAGCTTGTATCATTGCAGTCACTTAACTTTCCATAGTGTGCATGTAGCACTACCGTACACAAATTTTATCTCACAGTAAATACAATTCACCTGGACTCGAGCATTTTTTTCCCACTCGTCAAACCAGTGTCATTGAGCTAGAGAATATTAATTACTTTATGATAGTTTTAGGTTTAATCTTGGATTTTGATTTTTGACACCTCTAACAATAATAACCTGCTATGATGACACGAAATATACTTGTTTTGGTTTTTGAGACTTGATACAAACTTGTTTCCTAACATCTGCATTCTTGCACATCTTAACAAAAATATGACCTTACATTCTTATTTCCTACATATGTCTGTATCTCTTTTTTTGTATTCTTGACCACTCAAACACCTGTACATGTCTGAGTCCATGCAACATTTAATATATATTAATTTGTAGATCAATCATGTCAGAAAATCCAAATAAGTTAATGAACATTAAATTCAAGTTCATGAATATTAAATTTCAAAGATAGCTCATTTAAATTTTCAGGCATTTCTTAGTGTTGAAACTTGACTGACTAGTAAGTTATGAGAGTAATGAAATGTTTCAGGCATTTCTTTGTTGTGGCATCTGCTAGATCAGTTGATAGAGTTTTTAATCATCCATCAAAGTATTAACACATCATACTACGAGAAGCTGAACATATACTCTATGTTTCTTTATGATTGTAAGCTAGAATTGAGGCTCTGTAAATCCACAGAACGCAAAATTGGCATTCAGTAAGGATATAGATTGTCCAATTTAACTCATGACAATCAATATAGCAAATCATGTAAATAAATTATTGTAGCTTCCATGTATGCTACCTACCTTAATAAATGGTATTAGGCAAATACTGAGTTGTCATTCTCTGTAAGCTGTGTATTCATCCACCCAAAGAAAGAATGGAAAGTTATGGAGATTTGGTGATGACATAATAAGGATATAGTGAAACGTAGTTACAAGTTTTATTTGTGATGAGCTAGTCCGAGTTAACTACATAGTATGATGCTAAAACAAGAAACTATGTCATGTCACTGGTGCTAGTACACCTTTGTGCATATTGTTGCCTTGTGTCAGCCAACAAAGATAATTAGCATCGTATTGGCTGGTAAATATTGTGTTGGCAATATAACAATGAACTATCACGAACTTAGTTAGTTTTGCCTAAGTTGTGCGGCACCCTTGCGTGTCCGTTCGCAAAGGTCAGTCTTCCCAAAATTTCCTACAATCCCTTAGGACCTGCAAAAGAGAAGACGGGATAGAAAAAGCGCTTCACACGGGATCCATAAACAACATTTTAGTAAACACTTTCATGCCAATCCAAATTCTCATCATAGACATTACAAGCTCAGAACGGTTGCATAATAAAGGTATAAAATTGGTCCATTGCAAACCAAATCTGTTACAAGTGTCCATATGACACAAACTTTATGTACAAGCCTACAACAGCCACCAAACTCACTCAAATGGGCTGTTAAGCCTTCGGCTAGCCCTTTACATACTTTGGCAACACAAGAACAAACCCAAAAGACATGGACATGCATAAACATTACATTGAACATCTCGTTTACAAGTTTGTCCGTGACATTCTCCCCCCACTTATTCCTTCAACGTCCTCGTTGAAGCTTTCGCTGACGTTGCAACTCCTCACCTTTGCTAAATCTTCAATCTTCTGCTCCTATTGCGATATGCCCTCTTGGCTCCCAACTGCACTTCGCCGCTATTGTTGAGTAGTCGAACTTTGATCCGCCATGCTGTTTCAACTCGCTAATGACTCTGACTCTGTTGTGGGGTCGGTTGGGTTGTGCTGATCCTTGCTGGTTCATGCAGATCCTTCAAGTGAAGGAAAAGACCATCCTTGATATGCGTTAGTCTTTAAATGGCTTTTGTCACTTGAACTGGGTGGATGCTTGTTGGAGCTTTAACGAGCAACGCCTCGCAAACTTTGAAGTTTTCAGGTCCTTCCTCTGTAAAATTTGCCCATCGAATATTCTTCCACTTAGTCGTCTTGTCCAAGTAGGCTCGCATCACTTCCACTTTCGATTGACATTTAGTTAGGAAATGAAGAAGACAATATACTCTCAGTAGCATTGATTACCATTGGTGAGAACTTGATAACTGTTGTCTTTCATAAGGTTCCTTCGAATGGTCTTTGAATGCGTGCAGAGCTCCTCTGCTGGATAACTAAGAGAACTGGGGTACTCGGTTTCACCCATTCTCTTGAGAGTTGAGAAGGCAAAGGTTACTTGACTTCGCCCATCTCTTTGATGGTTGTACTTCGTGCATCGAGCTGGTTACTAGACTTTGCCTGCTCTTAGCTCACACTTCCGAAGCACTTGAAGTGTTTGCAATCCTTATCCTGAATCAGCTACTGTGATTCACCTTCTCAATGCCATTGAACTTCTGGAATGCATGAAGTTTTCACTCCAACCTAGAGCAAGTCTTTGATACTTTTGGTCGCCTTTGTGATTGTTCTGTCTTCTCCATCATTTTCACTGCCTACTCCTTTAAGTAGCAAAGGTACAGCACCACTTACTACCTGCTTCGTTCCTTGATCATGCACTCTTGCATCAACCCGAAGTCCTTTACTTTCGGTTATCTTAATGAGAAGCCCATTGACACCGATCTTACGAAGTTCCCTAGTCTCTGTCCTTCAGCCTTGCCTTGGTACTTGAAGTTTGCCTCTGCATTCTCCTCCTCCTCGGCCCATTTCACGACCAAGCGTTCTCCCTCCATGAGAGCAAGGGATCGATGACTCTACGGAAGTCCCGCCTCTGCGGTACCTTGGCGCTGCCATGCCCATAGCACTACTATCCGTTGCCTCGCATCTGCGTTCCTTCTTCACAATCGATAGATTCGCCTCTACAGCATTGCGGCACTCCTCTGAGTCCACCTTCATTCTAACTTATGCTTGGTTTTTTGGGTACTCGAGTCCCTCAGGACTCGTCATTGCTTCCTCATCCTTTTTCAACCACCTACTTCAACACCTCTGTGTTCTCTGAGCAGTTTCCCTTGGTCGATGAAAATACAGACTGCAACTCCCATGCATGGCCTCCGCCATCATATTGCAAGGCTTGCGCTAATTCTGTTCTCCCTAGCTTCATTGTTCGCAACGTTCGTTTACTCGACCTTGTCCTCTGACTTGCTGGTTCCCTTAAACGAATATAAGCTCTGAAGCAGTCCAACATTTCAGCCGCTCCGATCATACCTCTGCATGATCCAATCCCCCCATGGGACTCACTGGTACTTGCATATGAGCTCTGAAATAGTCCAACTCTTCAGTCGCTCCGATCATACCTCTGCATGATCCAGTCCCTCCATGGGACTCATTGGTTCTTGCATATGAACTTCTCCCTCAGTGGTGTACAACCCCCCATATGCTGATGACCAAGGCTTTCATTCAATGCAACATTCGATGTATGCACGGAAGACTCGCCTTTGCGGTACCATGACATTCCCTCCTTGAATCCATAACCCTTCTTGTTGTCGTATAATTCATCGAAGTAGAGCTCCCAGTAGCGCTCCCAATCATACCTCCGTATAATCTCATCCCTTATGGGACGAGCTTGTGTGTGTCGCATTGCCTCGAACTGTTCCACCACGATCCGCTGCACCATGTCGCCTCCTGGTGATATCTCCTTGCATTCTGATCAATATGGGATGAACTCGAACTGCGATCTCTCCATGTGTGGCCTTCGCTAACACATTGCAGGGCCTCTACCATCTTCGATTCTGTTCGCTCCATTGGCAATCGACCTTCGTCCACCCACTCTCGAGTCATACCCAAACGAAGCATAGCTCTAGGACAGTCCGTCGCGTAGCAGCTCCTGAAGTCCCCTGACTTCATTGATATTGGTGCACCATTGTCTAGATTTTGGGCCTCTACCCCTACTAGCACAATCTTCGGTGCGTATCGCTTTCCTCATAGCAACTCGAATGGTAGCACTTTGGCATATTCTTCAAGAGTACTCATCTCTGTGTCCTCTTGCCCCATGCCAAGGCCTTCTGACACCAACTTCGTCTCTGTAAGCTGTCACCTTAGTTCTTCCGTCAAATGCTTTACCGAGATAAAGTGCATGTGCCTCGAAGCTCCATTCGTCTTTGGCACCATGCAAGATGAGTCTGCTCCATCAGAATAAGGAACCCATGGAACGACATTATCCTACTCCTGCTTCTGCAAGAGTTCATGTCCTTAACCTCTGTCTAAGGAAAGCTCCAAGCCTCCGCTCCATGTTTCATCTTCTATGCTAACTCCCTTCATACAGCTTGGATGCATCACCAAGTTACTCCCAAGTTGCTCTGCTTCTCGATTTGCATTGAGTTAATGGTGGCCCTCACTTCCACCATTCCACGTGTCAGCCCTCTGTTGAGTCTAATCTCTATATCAGCTCCAAGTGTGCTTTCACTTTGTGTTGCCTTGAGTTGCTCCTCCACTTGATCTCGTTGTGCGTCCACCAACGCATTACCTCTTGCGAGATCATGCGACGACTCCTCATTGCTCGCTCGGTCCGTTGAGTGTTGTGGAGCTATTGTCTTGAGGTACTCCTTAACATGTGCGGTCCATTGCACATGATTCTCCCTTTGGAGAACCGAGATTTATCCCTCATGGATATCTGTGAGCAACTTCTCTCTTCGCATCCTTCCCTCTGGAAGTTTCGGAGACCACCATCCCTTTGGACTACTCTGCCTTGCTGAACCAACTGTGCATTGTTTTGCCTATGCAAATGCACCTGCTAGATTACGACTCTTCGCTAATACAGCTCCCGCTGCACCCTTCCGGGTCTAGCAACATATTGAACCTGCTGCACATTTCAACCTCTTACGGATGTATCCTTCTCGTGCCGAAGAGAAAGTTTCAATGCTCCATGGCGCCGACCTTCGGTCGCCTTGGGATGGCCACAGACAGTCCGTTGTCCGCATACAAGCCCTTGTATGAATATTGAATTCCTTAAGTTTGCACTTCCCTTCATCTCTGTGAGCTTTGCACAACTCTTTCGATCACTGAACAACCCGCTCCACCTTGCACAGTCTCATCCTTTACCAAGCGCCCCACTTGCCTCGAGCACCGTCAAGTTTGGTTGCCAACGTCGAGCCACTGCTCAAACTTAGCCATCCCAACCTTTGTGCGCTATACATTCTTGTTAGCTTTTTTATTCTCGTGGTGCCTTTTGCACGAAGGGTTGGTTATTCCTCTGAATGCCATTCTTGGATGCCCACTCTTCTGAGCGACTCATTTCCCTACAACTCTATGTCCATTTCCCCCGAACGATCGCACATGCTGGCTGCCCTCAATGCAGCCCCGCTAGGTTCCTCACGTTTGCATGCCAAGTGTTTCTATGTGTGCTTGTCCCGCTCTAATACTAAATGTCACGAACTTAGCTGATTTTGCTAAGTCGTGCGGCACCCTTGCGTGTCCATCCGTAAAGGTCAGCCACCCCGAAACTTCCTACGATCCCTTAGAACCTGCAAAAGAGAAGACGGGATAGAGAAAGTGCTTCACACGGGATCCACAAGCAACATTTTAGTAAACACTTCCTTGCTAATGCAAATTCTCACCATAGACATCACAAGCTCAGAACGATTAAACAACAAAGGTATAAAATTGGTCCACTACAGACCGAATCTGTTACAAGTGTCCATATGACACAAATTTTATGCACAAGCCTACAACGGCCATCAAATTCACTCAAATGGGCTGTTAAGCCTTCGGCTAGTCCTTTACATACTTTGGCAACACAAGAACAAACCCAAAAGACATGCATAAGCATTACATTGAACATCTCATTTACAAGTCTGTCCATAACAGAACATAGGCGGTCTATAATTAATTTGACCTAGATGACTTGTATAACCTGCTTGCGTTTCTAAAGAAACACTAATTGTTACCCACACTAGCATTTGTTTTTAGTGGTTTGCCAATAGACGAGAGTTCATTCTGCCCAACTATTAATTGAGGTCAAGCATGTTTTGTTTTGAGAATGCCAAGCTATTCTTTTCTCAGAATATATATATATATATATATATATATTTGCATTTGAAGGCTTTGTTGTGTTTAACTATATAATTGTTTGTCCAAGTCATTTCCTGACTAACTTTTGTTTCTTCAGGGATGATAGCTGCTCTAACCAACGAAAGCACTACGAGCAAATCAGTATATTTTGTGCATTGCATATCCGAGATGATACTCATCACTCATCCACTGGCTGAGGAGCCAGAGAAGCTATCCGGCCGGTTGCTTCCCAACAATGTCACCCTATTGAAAGGATGCAATGCATGGTATGGTCAGATGTTGGCAAAAGGTGAGTTCACTCTTGAGATGGGTGATAGTATAAAAGGAAAAGGGAGAATTATTCAGGTAAGCTTCATGATCTTACTGCTTGTTTTAGACATGAATTTAACCATGGAATGATCAGTTTGTTGATTGAGTGTCTATTGCTAAATGCTGGTAATCTTTTGTCAGGGTGTGTCTGCTGTGCATGTATTTTATGAAATTCTAAGTCAACCCAGATCGAGTGTTTTGGATCCTGAAACAAAAGCATGTTAATTCATTAAATTCCCCACTTTGGAAACACTTCACAAGATATTGATAAAAAGGTGGATGATTATTCAACATTTCCCCTGCTTGTTTCAAGTCGATGCATGTTCATCTGTTTTGATTCACAAGATTTCACTATTAGTCATTGATTCAATATGTCCTAAAATAAAATTCCATCTTCATTGATTCAGTGTTTTTCTAATAACTTCCAAAAATTCGAGCACTAAAAGGCGAAAAATGAAATCCTTTCTGATCGAATTGAGCTGATATCATTTTTCTTTGATTTTACTTCTCAATCCATTTCATTTTAGATTTGCATATTTAGTTACACGTATTATACACGAAGTAAACATTCCAATATAAACGAATAATTGATCACACCAACAACAGCATGACACCATATTGGAGCACAAATATGTCCTTGTTTCTTAGAAAAACAAATTGCATGTGCTGAAAAGATCAATTACAGGATTATGCAATGCATGATTTATTGCTTCAAAGTTGGACAAGCATCACCATTGATTTGGGATGCAAATTATTTATTATGCTAATTCAAGTTTTAGAAACTAATAAAGTTCTTCTCCTTCAGGCTCTCGATCGTTTCCTTGATGCTTGTTTCCAGAGGAATGTAGTCAAGGCCCAAGCTTTTAAACTTTTCCTTGGAGACTTGGCACACCGGCATAAAGGGCTCGTCATCTGCACACCTGCCAACGTTATAGTCACAGCTTAGTACACCAAAAGGAGATGGTAGCCACGGAATGTACTCAAATTACAGCTTCCCTTTATAGAATCATTTCTTCAAGCAATACCACAGAACTCGATGTAATGTACATGGCAAGAAGAACAAGCTGGTCGTAGCCGCTAAATGAGTTGTACCAGAGGAAAGCTATGCCAGCATTACAGAATGTTACTGACTAATTTATATGGCGCACATTATCAGATATCAATATGATCCGATGTTCAGAAGTTCTAGAACTCTTTCAATTCAAAGCAAAAGGTAAGAACTACGAACTTCGTACAGTAGAACTTAGAAGAACTCAATGAAGATATGCTTCGAGAACCGTTCACCTTGTGTCTTGCTGTTGTTGGGTCCTATTGCTATTTCATTACTGCTATGTTTTTAATTCGACGAGACATGGTTCTATGTATTACTTAGAATTGCACAGATGATGATAAAGAGAGCCAAAGTGAAGACAGAAGGATAATAAATAAAATAAAATAAGCAATTGCATTATCCATTGGCCTAATCTAAAGAACAGACATTATAGAAGCACACAATAATGAGACCTAATCTGGAACTTCGATTTTATATTCTATATACATCAAAATTGTAATTATACAAAATGCCTAATAATAGAACCATAAGCCGTCGTATTCCAATTATTTGGAATCAGTTATATGGATCTTTTCCTATCATCAAATCATGTCTAAGATAATAAATTAATTTTAGTTGAACAAAATATCATTCAAATCCTTTTTTATTATTACTACTAATATCTTCTTAAGTCATCCTCTAACCCTCTTTCCACCACAACTATTAATTGGCTCATCTTTTCAAACTATAACTTACGTGTTTACTTTGCACATGTTCATCATAATTTGGTTTCTCCTCATTTTATCTTTTATTGGAAACACACCTAATTCTCTATGATTGAAATCATTTTTTTTATCCTCCCTAATAATTTTGCATGTCCATCTCAGCATTCTCATCTTAGCTACTAAACTTTTTTGTGCATATTCTTTCCAAACAATCCAATACTCAGATTGGTAGCCACAAAACCGCCAATGCACCTCCCAATTTTAATTATCTAATTTTTATTTTATGAACAATGTCTTCATCAATCTCTCCATTTTGTTCAACAATAAATCCAAAAAAATTTTATTTTACAATAAAGGCTAAATACCATTCAAAATTGCAAGACTATGGGAAGCATGAAACTTGAAAAAAAGATCACTAACCAATGAGCAATCTCTTCAGATATAATGAATAGAAGTTTGTCATCAATCAACAAGACTTGTAAACAGACACTTAGATCACAAGACAATAAAAGCAACTGAAAATAGTAACTTACTTATCAGGGAGTTGAAAAGAAGGATAAAGTTCATGTATGATCTTCAACAGCTCTGAGTAATGAACAACTCTTTCGACAAGACAGTATCTCCCTGATGCTGAGGGAAGTTCAAAAGCCAGAACATGCGCCATGGCAACATCTTGAACATTTACCCACCCAAAGGCTGCATTAGGAAAGGTGGAGGAGGAACCTAAAGACAAAAAAACCTAGATAATCAAAGTCATAATTCTCTTACACAAACCATTTTCTAGAAAAAAATTACCAAGATTTGGAAGAATCAACACTGTTCTAGGATATAGATCTCAACGAAAACATTCAACAATGCACAGGCACTTAAAATAGACGAACAGAACATGATCTTAAAATGTCATATTGTTTGGTTGCCTGAGAAAAGCTGAAGTCAGCATTAGCAACATATTCTTCCAATCCCCGACAAAGCTATCTATCAAAAACTGCATCATTACTCTAAGTTTGTCTAACCATAAAAAAAAAAGGCAAAAAGAAAACTTCATTAATTGTTCATACTTAGCAAGTGAAACTTTTCTCATGTATTCCAATGAAATGAACTCATCAAAAATCTGAACCTTAATAGCATTGAGCTACAACTAATATTTACAATGGGTAGTAACAGAAATATTGCATACTGCCAATGATCTTTTAAAAGATTAATAAATTTTGCACAAAGAACATAATCTCACAAGTTCGAACACAAACATGATATTACCAAGTTTAATTGTATTAAAATTGCATGGACAATATAGATATGAACATAATAATCACATG
Organism: Musa beccarii; assembly: GCA_024322285.1. Lineage (NCBI taxonomy): Eukaryota > Viridiplantae > Streptophyta > Magnoliopsida > Zingiberales > Musaceae > Musa > Musa beccarii. Next base: position 19,541,928 of record CM044401.1, on the reverse strand, counting down.
ACTTACTACAATCAAGTTGTCTACAATAAGCAGAGCAAACTAGCAAATGTTAACATTGAAAATGTTGGGATGCCTGTTAAATACAGCAAACTTAATGTGAGAATTCAGTGTTGTTAAGCAAGAAGCTGTAACAACTAAGGAACAAAGAATCCAGTGGAAATTGAGAAGAAATTTGAAAAAGGGATGCACTGTAATTAAATGTTGGCCATTTCACAAGAATACAGGAGGCAAACAAAATAGATGTGATAAATCTTGATGCTAAAGCTTCAAGCTGCAAATACGCTTGCTACTTTAATCAACTAAGAGAAAAAACAAGATTCTTTCACAATAGACCAAAGCACTCTTTCCCTAAATACTCTTGTGTTGGATAATTCCTTAGAATCACATACATAACACCAATATATAATTCATCATGTAGACAAAATAAACAAATGAGTAATCTACAGATGTATCAAATACTCTTCTTTCTTTCCTTTGAGAAGTGAACCAGAAGGAAGGAAAAGGATGCGATAAAAAGGAACGGCGAGAAAGGAAGGTACATGCATCTCGAGGTATCATCTGCTTTACATTGCATTGATGGCCTATGTTTTGTGACAGATGTATTACATATATATTCAAGAAGAATTCATAGTATAAGAATTGTCAGATCTATTTGGCCAAATGAGCATATCATCATCAATTCATACAGTTATCTGGCAGCTAGAATAGAATGATGCTAATGGTAAATGACAAACTTCAAATGATGCTAATGGGCAAACAGAAACAAAGGCCTCGATATCCAACTGCCACAGCATGAAATCACTTGACAACCAGCCATCTAGTCATTTCCAATAATATCATTTGCGGTTTAGAAGTTGTCAGGATATTGGCCAACTTCATTTGAGATTGACAAATTGCAGAGTAAAAGTTCCAAACTAGGATCAGATTTGAAACACATTAAGCTTCATACCATTTATTAGGTTCAGGACTACAGCAGAACTTGTGTTAAGTACTGACTGCAGAAGAGGACCTATGACCACTCCTGGATTTATCGTGACTATATCTATGCCATTCTCTTTTGAAAACTTCCAAGCAGCTTCCTCTGCCAAAGTCTTCGAGAGTACATACCATTGCTGGGGTAATATGAGAGATCTTAGAAAACATGCATAATAAAAAGAAGTTGAAATTTTTTATTGAAGACATCTATAAACAAAAAAGATTTGAGATTGTAATAAACTTAAATCCAAAGAAACTAACCGATATCAAACAAATAGAAGGTACAACAATACAGACATGGACATTGTTGGTTTTTTTTTTTTTCCCAACATGGACATTGGCCATGCATTGTCACTTCACTAAATGCACCATATTGCAGAATTCAGAGTCTAATTATTTTTTGAGTCAATATGTTTGGCCAACTTAGTAAATCATAATACTACAAACCTGAGTACAATAAGTACCAGACAGTATGATTTAATATCTTTTTATTTCTTTCTCATTCCGAACCCAGAGGATCCACTGCCAAGGCTGAAACAGTCTGCTTTCAGCACCACATGGAACACGACCAGAGTACTGCTACATTACACTGCTACACATAAGTATTTAGGTGTTCCTTCATGCCAGACTCTCATTCAGATAGAATGGGTTTTATTAATTGGTATTCATTAGTTTCTTATAGTGATATTTTACATGCAGGACTGATCTGATCCTCGGATGCTACAATCCCTTCCAAGCTGAAAACAAGACTACAGGGTGGTACAATCTCTTTCAAACTAATGCCAAACCATCATCTTCACACTTGAATGGGACATAAAATCTCAGCCAGGAGAAATCAAGCATTATCTTGAAGACCAATTTAAGATTGTATAATGCGACTTTCAGCCTAGCTAGCATGGCCATGGCAATCAGTCTTCAGTTATTATAACCCACAATATAGCAGTCTTCATAACTTTAACAGTATGGTTCTCCAAAATCATCCAAGTGACTGTATATTGTATTCAGAAGGTTACTCGATAAACTTGTCTCACAAGCTCCGCATAATATTGTGTACATCATCCGGTGTGTTGCGAAAACACGACAGAAAGGTTTTCTAAAATAAAGGAGTCTTTTAGCATCAAATTAGCATTTTACAAAGGTTATGGCCATGATGCGCGGTACCTTTCGATAAAATAATATAAGGATCATTGAAATATAATATAGATAAATTAAAACCTATGACATGATTGCAGTAGAAAAGATAATACACAAACAATAAAACTATCCACTACATACTGTCAGATACCTTTTGCTGCTCGCAAACCTCAGGACTTGATAACCATGTCTCATCAACAACTACATCAGGAGTTTGTGGTTTACTATTGCATTGAACAGCAGCCATTGATGATGTCACCACCACCTTTTTCACAGACGACTTCTTACAAGATGCCAAAACATTGAGTGTGCCCTTGACTGCAGGCTCAATTAACTCAGCCTATAATTTAAGTAAATAAATCAGATTAAGCTTGACATCACTTGCAAACTTGGATCAAGAACCCCATTGTCAGATATGAGACAAAAGAGAAAATGAAAGACATGAAAAGCAAGCAATGTCCTCTTGATAAGCCACATCTAATAGCAGATACTCCAAAACCATTGGATCATGTTACAGAAATCAATAACAACTATTACTTTGTTGAAACTCTTTGTGGGCCTTAAGGTTTTGTAACAGCAGCTGATAGAAATAGAAAGCTATAAAATTATGAGAACAGTTCTTTCTATATGCTTCTACAGTATTGCATTTTACATGGGGCAAGATTGCAAGGAAACAAAGTAATTTATGTAAAATTGATGGTGAAGGGCCATAGGATGACCCTCATGTTTCATGCCATTATCAAACAGATTCTACACTGCAATACCTTCATGCATCATTGCTGTTACCTAACAGACATTGTACTGGCATTTCAACTAGATATCAGCTATTAGGTATAACCTTGTTTGATAAGAAAACATAAAAAGGAAAGGGATATTCCAAAACTTCTACAACTGCCTTAATGTGTAAGATGTTGCATTTAGAGACAAGCTCAGAAAGCAAGGTTCAAAGAGAAAATGCAAGTGACTGAGCATAATTATATGTGCATAAATAATAGAGTTGTGAAATTAAAGAAACTTGTCAAAAATTAAACAATATAGTAACATTGACAAGTTGGTTTGGCCGTAGAGAAATAGAGATCATAAATGTAAACCTGTGGATTTGTGACCGCAAGATATAAAGGAGATGCAGTGTGAAAAACACCATCACAACCCTCAACCACGGCATCAAAGGACCCCTCTTCTAATAAGTTGGCTTTAAACAAATGCAACCTCTCAGTGGCTCCCTCCAGAGCACGCAAGTGCTGAGTCTTCTTTGGATCAGCTGACAAGAATGATTTCGAAATATTGAAAAGAAGACATATGAATTAAGATGCAGAGGAAGCATAGAAACATATAATCTTATATCATCAATATAATTATTATATTAAGGGTCCCAACATGATGTCAGTCATCAATATTAAAGGAAGATCAGGGTGATTTAGGTTTCTTCCTACAAGATATATCCAATAAACCTGGTGTTTTAGGCAAAGGCCATGGAATGTAAAGCAATAGGAAAACAGAGTAGGATCATTTGCGTGCATATTTACAATAAAAGAATCTTTCAAGGAAACAAACATCGAGCAGGAAAATATCATGTAAATCAGTTTATGCAAACTGTAATCAATTGAAAAATATTAAATAAGTATAATCTTTGAAGCCCCCATCTAAACTTTAAGCCCATTAAACAGAAACGGTAATCATTCGCACATTCAGGATTGTTGCTTCTTTTCATTTTTAATAGTCGGATACGCAGCTGAATGATGATTACCTTCAATCTTTTTGCTCTGTTGTTTAATTTGAAAGTTACACACACCACAAACAGACATCATTTTGGATATACCCCAAGAACAGTTTCATATTTGCACAACTTAGTAGAAAGCAAACCTTTCATAACTTCATATTTTTCATGCCTCATAAGTGTATCATTTCACAAGTCAATAAATCCTCCCACCTGGGAAATTTTCCCAGAGAACAACTTTCAAGTGTACACATGCAATACTAGACTTGAGATTTATAATGTGTATATGTGCAAAAAAAGATTCTTTCACAACATATAAAAAGTAACTCGTGAGGCTTAATGACCAATTTGATAATCAGGTGACAAATCATAAGATCAATTCAGATCATGATGCAGATGTGTGACTCACAACATCCGGAATAAATAACATAGGCTTCCCACTCCTTTGTTCTTGGGATTCAAGCTGACGCAATCATCCTGTGCGATTGCAAACGGTCCGAAAACATATTTAGAAGGGAAGAGATCCAAACGATCGAGAGTGCGTTAGATGAGACGAATCTAATCTTCAGAAGGATACCGAGTTTAGCACGAACCAGGGTCACGCACGGAGGCGCGGACGGTGTAGCCCCGCTGGAGGAGGAGCTTCACAAGCCACGACGCGATGAAGCCGGACGCGCCCGTGACACACACCACCTTCCCGCCGCTGCTCATCCTGACCACAGCTCTCGCTCGGCCGGTCGCTGTTTTATTGGAAGAGAAGGCAAAAGGATCGCAGTGGTCTGTTGAGAAGGCCGCTCCTCTGCGGCATAAATAGGGCGACAAGGCAGAACATAATTACCAGACAGCCAACGACTTCCACTGCTCTAACACTAACATCACATGACGGTACGACTTACGACACCGGCGGCTCCGCATCGCATCTTGCGTAAGCAGTTGGATATGCCAGGACACCTCTGTGCATATTGCTGTCTCGTGTCTGTCAACAGAGACAATTAGTCTTGTATTAGCTGGTAAATGTTGCGTTGGCAATATAATAGCGAACGTAGGCAGTCTGTGTAACCTGCTTGGACTTGTAAAGGAACACTAATTGTTACCCACGTCAGCAGTTGTTTTTGTGGTTTGCCAATAGACCAACAGAGAGAGTTAATTCTACCCAACTAGTAATCGAGGACAAGTATGTTTTAGTTCGAGAATGTCAAGCTATACTTTTCTCAAAATAGTGCCTTTTTTGTTTTTTTGTGGCATTTGAAGGTTTTGTTGCGTTTAACTATCTATATAATTGTTTGTCATCAAGTTCGACACTAAATTTAGACGGTTTTATAAAATCGCGTATGATAAAAACAATGATTCAATGAAAGTCGATTTCAATTGAATGAGTATCGGATGTGCTTAAACTTGGGAACAATGATAAGGAAGCCGAACAATAAAAATGGGATGATTTCTAGAAATATAAAAAATAATAAGTAAACACAAACTGTTTTTATAGTGGTTCGATCATATGACCTATTTTCACTCTCGATTTCTCTTCTTTTGAGGCCACCGACTTTCCACTAGCTGTCTTCCTTCCAACTAGTGAAGACCAACTCCCTTTTACAGTGCTCACTCCTTTTGACGGGCTTAGGAGATAACCCTTATAAGCACACTCCTCTCTTTAGGCTGAAATCTATCTAAGCTAGGAGAGGAAAGTTTTGAAGTCGTTTTTACAGTGTTTTTTTTCTTTCAAATTCTCTATGCTTATGTAATCAACTCAGGGATGAGAGGGATATTTATAGGCTCCAATCTGATTCAAACTTGAAACCAAAAACCTTCCCATCCCGAGTTTTCTAGTTATTGGCAGTACCACCGCCTAGTCACACTGCTCTGTCAGTGTACTGGGTGGTACCACCGCTTAGTACACCATGACACTGGATGGTACCATCGCTTGGGCACACTACTCTGTCAGTGTACTAAGTGGTACCACCACCTAAACACACTATCAGTGGGCGGTACCACTGCCCAGTTAGCGATGCCATCGCCTGACGTGGCACTAGAGCATTGTTTAGGCCTTTCATCCGGCCCAACACAATCCTAATTCAGGCCCAGTTGGCGTCTAACAGGGTTAAAGAGATTACCTCTCAAATTTAGCCCAAATTAAGTGCTAACTATGAAATTAAAAATATTTCCTAAGCAAAACAAAATCCGGCAAGTCAAGTCTTCTTCCGATGAGCTTCCGGCGAATTTCCGACGGTTTTCCGACGAACCCTCGAACACCTTCCTGTAGACTCCCAGTAAACTCTTGGATTTCACGACGACCTTAGCGAGTTCCAACGAGTCTTCTTTGGCAAGCTTCTGATCTTTCTCGATGAGCTCCGCAAACTTCCGATGAACCTTCCGGCGAACTTCTGACAACCTTTCGGCAAGCCCCCGATTCATTCTCGGCCAGTTCCGGTAGCACTCCGACGAATCTTCAGACTTCCGTCGAACTCTCGAACTCCCAACAATTCGATCGTACTTGACTCCGGCACTTCGTTTTTACTTTATGCCTTCATCATTATCGTAGTTAATCCTATACATTAATTAAGCCTTAGCCCTACTTCGATCTAGACAGTGACAACGAATCAACTTCCTGTTGCCTGGCATGTCATTGATCGGCGCTTCATCTAGTTCTTCGATGCATCGACCTCTCTTATGGCATGTTGTCCAATCGACGATTGACCTCCGCAACCTCGATCTCCTTGGCGCAATAACACTCTTCTTGACCCGATGCCCGATATCTTTGTCCGAAGCCTTCTGTCGATTGTCGACCGGACCTCCAGCTCGACGCCCAATCTTCTGACGTGATCTACTCTGACGCAGCGCTGATTCTTTCTGTGACAACTGTCTAATCCTGATCGATAGTAGACCTACGTGACTCAAGATACAGTTAGATAGTCAAAACATAACCAATTAATTTCATTATCAAAATCCAAGACTCGACGTGTCCTGAGTCGTATACTGACCAACTTTCATTTCTTCAGGGATGATAGCCGCTCTAACTAACGAAAGTGCTACATGCAAATAAGTATATTTTGCACATTGCGCATCCGAGATGGTACTCATCACTCACCTATTGGGTGAGGAGCCAGAGAAACTATTCGACCCATTGCTTGTCGACACATGTCACCCTATTGAAATGTCACAATGCATGGTATGGTCGGATGTTGACGAAAGTGAGCTCACTCTCGAGATGGGATAAAAGAAAAATGGATAATTCAGGCCAACTTTGTGATCCTACTACTGCTTGTTTTAGAAATGAATTTAATCATGGAACGATTAGTTTGTTGACAGAGTGCCTGTTGCTAAATACTCGTACTCTTTTGCCTGGGTGTGCCTGTTGTGCGAGGATTTTACGAACACCTAAGTCAACCCAGCTCGAGTGTTTTGGATCCAGAAAGAAAGAAGCATGTTGCTCCTGCTAAGCTGTGCCCCGTTCTGAAAACACGTCACAAGATATTGATAAAAAGGTGGATGATTATTCAACTTTTCCCTTGTTTATTTCAAGTCGATGCATGTTCATCTGTTTTGATTCACAAGATTTCACTCTGCTCACTGATTCGGTGTTCGCAGGGAACTTTTGACGGGTGCGATCCTTGGAGCACTGAGAGACGAAACAATGAACGATCCTCGCGGTCGAATTGAGTTGGCACCGAGTCATGCTTTCTACAGGCCATCACTTTTGGGTCAGCCATGACCGACGATGTCGACTTCGATGCGCTGTCATGCTCGTTGTTCAGCTTGATGATGAGTTCTGCAGTCGGAGTAACAGGGTCTTTTGTTTTTTGGTCTGAATCAAACGTCAACTATCTATCGGTGATGCCTTTTAGATCTATTTTATCGAACAGCCATTGATTGATTCATATAACAGTGCATGCTCGTTGTGTGACTTGAAATCGTGGGCTAAAAAGGTGATGTAGCTATGTGACATCCAAGTCGAGGATCTACATATCGCACTAGTAAATTTATGGCTTCTCGAATGAAGGATTTAGTTGCCACAGATTGACTGTTGAGATCTTCGTGATATTACAAGAGTGTCTTTGAAAGCTTCTCCCAGGTGCTTAAGAATCGAACGCAAGGTACGAGAGATGCAAAGTCCTCTTGGTATCACTATCGTTCCAAGTGATCGATTAACATAGCCGTTTGGCTGCAATTGATACCTCTTCGGTTGTAGGCCTTCAGATGAGTTGGAGGAATAAATATTTCAGAAACCAAATTGACTCCAAAAAATTAATTTAACAAAGAGGATTAATCCATTAAACTCAGTCTTAGGTGACGCATTCTTCATCAATCAAGATATCAAGAGTTCAAAACCTCATTCAATATTTTCTTTTCAAAACTTCATTCAGTAGGTTCTTACTAACGATCTTAATTATCGGTATCAGGATCCTAAAATGAAATCTAATCTTCATCACTTGTCTTTGTTTTATAAATTTACAAAGTTTTCAAAACTAAGAATAAATTTTATTTTTATTGATTCAAAGCTCTTCTTATTTATGTTTAGATCGACATTTTCATTTAGAATGAATAATTGTCCGATCCATTTCTTTGATTTTACTTCCCATCCTCATAGACATTTAGTTTGCGTAATAAGAGGCTGGAAGAAGATAACAACTAACTACACGTATTATACAGGAAGCAAACATTCCAATATAAACAAATAATCGATCACACCAACAACAGCATGACACCACAAAATATGTCCTTGTTTCTAAAGAACAAATTGCATGTGCTGAAAAGATCAATTATAGGATTATGCAATGCACGATTGATTGCTTCAAAGTTCGACAAGCATCGCCAATGATCTGGGATGCAAATCATTTATTATGCTAATTCAAGTTTTAGAAACTAATAAAGTTCTTCTCCTTCAGGCTCTCAATCGTCTCCCTGATGCTTGTTTCCAGAGGAATGTAGTCGAGGCCCAAGCTTTTAAACTTTTCCTTGGAGACTTGGTACACCGGCACAAAGGGCTCGTCATCTGCACACCTGCCAACGTTATAGTCACAGCTTAGTACGCCAAAAGGAGATGGTAGCCACGGAATGTACTCAAATTACAGCTTCCCTTTATAGAATCATTTCTTCAGCCATTAGTGACCGATGAACAAGCAATGCCACAGAACTCGATGCAATGGACATGGCAAGAAGAACAAGCTGGTCGTAGCTGCTAAATGAGTTATACCAGAGGAAAGCTATGCCAGCATTACAGAATGTTACTGACTAATTTATATGGCGCGCATTATCAGATATCAATTTGATCCGATGTTCATAAGTTACTAGAACTCTTTCAATTCAAAGCAAAAGGTAAGAACTATGTACAGTAGAACTTAGAAGAACTCGACGAAGATATGCTTCGAGAACCATTCACCTTGTGTCTTGCTGTTGTTGGGTCTTATTGCTATTTCATTACGGCTATGTTTTTAATTCTACCACACAAGATCCTATGTATCACTTGGAATTGCACAGATGACGATAAAGAGAGCCAAAGTGAAGACAGAAGGATAATAAATAACATAAAATAAGCAATTGCATTATCCATTGGCCTAATCTAAAGAACATACATTATAGAAGCACACAATAATGAGACCATGGGGTACGCCTAATCTGGAACTTAGATTTTGTATCTTATATGCATCAAAATTGCAATTATACAAAATGCCTAATAATCAAACCATAAGCCGTCGTATTCCAATTATTTGGAATCAGTTATATGGATCTTTTCCCATCATCGAGTCATGTCTAAGATAATAATTTTAGTTGAATAAAATATCATTCAAATCCTTTTTTATTATTACTTCTAACATCTTCTTTAAGTCATCCTCTAACCCTCTTTCCATCACAACTGTTAATTGACTCATCTTTTCGAACTATAACTTACATGTTTGCTTTCCACATGTTCATCTTAAATTGGTTACTCCTCATTTTATCTTTTATTGGAAACACACCTAATTCTCTATGATTGAAATAATTTTTTCTTTATCCTCCCTAATAATTTTGCATGTTCGTCTCAGCATTCTCATCTCAGCTACTAAACTTTTTTGTGCATATTCTTTTCAAACAATCCAATACTCAAATTGGTAGCCACAAACCGCCAATGCACCTCCCAATTTTAATTATCTAATTTTTATTTTATGAACAATGTCTTCATCAATCTCTCCATTTTGTTCAACAATAGATCCAAGATTTTTTTTTAATTTTACAATAACTACTAAACACCATTAAAAAATTACATTACTATGGAAAGCATGAAACTTGAAAGAAAGATCAGTAACCACAGAGAAAACTCTTCAGAAATAACAAATAGAATTTTGTCATCAATCAACAAGACTTGTAAACAAACACTTGGATCACAAGACAATAAAAGCAACCGAAAATAGTAACTTACTTATCAGGGAGTTGAAAAGAAGGATAAAGTTCATGTATGATCTTCAACAGCACTGAGAAATGAACCACTCTTTCGACAAGGCAGTATCTTCCTGATGCTGAGGGAAGTTCAAAAGCCAAAACGTGCGCCATGGCAACATCTTGAACATTTACCCACCCATAGGTTGCATTAGGAAAGGTGGAGGAACCTAAAGACAAAAAAAACAGATAACCAAGGTCATAATTCTCTTATACGAACCATTTTCTAGAAAATAATTACCAAGATTTGGAAGAATCAAACTCGTTCTAGGATATAAATCTCAACCAAAACATTCAACACTGCACATTGAGACAGCAGGCACTTAAAATACATGAACAGAAGATGATCTTGAAATGTCATATTGTTTGGTTGCCTGTTAAAAGCTGAAGTCAGCATTAACAACATATTCTTCCCATCCTTGACAAAGCCATCAGGCGACATTTGCTTACTCCTAAGCGATAAATGTTTAATTTTAAGATTCAGTATAAAAAATCACATCATCACTCTTAAGCTTGTCTAACCACAAAAAAAAGGCAAATTAATAGTTCGTGCTTAGCAAGTGAAACTTTTCTCATCTATTCCTACGTATTGAACTCATCGAAAATTTGAACCATAACAGCATTGAGCTACAACTAATATTTACAATGGGTGGTCAAATAGATATTTTATGACACCAATGATCTTTTAAAAGATTAATAAATTTTGCACAAAGAACATAATCTAATAACTTCAAACCTAAACATTAAATTACCCTGTCTAATTGTATTAAAATTGCATGGACAATCTAGATATGAACATAATAATCACATGACTTACTACAATCAAGTTGTCTAAATGTTAACAGTGAAAATGCCAGGATGCCTCTTAAATACAGCAAACTTAATGTGAGAATTCAGTGTTGTTAAGCATGAAGCTGTAACAACTAAGGACAAAAGAATAAAGTGGAAATTGAGAAGAAATTTGAAAAAGGGATGCACTGCAATTAAATGTAGGCCATATCACAAGAATACAGGAGGCAAACAAAATAGATGTGACAAATCTTGATGCTAAAGCTTCAAGCTGCAAATACTCTTGCTACATTAATCAACTAAAAGAGACAGAACAAGATTCTTTCACAATAGACCAAAACACTCTTTCCCTAAATACTCGTGTTGGATCGTGCCTTAGAATCACATGCATAACACCAATATATAATTCATCATGTAGACAAAATAAACAAATGAGTAATCTACAGATGTATCAAATACTCATCTTTCTTTCCTTTGAGAAGTGAACCAAAAGGAAGGAAAAGGATGGGATAACAAGGAAAGGAGAGAAAGGAAGATACATGCATCTCAAGGTATCATCTCCATTACATTGCATTGATGGCCTTTGTTTTGTGACAGATATATTACATATATATTCAAGAAGAATTCATAGTATAAGAATCATCAGATCTATTTCGCCAAATCAGCATATCATCATCAATTCATACAGTTATCTGGCTGCTAGAGTAGAATGATGTTAATGGTAAATGACAAACTTCAAATGATGCTAATGGGCAAACAGAAACAAAGGCCTCAATATCTAACTGCCACAGCATGAAATCACTTGATAACCAGCCATCTAGTCATTTCCAATAATATCATTTGCGGTTTAGAAGTTTTCAGCATATTGGCAAACTTCATTTGAGATTGACAAATTGCAGGGTAAAAGTTCCAAACTAGGATCAGATTTGAAACAAATTAAGCTTCATACCATTTATTAGGTTTAGGAATGCAGCAGAACTTGTGTTAAGTGTTGACTGCAGAAGAGGACCTATGACCACTCCTGGATTTATCGTGACTATATCTATGCCATTCTCTTTTGAAAACTTCCAAGCAGCTTCCTCTGCCAAAGTCTTCGAGAGTACATACCATTGCTGGGGTAATATGAGAGATCTTAGAAAACATGCATAATAAAAGGAAGTTGAATTTTTGTCTATAAAGAAAAAAGATTTGAGATGTAATAAACTTAAATCCAAAGAAACTAACTGATATCAAACAAATAGAAGGACAACAATACAGACATGGACATTGTTGGTTTTTTCTTCTTTTTTTTTCCCGACATGGACATTGTTATTTATGATAATTCCAGTCGAAACTTAAACTTGAATAGATTAGAGACTTACTCAGAAGTTTTATGCAGGCCATGTATTGTCACTTCACTAAACGCAACATATTGCAGAATTCAGAGTCTGATTATTTTTTGAGGCAATATGTTTGGCCAATTTAGTAAATCATAATACTACAAACCTGAGTACAATCAGTACTAGATACTATGATTTAATATCTTTTCTCATTCCCAACCCAGAGAATCCACTGCCAAGGGTGAAACAGTCTGCTTTCAGCACCACATGGACCACAACCAGAGTACTGCTATATTATACATAAGTATTTAGGTGTTCCTTAATGCCAGACTATCATCCAGATAGAATTGGTTTTATTAATTGGTATTCATTATTTTCTTCTAGTGATATTTTACATGCAGGACTGATCTAATCATAGGATGCCACAATCCCTTCCAAGCCGAAAACGAGACTACAAGGTGGTACAATCTCTTTCAAACTAATGCCAAACCATCATCTTCACACTTGAATGGGACATAAAATCTTAGCCAGGAGAAATCAAGCAGTACCTTGAAGACCAATTTAAGATTGTATAATACGACTTTCAGCCTAGCTAGCATGGCCATGACGATCAGTCTTCAGTAATTATAACCCACATATAGCAGTCTTCATAACTTTAACAGTATGGTTCTCCAAAATCATCCAAGTGACTGTATATTGTATTCAGAAGGTTACTAGATAAACTTGTCTCACAAGCTCCACATAATATTGTGTACATTATCTGGTGTGTTGTGAAAACATGACAGAAAGGTTTTCTAAAATAAAGGAATCTTTTGGCATTAAATTAGCATTTTACAATGGTTATCGCCATGATGTGTGGTACCTTTCGATAAAATAATATTGGGATCACTGAAACAGAATATAGATAAATTAAAACCTATGAAGTGATTGCAGTAGAAAAGATAATACACAAACAATAAAACTATCCACTACATATTGTCAGATACCTTTCGCTGCTCGCAAACCTCAGGACTTGAAAACCATGTCTCATCAACAACTACATCAGGAGTTCGTGGTTTACTATTGTATGCAACGGCAGCCATCGATGATGTCACCACTACCTTTTTCACAGACGACTTCATACAGGATGCCAAAACATTGAGTGTGCCCTTCACTGCAGGCTCAATTAACTCAGCCTAAAATTTAAGAAAATAAATCAGAAAGCTTGACATCATTTGCAAACTTAGATCAAGAACCCCATGGTCAGATATGAGATAAAAGAGACAATGATAGACACGAAAAGCAAGCAATGTCCTCTTGATAAGCAACATCTAATAGCACATACTCCAAAACCATTGTATCAAGTTACAGAGAATCGATAACTACTATTTCTTTGGTGGAACTCTTTGTGGGACTTATGGTTTTTGCAATAACAGATGACAGAAATAGAAAGCAATAAAATTATGAAAACACTCCTTTCTATATGTGTTTAGTGAGTTTTCAAGGCAAAAAATAACCCAAAAATAATGCATTTTACATGAGGCAAGTTACTAATCACACAGTTTACAAAGAAACAAAGTAATTTATGTAAAATGGATGGTGAAGGGCCTTGGGATGACCCTCATGTTCCATGCCGTTACCAAACAGATTTACACTGGGATGCCTTCATGCTTCGTTGCTGTTACCTAACAGACACTGTACTGGCATTTCATCTAGATATCAGCTATTAGGTATAACCTTGTTTGATTAGACAACATAAAAAAGGAAAGGGTTATTCCAAAACTTCTATAACTGCCTTAATGTGTAAGATGTTGCATTTAGGGACAAGTTCAGAAAGCAAGGTTCAAAGAGAAAATGTAAGTGACTGAGCATAATTATATGTGCAAAATAATAGAGCTGTGAAATTAAAGAAACTTGTCAAAAAATTAAACAATATAGTAACATTGACAAGTTGGTTTGGCCATAGAGAACTAGAGATCATAAATGTAAACCTGTGGATTTGTGACTGCAAGATATAAAGGAGATGCAGTGTGAAAAACACCATCACAACCCTCAACCACAGCATCAAAGGACCCCTCTTCTAATAAGTTGGCTTTAAACAAAAGCAACCTCTCAGTGGCTCCCTCCAGAGCATGCAAGTGCTGAGTCTTCTTTGGATCAGCTGACAAGAATGATTTCGAAATATTGAAAAGAAGACATATGAATTAAGATGCAGAGGAAGTATAGAAATATATAATCTTATATCATCAATATAATTATTATATTAAGGGTCCCAACATGATTTCAGTCATCAATATTAAAGGAAGATCAGGGTAATTTAGGTTTCTTCCTACAAGATATATCCAATAAACCTGGTGTTTTAGGCAAAGGCCATGGACTGTAAAGCAATAGGCAAACAGAGTAGGATCATTTGCATGCATATTTACAATAAAAGAATCTTTCAAGGAAACAAACATCGAGCAGGAAAATATCATGTAAATCAGTTTACACGGATTGATGCATTGAGAAGGAAAATACTTCATAACTACTACTCTCTTGTTTATGCAAACTGTAGTCAATTGAAAAATATTAAATAAGTATAATCTTTGAAGCCTCCATCTAAATTTTAAGCCCATTAAACAGAAACGGTAATCATTCGCACATTCAGAATTGTTGCTTCTTTTCATTTCTAATAGTTGGATACGCAGCTGAATGATGATTACCTTCAATCTTTTTGCTCTGTTGTTTAATTTTGAAAGTTACACACACCACAAACAGACATCATTTTGGATATACCCCAAGAACAGTTTCATATTTGCACGACTTAGTAGCAAGCAAACCTTTCATAACTTCATATTTTTCATGCCTCATAAGTGTATCATTTCACAAGTTAATAAATCCTCCCACCTGGGAAATTTTCCCAGAGAACAACTTTCAAGTGTACACATGCACTACTAGACTTGAGATTTATAATGTGTATATGTGCAAAAACACATTCTTTCACAACATATAAAAAGTAACTTGTGAGGCTTAATGACCAATTTGATAATCAGGTGACAAATCATAAGATCAATTCAGATCATGATGCAGATGTGTGACTCACAACATCCGGAATAAATAACATAGGCTTCCCACTCCTTTGTTCTTGGGATTCAAGCTGACGCAATCATCCTGTGCGATTGCAAACGGTCCGAAAACATTTAGAAGGGAAGAGATCCAAACGATCGAGAGTGCGTTAGATGAGACGAATCTAATCTTCAGAAGGATACCGAGTTTAGCACGAACCAGGGTCACGAACGGAGGCGCGGACGGTGTAGCCGCGCTGGAGGAGGAGCTTCACAAGCCACGACGCGATGAAGCCGGACGCGCCCGTGACACACACCACCTTCCCGCCGCCGCTCATGCTGACCGCAGCTCTCGCTCGGCCGGTCGCTGTTTTAGGGGAAGAGAAGGCAAAGGATCGCAGTGGTCTGTTGAGAAGGCCGCTCCTCTGCGGCATAAATAGGGCGACAAGGCAGAACATAATTATCAGACAGCCAACGACTTCCACTGCTCTAACACTAACATCGCATGACGGTACGAACATAATTACCAGACACCCAACGACTTCCACTGCTCTAACACTAACATCGCGTGAACATAATTACCAGACACCCAACGACTTCCACTGCTCTAACACTAACATCGCGTGACGGTCCGACTTACGACACCGGCGGCTCCGCATCGCATCTTGCGAAGCAGTTGGACATGCCGGTACACCTCTGTGCATATTGTTGTCTTGTGTCTGACAACAGAGACAATTAGTCTTGTATTAGCTGGTAAATGTTGCGTTGGCAACATAATAGCGAACGTAGGCAGTCTGTGTAACCTGCTTGGACTTGTAAAGGAACATTAATTGTTACCCACACTAGCTGTTGTTTTTAGTGGTTTGCCAATAGACCATCAGAGAGAGTTTATTCTACCCAACTATTAATTGGGGACAAGAATGTTTTATTTTGAGAATACCAAGCTATACTTTTCTCAAAATAGTGCCTTTATTTTTTTTTTTTTGGCTTTTGAAGGTTTTGTTGCGTTTAACTATCTATATAATTGTTTGTCCGAGTCATATCTTGATTAACTTTTGTTTCTTCACGGATGATAGCCACTCTAACCAACGAAAGTACTGCATACAAATCAAGTATATTTTGCGCATCCGAGATGATGCTCATCACTCACCTATTGCGCTGTCATGCTCGTTGTTCGGCTGGATGAGTTTTGCGGTCGGAGTAATAGAGTCTTTTTCTTTGGTCTGAATCAAATGTCGACCATCCATCGGTGATGCTTTTTATCGAACAGCCATTGATTGATTCATACAGCAGTCCATGCTCGTTGTGTGACCTGAAATCGTGGGTAAAAAATGGTGACATCCAAGTCGACATATCAGCCTAGTAAATTTAGGGCTTCTCGAATGCAGGATTTGCTTGCCACAGGTTGACTGCTGGGATCTTCGATCGTAATACTAAGAGAGGCGTGAACTATTTATTACAAGAGTGTCTTTGAAAGTTTCTCTCACAGGTGCATGAAAATTGAACACAAGGCATGAGGGATGCAATGTACTATCCTTCCAAGTGATAGATAACATAGCCATTTGGCGGAAATTGATGCCTCTTCGGTTGTAGGTCTTCGGATGAGTTGGAGGGATACTTCAGAAACCAAATTGACTCAAAAAAAATTTACTTACTAAAGAGGATTAATCCATTAAACTCATTATTAAGTGACTCATTCTTCATCAATCAAGATATCAAGAGTTCAAAACCTCATTCAATATTTTCTTTTCAAAACTTCATTCAGTAGGTTCTTAATAACGATCTTAATTATCGGTATCTAGATCCTAAAATGAAATCTAATCTTCATCACTTGTCTTCTTCTTCTTTTTTTTTATAAATTTACAAAATTTTCAAAAATAAGAATAAATTTTATTTTTATTGCTTCAAAGTTCTTTTTTATGTTTAGATGACATTTTCATTTAGAATGAATAATTGTCCGATCCATTTCTTTGATTTTACTTCTCGTCCTCATAGACATATTTAGTTTGCGTAATATGACAATGGAACAAGATAACAACTAACTACACATATTATACACGAAGTAAACATTCCAATATAAACAAATAATTTATCACACCAACAACAGCATGACACCATAATGGAGCACAAATATGTCCTCGTTTCTAAATAAACAAATTGCATGTGCTGAAAAGATCAATTACCGGATTATGCAATGCATGATTTGTTGCTTCAAAGTTGGACAAGCATCGCCGTTGATCTGGGATGCAAATTATTTATTATGCTAATTCAAGTTTTAGAAACTAATAAAGTTCTTCTCCTTCAGGCTCTCAATCGTCTCCTTGATGCTTGTTTCCAGAGGAATGTAGTCGAGGCCCAAGCTTTTAAACTTTTCCTTGGAGACTTGGTACACCGGCACAAAGGGCTCGTCATCTGCACACCTGCCAACGTCATAGTCACAGCTTAGTACACCAAAAGGAGATGGTAGCCACGGAATGTACTCAAATTACAGCTTCCCTTTATAGAATCATTTCTTCAGCCATTAGTGACCGATGAACAAGCAATGCCACAGAACTCGATGCAATGGACATGGCAAGAAGAACAAGCTGGTCGTAGCTGCTAAATGAGTTATACCAGAGGAAAGCTATGCCAGCATTACAGAATGTTACTGACTAATTTATATGGCGCGCATTATCAGATATCAATTTGATCCAATGTTCATAAGTTACTAGAACTCTTTCAATTCAAAGCAAAAGGTAAGAACTATGTACAGTAGAACTATGACAAAGATCTGCTTCGAGAACCATTCACCTGGTGTCTTGCTGTTGTTGGGTCTTATTGCTATTTCATTGCGGCTATGTTTTTAATTCTACCACACAAGATCCTATGTATCACTTGGAATTGCACAGATGACGATAACGAGAGCCAATGTGAAGACAGAAGGATAATAAATAAAATAAAATAAGCAATTGCATTATCCATTGACCTAATCTAAAGAACAGACACTATAGAAGCACACAATAATGAGACCATGGGGTACACCAAATCTGGAACTTAGATTTTATATCCTATATACATCAAAATTGCAATTACACAAAATGCCTAATAATAGAACCATAAGCCATCGTATTCTAATTATTTGGAATCAGTTATATGGATCTTTTCCTATCATCGAGTCATTGATAAGATAATAATTTTAGTTGAATAAAATATCATTCAAATCCTTTTTTATTATTACTACTAACATCTTCTTAAGTCATCCTCTAACCCTCTTTCCACCACAACTATTAATTGACTCATCTTTTCGAACTATAACATACGTGTTTGCTTTGCACATGTTCATCTTAATTTGGTTACTCCTCATTTTATCTTTTATTGGAAACACACCTAATTCTCTATGACTGAAATAATTTTTTCATTATCCTCCCTAATAAATTTGCATGTTCGTCTCAGCATTCTCATCTCAGCTACTAAAATTTTTTGTGCATATTCTTTCCAAACAATCCAATACTCAGATTGGTAGCCACAAACCACCAATGCACCTCCCAATTTTAATTATCTATTTTTTATTTTATGAACAATGCCTTCATCAATCTCTCCATTTTGTTCAACAATAGATCCAGGAAATTTTTTATTTTACAACAAAGGCTAAACACTATTAAAAAATTGCAATACTATGGAAAGCATGAAACTTGAAAGAAAGATCAGTAACCACCGAGAAAACTCTTCAGATATAACGAATAGAATTTTGTCATCAATCAACAAGACTTGTGAACAGACACTTGGATCACAAGACAATAAAAGCAACCGAAAATAGTAACTTACTTATCAGGGAGTTGAAAAGAAGGATAAAGTTCATGTATGATCTTCAACAGCACTGAGAAATGAACCACTCTTTCGACAAGACAGTATCTTCCTGATGCTGAGGGAAGTTCAAAAGCCAAAACGTGCGCCATGGCAACATCTTGAACATTTACCCACCCAAAGGCTGCATTAGGAAAGGTGGAGGAACCTAAAGACGAAAAACACAGATACCCAAAGTCATAATTCTCTTATACAAACCATTTCTAGAAAATAATTACCAAGATTTGGAAGAATCAAAACCGTTCTAGAATATAGATCTCAACCAAAACATTCAACACAGCACATTGAGGCAGCAGGCACTTTAAAAACATGAACAAAAGATGATCTTGAAATGTCATATTGTTTGGTTGCCTGAAAAAAGCTGAAGTCAGCATTAACAACATATTCTTCCCATCCTCGACAAAGCCATCAGGCTACATTTGCCTACTCCTAAGCGATAAATGTTTAATTTTAAGATTCAGTATCAAAAATCACATCATCAATCTAAGTTTGTCCAACCATAAAAACAAAAAAAAGGCAAAGAGAAAACTTCATTAATAGTTCATACTTAGCATGTGAATTTTTTCTCATCTATTCGTACGTATTGAATCCATTGAAAATCTGAACCTTAACAGCATTGAGCTACAAATAATATTTACAAAGCGTGGTCAAATAAATATTGTATAACGCCAATGATCTTTTAAAAGATTAATAAATTTTGCACAAAGAACAGAATCTCATAACTTCAAACCTAAACATTAAATTACCCTGCCTAATTGTATTAAAATTGCATGGACAATATAGATATGAACATAATAATCACATGACTTACTACAATCAAGTTGTCGACAATAAGCAGAGCAAACTAGCAAATGTTAACAGTGAAAATGTAGGGATGACACTTAAAATACAGCAAACTTAATGTGAGAATTCAGTGTTGTTAAACATGAAGCTGTAACAACTCAGGAAAAAAGAATGCAGTGGAAATTGAGAAGAAATTTGAAAAAGGGATGCACTGCAATTAAATGTTTGCCATATCACAAGAATATAGGAGGCAAACAAAATAGATGTGATAAATCTTGATGCTAAAGCTTCAAGCTGCAAATACTCTTGATACTTTAATCAACTAAAAGAGACAAAACAAGATACTTTCACAATAGACCAAAACACTCTTTCCCTAAATACTCTTGTGTTGGATCGTGCCTTAGAATCACATGCATAACACCAATATATAATTCATCATGTAGACAAAATAATCAAATGAGTAATCTACAGATGTATCAAATACTCATCTTTCTTTCCTTTGAGAAGTGAACCAAAAGGAAGGAAAAGGATGGGATAACAAGGAAAGGAGAGAAAGGAAGGTACATGCATCTCAAGGTATCATCTCCTTTACATTGCATTGATGGCCTATGTTTTGTGACAGATATATTACATATATATTCAAGAAGAATTCATAGTATAAGAATCATCATATCTATTTGGCCAAATGAGCATATTATCAATTCATACAGTTATCTGGCTGCTAGAATAGAATGATGCTAATGGTAAAGGACAAACTTCAAATGATGCTAATGGGCAAACAGAAACAAAGGTCTCAATAACTAACTGCCACAGCATGAAATCACTTGATAACCAGCCATCTAGTCATTCCCAAAAATTTCATTTGCGGTTTAGAAGTTGTCAGGATATTGGCAAACTTCATTTGAGATTGACAAATTGCAGAGTAAAAGTTCCAAACTAGGATCAGATTTGAAAAAAATTAAGCTTCATACCATTTATTAGGTTCAGGACTGCAGCAGAACTTGTGTTAAGTGTTGACTGCAGAAGAGGACCTATGACCATTGCTGGATTTATCGTGACTATATCTATGTCATTCTCTTTCGAAAACTTCCAAGCAGCTTCTTCAGCCAAAGTCTTCGAGAGTACATACCATTGCTGGGGTAATATGAGAGATCTTAGAAAACATGCATAATAAAAAGAAGTTGAATTTTTTTATTGAAGACATCTATAAAGAAAAAAGATTTGAGATGTAATAAACTTAAATCCAAAGAAACTAACCGATATCAAACAAATAGAAGGTACAACAATACAGACATGGACATTGTTGGTTTTTTTTTTTTTCCCCGACATGGACATTGTTATTTATGATAATTCCAGTCGAAACTTCAATATGAATAGATTAGAGACTTACTGGGAAGTTCAGGCCATGTATTGTCACTTCACTAAACGCACCATATTGCAGAATTCAGAGTCTAATTATTTTTGAGGCAATATGTTTGGCCAACTTAGTAAATCATAAAACCACAAACCTGTGTACAATCAGTACTAGATACTATGATTTAATATCTTTTTTACTTCTTTCTCATTCCCAACCCAGAGAATCCACTGCCAAGGGTGAAACAGTCTGCTTTCAGCACCACATGGACCACAACCAGAGTACTGCTATATTATACATAAGTATTTAGGTATTCCTTCATGCCAGACTATCATCCAGATAGAATTGGTTTTGTTAATTGGTATTCATTATTTTCTTCTAGTGATATTTTACATGCAGGACTGATCTGATCCTAGGATGCTACAATCCCTTCCAAGCTGAAAACAAGACTACAAGGTGGTACAATCTCTTTCAAACTAATGCCAAACCTTCATCTTCACACTTGAATGGGACATAAAATCTCAGCCAGGAGAAATCATGCAATATCTTGAAGACCAGTTTAAGATTGTATAATGCGACTTTCAGCCTAGCTAGCCTGGCCATGACAATCAGTCTTCATTTATTATAACCCACATATAGCAGTCTTCATAACTTTAACAGTATGGTTCTCCAAAATCATCCAAGTGACTGTATATTGCATTCAGAAGGTTACTACATAAACTTATCTCACAAGCTCCACATAATATTGTGTACATTATCTGGTGTGTTTTGAAAACATGACAGAAAGGTTTTCTAAAATAAAGGAATCTTTTGGCATTAAATTAGCATTTTACAAAGGTTATGGCCATGATGTGCTGTACCTTTCGATAAAATAATATAGGGATCACTGAAATAGAATATAGATAAATTAAAACCTATGAAGTGATTGCAGTAGAAAAGATAATCCACAAACAATAAAACTATCCACTACATACTGTCAGATACCTTTCGCTGCTCGCAAACCTCAGGACTTGAAAACCATGTCTCATCAACAACTACATCAGGAGTTCGTGGTTTACTATTGTATACAACAGCAGCCATCGATGATGTCACCACTACCTTTTTCACAGATGACTTCATACAGGATGCCAAAACATTGAGTGTGCCCTTCACTGCAGGCTCAATTAACTCAGCCTAAAATTTAAGTAAATAAATCAGAAAGCTTGACATCATTTGCAAACTTAGATCAAGAACCCCATGGTCAGATATGAGATAAAAGAGACAATGATAGACATGAAAAGCAAGCAATCTCTTGATAAGCAACATCTAATAGCAGATACTCCAAAACCATTGTATCAAGTTACAGAGAATCAATAACAACTATTTCTTTGATGGAACTCTTTGTGGGTCTTATGGTTTTTGCAATAACAGCTGACAGAAATAGAAAGCAATAAAATTATGAAAACACTCCTTTCTATATGCTTTTAGTGAGTTTTCAAGGCAAAAAATAACCCAAAAATATTGCATTTTACATGGGGCAAGTTACTAATCACACAGTTTACAAAGAAACAATGTAATTTATGTAAAATCGATAGTGAAGGGCTATGGGATGACCCTCATGTTCCATGCCATTACCAAACAGATTTACACTGGGATACCTTCATGCTTCGTTGCTGTTACCTAACAGACACTGTACTGGCAATTCAACTAGATATCAGCTATTAGGTATAACCTTGTTTGATAAGAAAACAGAAAAAGGAAAGGGATATTCTAAAAAATCTACAACTGCCTTAATATGTAAATGTTGCATTAAGCGATAAGCTCAGAAATCAAGGCTCAAAGAGAAAATGTAAGTGACTGAGCATAATTATATGTGCATAAATAATAGAGTTGTGAAATTAAAGAAACTTGTCAAAAATTTAACAATATAGTAACATTGACAAGTTGGTTTGGCAGTAGAGAACTAAAGATCATAAATGTAAACCTGTGGATTTGTGACTGCATGATAAAAAGGAGATGCAGTGTGAAAAACACCATCACAACCCTCAACCACAGCATCAAAGGACCCCTCTTCTAATAAGTTGGCTTTAAACAAATGCAACCTCTCAGTGGCTCCCTCCAGAGCATGCAAGTGCTGAGTCTTCTTTGGATCAGCTGACAAGAATGATTTCAAAATATTGAAAAGAAGACATATGAATTAAGATACAAAGGAAGTATACAAATATATAATCTTATATCAGCAATATAATTATTATATTAAGGGTTCCAACATGATTTCAGTCATCAATATTAAAGGAAGATCAGATTAAAGTCAGGGTAATTTAGGTTTCTTCCTACATGATATATCTAATAAAACCTGGTGTTTCAGGCAAAGGCAATGGAATGTAAAGCAATAGGAAAACAGAGTAGGCTCATTTGCATGCATATTTACAAAAAAAGAATCTTTTAAGGAAAGAAAAATCGAGCGGTAAAATATCATGTAAATCAGTTTTACATGGATTGATACATTGAGCAGGAAAAATACTTCATAACTACTACTCTTATTTATGCAAATTGTAGTCAATTGAAAAATATTAAATAAGTATAATCTTTGAAACCCCCATCTAAATTTTAAGCTCATTAAACAGAAATGGTAATCATTTGCACATTCAGGATTGTTACTTCTTTTCATTTTTAATAGTCAGATATTCAGTCAAATGATGATTAACTTCAATATTATGCTCTGTTTTTTAATTTTGAAAGTTACACCACAAACAGAAATTATTTTGGATACACCCCATGAACAGTTTCATATTTGCACAACTTAGTAGCAAGCAAACCTTTCATAACTTCATATGTTTCATGCCTTTTAAGTGTATCATTTTACAAGGTCACAAATTCTCCCACCTGGGAAACTTTCCCAGAGAACAACTTTCAAGTGTACACATGCAATACTAGACTTGAGATCAAAAAAGATTCTTTCAGAGCATATAAAAAGT
This sequence comes from Musa beccarii, assembly GCA_024322285.1. Classification (NCBI taxonomy): domain Eukaryota; kingdom Viridiplantae; phylum Streptophyta; class Magnoliopsida; order Zingiberales; family Musaceae; genus Musa; species Musa beccarii. The sequence goes on along the minus strand of CM044401.1, from coordinate 19,517,623 downwards.
AACTTGTGAGGCTTAATGACCAATTTGATAATCAGGTGACAATTCAAATCTTTAGATCAATTCAAATCATGATGCAGATGTGTGACTCACACAAGATATAGAAACTAATATATTATTAGGTGCTAAAAAGAAATATAAAATCAAGTTTAGATAGGCAAATATCTTGTTTCAATCAGATAAGATCGTATGAAACAATATTTTTATTCACCCAGGAAGCTGCTTAAGTATTAAGTTAGGGATAAAGGTTAATGTGATTGAACTATTAGCACGGGTCATAATTTAGAATATTTAATGATACTTGACTTCATATGCGATTGCTTTTTCACATTTATATGGTACAAATAAGCAAACACGTAGGCATATGCATTTGCATTTCTACATAATCCGGAAGTACAGCATAAGCACTTATTAAGGCCACATAGGCCTTGTTCAGCACTGTCAGATGAAGATGCAGATCATGGGGTCTACATCAGACAACTTAGACTAATTCGTTGAATGATATCTAATCTTAGTTAAATAGGAATATTTACCCAAATTAGGCTTCTGCTATGATTGAAAAATAATTAACTAACTCACCATGTAAATCTATTACCACAAACTAAAAAAATAACAATAACAACTTAAATTTAATCACATAAAAAATCCATCACACACGTTGATAGCACATGCCTCTCATCATGATTTTGTTCCAAATTCCACCTTCTAGCTCTCCTACTATTGCTCTGATTTACCCAAATTCCATACATAAATTAACTAAATTAGTAAGATTGGTAAAAGAACAATAACAATGTATTTTATGAATATTAACAATTCAAAAAGTTGCTTTGACACGAACCTAAAGGTTATAAAAAGTTTGTTTGACATGAACCAAAAGGTTATAAAAGCCCATCATACAGTTGTGTGATCATAAGAGTGAAGTATGGGGGAACATCATAATCCTTCCTCTTGTTTATTTGGGTCATCCTCTCTATCAGTCCTACATGAAGAAGAGACCAAACCTTTATGAACTCGTTAGAGACTACCTCAACTACAGCTCACTGTGTGCATTTTTCAACTCAATCCCATTTAGCCACGTCTTGATCTGAACGCGAGCATAATGCAAGCATGACCCTTTCATTTTACAAGTTGAGTTGGGCCCCTTAATTGGCTGACCAGTTGATACCCCTTACCAATTGAGACATAACAACAGATCAGTGGATGATTAGAAGTGGCATGAGGTTATAGATGCTCATCCAGTGCCCGAAGCCACCACATCTCATGGAACAAAACTAGTATAAATAATATGCATGGACATAAGATGGAGGTGCATGATGACGTCGAGATAGCGTTGGAGTCGACCTCACGTCACCCACCAAGAATGATTCACGGCTATGAGATTGGTCTTGGGCTTTGACGAGGTGGAAATTATGATACCACAAGGAGGATTGAGTTTATAAAGATCGAGGGGGTCTAATACTGTAACTAAAAACAACAATTTTGGCAAGTGGTTCAACTCATAAAGTTAAATAGTAATTATCGCATCGGTTGGGACCGACATAAAACCCCATGATGTCAAAAGGAGCTAAGAAGGTTAGGTTTCAAGATCCAAAAATATCAACAGTGCACAAATTCTAATTCAAGAAAAGAAGATTTATACCGCCATTATAACGAGTTATGTGTCACGCCACCCTAAACCCCTAACCTTATCAAGAAACGGAAAGGTTTCCCCTATGCATCTGATCGGGGCCGAGACACGGAACATCCGGAATAAATAACATCGGTTTCCCAACGATCGAGAGTGTGTTAGATGAGTCGAATCTAATCTCCAGAAGAATACCGAGTTTAGCACAAACCAGGGTCACGAACGGAGGCGCGGACGGTGTAGCCGCGCTGGAGGAGGAGCTTCACAAGCCACGACGCGATGAAGCCGGACGCGCCCGTGACACACACCACCTTCCCGCCGCCGCTCATCGTGACTACAGCTCTCGCTCGGCCGTTCGCCGTTTTAGTGGAAAAGCAGGCAAATGAATTTAGTGGTCTGTTCAGAAGACCGCTTCTCTGCGGCATAAAAAGGGGGACAGGGCGGAACATAATTAGCAGACGAACAACGACATCCGCTCGATCTAATATCACACAATTTTAGGAATTGCGACACGTGCGGCGGCTCATCGCATCTATCGTAAGCAGTTGCGATATAAATACATATATATATATATGTGGTTTTAAAATAGAGACGGGAACTTTATTTAACACTGGTACACCTCGAAAACTCTTACAATGTTACATGGTACATATATTAAATATTTTTTAATATGTTTCAGGATATAAAATTATATGGAGAGACACCAATAGGATTATGCAGGAGGCAGACTGTTTTGAGTAGATACATGGATGCCAACAGAGCTATTGATGCGTTCTCAGTTCACAATCAGGTAGTGGAAATATCTTTTTCATTTATTATGATAGCAAACGCAGAATTGTAGGGTAAAACAAAGTTGTTCGCTAGTTGGAATATGTCTTATTAGCTATTATGAGAATTCAACATTAGAATTGTCTATATGTGTGACACTAATCTTTCCCAACCGTTAGCTTTTTATATAATTATCTCAGAATTAAATCACCCTATTAATCATAAAGAATTACTTTCCTCACTTTTATTGATAAGAGAAAGGAAAATAAAGTCTAAACTTGAAACCACCAATCAATAGTACAATCATATATAACAGGAAGAGTCGCCAATTCCCCCCACTGATCGAAGGCGTAGCTTTATTTCTTCAACATATGTCAAGGAATTCCATCAGCTTTCATTAATGTGTCTAATTCTGATGCAGATCACAACGGTCTCTCCTATAGATCAGCTTTTGATACCTCAGCGTACATGTCAGCTATTGCCTTTGCAAAATAAGCCTTGGCTTGAGGTCTCTTGATCTGGTAAAGATGAATCTTCATATTAGAGCCTTGTCAATACAAATTTAAATAGGTGAACAGGAATAAAGAACTTGCCTTGAATGTTGGGGTGAGTAGACCATTTTCTAAAGTAAATGGTTCCAGAACTAAGGTGACAGCTTTCACAAACTCAAAACCCCGCAGCTGGAAGCACACACATGGAGATTTAAGTTTTAGGGGCATTTGGCATCCAGAAATACTAATCGAGTCACCAAAGGTCAAGAGTTTTACCTGAGCTTGCTTTCCTAGAGCATCCATATCTTCAAGGACTGCAGCCCTTGCCCGTCGATCAGCACAAAGATGTCCTAAATCTTCATACTGAAGACATAAAGATTAGATCTTGTAAAAGTTCATATAATTTTCTTTTCAAGAACATTAACAGAAAAGTCAAAAGTAGAGGTCATTCAAATGCACAACCAATGATGAGGTATCTTGCAGAATATATTGATTTGTACATAAAGAAGAAAGTTCAAGTGGCAATTCCATAATGCTGCAAACAAGATTTTAGATACCAGTTCAATATTGGTTTCAATGGCTTGTTGGACCAGTCTGATACCCATACAGGCAGTACATCAACATATACCATCCAGTGTCACTCAATAATTAATAAAAAGTTAGATACCAGCTGGTGTCAAACCACGAAAATAATCTTTCTACTTGTAGAGGCAAAAATTATGTACATTAAACATTCCCAAACATTGGCAGAAGTCTTGTATACTGGGCCACATTTTTTTAGATCCCAAGTCAATGACTGCTTGTCTTGCAATAGCCAATTATAAACTCTATAAAGTTCTAGGATAGGATAACAATCCAATCTCCAAGAGAAAAGGTATGTGCAGAATGTCCTAAACCTCACTTCTGAAGGGACATTTTACAATACAGATGGTGCATGCCTAAGCTCATTTATTATCTAAATAGGTACACATGTTTAAAAGCATATGTGAATCTCAGCTTCTACCAAAGTGTTTCATGGAATGCTCATAGACTTTGATTTTCATGATCTTTGACAGACCAGCACCATGGTCACCAAGCATCAACCTAATTTAGGTGTTTTGGTCTAATTTGTATGGCAACCTGCCTAGTCCAACTGGTCCTGAGTACAATTGTCCAAAACATTCTAAAATGTTGAACAGGATTTTGAGAATCTTCATGTGGATTTAGGTTGTTGATGCAACCATGAGATGAATGGATCAAAATAGAAATGAGATGTGAGTAACCATAGAAGAATATGGTCACCAGCCAAAAATTTAGTCCATCCTGATGTATCATATGCTCCACTGACAGACTGGAACATATGATGGATTGAAAAAAAATTTCCTTGGGCATGTGGCTCATATAGCCGTAAAGAAACAAGTTCTATAAGCAAGCAGGAAAAATTAAAGTTTCTGCACGTATAGAAAGCAAAAGTAAGTGAAATGCAAATCAACCTTTATTCCTTCAGACGCAGCCCAAGCCTTTAATATGTCTTGATCAACTGAAACTATTGCAACTAGACAGGAGTTTAAGCTGTCGCCTGCCAAAAAATAAGATGCTCACTGTTTAGATACATCATAAGTTGATTGCTGCCTAGTAGTAGTCAAGATAATTACCATAAACAAAGCATTGGGAAACAAACTTGCACTTGGCATATACATTCTCTATCTTTTCAGGAGCTATGTACTCGCCTTGGGCCAGCTTAAAAATGTTCTTTTTCCTATCATTTTTCGTAAACCATAGGCATCAGATATTGTAATTATGTACATCAAATTTATAGTAGAAACCAAGTAAAAAACTACACTTTGTTGATAGAAATAAGAGCACAAGGACATTGTAAGCAATTATACATAAGTTTTTTAAATTAGATGCTACAAAACAAAGAAGATCACAAAAGCAAGGATGTCAGAATTGTTCATTACGCAAAGATATGGAGCCTCCACCGTCTAAAATCAGAATTCTTTCATACATAATATTGGCACAGATTGGACATGATGCTCATGCTGATTGGTATAATCCCTGTGCCCAACAAAAGGTGAAAATGCACACTGTAGATACAGCATAATGCCCCATGCAGGTATCTGCTAGTTGACATGCGTGATCCACAAGAGAATTACAACCAACATCAGATAACCATCCCCTGAAACATCTCACAATGGAGTAATGTGATTGTCTTTATCAGTCATCATGATCATACTATCTCCAGAAAGTTGGGACATTATGGCTCTTGTTGTACCAAGATCAGACCATCCTTCAACAAAAGCTCAGCACCTCTTTTTGTGATTGAATTTTCAGTTTGATAGTGCACTCATATTTCAGTTCCATTCTTTGTTTTGGCAAGAGGTAAGAACCCTCCCCAGATCCCGCATTAGCGGGAGCCCCATGCACTAGGTATGCCTTTTTTACTATATTTTCACAAGTGCACTGCTTTTTCTAAAATAAAGCCCAAGGAAACAACAGTTATCACACCATAAATTCAAACATTAGTTACTTTGTGTGAGGACCATTTAGACACATTTTAGCCTGCACATGATCATAAAATTTTGTACAAGCTAATTGGTTCTCCTTTCACGGGTGACAGATAATGGAAGAACAGAAACTAGAAATTTGTTATATTTTAGAAAGAACAATTAATAAAAACTCTGTTATTGCTACTACATGAATTTGGTATTCCAATTACCTGTCTATGATTTTTAAACGCCCTCCAGGTAACCACAATCCTATGTCTCCGGTATGGAGCCACCCATCCTCGTCCATTACCTCCCTCCTGTCCAATTAATTGTGGTTTCAGTGAATCTAGGCTTTCATAATATAGAGTAGCAAAAATATGAAGCAACAAGCCGATCTAATTACGTCTGCACTTCATCCTTGTAATAGCCTTGAAACACTATTGGACCTCTTACGCAAATTTCTCCACGTGGATATGGCTGGTCATCCGATGTGTAGTTCATTTCAGGAACATCAACAAGCTTGATCTCTGGCAAAGAACAATCTCCAGTATGAAAAGGATCCCATAAATACTACAAAAGGAGTTGGGACTTCAAACAATAGTACACAATGGAACTCTCATTTCTCACAAAAAGATTTTGAAGCTTCTAATATTGGTGCCAGGATAAAGCCAAAATAAAGTAATTATGGAAGCCAAACAAACACAAACAACAAAATTGACAGAGAATTACAGAGATGATAACAAGCTAGAGCTGAATTAACATACATGTTACTCAAAGCTAGAGCTGATAACAAGCTATAACCTTTCCAGGATTAGAGTAATGCTGAAGTGGGGCTGAGTGCATTACCCAAGGCTAGAAAATTCATGTTACTCAATAGCTAACCTATGAGGATCATCAATAGTTTTACAATACAAACCAACATACATGAGAAATTACTTGTACATAGGATTAAGATTTTGGAGGATTGATAACATTAGGTAGAGAGTGGAATAAGAATATAGAGACAAATTCAAAATAGAGTGAGAAGAGATGAAAATTGCAGATGAAACCAGATTGTTGACTAAAGAGAATAACAACAATAGCATTGCTTCCATTAGTAAGCAGAGTGAAGCCTGCTACAGCATATTGCAAGAAGTAGGAAAAGACATGTAAAAGATTTGCAAGCATAACATATTGTGTTAGGTGCAAGTTTGCTAGTTTAGCTAGAGGAAATATCATGTCCCTTTCCAAACCATAAATTAAGCTCACTGCTCACCACAAGCAGGATTCGGAGAGCCAACATGACCAGTTAAATTATCACCCTCATCCATACAACTTATGACACAAGCTGTCTCCGTCATCCCATAACCTTCAATAACTTGACCGCCAAAGCATCTAGATCATTGATACTTGTTAGCCATGAACAATAAGCAAATATAACAACACCAAAAAGTTGCACTTATGCTTTTTAGGAAACTTCCTTACATTCTTAAAAAATCCATTACATCTGCTGACAATGGAGAAGCACCTGAAGTCATCATTCGTACACGACCTCCAAGCTTTTCTCTTATTTTGTTGAATACTAGTCTATCCCACATTGGTGATGGATTCTTTCCTGGGAGGATACAATATAATTATAATTGATACAATATCTGTAAGGATCTCAAATAGGAATATCAACAAACAATTACTAAATGAAAAGTAACTAATGCCACACATAATAATATTGATGTCATTCCATATTTCTTTTTCGTATATCAGCTGCATCTTGATTTTTGAACTTTTCTATGTTTCTTTTATTATAGTTGTCTATTTCATACCCTAATTCTTCTGTGATTCCTTTTTGTTCCTGACACTGTTGTAGCAAACAATACCAGCAAACAGTTATCTTCTACATGAGTTTGCAAAACTAATCATATAAGAAGCCAAAATTGTGGTAAGGAATCACCTATATCTGATCCCAATATAGATTGTGCTTGAACTTGCAACAATATTAACTCAAATTAGGATGAAATAATGTTGCACATCCATTCATTGATAGCTCTTCTAGTGTGTATGTGCTATAACATCATGGATGACCTTGGCACGTGTTATCTAGCGATACAGATGGCTGTCAGATATGACAAACATTTATAGTTTAGGCAATGTCCTACCGTTAATGAGAACTATCAGCAAAGGTCTACAAAAACAAAAATCAAAACAAACAAGTGACCATTGCACATTGTTTCATTAATAGCTCTGCTAGTGTGTTACAGCTCTACTAGAGTCTATACAATATTAAGATAATAACTAATAACACAAATGAGTAACAAAAATGGCAATATTTAAGAACCTCTGGGGAAAAAACCCAAATATCCATTAGAGTTTAATATAAAACATAAAAATATTGGCAAAGTTTTACAAAAAGAACAATGATAACAAACAAGTGACCTTTCAACTTCACGAGTTACTAGGACTAGCAAAAGGTGAAAAAAATAGGAAGCAGTCATTGGCTAAGCGGAAAATTGCAGAAACCTTCTTTCTCCTTTCTTTCCTTTTTTGACCTATGGCCTCTATACTTTAAATGCAGAAAGAACGTACTTTTATTTGACAGCTTTTTTATGCTAATTTATCAATACCTGTTAATTTTTTCAGCAGCTAACCACCACTTTTGGTTATTATGATTCTTTTGGTAATCCTGTATCTTCTTGCACTTAGATCAGTTTCCTTGAGATAGTACATATAGATATGTGCAGTAATGAAGATGGGCCAACATGATGGAAGCAGGAACTCATGTCCCAAACAGCACATGCATCATTTAATGTTTCACTTGGACTGATACATACACGTTCGGGCTTCAACTGAAATGCAGACCATTCAATTTCGAGTGGTCCACATGTGGTACAAAACTTACCACCTAGTCCAAGTTCGGTATGGATTTGGGCCCCGTAAGCCCAGTTCTCATTACTTTTAAAACTTTTAATCATAATACCTCTCTCTCTCTCTCTCTCTCTCTCTCTCTCTCTCTCTCTCTTGCTTGTGCAATTCCCCTTCTCTCACCACCCCCGGCCCATCCAATGCTCTTCCCTCCTCCATTGAACTGCGGTAAGGCACTGTATATCAGTATACCGACACAGACCGAAATATAGAACCTTGAGCACAAATAATTTTTTCAATCTACATATTGCTTCACTTATCAGTATTTGTTTCCAACATCTAATGCAATTTTTACCATTTGCTATTGCTTGCATCTTGGCATTGTAGGCAGCATTGAATAACCTCTCCCTCAGGCCACCAGATGTCTTTACAGCATTCATAACACTGAAATGAAATGTCACAAATGACTCATTAATTTTTGCTACAAAGATAACAGCACACGAAATATTCTTTTTGGAAAATATAGAACATTGTATTACCCAGCATATATTCTGTTGTACAATCGAGGAACACTAGAAAATAAGGTGGGCCTTAGAGTTGCCATATCATCCATTAGCTTTAAATTATCCTGGAAAAAAAAATCCATCACAATTCATCGAGAAAAGAATGTGTTCTTGGAAATGTAAAGAAAATAATCCTTCATAAGTATAGAAAAGAATGTATTCATGGAAATGTAACCCTTCGTATCGTATTAAAATAATTGCATGTTTAAAAATCTAAAGTATCATTAGTTGAACCATAATGGTGATTTGACTGAATAAATAGTAACATGCAAAATTGAATCAAATAATCCTTCATAAGTATAGAAAAGAATGTATTCATGGAAATGTAACCCTTCGTATCGTATTAAAATAATTGCATGTTTAAAAATCTAAAGTATCATTAGTTGAACCATAATGGTGATTTGACTGAATAAATAGTAACATGCAAAATTGAATCAAATCTGCTGCAGCAGATGCAACTCAAGCTTTCAAAAGTAACACCATTTTTTATAATGTTATTCCACAAACCTGGCTCTTAGGCTATCCTAGCATCCTAACTTTCAATATGAAAATAGAATAATCTTACTGCCAACGTCAAAGTTCAGCATGTAGTTCTGATGCAACCAATTGTAATATCTTTCTAATGTAGAACACTTGAGAAACCAGAGGAAGCCATGATTATTTGTTTTCCTCAGACACAAGGGAGACATGCAACAGAATGTGATTTGAGATTTGAGAAGGTTTAATAAAAGTCCTGGAGATGAGGCGAAGAAAGCAATGGAGGTAGTCCTATGATAGAATCTCTCATCCTAAAGAAAATTCCCAGAAATAACTGGGGCACATCCATGTTGTCTACAGTTATCAGAGAGCAGGTGACATGGATAGCTACAAACTCAAGTGATCATTTTTATTCTCCTAGAGGTTTCATTGACAAACAATACCAAACATATTTCAAGGCAGGTTATTAAAGAACATCTCCAATATTTCAAATTTAGTTTCTCAGATTACTCAAGAAGAAGAAAAAGGATGTAAACGAGGAAACTTTGAAGAAACTAAAATTTGAATTTAATTGCAGATTTCAACTCTACAAAGAAGTTCCAGCACTCCATCAATCAAATCTATCATAAAAAAGAAAGATCATTTTCCAAATCAAATATGCATGTTATCATCTTTGAAGAAGAAAAAAATGATTGATTTGACATGACATAATTATATCTTTATCTTATTTCTATTTTTTTTCGTTTTTTCTTGTACTTAGGGAGTCCATAAAAGAGGAGAAGGGTATCATAATTGAATGTAAAAAAAATGATAGAATAAATTGAAGTACTTTTATCACATGTGTGAATAGTGTAAGGCCACAATCTGATTCCATCGCCCACAAGTGAGAGTTTGAAGGTATGAGTTAATCTTTGAGCCTAAACAAGTATGCCAATTGTCTTTTTTTCTATTAGCTCTCACTTCCTCTATCTTTCCCTTTTATTCTCACATTAAAAACAATTCCTCCGCTGATCACAAACATGTTGTAGTTAAATTTGGTATTAGAGTAATCCTGCATCAATAATAGTATAACTGGATTAATTTCCAATTAATGCAGCTTTAACTTTTAACCAAACAAGTTTCGTTCAGTTTGAATATATCTTTAAGACCAAACTGGCCAAAACCATCTGCACTCTAAGAGAAGGAACATGAACCACCGACCATATAGCAACATGCTAAGTCATGTAAAGACTCGAAATGTATTTGATACATCCTGGTGGTTGCTACAGAATAATATGCACTTTGTACATGACATTATTCCATTTATATGATTGATACAGCAATCCTTGATAAAAGGACAGTCGCTACAGTCCTGTCAATAAAAAAAAGAGCTTTAACTCTATCAAAAGGGGGAAAGTAGAACTTGAATGAATATAATAAATTTGACCAGTAAAGAAATATGTGTGCTGATTCAGCCTTGGACCGGTGGATACCACTCAGTACGTGTTAGTTTGGACCAAATCTTAAACCATGACAAGAATTTAAATCTCAATCAGATAACAGTTTTCGTAATTTACCAAACCGATACGGTACCAGTATAATAGACAGTATACCGATCCATACCACCCAATATCACTTAAAGGTATGATTAAAATAGTAACACAATAGTATAATTCAATACTGGCCCTTGGTCAAACCGGTAAATTCTGGTATTTGAAACCATAATTTCCAAAATCCACACTAATAACTTGTCAATGGTTTTTAATCTTCATTTTTTATGTTGCTTGCCTCAGGCAATGACTGTAAACCACATAGCCCAAGAATTATTACTGAACAGCTGGGCTAGGACACAGGCAATATTTCCCCATAGATCATGACTGCAGGATAGTTTCACATTGCCTTGAGGTTGACTCAAGTCAGTTTGAAACTTGATGGGCCAAGTTTTTGTAGAAAGAATGAGTCCTAATCTGCTGCTTACAGCTTTGTATTAATTGCTAATTAGGTTTTATAATCATTTATCTAAAAATTGGCTGATCATGGTTTTGTCCATAGTTGTATCACTTTTTAGCAGACAGTAACCTGACTTAAATCAAAACACAGGAACCTTAGTATCCAGAACCATTTAATTTAAAGAAATAAAATTATGAAGTTCTTACCCCCTGGTAGAAACCAACAGCAACACCAAAATACACCAAGGCAATTTGGTTAACACGTTCATAGATGTGGGCCAAGGGTAGATATGATATATAACTGCAAGAAGGAAACTGAGAATATCTGAGACATGCCATGATTAACAACAGCAAAGGCAAATAAGAACCAATAAAACAAGATAAGAATCACTAACACATCTGAAGGGTAGAACTTGACATTTATGCTAGATCCAACAGAATTCGCAATTAAGCTTCTGTGAGTCAGTACAGCTCCCTGTGGAACAAAGCTCATCCATAATTAATCAAATAACAGATATGGAAAGGACACTGCAACAAAAATTGACCTGCTCTGAAACAGCTTTCATTTGGTCATACTGAAATTCTTCAGTACCTTGGGTGTGCCGGTAGTACCGCTGGTATAGCAAATAGTTGCAACATCTTCAGGTTTTGGTGGGCAAAATGGCTGCAGGTTACTATGCCCCTAAATTGCAAAGGAAGGCCCAGTTTAGGAAAGGCAATAAATGTAAACAATAAAATATTAGAATATGCCAGAAAACTTATGTTTCATGGAAAAACAAAATGGTCTATACTTTGGAGAAAACTGATCAAAATTATATATGTAATATAGAGGCAAAGCAAACACCTGAGTACAACATCAGGGCCATTCTTATAACACAGACCATTTGTCAAAAACATGTATGGTTTAGAAAGAAATGAATGCCCAAAACAAGAATATCAATCAAGCACCATTTGGTGAGGGTAAACCAGGAAAGCCTCTAGCAAACTTATGAAAATTTAAGCAAAATGCATTATGGATGAGAGATGATGCTAATATTTCACACTTATACCCCTTTTACAATGATGGGAAAATACCATTGATTTAAAAAACGCTAGGTGTCAAAAGGCGCCAAGGTCTAAAATCGCCCAAAGCGTTAGGCGCTCGCCCAGGCACTAACCCGAGCGAAGCGAGACGCTAAAATATATAAATATAATTAAAAAAATATAATTATTTAAATAAAAATATACTATTAAATTAAGAAAATCTAAGGTAAAAATATTTATTAATTTAATAAATAAATATACAGTTAACAATAATTTCAAATAAATAAAAATTAATAGTATTAAAATCAAAACAATATATTATTAATTTAATAAATAAAAAATTCTGTTAATAGTATACTGTTAACACTTAACGATATCATTAACGATATCTTATCGAAGGCTCAAGCGAAGAAAGAAGGAACACCGAGCACTGCGACAATGTGAGAGCGGCGGCGAGCGGCGACGGCGACAAAGAAGAATTTGGATACCGGAGCGGTGGGCGTCACGCATTTGGAGCCGGCACTGGGCAAGAGCGGCGGCGGCAGCGGCGGCGATAAATAGAGTGGGTGCGGCGAGCGACGGCGGCAGCTGGAGCGGGAGCGGCGAGCGACGGCAGGCAAATGAGCGGAGCGCGAGCGCGCACAGCGGCGGCTTCCGAGCGGAGCGGCGAAGCGATGGCGGCGGCTTCGAGCGAAGCGGCGGCGACGGCGGGCGCGGGAGCAGCGAGCGACGGCGAGAGCAGAAGCGGCGAGCGACGGCGAGACCAAGAAGCGGCAGTGGGAGCGGGAGCAACGAACGGCAGCGACAACGTAGCGACAGCAGAGGCCAATCGCGGGGTTAGGGTTGGGAAAAGAGGTTATTATCGGTGATTTAGTTGGTTCAATCGAACCAACTAAATCACCGGAGACCGAACCAAAACTAAAATTCTGGTTCGATCACCGGCGAACCTAACCGGCGCTCGCTCGACGCCTAGGCTCGGCGGCGCCAGCAGCGCCTCTTTGAAGCACACCGCCTGGAAGTCAAGCAAGGCGCTCGAGCCTCGCCTCGCCTCGGGTGAGCGCCTAGGCGAGCGCCCGAGCGCCTTTTTAAATCACCGGAAAATACCTCGACGAGCATCATTCATTGTCATACTTCTCCTATATCGTCTCTTCCAACCTCTACTGTAGGCTCCCATGAATAATAGGATCAAGCAGTACTGTGATGACAATAAAAAGACCAATCTCTCATGAAATACCATGCAGCAAGTGTCTATTATGCACTCCATTAATTCCCATATTAAGAATGTGAACCTGAACTTACAAGCCCATAAAATTGTTACGAAAGTTGGATAATGATGATATGTTGGTTTGGAAATTTCTGACTTGATAGACCTAGCACAGTCACTTGGTTAGTTGTAAGCATTTTGCACTGTCACTTACGAATAAGATACCATTCAACAGCAAAAAGCTGGAAAGGGAAGACTTCATTATCACAATTGCAGTCAAGCTAAGATACTTCAGGACTTCAGGTAACATATTTTATATGCAAAAAGTGCATTGCTCCCAAAAAACCACTAAAGCTAAAACTCGGAAATCTCCAATTAAGATAAAAAAACTTGGGAAATCCACATATCTAATCATACAGGAAAGGACTTTTTTGGAGTAAAACTGTAAAAGAACCCTATTCACTTTATCTTTAAGCCTTCATCAAATAAAAGACTCCTATAATCATGTCCTCTTTCAAGTCATGTGCAAATTATTCATGAATGTTTTCCAAATACATTTTCATAACTCACTTCACTTTGTAGTTTCGAGTAAGTAACAATCTCCACTCCAGTTCTTGAAGCAACGGATGGCATCTTTTCATCTATACCACCAACTACCTGTTATGAAAAGAAAATGCAAATAAGAAAATTCTAGAGAGAGCTCTTCATAAAAAACAAAAAATAATAACCATTTTAGATATATGTCATCTTACCACTATCAAACGAACAGATGGAATTTGAGATAAGAAGCTTAGTAGCTGAAAAACCAAGTGAGAATAATAAGAAAGTTGCATAGAAGACCTGATTAAATACATTATAGGTGAAAAAAAATTTAAAAAAAGTTAAAATGGTAATGGATAATCCTCTCACAGACAGTTCAAAACTAATAGTTATATAATATAAACAAAATCAAGTCCTTCAAAAGCTACAATAACAGAATAAGTAACTGTTTTGGCATAATCAAATATTAAAGATTCAGCACCAACCTAAAAAATAAGATGATATTATAAAAGCAAAACTCAGGAGAAAATATATGATACTTGTAACTTTAGAAGAGTGTCTTTGATATAACGGTGCAAAGGGAGCACCTATGAAATTCTGCCTTAATAAAAGAGCAAATGTGTCTTGTTTAATGTGCTTTAGCATGCATTAAATACAAGATCAAATAACACAGAAAGGATCAATAATGACGCTTACGATGCTCAGTGTTTGGGGTACACAAAAAATGACCTCAATGGATGCATGATTTACTATATACTGTACAGCATCTGGTCCTGCAAAAATGTTAGTGCCTACTATTATTAACAAGAAAAATAATATGAAAACAACCTTTTTTTCAAATAAGAAAACAACCTTACCAACTAGTGAATTAAAGCATACCTAAAGTGTCATAGAGAGGCACAGATATGTAAGAGTATGCTGAGCAGGCATGATCCACAATGAGCCACTCTGGTCTATTTATAAAATAGAGTCCAACACATGCAGCCTGCAATAAGTAGCATATTAAAGCAAGGTTTTTAATTTCGTACCGTACCGACGTTTCGAGCTTTGTTCGATACAGTGCAGTACTCTAGAGTGCACCACTCGGTACGTGTGTGTGTGTGTGTGTATATATATATATATAATTGAAAAAAAGGAGGCGTACGCTGCCTCGGCAATGTCGCCTCCTTTTCTTCTCCTCGTCTATGGCGTTCGGCGAAGATGTCGAAGGCCGTAGACATCTCTGGCCTTCAGCGCGACGCGACGAGGAGAACACGATCTTCTCCTCATCTACAATGTTCGACAAAGACGTCGAAGGCCGCAAACGTCTCTAGCCTTCAACGCAACACGACGCGACAAGGAAAAGAATGTGGTCTTCTCCTCATCTGCAGCATTCGACAAAGGCGTCGAAGGCTGTAGACGTCTCCAGCCTTCGGCGTGACGCAAAGAGGAGAAGAATGTAGTCTTCTCCTCATCTGCAGCATTCGACGAAGACGTTGAAGGCCGTAGGCATTTCCGGCCTTCGGCGAAGGACACGGCGAAGAAGAAGTTGAGTCGTCGCCTCTCCGTTACCTCCTGGATCAGGATCGTTAAGGGAGGGCAACGCCAGATTGGAAAGTGTTGAAGTTCTCCCGATTTTCCCTCTTTTTCTCCCTCTTCTTCGAGCGCATTCTCCTTCTTCCCCCTCGACACTTCTTTTTCCCTCGCCGCAACCAGGCCACAGCCAGACTGAGATTTGGCTTGGCATGGATAATTAGTTATTATATTGAAATTTCTTTAATGGTTTGGCATGGATACAGCTACCAGTAAATCAACTTATGATGCAAGAGTGGTACTTGGTAGTGAATGGAGTACAACAACAAATTACTCCCGGTTATTCAAGCTATTTGGAATCTTTGCAAATCATCTAGCTACCCTCAAAACTCATAAGGGACCATTCTTTCCTCATAATGATTCCAAGAAAGTGTTATTTTGCTTCCCTTTGCACCTCGCAGGACCTCTCATATGAAGTGACTCACCTTTTCCTTACTGATGCATCCAAAACATGAGTAGAAGATAAACATAATCAAAGGTTTAAAATTTCATTGTGAATGCAAAGATTACTTGAGTAGAAGATAATCATAATCAAGGTTGAAATTTTCATTTTGGTTCTGATGCTAGAACATGGTTGGACTGATCCGCGACCAATGCAAAGTAACAATGCAATTCCTAAAAACCTAAAAGAATACATATGGGCACTGTGCCACAGTCCCAGCATATCAGCACTTGATTGACCAAGTGTGATATCATTAGTACTTCGGGAAGTTCCTAAATGCAGGATACGCGAATCTAATTAACTTACTCTGCGTATTCCGTGATATACAAGGCCAGATCCTATTGCTGACCTGGAGGTACCAGCTTCGCCATAGGTCATCCATTTGTACCTATAACATGTAAGATTAGGCAACATCAGATATCAAAAAATCCATAGAAAATGGCACAATAAGCATCCCAGAGGCCAAAAAAATAAGAAAATCCTTACTCTCCAACTGTTCCATCCACGCGAATCCTTGTCCCCAGGTATCTGTAATCTCGAAAAGTCTCGACAGCATGTCTAACCATTGTCCACAGTAAAAATGATTTCACAAAAATAGTAAGCATGTATAAACCAGGATGAAAGAGCATGCAATGAAGCATACATATAAACGATAATATTTGGACAAGAAATAAATGATCCTAATGTAATACGTAAAGAACCCAAATTTTGAGGATTATTTTGGTACATCTGGTATGATAATTAGCAAAGTATGTAGCTTGTTTTTGTTAGAAAGCTCGAGTATATCTTAGTAAAAAAAGGAATATTGGAGATACTGACTCAAAATTGTCATGCAGTGTTCCAATATCAGGATGCTCTGGATATCTAGAGACTAGCTTCAGTGGTGATTGTGCAGATCTGCCAGGATAAGATAAATATTAGATGAACCATGGAATGATCAATGATACCAATATAAACTCTACCTGTAGACATTCCATTTCCCGGTTTGCAACTTCTCAGGTAGAACAACACTGTAGCCTTGTGCTGCATGATGTGAAAACTTAAGATCCACTCGTTATTGAGAAATATATACTTAAACATGAGAAACTAATTGACAAAAAAAGAGAAACTAGCAATTCTTGGTCTATCAAAGAAGAGATGTCATAAGTGTTGTAGTAGATGATGCCTTGGAACAGTCAAACAAAATAAAGAAATAAAAACATTGTCTTCTGGATATACAATTGAATTGCAAACTTAACCATGTGCAAGCAAAAGACAACTAAGAAATACCTAATAAATCTAGTGAAGGAGTTCTTCTAGAGAGAATATTCATTTTGTCCTTGTCATGTTGCCATGCTTTCGGATTAGATGGCTCGAATTTAATTGAATATGAAAAAAGCGCATATGTCATTACCATAAAACTGTAATCATAGAGGATATAGACACATCAAAATGGCATCGCATGGATCTTTGCAAAATGCAAATAAGTCTCTTTTAACATGAAAGTACTATGTTTGTGACCAAAAACTCGGTTGAAAAAGGCACAAGGTAAATCAGATGATATGATCTAGGTAAATCAGATGACTTAAGTAAATCAGAAGTTAAATTTTAGGGTACAAATCAGTATGGAAGCATTTTACTCGATCCATTTGCTGTCTATATACCTTACGGGCTTATCTATTCTCTCCACAATCCATTTGCTGTCTATATAACTTAAGGGCTTATCTATTCTCTCCTCGTGAGGCTCATCCTTCCACTGTCCACTGATTTGGCATGGATTAAAAATAAAACCCCTGACTGCACGAGAAATACAAGATCCACCCTGTCGGACGGATCCTGCTTGATGATGTGGGAATTAGCGAGACTGATCTCCCACCCCAAGCAACGATTTCAATGCAACGCAGTTCAAGATAATAGCACGTGATGCACCAAATACTCAGACGCAATCTGGAATGCCCATCCATCACGAACCAAATTTAGTGACATCAAACAACTGTCGCATGCACGAACAGAACAAATAAAAACCCCCACTTTGTATTATCCACCTAGAATATACTCAAAAAGGCAGCGCCGAGCAGAGATTAGACGATGTAGAAGGATTTAGTGATCACTTGTTAGCAGTTTTATTCGACAAAGCCCCTTTTCCATCCCTTCACGATCCCATCATACATCAACAGAACCATCCAATCCAACGTCGGAGAAGAAAGGGAGGTAAAGAATAAGAAGAACCTATTCCGATTCAACGGGTTTCCTAAAGAGGAAGGCAAGAAAAGCCGAAAAAGACGAGTACCGAGCACGAACTCGCCGGCGGTTGGATTGGCGGTGAGACGAGCGCTCGGATCACGGTCGCTGGAGGCGACGAGATGGCCAGCGATGGCTCGGAGACGGCGTTGGGGAGCGGAATCCATCTCTAGGTTTGTTCGTCTTTGCCCTTCCTCTCTTTCTTCCGGGGTCTCTCGAGCAATCGTCTCACGACTGGATCTCGCAATGGAATACAATAAATCGCTGGAGATATTTTATTCTTTAGATAGGACGGCTTCTCTCGCGCAGACGTCTAGTATTCGTGTCACCATCAGCCGGACGCCATATCCGAACACTTTCCATGACGGCCTTTCTTCGGCAAGTTTCCTCATTTTTTACCGTATCTTGACGCGGCAAGTGTTTCCACCGGGACAATATGCTTGGAATTAGATCTGATTTTTTTATTAAATAAAGTTAATTAGTTTAAGAATCTAAAATTTTCCTCATGAAAGTATTAACGAATATTAGTAAAAAAAATTATTCTTCAAATTAAGAATATTATTTTTAAATATTTTACCTAAAAAGTTCAGTTGGGTTTTAACTGTATAATATTTACTAATTGATTTTTTTATCTTAGACACTCTTTTTTTTTCACTTTAATGAAAATATCTTTTTATCCTTATTGGTCCCTTAGCATGAATGACGTCGGTCATTACCTCTATCGCCTCCACGCTGCTCCCACACAAATAACATTGTTAATTACCTCCTCTCCTTTCTCCTCTCCCATTGCCCCATATTCCTCACCCAGACCAGGAGCATAAGTGGTGATGTCATACTAAATCTTTCCTTTGCGATGAAAATAACATTATAATCATCACCACTAATGTGATTTGCCCTCTTATTTGTACTTTAGTTGCTCATGATAACGTCACATGCATCCTCCTGTAACTTGACTATTTTGACAATCTATGTGTCACCATTAATCGATTTAATTTTATCCCTCACTTGTGGCCCTTCTCAAGACAAATCCCATGTGAAGAAGGACGTTGCTAGTGTGCTTTTTGCCTTATTTACCTCCTAAGGAGGCAACGAGTAACACCACTCATTGCCACTAATACGCGAGGCAACTAAGGTAATAGGCGAGTGACACTAAATAGAGGGAAGGGAGAAATAAGAGAAGAGAGAGGAAAAGAGTGTTAGTATAAAATCTATAATCATGTTGTCTGTAATATGTAATGTAAAAAAATTCATGCCAGAATCTAAAATCAAACAGTAATTGATTTAAATAATATTATGATGCGTACTTTTATTACTATTCAGAGAAATAAATTTTATCTAATCTACAAGCACATTTGTCAAATCTAAAATATCAATCTGTAAGGAGAACTATACACATTCTCCTCTATTCCTATTCTTTCACTGGAACACTTAGATTAATGATTAGGGATGTTAAGAGATAAACCGTAATCTTTCAATCGTATCATATTATCTCAGATACTATTATATTACCTCTTATCTAATATGTCCCTAGAGATCCTGTTTATTTATAAGCAAGAGTAGAGTATCTATGATAAGCTATTACGAGAGTTTCTTCCATCAAGAGCATTCCTCAAGGAATCCTACTTTAATTAGACTTCGTTCATATTAACCAATAACCACAATCAGAATTCAATTATATTCATAATATATCTTAATTAAATATGACTATATAATCTAACAAGGAGGAGAAGATATACAACATAATTTATGGTAGAAGCAAGAAATGAATGTGACAAGATGGTGCTATTTAAGAAGGAAGCTGGTGAATGACGAAAGGTTATTTTTGTTAAAATGATTAAAATTGAGCATCTTAAGTAAAAAATAAATTATGGGAGTGTCATCGGATAAAAGTCCTATAGTATGATTTTTTTTAGGTAAAATATCTTTATTTTTAGAAAAAATTGATAATGTATTTGATTTGATACTAGTATAATATTATTTTATTATATATATAATATTCTTAATGATATGATTTCATCGTTCAAATGTAAGATGTGAGATGGTGAGACTTTTATTTATGATTATTTTATGTTATCTTTAAATTATTAATTTTCTTCCTTCTCTTTTCATTTATCTATTAAAAAAATTAAATCATTTCTCTCTGGGAGCCCTGTACTTAATTTTTATTTTTATATATTTTTTGTTTTCCAAATTGGATGATCCTACGTAAGACGTGAAAAGAGGGTGAAAGACTTTCCTCTCACGAATTTGCTCGTTGACCTCGGGTGATTATTTCTAATTATCTTTAAATTATTACCTTTCTTTCATCTCTATCCATTTCTCTATCAGAAAAACGAAAAAATCGTTGTCCTATATCTCCCAAAGTCAGCGCATTTTGGTCTACTTCTGAACGTGTAGGAAAATGACGTGTCCGATACCCGCCTACTTGGACTACAGATGTTCCTAAACCACGGTGAGCCATAGTTGACTGCACCATCGAGCATGCGTTTGGTAAGCGTACCGCTTTCCGAGGACCACGTATTTAGTTACGCACCTTTTTGGACTTCGGATTAGGCTTATTTACCAGCTGTTTGTGCCGTGATAGCATACCCGGTGTCGCGAGTGCCACGTCCCAAAGTCGTTCAACAAGGTTTTCATGTATGTATTACAATCGGCTCATGTTCGACAAAAATATTTTTACGTGTCGAATGGGATCGACATTTTTTATGACTTTTATTTAATTTAGAAAATATTTGATTATTTTGAGTTGTTATGTTAAGCATCGAGCCTTTTATTTTGATGCGTAAATTATGGTCGTTTAGTCCTTGAATGACGATGACAAATCCGACGGTCCGGATGGGGTGACTCGTTGTTCTCACGCACACGGCCAGGAAGTCTCTCGGTCTCTCTAGAAGCAACCGGAGCCGGTACATGTATCGTTTCCGTTCGTGTCGAACCGGGAAAGCGATAACGTAGCACGACAACCGGGGCGCGATAGGGCTTTCTTCCGGTTCGAGAGTAGGAGATCAAAGGAAAGGAAAGCCAAGGCGAAAGGCGAGAGAAAGAGAGGGGGGAGGGAAGAGCTACACTCTTATTTCCTCAAAATCTGCTTTTTTCGCTTGTGTTGTTTGTCCCCTCGAACACTAATCCTAGCAAGAGGAAGCATCCTTGGGCGATTCCTCATCTTGAACAGTAGGAAGGAGAGGGGATTTTTCTTGTACCATAAATATTGGCAGAAGGGATGGCGCCGGGTCAAGGAGGGCAGCAGCAGTTTCGGTACACGCAGACGCCGTCGAAGGTACTGCACGTTCGAAACCTGCCGTGGGAGTGCACGGAGGAGGAGCTCGTTGCCCTCTGCGAGCCCTTTGGCAGGATCGTCAACACCATGTGCAACGTCGGCGCCAACAAGAACCAGGCCTTCGTCGAATTCGTCCGTATTATCTCTCTGATTTGATCATGCGCCTTGCTGTTTGTGATAGTTTTGGTGCTATATGTGTTCATTATCTTTTGGCTGCTCATTGCTAACAATCCACACTATTTTTACGCTGGACGAAGAACGTTGGGTTTGCTATTGAATTTCTCGACTGATCAGATTCAGATCAGAAGCAACAAAGTGGAGTTTTCGGAACTTCTCATAGATGAAAATTCATCATAGGACAAAATGAAGGATTTGATCATTCGTGAATTAGAACTCTTCCAGCTTTATCTACGCCTCAACAGGCCTCAAAACTGTTTCTTGTAAACCGTTTTCCATCTTCTCGATAAAATAGATCCAAAATGCCAGTGATCAGCCAGTACTTTAGTATAACTAGGGTCTCAACTTTCCATGCTCTGACTAGGTGCTACCTTCTTCTGCTGTAGTCTGCTTGTGAATGTTTTATTTAACTGTGTTTTTTTAAATTCTTGAAGTTTTTGCATCAAAGGAGTTCTACTTGGTACAACCTTTGTGTTAATTTTCATTTTTTTAAAGCCTATATTCATTACTCAGTGCATTTTAAAATGTTTCTTTCTCTCTAGGCGGACCTTAACCAAGCAATTTCAATGGTATCGTACTATGCTTCTTCGTCCGAGCCAGCCCAAGTCCGTGGAAAAACTGTCTATATCCAGTATTCTAACAGGCAAGAAATTACAAATAACAAGAGTGGTGGTGATGTTCCTGGGAATGTCTTACTTGTCACTATTGAAGGTGTTGAAGCTGGTGATGTAAGCATAGATGTCATTCATTTGGTAAGTTTTCTTAGTTGGGAGCCGTTGTTGTATATGGAGCCATTGTAGGATTATGGTCATCTTATCAAGTATTGGAATTTTGGTTGCCTGGATCATTTTTATGGTAAGGGGCACGCAAAAAAAAAAAAACTCCAGCAAAAGACATGCTCATTCATTCTGTTCTTTTCTAGTAACTTACAGTGCATGAACTAGCAGGGCCATAATGACGGGAGAAAACTTACATACAACTGTTTTGTTAGGAGAATTACCACATATGTTACGATCTCGTTTTCACATTTGAAACCTAGTATCCTTGTGAAATGGTTATTAGTTGGACTTAATAACATAAACAATATTCTAACATCTGGTGGTATGTTAGATTTTCAGTATTTTGGAATCGAAATGTCCTTGGCTTATGTATGGTTGATGCTTTCCACTTGACCTGTTGCATTTTTTTTTATATCTTCTACCTTCAAAAGAACTTACTGGAGTAATTGGGTGAGCTCCTTTTCACAGCTGGAGCAGTTTATGCATGGATAAAAGATTTCAGTTGGCAAGAGCGAAAACTGTTTTTTTTTTAGGCTGTTTTTGTTATTGTGTTTCTTGTGTTCCTCATAATTTTCTTTGGAGGACACGGTTCTAGTATGATATTTCATGCATATGACAACAGTAACAACAACAAGAAGCTGTAATATTCCATGCATATATATTTTCCCAAGTATATGTGCACTCATGCTAATGTGCCTATGGATGACTTTAGCTTATGGGGCTACACTTGTGGTCTATGCTCGTTAAATTTCTCGTTAACTATTTTTCATAACAAGCTTTTCAATTTTGTCTTAGGTGTTTTCTGCCTTCGGTTTTGTGCATAAAATTGCCACATTCGAAAAAGCTGCTGGCTTTCAGGTGAGACCACATGTGTTGGTCCTCTTCAGGAGAAATGCAGGAAGTAATTACTATCAGTACTTGAATCATTTTGCAGGCATTAATCCAGTACACAGATGCAGAGACTGCTGCAAGTGCAAGATATGCGTTGGATGGAAGAAGTATTCCAAGGTTGCCTGTTTTTGCCTTGTATTTAGTATGAAAATATGTTTTTATTTTATTTGAATTATTGCTAATTGAACTTGAAGGTTCCAGGTACTTGCTCCCTGAGCATATTACATCTTGCCATTTGCGTATCTCATATTCAGCCCACACAGATTTAAGTATCAAATTCCAGTCACATCGGAGCAGGTATGTTTTGTTGTTTTTTCGTATGCTAGAAGTGCACAGGCTGTTTTTATGATTTTATTACCATTATATTTTTACTTTTGAATTTGTTGATTTCTTGACCTTACCTGTTTTGCTTCATTTTGAGTGAAATGATTTTTCTTTGGTGGTGGGAACTAAGAAATCTTTGCGAGTTTGAAATGAAGCAACTTCAACAAAAATGGGGAGAAAAGAAATTAAAAGTGGACATGTTTTGATTGCTCAAAAAGAGTTTAAGAAGATAAACATTCATTTGATGCAAAATAGAAGGATGTAAAGAAGGGTTCTAATAAAACAGAGTTCTTCAAATGCCATGCAATTATGACAAGGTTTGGGAAAAATCATAATAGACTCATGAAAGATTAAGTGCAACATATGATCAATATCTTCAGGTCACACAAACACAATATGGCCAGGGGCATCATGCAACCTAAACTTCAAGAAATGCAATGAGGCTGTAGGAATTCATGCAAGCATAATTGGATCATTGATTCAAAGACGTGAGAAATAGTCAGAGAGAGTTTAGTTTACTGATAAGGTAAGTGAGAGAACTGCAAACTCACAGACATCGTCTTGGCAAATTTAACAGTCGTTGAGCTGGTCTGAGGATCTCATAGGATACTGAACTCAGCAATTTGAACTTCTAAATGAAGAGAGAATTTAACAGAAGTTTAACCTAATAGATTCAGCATAAAATGTGAGAGAGCTAACTTGGTGAGATATGTTGTGGATCACCAAGATGGACCGGGCATACATCATCAAGCCATTCTCGCGGTAGCATGCTTTCAGATACACAGGCAGAAGTGATGTATGCCAGTCGTTGGCGATAAAAACTAAATTTCCGTCCCCGTAGCATACGCCACCGCACGGAACATTCCATGGAACCTGCAATTATATCAGTCCAAACTCGAAACAATGACATGTTTAACAAATTGTGAATGAAACAAACAAGGTATATCCATGGAAAAAGGATACTTACAATAAAACTAATCTTATTGTTCGAATAGAATTAAGTTTTTGGTTATACACCGACGATAGATTGCGAAGAATATAACATGAGTGGTATGCAAATTTATGTGCTTCACAACAAAACTGGTTTGCTTTTCATGAAAGCCAGAATACTAATAAATCCTAATAGATTATAATTCACAATAACTTTTGATTTTAGAAGAATTATAAAGCAAAAGAAAAAGAGAAACTAGTCAATGGTTAAAATTCAGGGCATTATATGAAACAACATATGCAGATAACAGAAACAATGATAAATTGGATGCAAAGGTAAAGCCGAGAAATCAGGGAGGATAGAGGCAGTAAGAACTAAGCATGTTAGAGTTGCCTTCAGTTATTTACATCAACTACTCGATTACTCCATCAATTTTCTAAAACACTTAGATGATTAAACAAAAGTATTATGATTTAATATCTGTTAATTGGCAGTGGACCAACATTGAAGAGTAACTACCATTGTGTGTTTAACATAAGGTAAATCCTTGCACAAAGTTCTACTAATTCTGTCATAATAGAAAAAAACACATAAGGTATCAAAGAAAACCATATATGTCAGTGGCCTTGTTCTTAATTTCCTAAGCCTAATAAATGGAAATGAGTTTCACAACTTGGCCTGTTTTTTTAACATAAATTTGGCCTATTAAATAATTTCACCTGCACGGAGAGATCTTACACCTTTTAAGACATCGATAAAAAATGAGCAATTGTATGAAACTCCAATATGTTTAAACAGTAAATTGTTTTGTTAAGGTTCGTTGATACCAAAGTCACAGTCAGTTCTCCATCGACACTAAGTATGCAGAACCACAGAATACCTCTATGCTAGTACTGCCTGGCTACATATCGTATTTAATCCAATTTTTAATATATATATATATATATATATATATATATATATATATATATTAGGTCTGTACTGAATGTTTCGATACTGTGCTGACCGATACCTACCCCTCTGAACTAGTCCTGCTACTGGTACTGTAATGAAATTTTAGACCCAAGGCAACACTGTACAGTGCTAATTCCAGTCATAGGACATTTGCATAAACTAGGAAACAAAGATACAGAACCAGAAAAAAGAAGTGGAAAAAAGGGCTGGGAATTGGCATTTGCAATTGAGTTAAGCACCTCAAGAACTACCAAGTACTAATCTCAAAACAGCACTGAAGCAGCCACCGACATGACTACAGTTTTCACACTAGAAATCATGTTGGAAGTCCCTTCCTGCATTAATCTCAGATAGACAAATGCTCACTACGAATTTCTAATACTGACATATTCTGTTATGTCAATCATGGATAGTTGAATATGTTGTTTAGGACAAAGGAGATACCACTACAGCTACCTTGCAGAACAAAACCATCCGTTTCAAGATTTCCTGCATTAATTAGCGAAAGCCAAGTTATCTACTATCGATATAAATAACTTGTAGAAGTCATTTCTGCATTTTCAGTGCACTAAAAAATGAATTAACTAAAAGTGAATAAACTGGATTGATTAATTTACAGTGTTAAAATTGTAAAAAACTTTTACCAGCCGGTCTCCCCCATAAATGTTGTTCTCTAGATGACGGAAAACTGGACTGTCGATAAATACAAAATCCACACGATCAATATAAGCATGAAAATAATTTACTTCCAGATCCTGCATCCCATAATATGACATCAACTGGATAAGTATGTATTTATAGCTAAATCTAAAAACCATGACATGAAACAGCAGATACAGACCTGCCCATCAGCTTTGTAATATTTGCGAACACCTATATCTTTGGGTTCAGGATAATTTCCATACCTTGGGGCAACAACCTGTAATTTACAAAAGAAAGATTGAACTGGCTATGCAACAACAATATTAAGGAAGCAACTTTTGGACCAACATTAATCTAGTTGAGTAAACCTGCACATTGTAATTGCAGTTTTATGATTCGAATTGCTTTTCCAATTTACCTTTCTGTGGAATAGCTACAAGTCATCACCAACATTAAAGTGAGATTTGAGCTTCAAACAGAAGTTAATCGATAAAAGGAAAAGGAGAAGTACCATGACCCGGTGCCCTCGCCTAGCCAAAGCTTTTGGCAGAGTCCCAGCTACATCGCCAAGTCCTCCTGTTGAAGTTAAAAATGATAAATGTCAGTGTATCTTATTTAAATACTATAATAACACTTTATAAATCCAAACAACAGCCATTCACTTTACCAATCGTGGAGCATAGATTTGATGCAACAAATTTTCAGTACTTGAGAGGTAAGAATAAAAGGACAGAGCAAAAGATCAATCGGAAAATAAGAGAATACTAAAAATATCAATACCTGTCTTTGACCACGGGGCACATTCCGCGGCAACCACGATTACATTCATGGCATTCGCCCCAGCCAGAGGAGGGGCATCCACATTTTCTAACTCAATATCTGCTTCTGTATCTGCACCATCAGATTCTGCTTCCTTATGGTTCTGAGCATTCGCATCTTCAGTACCCCTTTCAGATTCTTGCATAACAAGTGATGATTCGGCTGAATCATAAGTAGAATCAAGATCTGCATCTTTTGCTAGTCCATCAGCTTGTAGGATATCACCTTGCTCTTCTGCTTCCTCTAAAGAATTTTCAGTTTTACCGATATGTTGAGTCTTAGACATCTTAGATTCAGAAGACTGGAACAAACTGTTAGAAACACTAGTTGAACGTAGGTTCAAATTAATGGTTTTAGCACCTTTAGCAGAAGAATCAGCACTCTGAACTGCTTCAGCAGCTTCACTTCCCGAGGATGAGATTGTGTTCCTTTTTTCCACAGCCTGAACCAAAATGAGGAAGTCAAGAAGCTGCATATTTAGTACACGGACTAAATTCCGAAATGAGATAAACTAGTCAAAATCCATGCACTACTTATGATCAGTAAGAGTCATACAACTGGATGTTCATATTCTCTGCTCCATCTTTGTTCTATATAATTTCCATGACTCTCTCTCTCCCTCTCTCTCATGATTGAAAGGTGTTAAGGTTAACGACTTTATACCTTGGCCTCGGGACGGGCTGCCTCGCGCCGTGGCCTCGGGGCCGTCGCGGTGCGGTTCGGGCTGGATGTAGAGGGGTTTCCCTCGGACGGGTCCTGAAGGCCTGAAACGGGGGAGAAGGCTCGCCGGGTGTACGCCTCCGGCTCTCGTTCTTGCACAAAGGTCGGGTCGGGTTGCACTTCGCCCGACCCCTCGGACGCTTAAGTTAGTCTTAAGATAGTAGTGAAAGTTTCTTTGGCTCTCGAGAGGCGGGAGAAGTCCTTTTTTCCTTGCCCCCAAATGTGGTTCCTCCGGGGTTTATATATGGATCGCTCGCTGCTATGTCTGATTTTGCTTTGGACCTAGCCTGCAAGATGGTGACGTTCCTCGAGCCGCGAGCTGGGAAGACCGATGAGGGGTCGCGTCTGGTCAACCACGCCACGCGATGCGGCCGTTCGAAGCGGAAGGTGTCGTCCTAACGTAGGCGGCGTGGGCTTGCGTCACATCTCCTTTATTACCCTTCAAGGGGCCGAGGCGTCATGCTGACGTAGGCGGCATGGCTTGCGTCACATCTCCTTTATTACCCTTCAAGGGGTCGGGGCGTCATGCTGACGTAGGCGGCATTGCTTGCGTCACATCTCCTTTATTACCCATATCATTCTCCCCCCCCCGAAAGGAAGCCCTTTCGGGGCTTACCCCGTGGTTCATGGCTGTCTTTGACCCACGGCGGGAACGGAGGATCGGGTCGTGGTCGTGGCGTTGCTCGGGCTTCTTAGGGGGAGGCCCTGCTCAGTGCTTAGTGGCTGAGGCACTGCTCGGTGCTTCTGAGGCCGAGGCGCTGCTCGGAGCTTAGTGGCCGAGGCATCGCCGAACCACAGGCGGCGCCGCTTTCGGAGCTTAGTGGCCGAGGCAATCGCTTTCGGTGCTCGACGCCGGCGCGCTTGCTCGGGCTTAGTGGCGAGGCATCGCTCGAACCGAGGCGAGGCCTCGCTTTCGGTGCTTAGTGGCGAGGCAACGCTCGGTGCTTAGTGAGGCACTGCTCGGTGCTTCTGAGGCCGAGGCGCTGCTCGGAGCTTAGTGGCCGAGGCATCGCTCGGGCTGACGAGGCGCGCTACTCGGAGCTTAGTGGCGAGGCCTTTGCTCGATGCTTCACGAGGCCGAAGTGGCGAGGCATCGCTCGGGCTTCTGAGGCCGAGGCGCTGCTCGGAGCTTAGTAGCCGAGGCCCTGCTCGGTGCTTAGTGGTCGAGGCATCGCTCGGGCTCCTGAGGCCGAGGCGCTGCTCGGAGCTTAGTGGCCAAGGCCCTAAGTAATCCTGTGATTCCATAATTTGGACTTATAGTTTCTTCTCTTGTACATAGTTTTAAGCAGTTCTTATAAGAAAAATGTTTGACATTTTATTGATGTTTTAACTGTTGAATTTCGTTTGCTCTTGTGACACTGCTATGTTTCAGATTTGGTTGTAATTGGAGTGTATTATGTTTCTTAAACTAACTGAACAGTTAAAAGATGAATATTGGTATGAGATCACCACACTATCATATTATTATCACACATTTCACAGTAATTTTTTTTCCCCATCAAGTTCTATCTTCAGATTTTTTATGCAAATTTATTGCAATCTAGGGCTTGCGTATAACTCAAACCTTAATAAACTTTTTTTTTTAATGAACAGGGATTACACAAATCCTTTTCTTCCTGTGAATCCTTCAGCTATTGAGGGAACTCTGCAGGTAACTTTTATGTATCAAATTCATTTCCGCTTCTTTATTTTTTTTGTTCTTGTTTTTCCTTGATGTATTTACAAGAAGTCCTTCACAGGCTTTGCCAGGTCATGATGGAAAGAAAAAGGAGCTGGAGAGCAATGTTCTTTTAGCTTCTATAGAGAATTTGCAACATGCTGTTACAGTCGATGTTCTTTATACAGTAAGACATTTTCTATCTACCTCCATGTTTTATTAATGTTTTTAACTTTCAGCTAAACATCAAAATGAATCTACTCAATGTTTGTTCTTGACAAATTACAGGTCTTCTCTGCTTTTGGTATCGTGCAGAAAATTTTAATTTTTGAGAAAAATGGTGGCATGCAGGCCTTGATACAGTATTCTGGTATGGAAATTATTAAAGATGTTTCATGTTTGATATTTTGTAGTAAATTGCATATAAGCATTTTAATTTTGGCCTCCATTTTGATTGAATGTGCAAATACACAACTTATCTTTCGTCTATGGTGCCCTCTCATTAATAGTTGTAAGCTGAAGTTGGGTAGCATCTTGTGCTTATGTGCATGTTTGTAGATGCATGAGCAAGTTATTTTTGTGCACCTGCCATGTGCTGGCAGGAGATTATGGATTGATACCATGTGCATGTGTCTTCACTTCACTTTGGTACACATGAACCTGTGGATGTGCATGTGTGGACTAGTACATGTAGTGTTTCGTGTGCATCACTATTGATACAGGATAGCAGGAGACATTAATTGCGTCTTGATTCTGAATATTCCAATAGGATTGCTCTTGGATTGGCCATCCCTCACAAGGGGGTGAGCTACCAACTAGGCCTGGTTGGACCCAAGGTGGACTGCAAGTATGGTTGCCAGGCCGTTGATATAAACAAGGGTATAAATCCCACTCCAACAGGGTCTCTGCATCCTCCTATTTTGGAGGAGTTTATCAGTGTCTTGAAGCTTTTTCATTGTGAACTCTATGTTTCCTTGCATCAAACCCTGGTAAAGATTGCTCAAATCTTCTAAACACTATCAAGTGACAATGAAGATGTTGAAGTGTCATGATGTGCTGCCATAACATTGTGGGGTTCTAGTGGTTAGCCTAGGCCATACTGGGGCCAGCCTAGCCCTAAGCCAATGCCCAAGGGCTTTTGAATTGACCTATGCTTGGCTGGCCCTAGCAGGGTATGGCCATTCCTTTGGGCTTTTCTTTCTTGATGGTGGTGATTTCCATGATGTGTCCTGGCCTCAAAATAAGTGCATCATAACCGGTTCATGTCAACTTTGGGTGCAATTAATTTAGGTTTTGGGTCAGTTTCTCAGTGTAAAGAAATTGTGTCAGTTTGGGTCTGACTTCACAAATTGACTTTTGGTTTAAGTAGGTTTTGAGAAGTCAATTTGAGTTTTTTCTTATTTCATCACATCTGTTGATGGGTCATAGATGTTACAATAGGCATGCAAGTGAATGAGATAATATTTTGTTGGTGCCCAAAGTGGGAACTTTTATAATATTTTTGGATCGTTTTAAATTGTCCGAAGTTGGTAAGTTATGATGACTGTGTAGTCTTGGAAATGGCCGTTTGGTTTTTTCTTCAAGGAAATTGTAAGATACTAGAAATTTTAGTTGCTGATCATAAATAGTGAAATTTTAGGAAATCAAAATTATTCGAAACAGATTTTTTTAGTGTCTCAATTCAGATAAGGGGGCTATTGGCTGGTTCGAATAGGTTGGGACATGGTTGGCTGATTTTTTTTTCCCCAAGCCTCCAGGAGTTTTAGTCTGGCTGATCTTGTTGGCTGCCTGGTTTTAGTCTAGCTGACTTATCTTGATGCATGTCTGGTGACTTTCTCAGGTCATTCTGCATGATATTTTGTGTTGAATCTGCAAGTTATTATCTGTTGTTAATTCTTATGTTGTTCAAGCGTCCAGCAAGGGATATGCTTAATGTTCTCTCTTTATGCACAAATAATGACAATCCAGGTTGAAATGCTTTTTTTTTCGAGGCGAGGGACATGTTTATCTAAACTATTTTCTCGTGTGATAATCTTGATGGGCACAACCTCATTGGGGACCTCTTGAAGGGCTTTGTGGTCAAGCACTGCAACTGGCCCTAGGGAGTCTGCCCTTATTTGTGCAGCCAATATGCCATGGACTGACTACTATCAGGAATTATATCAGTGTCATTCATGAAACAATGACTTTTGTCATTGGAGTTGTGCCAGGATTTCCAATTGTTACAAAAACCTACAAAATTCATGATTAGGGAGGGAGGCCCTTCAAAATTCTTCGATTGTTGTCTCCATTGGTAGAGGTATTATTTTGCCTCTTGCTGCTAAATTTGATCTTTGGTCCTTTCTGGACACACAAGTACAATCATTTCTTGTACAAGGACCTGTTTGATTCTCCTAACATGTGTGCTATAAGACCAATTTTAATCAGTTCACTGTCATGTCATGAGTCGGTTGGTCTAATCCATGCTTACTGATCCTACATGGTCTTTGTACTGTCATATTGCCTTTGTCACCTCCTTTCACAATGAACTGTTGTACTCCTTGTTAGTTCGTCCTTAATGTTTACATTTACGCTCATCTGCAGACATGCTTTCAGATATTACAATGAAAATTAAAACTGTTGGAAGTTGGTACTAACTCAAGCAATTAATAGCTGTTAGGTGATTAAGTGCTCATGTGCACATTGAACATCTTAAAGGATGATATTATAGTTGATGATTTTGTTTGAAATAGAAAGGATTTTTTATATTTAATTAAGCATCATACTATTTGAGATAATTGTCTCTTAAGTGATCTAATGTATGAGATACTATTGTTTTGGCTCTGTTAAGTTATCTACGTGCCATTTCTTGGTTTCCATCAGATGTGATGACTGCGTCAGTTGCCAAGGAGGCTTTGGAGGGACACTGCATCTATGATGGTGGTTACTGTAAGCTTCATCTGACATACTCTCGTCATACTGATCTCAATCTTAAGGTGTATATAATTTTTTGGGTTAAAGTGGAGCAATAAAACCTTTTTAGGTTTCAAAAATTGGCTGATGAAAGAATTATATCTATCCATCAGGAAAAAGAAAATAAAATTGTGCACACTTGAGGTCCTTCTGTTAGTCGTTTTTTTCCATTTTTTTTCCTTTAAACAGTTGCCTTTTATGAGAGCATTTATGATATTCTTTGCATAAGTAATGTATTCCAAAGATCAAGCAGTAAATACAATATCTTGTTTACTTCTGGTTATAAAGCCTTTTAAGTGCTATTCTCTATGGATATAATATTCAAACATATCTGGAATGCCAGACATTGTTAGATGATGACCCCTTTTCATAATCTTTATAACTTTTTCTAGTGGCATACTAATAGATCATGAAGCAAATGTTATTTTGAGTTGTGCAATGAGACATGCTCAGGGAAGTGACCAATTTCTTTACAACAATATCCAACTGATATTATGCAATAATTTCATCTCAGTGCTGGTTGAATAAACACTGGCCAAAACATTGCCTTGCAGATTTGTATCAGACTCTCCCATCAGTGAAGTTGCCATGAGATTTACGATACTGTGCACCGGTCTGCTCTTTCTGGGTTTCAGTCAAGCTATGGAACTTTGGAACTGCAG
Source organism: Musa beccarii (assembly GCA_024322285.1). Lineage (NCBI taxonomy): Eukaryota > Viridiplantae > Streptophyta > Magnoliopsida > Zingiberales > Musaceae > Musa > Musa beccarii. The sequence continues at coordinate 19,484,686 of CM044401.1, read as the reverse complement.
AAGATGGCCTACTGCCAGCTCTATAATTCAATTGCACAACATTAGGCTTCTGTGGTTTGATGTGGTGAGTGGATCTACCTAGAATAACATGTTATTTCTTGGGTTCTAAATGATTGAAGCCGCCTTTGTACTACAGTTTCAGAAAGATGTTTTCCCTTCCCGATCATGTTCAAATAAGTCTGTTGAAGAGGAGCACGACGGGCTCTGAGTGCGAGGGAGTGGTAGGGTGCAGTTGGCAATGGTTTCAAGCGCTGAGGAAGAAGACGCTGCTTTAATTAACATGTAAATCGATGTGTTTTGTCTTGGTATCCTCTAGTTTATCGTGAAGCATAGGCTATTGAGTAATCACAGAATCCAACAAAACCGGGCTGTCCTCGACAGCGAGGAAGAGAGACGTTCAAAATGTTTTGTTTTCAATCAAACGGATGCACACAATTTTGTCCATGTTCGGGCAATCTTTGCAGGTTGTTGAAGAGAGATCCGTATTCCATCATCAGATGCTTACCATTGTTTGGCAACACGAGGACTTCCTCGTAATGTTTGTGGAGACATAGCTCAGGTCCTGCGCCATCCCTCCTTCTGCAGGCCCTTCCAACTCTCCTTCTGGTTCCTGTAAACAGTGCCTTTTAGGAGAGTTTATGCATTGATCAGCTTGTTGGCCTCCGCCCGGTCGAATGTACCCGAAACCCACTCTGCCTGAAGGGATCAAGCGGGATCAAATACAATATCTTCTTTACTTGTGGTTATAAAGCTGGTTCAGTGCTATTCTCTACGCGATGGCATAATATTCGTCCATATCTGCGAATCCTGATCTTCACCGAGAACCCCACGCACCCCGACCTTGTTGTGGTGCTCCCTTCGAACTTGCGCAATCTCCTCCAGGTCGGCCCGCCCGGTGCCCAGCATCACCAGCTGCGTACTAATAGATCGATCCAAGGCAAATGTTACACCCTTCTGGTTCCAGCCGGCCGATGAATCTGATGAGGGGCGTCCTCGCGGACAGGAGGCCGAGTGCAGCGCCGCCTTCACTGCGGTTTCCCGCTTGCAGAGTCTCAATGATATTGGTGTGCCGTCGGATTGCAGGTGAAGATCCAGCTCAGGGTTCCAGTCCTCTGTGTGATCCGTAAACATGCCTCGGAACTTCCAGTTGTTCTCGTTTATGATCTCATGGAGCCCCACCCACCTTCAGGATGTTGAGCTCCCATCGTAGTGAATGGCTGCCGGTGATCACGCGGTCAGCAGTCTTGAGGCTGTGCAAGATGTTGAAGTGTCACCTCCCATCGGTTCATACAGCTTGAACAGGTCCATGTGATGCTCTGGCAACTGACATGGAAGAAGTCCTCAACTGGACCAGACTGGACAATAACACAGGGAGAATGCAGACGATAAGGATTCCGATCTAGTAGTTTCCTGTTGTTTAGAATGATGCCGTGAAACTTCTATGTCAGGATCAAGAGGAGAACATGAATGATCTCATCTTCAGGTCACTAAATGATTGATGGCCAGGGGCATCATGCAACCCAAACTTTAAGAAATGCAATGAGGCCGTAGGAATTCATGCAAGCATAATTCCATTGATTCAAAGATGTGAGAAATAGTCAGGGAGAGTTTAGTTTACTGATAAGGTAAGTGAGAGAACTGCAAACTCACAGACATCGCCTTGGCAAATTGAACAGTCGTTGAGCAGGTCTGAGGATCTCACGGGATACTGAACTCAGCAATTTGAACTTCTAAATGAAGAGAGAATTTAACAGGTTTAACCAATAGATGCAGCATAAAATGAGAGAGCTAACTGGTGAGATATGTTGTGCACCAAGATGGACCGATACATCATCAAGCCATTCTCTCTGGTAGCATGCTTTCAGATACACAGGCAGAGTGACGTGTCCAATCGTTGGCGATAAAACTAATTTCACCCCGAGCATACGCCACAAACATTCCATGGAACTTATATCAGTCCAAACTCGAAACAATGACATGTTTAACAAGTTGTGAATGAAACAAACAAGTATATCCATGGAAAAAAGGATACTTACAATAAAACTAATCTTATTGTTCGAATAGAATTAAGTTTTTGGTTATACACCGACGATAGATTGCGAAGAAATATAACATGAGTGGTATGCAAATTTATGTGCTTTACAACAAAACTGGTTTGCTTTTCATGAAAGCCAGAATACTAATAAATCCTAATAGATTATAATTCACAATAACTTTTGATTTTAGAAGAATTATAAAGCAAAAGAAAAAGAGAAACTAGTCAATGGTTAAAATTCAGGGCATTATATGAAACAACATATGCAGATAACAGAAACAATGATAAATTGGATGCAAAGGTAAAGCCGAGAAATCAGGGAGGATAGAGGCAGTAAGAACTAAGCCTGTTAGAGTTGCCTTCAGTTATTTACATCAACTACTCGATTACTCCATCAATTTTCTAAAACACTTAGATGATTAAACAAAAGTATTATGATTTAATATCTGTTAATTGGCAGTGGACCAACATTGAAGAGTGACTACCATTGTGTGTTTAACATAAGGTAAATTCTAGCACAAAGTTCTACTGATTCTGTCATAATAGAAAAAAAAAACATAAGGTATCAAAGAAAACCATATATGTCAGTGGCCTTGTTCTTAATTTCCTAAGCCTAATAAATGGAAATGAGTTTCACAACTTGGCCTGTTTTTTTAATATAAATTTAGCCTATTAAATAATTTCACCTGCACGGAGAGATCTTACATATATATATATATATATATATATATATATATATATATATATATATATATATATATATATATATATATATATATATATATATATATATATATATGTATTGAAATTTTAGACCCAAGGCAACACTGTACAGTGCTAATTCCAGTCATAAGACATTTGCATAAACTAGGAAACAAAGATACAGAACCAGAAAAAAGAAGTGGGAAAAAGGGCTGGGAATTCGCATTTGCAATTGAGTTAAGCACCTCAAGAACTACCAAGTACTAATCTCAAAACAGCACTGAAGCAGCCACCGACATGACTACAGTTTTCACACTAGAAATCATGTTGGAAGTCGCTTCCTGCATTAATCTCAGATAGACAAATGCTCACTACGAATTTCTAATGCTGACATATTCTGTTATGTCAATCATGGATGGTTGAATATGTTGTTTAGGACAAAGGAGATACCTCTACAGCTACCTTGCAGAACAAAACCATCCGTTTCAAGATTTCCTGCATTAATTAGCGAAAGCCAAGTTATCTACTATCGATATAAATAACCTGTAGAAGTCATTTCTGCATTTTCAGTGCACTAAAAAATGAATTAACAAAAAGTGAATAAACTGGATTGATTAATTTACAGTGTTAAAATTGTAAAAAACTTTTACCAGCCGGTCTCCCCCATAAATGTTGTTCTCTAGATGACGGAAAACTGGACTGTCGATAAATACAAAATCCACACGATCAATATAAGCATGAAAATAATTTACTTCCAGATCCTGCATCCCATAATATGACATCAACTGCATAAGTATGTATTTATAGCTAAATCTAAAAGCCATGACGTGAAACAGCAGATACAGACCTGCCCATCAGCTTTGTAATATTTACGAACAGCTATATCCTTGGGTTCAGGATAATTGCCATACCTTGGGGTAACAACCTATAATTTACAAAGGAAAGATTGAACTGGCTATGCAACAACAATATTAAGGAAGCAACTTTTGGACCAACATTAATCTAGTTGAGTAAACCTGCACATTGTAATTGCAGTTTTATGATTCGAATTGCCATTCCAATTTACCTTTCTGTGGAATAGCTACAAGTCATCACCAACATTAACATGAGATTTGAGCTTCAAACAGAAGTTAATCGATAAAAGGAAAAGGAGAAGTACCATGACCCGGTGCCCTCGCCTAGCCAAAGCTTTTGGCAGAGTCCCAGCTACATCGCCAAGTCCTCCTGTTGAAGTTAAAAATGATAAATGTCAGTGTATCTTATTTAAATACTATAATAACACTTTATAAATCCAAACAACAGCCATTCACTTTACCAATCGTGGAGCATAGATTTGATGCAACAAATTTTCAGTACTTGAGAGGTAAGAATAAAAGGACAGAGCAAAAGATCAATCGGAAAATAAGAGAATACTAAAAATATCAATACCTGTCTTTGACCACGGGGCACATTCCGCGGCAACCACGATTACATTCATGGCATTCGCCCCAGCCAGAGGAGGGGCATCCACATTTTCTAACTCAATATCTGCTTCTGTATCTGCACCATCAGATTTTGCTTCCATATGGTTCTGAGCATTCGCATCTTCAGATTCTTGCATAACAAGTGATGATTCGGCTGAATCATAAGTAGAATCAAGATCTGCATCTTTTGCTAGTCCATCAGCTTGTAGGACATCACCTTGCTCTTCTGCTTCCTCTATAGAATTTTCAGTTTTACCGATATGTTGAGTCTTAGACATCTTAGATTCAGAAGACTGGAACAAACTGTTACAAACACTAGTTGAACTTAGGTTCTGTTGGTTTGGCAAGTCCTTTAGTCTCACATCTCTAATTTCTGTTTTGTTATCCCCTATTGATGCTATAAAAAGGGGTCTAGGCTTTCTAGGTAGAAGCACCACAGGCACCACCCGAAAAGCCGCTTTAGATTTAATTTCATTAAGTCCATATTAAATATTTTGGGCTTTTCTTATTTAGTAGTTTTAGATGCTTTATGGCTTAGGAACAATTTCCTAAGGCATTTGTAATTGTCTCTTTTTTATAAGAGATTTGTTCCTCCTTCGTTCGTGGACGTAGGTCAATTGACCGAACCACGTAAATTCGGTGTCCCTGTTTCTTTTATTTTTATTTCTGTTTATTGTCTTTATTGGGTTGCCAAATTACCCTGTGGTAATTTCCTAGGGCTAGCTCTAACAAACTGGTATCAAAGCCTTGTTTTGGGATCTTTTGGCAACAATGACAATAACAAAGATTGTTGTCGAGAAATTCGACAGAAATATCAACTTCGGTATGTGGCAGCTCAAGATGAAGGCTATTCTGGTTCAAGACGGAGTTGATTTGGCACTACAGGGAGCTGAGAAAATTCTAGATGACATGTCAGAGGAAGATTTTGCAGGTATGGATAAGAAGGCTCGATCTAGCATTATTCTAAATCTTTCTGACGAGATTTAACGGGAGGTAGCTACGGAGACTACGACTAAGAGCATGTGGGACAAGCTTAAAGCCTTGTATATAAAGAAGACAGTGGAGAACCGTCTTTACTTAAAGCAGAGTTTATATATGCTTCGGATGCTTGAAGGTACATCTATACTCTCACATCTTGATAAATTTGATTCATTAGTTATGGATTTAGAGAATATAGATGTAAAGATTGATGATGAGGATAAGGCCCTATTACTTTTATGTTCTCTCCCCCAATCCTTCAAGTATTTCCGTGATACTATGATTTATGGAAAAAAAATAATTTCATATCAGGAAATTAAATCTGTATTAAAATCTAAGGAGCAGATTGATAGGGATATCACTTTGGGAAAATAGAGGAAATCAGCCGAGGGTCCGTTGTCGTGGGTAGAACTGATAAAAGAGAATTTGACAGTAGTAGATCTAAATCTAGATCTAAATCCAGACATAGAAATTTGGAATGAAGATATTGTCATAAAATGGGGCACATTAAGGCTGATTACTTTAAATTGAAAAATAAATTAAAGCAAAAAGAAAAAAATTGTTGAGAAAACTACTAAGTTATTTGAAGCTAGTGTTGCAAATGAGAATTTTGGAAATATTTTCTTTGCTACTGATGACAGATAAGGTCTAAAAATGAATGGATTTTAAATTCGGGTTGTTCTTATCACATGTGTCCCAGTAGGGATTTGTTTTCCACATATGAATCTTGTAATGGTAGAATTATTTTGATGGGCAATAATGCCGCATGTGATGTTATTGGTAAAGGTACAATCCGAATTAAAATGCATGATGGTATTGTGAGGACGCTCACTAATGTTAGATATGTTCTTGATTTGAAAAAGAATCTCATCTCTTTAGGCACCCTAGAGGCTCTTGAGTGCAAATACACAGCTGAAGGTAGAGTTATGAAAGTTTCTAGAAATGCCCTTATTGTTATGAAAGCTTGTAGGTCTGGTAGCTTGTATATTTTGCAGGAACTCACACGCAGCTCGATTCTGATCTCATCATCATCATTGTCTAATTCTGAAAAAGGTTTGAACATATTAAGCAAAAGGGGTCTTCTTTGTGGACAGAGTACTGGGCTATTGGATTTCTGTGAACACTGCATTTTTGGAAAGCAGAAAAGAGTCAGCTTTAATTCTCCCGAGTCTACTAACGAAGGTGATCCAGAGGAAGAGCAATATTCTATAGCCAATGATAAACCATGGAGAGTTATTCGACCACCACAAAGATATGCAAATTTAGTTGCATATGCTTTGTCTGTTGCAGAAGAAACTGGTGGAGTTGGTGAGCTTACTACCTACTCAAATACAGTTTGTTGTGATGATACCATTGTTGAAGGAAAGGTCCTTGTTCAGAAAATTCATACGAAGGATAATCCAGCTGATATGCTTACAAAGCCTCTTCTGGTTTACAAGTTCAAGCAGTGCTTGGAGTTGATTGGTATTCATTGTTGGTGATTGCCTGTTGGGGCTTTTGTGAAGAAGGTGGAGCAAGTTTTGCTAATTGTTAATGTTAGGACATGCCAAGGTGGAGATTTATTGGTTTGGCAAGTCCTTTAGTCCCACATCTCTAATTTCTGTTTTGCTATCCCCCATTGATGCTATAAAAAGGGGTCTAGGCTTTCTAGGTAGAAGCACCACAGGCACCACAAGAAAAGCCGCTTTGGATTTAATTTCATTAAGTCCATATTAAATATTTTGGGTTTTTCTTGTTTAGTAGTTTCAGGTGCTTTATGGCATAGGAACAATTTCCTAAGGCATTTGTAATTGTCTCTTTGTTATAAGAGATTTGTTCCTCCTTCGTTCGTGGACGTAGGTCAATTGATCGAACCACGTAAATTTGGTGTCCTTATTTCTTTTATTTTTTTTTGTTTATTGTCTTTATTGGATTGTCAAATTACCCTGTAGTAATTTTCTTATCTTTTCATTTTTTTAGCACCTTTAGAAGAATCATCTTTGGTTTTAACATGTTCAAATTAATGGTTTTAACATGTTCAAATTACCCTGTAGAAGAATCAGCACTCTGAACTGCTTCAGCAGCTTCACTTCCCAAGGATGAGATTGTGTTCCTTTTTTCCACAGCCTGAACCAAATGGAGGAAGTCAAGAAGCTGCATATTTAGTACACGGACTAAATTCCGAAATGAGATAAACTAGTCAAAATCCATGCACTACTTATGATCAGCAAGAGTCATACAACTGGATGTTCATATTCTCTGCTCCATCTTTGTTCTATATAATTTCCATGACTCTCTCTCTCCCTCTCTCTCATGATTGAAAGGCAAGAGAGGAGGATGAACAGAATGAGAAGAAACAAAGTGAAGACCAGAGAGCCACCTGCTTAATCGAGTCGTGTTGCATGCCCAGAACCTTCATGCTCCTGTCAATCGGGGCCTGAGCTGCACCGACATTGACACCGGCATCATCACCATCGGCCCTCCCCTTCTCCGGCTCAAAATCGCCGCCTTTTCCGGTGGCCCGAAGGCCCCTCCCCTTCTCCACGGCCACCAAGATCTCACTTCGTCGGCCCCTCGTCGCGAACCTCACCCGGCACCCGCCTCCGCTGGGGAAAAGAGCGTTCTCCCTGACAACAGCCGCCACAACCGACGCCCTGCGGCCATCGTCCGGCTTAATCTGGCGGAGAAAGGTCCGAGAGCCGCTGCCGCTGCAAGCCTCGAGGCAAAAGGTGTGAGAGCCGAAAGACGCCATCTTTGGAATCGGCGAGCAGCAGCGGGAGGATTTGAGGCGAAGGCACAAGGGAAGCGTGCATGTTCTCCGTGGGCACAGTTGGGCCCGAGCCAACGTGGGGTGCGGTAGATACCGTTCGGCAGGTACGAGCGGCGGACCGAAGCATGAGGAAATATTAAAAAAAATAATTAATCATTAATATTAAAAAAAATATTATTGATATTTTCTTCAAATCCAAATCTATAGGATTATTCAAGTTACCTTCAAAGTAAAAATATTAAGTTCTTGAGTTGTCATCTACATGAATATTAAGATCGAAATAAGTTTTCTGATTTGATCCCTTCGATGTCTAGATTAGTAACTCGAGATAGATGAATATGGATGCGAGTAATCAAAATATGATTCCTTTTATTGTGTTGAAAATGAGTTTTTTATACTTGATTATAAATGAATAAAATATTTCATATAATATTATATAGAAAGACAACATCGAATAATATCTCCTTTGCCTTTTATTCATGCGGGAAACAAGGGATGAACAGCCTGCAACCGCCTTCTTTGGACCCTTATCCATATGCTTAAATATGTGAAGAATAGCTTTTATCTTCTCCTTTTAGTCTGAACACCATATGGAGACCATGTGTTATATGAAAATTGATTGATGATGTTCTTCCTATCATTTGTCCCTGTTAGAGTTAGCCCTAGAAAATTTACCAAAGGATAATTTGGCAACCCAATAAAGACAATAATAAAGCAAAAAAAAAAATAAAAGAGACAAGACACCAAATTTACGTGGTTCGGTCAATTGACCTACGTCCACGGACGAAGAAGGAGCAAAACTCTACTATAAAGGGGACAATTACAAATGCCTTAGGAAAATATTCCTAGGCAATAAAACACCCAAAATTACTAAACAAGAAAAAAGCCCAAAATATTTTAACTAAGTGTCAGCTTAATAGAAATTAAACCCAAAGCAAACTATTAGATTTTTCTTGTGGTGCCTTTCTTGTGGTACATCTAGTTTCAAAGCCCAAGCCCTTATTTATAATTGTAATAGGAAATAAGAAGCTTGATTTTCCCGATGTGGGACTATGTGGGACTTGCCAAACTAACAAATCTCCACATTGGCATATCCCAACATTGATAATTTGTAAACTTGCTCCACCTTCTTCATAAAAGCCCCAACGGGCAATCACCAACAATGAACACCAACCAAGTCCAAGCACTGCTTGAACTTGTAAACCGAAAGAGACTTCGTAAGTATCGCAATCAACCACTTAGTGGAATTATCACAAGAAACAGCATCTGAGTAGATAGTAGGCTCACCAACTCCACCTATTTTTTCTGCAATAAACAAAGCATATGCAACCAAATTTGCATATCTTTGTGGTGGTCGAATATCTCTCCATGGTTTATCCTTGGCTATGGAATATTGGTCTTCCTCTGGATCATCTTCGTCAGTAGACTCGGGACCATCTACTGGCATTCTCGGAGTAGAAGAGTTCGACTGAAAAGAATTAGAACTACCAATCTCAAGCTCCACCTGCTTCTACGCACTATCATTTGTACAACTAGTAGATTCCTCTTTGGAAGATAACATAGACAATTCATCAAAAGTAACATCTCTACTGATTATAAATTTTGGGAATTTGGGATCGGAACACCATAATTTGTATCCTTTCACCCCAAAAGCATATCCAAAGAAAATGTACTTTTTAGCTCGAGGCTCTAATTTTTCTTCATTTACATGCATGTATGCTGGACATCCAAAAATTTTAAAATCAGAGTAATCAGCAGGAGTACCTGACCAAACTTCCTCCAGAGTTTTAAAATTAAGTGCTGCAGAAGGAGCGTGGTTGACAACGTAATAGGCCATATTAATCGCCTCTGCCCAAAAATCCTTTGTCAACCCTACATTTGAGATCATACACCTTGCTCTCTCCAAGAGTGTTCTGTTCATACGTTCGGCCACAACATTTTGTTGAGGCGTCATCCTAACAGTGCGATGCCGAACAAATCCTTTATTTTTTAGAAATCATCAAAGTCATATTCACAAAATTCTATGCCATTATCTGTTCGAAGCCGCTTAATCTGTTTACTTGTTTGCTTCTCAATCAAAGCCTTCCATTGTTTAAAGGTTAGAAAAACATCATTTTTATGCTTCAGAAAATAAACCTAAACTTTCCTGGAATAATCATCAATGAAAGTCAACATATACGTGGCACCACCCTTAGACTGAACACGAGCTGGACCCCAAAGGTCTGAATGAATATAGTCAAGAGTACCTTTCGTTTTGTGAACTGTCCGAGAATTGAAGCTAACTCTTTTCTACTTTCCAAAAATGCAGTGTTCACATAAATCCAGTGGCCCAATACTCTATCTGCAAAGAAGATCTCTTTTGCTCAATATGCTCAAACCTTTTTCGCTCATATGACCCAAATGTATATGTCGTAATTTGGTGATGTCAGAATCAGATAATGATGATGACGAGACTGCAACCGAGCCTGTGACAGTAGTTCCCTACAAAATATATAAGCTACCAGACCTACAAGCTTTTATAACAACAAAGGCACTTCTATAAACTTTTATAACTCCACCTTCGGTTACGTATTTACACCCAAGAGCCTCTAGGGTGCCTAAAGAGATAGATTTTTTTTCAAATCAGGAACATGTCTAACATTAGTGAGCGTCCTCACAATACCATCATGTATTTTAATTCGGATTGTGTCTTTACTAATAATATCACACACGGTATTATTGCCCATCAAAACAATTCCACCATTACGAGATTCATATATGGAAAACAAATCCCTATTGAGACACATGTGATAAGAACAACTCGAATCTAAAATCCATTCATTTTTAGACCTCGTCCTGTCATTAGTAGCAAAGAAAATATTTTCATCATTCTCATCAGCTGCTACACTAGCTTCAGCGGACTCAGTAGTTTTCTCAATAAATTTTTCTTTTTATTTTAATTTATTTTTTAATTTAAAGCAATCAGCCTTAATGTGTCCCATTTATGACAATATTTGTACTCCAAATTTCTATAACTAGATTTAGATCTAGATTTAGATCTACTACTGTCAAATTTTCTTTTATCAATTCTACCCTTGATAACCAGACCCTCAGCCTGATTCCCACTACTCTCCCCAGTGATATCTGTCTATCTGCTCCTTAGATTTTAATACAGATTTAATTTCCTGATACAAAATTATTTCTTTTCCATAAATTATAGTATCACGGAAATACTTAAAGGATTGAGGAAGAGAATACAAAAGTAACAGGGTCTTATCCTCGTCATCAATTTTTGCATCTATGTTCTCCAAATACATAACTAAGGAATTAAATTTATCAAGATGTGAGAGTATAGATGTATCTTCAGTTATCCGAAGCATATACAAACTCTGCTTCAAGTAGAGACGGTTCTCCACTATTCTCTTCATATATAAGACTTTAAGCTTGTCCCATATGCTCTTAGCCGTAATCTCCATAGCTACCTCCCGTAAAATTTCATCAAAGAGATTTAGAATAATGCTTGATCGGGCCTTCTTATCCATACCCACAAAATCTTCCTCTGACATACCATCTGAAATTTTTTCAGTTTCCTGTAGTACCAAATCAACTCCGTCTTGAACCAGAATGGCCTCCATCTTGAGCTGCCACATGCCGAAGTTGACATTTCTATCAAATTTCTCGACAACGATCTTTGTTATTGTCATTGTTACCAAAAGATCCCAAAGCCAGGCTCTGATACCAGTTTGTTAGAGTTAGTCTCAGGAAATTTACCAAAGGATAATTTGGCAACCCAATAAAGACAATAATAAAGCAGAAAAATAAAAGAGACAAGACATCAAATTTACGTGGTTCGGTCAATTGACCTACGTCTACGGACGAAGGAGGAGCAAAACTCTACTATAAAAGGGACAATTGCAAATGCCTTAGGAAAATATTCTTAGACCATAAAACACCCAAAACTACTAAATAAGAAAAAAGCTCAAAGTATTTTAACTAAGTGTGGGCTTAATATAAATTAAACCCAAAGCAAACTATTAGGCTTTTCTTGTGGTGCATCTGGCTTCAAAGCCCAAGCCCTTATTTATAGTTGCAATAGGAAATAAGAAGCTTGATTTTTCTGATGTGACACTATGTGGGACTTGCTAAATCAACAGTCCCCCCCCCTAAGGCATACTTCAAAGGCTCTCACAAGAGAAATTCAAAGTGTGACATCTAATTCATCTGATATGTTAATCTTATACCTCTTCGATTGATTCTCTTACTATGCTCATTAAGCGGACGTCAACAAGGTTGAGGCACCCAACCCATGCCTTGAATTAATTATCTCCATCCGTTAACAAGGGGTCGTTCCTCATTGACAAGCCCTCAGGAGTGAGGAAACCTTATCGACAAGGGGTTATGTTAGGGCACTTGACCTCCACATTTTGGCAAGGGATGGCTCCTCATCGATAGGCCCACCTAGGCAATAGATCAACCATTGCTGACATAAACCTATCGCTCCTTCGAGTATGGAGGTCACCAATGATGGGGGTCAGTTTCTCGATCTTCGCAGTTGACAATGAAGAAAGCGGAGGGCTAGATTTTGAACCTTTATGGCTCTTGGTCATCATCATTTTGGTCACCTTAAACCTTTAACCTTGTGGAATAGGCAACAACACTTTTGATCATTGCTTCTTTGGCCCTCCATGGGGTCTAACAATCCCCTTTAAGAGCTCTACATAATCTTGTTGTCAAGGTCATGGTCGCCGATAGTAGAGATAGCCTTGACCAATTAAGATGCCCACCTCAGATGAGAATTACAATGTGTTGTGGCAAACTATGATGAGCAAGCAACATAAGCCGATTAATAGGTGACAAAAGTCATATGAGTGACATTGGTGAGGGTGTTGTTGGTAACAACGATTGTGGTGAGGATTGCAAGCAAGGAGTGCAGGCACTACTAATGATGATGCATGGGCCACGAAGCTTCCCATCATTAATCTACCTCTCATATCGTCGAGGGAACCACATCGGGCAAAGGAGGCCTATTTCCTTTTGAGATGTCCACATCTCCTTGTTGATTTTTTTTTACCTACATGGGTCACCATGCCGATCTACTATATTAGACAGTGACCTACCTACCTTAGGTAAAGGAGGAGGTCGATGCTCAACCTCCCTACTTCAAGCACTCTTTCCCTTGTATCTCTCGTCATCGTAAATTTATTCTCATGTGGGTCGGATTTTCTCGACTAATGTATATTGGATATATTTTTCTTTATACTTATTATCATAGTAGGTTTCTTCTTATGAGATTAATTTTTTTTAATTCATGGGCTTTGGGTGTATTTAATAATGTGCTTTTGACTATATCGAATTTCTTCATATGTGATTAGGTTTTATTAATTTTATGCCTCAAGCATACTTTCCCTTTTGTCTCCTGCCATAGCAAGTTTCTTTTTATGCGGGTTAGATTTTTTTGACTCATGCCTCGAGCATATTTTATCTTATGCATCCCGTCGTAATGAGTTTCTTCTAAAGGGAGTCAGAATTTTTTGACTCATGTGCCTTGGACATATTTTACCTTGTGCTTTCTATCGTAGTGGGTTTCTTTTTGTGTAGGTTAGGTTTTCTCGATTTACATGCCTTAGATATGTTTCATCTTATATCTCATATCATAATGAGTTTCTTCTTATGAAAGGTTGGGTTTTCTCAACTTACATGCCGCAAACACATTTTGCCTTGTGCCACCAATAGTAGCAGGTTTCTTCTTACACTAGTCAGATTTTTTTAACTCATATGTCTTAGGAATATTTTATCTTGTGTCTCTCACCAAGATAGGTTTCTTCTTATATGGGTTGGGTTTTCTCGACTTATACATCTCAAGCACATGTTGCCTTGTGCCTCCTACCATAATGGATTTCTTCTTATGTGGGTCGAGTTTTTCTTACTCACATATTTCTGATATGTTTTGCCTTACATCTCTTACTATAGCAGGTTTCTTTTTACATAAGTTAGGTTTTCTCAACTCGTGTGTTTCGGGCACATTTTGCCCTATGTCTCTTATTATGGCAAGTTTCTTCTTATATGAGTTGGGTTTTTTTTACTCACACACTTCAGATATATTTTGTCTTGTATTTTTAATCGTAGTGGGTTTCTTCTTATGTAGGTCAGGTTTTCCCAACTCATGCACCTCAGACATATTTTGTCTTGTGTCTCCTATCATGATGTGTTTTTTTCATGGTTTTCAAGATAATCTTCTTATATCGATCACATTACATTTTCCAAGGTATCCCTTTATCAATTAATGTCTCTTTAGATTCAATGTGAAGGAATACTCATCTTCTATACGAAGAGAGAGATTGATCCCCTCCCTATAAATCCCCCTTAGCCATGGGGGTGAGGCTCATCATCTCATTTAGGAACTCTCTTCTTAGTTTATATTCTCTCCTACAAGGTGAGTTAGTCCTTGGTCCTTTTCTTGAAGGCAAGTTAGTTCTTGGTTGTCTTATCCTCCAAGCACGTTGGCTCTCCAGCACCTTAACCTTCCAACGCCTCGTTCTTCTACCTATATAGGTCAGGATATCTTTTCTTTCTCGCACAAGCTCCTCTCGATCTCAGGGTTGTCGAATAGCTAAGGAGGTTGGCGCTTCATCCTCGGAAAGCCCAGGGGCATAGGAAGTTCCAACCTCTCCTTAATCGGGAGAGTTGATCCCCATAACTTGAAGATTTTTTTGGACTTAGAGTTTGTGAAAAGTATATATGATAGAGACTTAGTGATGAGTAAAGTCTTGGACTACTTGCAGACCAAGTACTCCATCCCAATCGAGTCTAAATTACAAATCTCTCGACCTAATCACTATCCATATAATCTAATTTTTATGTTTCTTTGCATGTTTTTTTATGTTATAGAGGCAAGACTTTATTTTCTCCTCCACCCGATGATTGTCTTGCCTCTAAAGGCAGAGAATATCACTCCCATAGATGTATCAACTCGTGGCACTACTTGATAGTGTTTATCAGGGAATGCTGCCATTTTAGTATTATCATGTCCTGCAAACCCTTTACTGCCTACTATCAGCAATACAAGGTAAAAAGTAGCTACTACCTAATTACTCGGGAGGGCTTCAAAGTTAGTAGTGCCCCTTCTAACAATAGAGATTGAAAGAAACGATTCTTCCTCATAAGTATAGGTTAGGATTGAGAGTTCAATCTTGCATGATTCACACACTCCATAGATAATATACTTCCCTTCTTATTGATTGAGGAGGCAGATCAAGTGCTTCAATTGAGAAATATACTCTCTTCTTTTGAGGCTGCTAAGAAAATAGATGAGGATTGGCTTATTGACATAGGTCTTAGACCGACTCCTTGAGGTGTGATTTAAATATCCTGTCTTCTCACTTTCTTTTATACTTCGAAAAATTAACCTATGTAGCCTCAGAACTTTAATCTCCTATAGGTATAAACCTTCAAGCTTTGAGAAAAAAAGAAACTAATTCCTCTTCGGGCACAGTGATACTCGTTGGTTCTTTCCTTGTTAATTCATGAGATGTCACCCGAGGCATTGACCCTAACTCGATTTGATCGTCCTTCTACTATTGACCAGTTAAGAAAGAAAAAAGCTATGAAGAAGGAATCCTATCCTCAATGGGTCGAAGAATTTGAGGTGGAGTAGAATCCTAAAAAGGAATTGATCGAAGTACTTCTTGCCTTCAAGGCACCAACATTTTCAGAGGGTCCTCGAAGCTCAAGATCTTTCTTGAGAATAAAAGGAGAGAGACAGATCAATATATGACGTATGCAAGAGAAAGCTCCATCCTTCCATAGTATTGAAGATAGCCAACATGTTAGACCCAACTCCAAACACACTATTGTAATCAAGATGAGAGGGTCTACAAGAATAGCAAAAGATATAGGGTAATGCTAGAGCCACGAAGCAATACTGTCGAGAGTCCCTACACTTTATGATAGAGAAACAAATTTATTATTCCCCCTTGGAGATTTTGCTTAATATGGGCTATCATAATAAAGTACTGATAAGTTGAGTCATGGCTAGCCCTTTAGTACCTTACTGCTAACTCCTTTGTTTTTTATTTGTAACATCACCATTATATCATAACTCTTCTTGACTATGTATGGGATACCAACTTTATTATTCTTCAGTAGTTTCTTGTAATTTATAATCTCTACAATAAGGTGGAGGGGCTAAAAAAAGAGATGAGAGACAGTGCTTGCCACTAAGGCAAAGGCCCAAGGAGCCAACTTTTCTTATGATTTATAATCTCTACAAGGAATTGGAGGGGCTAAAAAAAGAGATGAGAGACATAGTGCTTGCCACTACGGCAAAGGCTCAAGGAGCCAAGCTGGCGAGGTAACTAGAAGAAGCCAAGTGACATCTTGCTAATCTTGCCGAATAGTTGAAGGTGGTTTGGAGTAACACTTGGAACATGGAGGATGAGCTAATGTGACTTACCTGAGAGTTGAGTTTGATGAGGACATACAATTCTAAGCTCGTCAAGTTACTATGACCAATGAATAGGTCATGAGTGTGACCAAGTATATTCAGGTTTTGAAGAAAGTGTTGGAGGCTAAGAGAAGCATGATACTAAGGTATCGGGAGGAGGCGATTATCAATTACAAGGTCTCCATCGGGTTTAGAAAGAATTTAAAGAAATCAAGGGTCATCTCATACCAATATGAGTACTATGTCACATTATCTCATTATAATGTTAGGTACCCCAAGGTAAAGATTGAGAAAGATCTATTCATTGAGTATCTTGAGGATTAAAATATTCTGATGGTTACTGAATTATCTTGTAATGATTATCCTAACTTGCCACCTTGTCCTAATACTTAATCTATTATCTTATAATTTGTTGGTCTTTATTGAGTCATCGGGTCTATCTACTCGACTTAGTCCTTGTATCTTTTTCTTATTGCACCGTTGAGCTTATCTACCTGATTAATATCTATTTTAGTAGATCGAGGTCTCATTTTAGATATAGAGGCCTAATTGAGTTTATGTAGTTTTTTTAAGAAATGAAATGTTTTTCCTCCATTTACAATACCTATACCTTGAAAATATTCTCTCTTCTTTTTGTTGAGAAATCTTTCTGGGGAGCGACATCTCATGCGCAGCGGAAGAACAAAAACAAAACACCCCAGATTTTTCATAGAAAATTTCCATCGTCATGCGAAGATTGATGCGTCAAAATAAATCCGTAAAAACTGCATGTGTAAAAGAAAGTACCTAGGGAGATCGTATATCCCTGAATCCCTGCAGATTTATAGGAGAGGATGAAGAAGATCAAGTGTCCTCCTCTCTAGTGGTATCCACACGGTAGGGACTACGACGATGCACTTCTCTGGAGAGAAGATAATAGGAGATGGCTACCAAAAGAACTCTCAGCCTATAGAGCTTTGATTCCCTCCTATTTATAGAGGTCCTTTGTAAACCCTAATGGATCTTGCTCTGTTGGGTATTCGATTTTCATCCAATTACTCAAGCCTCTTGGATTAGTGGGTCTCTACCCAATAATCTCTTATTTGTAATTATTAGATATCATCTTAGAATCCAATAATTCAGGGACTTAATAGATATCCAATAAATTAGCGGCTCCAGCAAATATCTCATATCCAAACCTCTACTCGTCGCAACACCTACCATATGTGTGTGACCCTCTAGGCTCAATATCGAGCTGGCCGTGAGTCATTCTTCTCAGAACTCCTTCTGACTTAGTGAATTATTATCTATATAATAATTCACCCAACTCATCGATTGCGGATGTACTAGGCCACTACGCCGCAGCCCCAAAACGATACAGGGGAATCCAATCCTTTGAACATATCTGTCCTCAGTTACCATGTATCTATAGTTCCTCATCCATCTAATCCCGAGACCCTATACCGGGCATGCCCATACGCCATTTCTCTCCTCGAGTTTTGCTCTTGTCGGATTCTCCCAGAGAACTCTTTCTCTCTCAATCCGAATAACCTTGGCCAAGGTTTTGTTCAAGCAAGAATACATGAGATATTCCTCTCATGATACCGAGAGCGACCACCTTCATCATATGGATGGGTATACAGCACATCAGTCTATTCAGTTATCTCGATATCCTTCTCGAGTAACCTATGACCAAGATAATTTAGGGTCTATGTTTAAAGGTGAATCGATCTCATTATCATGATTTCATCACGATCTGATTCCCATTGCACAGATCCAAGGACATCACAATATATGCAACACACAAGATAAAGTGATAAAATGCCTAATAATACGCAAAGAGAAAAAATGCATATCAAGTCATAAGTGTCATCACTTATGTAATTGGCTTACAGGGCACATATAACTAGCACTTTTTTCAATTTTAAAATTGGCATCAAAGATATAGTAGGCCAAGGCTGGACTCTTGGGTATAGTCACCTCGACTTGACCCCGAGAGGTGTCTTAGGGGTAGAACTTCTTTTAAGTTTACAATGTGCCATGTCCTTAACAACACTACCCCTTATGTTATCTCGAGACGATATGTTTTGTCTCAAAGACCTCGATGCTTTGATATGGTCCTTCCTAGCTTAGCACTAGCTTATCCTAGGATTTAATTAGGTCACTAACTTTAGTTTTTCGAAGCACTAGGATCCATAATATAACTCTATAATAGTGAATACTTTGGTTGTAAAGCTTGGCTATTGGTTTCTTATATCTCAACATCATTAAGTATGCTTTTATTTTGACCTCACTGATTAAGTCAAGTCTAGCCTGAAGTCCTTCAGATATTTCCTCATTAAAACTCTCAATCCAATGTGTTGGAAAGATTATCTATGGTGGAAGGATAGCTTGAATGATTTAGTGCCAAAGGCTAAGTTGAATGATAATTCTTTCAACTCGGTCTTAAGTGTTGTTCAAGAGAACCACAAGATGCTCAGTAGCTCGTCTACCATGATATCTTTTGCTATAACGACTTGCTTCTTTAATACTTTAAGAATGGCTCGATTGATACCCTTAGCAAGACCATTGGTCTGAGGATGAGTTACCAAGCTAAACTTCAGTTAAACTCATAGGATTTATAAAGCACCTTGAATTTTATAATATTGAATTGGGTTCCATTGTCGATGATGATGACTCTCAAAATTCTGAAGTAGGTGATGATATACTTTTATATAAATCCCTCAACCTGCTTCTCAGTAATTGATGGCAATGGCTTAGCCTCCACCCACTTCGTAAAATAATCAACTCTAATAATGAGAAACCTTTGGTAGACTGAGATTAGTGTAAAGGATCTGTGGATATCTATACCTAGTTTGAAGGGGCTCTCTATAATTAATAAGACTCAAAGAGATGGCCAATTTATGTTGTATACACACAAACCTTTGGCATATATCATATTTTTGGGCATAGACTATCGTGTCTTTACATAGTGTTAGCTAGTATAAATCTTATTAAAGTATTTTAAAGGTGAGGATTCATCCTCTAATATGCTCCTTGCATATACGCTCCTGCATCTCAACTAACATCCTCTTGGCTTTTTGGGATAATAAGTATTTAAGGAATGATTAATTAAAAAACTTGTGATACAAGTGATCGTTAATTATGTAATATATTATTTGATGATGTTTGACTCTCCAAGCTAATGCGAGATCTATCGAGAGTGTCATATCTTTTTGTAGCTTAGGACCTCGTCCATCTTGTTTGGCTCTTCCCTGATTATAGTCATGTCATGCATGTCTATGGTTTATAAGTTGACAGCATTTCAACTAGCAATCAACTATTTTCTGTAGCTTGACCAGATGCTACTCTAGTAAGAGTATCAGCTTATGCATTCTCTTCATTAGGAACCTATAACACGTTTAGTGGGGGAAAGTTATAGGTTAATTTCTGCACCTCAATGAGGTACTTTGCCATGGTTGTACCCGGGCCTCTAAGTTCTCCTTCACTTGGTTTACAATCAGCTATGTATCATTGAACACCATTAGGTTCCAGACTTGAAGCTCTCAGACGAGTCGAATAATTAAGAAAAGTGCCTCATACTAGACTTTATTATTAGAGATTTTGAATCCGAATCAAAGAACTCACTCGTACACTTGTTTGTTCGAGCTTTTCAAAATGAGTCCAATGCCGCCTCCATCTAAGGTGGTGGAGTTGTCCATTAATAGTGTCCATATAGGTGAGGTGCATTTGTTGCTCTCGAGCGAAGGAGTTAGCTTTGAAATAAAGTCTTCCAATGCCTAAACTTTTAAGGTAGTCTTTGGAACATATCAGATATTGAACTCACCTAGCTCTATTGACCAACTTAGTAGTCGATGTGAGATATCAAACCAAGAGAGGACTTGCCTAGGTAGTTGATCAGTGATCAACTATATAATATATGCTTCAAAATAGGCGTGAAGCTTCTTTGTTGTAAATACTAGATCAAATGCAAGCCTCTCAATAAGAGGTATCACTCCTTGGGCCCACTTAAAATATGATTGACATAGTAGATGAGCTTTTGAACTCTTGCATTATCTCGTACCAACACTGAGCTAGCAGCAAAGTCGATGGTAGTGAGATAGAGACTTAGAGTTTCACTTAGGTAGAGGAAGTGAGCTACAACAACTAGGTGAGATGGTCTTTCAACTTTTCGAATACTTCCTCACACTCCTCGATATCCGAAAGAAAGGTCGATACCTTTTGTTGGATTAGGATAAGAATCGATTGAGTATTGTTATTCGACCTATTAACTATTGAACTTTCCTTACTGATCAAGATGGGTGCATCTTTAATATAACTTGTACCTTCTAGAGTTTGCGTATATTCCCCTCTAATGCACAATAAACCTATGAAACTGTCCCGAGTTAATTCTAAAGATGCACTTGGTTGTATTGAGGTACATGTTAAACTTTTTTAGAACTTATTATGTCTTAGCCAAATACAATAGATGCAAGTTGGTCGATTTGCTCTTTACTATCATGTCATCTACATAAACTTCTATGTTTCTCCCGATATGATGTTTGAATATTTTGTTTATCATCCTTTGGTATATTGTTTCCATAATTTTTAACTCAAAAATATGACTCAATGACAATATATGCCTCAACCCATGATGCAGAAAGTATATTTTCGATCCTCTAGTGTTATTTTGATTTAGTTATACCTTGATAATATATTTATAAAGGTGAGGAGCTTATAACTTGAGATTATATCAATCAACTGATCAATCCGAGAGAAGGGATAGTTGTTCTTCGGGCATACCTTATTAAGATGAGTATAATTAATACACATCTTTTAATTTTTATTAGGTTTTTTAACAAGTACAATATTGGTGAGCTATTGAGGGTACTGTACCTCAATAATAAACCCTACTCCTAATAGCTTATTTACCTTGTTACTAATTGTCTGATGGTGATCAGGAGTAACTTGCGAGGCCCTTACTTCATTGGTCATGCATTAGGAGAAATATTCATATAATACTGAACTATATTAGGGTCAATTTTAGATATGCCTCGTAACAATCATGTAAACACCTTAGCATTCTCCTGAAGAAAGTTGATAAATTATGCCCATCTCTCTATGAAAATTGTCAAGCTTTCTTCAGTAGAGAGACTATTATCAAGTAGCATTGGCATGACTCTCTTGAATTGCTTCTTAGCTCATGCTACATCTTATCAAAATCTTTATCACCATTTGATATGTTGATACTATCCCCCTTAGTCTATTCAGTGTGGATCGACCTATGATCATGTTATATACTGAGAGGATATCTACTGCCACGAACTTAGCTTTTATTGTTTTGGATTAAGGCTTATCTCTAAATGTTACGTGTAGGTTCACAATCTCAAGAACTAAGATAGAGTTGCTAATGAACCTCGTCAATAAAGAAGTTATAAGAGTAAGATCATTAATTGATAGCTCAAGTTTTTGAAAAGTATCAAAATAGTGGACATTAATAGACCTACCTATGTTAATTATGTCTCTTCACTTGGGTGTTGATCATCCTAATAGAATCACCAAAGTATCATCATGATTTAAGTCGAGGTACTCCGCTCTTTCTCCTTAAAGTTATCTCAGGGTCATCTTTCATCCTCAAGTACTTTTCAATTGTAGCTCGTGCATAAGCCTTACGACCCGAGAAGTTATCTCCTCCCCAAGTGGGTCTACTAATAATGACTTCAATTTACCTTTTTACTGACTCTTAAGATTGGGGTAAGAGTTCTCAGTACGTTTAGATAAACTGCCCAAGGGATCCATGAAGTATGAGCTCGTCAATCTACTCCTTCAAGTCATAAGAATCTTGTGTCGTGATCGTAATTCAGGTGGAACTAATAGTATTTGGACCCGTCTTTTTTTGCCAATGGGATCTTCATCAAGTAAGGGTCTTTTAAGAGCCCATACTCTCTTATTTATAGAAAAATCTTTAATTCTAGCCATATTTAAGAAGGTTAGCTTGGACTTTAGATGAGATAAATTAGGTCCTTCATTCCTCCTTTGCCACAATGACATCAAGATTGGGGCTGATTGTGGTCATTTCTACTTCGACCTCTTACGTGACTCTTTATGCTTGCTTGAGTCCGTTACCTAAATGGTAATATATTAATTAACTTTTTTAAGTGCCTTGAGTATAGTTACCGATGCTCTCTCTAGTAATAACTAGAAAAGGCGAGAGGGCTTGAACCCTAGAAGTTATGTATTATAAGTGATGGATGAGCATTTACCATACTTCAAATCTCATTCACTAATCAAGCGATAAAGTTTGCAAGTGTTTCTTCCTCCCCCTACCTGAGTTCAAAGAGTGTTGCTGTTGAAGACTACAGGTGTATGTTCCTAAGAAAGTGAAGTTCAAACTCCCTCCTTTGCAAGCTGGGTAAATAAATTGATGGAAAGTAGCTTTAGGTGAGTATATCATTCATATATTGGACCTCTTAATATAGTTGGAAAAGTGTAACACATTAAGGCATATGAAGTGCTATATAATGATTGGGTATAGAAAGTTGCAATGTGCTCCATTAGGTTGGTACTTCCACTGAGCGCCTCTAAGAATGAGAGACAAAAGTTCATTGGAATCAATTTGTCCTAGATTTTGTGAGTGAATGGTAGTCGACTCGAGGTAGGGTTGACCAACGCTTCCTCTTTTAACTATAAGAGCTCTTATTGTATTTCCTTTAAACATCGATCCTTTATCGAGTTCATTGACTGGGCATCAAATTAGGCAAGATAGAATAATAGTACAATCCATTGAATTCCACGGTCGATGACTAAAGTGGCCCCCTCAATCAATGGTTCAATAGGTCTCAGGCGCTCTTAGGATGTCAGCACCACATTGGGTTAGGGAATTTTGGCCGGTGCTAGTGCTAGTGGTGATTGGACTGAGGAATATGACTGAGCTAGTGGCATTACCTATTGTGCTAGCTATGATAAAAGTGGAGCGATGGCCTATATCATGCTTGTTAGTATATGCACTTGTTGAGTGAGATTTAAGAATAACTCAATAAAGATGAGTATGTGTTAGGGGTTGTCCCCAGGGGTGAGAGACCCAAGTCATCAAATAGATGCCAATTTTGTATCGATGTCTACATTAAAATGAATGCACCTATGTTGAGAAAGGGTGTTTGCTTCCTCTATTGGGTGAAAGTACTATGGGTCGGGAGTAAAGCCTCTTCACTTAAGTATTTATTGAGAGGATCGACAAGCAGGCATTCCTGCAACATCGAGTTCTTATTCTAGGGCTAAAAATATTACGAAAAGGTATCATTAACATCCTGGTTAGCCTGATATAGTCCCAACTTGTGTGCATAGGGTTATTTGAGATGCCTCTAAGGTGATAATGTCGAGCTCCTAAGATGTCACCTAAATGAAAATCGAAGTCAAGAAAGGTTTTTCGATCTAATTTCTCTGACATCTAAGTTAGTAACCTAAGATATATAAGTGTAGATATGAGTAGTTAAAAGGTGATTCCTCTTTCATTGTGTTAAATATAAGCTTTTATACTTGGTCATAAAGTAGTAGAATATTTCATGAAATATTCTTTGGAAAGGTAGCCTCTAATTGTCTCTAACAACCTCCTCTTAGTTTTTTTATCTATATGGGTAATGGAGGGATAACGTATAATCATCTATCTTAGGCCCTTGTCCATATGGGCAGACAAGCGGAGGGTGATTTCATTTTTTTTCTTCTATCGTGAACATCATGTGGAGGCCACATGTTAGATGATAATTGGTTGATGATATTTTTTCTATCAACTAGATATGAATTGTTCACAATAAGAGTTGATATGATTTATATTCCTCGACTTAACATAGAATGTTGATTACGAGATTGTTTCTTCTTTAAAAGTGGGATTTCTAGTACTATAGAAGCAATCATAGTTTATTTTCTGATGAGTTTCTTTCAATACTAAGTCAATTAGACATTAAGTTAAAGTAATAATTATCATGATCAAAGAGGGATCATATGATAATAATTATCATGACAGTTGAGAATATCATTAAACTTGCAATCTACAATGTGTTTGTTTGGCTGAGCCAATTATGTTGACCATGGTGAAACACTTGGGCTTATACATGTTTAACAATTTATATTATCAACAACTACATGGTAACTACTTGTTGATAATTATTATAGGGTTAAGGTCTATTTTAGCTCCTGTGATTTTGATCATAGATCTCTTAAGTTTTTATGATTTAAAAAACTCATACATTTTAAAAAACGTAACATATAAGTCCCTTCTAACAAATCTGAGTTAACATATATTAGAGTCTACTTACGTGATATACTAACTCACAATAAACTATTAAGATATTAAGATTCATTTTAGTCCATATGGTTTTAATCATGGATCTCTTAAACCCTTATGGTTTACTCATGTATAAAATAACACATATTTTTTTAAAAAAATATAGTATAGAAGCCCCTCCCATTAAGTTTGAGTTAATAGACATTAGAGTCTGCTTAGCTGACTCATAATAAACCATTAGTATAATAACACATATATTTAAGTTAAAAAGATTGAGACATCCATCAATGGTGGGAAGAGGCATCGTCGTAGAAATAATCATCAACAACAGCACTGAGCTGCTACTATCTAGCAGGGCATCATATGCATGTAGCCTCTCTGACACTGATGATGAGCTCAAGAGCTTCCGATCCTGCCTTAGGTGGATGTGCATCGACCAGTCTAACACTAGGTACACAATGGTCTCTTAGTCCCTCTTCCTCCTCCTTGACATCTTCATCCTTACTGCCTCCCACTTTGTTCTTTCCTATGCCCCCACCTACCATACCTATGATGTGAAGGTTCAACTCTCCCTCACATCAGTACTAAGGAGACATCAGGATGAACTTGTACCTTCGGTAGTAAACCAACCATGCCGACTCACTAGTCGATAGTATCAATGATTTATCAGCTATGTTTTTGAAAATATAAAAATTATTTTAAGTATAAGTAAACCATAAGGGTTCAAGAGATCTATGGTCTAAAATAGACCATAATCTATTATTATGTGTATGAGTGAGAATTTATTGTATGCACTTGTGATAATAATAAGAAGAAATTAGATGTCAATTTTATTATTATGAGACAATTATTGATAGAATAGAATTTTTTTTTCAAGGGAGAAGTCATATTTAAGATTATTAAAAAAATTTGATTAAAAAATTGATAAATTCTTAGAAAAAAAATCTCATTTTGAGTTTTTTTTTCTCTCCTCCTTTTATTTTTCTACTCACTTTTCTTATATTTGCAAAATATACATCGACATAATTGACCCAAAATCATATTTCTTTTATCAGATAAGTTCATAAGTAAATTAATCCATTGCTATGCTAATTATAATATTTTAGTTAGTGTTTTTGACATGATTCATCTTATTGATTTGTACTGGTGTATCGAACTATCGGTATGATATATAACAAACTGTATTGAGCCTGAGTGTATCAACATATGATACATGAGCATATATCAATATACCACTCGTACTGATCTCTTGTCAGAGCAATATGCTATAGTATAATAAACTTTGGTTTTTGATATGTCCATAAAAATATTATAACTAATTCAAAAATACTATAGTTGATTCAAAATTTAACACAAGATAACTTAACATTTTAAATAAGTATTTTTTTATTATTTTAAAAATGAGAACATATAAAAAATAGTTAATTATAATTTTTTTAATAAGATCATAATACTTTTATAAGTTTAAAAATACTGTAACATATTCAAAAATATTGTAGAGAGAGGTCCTTAATCCATTTTGTCGATTAATTCATCATTGAAAGTTTAGTAAACTTTTGTTTTATAAAAAAATGGGGGGAAAATTGAAGTAATGGAAAAAAAAGATGCACTAAAATCTTAGTGATAGGGATCGGACATCTTAACAGTGATTACGTGTCTACTGTCCAATGGCTGATTAATGCTATCCTCACGTCCATGTAGATACTACGTGGCTGCACCTCATCCACCTAAATTGGAGAAGCACAAGTGTTGCTTACTACGAAGAAATATAAGAAAGAAATAGAAAAAATCCCATAACCTCATCCACATCGAATCTGGTCCGTCCAAATATTTCATCCAACGGTCAAAAGCCGCGCAATCTCCACCACGCTATCCAAACCGCCGCAGTGGCAAGCACAAATATCGAACTAGTCGAAATCCACGACGGCAGGAGTGGCAACCACACCGAGCGATATGGCTTCCCTCTCCACCACCACAAGCACCGCCGCCGGCGACTCCCTCCGCTCCTTCGCCGGCCTCCGCCGCGAGACCCGCATCCTGAGGGGAGTCGCGGCGGCAGATGCGCCTGGCTCCCAGCTCCGCCGGCGGCAGCTCGGTGTGGTCCGCGCGAGCCGGACAAGCCCCCGCTTGAATGGGCGCAAGCTGCGGGTGGCGGTGGTGGGCGGCGGCCCCGCGGGAGGGGCGGCGGCGGAGGCGCTGGCGAAGGGAGGGGTGGAGACGATGCTGATCGAGCGGAAGCTGGACAACTGCAAGCCGTGCGGGGGGGCGATCCCGCTGTGCATGGTGGAGGAGTTCGGCCTCCCCCTCGACCTCATCGACCGGCGGGTGACCAAGATGAAGATGATCTCCCCCTCCAACGTCGCCGTCGACATCGGCCGCACCCTCGGCCCCGACGAGTACATCGGCATGGTCCGCCGGGAGGTGCTCGACGCCTACCTCAGGGGGCGCGCGGCCGAGGCGGGGGCGTCCGTGATCAACGGGCTGTTCCTCCGGCTGGAGCAGCCGGAGGGCCCCGGTGGCCCCTACAGGATCCACTACAACGAGTTCTCCCCGGCGGGAGGGGGGGCGGGGGAGCGACGGACGGCGGAGGTGGACGCGGTAGTCGGGGCGGACGGGGCCAACTCGAGGGTGGCCAAGTCGATCGGGGCGGGGGAGTACGAGTACGCCATCGCGTTCCAGGAGCGGGTGCGCATCCCAGAGACGAAGATGGAGTACTACAAGGAGCGGGCAGAGATGTACGTGGGGGACGACGTCTCGCCCGACTTCTACGGGTGGGTGTTCCCCAAGTGCGACCACGTCGCCGTTGGCACCGGCACCGTCACCCACAAGGCTGACATCAAGAAGTTCCAGGCCGCCACGCGCCTCCGCGCCAAGGACAAGATCGAGGGCGGCACCATCATCCGAGTCGAGGCCCATCCCATTCCCGAGCACCCTCGCCCTCGAAGGTAATATCTTCTTCCCTCTACTTCTTCTTCTTCGCTCTGTTGATAGCTAACCAGTACTCGGATGAAACAGGGTATTGGGAAGAGTGGCACTTATAGGTGACGCAGCTGGTTACGTGACCAAGTGCTCCGGCGAGGGGATCTACTTCGCGGCGAAGAGCGGGCGGATGTGCGCGGAAGCGATCGTCGAGGGTTCTGAGAACGGCAGCCGCATGATCGACGAGGGCGACCTGAGGAAGTACCTGGAGAAGTTCGACAAGATGTACTGGCCGACGTACAAGGTGCTCGACGTGCTGCAGAAGCTGTTCTACCGCTCCAACGCGGCCAGGGAGGCGTTCGTGGAGATGTGCGCGGACGAGTACGTGCAGAAGATGACCTTCGACAGCTACCTGTACAAGAAGGTCGTGCCGGGGAACCCCCTCGACGACCTCAAGCTCGCCGTGAACACCATCGGCAGCCTCGTGCGAGCCAACGCCTTGAGGAGGGAGATGGACAAGCTCACCTTGTAACCAGGAAGAAGTCACAGGAGAGGTTCTTATGACTGCATACTAGCGAACTAGAGATGATGTCCTTGCAACCAGGCACTTGTTGTAATTCTCATTCGGTGGCAATTAATTGATGCTACTACCTCTTTGCATATGGGTACATTCCTTTTGTGCACTGCCTGTAAATTGTGGTAGATTCCTTTTGCATGTCACAGCAGAAGATGATCAAGAGTAGAATAATTGGGCCTCAAACTGTTGTCTGCACAAAGATTTCTAGTTCTTGGTTTTGCATCAATGTTTAGCCATAGACATGTGACAGCCAGTATAATTTGTTCTCATCCTAGATGTGATTTTCCAAATGTAAATCTCACAATTCTCATCCTTTTTAGTACAACTTTCAAATCAGTACAGGCAAACTCATCTTTACCATCGCAAGCATCAGAAGGGGAAATAATACACCTTGAAGACCAAGTTGTTCTCATATATTTGTCTCATGAATGAAAAGCATGAGTTGTGCAGATAAGAAAGCTAGAACAGATAACCATGCAGATCAAAATCCACTCCCATCTTCCCCTTCACTTTGCAAATAATCAGCTAAACAAGCACAGCCACAGAGGCAAGCAGTACTACATTACAGCATAAACATGGTTTCTGGGGGGAAAAAAGAGCGGTTGGATAAAGTCAGCATTCAACATTTTCCTTCCAACTGCTCCATAAGTAACCGGCTTTGAAACACCGATCAGATACGAAGCCTGTCGACTACTTGCCGTGCAGCAGATATTATACTATCAGAGTTTCGGGTCTTTGCCTGTGACAACAAATGAAGCAGTGATGCATTTCACTTTCAAATGAAGGAGTTTATAGTAGGTATTGGTAGTGTAAGTGATACCTCTTGCAAGATGTCGATCTTCATGTGGCTTTTGGTTCAAGACAATGTCACTTCCAGACAATGTCTCCCATGAATCTTAGGGCAGGAACTCCTCTAATTTCTACATCAACCAGTGGTGCTTCGATTAACTTCAAGCCCATGAGCTCTGCATCATTTTGGATCATTTCAAGGGCTCGCATTTGATCCTACAAGAAAAATTCAAACACAAAATAGTTAATATTGTTTACTAAAAATAGCACCCAAATGGCAAGTAAAAAGATGGATGACATGATAATAGTGGCTCGATACCAAGTGCGCCAAGTCTTTTATTATTAGCTTAAACAGAGTAGTTTCTGGCAAAAGTCTAAAAGCAGATGTAAAGAAACATACAAACAAAAGAACACGATGACTCTAGAAAACTACTCTGTTTTCTAAAGTAATGGATTATCCATTACTGCAAGTAATGGCTTATCCCTCGATATATGATAACTGCAAGTAATGGATTATCCATTACTTGCAGTAAGGGATAAGCCATTACTCTAGAAAACAGAGTAGTTTTCTAGAGTCATCATGTTCTTTGTTTGTATGTTTCTTTACATCTGCTTTTAGACTTTTGTCAGAAACTACTCTGTTTAAGCTAATAAAAGGTAATGGCTTATCCCTCAATATATAATAACTGCAAGTAATGGCTTATCCCTTGACATATGATATGGAGGGATAAGAAAATATTACTATTTGAAACTGTGGTATACCTTCCTTTTCATTGCACAAAACTTGCAGTCACTTGCAGACGGTGGTAGAACTTGATTAACGATGAGCCTCTTAACAGGCACATTTTCTTTCTTCAAGGAATAATGCAGTCTTGACGACTCACTAACAGCCATTACCTTTCATAACACATATTCAAATTATTCAGAATTTTGCAGATTCCTCGAAAAGATATACCGAGAAATTCATGCATGCCCAAGTTAAACAATATTGTAAAGTTCATATTAAATTGATATCTCAGGCTAGGAGTGCTTCTACAGGCACAGAGCAATCAAAGTCATATGACACAAACAAGGCTGGCCAGAGATGAAGGACAAGCACAGCATTTCTTACTTCAGTTTAACATAAAACCTTACAGTTGGAATTGTAACAATAACGAATTCAGTTGATTCTGCATCACGGAAAAGCTCCCGCACTTTGACCATCCTCTCCCTTAGTTGCTCTAGTTTATCAGACTACATAGCCAAAAAAAAAAAAAAGAGGTTATATTAGAAGCAGTTAATAGTTTTTTATTTTTCTTTTTTGTTTGAGGGGGAAGGGGAGCCACAAACTTACAGCATCTTGTTTTGGTTCTTCTTGTCCAAAAACAGATTTAATGGCCGATGTTGCTGAAGCTAACTTCTGTTTCAGCTGGAAAAGTGAAAACCACAAATACAACATCACACAGATAGCACTATAAATTTCATGAAATAATAACTTTATTATTAATTGAACTTGGTAAAAATGGTAGCTATAGAGTTATGAAACAATTGGTATATAACATTTTACTACTGAGATAATATCTTCATAAGTGCAACTATAGAACTCCAACATGCCATCATCTGTTTCTGGTTTTCTTTTTTCTTCTTTTCCTTGTGTACATTACATTCACATATATAACCATTAGACCCAAACCAGATATACTATCTTCATCATCTAATAGAGAGTGAACAACCAACGGAGAAATTAGATGCAAGCACAGCCATGGTCATGAGTCTAATACAGGAAACAAACTAACCACCATCTACTTATTCCCTCTAGACTACCACAACATATCAAGTACAATTATGAGAATTCAGGAAGAACTAACCAACATAACTTGGTAAGTACATCCAATAGCAACAAAGGATACCAAGCACTAATGGCTTTGTTTATCAAGAAAATGCAGGAAACGGATACTAGTTTCTTTATGTCAGTTGCCACACTAAATTTCAACTGATAAATTACCAAACTTATCAAAGTGAATAATTAGTTTCTAAATAAGATATATGGACAAAAGGAATCCACTGCATATGATAGTTATATATACCAAGTAATAGTTGCAATAGTGGCATGAGCACAGATGCTCTTGTACTATGATGCCAGCCAATGCAGCGCCAGGAAATCGATACGTTTGACCCAAACTTTACTGATATGGGCTAGCTTATACCAGTCTCTCTAAATTCTCAGTTTGACTACAATCATATCTTAAAAAGAATCCAAATAAACCCTTAAATATCCTAGCCACAATTTCTCCAGTTTTAAGAGTCAGGTGAGTAAGCAATAATGAAATTAAGAAATGCTAAAACAAGTTAGTCCATTGGCTCTCAGGAAAATAAAAAAAATAAGAACTTCAAATGACAATAAGCATTTGTCTGTTAGTTTTAAGGAGCCCAAATACAAAGCAAAGATCACTTTTGTTCCCCTTTATATCAAGTAATAGATCAAAATTTTAAAAGAGCTAACAATATCAAAAATAGCGAAGTGGTTATCTTAAGTTTCTCTCACAAAAAAAAGACTGCTAGACGTCTTAAACTATCTACACTAGAAGTGTTCAGCTTCTTCAAGTGGTGTAAGTGAAATTTTGTCTCTTTACTATCACAAGAACTTCTGGTTGACAATTGGTAGATAGCAGATTGTCATACTCCCTTTATTCTTTTTCTCTTTCTTCTTGTATTCTTGTTCACAAAACATTATTCTTTATTGCTGAAATCATAATTTACTTGTTGGTTTTAACTATTTTTGGCCAGATAAGTCCAAAACACATTGACCTCAGAACCGAAAAGCTCTTTATGTCACTCAAACATCAAGGTTATAAAAACATAATTGGAGTTACTATTACTTTTGATGTCCCTTCTCCAATATAGACAAAAACAATCATGACCAGCAAATAGGTTTTTATAGTCATCAAACAAACATGTGGGTGATCATCTGTCCAACTGGGCCAAAACCACGGAGAAGCCAAAATTAGTATACCATCTGTTTGAATATAGTGTATAACAAAAATATAAGACAGCAGAAAAGGTAGAATTAGCAGAGAGGAGAGAAAATACAGTAGGTAAATGCTGTTCATGTCCACTGTCCTACAATCATTCATCAACATCAATAATAATTTGCTTGAAGATATTACAAGAATGTGCAACTAAATTTTTTACATGATAGTCAAAAATAGATAATAGGTATAAAAAAAAAAATCATCTTAAGAAGTCAAACCTTCAAGATCTTGCCAATTGAAGCATCCAGGAAGTCTGGCAATGATAATAGTCTAAGAGTATGACCCTATTAGAAAATTAGAATTAAAGTTTCTATACAATACACAAGGAACATAATAAAGCATTTTGCACTTTAATTGAGATTGCTTACTGTTGGAGCAGTATCAAAGAC
This sequence comes from Musa beccarii, assembly GCA_024322285.1. Lineage (NCBI taxonomy): Eukaryota > Viridiplantae > Streptophyta > Magnoliopsida > Zingiberales > Musaceae > Musa > Musa beccarii. Next base: position 19,452,413 of record CM044401.1, on the reverse strand, counting down.
AATACGGCTGAACATATTGTACTCCTGTGCTTCAACGAATTGCATGACCTTAAACAAGGGTAAATAGATTTAGGAGCCCAAAGGTGTTCCAAAATTAGTAACGAAAAACTTGTACAGAGTTATTTGCAAGCATACAATGTGACATGATCAAATTCTATACCTTTGAAATTGCAATAGCTTCATCTAGTCCAGGAGGAGGTGTGTCCAGCAATTCTCCCAGTTTTAGCTCTCCTAGCTTCATTATAATAGGGCAAATAATAAGAAAATTCTAAGAGTCTACTTATTCATGAGGGAGTAAAAGGATGAATACAGGAATACCTTCTTTAACCAACTGAGAACAACATTAACAAAAGTTCAACCAGCTTCATGACAAGTCACAGTAGACCACACATAATTTTTACTAGTCATAGTATGAATCTAAGCAAAAGAACTACTTAGATTGTCACTCAATGAAAAATATGATATCAGCTTCTGTATATCAGTACCATATAGCTCTAGCTTCCCTTAGACAGTTTTGAAGTGTAAGGGTCCTCAAAGATTTCGTTAACGACCTTTGCAGTAAAAAAATGATATGGTCAATCTTGATGCATATTCATACGAGCAGAATTTACTTACAACATTATGGTTAAAGGTCCCATCATAAGTTATTCATGCGACTAAACTTGCCTTGGTCACATATTTGTACCAATTTCTAACTGGTTCATGTCCAGGTCACTAATGGTCATAAAAATGTTTATCTAAGCTTTTATATGGAGGATTATCAAAAGTGTTTTTTCCTCCATATGGAGAACAGAAAGGTCATAAGCTTGCTAATTGATATAGTTTGCTAAAATTATTCAATGTATGCCTCATAATCATATGAAGTCAACTTTTGGTTTGACATGATCCATAGTCGAAAATGCAAATGACATTAAATTCTATAACATAACATGTGAGAGCATCAATAACAAGAGTAATCTGTATGGAAAAATTGGACATATTAATGATACTTTAGATGTATACCAAAAGAAAACAAGTTGCTATAAGTAACATACTTATATACATAAAGGCATTCTGATGTAGATAAACAAAATGGGAGTATTAAGGTAGTCGTCATACCTGTTCAACAAGCATTCCAAGACCCATACTGTCCATGAAATCTTTGACCCCTGTACCTCCACTCTTTTGACTTGCACTACGAAATTCCTCCCTTGCTTTCTCAGGATTTATCTGTAAAAAGAAAAACAACTCTTTAAATCTATGACAAGTATGACAATAAAATGGCATAGAATTATGCCTAGGAACCAAGGAAATTTTCGTTAAAATAACCCAAAATTGGAAAAGCAATTCAGACAATTATGGGCTTACTTCTAGTGCAAACAATGGGGCATCCAGCCCATCCACAGGTACCAGTGTTCCTCCACTCAAATCCTAGAGGTTGTTGGATATAAATACAATCAGATATTGTCGCACTAAATAAGTAAATACACTGATGATCTTAAACAGCATATATGTATTCCTTTTCCAAAAGGTTTAACTTTAAGGACAAGTTAGAATAAGTCTCACAGGATGCACAACATTGGACTAATGACAGGGCACTAACGACTGTATACCTGTGCAAATGAGTCACTTAAGGAGTGAGCAGGATCTGTCGAGACAACTATGGTGGGATGACCATGATTTGCAAACTTAACAGCAAGGGATGCTGCACAGCTCGTCTTCCCAACACCACCTTTACCTCCAAGCATGTAGTACTTCCTCTTGGTGCCAGAAGCCATCTCTTCGAACTCTGCTACATCTCCAGCGGTACTAGTTATGGCTCTGACTGTAGAAAGTATATAATTATATGAATGAGTTTTTCAAAATCTGATCTTTAGCTAAGCTTTATTCCATCGCCCAGATTATACTGACTGAAACAATTCAATTTTCTTCAAGAAGCTATAGTGAGACTACTCGACTGAAAAAGATAGCGACAACACATATAAGATCAGCGAGAAAAAGGACTAGGATGAAAAAAAGATGCGTTCTTTAGGTCAATGGTCGGCACAACCTAGACCCGGGCATCGTCTTTCTGTTAGCCGTAAACACTGATGCAGATATCTACAGTCAGGGAGACACCATAGATCGAAAATTTCGACCTAGGAGACATAAAATCTCTTTCTTGCTCACGAAGAAACGCCATTTTCGATCGGACGGCGCAGAAAAAGAGAATAAAGGCAATAAGGAGGATAGGAAAGAGAAATTTCCGGCCTGAAGAGTGAGAAGCAAGACAAAACCTCGCAGGGAGCGACGAACGAAGAGCAAAGGTTGCACGCCGGAGACGGCGAACGAAGCGGCGGGAGACGGCGGCATGAGGCGAGAGGCCGCGAAGGAAAGGCTGCGAACCAGGTGGGGAGCCGGCGAGACTAACATGGTAACCCCCGGAAGGAGAGGCGCTGAAGCAGCCGCAGCAACACTCGCCAAGCTTGGCCTCGCCGCTTGCTATATCTCGACGTCAGTAGATCCAAACCCGACCCAAACCCATATGCATCACACGAGCCGAGCCCTATCGACCGTCAATCCGCCCAATCTTTCGGCCCAGCAAACTGACTAAGTAATTGGTCTTTTTTTTTCTTTAAATGAATTTAATAAGTATTTTGAGAACAGTTCTTCTGAAAGAAAAAATAATTATTCTGAAAATAAATAAATAAAATAGGATAATGTTAAACTAGATATAAAGAAGAGATAAGGCTATCAGACAAATGAAGAGTAGGACAAGATAAAATATTCTATCTTTCAATCAAAAAATTTTACAACTTCAAAAATTTTATATGTTTCATGATCGGGATTTATATAGTTCCCATAGACATATTACATTTTTTTCTAAAAAATTATATTTAAAATGAATCACTTTTTTTATATTAATTATATTTAAAATGAATCACTTTTTTTCTAAAAAATTCTTTCGAAAACCAATAATCAATTTGGTTTGTCCTTATGTATTTTTTCTCTTAATGCAATAAACCTCTCTCTTGATACAATAAACTTTTTATGATATCTTAATAAATTTAATTTTAACATTCTTCCTCCTTAAACTTATTTGATATGATATGCCAATTTTTTTTTGAAAGTTATTGAAATATTTTAAATTTGATAAGTTTTGTAAGTATATCGGTTACTTATTCATTTGTCTTGACATAAAGTAGCTTCATTTCTTTATTTTTGATATGATCTCTTATATAATAAAATCTTGTGTTGATATACTTCAATCTTTTATAGTAGACTGGATTCTTGGTTAAGGTAATAGTTGCTTTCTATTAATATAAATCTTGATTGACTTTTGTACCTTTAATATATCGTAAAATTATTTTAACGATATTTAAATAAGATGTTTTGGGAGCTTGCATGAATTTACTTATTAAACTAACTCTAAATAATATATATACCTTAAACATCTAACTAGACTTTTATAATAAGTTGGATATTAACTTGGTGTGATTTCTACGTAGAGTAACAATCTTCAATGAAAAACTTTTTTAAAACCCTCTTTGCATATTTTTTTATGAGATAAAATATTTTTCATTATCTTGTATAACTTCAATACTATGGAAATAAGTCATTAGACTCGAGTCGATCATCTCAAACTCTTTCTTTATAAAGTATTAAAAAATTTTAATCATGAAGATATTATTGTTTATAAAAAAAATAAATCATCGACATACAAATATATAAATAAGATATTTCTATCAAAATTAAATTTTATATAGAGAGCATACTCATATAGATATTTAAAAAAAAATATTTTGAATAATTCAAGAATTCCATGCTCATGGGGCTTGTTTAAGCCCATAGAAAGCTCTCTTTAACTTATATGTTTTATCTTTTTTTCATAAATAATAAAACTATTTTCATGAAAATGTATTATGTTTTTGAACATATACATTTTCTTCAAGAACTCCATTATGAAATATTAATTTGACATCTATTTATAAAAAATTTTATTTTATTTGAGCTAATAGAGAGATAAGTAATTTGTTGTCTCTAGTCAAGCAACTAATGCGAATATTTCTTTTCTTTATATTTGATCTCATATTATTGTTTGTATCCCTTTATAATCAATCATGTCTTATATTTCTCTACTGTCCCTTGTGTATTTCTTTTTGTTTTGAAGATTTACTTAACTGCTTACGGAATGCTGGATGGTTAATGATACATATCGTTAGAAAGCTCCTAAATTGAGCCGGATTCAGGACCCATTCAGAAGTTCTAGACCAGGTCTGGCGGTGGCACCGCCCTGAGAATAACTTCCCAGATGGTCTGGGCAGTGGTACCACTAGCAGTTATTACCTACCAATAGTGGTACCGCTAGTCCACAGAGCCCGAGGACTCTGTTAGATGGTGGAACCACCCAGTACACTAACATAGTAGAGTGAACAGGCGGTGGTACCGCCAATGCCAAGTGGTGGTATTGCTAGTACCCGAAAATCCGGGATGTGACGCTTTTTGGCTCTATTTTTTAAAGTCAATTGAGTCTATAAATACCCCTCTTTTCTCTACTGGTAAAGCAACTTTAGAGAAGTTGAAAACTGAGTCAAAACTTTAGCAAAATCTTGTTTCAATAGCTTTAGTGTTCACCTCCCTCTTTTTCCTTATAAAAAATCTGTAAGAGTGTGAATCACTTGTAAAAGTTTGTAAGATGGGTGTTTAGTCTTCCTCTTCAAAGAAGTTTGATAGTGAAAGTTGGGAGCCTCATCGAATGAGGCTTCGAAAGTGGATATAGGTCATTTGAGCTTTTAAATTTCTGCATCTTATCTTAGCTGCAAATCGTTTGGTGTTCTTCTCCCTATTCTTATTTATATTCACTCGAACTATTTTAGTTGAAACTTCTTTCGTCAAATCGAAATTTCCTTATGAACCAACTATCTCCCAAATCGATTTCAAGTTTACAAGTTTTAATCCGCTACACTAATTCACCCCCCCCTCCCCTTTTAGTGCCGCTTAGATCCTAACAATATACGCTTCACATAATTTTGATGGATAATAAATTCTTATCATTTCTATTATCATATTATACTTCTTTAGAAGTTTTAAAGCCTCAAAATTTAAGTAAGTATGTCTAAGATGTCATAATATAAAAATATCCTCAATAATAATTTTAAAATAATTTAATCGATCAAAAATATATAAATGTAGAAGAAACATTCTATTCTTCGTCATTTTTATATGTGATATTAATGTTTTACTCTTATCATTAATTGAAAGAATCATATCTTTCATCTCAATATCATAACTATTTTCAAGTAATTGTCCTAAGCTTAGAATATTATTTTTTTTATATTAGGAACATAATAAACATATGAAATACATAATTCTAGCCATTATTAAGTCCAAATTTTTTTTTACATTTGTCTCTTATCGGTCTTTGAGATGGATCACCAAATATAATATTCTCAGAATAACTTATATCTATTTCTGAAAATAGTTCTTTAATGCCACACATATGATTTGAAGCTCTTGTATTAAATACCATGTCATAAACTGATATTCCTTCAAATTATCATAAGTCATTAGTAAAACTTAATTTTTATTAATTTTTTAAATAAAATTTATCTTATCATCTTAATTATTAAGATTATAATAATATACAAACGAGTAATATCTATACCTTTTACAAATATAGTATTCTATTTCAGACCTTTTAAAATTTTGTATCATGTCCACGGTCTCGGCCACATCCTGGACCATAACCTCGATTTTTTTATTAGAATTTTTTTAATCATCTTCATTATTTTGAGATTCTTGATTAATCTTATTTTTGCCACCTTTTACTCTTTGTCTATAACTTCTTCTTCTTCTTTAAGATTTTAACTCACCTTTATTTTTAAGAGTAAGCATGGTTTATAGTATTTACAGATTTTTCTTCTACTCTTTTTGTTAGATTTTGTTCATAAACTTAAAAGAGAATCCATTAGTTATTCTAAAGATATTTGTTTCAAATTTTTAGACTATTTAATGGCTACAACAATAAAATCAAACTTTGGATTAGAGATCTTAGTATTTTTTTTTACTTTTTTATCACTTATTTGTTTGTCATTTCATCTTATTTGACGAATAATAGAAATGACTTTTAAAAAGTAATAAAAATAGATTAAAAAATATCTTATTATAATTTTTCAAACTCAGCTCGTAAAACTAGTAGACAAAGTTTTTTTACTTTATCTATACCACAAAATACTCTTTGAAATATTTTCCAAGTCTCTTTAGATGTATTTGCTAGAGCAATAATCATGAACATTATATCATCAACCCCTTCGTAGATCGTGAACAAAACTTTTTTCTTCTTTTTTTTCATTTATCTTTGAGTTATTTTCTTGCTTCTATATTCATTCCTCCTTCTTCTGTTGAATTTAATTTAACAAATTTATTTTCTACAAACTCTTATGATCCTAGAAGAACCTTTATTTAGATGATCATATATCATAATTTATTTTAATCAATCTAGAGATTTAAAGCTTGATGATGCTCAAAGAAGTGGTCATAGTTTAATCTAAACTCTAATACCAAATATTGAAGTAGATAAGAAGAATAAATAAAGTTATTACACGAAGGAACGTAGGACAAAAAAAAAATATTCGATTTTTCATTCATAACTCTATATAATTTAAAAAACTTTACATTATATTAATTATATTTAAAATGAATCATTATTTTCAAAAAAATTTCAAAAATCAATAATCAATTTGATTTATCCCTTTTAATTTCGTCTCGTGATCCAAACAATCTCTCACGATACGATAAACCTTTTTAGGTACCTTCACCACCTGTTTAATTCCAACAGATACAACATAAGATACTCATTTACACTTTACTGTAGTGCTTCGTGAAGGCATATGAACGAGACGGCTTCTGCTACTTCATCGGCGTCAAGGAAGCACGAGGCGACGAGGTCGCGTCGCCTGCCATCGTCCTCTTGCAATACGAAATTGCTTCCTCGAGTTTCTCATCTCGATCCTGGCACGGCATTTGGCTGTAACACCCGGCTCCGCTCGCCGGAAGGCTTCGCCCGGGCCTCCTTCCCGGTGGCTCCTCGTCCACCGCGGCCATCCAGCTCGCCCCGCCGCACGGCTTGCAGCGACCCCACCAGTGCCTGCCCAGGCTTCTCCTGACGGACCGCCAAAGCCGCGGAAGCAGCGGCCTCGGCCTCGAGCGTCCCGGCGAGGCGCTGCGGCTCGGAGGAGCGCAGGAGACGCTGATGGCGCCGAGCGAGGTGGCCCCGACGTCGATGACCCATGCGTCGAAGGAGATGTTGTAAACTAGTGGGAGGTCTTCCATGGAGGACAACACACAGAAGAAGGCTGAAGAGAATTGAAGCTCTGCATGGAGATGATTCGCAAGCTCATTTGAGAACGTTGGAGATCAATCAATCTATGGCATTATTTGGGCATTGATAGCCTCGCTCAATAAATGTTCTCTTGAAAGAAAATTCTCTCCCTCTCCCAGAAAAGATAGAATTATATGCTATGAACAGTATGGTTTATGGATGTCTACTTATGTTAATATGTCGTTAGATTAGGATAGTAGCCAAGAAAGGTCCAAAATGAGCTCAAATTGAATGAATCGGATCCTAACGGTCGACATTTACTGATCCCATTAAGTGTGATATTTGAATTATTAGTTACATATATATATATATATATACATATATATATATATGTATATATATATAATTCAAATTATATGTCGAATAAGAAATTAAATATATTTTAAAAATAGATATATTTTAATTGATATTACAGCATAAACCATCAAGTCAAGATGGCCGAGTTGGTCTAAGGCGCCAGTTTCAGGTACTGGTCCGAAAGGGCATGGGTTCGAATCCCATTCTTGACAAAGCTTTTTCATTATTATTTTATTTTTAGTTAAATTGGATTTAGAGTAATGACACTGCCTATGGTATAATCACATTACACTTAATAATGTTATCTTATTTCTGAGTCTTTTTCTTAATTTGTTTTTCTTTTGTACACAAGAGAAAAGTATTAATTAACAGCTATTCTTAAATTAAAATGGATTTTGTTTATTTTTTCTCTTTAGATGAATTAAAGTTGTGATATCACTCAATAAAATTTATTAATTAATAGTTCTTATTGAATAAAAATGGGGATTTCATTATTTTCTCTCTCCAGATGATTTAAATTCCTATGACAGCGCTCTTAAAATGAGGCTTTTGCTTTTATTTAAATGATAATTATGAATACTAAATTTAATCCGAAGATGCTATAATTAGTAAGATATTTATTAGTTAACTTAGTTGACACTCTTAAAAAAAATAAGCTCTAAATTTATAGGTAAAAACCTAACACTTTTTTTAAATTTCTAGAATAATTTTATATATTCAACATGTTAATTTTATGATGACATATCAGTCCCCATTTCATCATGAGGATTTAAAATTATATTAATAAATTTCTATATGTAAGGTGTTGGTTCGATGATGATATATATCAAACTCGCTTAGGAGATAAATATTTTATAAGAAAAATATGTACCTAAAATATTCAATGGATTACTTTCAGCAAACTTCTCAATCCACACTTTAATGAATGCAAAAATACTAAATATATTTAGTGGATTAGAGGGCTAACATTGTGCCATTTACTAAATCATTAAATCCTTCTCGGTGCAGTCTGACTCCCTATTTTTCCTATTTAAAGAAAAATGCGTTCTTTTCTCCGGCATATATTTCAAGAGGGAACGCAGTGAGGCGGCCGCCACTGCAGTGGCAAATATGCAAACACCAGATGAGCGACAGCCGCCACCTCCAGTGCCTTATCGCCTCGCTGAGTCGCTGCCGGTCCCTCGTCCACCTCCAGCAAATCCACGCCCTCGCCTCCAAGACCGGCCTCGACGCCGACCATCTCGTCGTCGGAAAGCTCCTACTCCTCTCTGCCGCCATCCTCCCCGACGCTTTGGACTATGCCCGTCGCCTCTTCTCTGTCATCCCTTCTCCCGACCCTTTCATGTACAACACCCTCATCCGCGGCGTCTCCGACTCCGACGAGCCTCCTCACCACGCCTTCCTCCTCTACTCCCGGATGTGCCGGCAATCCGTCCCTCCCGACAGCTTCACCTTCGCCTTCCTTCTCAAGGCGGCCGCAAACTCCAAGTCCCACGGCCTCGGCCGGCAGGTTCATTCGCATGCCGTCCGTCACGGCTTCGATGCCCATCTCTTCGTCGGGACCACGCTTGTCAGCATGTACGCGGAGTGTGGCCGCGTGGCCTCCGCTCGGAAGGCGTTCGACGATATACCCCAACCGAACGTCGTCGCCTGGAACGCCATCATCACTGCTCATTTTCGGGTCGACGACGTGAGAAACGCGGAGAGGCTGTTCGACCAGATGCCTTGGAGGAATCTGACATCGTGGAACGTCATGCTTGCGGGTTACACCGGGGTTGGCGAGCTGGAAGCAGCGAGGACATTGTTTCGCGATATGCCTCAAAAAGATCCCATCTCCTGGAGCACGATGATCATCGGGTTCGCCAGTCATGGGCATTTCGATGATGCCTTTGGCTTCTTTCGGCAGTTGCTGAAAGAAGGGCTTCGGCCAAACGAGATGAGCGTGACCGGCGTTCTCTCAGCTTGTTCTCAAGCTGGGGCCTTTGAAACTGGAAAGATTCTACACGGCCATACGAAGAAGTCAGGGCTCAGTACCATCACCACCGTGGCTAATGCTCTCTTGAATGTCTATGCTAGGTGCGGGAGCATCCAAATGGCATGCCAAGTTTTTGATCTGGAGATGGGAAACAAGAGCATTGTGTCTTGGACTTCTATGATCGCAGCACTCGCAATGCATGGCCATGGAGATAAGGCCATCGAGCTTTTCAATGAAATGGAGGAACATGGACTGAAACTTGATGGAGTAATCTTCATCTCCCTCCTCTATGCGTGTAGTCATTCAGGATTGGTAGAACAAGGGTACCATTTTTTCCATAGAATGGAGGATGTATATGGAATCAAGCATTCAATTGAGCACTATGGTTGCATGGTTGATCTCTATGGGCGAGCTGGGCTACTGGATGCTGCCTATGACTTTGTGATGAGAATGCCTATAAAACCTAATGCCATAATCTGGAGGACATTGCTTGGGGCCTGCAGCATTCACGGAAATGTTGGTTTAGCTGAGCTTGTGAAAAAGAAACTCTCAGAACTTGAACCTGGAGATTCTGGTGACTATGTTCTACTATCCAATATTTATGCAGTTGCCGGTAAGTGGAAGGATGTTGCCAATATACGCAGATCCATGAACGACGTGAGCGTTAGGAAACACCCAGGTTGGAGCTCAATAGAAGTTGACAAGGTTCTGTACATGTTTGTCGCAAATGACGAGTGTTGCAGTGTGAAAGAGGAGGCTTATGGGAAGCTGATGGAGATATTGTCAAGACTTAGGAAGGAAGGTTACATTCCAGAGGTCACAAGCGTTTTGCATGATATAGAGGAAGAAGAGAAGGAAGATGCCATTGCTCAACACAGTGAGAAGCTTGCAGTGGCTTTTGGGATGGCAAGGACGAGCACGGGAAGTGTCATAATGATTGTCAAGAATTTGAGAATTTGTAGGGATTGCCACTTGGTGATGAAGCTGATATCAAAGGTCTACGAAAGAGAGATTGTGGTGAGGGATCGCAGCCGGTTTCATTCTTTCAGAGAGGGTTTTTGTTCTTGCGGGGACTACTGGTGACAGAAGCTTCACTTCATCCCCAGAACATTCCAAGAACAAACTGCAGCCTAACTCTGTTCTTGAAGAAAATCATTTCAGTGGGAAGCAAGCCATAGGTATGGTTCCGATGTATCATTGATCATGCACAATAGAAATATAATCAAATTGTTAAGATTTTGACTTTGTTGTGGATACTATAATCAATTTTGAGATATACTGAAACTTTAGTCAATATTTTGACAGAATTTAGCTGTAGGAAATTCCATTGCACAAAATTCTCTGCCCAATCATAAGAGTTAGTAAACAAAAAATTAGAATTTGACAACATGAATTTGAAGAGCATAGTAAATGTAGAAAAATAAAAATGGTCAGGTGCACAAGTTGTGCGTGGATGAAAAATAATGAGGGTCTTATGCTGATAAATCTCATAAATTGGACATGGTGAGTCTTACATTATATTTTGACGTTAGCTGAACTGAATAGTTAAGGTGAAATTTTTCAGTAATTTTAGCACAAATGTAAAAGCTTTATATTTGTTTACACATTTCTGTTGACTGAGGTTCAAATTCAGGTTTACCAAGCATGGCCATCTTTATAAGATCAAAATTGATGTAGGTCAGCAACTTATCTTTTGACTCCACTTCTCTGTTAAATATCACTTTTTTATGCAGAAAATAATTGCATCTGCTCTTATCCATTTCTTCTCCCAGCTTATTTAAGAAAGTACTTTGCTCCTTGATTGCTGTGAGCCACATATGGCTAATTACTTGTTCGGTTGCAGGGAGACAGATAATGAGGATGGCATGCAGGATAACGAAGAAGAGGATGATATTGAAATCTAAGTTTATTACCATTTCATTTTTGTGCATGTGGCATTGACAATGGTTCTTGTGGCATATGCAATATAAAGCTTATAGTCAAAGAAGCGACAGGAACTATGGGGTGCTTCCGAGCTGTTATCACATAGATGGGTCAGATAAAAAGGTCCTTACCAATTTGTCCCACAAGTTTAATATGAGGTCTAGAATTGTGTACTGATAACTTTGTTAGTTGCTTTTAACAATTCTGACGGCATAATTTTGTGGAAATTTCGGATGATTTTTTATTCAATGAATTACACAGGTCTGTTATCGGATCCTCTAAGTCATTCTGCTTACAACTCAACTTAAAAAAAACTTCTTACTAGTATTTGTTGTCTGTTGATTTCAGATTGTAATTACACTCTTGGTTGTCTTTAAATCTATCAGGTGCTATTTTTAGCCGCTCCAAATATAATTATATTGGACTGTTCACAAGTTCTAACCTAGTAATGGAATCATGTCTCAGAAATAATTGTATTATTAGTGTTGCCATTGTCAATTAGGTGCACTAATTTCTTCTGCTTCCCCCTAATTGTTGTGACCCATTTTTGGCTTCTTGCTGTGTATATGAACTGATGGAAGGTCACATGTGAAGCTTGGTTACTTGGTGAAATCTCAATTGTCCCACAATTATGTATGCTCTACTGCGATGGTTATGATTGTGCAAAGCAAGGAATCAGCAAAGCTCGTGATGTCCCACTCCACTGTTGTGCGTGCATGCTTGAGTTGCTTGGTATCTTCCTCAGACTTCTTCCTTGGGATACCAAGCAAGAGAAGACAACCAGCAGAGACTCGGAAGCAACAGTTTGGATCTGATGTAGTCTGAGGAAAATTCCAAGGACTGACCTGCACTGGGCTCTGGCATTGACATGGTTGTACATGCACCATAACCATGGTTCCACCTCTTAACCATATGTTATTTTCTATTATATATGCACCATAACAACAATGACCATAACAAAATCATGGAGCCTTAATTATTTGACATCGATACATCGACTTTTTATCATCATTTGAGATGAGTATTTAAATCTTTATTTATATATATATATATTAAATTTTTTAAAATTTTTCTCTGCTTTTATATCATTAATTTTATTTTTATCTCTTGTAACTATCATGTCTTCATATTATACATACATATATACATATATATATATATATGTATATATATGAACATTAATAAAGCACTTTGTGCTACATATAGTAGTTAGCTTATGCCTTTTAAAGTGTTAAGCATGCTCTTGAGAGTGACCAAAGGGTGCAAGAGAGAGACTAAGAGAGGACATGATATATGCTACTAACCCTAAAAACTTTAGCAAAGCTTCACATTGTAATTAAATTAAGCCATTAAAGGAAGTATTTGATTGCTCCATTTATTTATCTTTCTATATATAAATTATATACTGTAGTCACTAGATACACAAATTTACATGCAATTGAGTAAAAAAAAAAAGCTCTTTCTTCTAAATTTCCATAACACTACCATTTTCTCGGAAGGATTAGGCAAAGAGAGCTTACAATCACATAGCACCAATAAATTGAACATAATCTTATCTTTTCACATGTCACTTCTTAAAAAAAAATGATGATTAATTTGTGATATTCTAATCATTGTCTTACTAAGATTTCACGGAGAAAATGCTCCAAAAAAAGGATGATTGCAACAAAGATGGTACAATTCAACACAAACAAAGGTGGGTGTATTGTCGATCCAATCTCTAAACATGAAAAGTGGTCGTGAGAACATGAACGAGACATTTGTACTTTAGGTTGTCACTTCATTTCTTGTGTTGGGGAGGTGGGAAGAGGGCATCATGGTGGAGGCCGGAGAGGGCCAACCACAATGAAATACTTGAATGATCTAATCTATAGTCTAACTAAGAGCTAATGCTTTGGGCATGGATGCCATGTATGTGTTTTTGGGGACACTCCTTGTCCTTGCCAATTCCTGGTTTAGGATTCCTTCTTGGTGGCTCCGAGATGTGAATCCAAGAATGATTTTATAATTATTATTTTTTATTTCTGCATATAAAATTAGAATGTCATTTTAGATCACAAGTAGGTATTACAATAATAATAAAATCGAGAATCCTAAGTATTCGAGATAGGCTATATGAATTTTTTATTGTTATTTGAGTTCCACAAAAATTATATAGATAAGTTAAGACCACAGAGATTTTTATTTATAGTTTACAATTAAGTTTTTTAAAACATCTTTTATCTCTTACCATACCCTTCTAATGATAATATCTTAAGTAATTTATATCTTTTTTTGTTTATAATTAAGGCTATATCTAATTATTCATAAATAAAAATATTTTTTTCGTATATTTTCTAGTAATTCTACCGTCCATCATCATAATCTCAACTTTATATAATTTCAAGACAAAATTTTCAAAGAAAGACCTACAAAGTTGAAATGGAGATTAAAAAAAAACCATTTAGAATTTATATATTTTTAAATTATTAACTACAAAACATGACAACAAAAACTGATGACTTTTGCTATGATATTTTTCATGAAGTTTACAAATGTAACATTAGTTCCAATTGACTAACATCTTGTCACAATAAAATGCAATGGTGAACATTTTACCATCACCATAAAATGCTAATACCTTCAAACAAAATCAACTTGTAAATTGATGATTTTTAAAGATCAATTGAAAGTCTTGAACTTCTTTGATGGTCAACACCAAGGAGGGGATTCAGTGACTCCTTTACAAGTCATAGATTTCTGAGTCAAGGCATCAAAGAGATGATGGAGTAGGTGTTCTAATTAAGCAGACAAAACTTGATGGCATTAGGTGCTCATCTTTGTTCTACCCTCCACAAAGCACTCTCATGCATAATTAAGAATCCAATTAGATTAGCCTTCTTTAGATAGAGTGCTTTGAGTGTGCCTAGAGACTCACATTTGACCTTTCTGGTGATTAATCCTATAATTAATCAAACACTTGGCCATTGCATGGACATAGCCAGCCTTGCAAAGCCAATACAACTTTAACTATTCATGCAGCCTTCCCCTCCACAAAGTCTAATCATTCACCAAACCACTTCTTTAGACCTCAAGGTTCATCTCTTTGTCTATTTAATGCTTATTAGTGGATCATGTCATGACTAGCTGTGGTCACCTCATGCATGATCTTGGTCAGGACATTTCATTTAATTTGGTGCATGTCAATATCAGATGCCAAATTTATCAATAAGAATCATGCTATCAAAACTTAAGAGAGTAAGTTGAATCATTGCAATGTGCATATTGATGTTGATTGATGTCCTTCAAGTACAGTGTCTACTTGACTATCTATCACCATCACTCACTACTAATCCCATCATATGTGTTTATAGACCCCTCCTCAATCGTAATCTTAAATATCCAAACTTCAATTCCCATTAACAAGCTTCAAATCATCATCAATTATGGTTGTAGGGCCAAGTAATGCATGGGATGAGTTTTAGGAATTCTATTAAGAAAAGCTACCAAAAAACCAAAAAAGATTCATGTTTGGATTGTTTTCTCTCAATACTAAATAATATTAATTAATAAGTGAAACTTATACATGTATATATTATAAATGTTTAGCAGCCATACGTTAGTATTTATTAATATTGTAAAACATAATAATGATCTAAGGAAGATCAAACAATATCAGTGACATTGAAACCCTAATCAATGTAAAAAAAAATAGATAATGAATATAGATATTTAAATGTATAAAGGAAATGAACTAGCATTATTAAAAGATGGATGAACTCATAAATCCAATTTCAGCATGTCAAGAAAAATATTACTAGAAAATGAGTCACTATTATTATTATTATTTTAATATAATAATAAATAGAATATATATCAATTTTACGCTCTCAATAATAAAATAAATTCGATTATTCCAAATTACGCAATTCAAACGGCACGAATATTAAATGCCACGTTAGCGTTTCCCCCGTTATTTACGTTCCTCAGCCAATTGATGTCGTCTTCCTCGCTCTGCCGCGGCTCCTGAATGTGGGGCCCGCTTGGGTCCACGGTTCTCGCATCATCTCTGCCGTTCAAGTCGATGCTACTGTAGATCCTGCCGCTCATTCGGGCGGGTCCCACAACTCCGGCCGCCTCGATCGAGGCGTCGCTCGTCGTGGCGGAGCCGACAAGCAAGGCTGCGACCCGTCCGTACACCCACCCACACGTTTTCCCGGTCGCCATGGAACGGTGGAGCCCACCCGATCAGGATTCGTGGGTGTACCGGGCCGAAAACCGCTCGTGATTTGATTGGGTCGGTGTCCGGAGTTGGTGCATTGCATACGTCCCGAAAAATTTCCCGTTTCCCGTTTTCTATTCTTGGAATCGGTTCCCGTGCAAGCCCGATTCCGTAATTTCAACTCCCGTGCCCTCCGCGACCGGATTCGATCTGCCCTCCGGTGCCTGCCCGATTCCCGGATCATATCGTCCATTTCGATTCTGATGGTCCAGATTAATGGACCGGCCTATGGATGGTTAACATCGACGGTCTTTGATTTATAGTTTCCGTCACTTCCCCTATAAAAAACAAACAACAAAAGAAGCACTTCTGATTTACGAATTCTTACGCTCACCGTGAGTGACTGGATCTCCGGTTCTCCTATATCTCCCTCCTCCTTTGCGCTCTCGCTCTCTTTATCTCAAGCAAAGTGAAGCAAAGCTCACGCTCTTCTTCCGAGCTCTAATGGCGGAGATCCCGTGCCTTGCAGCGTCGGTCCGAGCTGTCACCGCGTAGAGCTCGGCTCGGCGCGGATCTGAGAGAGAAGGGTCAGGGAAGGGTACGACGATGGCGGACGTGGCGGACGGGAAAGCGGCGGTGGGGGTTGACGGGAGCGAGAAGAAGAGGCAGGAGCAGAGCGCGGCCTTCCACGAGCTGTTCTCCTTCGCTGACAGGTGGGACTGCCTGCTGATGGCGGCGGGAAGCGTGGGGGCGGTTGTCCACGGCTCCGCCATGCCCGTCTTCTTCCTCCTCTTCGGTGACCTCGTCAACGGCTTTGGCAAGAACCAGCACCACCTCATGGTCATGACCCATGAGGTTTCCAAGGTCGGCTCACCGCCTCTCCCCCCACCTCATTTGACAAGATCTCACCTATTCGTCCCCTTGTTTACCGACGTTGGTCTTCATCTTCTTCTCAGTATGCCCTCTACTTCGTCTACCTCGGGTTGGTAGTTTGCCTGTCCTCTTACGCAGGTGAGTGAGAATGCATCTTCCTCTTCCGCCGCAAAGATTACCTTTTGTTTTTTTAACTGGTGCACCTGGCGGTGAACTTACCTATCTTCTTCGAGCTCGGAGGGAACCGCCGATGGCGGTCTCCGTTGGATCCGTCCACCCTTGGTGTGCTTCGCGCCTGACCCCTTGTCGCCTCGTTCGCAGAGATCGCGTGCTGGATGTACACCGGCGAGCGGCAGGCGAGCGCTCTCCGGCGGAAATACCTAGAGGCGGTGCTGCGACAGGACGTCGGCTTCTTTGACACCGACGCGAGGACCGGCGACATCGTCTTCAGCGTCTCCACCGACACCCTCCTCGTCCAAGACGCCATCAGCGAGAAGGTAACCCCCCCACCACCACCCGTTATTTCCTTCCGTCCCCTCCCCCCTCCATTTCTTCCTGACTCTCTTTGCTTCCATGTACGCAGGTCGGTAACTTCATTCACTACCTGTCGACGTTCTTGGCCGGGCTGGTGGTTGGGTTCGTCTCGGCGTGGAGACTAGCTCTCCTCAGCGTGGCCGTCATTCCCGGGATCGCCTTCGCCGGAGGCCTCTACGCCTACACTCTCACCGGCCTCACCTCCAAGAGCCGCGAGTCGTATGCCAACGCCGGCATCGTGGCCGAACAGGTGAAACATTCAACCGCCACCGTGGTCCTAGTCCTTGATCTCAACATGCTTGAGGAGTGTGCATGCGGGGGGTGGTGGGGGTTCAGGGGAACGGTCGATGGGTAGTAAATGCGGGCGGTGTCTTAGTTGGTGGGTGGAGGCGCAGGGGACCGCTGTTGTGGCGGCCCCTCTTGCAAACAGAGCGCTTCTCGACGGAGACCTTCTAGCAGCGGTGTTGGTTGTCTGTAGCAAAGGAAGACACCGGAAATTAAAGTAGTGAACGACGTTGAACTGGGTTATCTTTGTGTTGATGTTTAGAAGGCCATTATGGTGTGACCACTCCTCATCTTGTTCGACAAGATGCCTGGTCTAAGCATGGTCCCCTTGGAACTCTTTTCCGTGCGAAGACCATATGCCTTCTTTTGTTGATGGATGGTCATCTTCCCCTATGTTTGACCTGGTTTATGTGGGCCTTCAATTGAGTTCCATGATGAGTGCGTTGCTGTCTATGCCTTTCAATTATGTGTTGGATTTTTTCTGGTTTGAGTAGCCTGGATTACCCGGAAATGGATTGTGTCTACATCAGACTAATCTGTGTGGCTTCTTGTTTGGGATCTCCATCTGATAATTTTCCATAATTTATTTTGGATGGATGGGAAGGTAATAAAAAACCTGGACGGCACTCGGATAGTAAAACTTGTTTACCATCACTTGATGAAGAGACAATTGGGAAGGGTAGCTGAAATTATTTTGGATAAAACTTTGACATTATTGAACAACAACTTTTTGCTTATTGTAGTTTACTTTTTTACAGAATCCATCAATGGAAGTAACCTATCTATCATGCATAAACCATGTTAGTTGACTTCTAGTGAGCTAACAACTCAAAGAATGGGCTTCACCATTTTTACATGTATCTGGATTGCTTAATCCAGTAATTTGATTATGAGGGGGGTTTGACAATTGATTTTCTTACACAAATTTAGGTTTAGGACAGTAAGTTTACTGTTGTCTCATGCAAGAGCAGTTTACAACTTTGGAAATGATTGATGTGTATATGATTGTTCTCCTCCTTTATACTCTTTTGTAGGCGATTGCACAAGTTCGGACGGTATATTCTTTTGTTGGAGAGAGTAAGGGGCTCAATTCCTATTCTGAAGCGATTCAAAACACACTGAAACTTGGATACAAGGCAGGAATGGCAAAAGGTCTCGGTATTGGCTGCACATACGGCATCGCTTGCATGTCATGGGCTTTGGTATTTTGGTACGCTGGTGTTTTCATAAGGAACGGACAAACTGATGGTGGGAAGGCTTTCACAGCCATATTTTCTGCTATTGTCGGTGGCATGTGAGTTTCTAACCCGTGTTATTTTTTCTTATTTCTGTGTTTGGTAAACCATTAGATCCTGAAGTAGCTATGTGAGTTTTGTTTGCTTTCATTACACCAAACTCATATCGCAATAATTGCATATGCTTGTAACCGCAGGAGCTTAGGTCAGTCATTCTCAAATCTTGGGGCCTTTAGCAAAGGCAAGGCCGCCGGATACAAGCTATTGGAGATTATCCGGCAAAAACCCTCTATAGTTCAGGACCAATCTGATGGGAAGTGTTTGGCAGAGGTCCATGGAAACATAGAATTTAAGGATGTAACCTTTAGCTACCCGTCACGACCAGACGTCATTATCTTCCGAGATTTCTCTCTTTTCTTTCCAGCAGGGAAGACAGTCGCTGTTGTGGGAGGTAGTGGATCTGGAAAGAGCACTGTTGTGGCTTTAATAGAGAGGTTTTATGATCCTAACCAAGGTAATTGATGAGAAGTTTTTATTCAGCATGTGGTTTACATGTCTATCATTCCCTTGCGGTGATCCTTTGTTTCTATTGCTGCTACAGGGTTGATTCTGCTTGATAATGTGGACATAAAGACATTGCAATTAAAATGGCTAAGAGAACAAATTGGTTTGGTGAATCAAGAACCAGCACTTTTTGCTACTACCATACTTGAGAACATACTCTACGGAAAACCTGATGCTACAATTGCTGAAGTTGAAGCTGCTGCCTCTGCTGCTAATGCTCATAGCTTCATATCACAGCTTCCAAATGCTTACAACACCCAGGTGAGTGCCATTATGGCTAACTAATGCCTTTTTTTTTTTTTTTTTTTTTTGCTTAGCAAATGGTTATTAACCTTTTCTTTCATCTTATCGGCTACTCTATTAATCAAAGCTCTTGCAACCCAAGTCAATTTATTCGCCACTCTTCGTGCTCTAGTTCTTTTCCTTTGCACTTAATTCCCGTTTATGCAAAAGTAACAGAGAAAATGTTGCACTTCCTGATTCTTTTCTGTGTAATGCTATTTTGCTTACTGTCAAACCTTGATGATACATTCAAGTATGATTCTAGATTGACCACATTATGTAAACATTTATATGGATTTCATATTGATTAATAGATGGCATTCAAACTACAGGAAGCAATGGGATGAAAATGCCAATCAGTTCTGTTTTGTGATTTTGCTGATCATTTCTCATTGAAATGGTCAAGTTCTTCACTTTATGCACGTAGAAGGTTTCTCTTCCTATGCTGATTAACTGTTTGTTCATCTTCTCCTGGTTGCCTGTTCCAGGTAGGAGAACGGGGAGTCCAGCTCTCTGGTGGACAGAAACAACGTATTGCCATTGCCCGAGCCATGCTAAAGAATCCCAAGATCCTTCTCCTTGATGAAGCTACCAGTGCCCTGGATGCAGGATCAGAGAGCATCGTTCAAGAAGCCCTAGATCGGCTCATGGTTGGACGAACCACTGTCGTTGTTGCACACCGACTGTCGACCATCAGAAATGTCGACATGATTGCTGTGATCCAGCAGGGGCAAGTTGTCGAGACTGGAACCCACGAGGAACTCGTGGCAAAGGGGAGCTCTGGAGCCTATGCCTCACTGATACGCTTCCAGGAGATGGCGAGGAACAGAGATTTCGGTGGTCCATCCACGCGGAGATCCCGGTCTTCCCGCCTGAGCCATTCGCTTTCCACGAAATCCTTGAGCCTTCGATCAGGTAGTTTAAGGAACCTGAGCTATCAGTACAGCACCGGAGCAGATGGTCGTATCGAGATGGTGTCCAACGCCGACAATGTCCGCAAGTATCCTGCGCCTCGTGGCTACTTCTTCAAGCTTTTGAAGCTAAATGCACCTGAATGGCCTTACACCATCATGGGCGCCATAGGATCGGTCTTATCTGGGTTCATCGGTCCGACATTTGCAATCGTCATGAGCAACATGATCGAGGTTTTCTACTACAGGGACCCAAATGCCATGGAGAGGAGGACCAGGGAATACGTCTTCGTGTACATCGGCACAGGGCTGTACGCAGTCGTTGCTTATCTGGTTCAGCATTACTTCTTCAGCATCATGGGGGAGAATCTCACCACCAGGGTGAGAAGGATGATGCTTTCTGGTATGTGACAGACGCACTCCCAGCACTACTCTCTTCTACGCTGCTTGTTCCAATTCACTGATCCACCGATTCGAAACCATTTTGTAGCTATCTTGAGGAATGAAGTGGGATGGTTCGACGAGGAGGAGAACAATTCAAGCCTGGTGGCTGCCCGTTTAGCCAACGATGCAGCCGATGTGAAGTCTGCAATTGCCGAGAGGATCTCCGTCATCCTGCAGAACATGACCTCGCTTCTGACCTCCTTCGTTGTTGGCTTCATCGTCGAATGGCGTGTCGCCCTTCTCATTCTGGCCACCTTCCCTCTTCTGGTCCTCGCCAACTTTGCCCAGGTAAATAAACTCTTCTTGTCTTAATCCAAGTCTTTCATTACAAGGACTTGCACCAGATTTAGATCGTGATTAAACCATAGGAAAACATCAGGGGTCCCATAAAATAGTGTAGCACACATGTGGTTTCCTGGCAGAAAGAGTGAGCTCATGTCAGTTCTGCAAGATACTGTCGTCCCGCTATGATCTGAATTGGAGCAGTCAATTGTGTTGAGAATGCATAGGAAGGTCCCCAGAATTCATTTAGTCCGTTCTTTAACCTGCACCACATGTGGTTCTCGAGGTGTCGCTGTGCAGTCCCAGCAGCTTTTTCTGCCACCGGGCATCGGAGCTCTGCCATCTTTCCATTGTTTTGTCTGAGCACGGTAGAAAGCTAAAGTAAAAAAACATGTGAGCAGGCAGTACCTTTTTTAGCTGCCACGAGAGGAACGCAAGCGGGCTTGGTGAGATTCTCGTGCTCGTGATGCCTCCCGCGCTTGCCTTTTGATTCCTTACTTTGCATTTATTGTTTTTTTTTACTTGGTTAGATCTCGTGTTCTTCGGTAGATCGAGGCATCTGCAATGTGAGCGCTTACTGTTTTGTTCGTGTGGATGTGTTATCATCATCAGCAACTGTCCCTCAAGGGCTTCGCTGGGGACACCGCGAAGGCCCATGCCAAGACCAGCATGATCGCGGGGGAGGGGGTGAGCAACATCCGCACCGTGGCGGCCTTCAACGCGCAGAGCAAGATCCTGTCGCTGTTCTGCAGCGAGCTGCGCGTCCCCCAGCGGCGCAGCCTCCGGCGGAGCCAGACGTCGGGCATCCTCTACGGCCTCTCCCAGCTGTCTCTCTACGCCTCCGAGGCCCTCATCCTCTGGTACGGTGCCCACCTCGTCCGCTCCGGTGCCTCCACCTTCTCCAAGGTCATCAAGGTGTTCGTCGTCCTCGTCGTCACCGCCAATTCCGTCGCCGAGACGGTCAGCCTCGCCCCTGAAATTGTCCGCGGCGGGGAGTCCATCCGCTCCGTCTTCGCCATCCTCAACCGGGGCACGCGGATCGATCCGGATGACCCGGAGGCTGAGCCCGTCGACTCCGTTCGCGGAGAGATCGAGCTGAGGCACGTCGACTTCGCCTACCCGTCTCGGCCGGACGTCACCGTCTTCAAGGACTTCAATCTGAGGATCCGTGCAGGCCAAAGCCAGGCTCTCGTCGGAGCCAGTGGGTCGGGGAAGAGCACCGTCATCGCTCTGATCGAGCGGTTCTACGATCCCACGGCGGGGAAGGTCTTGATCGACGGCAAGGACATCAAGAGGCTGAACTTGAAGTCGCTGCGGCTTAAGATTGGCCTCGTGCAGCAGGAGCCGGTGCTGTTCGCCGCGAGCATCATGGAGAACATCGCCTACGGGAAGGACGGCGCAACGGAGGAGGCGGTGATCGAGGCGGCACGAGCCGCCAACGTGCACGGCTTCGTGAGCGCGCTGCCGGACGGGTACAAGACGACGGTGGGCGAGAGGGGGGTGCAGCTGTCGGGCGGGCAGAAGCAGCGGATCGCCATCGCCCGGGCGGTGCTCAAGGACCCGGCGGTGCTGCTGCTGGACGAGGCGACCAGCGCGCTGGACGCGGAGTCCGAGTGCGTTCTGCAGGAGGCATTGGAGCGGCTGATGAAGGGCCGCACCACCGTCCTGGTGGCGCACCGCCTCTCTACCATCCGAGGGGTGGACTGCATCGGGGTGGTGCAGGACGGCCGCGTGGTGGAGCAAGGGAGCCACTCCGACCTCGTCGCCCGGCCCGACGGCGCCTACTCGCGGCTGTTGCAGCTCCAACACTACCACGTTTGACGGCCGCCATGGTTTTGAGCTCAGGAAAAGGTGGATGCATGCAGTATCTAAACGGACATCGGCAACGTTCCATCTCCCCGAGGAGGGGCAATGCGTTGGGTATGTCGTTATGGTAATATGTGTACGGACCAAAAGTAATCTTTTTGAGGTTGGAATTGTAGTAGTGTAGGGATGATGATATCAGTGCCTTTAAGCATCATCATCAAGTGATTCGAACAGATCTTTAACAGTGACTTTTCAACCATCAAACTACCCCACGATTCCGACATGGAAGATCACAAAATCTCATTGGATTTTGGACGACGCCACTCTGGATTCTATCGTACAGCACTTGTGACGCCACTTTGAATTCTATCACACCTGACTTGTCGTTGCCGTTGGAACAATCATGCCTCATAGCATCTTGTCGTTATCTGACAAAATCGTAACCGGAAGAAAGCAGGGTGAAGAAGACTGCATGCTTCAGTGTTCATGATCAGGTACCGATGAAGCCAAATTAGGGAATTAGATGGCAGAATAGATATATATATATATAGGATGATTTTTTGGGAAAAAAATTTGTAAGATTTTTTTTCTTCCCAAAAGTTCCTTTCATTTTTAAAATTTTTAAATAATACTCTTGATTTAATAGTCAATCATATCTATTTTTCCTCTATTTTCTTCTCATTTTATAT
Source organism: Musa beccarii (assembly GCA_024322285.1). Lineage (NCBI taxonomy): Eukaryota > Viridiplantae > Streptophyta > Magnoliopsida > Zingiberales > Musaceae > Musa > Musa beccarii. Next base: position 19,428,773 of record CM044401.1, on the reverse strand, counting down.
GGATCGGTCCAAAGGATGAACTGTTCAGTTACAATATTTTTTTAACTATGTTATAATTTTATTAGTAATGCCCAAAAAAAATTGTAACACAGTATAAATTAGGTATTGTTGAAACACTGTATCATGATAACTATAACATATTGTGACACAGTTTATACATTGTGTTACAGTATATATAGTTTTTTTTTTTTTGAAAAAAAAACACTATGTTTACAGTCTTTTTAACAATAATAAAAAAATACTGTAACATAATGTAAAAATATTATAATTGGATTGGTTCACTCTCTTGACCAGTTCATAGGAAAAAAAAAAAAAGAGAAAAAAGGGGAAGCGGTTAAGGGTAGTTCAGTTATTAGATTCAAAAATGCTATTTAAGAATTCTAAAAATGAAAACACTTCCCCTAAAACAGATCATGATAAATTCTCATAAAAAATTTTAACTTTAAAAATTCATAGAAAGTGTTATGGTTGTATAAAAAGATAATTTTATTCTTAGTTATATTAGACCCATCGTCGTCACCTACGCCCTACATAGCCACCCACATCTTCTTACATCACCCAAACTTCTACAAACTTCTTACATCACCCAAACTTATTGATGATGTGGGGGCATGAGTCGTCTCATCCTTCTTTGTCTGTGATTAGCAACACAAGGGGACAGGTGCATAAGCCACTCCTCACCTACAGTCAATTATGCGAAGGAGATTTACAAGTGACGATGAAAACACGTGGACCCACCCTCTCTTCTTCCTCGCTCATAATCGATGATGAAATTAGTCTATAGGTGATGAAGATAACTATTGAAGTGGAAGGGAGTTATTGACGGACAAAAGTGTGACCAAGGATCATTTTCAAAAAAATAAAAAGATGATAAATTTTTTTTTAAAGTTAAGATGCTACTTGGTAAATTATCAAAGTTAGGAGTTTATATATATATATATATATATATATATATATGTATGTATGTATGTATATATATATATATATGTATGTATGTATGTATATATATATATATATAGCAGTCGGTGCAGCAACGTGCGTACAAGCCGCTTCTTTTACGCGGGCGGTGTCAAAGCTGTCGTTTGACCGCTCAAGACCGGGACATCGGAATAGCAATGAGATCTCGAACACATTCCACCCAGCTTTCCTTTGCCCGTAACCCACCTGCTTTATGATTGGCTATAACTTGGGCGATCGTGTGGGCCCCATGCTGGAACCACTATCACGCCCTGTAAGAAGGCATGTAGGTGTAGATAGAGTTGCAAATGTAATTTTCGCTGCCTCCATATACTGGAGTTTGCAGTCTTCGCTATTGCGAGTAAATAGAATATAAAAAACATTACAGGAAAAGAAATTACGATTAATTCAAATGACAACCATAATACTTCCTTCTAAACATAAAAATATCCTAATTGTCATAATGATTCCCTCTTTAACTTACGTTACATTGAAGTTGCATGATAGCAAATATAGAAATAATAGGAGAGATGTACAAATAGGATACCATTATTTTTTAGGGTGTTGGGAAGCCTAGTAAAAATTTTCAATAAAGTTTTAGACTCAAATTTCACCTCATATATATATATATACATATATATATATATATATATATATATATATGTAGTGACAAAAGTCAAACATGATATGGTCCCAACACCTCATTTTTAACAGACATTATGAGTCATGCACATTAAATTTCACCCACCTCCCTTTGTCACCCCAATATTAGGAAACATCATTAGATTCAATCCTCTCTCTCTCTCTCTCTCTCTCTCTCTCTCTCTCTCTCTCTCTCTCTCTCTCTCCATCCAAAAGAACTATTTAAACTCAACAAAAGCTCATCTCTTGCTACAATTGGGTTTGTCTCCCTCCTCATTTCTCTCTGTCTCTCAAAACGATCATACAGTTCCCCATCACTTGCACTCGTCTCTCCTCCTAATCAGGCTTTGGGTCCGAAGCAATCTAAAACCAAGCCACTTCCACCGCAAACAAGATGCCAAACAGGCGATCTCGCTCAACGCAGTCGGGCTCTCCGGGGATCACCGACGACCACATCATGGAACTCATGTCCAAGCTGCAAGCTTTGCTCCCCGACCACCGCACTCGGAGCGGCAAAAGGGTATCACGGAGTCATCTAAAGTGCTATTCTTTCGTACCTTTTTTCCTTAGGTTAACTGCACTGCTGCTCTAACTGATAGCATGCGTCTGTTAATGTCGCCATAGATGTCGGCAGCTGAGGTCCTACAGGACTCGTGCAGCTACATCAGGACATTGCACCAACAAGTGGACGGCTTAAGCGAAAGGCTCGCACGTTTACTCGCCATGTCCGGCATGAACGATGCTGAGGTCGCAGCGGTTCGTGGCCTTCTTCATGTGTGATTTGCTTGGCATCGGAAGGTTTAATGCTCATATGTATGGTGGCCTGAATCTGAGAACCCCTATTGTTGTTGTTGATGTTGTTCGACGGTCGACCAGTGAAGTCAATTTTGTTTTCTAGCATGAATTATTGTGCTGTCTCACCATCTTTTTAGAGATTAAAGTATGCCTTTCTTCTCTAATATAGACGTTTTGCTGACAATGTCTTTCACATACTATCTTGTCTCATCATCTTTTTGGAGATTAAAGTATGCCTTTCTTCTCCTGATAGACCTATTGCTGACAATATCTTTCACCGAATGATATATTTAATGAGTAGATAGATCGTTGTTCGTTGGTGATGTGGGAGAAAATATTTCGAAACCAAAAAGAAACTCAAATATTAATAATTAAGAATATATTCATAAGTCAATATAAAGTTAAATAACTTTCCATTTATATCATTGATAAAATCAAAACTTTCATTATTATATAAGATCAGTTACAAGTGTTTTTGAGTTATTCTCACTTAGATATAATTTCTTTATACTCTCTCGTGCACAAACCATCGAAGATTTATATCTTTTCTTTTACCCGTTTTGCAAACCTTAAATAACACTCATTAAATATTTCTACTATGTTATCCTTTTCCACCAAAATGTAGGGATATATGTGATATTTATACGTGACTCAAACCCTGATTTCTCCTTTTTGATACCAGGAATTCTTGTTCTTTTATTATACTAATTTTAAAATCTTAAAATACCTTTTAATCATAACAATATTAATACAAAATATTCTTTGAATATTTTATATTGATATTGATCGAGTGTGAATCGATCCTTTTCTTTTTAGGTCATTAAGTTTGATTTCTCCTTCCATGGACCAACTTGCAAGCTGGAGGATCTGGACTGAAAGGTACATGAGAGATCACTTGATGCCATTTTAGCTTGAAATCAGACACTGCCCAGTAGATGTTAGAGATGATGGACCAAGGATCAAACAGTAGTGTTACTGTGCATCATGTTATTTTATTCCTTAGATTTATCTTTGGATCATGATTGATCTCGATGTATTAACTGACATTGTTTTCTTGCATCTGAATCATTAGAAAAATAAAACCAAAAAATTATCTTCTTTTATACACCAATTCAATTCTCCGAATTAATTAAATGAATACTAACTCTGCCAACAACATCGGATACAACTCGTTCACATAGTAATGGGATTCACTTCTGTGTCTTTCCCACTAAAAATAGACAAAGAAGTCCAAGAAGCTAAATGTTCATCTTTTGTTGGAGAGAGTTCAATTTCATCCTCTTGCCGTACATACACAACAGAGCAAAACGTCGAACACCTTCACGGAATCACTCTCTCTGCAAGCAGCACAGCGGGCATCGCACGAGCCCGTTCTCGTTGCAGTCGGGGCACCTTCGGAACCTTCCGAAGTCGTCGCCTTCCTCCTCCGCATCGACGTACACCTTGCAGCTCCCCGAGCACGTCCCGCAGAGGACGAACCTCACGTCGCCGCAGCCATCGCATGAGGAGACGGCGTCGCCGCGTCCCTTCCCCTGCGACTCCATCTCGCAGCACTCTATGAGCTTGGCGAGTCTCCCCACCTCGTGTAGGTGCCTCAACTCGTTTGCCCCGCCCAGGTGGTGACCGTCGGCGAAGACCCTCGGCAGACTGTTGCCGCCGTACCCCGGGCCGAGCATGTCGATCAGCTCTTCCTTGAATCCTGCATGCATCGACACGTCCCTCTCGTCGACGCGAACGCCATAGCCTTGCAGCATTACCCTGACGGCCCAGCAATCCTCAAACGTTCTCAGTATCCCGCGGATGCTGGTGAAGTAGAACACCACCTTCCCCTCGCCACCCGGCGGGCATACGAGGGAAGACGCCACCTCCGAGGAACTGGCATTGCGGCTGGTCTTTTTGACGTCGATCTTTTGTTGGAATTCGTTGATTCTTGCTCGAACAATGCCGATGGTTTCCGGAACTTCGCGGCCATCGGCAGACTCTATCGATCCGGTTCTTGCACTTGCGCGAGAGGGCTCCTTGTTTTTGTTCTTGTCTTCCTTGTCGAGCTCAGGGGATTGCAGGATGGAATGAGATTGTTGCTGCGGCGACAGCACATCGAGGGCTTCGCGGAAGGAGGTCGAGATCGTGGGCTCGAAATCGGAGACGACGGAGTCCACCGGGCTGAGCTGCATCCACTGCGGCTTCGGCAAGGAGGCCGCACTCGAAAGCTCGGAATTGGGCCAGGAACGGTGCGCATCCCGTGAGGTGACGACGGACAAAGAGCAGTCGATGGCATCGGCGAGAAAGAGGTGGGGGGAGCTGGCGTCCTCGAGGCCGGCCATAAGCTCCCAGGCGTCGATGACCTCCGGCTCGTTGGACGGGGTCATCGTCGGGGACTCGGGGATCCGGCGATCCACCATTCCCGACCACGGGAGGTCGTTGGTGCTCTTTACCACCACCTTTTCGTCGAAGCTGAGGTCGTCGCGGTCGAGCACTAGGGAGCCGAGGGTGGAGGAGGTGAGGGAGACGGCGTGGTGGTCGTCTACCTCCCGGTGAAGGGCGTTGACATCACCGCCGCAGTGGACGGGGAGGGAGTGGTTGCGATCACAAGGACTGGGGCTCCATCCGCGGAGCCGGCCGACCTGCTTCGAGCCCGTGCAACCCATGACGAGGGTAAACAGGGGAACTCTCTGCGTCTAACGCGATCGCTCCGTGATAGGATGAAGGGATTCGACAGTGCTTCGAGAGGCCATCGGGATTCTGTTGATATCCATGGCGGAGATTCGTCGATCCCAAGAGTGCAATCTGCAGGAACCTTCCAATGGAGTTTTTCTTTGCATTCGTCGACGCTCTCGATCCGAGCGACCAAAATTGGATTGAACGGAATGGATTCACGATCAAAACAGAGAGAGAAGGGAGAGATCAGACTGCAACAAATTCAGAGAGCAGAGACACAAAAAGATCGAATTTTTATCGACAAAACGAGCTAAGCGTGAAAAAAAATCCAGAGACAGAGAGGGATGGGAAAAGTCAATTTGAGATAGCATTCAATTCAAACAGATGAAAGCAGTTCATTAGTGCATCAGAGACAGGGGAGGCAAACACGCAAGAAAGAAACGGAAACCAAGAGCCAAAGAAATCTCCGAGTCGAAAGAAGAGCGCGAAGTCGTCAAACGAAGCAATTGCGCTTTCTCTCTCATTAGGTCCTGTTCATAACAGAGATTGAAGTCGAGGAGATGCCAACATCACCGGGAGCAGCAAAGAGAGCGTCGCTCCTCTTCACCTGATGCAGCCAACACTAACGCTCACCTCAAGGGAGAGGGAGAGGAAGAAGAAGAAGAAGACGCCTTATTGTACGAAGCCGGGTGGGGCCCGCAGAACATGGGGTACGTGGCCGAGAGACGGTCCCATGGGACCGCCGAACAGTGGCGGTTCAAAGAAAGAACGTGCGGGTGTTGGATACGGTCGGGTTGGGTGGGCCGCCGGGTAAGTCGCTGGTGGGGTCATGTTTTCATATCACTTTTTGCCGTCCGTGTGGGCGAGAGAGGAAGCATCGAATAGATAGGTTTAAATGAGGGGAGGCGATTAAATTGTCGTGCACACGCGGACTCAACCGGCCCCCACCCAATCGTACCACGCACACCAACGGAAGTGGACGTAAACGTTGATGGTAATTACACTAAACTGGATCGGTTTTAGTTTTTTTTGGTTGATATAGATATCCTCTTAAATAAATAATAATAATATTTAAGTAATCTTTTATTATATTATAGAATCGGATTGATAAAAAATGGTCGGGTCAATCGGTTCATTTCGGTTTTTCAATACATTTGATACCCTAATTGAGTTCCTTTTTTCTGATCCGACCACCTACTTGGGTCCGGTTTGACAACTATGCTTTGATTTCATATCCCTTATCTGCTTTAGATCCGACCCGTTAGCAGAGAATTATGTGGTTGGTTTGCTGTCCACTGTCTCCTGTGGATTCATAGGGAGGACTAAGGAATTAATTAATAGGGGACAAAAGTTATGTTTGGTGGGCATGCAGTTCTTTAGTAGGCCAAGAATGAGAACTGCAGAGAAATAGGGGATTAGGAGAGGGGGATTTGAGGTTGTTTAATGTGATTCTTTTGGGGTAATGGTGATTGGAATTGGGAATTGGGAGACAGCATATCATCTTCGGTCACTGTGCCAGATTTTTTTTTAATTTGAAAGAAAAGGACAAGGATTAGATCATTCTTAAAATGATTAAAATGAAAAGACTTGTGAAGCCTAATCATCCAGATCAATAAAGTTTATCGAGTTAGCATAAATCTTAATTAAAAATATTTTTGAAATTGAACGCATGATTTAGAGAATATTTTTTATTGTTAAATATATAATCAAGATTTATAAAAAAAATTTGATCTTTTAATTCTACTTCGGATATGATATGAAAAATATAACACCTAGTTAACTACCAACAAACATAACAATTTCACATTTGACTCATTGCTTTCACCTGATGGGCACGTCGCTTTCACTCGATTGACACGTTTAGATGGGGCTCGATTTTGTGAGAATGGAAACGTAGCACCGACAATAATGTTGACTCGATCCCTTAACATTAAAACTCAACAAATTATTACTTCATAATCTAAAGATTTGACATATATCCTAAATCTCATTGATGGTTTAAATGATGTGCTTAATTGTTCCTATCAAATGCCACAATCTCAACGCAAGGATCATCCTATCACACGCACTATGATAAAACCTTCAAATTACATTCTCAAATGTCTATAATTGAATGCATTTGCTTACTTTGACAAGTGATCAAATCCTTCAAAATTAGAACCCATAATGACTTAAATATCAAAAAGAGCTCTCTCGGGTACATCTAGATACAATGTTTATATGAGTCTTGAATTAAATCTTCTAGCTTTTCGATATCTCATGAGACAAACTTAAAAGTGGACCTCGATTAACTCTTAACCATATCCGTATATCAAAGAATCAAAATCTAACTTATATTTACTAATTTAACTATATTTTCAACATATATTAATTTGAGCATCAGAATGGTCTTATCAAGAATATCCAGACATCAATTTTCCTAGGGAACCTTCATCATGATATGTGGTTGAGAAGCAATGGAGACTCATCAAATAAGAATGATGAACGACCAGTTGAAGGACAGGGAAAAAACTTGCTTAAATTTGACAAGTATCAGTACAATCAGATAAATCTTGAAGAAGTGGTGAGGGGAACACAATGAACACCTAGCTAAACTTAACTTGTCTTGAAGAAGTCTACCTTTGTTTCATAATTATAATGATGTTCCAATCTTCTAATGCTTCTCTTAGGACAAATTATGCATGAAGTAATATGGCTATGAGCTTTCAGGGAACAATGAACCAATCTACCTACATTGAACCTAGCCACATTTACAGCTCATATGGAGAATAGGGAATCCATATCTCTTGGCTTTACATTTGCATGATTTTCTCTGTCTCTCAGCCTATTTCAGAATCTTTCTTTAGGTCCCAAACCCTACACAAGTCTGAGGCATAGTTGGATATTCCTCAATCATACAAATGTTCTATGTTTTTGCTCAACTTGCAGGGATGCACATCCCTACCTTGCACAACTTGGATGAACTATCTGCAATGGTTTTTGAAACCAAAGGAAGGGCTAAAATTAGAGAGACATGTGAGAGAGTCCTACCTTCTCTATCCTCATGCTCAGGGCAATCAAAGCTTAGGCAGTTGCATGGCATCTTTGAGATACTCTGGTTGAAATGAGACAAGGACTCAGCCAAAGAGATTGCATCTGGCAGTGGACTTTTGGCCTCACTGAAGGTTCTGTACCCTTTCCACAGACTCTGAGACTTGAAAGTGTCCAGGTACAATGAATGAGATCTATGCTCCACAGCTCTCAGATCATTCCTTAGATGACTGGATAAACGCTTGGAAGGGACTATTATAAATAGGCCCCAGTGGTCAAAGCAAGCTGGGTAACACAAAAAAGAAGAGTTGGATGTCATCTGGAGTCCCTCAAACACTTCAGAAGGGCTTTTGGAGCCTAAACCTGGAATCTGGCATGTCCTCTCTGAAGTGTTTGGGGGAACTCTGGGTGTCACCCAACATATTTAGTGCTCATGTGCCACCTTTTGACATTGCTGTTCCTTTGGCTGTAGCTCCTTTCTCATGCTAGTTCTTTGATTGCATGCAAGAACAGCCTTAGGAAAACAAATTATCACATTGTTCCCTTTGTTTACATTATTTTCATTTAATTAGTGCCATGCTTTATGTCCAAATTACCTATTGACTGAAACCCCTCAATCTTTCCTCTCTTTTTTTGGGTTTCACAAATATCAGACGAGGTGCCAAGAAAACTGTTCTACAGAGAGCAGTTATCTATGTGATGTATGCCATATATATATATCAACTAAATAAAACAAACCCTAATCTGATGCTTCACTTCCCATCATATAATTTTTCAACTGGTACTTTTATTATTATTATTTTTGCATAATGATAGTTTTTTTTGAGAAATTTCTTGCATATTTATGTACTACTTGGATTATGCTTCTTAACTTCTATGTTGTAGACATAAGTTCAATACTTGTTGCTTAACTTCATGATTGCATATTGTTCTTTCTAAACATCCACATGAGAAAGATATCCATATATGAGGAAAGGTATTCTCATTTCTTTTCCTGCTTTGCATCATGTAAATTAGTATGATGATGAGTCAAAAATAATAGCAGAAAATAACAGGCAAAATAAAGATGAAATGTGAGCTACTGCTCATACAGTGAAAAGTATTGGGTTTAGAAGAGGAAGAAGCAGTTTAATTGTGAGTGATCAAATGAAGGATAAAATAGTTATTCATGTCTACAGTTCTACAATATGTGATGTTAGTTGTTTCATCTTTATAATTCTTTTAACACATCCATCTAACTAATCCTCAATCACCAAAATGGATCTTAATCTGCTTATAAATCAAAGGATTTAGACATTACAAATCTAAGTTTCTATAAGGGTGTAGATAATACCCTTTAACAAGAAAGAATAAAACAAAGAGACTAACATGAGATGAATCACTCTGCAACAAGCAAAGTGAAGGATAGATTCCCAACAAAACTAGATTAATTATAGTCAGACTAGATCAAGCTTTTCAAGATGTTCATCATGAATGTTTCTTATTGAAATGTGCTTCCATAACAAAGACATTGTTTGTATTTGACAAGGTTTCCTTATCCAAGTGTGGCATTTTGTGTAGAGAATGTTTTGCTAGAATTGAGGGTCTGCCCAGGTTTTGGAGTGGTGACTTGCCCAGTTATCATGATCATACAAGCATTTTGTACTCTCCTATTTAGTTTTTAATACAGTGTCTCCTTCTTCCTCCAAAAAAATAAACATTGTTTGCTCAGATTGACATTTCAAAACAACCATGCTTAAGAATAGGCAAAGAAGACCATAAGCAAGATGAGACTACAACCAAGCTCTAATGACATCCACAAATCCAGATAAATCTTGCATAAGCACAACTCTAGGAATTCCTAAACTCTAAGTTATGGCTATGGCATGAAACCAAAGAGCTGATATCTTTGAAAGCCACTATCATAATCTCCTCGTGCACATGTAAATTGGAAGTCATATACATGATCAAGCATCTGTTGTTTTAATCAAATCAGTAGATATCACCCAGTGTTTACAGGTCTAATCAAGGACTTGTATCCTTCATTTTTTTAATTATATAAGAGAGTATTAATCGATATGCTATCGGATATATGGTATCATACTGGCCCTCTTGTTGTGGGAATCTTACCTACAACTAATATTCTTGATACGATAAATATTCTTCATCCATCAGAACCCAAGACATCGATCCTAGTCAATTGAGTTTTTGCACCATTGACACTTACCGGGTCAACGCTAAATAAGAATATATTTCAAATCAAATATAATGTATAAAATATTCTCGATAATCATATATGATTCAGACTATCATACTAAATTGCAAGCTTCAAGCACTTGAAGAGGTTGAAGTGGTGGTCGACAGTGATGATGCCAAGGATGCAGTAGACAATACGGTGCTTGTGACAAATTGATTGCTAGCGAAAACAACATGGCCATCCCCAAGGAAGGAGTCAAGATCACGATTGAAAGGGAGAGAGGACAATAGTGGAGGGCTAATTACATATTATTCATATTTACGTAGTTAGCTACCTTTAATATCTTAATTTTTATACTTTAAAAAATTATATTAGTATCCTATAGTTATAAAAATAAAATATCTAGTTTTATTTATCCTAACACTATCGATTTTACAAATAAAAACATAAAAAAAAGAGATAAAAAGATATTTTTAACATTCTAATTGATGGTGGTGAATGACACCAATGGTAGCGGACGATAACGCCGCTAGGAGTTGTGGGTGATTGTTATGGATGAGAAGAGCGATGATGAGAGATAAGGGCTATTATGTATCTGTGTCAACGCTATTGTAGTTGTCGAGTGATACTTTAACACAATTACTGAGCAACGAAAGGGCTGCTTTGCATCTGTATCGATGGTCCTTTCATCACCTCGCAATTGTGTGGATGCCAATGTAAATACAAAGTGATGAAAAGGTCACTTAGTAATTGCGTCAACATCGATACAAATGTAAAGCATCTCTCACCTCTCGTCACTGCTTTCCTCATACACAATAGTCACCCACGACCTCTAGTAATGTTATCGTCCACTACCATCGACACCGTTTGCTACCATTAAATGAAACGTTAAAATTATATTTTTATTTTTTGTTTCGTGTTTCTATTAGCAATGTCGACGGTGTCAGGATAAATAAATATAAATGTTTTATTTTAGTAACTTTAAAGATATCAATATAGTTTTTTAAAGTATAGGAACCGAAATAATAAATGTAACTAACTTCATACGGTAATATGCAATTAGCCCAATAGAGAAAGAAAGAGAGGGATAAACGAGCTTAGTTGAAGACAGAGAGAAATGCAATAGAAGAGAGGAAAATACATAATACACGGAAGGTGGAGAAAAATATGACAATAGTGGAGACATAAAAGCCAACATGGTGGAATATAGATGAAGTGATAAGAGACAATGAATGAATAAAAGAAAAAAAAATCACAAATGAGATGACGATAATGATAAAAGAGAGACGATCATGGTGGAAGGTAGATGATGGTGGCATATGAAAGAAAAGACAAATTTGGTGGAAGGTGGAGAGCAGGATAATAATAGAGAAGATGAAGTAATAACAAAAATAACTAGGACAATATAGGAAGAAGGGAGGGGGTTGGTTGGGCTAGTCATCATGGTGGTTCATAAACTGAACAATGACATTGATTCATGAAAGAAAAAATCAAATTAGATTCATCTCAAGTGAACACCAAATTTATGGGTTTATTAAGAATTGATTATACCCCAAGCTAATTTTTGATGATAGGGATGTGCTCAACTTGTAAAGTGGATATTTTGTAGGTAAATCCTTCTCATTTGGAATAATTATAAACAAAGTATAGAAATAATAAATAAAAATATATTGGTCAATGTACTAAAAAAAAATATCATTAATTGATAAAGAAATATTCTTAATCTTTCATTATTTTTATATGATTTTATGTAAAATCATATTAAATTGAATATAACATCAATACAATTCATCTTCTTCTCATTCTTTTTGCTTTATACCTCTTCTTTATTATCCCTAAGTTTTTATCCCTTCACTTGAATCTCTTTGTCATTCCCTTCATCATTATCTCTACGGGACAAGAAGGCTGATGAGAGCTAACTATAAATTATCTTTTATAATTAATTATATTTAGTATCCTAATTATCATACCTTAAAAGATCTATTAACATTCGTATAGTTATAAAACTAAAACATATAGGTTTATTTATCATAACATTCTCGATTTTATCAATAGAAACATGAAAATAAAAAATTAATTCTAACGTTCAAATTAGTGATAGTAGACAATAGTACTACTATGGGTCACGAGTGACTATTGTGGATAAGGAGAACGTTTGTGAGAGATGAAGATCGCTTTGCATCTACGTTGACATTGACGTAGATATAAAGCGACAAAAGGGTTACTTAACATCGACATCAGTGCAAACACAAAATATAGAGTGATATCGCTTGACAACAACTGCATCGACGTCGACATAATTATCGAGCGACAAACGGGTCATCGACGTAGATGCAGAGCGATCTTCATCTCTCGACGTTGTCCTTATCATCTATGGCAACCACCCACGACCCCCAATGGTGTCACCGTTCGCTATCACTGATGTCATCTATCATCACCGATTAGAATATTAAATTATTTTTTTATCATTTTATTTTAGTATTTTCGTTAGTAAAATTGCTGATGTTAGTAAACAAACTTATATGTTTTATTTTTGGGGTGGGGGTTTGGGTGTAAATACATATGACAAAAATGATAAAAACTAATTAGTAAAGGCCTTTTTAGGCAGATTATCTAAATAAATAAATACAACTAAAATATAAATAAACGACTTCCGTGATTCTGCGACACCTCGCCGCTTCTCTCTCTCTCGCTGTCGTCTCGCTCGCCTGGTCTCGCTCTCTGTCGTCCTCGTCCTTCGTAGAGATCGTCGATGTGGCTTCTCTTTGTTTCGACCCTGCGTAGATCGGCGATCCGAAGCCGGAGCACCTACGCGCGGTTCGGCAGCTTCGCAGCAGCTGAGAAGGGGCACGGACCGTCCGATCGTGATCTCGGGGCAATCGGGAGCGCGGTCGTGGGGGTATTGGCCGTCGGTGCATCGGGGCTTGGACTCTGGTTGGTTCCTTCATCCTCATCTTTCCCCGGTTCTTCCCTTTACTTCGCCGACTCCGATTTGGCCCAGAAGGAGCCCGACCTTCGGATCGTGTCAAATGATGCGAAGATAGAAAAGAAGGCTAAGTTTCTGTTCGCAGGTCAGTTTTTGACTGTTTGTGTACGTTAAACGATCCCAATTACTCTGATCAGCTTGGATGATACCGGTCCAGATCGGGTGCGTATTGTACCTGAATCAAATCCGCCAACTATGCGAATGAACTCAGATGAGCTGCATACTAAATCAGATGATCAGATGTTTCGCTCTGCACTATTATTAGTATTGCTTGGATCACTAATGTGCTGTGATTGTAATGTCGGAAATATAAACGAATTAGTATCATTCTTGCTTGCTGCCTCATCCACAAAAAGACTTCGGATATAGGAAACCTTTTATGCATAATTTTTGTTGATATTTATATTAGACTTAGTACTTGTCTGTTTATTTTGTGCAGATTCATATCGTAGAAGGGTGTTCTTTAACTATGAGAAACGGATAAGATTGCGAAGTTCTCCTGAAAAGGTATTCTGTTGAGAAATATCCATATTTTGCTCAAATATTTTGCAAGTTTTTTCCTTTTCCTTATTATAAATTCACGTCTTTGTTAAGTATAACTAGTATCCATTTCAATGTATCCTTCTTGACATGGTGAAATGATCTTTTTGGTTAGAAACTATTCTTCTCAAAGTGCAATGTCATCTGATGTTTATCAGACAGGAGTGTGCGGTTGAAACATCCAATTTAGGTTTACATGGGTAACATTCCGCTTGTTTCTCTCTACTGGGATTCATGTAGTGTCAAATATACTTATATTTGTAGCAAGTAAAGGATCAGCATTCCTTTCTTCTTTTATATGGTCTGGTTAGGCCCATAATATAACTTAGATGGCCATTACATTATTTTTCAAGAACCGATCACCAGCTATCGAGGGCCTAAAGACACGATAGTCCAGCTGGAACATAATGGTACATCTAAGATGGGCCAAAGCTTGTAGATGCTAGCACTTCTAACCCCCACCCAAACTAGAGGAACCTGGAAAACCAGCAAACAAGCTGTTGCATCTGTTAACAGTGCAATTGAAATGCTAAAGTTTTGTGTTCTAAACAGGTAATGTACCTTTGAACCAGCAAACCAGTTGTTGCATCTGTTAACATTGCAATAGAAATCCTAAAGTTGAGGTGTTTCGAAAAGATAATATTCTTATTGGTATGCAAAGTTGCAAAGTTAACTGTTGGGATTTGGAGTTGAGCCCAGCCCCCAGCAGATCATCATTAGCATCAAGTCAATTAGGCTTTTTCTGAAGGAAATGAAACAGAGAAGTGAGGGGTTTCGATAAGCTAATATCCCAATAGGGATGCAACTTGAAGTTTAGTCAAACATGGTTAGCATCAAGAAAGTGTGCTGAATTTTGGGAAATGGAACTGAGAGATGCAATGTTTTCTGTTAGGATATTGCATATTCTGATGATATGGATGTAGTGTTTATACTATTTCAGCTGCAGTTGGTGAAGATACCCATGTGATTGACTCGACTAAGATCTGAAGAATTATCAAGTACTCGACATAACAGATTTTCTTAATACACCATCTAATGAAAGTGAATTTGCTATATTACCAATTAATGAATTCATCCATAACTAGTTCAAATCAGTTAAGTGACTGACCGAAACCCTCAATGTTCTCAGGTATGTAGTTCGCTCATATTTTTCTCATAAAAATCACTATTTCATCACAAACACCAGGAATCGATCATGTATATATTGTACAGTGTACACATAAAAGTTGAATTTTGTTATTGTTTCTGGAACAACTTCAGAGTATTGTAGTCCAAAATGGTAGGAGTGTTTTTGTCGTATGACTTTTAACCAATCACTAGATGATTTTTTTCTCTGTAAAAACTCAAAATTAATGTTTTTCCAACACAAAGTCAGTGAAGATAAATTCCTTAATGGATTAATGTCTTTTGTTGCATCATCTAGGCAAAAGGAAACAATTTTCTGTGGAGCAAATTTTGTTCCTGCTATGCAGTGGCTCCATAACACAATAGGTTTACTTCTTAGAAGTACACATGTATATTTGTTAGCATCCGATGTTAGTCTCCATGTACATTCATGTCCAAACTTAGTGCTTGTTGATACGTAGATATGTCCAAATTACCAGAATCCAAATTTCTCTATTTAGTCCTTATTTTATTCTATTCTATATTTGGTTTTTTGCCTTGCTGTTTTTATATGGTATTATGATGTAATACAATTCAGTATTATGTTTTAAACTCGACTTGTTTTCCATGTTTTCTTTTTAGATTTTTGAATATTTCGCAACATCTAAGAACCCAAAAGGAGAAATATGTATGACACCTGCAGATTTTATGCGAGCAGTTATTCCTGTTTTTCCTCCATCAGAATCCAATATTGTTAGAGAAGGATATTTGAGAGGGGAGTGTGCTCCTGGGGAATTGCATTGCGCGCCATCTTCCTTTTTTATGCTTTTTGATACTGATAGTGATGGACTAATATCCTTCCCAGAGTAAGTCAAAGATGTCTGTGTTTTTCTTTTTTTTTGCCATTTTTATCCATTTATTTCTTCAAGCTCGTTTTAAGCACAGGGCAGTATTGTTGTTTCTCAACCTACATTTTGCCTTGTTACCAGGTACATATTCTTTGTGACCTTGCTTAGCATTCCTGAATCAAGCTTCAGTGTCGCTTTCAAAATGTTTGATCTTGACAATAATGGGTAGGTTTTGTTCATCGTGCATAAAATTTTGTTCCTTTCTTTAGCAGAAATTGTTCCCCCTTTCTTGTAAACCATTTTATTTGCATCATTCATGAAACTCTTTCCTGTGGTTCCTCAAGAAAAACAAAGACTTTGAAACAAGCATAGCCAAGCTGAAACATGTTGTGCTGAATATATGCCTTGGACCTTTATATTTGTAACAATGCCATGCTTGCTTTTGGTACTGTAGAAAACACAAATCTTGATCAAACTTATATCCTATATTTGCCCAATGGATAGAATCTGCTCATGGTAAGAATTCATATGGGTTTGATGTACTCTTATCTTCGACGAATGAACCCGCACTGAGCCAGCATTCAATGAGGTTTTATATATATACATATATACACACACACATGTGTATATATACATAAATACATACATATATATATATATATATATATATATATATATATATATATATATATATATATTTGCTTGACCATGATCTTTTGCTATGTCTTTAGAGCTAAAAGTGTTGTGATGTGTCCTTGCTGTCCTAGAGTGAGTCCGTTGGCATATGGCATAGAAACCCATGTTTTGGAATGTATTCTCAATTTAGAAAAGAGTAAAGCTTCATATATAGCTGTAACCTTTTATGTGCTTGATTTACTAGGTAATTTTAAAAAGTTTTACAATAACTGTAATTCACACCAGATTTAGAAAGCTTTTCTCATACGAATGATTGTTGTTATTTTTGATAGCAGGAAAGGGCCTATTTTTAAGTCTTTGAAATGTTGACTACATAAAAATTAAGGTAATCCATGACTTCTGCTAAGTTTTTGGACAATTTTAAGCTTTGCTTCATACTGAGAGGAAGCCTTATTCTGACTTCACTGGCCATTCTGAATTGACTGGACAGTAGAAAATTCTGCAACCTCAGCATTTCCTTGTGGTAAAATGATGAAACAAAGATTGATCTGAAGTATTTCATCAGTTGGCAATGTAGTAGCTCATCCTACTTTTTAAAATTTCTGATAAAAAATCCTTCATGGCAATTTTAGGTCATTGTTTTAGGGCACATGGCTTGATAATATTGTTTAGATTGTGCTTTGCCATGTGTGACTAGGGGTTGAGTCACCAAAATCTCCCTAACCCACAGAGCTAAGACCTACTTGGGGAGATAATGCTTCTTATGTTGATTGCTGACCATCCCTTATCTTCACCGGCAAGAGCCTCATACACTATGCCACATTCTCTGTTATAATGATTTCGTGACTGTTCTTGTTATTCTCAAGGAAAAAATATCTTCATCGGTCAGATAAATTGTTTTAGCTTGCAAACAGTCTTAACTTACAGAAACATTATCATCTTTTTATCTGGATTCATATTATTTTCTTATTCTGATACTGAGTCTTATTATTTAGTCACATTTGATAGTACTCCATTTGCAATTCTTTTGCTGTATTATTTATCTATATATATTTTATTACCATGTTTATATTTGGATCAATTGCATGCGATTAAATTCATTTGCATCCAAATAATGCTGCTCTTTCTGGGCTGTACAATTGCTGCTAATAATCTAGTTGTTGTTACAAGAAGGGTATGAACAATTTAATTAAGTTTCTTGGTGCTTGTACATGGATGCTAATGGCTTCTATATCTTTTTTGCAGAGAGATAGAAAGAGAAGAGTTTAAGAAAGTGATAGGATTAATGCGTTCTTATAATAGACAAGGGGTTTCTCATAGTAATGGCCTTCGGTTTGGTCTAAAAGTTGGTGGCTCTATTGAGAATGGTGGTCTGCTGCAGTCTTTCTTTGGCAAGGATGGGACAGGCTGCCTCCAACATGATACATTTGTTCAATTTCTTAGGGACTTACATGATGAGGTACTTCATGCCACTCATTGATCTGAAGTCATAATTATGACCTTTCTGTGGTTTTCTCTTCCATTTGAGTGTCTTATACATTTAGCTACTTAAAATTGTAATACTAATCCTTATATTTTGTAAATGGTTGTCCTATTATTATCTCAAGCTATCATTTGACCAGATGCTTTTAATGCATAAAATGTTAGTAGCTAAGCTCATTAGCCAAATGAGTGTGGAGGTTAATGGGGTAGCAACAAAGAGATAGCTATCATAGTAGAATATTAATTTCAAACTGTCTTAGGTTATTATTGTGGCTGTTGTTTCTTGCATGACTAAAAGTTGGAAGTGAAAGCAAGATTGATTGGATTAGCTGCTTTCTTATGAAATTAACTCAACCATTTAATCTCACATTTAGAGTGGTAGTAGATCTAGTTTAGACAGCTGGCTGCATAATGTCATTACTAGTCAGGATTTTGCATCAGTATCCAAGTCAGGAGAAACTCACCTTGGACAATCTCCCCTTTGGCTGAGCCTTCTAGAATGGTCCAACCGGAACTTTTTGCACCAAAGGCTCATATCGAGAACTTAAGTCAAGAATCTAAATCAGGAGACAGTTTCATAAAAGTTGGACATTTCTGATAATGATCATTCTATGACAGATTCATAAGAATTTTTGCTTGAGCTTCTAACAGAAGGAACCTTCTTCTCTATTCAATATGGCTTCTTTCTACTTACTGCTTCTTGTCATGTGATCCAATGTCATGTAGTCTCCTATTCAACTCGGATGGTATAGTATGGAGACTTCATTCAACTCAAGCCTTATGTTGATGCCGTCAGGTATGCAAGTGCTTGTCATTGCAGGTTGGCATGTGTGAGAAGGCAATTCTTAAAGAATTGGATCTTTTGGATACTTATTTTGAACATATTACTTGGACTAATTTGCAAAAGCCAACTCCTAAAAGTTACTGCTATCAATTACGATTCAAAACTTATCATGGGTTTAGGCTTGACATCAGACTTTGGGATTGGAATTATGCTGGATTTCTGGATCAAGGCCTGAATAGATTCCTGTCTGATTACAATTGAAGTTGTTCATCTCCTTCCCCTGGCTTGTTCTACAGATTCTGCCTGATATTTGATATATTGAGGGTTTCAGTATGCCAGCACTTTTTAGAATAAATAAATCAATATTTACATCTGTTATAAATCAATATTCACAATATTTTCATAGCTTCTATGTGTTTTGCCATCACTAGTTCTTGTTAAAGTAATCAATATATGTGCAACATAATAAATGATTAAACTGTTAGTTTCTGAGATATTCTAGGTCCTGAGCCTCGTTGTCTCATTTTAGTGATGGACTAGTCTTCCAAGATCTGCCTAGGATAGGAAGAGGCGTGGATGGGTTTGGAAGTTTGAAGGTCTAGTCTCATTCTAACTTTCCTTTTGTAAACAGGATTTTTAATACTGAAGTGTTTTGGCTATGTTTTATGAAGAGCCATAACCTGTTTAAAATTTTAGAATCTAAATCTTGAAGAGTATAGATTATTTAAATTCAATATTATTAATTCTGGAAATTTTGATTTCAGTTATTAAGATAAGTGTCCAGGCTTGTTGTTGCATCTGCTTGCATATTTATTATGTACTCACCGTTAGTGTTTTTAGTTTTTGGTCTAATATTTTAGTATTGTAGCTTGAAGTATCATCACAACCATAGTGATTTTATCAATATTCTAGGTTTTAATTCATCTACTTGGCTCATGAAGGGTTTTAATGATACTTCCATAAGAAGTTGCCTGTACATAGCATTTGGATACATATCACAAACATTTTACTTTCTTTTGTAAATGGTTAACTGGTTTCTGAACTTCAATATTGTTTATCATTCACTTTACAAATTTTTAAAGACTAATTATAATTGTCGGCTACTGCCTTTTGCTTCTTATAAAATTTATGCTGTTCAGATTGTGCGTTTGGAATTTGCCCATTATGACTTCAAGTCAAGGGGAACTATTTCAGCTAAGGATTTTGCGCTATCAATGGTTGCTTCAGCAGACATGAACCATATAAACAAGTTACTAGATCAAGTAGATGAATTGGATAATAACCCTTCTGTGAGAGATATTCATATTACCTTTGAGGTAAGACTATTCTCGTACTCGTTCAGATCTTAGCCTCTGGATCTTCTTGTTAACCTCAAAATTTCTCAATGTCCAGGAATTCAAGGCTTTTGCAGAACTACGTAAAAGATTGAAACCCTTGACTCTAGCTATCGTTAGTTATGGGAAAGTGAATGGCTTGTTGACAAAGCAGGACTTTGTACGAGCAGCATCCCAAGTAAGATCAACTCTTTTATCTTTGTGCACTTCTTTTATCTTCTAATTGTTGAAGATTATTAGCTGGTTTTTCAGCCGGTAGGAAAAGTGTGAGCCTTGTGGTAAATGCGATGCCCTTCTATATGATTTGTGTTTCAGGTAAAAACAAAATACATTAGATCATGGTGCAGGTAATGTGTATGACACTGGTAGCTTTGAAAATGTTGGTGCCCTTCTATATGAATTTTGTTCGTCTGATTTAACTTTTGTATTTTTTTCTTAGTCTAACCTCTAAATGTATTACCAGAACTATTACCATTTGCATTTTCATTGTGAATCATCTGTGCATTCACTATACATATCTGATATGATTTATCTATGTGTTATCCAAAATAAGAATACATGGATATTACTTGTAGATATGCTTGCTTGTCTTTAAACAAAGTCTTGTGCAACTGAAACATAGCCTTTTGTTCAGTGCAAACCTTGCTATTTGTAATATCAGGATTCCCTTTTTGTGTCCGCTTGTTGATAAAGTTGGGATATGGATATTAGTCTCACTGCTATTTAACTAATTCTTAGTCTATGGACAATGCATTCCTCCATTTATTTTTTTGACTGTTTTCCTGAACTATCTATATCTTTTCTTGGACTCGGTTACATTTGACCAGCAATAAGTTTTTGGTTGCTATGATATATGCTTCTGGTTTTCCCGAGTGCTGATGAATGAGCTCATTTAGAATATGGTATCAATTGGATATTTTTTTTCTTTGTATTGGATGAGAGTTGTCAAATATGAAATTAAAGCAGCTGCCTTGGTGGTGATAGGTTTGCGGTGTCTCTTTGACTGAAAACGTGGTTGAGATCATCTTCCACATCTTCGACACAAATTGTGATGGGAGCTTAAGCTCCGAGGAGTTCTTGAGAGCCGTGCAACGACGAGAAACTGATATTCGCGAGCCTAGCTCAACAGGCATCATGGGGCTCTTGTCGTGCTGGCTGCACTGCAGAAGGCACTGCTCCTTGTCGCAACTGTTTGGTTAAAAGCGGACCCATGAACACGAGGGATGCAGTGTTCAGAGCTGACGGGCTTTATTAATGGGGAAGAAATCTTCGGATAGACATGTTGTCATGTCGACAATGTGTTTGGTTGTTGTCCGGATTGAGGAGACTAGATGTCTTGATCCCTTTTGATGTTCCTTAGATTCCTTAATTAGAATATATGATTTGCACATAAGCTTGTAATTTTTCTTGGTTCCTTAACTCGTGTCATCGGACTTATTGCGTTGGACTTATTGCGCATAAAATTGGCTTGGATATTTTGCTGGCAATTTTACGTGCAAATTTCCTTGATGACAGTAATTGTTGATCAGTCCTTTAGTCAATGAGATTGCTGTTAAAACCGATAACAAGCCAAGTCAGCCAAATAAATCATGCCTTTTGTGATCCAACCCAGCTTGTTAGCAAGCACTTTCTTGGAGCCTTCTTCGTAGAAACGTAGAATCCAATTGCCTGTGCGATGGGCACAAATGCTTCGAGGATTAGTTTCTTCTTTGGCAACTCTAATGATTATTGACATTATCCTTAGTTTGATAAGGCAGGATTTAACACAAACTATAAAGTAATTTAGACTTTTATTTCTATAAAGTGCACCAATCAAAACAAAAGAACGGCACAAGACTTCATATGTTTTTTCTTATCATTCAATAACAGAGTACCCAACAATGATATCACTCGAATCTCTACAGCAAAAACTAGGAATACCTAATCATGTAAAGAAGCATATGTTATAGACCAGCGACCATCACAAGCATTAGTTCCCTCGATCCTTGTTAGCTTACATCTACTCCTGAAACTTTGGATGGATAGGCTTCTGTGAAAGGAAAAGTTTGTGATGGATGTCGTGGTACATTGTAAGAAGGGAGAATTGGTCACTTTAATCGGGGCTTCTCGAGTCTTTCTGAATTGAGAGAACTTTCAGAAAGTCCAATGCAAACCGTAAGACCATTGTCAAAATGATCTTCCTATAGTGTCACGACAAACAACCAGGAAAGTATAGAGTCATTAAGCTGGGTGGCAACACCTGAGATTCCATTGTTCCTCAAGCCATGGAACATACTTTTTCTGGCAAAGAGTTCAAGAGGATGAACAAACAAGATTAAGAACATCAAGCATTTTGTAGACAATGGGTTGAAATGTGACTTGAGATTAGTTACCTTGTCTAGAACTGCTACAACAAAGATGATCATCGTCCACATATGTTGCATCGAGACCAATCATCCAGGAACCTACTGATGTATCATCATGAGCATATGTCTGGAGAGATGCACTGCAAGATGGTGAGATTAAAAGTCAACTTTACATTGAAATAAATGCTTTTATCCTACTTCAGGACAGGCTTATGCTTCTTTCCAATGTGGGATGTCTGCACGGATTATGAAACACTCAGCATAAATTAGCATTTGTCCTTCCACCATCGTGGACCTATAGTTCATTCTACTTGTGACTGCCTATAGAACATCCATGCTTCTACAAATGTAAAGAACAAAAATGAAAAATGACCAGTGCACAAGGATCCCGCTAATGCAAGTCTAGGGAG
Organism: Musa beccarii; assembly: GCA_024322285.1. Taxonomy (NCBI): domain Eukaryota; kingdom Viridiplantae; phylum Streptophyta; class Magnoliopsida; order Zingiberales; family Musaceae; genus Musa; species Musa beccarii. The sequence continues at coordinate 19,406,046 of CM044401.1, read as the reverse complement.
GATCAATGCAAAGAACAAATCTGAGTAAGAATTAATGCAAAGAACAAACCAAGAATATGCAAATCTGACTAACGTCAACATGGTGGCAGCTTCTGATTGTGATTGTGCAAGCAGAAAAGCAGAAGCCAGAAGGCAGCCTACCTTATCTCCAAGTCTTACACAACTGACATAATTCATTGAATAATGAAACATCCTAAACCAGCTCACGGCCAATAAATTGCAGATCAGCTTATGATGACATATGGATAAAATATGAAGCATGATGACTTCTAGTTTGCACAATCATAGCAACAATTTCAATAAAATACCAACAAAATTTAGGTATCCACACATGATCAGTTTTAGTTAACAAATTTACATACATTGTTAAATCTGCAGCTTCTCCACTTGCAACATGAATCTTGTGATCACTTAAATAAACAGATATAGGCTTTCAACATACAGAAGAACATAATAAGACAACTTCCTGCAACTGAAGTAAAAAAAGTACAATTCTTGATTTTTCCCTTAATTAGAAATTTAAGTTCTTATATATAAAAGGAGTTGCATCAACAAAACTAGGATGTCCATCAAGTAATATCAAGTGAACAAAATAATAATATTTAAGCTAGTGAAAAAGAAAAGGTCACTGATTCCATGAACTCACCTGTTTATGTTGATGTAACGAGCTAAATTATTTGATAATATAGTAAGAGAACCAGCAGCATGACGGAAATACCTGAGCAGCAAAAAGCATTCATATAGAAATTTAATACCATAAAAGAAGCATTATGATAAGAAATTGTATTGCTGCATAAAATACAACTTAAATTTTTTGCCTTGTGAATCTAAAACTATTAGCATGCAAAGCCCATAATTGTATATTTACGTTCTGTGGTTGACTTATCCACAATATTTGACTCAATGAATTAGTAGTTATTCACTATTTCAGGTAGAAAATTGGCATATATTAGCAACAGCATAAACAAAGAGTTAAAAGCAAAAAATGCAAACAGTATAAGGGTACTCAGCTATTAGGATAGGAAATACTTGAAAGTTGAAATGGAGAAGAAAACAGAAAACAGACTGGGTTACTTTTTTGTTCCAAGATAAGGACAAAACTGATTCTTCGAAGAGGAAATTATACAACCAATTTATTTGAAGTTCATAGCTTATGTGATTTGACTTCCTATTGGATTTTTTTTACAGAAATTAGACTCAGTTTGAACCATGGTATGCAATTTCGAATGATACCGCCCGGTACGGGCGGTACATACCGATTCGAGAAGATACCGATATGCGGACCGCCCGCTACCGAGCGGTACGAGTATTTTGGCTGGTACCGAGGTGTACCGACCGGTACTGAGATGTACTGACCGATATTGAGGCATACCGACTAGTACCGCTCCAGATTTTGATCGTTACCGAGATATATCGATCGGTACGGCCTAGCGTGGTACCATTGGTATACCCTAGTGTACCAACGGTACATATCTGTACGTACCGTACCGAGCAAACCTCAAAACTCCGGTACGGTACGAAATTTCAATCCTTGGTTTGAACAATACTTTGATCTATATTAGTATCATCACTGACTAATCCGGTATTTGCCAAATTTCTGCATCTTATAGACAGAAATCAGTCAGGGAATCAACTTAAAATCAATCAAACTCAACTGAACTTGGCTAATTTGGACTCATCTAACACCCACAAAAGTTAGAAAAGAAAAAAAGGAAGTGTATGAGTAGAATGGAAAAAAGGAGAAGACTGCATAAAGACCAAAGGAGTGCATGCTGAGAAAAATACACACTTAATAAGTATTCTGTTGTTTAAGCACATGGCTTTATTAAAAATATTATTTCAATTGTTCCAATCCTCAATGAAAAGCTTTCAGGCCTGTATAGGACTTGAGGTAATCATATTAGATTAGCCACATTCTGAAGAGAGGGTCTTGAATGTCACTGCAAACAAGTTCCACAATTTGCTAGTTTAACCAGATATTTTTCTCTCTCTTCTTTCTCTCTCTCCCCACCCCCCCCCCCCCTTCTTTCTTCTTTCTCCAATTGTCAGGAACCTCATGCACTATACCTGATTGAAGCTTCAAATAGTATTTGCAGTTTGATGAGAAGGTGTTGTTTATGACTAAAGCTTGTAGAATCATGTCCATAGTAAGAGCATGTCCATGTTTTCTGTAAACCAACTACAAGAATTCAATTTCTTTACTTTGATAACCAGACCTCTCTTTCATCTTCAACATAAATTCATTGATAAATTCAAATTTCATATATACAAACAGATAGGATGTACTATAAATTTTAGTACTTCAAAGCAAAAACTGAAATTTTGGATACGAAATGTGTATCGGCCGATTATCTGAACAGAACAGATAGGATGTACAATAAATTTTAGTACTTCTAAGCAAGGTTCGTAATTTTATATCGTACCAGCGTATCGAGCTTTGCTCGGTATGGCACGGTACAGGCGTACTGAGTGGTACATCAGGGTGTACCACTCGATATATATATATAATATAAAAATATAAAAAATCAATATATAAATATAAAAATAATATAAAAAAGAAAAAGGAGGTGTACGTTGCCTTGGCGATGTCGCCTCTTAGTCTTCTCCTCGTTGCATCAGACGAGGAGAAGAACGCAGTCTTCTCCTCATCTGTAGTGTTCAGCGAAGACCTCGAAGGCTGCAGATGTCTCTGGCCTTTGGCGAAGAACACGACAAAGAAGAAGCCGAGCCGCTGCTTCTTCGTTACCTCCTAGATTGGGATCATCGAGGGAGGGCGACATCGGATCGAGAAGTGTTGAGGTTCTCCCGATTCTCCCTCTTCTCCTTCTCCCTCGACACTTCTTCTTCCCTCACCGCAATCATGCTGATACCGCCCGGTAGCGAGCAACGACAGTCAAAATCGATCGTTATCGACCTGTTTTGGACGATAACGGTCGAAATATCAACTGTTACCGCCTGATATAGCCCCATATCGTCCGATACGAGGCTAGATCAATGGTACCGCCCGCTCACATGCCAGTTTGCTGACGGACCAGTACGTACCGCATGGTACGGGCAATATCATTCGAAATTAAAATCTTTGCTTCAAAGCAAAAAATGAAATTTTGGATATCAAATGTGTATCGGTCGATTATCCAAACAGAACAGGTCCAAAACATGCAGGCAAACTGAAACATATTGGACCACAGTGCCATTCCACTAGAGGGAAAATGCAAGGGGAGGAAAGAAGGAAGAAGAATAAAGAGGAAGGAAGAAGAAAGGAGGAAATGAAGATGAAGAAGAGAAGTAAAACAGAAGGATAATTACTGAAGATGAACGTGTAGTGGGCTGCAGGTGATGCATGGACACGCATCAAGTTGAGCAGAGGTAGGGCAATGGCATGAAGAGGACACAGGCTCATGGGGAGTCATGAGGACTAAGACAAAACACCAAATGTCTTTAGAAAAACAACCCTGCTGTTTTAAGAAAAAGGAAACAAAATGCTGGAAATGGGTGGTCTAAGGTCTGGGTTCATGCTCGAACCAGTATATGAGTCGACAAGGACCAATCCAAGTGAAATTGGATTCCCTGCTTCAAAGCAAGGTTTCAATATCAGTCACTCCTCTTGGTATCAACCATGTTTACTGTTTTGATCAAGGACTCATAAAAGACTACCAAATTGATATTTATTTTTAATTATTTTTTCCCATGATACTGGGCAACATAAGCCAACATACCATCCAGAATACTAATATCATACTAGTCTAGTATCAAAACAATAATTAAATCGTTACTTTAAAACATTATTTTTTTGTACAAAGGCAATAACTTTGAATTTAACCAAGTTTTGCTGAAATAGCAATAGAATGATATAACAAATGCACTTACGACTTTGCTTCTCCAAATTTCCACCACTCAGGTTCATACCACTGTCTTCCCCTGAATATAGAAAGATGGACAAATGTTAAAAGTATATTGAAATTTTACATGCTCAAGATGAGATTGATTTACCCTAAAAAATGCAAATTTAGTTCTATCAGACATATTCTAACAGAGGCCTGTGAGGAAAAAAAGATATACGTAACCTCAATTTGTTGCATCAACAAAGTCTTTAGGAAGTGAGATTTGTAAAGAATGATCCACAAGTGGTCATGAGAATTGCACATGAAAACTAAACTAAGAAGAATGCAATGGCACAAAAGCCAATGTGCACAAGCTAATCAATATTGAAAATTATTATGAATACTCAACTTCTAGCATGAATGAGTTGGAAAAATGTTCATATATAATGAATTCAATTAAACAGTTGACACATCGCTAGTGGTTATTCTGGAAGATAATGTCGAATGAGAGAAAGTGCACTGGTAGCACTAGGGTATTGGAGAATTTCAAAATTTATCACAAAATAAGTAACATATTGATAGATGCTTTCTTTTGTCTTTTTCTTTTTTAAGATTTCCTGTTTCTGCCACTGATCTTTATTAATTCTCTTTATCCTTTTCCCTCTCCTCAAGTCTAGTGTCCCTGAACACTTTCCAAAAATGCAATTCTATAGGTCAATCATGTTAACAGCATCAATTATTCCCATGTACCTCATGTTCTATAGATATAGTTACATTACAAAATACAAACATATTATAAGAGCTTTTACTCTTGACCTTTTGAATTTACATAAACCTTGTTATTATGAGGTCACCATGAGAAAATGAACTACTAACTACTATGAATGAGGATTTATCACAGATCCTCAATTGTAAATTATGTCAATTTGCTAATTCAAGTTATGTACCCTGTCCATAAGGTTTTGGAACTCTAAATGACAAAAAGTATGATTGCAAGTGCTGGCCTTGCTAGGATTTTTATCTGAATGATAAACTATTATTTTGCAATTATGAACAGAAATCTGAGTTCTGATTTTGACTAGAACACAAGAAGTAGGTGATTTAGGTAGCCTTGTAGATCAATGGGTTTCTATTTTGGTTATTCAAATAATCACTGCCAAGATGGTTGAATTGATCATGCTTCATATTTCAATTCCCTTTGAAATGAAGATTGTGGTAAACATTGAACACAAATTTTTAAGCGTCAACTAAAAATAGTTAATATATTCTTAGGCATAAACAAGACCACTTACAGCATGATCATACCCTTGCCAAGTTTTAACCACATGTACTTGACAAATTACACAATTAAAGCTATAAAGCATGGATAAAAATAATGATACATTAATAATGGCACATACGGAATATGCTGATATGTATAACTTTTTAAAAATTATTTTCCTTGTTAAACACTGACTACATGTAATTTGCAACTCACATGATTAAAGCTATGAAAAATGCATGTAGATAATCGATATCGATATGACATATAGAGATTGAGTCAATATGCACAACTTTATTTCTTTAGTTCTTTTCCTTGGTATACATTTTGACTACATGTACTTTGCAGATAAAACAATTAAAGTTATGAAGTACTTCAAGAATGTACAGAAGATGAAAAATAATAATAATGAATGAACTAAGATCATAACTCATGATCTGATGCTTAATAGCAACAGCACCAAACAATGTCTAACTCAAGGATTGAAATTTCATACCATACCGGAGTTTCGAGGTTTGCTCAATACAGTACGTATCGATATGTACCGTTGGTAAGCTAGGGCATACCGATGGTACCATGTTAGGCCGTACCGATCGGTATATCTCGATAACGGTCGAAATCTAGGGAGGTACTAGTTGGTACGCCTCGGTATCGGTCGGTATATCTCGATACCGGTCGGTACGCTTCAGTACCAGCCAAAATACTCATACCGCTCGGTAGCGGGCGGTCCACGTACTGGTATCCTCTCGGACCGATACGTACCGCCCGGTATCATTCGAAATTGCATACCATGGTCTAACTATACATTCACCTTATTGTATCTAAAAACATCAACATTCATGAAAAAATAAACTGCTCCCAATCAGTGTCCATGAGTTATCCTAAAAATATTTGATATCTGGCATGAATCTAAGAAGTATTATAGGTACATAGTACCTGATACAAATTTCAAGGAATCTGAATTACATCTAATCTTTTATGTATATTCTCATTCTGAGTTGTCATCACTGAAAAGGACATTGATTTGTTGAGTTTCACCACCTAACGAAATTAAACAAAATTTTAAACAAGCAGTCTGTGTAATACACTTGTTCTCGCATTAAAATAATTACCTAGGTTAGAAACTAAAGAAAAAAAGTCAAATATAGGGAAATATTACAGATTGAAAAAACCGTGTCAATGGTGTTACAGATATTATAAATAATTCATTATATGGCCTTGATGCACACAACTCCTTTCCAAAACCAATTTTCTAGTAATTAGTAGAAGATATATAGCTACACAGTCTTCTGGATTCTGGAATATCATAAAAGAAAATAAATATTGGATCAATATAGTAAACCAATAAGGTTAACAATTTATCAATGCAATCAAAATATGTTATCGTCCATTAAAACTGAAGGGGAGCATAATTTTTGCAGTATATGAAGAATTTACAGATATCATCAATAATATTGTTCAAAAGTTGAAGAATATACTCTTCACTTATGACAACACCAGACTTCATGCAACCCATGTACAAGCCATGGCCTCCACGGCGGCTTTCAAGAATCTCAATTAATCCATCTGATAGACACAAACAGGAGCAAACATTAAAATGTTCATTTAAACTAATGGCAAAAAAAATATAAATTTTAATCACCAAATAAAATTGGAGTATAATATATTAATAGCTTACTTAGATCAAGATTAATATTATCATCAACCTTAACATAGAACTCAGCATCCCATGATTCAACTGCTGAACTGAAGAAGAATTTAGCTTTTCTAGGCAACTCTTCTGCAGCTTCCTCATGACTTTCCTAAAAGACAAATAAAATATCCTTATGGATATAAGAGTAATGACAATTGTAACTTAAGAAAACTAAAATGAGAGTAATGCACTAAAATGTAGTCAGATTACTACCATATATAAATTATCAGAAGTTCTCATAGCAGATTTTCTACATTCATCGGTAATTTAGTTGTGAATGTAGTAGTCTATAAAGCAGAAAAGGAAAATCTGGTAGAATAATTCAAAAACCAGATTCCTTTGAAAAAAAAAAGATTTCATTTATGCTACAAATGTTACTGATGTGTGCTAGACAATAGCTATTGTGATAAGCATACACCAGTTTATAAGAAACTCAAGTTTATGTTAACCAATCTCCAGATGAATTTATTTTTAGTAATAGTAACTACTCAATTCTCCAAATGATCTTAGCAAAAACATTTTGCAACATTAAGCATAAGAGCACATAGATATGTCATTGAAGTTGATATGGTCAATGTTCATCACCCAATTGTTAGGTGAGAGTTGATGCATGGGCACCAACCTGTCAGAAAATGATAAAACAATCCAGCAAATCTCACCACATCACCAAAAATTAGATCAAAAAATATTCTATGAATCAAGAATGACTTAAATAATGTTTCCCTAACCGCTTACGATTAAGGATCCCAAGATATAAACAGGGGTTCCACAAGGTACAGAGAGGCTCTCTCTCTCTCTCTCTCTCTCTCTCTCTCTCTCTTCTTCTTCTTCTTCTTCTTCTTCTTCTTCTTCTTCATGGCAGTCCAGGTGAGATTGTTCCATAATTCGGATTGATAACTGACCACCAAACCTACAGAAGTTATTTTTGAAATTTTTGTTCTCAAACACAGATTATTATGCATGATTGAACCATGACAGACGCATGCCAAATATTAATCAAAAGGAAAAGGTGAACATGACAGAATCTTTTCTAGTCAAGAGTTGTTAAGAATATAAGGCTGTATAGCACAGAGGAACATATAGAAACTGAAGACAGGTTATTTGTTAAATTAGAGGAAGATATTCAAATACTTCATTCATGCGCATTAACGTTATCTCAAAGAAAGAACTTCGGTTTAAGTATCCTTTACAAATTGATCCATTCATGAGCATAACAAAAGATCATAACTTACAAGAATCAAGAAATCCTTTGTCTGGCGATTTTCATCATCAATATTACGGTCTAAGCTATCACCTCGATTAGCACTGCAAATATAAAGTTTGTGTTGCGAAATAAGATATATAGCAAAATCCCCAGAACAACATGACTGCATACACACAGAAGCACCTCGATTATCACTCATAGCCTAAGCATCTTGCCAGAGAAAATTATAAGGTTGTAAATCAGAATCACAAGAAAAATCAACATATCAAAGAAATCTATAACTTAAGAACTTTGGAAAAGACCTTCGACCAATTACAAATCGGATGACAACACCCCTTTCCTCAAGCTTCCTCAAGGCATCGCCTGCAAAGGCACAAAATAGTACTTCACTAAAACATACACCGGAAAGCTAAATTGTAAAATTCTTATTAGTCACTGCTGTGTGAGCATCAAGATCCATGTCCTACAAGATAGTATGCATTGAAAAGTATGCTCTTCAACCCTTAAAGATACTTTCACTAAAAACCAATTGGAACTTTAACGCCCACAACCATGATACATGGAGCTCAAAGATAAACAGCATAAGAGAAAGGGCATATGGATGTCAGGTCATGATGGAATGTATAGCCTCTTATTTATGCTAGTAGCAGTCACAAGTTTCACGGCAGGAATCTTGAGGGGGCGTAGTCGATTAAAAAAGCTTTAGGCATCCAATTGAAACCATCCATTAAAAAAGCTGTCAGTTAGTGCATTTAGTGTAAAAGACACTAAATAACCTGCCAGTTAGTGCATCCAATTGAAACCATCCATTAAAAAAGCTTTAAGACACTATGATTTAATTGTCGATTACATCGAAGAAAAGCAAAACTATACTAATAGTTCTTGGAAATACTCCAACAACAAACCTCTAGGCATCCAAGAACCCCTGAATATGTTCCTCTTGATGCGGCTCCCAAATCCTGTATAAACTCCAACAACTGCAAGAAGCTTCTTCTCGGAAGAAGTCACATTCCCCCTCAAATATCCCTGACTCTTCGCCAACGTCAAGTCCATCTCAGCCTCCACTGTCTTCCGCCCAATTTCTCTGTACATTAACAGAACATTTCGCCAAAAATTTAGCTTCACAACAATAGAGTCATTCAAAAGAAGAAGAAAACGAAGAATACTGAAAGATCCAAATCGGTGAATCAATTACTTGCATCCAAGATTCAGCAATTTATCTTCGACGGTAAGGACCTTCGGCAGCTGGAATATATTTAGAGCAAGATGAAGATCAAATCTCTGTTCTATGTTCATAATTTCTCAGATCTCAAGGACGCAAAACCAACCGACGCATACATGGCCGGAATTCTTCTGAAGCAGATCTGACAACAGCAACCGGTTCTCCGCGTCTTGCCACAATCTGAATTCAAACGAAGAAGAAGAAATCCGTCAAAACACGTCGGATCAACTGGATCGAAGAAAAAGGAAGCCGAGTAGCTGCTGCGGAGAAGACAAGAACGGACCGGCCGGCGACGTAGAGCCAGGCGAGGCAAGACAAGAATCCCATGACGAGAGGGCCTCTGCTCGATTGCGAAGCAGATGAAGACGAGGAGGATTTGGGGTGGTGCGATCTCCAACGCCGCTCCTGCTTCATGGCGCTCGCCAGCGTCTCTCCGCCACGGATCGGGAGGCGATCGCCAGTCTCCATCGTTCGCCGGCAGAGAACTGAGACGAGACCGAAAGTAAGTTGGGTTTGCCCGCCCCGGGGAAACGCGAGACGAAACGGGTGGTGGAGTTGGGTCAGCTTTCGTTGTACGAGGGCTGCAACTTGTGCTGGGTTCAACTTGAACCCCCTTCGGAATCGGGCCGAATTGGGCTGGGTTTGTTTGGACCGGGTTGGCAAATCAAATTCCAAGTAACCAAATTTTGGAATCATGATTTACTTAAGCCAGACAAAACAATATATATTTATATTATTTATTTATTTATATTCGAGATCAGTTTTGTTGAATTTATGAGCAATCTATCTAATAAGAGCAAAACTACATATATATTCCACTGAGATATCCTTCATATTAATTCACTATAAAAAATTGCTCTTAAAAATGATAAGCAAAAGTAATTAGTTTTACTAAATTTATTCTATTTACATTGAAACTAATTTGAGTGTTAGAAAGATCTAAGTCAAAAAAAGTCACTCAATTCTAATCTAGAGCGCGCGCCTAAGTTTATATTTATTTACCTTGAAAAAACGTTTCAATTATCCCTTAGACCACCTCTTATACATATGAGCTTTAGTTTTATTTTTAAAAATAAATTAAAATAACAATCGATAATCGTATCTAGTATTAGTTGACTTTAGTTTATCTAATTATAAAAAAAAATAATATTTGGACGGATATGATCTCATCAAACTCAAACCTGAGATCTATTAAATATGAAACGTCATTAAGGACCACGATATGTTGTCCTGTTCTAAATTACATATTACTATATTATTTACAAGGTAAATATATTTTTTCTAAGCTTTGCAATGGCAAATAACACAAAAATGTAAAAAAGAAAACCCAAATAACCAGAACAGGAAGATATGATATAAAAAACTATTTTTTATATGACGTAACAAACTAAAACAAAAATAATAAAGGGATACTTAAAAAAAAAATCCCCTAAATCGATTGACAGAAACCTTAGTTTAAAAGTTAAGATGTGCTGATTTGATTCATCTTTTGTTAATTTGGATCTAAATATTGTTTAATTGAATAATTATATATCTATTATATTTTTTGTTGAATTATAAAAAAATTGAGTTGAATTGCATAATTTTATAATATTATACTCGTAAAATATAATCGAGATGAAATTAAGTCAAATTTGACCAATAAACACTTATTTATAAAAAATACAAAAAAGCCAATTGAGTAACCATTATATCATGTTTTTTTTTCTTCGATTACTTTGCCCTAGCGGACGGAGTTCGTCGCTTCTCCCACTCTTGCGTCTCGAGGTGGCACCTCGGTGCGGCGAAACTGGCGGTATGTCTTCTCCTCCTCTTCTCCTTCTCTACCTACCATAACAGCTTACAGTGACAGCTATCGTCCGTGACAGTCATAATTGCTACTGACCTTGCCTGCATCTCCTTCTCTGTCTCTCTTCTTTCGGGTTCTTGCGGTTCTACTTCTTGTTCATCCTCCTCCTCTTCGTTACGGGGGCGAATTTCTGATAATTGGTTGGATACGGTGGATCCCGATCGGGATTGACCGATTTTGTGTAATGCAGCCCAGAATTTGGCCGAAGTTGTGGTGTTTTGCGAGCCTTGGTTAGGGTTTTTCCATCCTTACCCAACGAGTGAGTCCAGAAGTGCAATGAAGATGTCTAAAACTGAACTTGAACAACTCTAGGTGCCTCTCACTCTTTACTAGGTCGTAGATTCCATCAACCGTTGCTTGTATGTTCAGATGTAGAATCTAGATTCAGAACACGTTTATAATAGACAAACGACTGAGATATTTGTTTTAAGGGGAAGTGGAACTTCATAGTGAACTGAAAATGCTTTTCTAATTACCAAGTTATGCAGATCAAGATCTTGTCGGTTGAAAGATGAAGCATTGTGATGAAATATCTCTATGTTTTCCATTTCTGTGATTCCAGAATGGCAGATGATAACGATGTAAAATTCTGCATATAGCTGATAGTTATTTTAGGGGGGAAAGGAAGATATTAAGTGAAGGTTGATACCATGAGTCACATACAGATTAGGGATATAGTTAAAGGATAGAACTGCCAATTGGCCTAAAAATGATTATGCCTTTTTTTCTCTGATAAAATTCCATCTTAAATCCTTTTATGGTGCTGTTTACAACTTCGCATGTGATTCTGAATAACAGGTTCTATGCCTGAATAAAGGGTGAGGGTTGTGTTAGGCTACTGACAACTTTTGTAGAACTTTTTCTAATTTACTTCCAGGAAATTCCTGTCATTTAGTAGTCTAAAAAAAAATCTCAAATTGGAAGCTGCAGTCAAAAGAGCTGGTTTGACCATCATTAGCCGTTTCCACTTTACATTTGCAGCCTCTCTAATTTGTCAATTGAAGCAGCATAACAACATCTAGCCTTTTAGTACAATCATATGTTTTCATCTTTTTCATTATTAACTTTATTTCAAAGTGGACGCTTGAGAAGTAGGTTTCTCTATTAACTTCTTTTCAAGTGTAACTATTTGTTGGATGATTGATTGAATCATTCACAAAAAGAATCAATGTTGGTTTTATTTATCGTTTCTTTAACAATTTTAGTTATAAACATATCCACTATATTGTTCTAATTGAGAGAAGAACCTCTTGTTAGCTTAGCAATGCCCAAAAAAGTCTGTGCCAGCTTTCCTCAGGTTCAAAGAGTCAGTTTTCTCCTTTACGCACTATGAAGGTGCTGCCAAGTTCTGTAAATCAAAGAGACCTAACTCCTAAGTGTGTTCGTTGTACTTCAAATTTTTTGAATGAGTTTAAGATTGAAGATATATTGCTACTTTTTACCCATTTGAGATCCCATCATTTCCATAAGATGGCATTAATTTCTTTTGTTAATGAAACAAAGGCAGAGACATCTTTTAATCTCTTTTTTTGAAGGAAATGAGATCAAAACCAGTAGGGAGATTATAAACTTTGCAGAATTTTTAAGAATATAACACCAGAACAAAGGTTATTGTGCTCCTTATTGGGATATCACTTCTTTAAGGAAGCTGATGCAATGCTCCTTTGACAGTTTCTTTGTCTGTTAACAACACTTCTGCCATTTCATTAACATTGTAGAGCTACATGTATATTAGTTTCTATTGTGGAGTTATTGTTGCTAATTAACTTCTTGAAGTGACTTAATTTTGGTTTCTTTTAATTTTTGTGAATGCAGGAACAGTTGCGAGGTTTATTTTAGTTTGGTAGCATACAGTAGGATGGATTTCTTTGCTGGTGAATGTATCTTAAGGCATCCTGTTTATAAGAGTTAGCAAAATAGGATTTGATATTTTCTGGTTAAAAGCATGAACAACAATCGTCTTGGTCCTGATGTCCCTCTCAGGAAGTTGATGCTATTGGCTTCCAGAAATGATTCAGAACTACAATTTATGTCTGAAGTATCTAGAAAAGGAAAAGATATGGAGTCACTTCCTGATAATAAGATATGCAATATTGTGTTCCATCCAGGAAATCTGAGCCGGCAGATTGGGCACCTGCCACCTACAGATTCAACATTGCCACTTCTTGGACTTTCACCTTCATTAGGGGCTTCTCAGTCCAGAAGTCAAGGATTTCCTTATGACAATCAGTTTATTTCTTCAAGACCCACCAACGCACAATCTCTCCTTGGTGACCACCCAGTTTGTAGTATGACTAGTACATTAGGAAGCATATATATGAAAGGTGCAACTTTTATGGAATCTGCTAATAATAGTTCTGATTCCTTTGCACTCCAACAAAAAGGACAATTTGTTATGGCAAATGTAACTGCTCCACAAGTTTCTGTTTCACCTGATGCAAGAAGCTCCACTGATGGTATTGGCAGGCAAACAGAATTAAGTAATATGCAGTCATACGTTGGGATGAATCTGGGCCATATTAATCAAAACATAAGTTGCACGGAGGCATATCTGACTGCTCGGGGATCATATACTGGCATGAACTTAGGATATGAGAACTGTGATTTTACAAGCAAACCACTTTCATGCTCTATGCCTTCTCCATGTTTACAATCAGTTGAACCATCCAAAATGAAGATGTCTAATGAGTGTTCTGATTTGGATGGGGAAAGCCTTGTTAAGGATTTCAAAGAAAGTGAACTAACTAGAACAAACGGCTGTTGCCAATATACAGATATTGCTGATGATGGTAGTCCCACAAAAGACACTCCAAATTCTGCAGAATCATATTCAGTCAATAAGGGAAAAGAAGATCGTGGTTCTCAACAGAATCCTAGGACCTACATAACACAAAGTAATCATCTTAACCACCTAAATTTTAGCAATAAAGAGCAGAACCGGAAAGTCATGAATCACACATCTGTTCCTGTAGATTCTTCTAATCGTGAAAAAAAAAGACATTTATAAGATGATGATTCAAAATGTATTTCTGTGGCTTATGAATAGTTTTGAAACAATAGTTCTAATGGTTCAGTTTTGAAACAATTATTTCTAATGGTTTCTGAAACAATAGTTTTGAAAGATACTGATGATTCAAAACACAAGAATAAAAATTATTCCCTAGAGAGCCAAATTTCAGCAGTTGAGTTTTCTGATGATCTGCCTTCTCATAATTCAGATGAACAGATCAAGTCTGTTGCTGAAAAGAATTCTTCAGTTCATACTGAAAAGCTGTGGGATGGGTCACTTCAGCTAAACACTTCTACAACTGTGTCTACAGTTGCCTTCTTTAAGAGGTTCCTTAATTTACTTGAATCTTGTCTTACTGTAGCATATGAATATATTTACATATACATTCAACGATTTGATTCCTTTCCATGGATTGTCATGTCTACTCAACTCATTTATTTATGCTAGCATAGTCTGAAGTTTTTCTTAGAGTTTGTACAGAGTTTAACAGCTAGTTTTGGTTGATGTGGTAAATTTTGGAGTGATTTACTGACTTGATATGCAAAAAGTCATCAGAGAGGGTATGCATTAGTTGTTATGATGCTAATTTATAGGCTCTTGTGATTAATGTTTTTAAAAGCGCTAGACGCCAAGGTCCCAAAACGTCTGAGACGCTAGGCACCCACTCGAGCAAAGCAAAACACTCCGAAATATTAAAATTTAAAAAATATATATTATGATTGATAAATATGATCATAAAAATAAAAAATGACATATCAAATTGAAATTATATAAACAATGACACATCTATGCAATGGTTTCATATCAATGTGATATATGTGGCTAAATGGAAATATGCTAAACAGGTTTTTAACCAATGTTAAACAGTTCTAACTGATGCTGAACAGTTCTAAAGAGTGGATCAATATGGTGCTAAACAGTTTTAACCAATGCTAAACAGTTTTAAAGAGGGAACTGAGAAGAGGAGCAATCGTTGGTTGTGGAGGAAGATGGGGGAAGGAGAGGGCGGTGGATGAAGCTATGGATGAAGGTGGCGACGGATGGAGTTGTGGACAAAGGTAGCGACATGCTGATGACGGATGTAAAGTTTCACTTCGGATTTGTCACACTGGGTCAGACATGTGTTGTGGTCAGTTAATTGGTTCAATTGAACCAACTTGTTTTCTCAATCAAACCAAGTTTGAAACCAGACTCAACTTCACTTGGGTGCTCGCCCGAGTCGCCCAGTGCCTAGGTTTAAGCGAGTGCCGAGCAATGCCATTGAAATGCCTTGCCCGGAGGTTTTGCGAGTTGCTCAGACCTTGCCTTGCCCGATTGCATAAGCGAGCGCCCAAGTGTCTTTTGAAAACACTGCATGTGACCCATATCATCATCACTCTGGACTTTTCTTTATCAATTCAGAGTTGGCTGAGGTTTTTAGTTTCATCTTATGGAAGAGATGAAATATTTATGTGGACTGGCATGGGTCTGCAAGAGTTGCATTTGAGCTGGTATGGACTATGAGCCAACCTGGCCCTATGTTAGTCTGAGTTCATTTTGGTACCATGTCAATAAGGAATGTGCTGGATAGCATGAATTGCAATGGCCAAACACATGCATTCCATTGGTTGGCTATGGATCAATTCTGCTAATCAAGATCCCTGTTGGGAGGATTTGTCAAAATACATTGATGGCTATCAGATGTCTACCTATGAAATTGGTCCTAGAACACTCGTAAGAGAAGCCTAAGCTGGTGAGAGATCTGCATGAGAACCTAAAATACTAGTTGATGGCTTGAAGGATTTCATCATGTTGGTTACAATAAAATATAATGCAACAAAGGAAAATTTGTATAGAATTACCAGAATCCGGGAAGAGCGCAGGAGGAAATGGCAATATTATTTTAAGGAGACAAATACATGTGAATGCTAATTATCCAAGCACCACAAGGAGAAAAAAGTTTATATGTAGTCATCTACAAAGGATGTTGTATGTACCATGTAATTCTAGTATATAAGTAGTACATAGAAAATCTGTTCAAAGTTCAACAAAAGATTAGTAAAGAAACCTTGTTGGGAATGATGAGGGGAGGTAACTTGGCTAATCTCTAGATTTCTGTAACCATGTACGGGCATTCAGTCTGATGTCATGGATTGTACACAGCCTAAACAAATGAAAAAAATTGCCTATTATATTGCTGCATGGAAGTTTGTTGCATTGAGACCTTTTACAGGCAAAGAGAGGTTAACTAAGAAGGATATGAAGGTTTGCAGCCTCAGATGTTCCATAACCACTAAACTTTCAAATATATGACAATGGTGTCTAATAAAGATAAAAACAAAACCTTAAGTTATGCTTCTGACACCACATCAGGCCACAAAAACAGAACTAATGAATAACCAAGGAAGCAGCACAAGAATATGCAGGTACCTGAAAAGTAGCATTGTTAATGTTGATTTCACAATCATCTTAATGTGCACAATGGTTGCTGGCAGTCTGCTGCCATAAAATTGTTCCAGTTCTGCTACACCTTAAAGGAAGAGGAACATAAAACTTTAGTGACCATTCATATCAGTAACTTGATGGTTAAGTAATAAAGTATAAAATAAGTTTTGATTCACCATATTAAATAAGGACCTCTAACCTCAGAGATAAGCACTCCCATTTAACAGGAGCAAAACTACATTTCATCACGTACACCATCTTTCATTCTGCAATCAGATGTAAACTGAAGTCAGGTCTTAAGGGAGTGAAGCCTTGTCTTAGAACAGGTCATATTATAGGTACTTTATGATAAACTTAACATGGAATTTGTATTTTATGTTGGTTTACTATCTAGACCTCAAATATTTTATTGATTTGCTAACTTGTCACACTAGAGTCCCTTTTATGCTATGCACAAAGTTGATTGATGGAACTAAAAGATATCCGTGGAGGCTTGTTGCTCTTAAGTAATTAGATTCCCTTAAACCATATGCATGTCCAAAAACAATTAAGAAGTCAGGTGAATGTGGGTGTGCCTCTCAAAGTATCATATAAGTTTAATCATAATCATTGCTGAAGGTAATCTTAGTTATTAGACAATGCACAATTCAGGAAAGCAAACCGTTGAGTAACATGAATGCTATCAGTGAGATGAATTATGAACGTTAATTGTTCTCAAATATTCAAATCAAATAGCATAACTTCTTCCTCTGACTCTTTTTACTCTATTTTGGAGAGTAGCCTTTCTTCATTTCAACTACAAATAAAAATAAGTTGCTTTGAAAACAAAGTCAATCAAATTTTGGTAAAGCCAGGACTTGCAGAATGCAGTGTCTTTACAGCATCATTGCCAATTTCGAAGATTAAATTATTATGTTTTGAAATCCCTGTTAAAATTCCTGTAGTACACTCTTTAATAATGAACTTGAGAAGGGATTGAGGCAGTTAACTGTGCAAGTTTACGTATATGTTTTGCTACCAATGATTAATCTGAACCGACTTCAGAGACTTGGTTTTTCATGTATAAATCAGAGCCTACCAAAATTAGGAGAGTTTAAAATAAAGGCACATCAAGAGAAGAGTTAAATTAATAAGTGATTGTGGTCTTAGTAGTTCAAATATGCAGTGATTTTCAGATCATTGTGTATTATTTTTTTATTTGTTTTACAAAATTTGCTCTTTGGTGGAGGCATATTTGGGACTGATAGAGTCTATGACTATAGTTTCAGAATTGCTGGTCATGTTCAAATGTGATTGGAGATTTAGTATATTTTGGCCCATAATTTTGAAGGATTTGAACATATTTTATATAAGATTAAGGTTCAAGAACTCACCTTACAAATTAATTGGATTTGTATGTTAGACTTAAGATAACATAGGAGGTTTGACTTCCAAAGAACGAGTTCTGGTGAAGTCAGAGCATATTTGAAGGCATGGTTCCACCATTAGAATAATTCGAAATGACTAAAATTTGAAGTTATAAGATGATATTGTCTACTTTTATCAAATTACTTATTATGGAATGAACTGAAAGATTCTGCATTATCTTCAGGCTATTGACTTACCCAACAGTTGGTAGGCCTAGAAAAATCTAGTATTCTACCAGATTATTGAAATGATAGCTCTTTGTTCTTTAGGAAGTTCATCTAAATCAGCACAACCTTATGATTCTAAATCTTTAATCAATTAACATGCCTACTGATTAAGTTAAAAATTTTAGAAAACATTTTAATTTTTTAATAGCTCGAGTACCCAAAAATATGGGTGATTGTGTTGCCTCATATTCAAATTCAATCAATCAAACCAGTTTTAGAAGATTTAGAAAGGTCCAATGAAGATTAAATTCAATGTATAATGAAACATTTTGAAATTCTTTTTTATGGGAATTCTGATGAGTCATTTATATATTTAATCCAATTTGAATAACAAAATAAGTCTTATTTTTCAGGACCTTTAGACCAGGGTCCGCAATACAGTCAGCATCTGGTGTGCGAGAGTTGCTCGATGCAGATTTGGTGTCTGAAGCAGATGCCAGCGCATCTGAAAGCGATACTTAATTTAGGTATAAATTCCTCCAAAATACCTGAAAATAAAAAAAAAAAAGTTAGGATAGGGTTTTAAGTTAGAAATAAATATAGTAATACAATAAGTTTAGCAAAATCAATGTAAATTAGGTAAGAATAGTATCACATATCTTTTTTCGGACTTTAAGGACTAGTCTTGTGTAAGGTTGGTATTTCAGTCCATTCCAGATTATCCTTCTGTAAATATTGAAATATCTATAGAAAAATCATTTGAATTGTTAGACGATTTTGTTACAATATAAACTCTAAAATTCAAATAAATTAAATAATCATATATGTAGATATACCTGATTGCTAATTCTACCACCAAAATGAACGACGTGCCTCTACGGGTGGTGGATCGGGGTCCTCGATCCTATACATCTGCATATCAATATGATATGTTTGTTGGACCCAATCATGAAATTGATCCCACGACATAGTGTATTGATACACCGTATGCCATTGGTGCATCAATGTGATGATGATCGTAGGCTGATCATCATGAATCACATTTGTCCGAGGCAGCTCATGAGGCATATATTGGTGACTGTCTGAGCTTCTACTTTCACTCTTGACTGCCGCTCGTATCATCGTCATTGCTCGGAGAAGTATGACCAACTATCACCATACTGCTGTTGGTCATATGATTCTTCATAATATGACGGCTGTGAATACGATGAGCTTCGTTCTGTGTCTACATCATGTAAGCTCTGTCGCATCTGCTCAAATTCATCCACTGATTTTCCCTTCCCCTTCCCCTTCCGCGCATAAACTTGATGCGAACCTTGTCGAGTTCCATGATCTGAATCTTAGGTGGCATGTGTAAAATATTGCTCCTCGGTCCAGGCACCACCCTCAAGTTGTGTAGACGAGACCAACGATTGTCCGGCATTGCCGCCATCATCCGTCGAGGCACTACTGTTTGTGTTGCTGTCATGTCTCTGGACCGAGCGAGTTGCTGAATGCGATTGTGAATGTGTCTCGTCACCTGACTCGATTCTTTCCAACGATGCGACTGATGCTACTGTCTTGCCTTTTGCCTTTGCACGTTGGGCGGACGACTGTGATTGTTGGGTGTCTATAGTTCCTCGAGCAATTTGACTCGATGAACTCCTGCCATGTTGTGATCGAGGGGGACTTGTCACTTGTTGATGTTGTGCTTCTTCTTCTTCTATTGCCTCGGTGATAAAACGTGAAGGACGCTGAGGATCTCCCGCCTCATCAAGTAGAGGATCCTCTTGGTTCTCTGCTGCTTCAACCCAATCTAACATCGGCTCTGAATCTTCATTGTAGAATTGGAGGTCAATGGGATCAATATCTGGTTCCTTTGGCTCCTTATCCAGCTCAGCACATCGTAACTTTAGTCGCATGTTATAATGGACATATACTAGTTTCTCTAACCGTCTATATGAGAGTTTGTTGCGGATCTTCGTGTGAATCAATGCAAATGTTGACCAATTACGTTCACAACCGCTAGATGTTGTCGCCTCATGAAAGTACACGAACGGCAACCTTCCTTAAATGTGGTGCATCCCTCCAAATTGTAGCCACCACTGATTTGCGCAAAAATATAAATAAAAATTTATTAGTATAACAAATAATTAACATCAAATATAATTGATAATTGATAATCAATATATATAACTTTTCCTCACCAGGATCCATAGTGTAACGACACGATCTTTACAACATCGAGAATGAACCAACCAAGCTTTTTCTCGAAATAATCGACCCTCCATAATAGCATCAATTGACGGTAGTGTTTGGCGAGAGCCGATATATAACATTTCGTAGTCTTTGTTAGTAAATCATGTTGTGTTCCGAGAGCTTACCGATATTGAATTGCCGGGTTCAGATAATACGCTGCAAGACATAATTTTGTTAGTATAATTTTTTATTATATAAAAAATAGAAAATTAATTTATTCTGAATATGAATTTACCTGCATTATGGATATCCTGATCCATATGAACTGCTATCCGACGATCGATGATCCGTATATATTGGTCGGCTTTAAAATCATCCTTGAATGCTTTCCTGACCTCATCTCTTGCTTGAATCAAAGATATATTTCGATATCAGATCTGTGGGACGCTTGTCCATATCAACCTTTCGGAGAATAACATAAAGTGGTTCCACACCTTTTATGATTTCTGCCGTGGTGTCCCAAAATCTAGAGGAAAGAATGGACTTTTCTATTTTCTTTCCATCGCTTAATCTCGAATATCTAGAATCACACCACTCTTGTGAGGTGAACATTGCCTTCAAGCCATGCCTTTTTTGCTATAATGACTTTAATGCAATATAATTGGTAGCAAACCGAGTGACTCCAGGTCGGAGTATCTCACCGTTTACATACTTTTGCATTAAAGCGTGGATCCAATGATGATTATATATAAACTTTGTAATTGATTGTGCTCGAGCTATACAATTCTTGACCGCGTCCAACTCACCAATATCCTTCAGTATTAGATCTATGCAATGAGCTGCATATGGAGTCCAAAACAATGTATTTCTTTTTTCCATTAATTGTAAACCGGCCTTCTTGAAATTTGCACCATTGTCGGTTACTATTTGGACAACATACTGTGGTCCGATCTCCTCTAGTATAGTGTCCATCAAACTTTCAATGTAGTTTGCATCTTGGATTTTATCAGAAGCATTAATTGACTTATGAAAAACCACTCTTCTGTTGCAATAAACAAGAAAGTTGATGATACTCATTCTTGTTGTTCCTGTCCAACTATCACATATCAGTGTCACCCCATATTCGTCCCATTGCCTCTTAGAGGATTTGATCCAATCTTTCAGTTCTGCCACCTCCTCATCTAAGTACACACCGTAAATCTCCTTCGGTGTTGGAGGTTGGATACCCGAGCCAGACTTTTGAATAGAAGAGATCATGTTTTGATAATATGGACCTTGGGCTGTGTTGGCTGGAATCCTATAGAAGTTGAACCATTTTGAAATTGCCTTCCCAATATCTCGCTTCTTTTCCTTTGTGTATGCATCATCAATCCGTGTCTGTTTCGCTGTTTGTGGGGGATAGACTTGCGGATCAATATCAATAATATCTGGTGCAGACCTCTTGCCAAGACCTCTCATAAAACCACGAAGTCCACTATGCCTCATGCTACTAGTTCGGCCTAACTTAGGAGGAGCAGTTGGATGTCTCATGCTAGTCGACCTCTGGATTCCACTGCCACTGCCGTGCTCTAATTGTGAGTCAGGTCGTCGATGCCTCATTGCTTCATCGACTATATACTGATGCTCAATGATGCACGGAATTCCAATTGTGAGATTCGGATCGGCTTCATCGCCGCAACCCTCATACTGATCATAAACTGGTTCCTGTGTAGCCCTCCTATATTCTTCATTAATTCTTGCCTTCTTTTTTAATGTATCTTCCTTTGCTTGTTGTAGCTTGCTTTTAAAAAATTTACGAATCTCCGTCGGAACCTTCTTGGCTTCTTGCATTTTACAACGTCCGGATACCCGCCTGCCAAATGCATCTTCACCCGAGTTATTCCTCCACCCTTGCCAATGTAATCACAATAATTACATTGCCAATGATGATGGTTCCCATCTAACTTTTTGGCATGAGACCAAGCGTCATCATGTTGCTGTTCGTTTGATGTCATGCTTCTACCAAATTTAAATCAAATAAATATATTGAATTGATCATATATTGATAAAAAATCACTAATCACAGCATTAAATAACTTTAATAAAACCTAATTAAACCTATTTTACCATCATAAATATGTGAAACACATAAAAAAAACATTAGATACGTAATTTTAATTCAATATAGTTCAAATTATGATGAAATCATCATTAGATACACTAATTACATGATTAACAGTTAATTGCCAATTAATTACTTCTCTTTCAACACTATAAACATGTTAAATACCCTAATAGGTATTAAAAACATTAAATTGACCTAAAATTGATCAAATTTCGATTAAATCATCACTAAAATGACTAATCACAGCATTAAATAACTTTAATAAAACCTAATTAAACCTATTTTACCATCATAAATATGTGAAACACATAAAAGAAACATTAGATACGTAATTTTAATCTAATATAGTTCAAATTATGATAAAATAATCATTAGATACACTAATTACATGATTAACAGTTAATTGTTAATTAATTAATTCTTTTTCAACACTATAAACATGTTAAATATCATAATAGATATTAAAAACATTAAATTGACCTAAAATCGATCAAATTTTGATTAAATCATCACTAAAATGACTAATCACAGCATTAAATAACTTTAATAAAACCTAATTAAACCTATTTTACCATCATAAATATCTTTCAATATTTAATATGCATGAAATATAAATATTTGACCTAATAAGCTTCTAATTTCAAATTAATCAATACTAAACACACTAATCATAATATTAAATATCTTAATTACTCTCTAATTAAAGAAAGAAAATACATACCTCTTGATTAGAAAGTCCTTCCTCTTAATCTTCCCAAATTAGCTTCAATTCAATTCACAAATCGATGTTTTGTAAAGTTTAGAAGAGTTTGAGATTGTGTAAAAGAGTAGGAGAATGAAATGGAGTGAAATTGAGGGAAAGAGGTGCTTAAAAAGACATGAGAAAGGGCTCCAACGGTCAATTTGACCGTTGGAGTACTGTTACCAGTCGGTAACGGTCGAAATCGACCGTTACCGAGCTGTGCCGGGCGGTAACGGTCGAAATTTCGACCGTTACCGCCCGATATATCTCCGTATCGACCGATACGGGAGATACCAGGCGTACCGCCCGGTAGAGGGCGGTCCGTGTACCGGTATTCTGTCTGACCAGTACGTACCGCCTGTATCGGGCGGCACAGGTCGAAACTGCATACCCTGATTATTAGACATCTTTATTTGGAGCAGAATATTTAAAATAGTTTGGCTGAGTTATACAAACAATGTAGTTTTAGCTTTAATGGCTGGTTACTTAACTGCTTGTGTTATGCAAAACTAGTTGCTACCAGAGGCAAATTGTTTATAGATCATATTTTCAATGGAATTCAATGCTTTAGAACAATTTGTCTTCATTTTAAATTAGTTCCAGTTGCTTAAATCCACTCTGGAAATTAGATTGGATCTCTCCAAAGGTTCAAGAAACTGAAAAGTATAAGATCTGAAGTCTAATTTGAGATCAATAGCCATCAGCCATCAAATTAAAAATTTCAAGTTTAAGAACAAACTTAATGCACTCAAAAGTTAATCAAATTTGTTCTGGAGGTTGTGTAAACATCATAGTTTTATACACAACATTTAATTGGATTATTGTGCTAAAGTTTAGGTGCTCAGGAATTGGTTTGAATTAAGGATTGGAATATACTGGCATGGGAGCATGCTAATACTTCTCTGGCATGATATGATTTCATACCTTCAATCAACATGCCCTTGTACCAGCCAGCACAAGGTAAAATGTAGCTTACCATTTGTTGGCATCTATGACACAAATTGTCATGGTGCCTGATGACCATTTTAGATCATTACATTTTGGCATGACACTCCTCTCAAGCAATATAGGAAGGAGAAGTGGGTTTATTTATCAGCTTCTTTGGTCCAAGTTAATCTAGTTAGAAATTAGAACTTTGCATTAGGTTCCAGAAAATAACCAATATGATTAATTATGATACTTTTATAATTTATTTTGTTCCTTATGTTAGATCCCTTGTATTCTATGCAGTCTGCTGGTTGGCAAGGGAAATTTGTTGACTTGCCACTTGGAAATTATTTCAAGGGCCATTGTAACACAGAATTGTGTTGGAATGAAAAACTTGATATGTAGGCCCTCTCAATTATTAAAAGGAATTAATTTAAGGATTCTCGTACATTTAATTTTTTTAAATATGAAAGTTTACAGATCTGCATCCTGGCATTCATGCTTGAAGATTCTTCCCAACCTTTAGTTAAAATTACTACTTAAGAAGTTGGCCAGAAACAAACTGATCAAAAAGTTCTTTGAATCGTCTGAGTTACTTGAGCATTGCTCCAAAGATCCGCCCTAGTTTTGCAAGTTTATCAAAAAAATCTGTCAATTCCAGCTCTTCTTCAATTCTCTAGAGGCATTAAAATTCAACATTGTGCACTTACCTTTGATTCCTTTCATATGAACTGGAGATCTGATCAAATTGGTAAAACACAACCATTACATTGTTTGCCTGATTGATTATTTGATTACTTATTGTCTTTTAAAGTTTGCTGGATATTATGGGTTGAGTAACTCTGTCAATATTTGGTGAACATGTGCAACTTAAAGTTTGAACTTCACTTTTGTCATATTGAAGGGTTAAAAATATTTAAATCAAAGATGCTTAAGAAATAAAAATTGATAGGTTTTACAGATTGATATCAATTTTTCAAAAATAATTTCACTCACGCCCAACATTTATTCTGCAGTTGTAACTGCACTAAATTCAACTAGTCTCCCTCTTTGTGAAACAAAATGAGCTAACTTTAACAAGTGCTATGAGTAATGAAAATCTTATAGATCTTAATGCTTTATGTAGCCTTCAGGCTCCCTTAAAGGATCAGAAATACCACCATGAAAATCAATTTTTGCTTAACATTGAAACTTGATATCAAGGGCCATGCCAATTAATTAGATAAGTCAGAAATCTGAGAGCCATTTTATTTTTTTAAAAAAGTCTATTAATATATACAAAGAGAAATTATCAACTTTAATGCCCCATGATAGTATATTTGTCTCAAAGATACAGTTACAGGCATATTATAACATCAAGAAGTATGTGCTCCTTTAAATGTATTGTTCATAAGCATGTTCTGAAAAAAAAGGAGAGAGCAACTGTGTGTTTTTTGAACATAGTTATGTGGTATAAATCACCAATCATCTCCCTTCATTTAAGCCCATAAAGGTACTGTCAAGAGTCAACAAATTCTATTGGAATCAAGTTGTTCTTGGTGCCTACTTCTCAATGGTCCATGCAAGTTACTTTTAAGCTTTTTGGGATCTATGTTATCTTTCGTCTAGTATATTACTTTTCTAAATCCATAAGAGCAAGCCATGTGAATCTTAAAGTCACCAATGCAAGTAATCTGAAGATGGAGTGGATCATAGTCATTGGCGGGCATTAAATTTGAACTTATTTCAGAGTTCTATGCAGCAACTAAAAGGAATTATGATCAGTGAATTGTAACCAAAATGTGTGTTCACACATGATAGTGCAAGAGAGGGGTCTTTGTTATACCAGACAATTTTAGATGGAGAAAAAGATATCCAAAAAACAGAACTTTTACATGGCGGCTGAAATCATGCCCTCATTGTCCCTAGAACTAGAAGAATCTTAAGTTCCTTTTTGCTTTGAGTTTTATTTCAAATTAATGACCTTTTACATATAATCCCTATTTTTCTCTCGTTGATTATAAAAATCTCTTTCCTTTGCTTTATTTGTTGCAATTTGAAACATTGATTTCTCATTAAATGTAGAAAAAGACTTTGCAATTGCAATCTGCTACTGTTAATCCGCTGCCTTCAATGAGAGACTGTCAAAATTTTGTGAATAGTTATTTGCTTCTGTTATATCTTTTTAAAATTTATGACAGTTAATTATAATATTCTAACCATCTTCGTTTCTTCCATCTCTTCTTCCTCCATTGTTTTCATTGCTGCCTCATGTGACTTGCTTCGTTATCAGTATCACTTCAACTACATTTCCATTGCTTTCCCACCTCACATGTATGCACCATCTTCAGCAATGCTGTCTGTCCTCCTCGACCTCAACTATTACCACCTGGCCACCTCCTCTGTAGCCACTAGTTGCTGGTTCTCCTGTGCTATCTTGCATAATTGAACCTTTGTGGTTCATTCAAAAAAAATTGTGCTGAAAGTTTTGTTCATTATTTGTCAAATAGCAATGCACAAAGCATCTGTAAGTCGTTATCTAACAAATAAATAATATCAACAGAAAATGGTTCTACAAGAGCATGATAAACTACTAATTTGATCAAAAGTGACTTTGTATCGGACCTAGGAATGCAAGTTGCATTAGTGTTACACCCAAAGAACCTTAAAAGCAAAATCCTTGCAACAGTTGTGGTGGCCATAATTGGTTGTAGATATTAGCTATTAGCTTCTCAGAAGTTTTATATGCTTCTTGGTATTAAACCATGCTATGTGCAATTTTTGTGATAGGTAAATGCAAAATATGGTTGAGACCTAGAAGTCTAGTAACATGTATAGAAAGGTATATAAAAGTCGAATCATTGAGTTGTTAATCACTGGTATCCTCATGTTTTGATCTTTAGTCACAAGCTTTTCAGGATACTCTTAAACACGGAAATTCAAACTCAGAAAATTATTCAAGAACTTCCTTTACAAACCAAACTAATCAGCATGAAGCATTTTCAAAGAAGTTATTATCTCCATATAAATTAAATGTGAAAAGAGTATGTCAAGGTGGTTTACTTTATAAAACTAATGGCTCTGCAAGTGCATGGCATGGAGACTGTGCGGAGTGTACGTGTGCTGCATAACAGCATATACCATGCTGGCCAAGGACCACTGATTGGATTGATCAGTTGATATTTGTTGTTCTCTTCATACTCGGTATTGCACAAATTTAGTGAAAATCTCAGTGGAGCATTCAGTCAGCACTTTTTTCACCTCGAATATTTTGTGAAGAAAAGTGTTCCATGCACTTTTCCATGTTATTTTTTCTCACTGCTCCTTTTTTGTAGTGGTGAGAAGGCTCAAGATATAAGATGGTGCGACCTTTTGGAAGTTAAAGGAAAAGTGAGACTGCAGGCATTTGAAAAATTTATTCAGGAGCTTCCTCGATCTCGAACACGTGCTTTAATGGTGGGATTTTTTTTTTTTTGACTAATCAGTAAATGATGAGAGCTGGCTTGCAAAATGATCTGTATAATCTACCTAATTTGCTAAATTTAGTATGACTATGATAAAGTTTGTGCAAGTTACTAATTTAGAAATAAGAAACATTTTGTTATAAGCTCCATAATGACTATATTCATGCATTGTATATACATGCATTTATGTAGGAGTTTCTTGGTTTTGTGATTACTCTCATTCATAGATCATGTAGCTAATGCATGGAATTTAAAATGAGTATGCCTGGTGAAGAAATCTTTCATTTAAGTGATTGATAAGGAAAATCAAATTCCTTAAACAACATACTATTATATTTGCAGGTTTGTGTTGAAAATTTATAGATCAATTATCTAATTTGCATATTTCTAGACCTATTTGCAATTTGATCCTCAAGGTCATGATATTACCACCATCAAGCCATGCTTGGAAAGAATAAGCCAGTGAAAACTTAAAAGTGTTTTCTGCGTTGATGATTTTTTGTCTAATCAAGGACTTTTAAATTTCTCTAATTAATTATTCTATCTGGTAAATGCTGATATCAGTCTGCATTCTTCAATATGTCATGTGCTTCAGGTGATTTCCCTATGTTGGAAAGCTGGGTCTTCCATATCTGGCCTGACAGGTATGAAGGAGGTAATGCCAAAAACCTTTATCAGGAATTTAGTTTTTCATTAGCAATTTTGACCATATTAAATTGTTGGTACTGCAACGTTTTATCTGATTACAGGTTGCTAAAGTTTATCAAGAGAATGGGAGGGTAGGGTTTGCACAGATCTGTCCAGGCATTGATCTTTATGTCTGCCCTCGAAGTGAGACCATAATAACAATACTTGCAAAATTTGGTTTCTTCAAGGGCATGGCAGCAGTTGAAGAAGATCAGAATTCTCTAATTGGTTGTGTTGTATGGCGTAGAGGCTTTCAGTCTTTGGATTCTGCTTCAAAAGCATCAGATAGAAAAGTAACTTCTTTAGTAGAGAAGCCACTTAGCTCATCTGAGATTCTAGAAACAAATTCTCCAGTACTAAAAAAGCAGGATGAACATAGTAAACAAACTCTCCTAGGCACAAGACAACATGATGGTATGCAGTGCCAACACTTACCCGAAACTAGGTCCAATAATGCTGACAATGCAAGTCATTTGAGAACTGAAAGCAAGTCAAGAGAAAGTTCATCTGTTGATTGTAGTTCAAAATCAGTTAGTGTCCTGCATATTGCCTCCTCACTGCCTTATAACTCTCCTATTGTTCCAGTTCAAATTTCTCCTCCACAAATGCAGGAATTGAGGTCTAAGGAATGCTTAAAGAGTCCTCTATTGTGTGCTGTCGAAGGAAGACAAACTGTTCTTGGTTCAGAACCAGCAAGATCACTTCTCTTGCAATCATCTCAAATGCTCCCAGAAAGTCATCAGGGGAACGTTACATGCAGCGAAAATTCAACTTATCCTAGTAGTTATCCTGATACTCTTATGCAGTCAGCTCCTTCAATGCCTTGTGGTTCTATTCCTGCTCGACTACAAACAACACTAAAGCCTTTCTCAAGTTCTCGAGAGGACCCTACATCAAGCGTTTCAAATGATGAAAATTATATAATGCGCTTCAAACAATCAGAAGCTCCTGCAATGAGTTCTGAACCAAGCCAAACCACTCTTCCTGGACCACCTCCTTTGCCACCAGAAGTTCTCAAGAGAATCATTCAAGCTAGAGCAGCTGCTGTGGCTAAGGTTAGTACATCTGAAAGTACACACTTAAGCCTCTCCTTAACTCTCTTTTATTCATGGATTGCTGCCTCGCATCCAGCCTCTCTTTTATTCATGGATTGTGCACATCTAAAAGTACATACTTGAGCTTCTCCTTAGCTCTCCTTAACTCTCTTTTGCAGGAAACTAATGAAGGTGTTGTCATGGTTGAAATCCCTGTTGGGCATGTTTCTGAACCAAAGAAATTTTCCATGGTTATTGGGCCAAGTCCTGCTCTTCCTGGACCACCTTCGTCACTGCCACAATCTTTGAGTGTCTGTCCAAGCCCTGTCGATGTGGATGATTTACCAGAATTCGACTTCAGTTCAACATCCAAATTTATAGAATCCCCAGGAAACAAATATCCTTGGTCCAGTTATCATATCACAGAAGTTCATCCATTCAATAAGCAACTCCCAAGTGATATGGGCCATAATTTAACACCTCGTGGATCAACTACTATGCAGCCTATAGAAGCTAGTCAAAGACATCAGTTTCCGGGAGAGGCAACAAACTACTATCAAGAGAATCCCAAACGAACAAAATTTCAGAAGCCCATTGTAGATAACAAGGTTGCAGTCAGGACTTCACTGTCATGTGACCAACCATCTTTAGATGCTGATCAGGGTTCAGTTGACCCAAGATATAGTAGCAGTTCTCTAAGAAAGTATTGCTGGGATGATGATGATGATGATGATATGCCTGAGTGGTGTCCCCCAGATCTAGAACATTTTGACCGAACCCAAACATCCACTGCTGTCAATCTGTCATCCCCTGTGCATAATCGGGAACTGGAATTTGCAAGGCGACGTTCCTTCATCTCTCCACTCTCAACATCTTCATGCCCCACAGGAAGCCACGGTCTTCCTCGTGGTTACCTGCATGGAATACAAGGTTTTTCTCCCCTCAACCACAAACCCACTGCACCAGTTCATACGAGATCAGCTGCTGGATTTGATCATTCTATTCAAAGGACACCTTTAGTGCAACATGTAACCAATTTGTCCGGCTGTCAGACTAGCATGAGCAACAAGATACCTTCAGATATTGGCAATAGGTTTCGAAGGCCTTGACGATTGTCGACTCAGGTTCACATGGCTGAAAATCCACCTGTCAAGCTCTATTTTACGTACATATTTAACTTGTAGAAATTAAGAGATCTAAATTGTGCAGACATGTGAGGATGTGTTGTGCTGAAAGCCTTGTAGATTTGGTAATGCTGTTAAAGTTGTTTTAGGATCCTTCTGAGCCTGGCTATAGTTATATATATCATTAGATGTTATCTGAAAGGCTCCTTTGAGATTGTTCCAAACAGCAGCCTACATGTGCACATATGCATCTTTTGTCTGTGGTTGCAAAGAACATACCTTTTGCAATAATTTGCAAATGAAGTTCTCTCAAATAAAATCTCTGATGTGATTATCACTGCCATTTGTGTTCTAGCATCTTTTTGTCTTTTTTATAGCGAGAACATTGATGAAATTGAAGGGATTTGCTGATACAGACAGATTGGGAGAAGGAAAATGGCTTCTCCCTTGAGTGCAATTCCAAATTTTTGGTTAGTGGCTTGAGAAACTCTTTCCAAGTATTGCTAGTGTTCAAATGAATGAAGCTGTTGGCATCCTGCATCTGATTTGTTCATTGTATTGCTAGGGTTCCTCTGCATCTCAAGTTGTAAGACTGCTCACCTATTACTGCTGGCTCAAGGCACCCCCAAAGGAAGCTAACACACATGGATATATGGCAATCCTCTACTTGTCCATTTTCTCTACTAGACATCTGAGCCATTGATATGATAAGAGAATCGTTTAACATGATTAAAATGTGCTTATGAGACCTTGAATGTGATAATTAGAAGAGGTCAGTACAAACTATTGAGACCTAAAAAGATCTCAGTAGAAATTATATATATATATATATATTATATATATATATATATATATATATATATATATATATATCAAAGTAGAGACGTACAGAGACTAGTACGGGTTTTTCTTCCCTTTTCTTTCCTTCCGCGATGTAGAGAGTGTTGGTCACTGTTTTGGCTGAGTGTGACTTCTCCATCGACGGGGAGATGATGGCCAAGGGCGTGTTGCTGTTGCTGGTGTCTAGTCCGCCTCTGTCTCCGCCGCTTCGCCGCCTTCTCCTACGTGGCCTGCGCCCCGGTGTGTCCCCTCTTTTTGTCTTGTTCGATTTGGAATTCCTTTGCGTTGTGCCCGAATGGTTCGTTCCTTAATGCTCCTTTTCTATGGATCCTTAGAAATGGGTTTGTGTTGTTGTCAGTTGAACATAAATCTTTATTAGTTCTGTTGTTGCCGTCAATCTCTTCCAAACGCATAAACGCCGGACCTTCTCTTTGTTCTCGGTTCCAAGACTTTTTCCTTATCGTGGGTGTGCGCTCTTGCGTGGTGCTACAGAGTTGAAGCTCGTCCGCAATTTGATCTGGCTTCACAATAGATTTATGGCAACGATTGTGTGAATTCAAGTCTTAAGTTATGATCTTGTTTATGATTTTGTAAAAACACCAACAATTAACCGAGGCTGAAAGGGAAGGGAATCTTTCTACTGTTTAGAACAATTGAATCGTTTCTGCTGATAGAAATACAATAAACATAGGTTGATCTTTTCTCTAGTTGTTGTCAAAAGATACCGGTGTTTTCTAATCAGACATTACTGAGAAACTATTGCTTAGTTAAAGTTAATGGAAAGGTGTAAAAAGATACCAAAAGGTGGAAGATAGAAGTGGATTTTTCACTCTATAAGTGAGCTGGCTTATCTTGTCTTCCTGGCACAAATTTTTTTTTGCTTATGATAGGGTTAAAGATTAAGAACTCCCATGTTCTAATATTTGAACAGATGCTGTATGATGTTGATGAATGCATTTGCATTAAAAAAAAGGGAAATAAAATGTGATTTGAAGCTTATTGGTTTAGCATTGTCACATGTTATACTCAACAAAATCATAACATAACAATGTTTCTTATTGGTTTAGCATTGTCCGTTCTCCTATGTTGATCATCTCATTTACAATTTGTTCTGTTGCACCTGTTGCAGTGCTTCTGGTTTCATTCATCAAAGCTGCTCTATCGTCGTACGGTTTCCCCTGTGCTGATGTTATTACTCTTTTGAGGTATGCTATAGCTTCTGTAATTTTTGCCCTGAGTAGTGACTTGAGCACCTTAAGCTTTGTAAAATGAATATTACAAATCACCTAGTGCAAGTAACACAGTAGGTTTATAATATCATTGAAGGTTGATCTGAAACCCTACTCAATAAAGGTAGAAATGATAAGAAACTAATTGATAATAGGATGACATTGACTGGGTTTTACTAGTTAATGGTGGCAAAACTGCAGTTAAATCTAGCTGAAAGGAATATATGAAGTAAAAGTGAGAAAGTCGAAGAAAACAGTGAAGCAGGCAGAAATCATGGAAGTGGCTAAGCCTTTGATGGGTGCTTAAAAGCATATTTTAAACAGAAGAATCTTTATTATTTTCCTTCTGAGACACTTATGATCCCTCTATTTTACAAAGATTAACTATACACCTTTTTACTCATCCTAGGCCCACCAAACCTTCAACAAATCCTTAAGTAATGTATTTTAATAGCCTTGAACTGCTCATCAATTGAACTCCTATTCCAATTCAAATAATCTTAAAAGTGCAATGTGTTGGACCTTCACTAACACTAAACAGTATTTGTTAAAAAGTTTCTTAAAAAGTGCATAAAATAGAGAAAATTGAACTTAAAACCACATATGATTCAGTTCTAACTTCTAAGCATGTATGGAACTTGAACCAACCCTTTCTAGAAATGGTTGCCTCATTTATCATTTAGACTGCCACATCTTAGTTGGATATAGATGTAGGACAGGTTCTTTTCGGGTTTTAGTTGTGGCCTGGTAAAAGTTCATTCTTGTCAAAATTGATATGATTTTTTTTTTGTGTGTTCTTATCATTTTAATTGTTGTTTCAGAATATCTTTAGAGATTATTTTAGCATCTTCATGGCAAAGAGCCCACTTGTGGATACAGCTTCGTTTAAGAAAGTTATTAAGCTATAAGGTTATGATCTTGGACAGAGATGGGGGATTGTTAAGTTTCTGAAAAAGGTTAACTCGTCTCATTCCCCGTTATATACATCCATGCATTATAGTTCATCCAAGATGGAATACTTGCTTTTCATTAGATACTTCAGTCTATGGAGTACTAGTCGTTTAAATTCTTGATTTTGATAAAGGCCAAGTCATTTGGAGGTCCAGGATTTCATAGCATAGCGATTAATGGCCCCCCTTGACATGCATGCTTTAAGGTTTAAGGTTTAACACAGTTCTCAATAAAGCAGCTCGAGTGCAATTAACTGTTCTTGGTGAAGAAAAAGCAGCTCGGGTGCAATTAATTGTTATTGGTGTAGATCTAACGAGGTTCTCAATAAAGCAGCTGCAGCTCGGATGCAATTAATTGTTATTGACACTGATTTAAAAAGTACTGTGTCAAAAGATGTCAATGTCTAAAAATGCTCGTAGCATTAGCTGCTCACCCAAAGCGCTAGCGAAACAAGATGTTAAAATATAAAAATATATAATATAATTAATAAATATAATTATTTAAATAAAAATATAATATTAAATTAAAAAATTAAAGTACAAAATCACAATGTTATGTTAACAAAAGGTTTTCGAATTCAAAACAATAAAATTTTACATCAAAGTCATTTATCATAATCAATATTATCGTCATTTTTAAATAAATCATCTTCATTAAATTCAGCATCTCCTTTTGTTTTTTCTCTTTAACAAAATATGTTTCATTATTTATGTCTTCAACAATAGCAAAAACCAAGCTTGATATTATTGCACTCATTTTTTTCTTCGTTAATTATCTTATATATGTTTGTAATTCTTCAACACCTGAAGTTCTTACCACATCTCCTCATGTCAATCTATCATCTTCAAATACAAGCTCGTCTTTAACATCTTGTAAGTTGGGACTCATTTCTCCCACCAATTACTCATTTGAATCATCAATATCTTGTAATGAGATTTGATCAATTCTATTTTGTAAATCATGATGAGCTTTCAAAGTTTGATTATACTTTATGTAAATAAGATCATGTAATCGTTGATGTTCCAATCGATTTCTTTTCTTTGAATGAATCTATCTTGTCATATAATTTAAAAATATATTAATATATTTATCCAAATAAATTAATTAATTGAAACAAAAATACTTAGTGATCCTAACATGCTTAAAGACACTCTAGTTTCGCTCATAATCTAAAGCACTACATATCAAAGTATTTTAATAGTAAATTATTGTAGGTTCGGGATGAAATTTTCAAATAAACTCCACCATTCAACTATAAAATTTATGTTATTATTAGCAATAATATAGTAACATACTATAAATGAAAATAATTATATTATTAATACATAGAGATATAATTGTCCTGGATCTAATTGTCATTGGAATTTCAAAAAGATCTTCGACATTTTTATATAGAGATAATTCATGAATAATCTTATCTTGTATCTTAAAACTTGGAACTAATCTTGCAACACACTGATATAATTCATTTAAAACTTCTATATCAATCCCAAAAGATTTAATCTTATAAAAGAATTCAGGGTTCAAATAATATCATGCTGCATGTAAGCGACGATAAAGATGACAATTTCATCTTTCGTCAATAATTGTAAAAATTCTCATATTTTTCATTATTTTCATTAAAAGATCTTTTAATTATCTCATTTGCTCTATTCATAGCCTCATAAATATATC
Organism: Musa beccarii; assembly: GCA_024322285.1. Lineage (NCBI taxonomy): Eukaryota > Viridiplantae > Streptophyta > Magnoliopsida > Zingiberales > Musaceae > Musa > Musa beccarii. The sequence continues at coordinate 19,371,055 of CM044401.1, read as the reverse complement.
TCATTACAGGCTTATTTTTATTATTTACCAATCAAAGAACTCGAATAAGAGGGCCCATTATATTTAATATATAAATTATATGATTCCAAAAAGATGACATTAAAATGATATCAGTGGCCTTCTTGCCTTTTGCTTCTTTTGCTCATTTGCTTGTCAATTTCTTAGAGGTAAATATGTTTCTCATATTATGTTTTTGGCGATGCACGCTCTGACATCATATCTCACTAATTCTTAGACGTAATGTTAAGAATAAAATAGCAAATCAGGTGACATCATATCTCACTAATTCTTTGTTGGTCGTGAATTCTCTCATTATATTCAAAACTCCAATATGATTATAGAAAAATCCAATAACAAAAATTATTTTTTTTTTAAGTTTTCTTGATGTTAGGGATCTTTTCAATATCCTCTAACATTAAGTCAATATAATGTGTCATATATAGAGTCCAATATAAGTGTTGTATTTTTGTTTCAAGTAATTTACCTGAGATAAAGGATAATAAAAATGATATGACTTAAGAGTTTAACACATTTAATTGAAGATAATATAGTTAAAAAATTTAAAAAATTTTAAAAGATAGAATATTATTAGCTAACACATAATTGCTTCTATTGTTGGTTATGACTTAAAAGATATTTTGTTCTTCAATTCTTCAACGAACTTGTTAAGCAAATCATATATCTTATCTCAAGACTTCACAAAATTGAAGCATCTATTGACTTTATAAATATAGTATCTAAAAAATAGTTAATTATAAAATTAATTATACTCATATGTCTCATGTTAGTCCAAGCATCTAACATAATAGAGCAACCATGTCTGGTCCATGATTCTTTATAGTCGTTTAGTAAGTCATTTATATAATTCAATTCTTTTTTCAACAATGGAACTCGTATCTCATAATAACTTAGATATTTTAATCTCGTACCATATCTTCCAATAGCTTTAATTATTTTCTTAAATCATCTAAACGAGTTGTACTAAGGGGAAGATCAACCTAATAGAAGAAGCGAGTAATGTGCTGAATTATTCTTCCTCTTATTTTTTTTATCACAAACATCACTTATATTTGTTTATCTGAATTTTGAGCCTCTTGCTTGCCTTCGTTGCGTTTGTGATCTTCAAAAAAATATAAATCCATCGATCCTTTTTTACTCTTCTTAGTACATATAACTTCTTTTCCTTTTTTTTATACTTTTTTTCTCACTTGGGTTAATACTTATAGAATAATCTTCTTCTTCATCTCTGAGATATTCAATATTATCCTCTGGTAAATTCCCATAAGATTCATTCTTTTATATCTTTTTTTCATTCACATAAATCAACAACTCTTCTTTTATCTCATGTGGACACTTCTTACGAGCTGTTGTATTATTGAAATTTCCTATTATATGTTGTTCTGTAAAAAAAATTTATATTTAGTAGTCTTATCGTAGAATATGTAAGTCACTGCATTAGGATTTTTCGAATCCTTTAGATAATTATACTTCCATGCATGATCTTTTTTTTATGTCATTAGAGAATATATTGAGTTGCTCTGTACACTTGTCATTTATCCTGAAACCAACAATAATTTTAAATAAATGAAAATTAATAGTATTAAAATTAAAATAATATATTATTAATCTAATAAATAAAAAAATACTATTACTAGTATACACTTAATAGTATATTGTTAATATATTGTTAACAGTATATAAAGTCGAGTCGATGTGAGAAGAGTGTGAGAAAGAGTAAGATCGATGATGTTGATTGAGAGCAACGAGCAACGACGATAGTGGCAACGATAGCAGCAGTAGCGATAGTGGCAATGGCAGTGGTAGTGGTGAGCAGTGACAACAATGGCAAGCAGTGATAGTGACAGCGACAGCGGAGAGAGGCAATGACAACGGAGAGAGGTAGTGGCATTAGAGAGAAAATGTCGACGATAGAATCACAAGCAGGGTTAGGGTTGGGCAGGTCACAAGAGAGATATTGGGAGATTGATATCGGTGCTTTAGTTAGTTCGATTCCAAATGTTAATTTGGTCTCCTTTGAAATGTGTCGCTTGGACATTAAACGAGGCGCTTAGGCCTCATCTCGTCTTGCCCGAGTACCTATTGAAATCACTGGTTAATGGTGAAGATCTAACGAGATTCTGGACAAAGCAGCTCGGGTGCAAATTAACTGTTCTTGGTGAAGATCTAATGAGGTTCTCGACAAAGCAGGTCGAGCGCAATTCAATTAACTGTTCTTGGTAAAGATCTATTGAGGTTCTCAATAGCTCTGATGCAATTAACTGTTCTCGGTGAAGATCTAAGGAGGTTCTCAACAAAGCAGCTCGGATGCAATTAATTGTTCTTGTTAAAGATCTAACAAGGTTCAGGTGCAATTAACTGTTCTTGGATAGGTGTAAATTCTTTATTTATATGATCAGTGCCTTTCGAAACAATTGATATTTATGTATGAGAAACAGTACATTAGCAAAATATTGGCGGTCGAGGACGTCTGCAGGCAACTTTTTTGCTTTTATTGTGTATCTGATTGCATTTTTTTTTCCCTTCTGCTGACCGTAAAATTAAATCGATGATATTGAGACTTCGACTATAGTTAATTGTGGTATTTCGATCTTGGTTGATTCAACCGTAAAGCAAACTATGTTACCAAAGGCGCGGGCAGATCCCTTAAAATCATTATTGTTATGAAATTTAATTTACAACAATTTTCTCAATTATAAATAATGTAGGTTTTCTACTCAACCTTTGATCACAGAAAGATCTTAGCCTTGCCATTTATGTTTGTTTATCCGACCTGCATATTGAAAAAAAGCCTTAACTTTAATCATTGACCGGTCTAATTTCATTATTGAATCAAATATGTTAAAATCGAAATGAATCGATTGACCTGAGTTTTGGATAACCTGCATAAATCAATCGGAACTTGATGAACCTGGATAGTCAAATCATAAAAAACCCAAGAACATATCATCAACCAATCCAAGTCAATTATTAGATTGGATGCATTAAAAGCCAAAATGAACTGATCGACCAAACCGACTTTTGGATACATAAAACCTCTCCGATTTTATAATATAATAAAAAAAAATATTTAAATACATTAACATGAATCTTATTTAGTGTTTATTAGTTGATATTATAATTCTTATACTATCTTACTTTTAAAATTAGTTTTCATATTTTAAAATTTTATTATATGGACTTTTAAGTTATTTAATATATTTTAAAAATATTTTTTAATCAAACAAACAATCCTACCTGTTGACCCATAGCCTAATGACCCAAGACTCAACTAGGGTTTCCCGATTTGGTTCAATGTACATCAATCTCGAGCCAAAATAACTCCCAAGATTGATGAATTTGGCATGCGGACAATATATACGCTCTAAGATGCTCTGACAAATCCAACAGATGAAGCAATCGAATCGACAACACATCATGAGATAAATCATGGACATGTAGGGCATGCAAGACATGGGAAGGACAACACTCGGGAAGAAAGCAGCAGCCATCGAACAGGAAAATGGAATGAACTATTAACTACTGATCCAGTATTCTACCAACGCAAATAAGTCGATCCACAAGCAAAGACTAGTCTAAAAGCCCAAATCCCACGAAACATGTTCTTAGCAAAGAAAAGCAAAACTGAGCTCCGCTATAAGCTACTAGTTCCTGCCTCGAGGAAAATCTAAAACTTGCCTCGATGAATGAGGCTATCGTTCAGTGACAACACTGCCAAACTAATCAGCCGGTGCATTAGCCTGCTGCTGCTGTGCAACACTCCTCAGAACTTCCATCGCTTCTGCAACTTTTGCTCTCAGAGCATCTGGCGATTCCAGCAGATGCAGGACTTCGGTTTGGTCCATCTCGAGCAGCATTCCTGCAACTTTGGCTGCATCAATGGGTTCAAGTTGCTTAACAAGTGGGTACAGACTATCACCGAGCATCTGCACAGGAAGAACATGTGAACCATAATCGGTCGACCAGAGAGTTGATTCATTGCACTTGTAAATACGAGGACATGTTAACCAGAAAAGGACACATCGGTGAGAAACATACCAGCCTTTGTTGCTCGGGAGGAGCATTTGCAAGGGCTGAAGGCAATGCAGCGATGGGAATAGGTTGTGGCATGGTAACATCTTGCATTGGCAAACCTCCCATCTCATTAGGATTGAGCATGCCACCAACCGCACCAGGTGTTTGCACATCAGGCATGTTGCCGCCAGGAGGGTAGCTGTGGGCACGAAACTTAGGAACCATCTGCTATAAATAAAGAAATAAATAAATAAAAAGTTGGATCAATACTAATATTGCATCACATTGAACATTCTATAAAGCTAATCTCAGATAAAACCAAGATGAGAACATATTATTTTGCCCTTCAAATTTGAACTTTAACCCTAGAATTCTTTCTACTGTCAACCAATTGCAATTTGCTGTGGTTGTTAATAATAGTTAAGCCCACCAAATGGTAACCATGACTGTAACAAGGCACAGAAAGCTTTAGAACCAAGCAAGATGATCGAGGACCTGTTGCAGAGTTAATGGTTGGTGCACCCTCTGTCCTTTTTGGACAAGGGCTGCTGAGAAATTTGGCATAGGTGCTTCTGCAGGCTGTACTCCAGGGATGAGCCGTGGCTGAAATCTAAATCCTGGCTGTAGAGGAAATTTTATAAGTTCTAGAATGATTTAAGCAATAAAAAAAATTAATAAAGCATGCATAGTAACTTATAAAGCAGTAACATGCAGATTCAATAAACAAAATAACTAAATGCAGCGCACCACAAACAACACATTTCATAACAATGTACTTGAAATGCACAAAAAAGATCAGTGATGGGCTAGCATTTCAGTTATGACATATCGTTCATGTGCTTTAGGTCCAGGCAATCATACAAGTATTTGACTTACTGTCATACCGTATGCCACGCCATTCATCATGTAAGTCCATGACAGATGACATCAGCAACTAAGAGTTCAGAAAAGATAAGGTAAATTCTATATTCCACATATAAATAATATAATAATTAAGATTGAATAAAAAATAAAAGAATGCAAAAGTATGTATTACAATTACACCTGAATCTTACCAGTGATTATTCTAATCTTTATAAGGGAGCTTCAAAGCTAAGACTGAAATAATAGCTTCTGTACACTAGTTCGCTTACACATGCAATGCACATACTAAATTTGCAATTTCCCACTTCACATTTCCTTTTCAGTAATGAGCAACAGCATGCTACAACTACCAAAACTTCTTCCACTATAATATTAAAGAAATATAATAATGAGCAAAAGGATAACAAGCATTATAAACAGTTATTTTCCATTATGACAGTTGTGATAAAGTATGTATATCAACCAATATCCAGAATGATTACTGGCCATCAAATATGATAATACCTTGAATGATATGCTACGTGGCATGTTTGAATATTTTGGCCAAATATAAGCTTCAACAGTTCAAACAGAGATTGAAGGACATGGAGATAATTGTAAGAGTTTCCACCTTAATATTGAGCATCATAAAAGCCAGGATATTATATGTCTAATATTGTCCTCGACAGTCAATTGACCAACTAGTATTGCAGTAAGCGGCATCCAAGAAACAGGATTTTTTATGATAAAACAATTGAATCAAAAATAAGAACCAAATAGATACCTGTGGTGGAATAAGGGTAGGAGGTGGTTGACCATAAAATATTTGTTGCCCAAGGCCAGGAGCACCAGGGGGGTACATGGGAACTCGGGGACCAACACTTGGGCCTGGGCCCATTGCTACAGGTTGCACTTGTGAAAAGCGTGCCTATATATTAGACAAAAAAGTTATTGAAAACAAAACATAACATAAATGCAAGCAAAATTTCAGAATTTTGTTATGGCGAAACACATTGCTACAAAGAGACATGACTATAAAAAAGACAATTTCGTTATGACATAATCCATTTCAACCAATGGACCATCAGAAAGGTACTTTGCCAACACAAGTTACAGTGTTCATCATTTCCAGGTTGGATTGAGTAAAAGAGGACAAAAAAGCAAATGATTATAGGGTGTAACCTAAAGGCTAATTGTAAAGCACTTCCACTACTTTTGCAAAATTAACACCTAAGTAGACTTGATATGTAACAAGTAGGATATGAAGCTTCAAGAAGCTTGTTGATATCCTTTCACTTCAAACCTTTCTCAAGTTTCTACAATGTCCCATAAGCTAGACATGAAACATCAGTTGAAGGTGCCACACTAAAACCTAGCTGACCACGACCATTGTAGTTGCTTAAAATAACTTGATTATGACCTCAAAAAATGGTTGGGATAAAGTAGATACCTGCAAACTAGCTCTTCTATCTTCTTTCCGTTGTGCAGGTGCAACATAAAGTGGCTTCCCGCGAACCATCTTTCCCGTCATATCTTTAAGCTAAAAAAATGAAAAAATTTCCATTTATGAATGTCCCAAAAGATTTTTAGAAGAGAGTGCATGTGTGAGAGAGAAAGAGATTACAGCTCGATTTGCTTCTTCAGGTGCAGAGAAAGCAACAAAGCCAAAACCTTTACTTATACCATCAGGGTTCCGCATAATCTGTAACATATATATACATCACAAGAAAGCCATTATGACTAAATCAAGAAAATTAGAAGAACTTATTGTGCCAAAACTAGACATCCAGTACCTTGCAAGAAGTAATTGTACCAAAATCAGAAAATAGTTCTTTCAGCTCATCATCCCCAACGCTATCATCTAAGTTCTTCAAATATAAGTTGAGTCCTTGATCCTTGTCCACTGTCTCCTTCACACTCTGATAATAACTTTTTTTCAGTACTAATTCTCTTTCGGGTTTCTTCAGTGCCTTTCCAACATACCACTCCTTATCATCAAATTTCTGCCCATTGAGTTCTTGAACTGCTCGAGCAGCATCATCCGGAATCTCAAAATTGACAAACCCAAAACACTTTGATTTTCCATCCTCCTCCCTCATAACAATGGCACTTGTAATTTTCCCATACTCGCCAAAGATATTTTCTAGATCTTCATTTGTAGTCGACTCTGAGAAGTTTTTGACAAAGACATTAGAAAACTTTGTCTTGTCTAAGGAGTTCTGTCTTTCTTTTTTGCGAATAAAGGGTCCAACAAAAACTGGTTTATTATTTAAAAGCATTCCATTCATCTCATTGATTGCATTCTGAGCTGCCTCCTCTTGTTCAAATTGAACAAAACCATAGCCTTTTGACTGTCCAGATGCATCTTTTGCAATTGTGCAGGAAACAATTCTACCAAATGCCGAAAAGATATCAAACAACTGTCCGTTGCATATCAGTTTATCTAGATTCTGGAAAAAACAAAAATAACAACTTATGTGTGTACAAAGCGAACTTGCAAGTGTCAAAAAAAAAAAAAAGAGTAACATAAATTATCCATAATCTAATTGGAAACTGACATCTTCACCACAGAAAATTAAACAATGCATTACCTTAACAAATATATTTGCTGCCGCACTTCTATGCATGCTATGATCTTGGTTTGAATCCATAATGCGAATAGGCTTATTGTTAAGAGGCTTAAAGTTCAGCACCTCCAATGTCGTTGCAGCTGTCAATCGTAAAAAAATCAGATAAAAAAAGACATTCTTACACATCATTTGGCTACTGCTCCAAAAGAAACATTTTGATTCTCGTGGTATTATGATGAAGAATTTTCATTCCATCAATAATACAGCCAACACAATATTTGTGTCCAGAGAGTTTCCATTTATTAAAAGCCCTTGATGTCCAAGAAGAGAATTCCAATACTAATAGCAATGAAATAGTAAATTGTTCAAAGTCAGAGGAGGTTTAAGTATATGACTAACGTGAAAACATGTGTTGATTTATTATAGGAAATCACTTTAGTTATTTTAAATATTCCACAACAAATACTGGGCCATTGAATATAATACTACTTCATAGACTTGATGCAAGAATGGATTTGATATCTTGCAGAAAAGATAGAAATAAATACAAAAAAAGTAATTTGGGAACATTAAACAAATAATTTAAAAACATCCCAACATTTGAATCCTAGATAATTATGAGATTTCAAGAGATTTCTTTTTTTCGAATTAGTTTCTCTTTCTTGGTTCTTGATCTCTTGACATAGTAGATATCCACCAAAGAGAAATAAGTGTTTGGTTTGGTAGAAGGGGTGTCACCAAAGCTTGTCTCCAATCAAGTTAATATCCAAATAATTCCCCACAACTGTTGAATAGAGGTACATTAGGAAGATCATCTCTTGCATAGGTATGGCCTTCTATAAAAGCCAACACAATAAACATTTGTGCTTCTATACCAGCAGCTAAACCAGGAAAATCAAGGGGCTAACATCAGCACCCACTGGCTGGAGCTCACCACCACCAAAGGTCCAACAAAACCTATCGTGAGCATAAAGGGAATCACACAAGGGGAGATGTTACAACGCATTACTCAGCACTGGCGCACTCTGCATGACGAATTTCCTACCCATACTTATCAGGCGACATGTTCCATGCTGTTGTAATTACCAAATATTTTCATTTATTTCCTAAACTAGATATTCCTCAAATAGTATCTTTCCCTTGGTAGAATAATTTATTTCCTAAATAAGTATATCCTAAATTCGAAATAAATTACCACCATTAAAATTGTTGGTTAATTTGATAGGTTAGTTTGGACTGATATTATTAATTATTTACATATTAATTACCAACAGTTTAAAATTAGAGTTATGTCATGCATGGTTCCCCCTCATCAAACCCTCTCCCATTCACTCTAACTCTAAGGTAGATGGGAAGAAACTAATGATGAGGAGCAAACCATTCAATCCAGGTTGATTGGGCTAGAATCAACATGATCCAATCTAGAATCACCTAAGACCAGCTCAGTTTAGCCTAAACCAGTCCATAAATAACCTGAACCAGTTCAAACCGTTCAAAACCATTCCATTATCACCAAGAACTTGCCTGACTTGAGCGAACCAATTTAATTTGGTTCAGCCCAAAGGGGCTGAGTGTCGGGCCTCAACAGTCCATAGGCATCGAGTGGAGTCGAGCCACGTGTTGGACCTCATGGTGTAAAGGGATTGGTCGTGCAGGGCTTGACCCAATTGGGTCTAGTCCACCCAGTCAGACTCAAGTTGAGTCTAGTCCAGCCCAAACCCAGGTAGACCAAGCCTGGGCTAGCCACACTAGACCCAAGAGTGGTCCAGTAGTTAGATTTTTGTTTTTTATACAAAAATGAGTAACTAATTATCCAAATTAAACAAATCTACATTGCATAATTAATCAATTAATTAAAATCTCATTAACAAGAACTACAATTGAAATAAATGACATGGTACAAATTAAATATAACCTATGAATAAAATGTTATAAATCTCATAAAATAATGTGAATGTTAAACATAGATTTTTCAAAGAACTAAAATTAATTAATTTCGAAATATAAAGATTCTATCAACACAAACTAAATGCTTAAAAAACAAAAGAAAAGTAGAAGAACTTACAGTTCTCCTTAGGGATGATCACCAGCCCTTTCTCCTTGCTCCTTGTTGGTAGACTCTTCTTGTCCCACTAAAATAAATGAGTGAGAAGGGTTTGAGCAACTTAAATAGGGGAAAGGGGGTAAAGCCATATATGGAATAACTATATTTTTTATTTTAAAATAATTTATATTTAAGTAATTAATAACATCATTCCAATTTTACTTTTTCAAATTAAGAAACAATCACAATGGCTACAAGTTATTTCCAACCTAGGATATGCTTATTTAGGAACTAAATTATTCAAATAAGAAAAAATACTATTAGAAAAATTTCTGACTTAGAAAATAATTAAAAATATCCAATGGTTATGGTCACTGCTGGGTTTCATAGTACTCCCCAGTTGATAGAAACCAAAAAAGGGATTCCAAGACTTTCTAATTTGCCCAATCTTCTAAACCCATTGGAGATCATATAAACTAATATAGGAGCTTTCATCAGTAGAGACACTAGGACAATATTATTATTCATGAGGATTGTATCTTTTTTACTCTTCTTATTAGAAAAATTAAAAAATAATACAAATCAAAGTCCTTGCATCTCTCCTATAGTGTTTTTTTTTCATATTTTTCAACGACAATATTGGTTTATATTAAAATACTATTAGAAGAATTTTTATTTAGGAAATAATTGAAAATATCCAATGATTATGGTCACTGCTAGCCTCCTAGGTTTTATAGTACTTGCACAATCGATAGAAACCAAAAAATGGAGTCCCAAGATTTCCTAATTTGCTCAATCCACTAAACCCATTGGAGATCATATAAACTAGAATAGGAGCTTTGATCAACGGAGACACTAGGACAATATTATTATTTACAAGGAAAATATATTTTTTGCTCTTCTTCTTCGAAAATTAAAAATAAGTACAAATCAAAGTCATTGCATCTCTCCTGTTTTATTTTCTTCATATTTTTCAACAACAATATTGGTTTAATTTAAAAGCTTTAAACCCTACTCAAAAGTTGTAACGTTATAATCTCATCGCGCATACAATTTTTCACAAAATTCATCATCCAGAGCTGACTGTTTATATGTTACATGTTTCTCATTAATACATAATGCTCATTAATACATGTTTCTCGTCCACAAAATTTGTAACACTTGACGGTTTACATGACATGTTCCTTATTAATACATAAAACACAAATACCAACTACCTAAACAAGCAGTCAATGAGACCTTTCATCCAACTACCTAAATAAACATCATCTCAGCTCAATATGAAAAGAATCCTCCTATTGTACTATGATCTAAAAAAGATAATAAGCACAAATGCCCAGTAGAGGAATTCAAAGGACAATAAATAATAACATACGAAATAAATGCATAACATTTATGAAAATATGTTCATAATAAATGTTCATGCATACAAGACGAATAAGCAAAGTACCAACAATAGGGAATTCGAAAGTAACAACTCAGAAAGATGACAATAATATATCATTTAATAATGCATCATAATCATCCAATGATACACCATCATCAACAATAGTGCCAAACAAATGGACATCCAAACTCTCAGAATCTTACAGTAGTATTTTCAAAAGTGCTGGTTGCTAAAACGTACCAAAATCGCCAAATGCCCAAAGCACTAGGCACCTGCTCCAGCGAAGTGAAGAGCTCCAGAATCTTAAATTTTAAAAATATATATTACAATTGATAAATATGATCATAAAAATAAAAATGGTGCTAAACAGTTCTAAAGTGTCGATCAATATGGTGCTAACCAATTCTAAACAATGCTAAATAAAGAATTGAGAAGTGGTGTACCCAACGGTTGTCGAAGAATGTAGAGGGAAGGAGAGGGTGACAAATGAAGCTGTGGATAAGGCGACAACAATGGACAAATCTGCAAACAAAGGTGATGACGACGAATGAAACTATGGATAAAGGCGGCAGACATAGGGTTTCACTTCGAACATAAACTTTTAGTTGGGAGGTGGGGGGTGGGAGGGTTGTGTTAGGGTACATTAGTTGGTTCAATCAAATCAGGCACAAATCCAAACCCAACTTCACTTGGGTCTGCAAACAAAGGTGATGACCTATGGATAAAGCGGCGACGGGTTTCACTTCGAACATAAACTTTTAGATGGGAGGTGGGGGGTGGGAGGGTTGTGTTAGGGTACATTAGTTGGTTCAATCAAATCAGGCACAAATCCAAACCCAACTTCACTTGGGTGCTAGCCCGAGGTGCCCGACGCCTGGGCCTAGATGTGCGCTTGAGCAACGCTTCATTGAAACACTATACTTGAAGGCTTTGCGAGGCACCTAGGCCTCGCCTCGCTAGAGTGCCTTTTGAAAACACTGATCTACAAATGTTAGGGATCCATAATGCCCTTTAAACTAGAGTGGTTTCACACTAGTCATGATGGAGACATCTAATCATGACGAAGTCATGATGGTAAGACACATGATGCTCACTAAACACAAGACCATCTAGTTGCCTCATTTGATGATCGGCTAATTCAGAAGAAAATCGATCTATCAGTACTAGTCTATCTGCCCATCATCGATTGGGATAATATCCATAATCAACATGGTACAATTCATGGTATCATACAATGTGCACTATATAATATCATACAAGAATGTAAACCAACATAATACCAACACTAGTAGAGTATCATCCAATAACAAGCAAGTACGTGAATGTAAAATAGAATAATATCTTAACCAACTTAAGAGATTCATCATTCATATTATTAGGCTAATCAAATAGAAGTTGACTTGAGTATATCTAAGAACCACTTAAGAATGCCTATGTTATTAGATTAGATAAATTCAGCATAATTTAACTATTGAACCCATCTTGACTTTTCTAGACTAATAAATCCAGATGAGCAAATTATGCTAGTTCAAACTAGCTTCACTCAGTATGCATCCCATTAACACATATTATGACCGTTAAATAACTCTAGCTTAAAATGATACATTCAAATTAAATTGGGTAATTAATCATTTGATTGTGTTACTAATCAAATTTAAAACTACTATTTTACCCTTAAACCATGGGGTTATAACAAATGCTCTTCAGGCATTTACTTCCCCATAAATCAATATATCACTTGTTCAAAGCATGATCTAAGAAAGAAGTTAAGATTCTATTTTTGTAAATTTTGTTGCTTGGTCATTGATTCTATCTAATTGAAATGCATATTGGTCGAACAGCATAAATGGATAGATAAGTGCAACAAGTACTTCATAGGTTTGACTCGACAGCCATTTTATATGTTTTAGAAAATGAACCGAGACATGGTCGCTCAGGTTTATAGTCTGAATTATGCTTCCTTGAGAAAATCCTTGAATAAGAAGCCAGGTTTTGTTGGCATAGATAAACCAAATAGTATTTATGGTTTTGATTAGCAATTAGCAGCCAGCACGAAGCCCATGCTTGTGAAAGAAGCTTGTTCTGCTTTACAAGTGTATGCCTCCTTGAACACAAAAGATTTTGCTAAAAAGCATATGTAGCATAGTTCCCGGAGTATCTTGTAGGAATGCATTATTTCACTTTATTCAGGAATCCTTGTTTGATATGAATAGTAGAAGAATATTATTCACTTTGATTCTTTTTTTCATACAGATCAAGATAGTTTAAGAGCCACTAGCATACAAAAAACCACTTTTTCACTCTATTGATGTACGAAATGCACCACTCCTTCAATTGAATTAGTAGGAAAAATATGCTTGCTTCTTGACAGGAGACCAACGTCAAGTGGCATTTTTCAATCAGTTTGATCAAACAAGGATAAGAATCCTCGTTAAAATTGGGCATAACTAATGAACAAGAAGGGAAAAGAACGAAAATAGTACGATACTTACTAAGTTTCCAAAACTAACATAAATGGGCAGTTCAAATACATCAAATTAATTGTTTCCAAAATTGACATAATTGGGCAGTTCAAACACATCAACTTCGACTCCTAAAACCAATTACGGGAAAAGGCACACAACGGACATAAAAACAAGAAAAACAATGAACCGACTCACCGTCGACAGGGTTGCTGTAGTTGGCATAAGCGTAGCCAAGCGATCGGCATGTTCCGAGGTCACGGCAAACCCGGACGGTCACCACCGGGTCGATTTGGCTGAACAGATCGAACACCTGCGTTTCTGTCACGCTCGCCTGCAGGTCCCCCACGTACAGCGACGTGGACGGGAACTGGTTTCCCCGGAGCCGGCCACGCCGCCTCCGCCGTTTCTAACGTTCCGTTCGGCGCCTGCTGCTGCATTAGAGCCTGCGCCATCTTGCGAACCCGACATAACCTCTCTCTCTCTCTCTCTCTCTATGTATGTATGTATGTATGTATGGTTAAAGGGCTGTGTTTGATGTAAAAATATATATCTCAAACAATGCTATATCTCTCATCCATGTTTTAGGAGAGAACCCATGTTCGGATGGAGTGAAGAGAAGAGAATAGAAGAGAAGTGTGCAAAGAAACTTTCTAGTTTGGTCAAAGTGACTTAGTGAGCGAAGGTAAATTTCTCTTGCTTTGTTACAAATTATATCCATCTTCTTTCCAAAACCGATTTTTTTCCCTCTCCAAAGGTGGATGTTGGAGAGAGACTTTTGAGTGACCCTTTTATTTCTTTCCTGTTGATCCAAACAAGGGAAGAGAAAGTGGTGTTCTCTGTCTTGTATCTTTTCTCCTTTGATTGCCTTCATAATTTACCAGCATTTGATCGTTTAGACATCGATCAACTGGATTATTTTCCATTTATCCTCATCCATTCATATAACACTTGCAACACTAAAGACATCAATAGGTAAAACAGTATTAAGAAGGACGTGCACATATGCAAACCTAATAACTCGGGCACGTTTTTAATAACTGAGAAAAACTACTCCATGATACTCAATGCTTATGCTAACATTTGATCAAGTTCAGACTCTTGCTTGCACAATCAGATATCGAAGATGGGTAGCAACTGATTGTTGATGGACTCATCATATAAAAACCTATTAGGACTATTTGAACTAATTCTTTTCTGCATGCTGGCTCAATGATGCCTCGAATGTTTAGTAATCAATGTCGTTGCTGCCTATCCCACATATTTCTTCACATGTGTATCTGCTGAACATCTGTGTTGCAGGTGGGTATGGTGTTGTCACCGGTGGTCCGCTTGCATGGGGATTATGCTACAACCATGAAATGAGCCCAAGCCAAGACTACTGTGATCCAAGCTAGCTTTATCCTTGCGTCGAAGGGGTTGATTACTATGGACGTGGTACCCTGCCTGTGTTCTGGTATGTGAATGGTGTTTCTAGTTTGCATTGGTGTGAGGATGGTTGAAGTAAATTGAGTGCTTATGAACTTAACCGATGACTATCATGAACTACAACTATGGACTTATTGGTGATGCAAGGTAGATCTGTTGAACCATCCAGAATTCCTAGAGCAGAATGCTACCCTAGCTTTCCAAGCCACCATCTGGAGGTGGATGACACCGATGAAGAAGCAGCATCCTTCAGCCCATGATGTTTTTGTCGGACACTGGAAGCCTTCAAAGAATGATGCTTTATAGAAAAGGTTACCTGGCTTTGGGCTACATCGATTCCATGAACAATATAATATCTCACTACCAGCATTACTCGGACTTGATGGGAGTAGGGCGCCAATTATCTGGAGACAATCTGGATTGTGCTGAACAGGTACCTTTCAATCCATCTTACAAAGCTGCCACATCCTAAGCCACCCCTGCATCTGTGAAGTATCAGGTGAATGACTGCCCCAGAAGATGGTTGCGTCAAATTAGTGCTGAATTGTTTGTTCAAAGATGTGCTGCTGCAGTTCAGATGGCTCCACTATTCTTTTATGTGGTGTAAATGTGATTGTGTGTTGGGATCTATGGTAAAAGAACTTGTAAAGGATACCTATTTTGTGCTGTGGAAACTATGATGAGTGATGGCTGGCTTGGTGATAGCATATTGCAGTGCAATTGATTCAGATCCTATTCTGCCCATAAACCTTCCAATAAGCCAAGCAACCCTGCCGAGGATTTCCTTGTTTATTTCATTCTCCTTGATCTGCAACAGCACAAGTTCACATTAAAATGCTTGCTGCAGGGTTAATTCAACGGAAGCTTTCTCTGAAGTCCTATTCCAAGTGCTGCAATAGTATCTAGCCTTTACAAGTGTACATACTTGAAAACATATAAAGATTGATATCAACAAAATTAGGATACTTGAAACCAGAACAAGGAACTCTTGTTCATGTCAATTTTACACATTCAGGAGGAATTGAACCTGGCCAAAAAAGCACTGAATACTTTCACCACAGCTCCAGCAGTCAAAACCCAGAACACAGCACCCAGTCCCACCAGGAATGCGATGAAAAGGATCCTGCCATTGTGACGTTGCCTTCTTCCCGATGTAGCATGGTGCCCATCTGCGGTGGCGTTTGGACCATGAACTCCAACCTGCCCTGCTCTAAAACTCGATACTCGTTCAAACGCCCTGCTAATGAAGGTATTCTCTGATGCCAGCGCAGGTCGGCTTGGTACCGAGTCCAACAAGGTTGAGAGTGCAGAACTGAACCACGATTCTGAGGTGCTGTTTTGCTGTTGGACCATCTCCATATTGAATGATGTAGAAGCATACGCAGCACCTACATATCAAGTAGCGAAAAAATGAGAAGTAGCACAAGCAAAATCTGTGTGGCCGAATGATTTGTAAGGTATGTGTACTGGATCATGCAAATGCAAGATTTTTAAGCACCTGAAGCTGGTGACGTCACGAAGACCTGGTTGGGGTCTGCATTTGAGGCACCGACACCCTGATTATGTCCCCAAAGTTCAGTTGATACATGGTATGACTCATCTAGTAATTCATCACCACCAAAACCATCAAGGTATGAAATCGGTGCTGCAAGGCCCAGAGAGTCAAAATCATCAGAGAAAGCCATGGGGGCATCAAAATAGTCATAAGAATCATATAACTCGTTAGGGCCATCAATCTGGTCACAGTTATTCAAATCGTTCCAACTCCACATGATGGATTCTGGGTCATTGAAATCTTTGATTTCTAAAAACTCCTCATCTGCCTGCTCCAGAATCTGTTGGGTGTTAGAGGTTAATGAAGTCATCTCAGGATCTTCAACAGGCTGAACACAAGCAGAATCTGGTTGTGTGACTTGAAACTTTGTGTCTGAAGTGCCCAGCTCACAACAAATGCCACTGTTCTCCAAAGAAGTAGCTTTTGTTAAGGATGGGCAAAAATTGTGCTTTCCAATTTCTGTTTCAACATTAACCTGCACCAAAGTGACAAACAAATAAAGGTCAGCCAACTTTCGTTGCAATCTTTGCTGAGGACAGAGGATCTAAGGAAACATGGATCAGGAATGTGCTCTTATATTTCATTTCTTTACAGTGTTCCAAATGAGTTCCGGAATGACATTCTATGCAACTGTGCGTTGTGTTGCATGTCTACATGCTCGTAGTGTGCGTGGAGCATGCGACGTGTGAGTGAATAATGTGTATGCTTGTCAACTCTTGTGTTGGGTCCATGTGTATTGATGTTGCTACATTTGTTTTCACATTTGGACCTCAGTAATCTAAAATTGTTACTGCAAACCAGATTGTGGAATTAGAATGAAATGAGAAAAAGAGCATGGAATCCAGCGATACCTCTGAAACATATGCAGAATGTTCTGAATACTGGCCAACCATGTTCTGCTCATTAGACAATTCTAGCAAAAGATCCTCTAACTCATCCACTAGTTTATTGCTCCCAGCATCACATGATGTGCCAGCAGAGGCAAGATCATGGAGAGGCTCGATTGTTGGTACTTCAGTGTTACACCGATTCGTTGGTAATTCATTGTTATCCTGGCTCCTGAAGTTCTCATCCACTACATCATCATCCCACTCCTCTTCCCTGAAGGGTGCTCCATACTGCTCCCCATTCTTAGGACCAGGACCACTCTTCCTGAACACCTTGTAGAGAGCATAGGAATCCTGCAAAGGATGACAGATAATGATGAAAAATTGATAACAGAAGATGGAGAAGCATCAAAAGCATGAAACAAAGAGAAGATATAGATGTGTTGGATGCTATAATCAGAGTTGATCCTTTCCAGCGATGACTTGCCTGCACGTTGTTGCAGCTTAAAAACACCTGCTCATCCAAGGTGTACTCATGCATCACCCAGTTGGTGCGTTCTCCCTTGGGCGCGCGTCCATGGTAGTAGACAAGTGTTTTCTTGTTCCCCATAGCCTTGGAGTTCTGAGAGA
This sequence comes from Musa beccarii, assembly GCA_024322285.1. Taxonomy (NCBI): domain Eukaryota; kingdom Viridiplantae; phylum Streptophyta; class Magnoliopsida; order Zingiberales; family Musaceae; genus Musa; species Musa beccarii. The sequence continues at coordinate 19,353,277 of CM044401.1, read as the reverse complement.
TGGTCCGGTCCTTTCCGGTCGTCTTCCAGTAGCCAAATTTGGTGGCCCGATTCGATCTCGACCCATTTGGATACTTCCTATCCCTCGGGCTGAAGAAATACCACTGCTTATCGCCACTCTTCAACGCTGATTTGTCTGCAGATACCACGAGGAGCCACAGTTGTAAATTTGAGTCAGCAAAGAAAGAGGGAATAAAACGCTAAAAGGCGACAACTTTAGAGTATTCTAACGTAGCAATTCTTGTTTGATTTGGAGGAGAAGCTGAAGCAATGTATATTGTTTTGACTTCAGATATTTAGGCAATCAGTCAACCAAGGAGAGAACCTAAGCTGCACAAAATTGAGCGCCTTAACATAATCGCAGAGATAACAAGATTAGAATTCGATGAACTGTATAAACGAATTAGATCAATTAACATGGGTGAATGAATGCGTTCAGGATTCCAGGTTACTCCGGCAAGAACATGAGGAGGACAACTGAAAAGCGGTATCTAGTGATCAACCTCCAGATTCAAATGCGAAGGAAGAGAACAAGGCGGAGCTGCGGAAAAACAACCAACGGAGATGCCGAATCATACCAGGGAGTTCCCATGGCTCCCACTTGTAGACGTCGACGTCGCCGATCATGGCGAGCCTGAAGCGGCGTCCGCAGATCTTGCGCTTGAGATAGTAGAGGACAATCTCCTCATCGGTGGGGTGGAACCGGAACCCCAGCGGCCACCAGTTGGATTTCTCCTGCCATGCCCCTGCCGCCGACCCCAGAGAGCAGCGATCGTCGACGGCCGCTTCAACTCCGCCGCTGCGACCAACGCAGTCCTTCGCCACACCCATACCTCCAGCCTATTCGGCCGGTCAACGGCAGAAGCAGCAGCAGCAGCAGCAGATAGAGAAGAGAAGAGGGGAACGAAGTGCTCAAAGCATTCTACCCTATCGACGTGTTCCGCTTTAAGGAGGAAGTAGCCGACAAAAGGAGGATCCTCTCCAACAATATATTTAAACAAAACCATTTGGTCTAATAATCTTAACCGTTCATTCACGAACTGACGACTGTCTCCAACAATGAACGATGGTGATCGACGTCAAACACAAGGTGAGAATTGGAGGGTATCCGCGCCCAACGTATTGACCGGTCTGTGTTCTCGAAAACGAAAAAGGAACCATAACTCTTTTCTTGTCCCCCACATACGCACCACCCACAAACTTTACTCTCTCGACCATGATCCTAAATGTGAGGCCCGCGCCACAGTGAGATGGACCTCCGGTACAGTTCGGGTGTCGACGAAGATATGGTGGTAGAATCGAGAACACAACCCTAGTGACTTAGAATTGTATCACCAATCTCATTACACGCACACATATATATATATATATAGGATTATGTTGCGTAGATGAATTGAAATCATATTAGCAGCCACAATTATGTCCTCGTCACGCATCACGTGGGGGAGACGGGGAAGGGGGCAGTGGGCATCAAACAACAGCGGCACTGGTGTGAAGGGCGAAGCTGGTTTCACACTCATCTGAAACTGACACGTGGACAGACTCTCCCGGGAAACTACGAGGAGGCTGAAGAGGTAATTCCATGATTCTTGCCTTATGTCACGGAGTGACGCTTCCTTTTCCTTCGTCTCCAATGTACCGTGTGTGTGATTGTTCCACGAGCAGAGTGTTGATGGGAGAAACTTCGCAGCAGCTGCCTTTCCTTTGAATGTGTGTTGATTGTTTCTTCCGGATGGACAGTATACATTTGTCCTGCAGCACAAATCAGATTAGTATACACAGAATAATATCAAAAGGGAGTTGTTCATGTGTTAAGTTAAAATTTGATTATTCACGTTAGAAGTCAATCTTTATCTTGAAATAATATTGATCAGTTTATTTATATTCATTTTTAAATTATGTCGAGACCCATAAAATTATGTTCTTAATGAAATTTAAGTCAGTAATAGATTTAAAGGATTTGATTAGGAATTTTAGTAGAAAAAGATTTGTCCTAGAATATACTTGAAAAACCCTATTATAATATGTTTTAAATGTCATCTATCCTTGGTAAGTGTTAGTTATTAAGAATGTGATGTGTTTCTTCTGGATTTAATTGATATTATGGTGTATCAAATTAGGACATGATAACGTCGGGCCTACTCAACTGCCTTGAGCAAAGGGAGAGGTTAGTGTCCAACTCCTTTATCATGGTCAATACCTGATCTACCAGCCTCGAGTAAAAGGGGTGTTGGCTCTCAAGCCTCCTACCTCGGGCGAAAAGGGGGCTAGCGCTTAACCCCTCCACTATGATCAGCACTCGATCTTTTCATCTTGTGCCAACCTCGAGGGAGTTAGGTTTTCATGATTTCTATGTTTAGGGCAAGCCTCACTTTAGATGGGTTGGGCTTTTTCGGCTTGATTTGACATATGCCTTTGAAGGCTCTCTTTAGGTAGAATAGATTTTTTTTTTTGACTCATGTGCCTTGGGTATATTTTGTCTTATGTGTCATATTGTAATGAGTTTCTTTTTACACATGTCGAGTTTTATCGATTCATATACCTTAGACACATTTTATCTTTATATCGTGGTAGATTTCTTTTAATGTAGGTCAATTTTTGCTAACTCATGTGCCTTAAGTATATTTTGCCTTGTGCCTTTTGCTGTGATAGGTTTCTTCCTATATGGGTTATGTTTTTTTGACTCATGCACTTCAGGTATATTTTATCCTATGCCTCCTACTATGACGGATTTCTTTCTATACGAATTAAGTTTTACTAACTCACATGCCTTAAACACATTTTGCCTTGTACCTCTAGCCATGGGAGTTTCTTTATACGTAGGTCAAGTTTTACCAACTCACATGCTTTGAGCACATTTTGCCTTATGCCTCTTGTTATAGAGGGTTTTTTCTTATGTGGATCAGGTTTTGTTGACTCACGTGTCTCAAACATTTTCTGAGATGGTCTTGCACATTGATCACTTTTATACTTTTTGAGATGGTCTTTACACATTGATTACTTTGAGCTTTTCAATATATCCCTTCATCAATTAATGTCTCTTCAAATTCAACCCAAAGAGACACTTGTTTTGAATATCAAAGGAGAGAGGTTATTCCCCTCCTTATAAATTCCCTTTAACCATGGGGTTGGGCTTATTTTCTCCTTTGAGCCTCTGTAGCCTCTTTAAGAGTTTCTTCTTCTTCTTAGCCTTAGCTCATTTCTTTAAGGTGCATTGGATCTTAGTCCTTTTGAAAGCTGGTTGATTCTTGAGTGTCTCATCCTTTATGCACGTTAGCACTCCAATACCTTAGCCATCTAACACCTCGATCCTAAAGAACTTTTTTTGTATTTGTAGGTTGGGATATTTTTCCTTTATCGCATATGCTCCACCTGATCTCACAGCCACTAAATAGTCAAAGAGGTTGGTGCTCCATCCTTAGATAACCCAAGAGTTGGGAAAGTTTGACCTCTCCTTCGTTACGAGAGTTGATTCTAGTGAACCCAAGGATTCTTTCATATTTAGAATTTAAAAAAAGTACATATGATAGGGACTTAGTGATAAGCACATAACTCCTAGACCACATCTAGGCCAAGTATTCTATCTCAATCGAGTTTGAGTTATAAGCTCCTCAACTCAATCACTATATGACTCAATGTTTAAGTTCATTTATTTGTCTTCTGATGCTCTAGAGATGGGACTTTGCTTTCCCCTTCATCTAGTGAATGTGCCTTGTCTCTAATAGTGGAGGATATTGCCCTCATATATGGTACCTAACTCATCATGTTATTTGGTGGTGTTTATCGAGATGTGCTATCATGTTGGTACTACCACAACCTATAAATTCTTTGCTGCTTGCTTTTGCTTATACAAGGTAAAAAATAACTATTACATAGTTGCTCGGGAGGGCTTTAAGGTTAGTGGTGTCCTTTCCAATAATAAGGGTTGGAAGAAGTGCCTTTACCTCATAGATAGAGGTAGGGATTGAGGGTTCAGTCTCGCCTGGTTTGTATACTTTATAAATAATATATTTTTCTTTCTATCCAACAAGAAGACAGATCAAGTACTTCAGTTGAGAAATATACTCTCTTCTTCTAAGGATATCAAGAAGATGGATAAGGACTGACTGATCAACGCGGGTCTCGGCTAGGCTCTTCGAGGTATAGATCTTTTTTAATGCCCTCACCCCCTTTTCTCACTTTTTTTTTGTACTTTAAGAAATTAACATGTGCAACCTCTTATAGATATAGATCTTTGAGCCTCGAGGAGAAGGGAAGTTGGTTTCTCTTTGGATATAATAATGGCTTCTTCGACTCCTCCCTCATCCATTCATGAACTATCACCGAAGGCATCGACCATGACCTGGTCTAACCATCTTCCATCATCGGTTAGCTAAGGAAGAAGAAAATTATGAAGGTGTGTCATCCTTGGTAGGTTAAGGAACCTAAGGTAGAGCGAATTCCTAAAGAGGAATCAAACGAAGTGCCTCTTAATCCTGAGTAATCAGCATTTTCAGAGGGTCCCCAAAGCCCAAGGTTCTCCTTGGGAAGAAGAGGAGAGAGGCGAACGTTATGTTTGACCTATGCAAGGGCAAGTCTTTGCCCTTCATAATGCTAAAGATAACTATTTTGTCGAAGCCAATTCTAGATGCGCCACTGTAGCCAAGACGGGAGGGCCTACAAGAAGGCTAAAAAATATAGAGCAATGCTAGAGCCATGGAGCAATACTATCGAGGGTCCTTATACTTCAAGATAGCAAAGTAGATTTATTGTTCCTCCTCAAAGGTTTTGCTCGAGCAAGCTACTATAATGAAGTACTAGTAAGCTAAGTCATCACAAGCCCCTTTAGTATCTTGTTCTTATATTATTGTTAACTCCTTTGTCTTTGACTTATAGCATCATTATTACGTCATAACCCTTTTTTTACCATGTACAGGATATTGGTTTTGTGATTAATTAGTAGTCCCTTATGATCAATATTTTTTACGAGGAGGTAGAGGTGCTAAAGAGAGAGAGGGCAAACCCAACACTTATCAATGAGGCAGATGCTCGAGGAGCCAAGTTAGTGATGTAGTTGGAAGAGGCTGAGCAGCTCCTCACTAATCATGTCAAACAATTAAAGATGATTTAGAGCAACAATCGTAGTATGAAGGATAAACTACTACAACTTACTCGAGAGCTGGATTCGATGAGGAACTATAACTTTGAGCTTGTTAGTCAAATTACCATGACCAATGAGCAGGTCATGTGTGACTAGGTAATTAGCTATCTTGAATGAGTATGCTTATAATCTAGGCAATGAACTAGGGGCTTTGAGGGAGTTGTTGGATGCTAAGAGGACCATGATACTAATGTATCGTGAGGAGGTGGTCATCTACTATAAAACCTTCATTAGATTCAAGAAAAGTCTAGAGAGGTTGGGGGTTGCCTTATATTGTTACGGATACTATGTCACCTTAACCTATTTCAAGATGAGATACCATGGGATAGAGATTGAGGAATATCCATTCATCAAAGACCCCGAAGACTAGAATGTTCCAATAGCTACCCATGTCTCATCTAATGATGACCTTAACTCATCATCTAACCTTGATGCTTAATTTATCATTTTATCATGTTATGTTGACCTTCATTAAGTCATATCTATCTGTCTAACTTAGTTCTTATTTCTTTATTGTATTATTGGGTTTATCCACTCAGCCAGTCTTCTATTTCAGGAGATCAAGATCTCATTTGAATGTAGAGGCCCGACTAAGTTGGTGTAGTCTTTTTTAAGTAACAAAGCTTTTTTTTCTTAGCTTGTAACATCTACAACTTGGAAATATATATTTTTTTACAATTAGAGCCAAAGATATAGAAGAACATGGCTTGACGCTTAGGGGAGAGCTACCCTGACTAACCCCGATAGATACCTCAATGATAGAACTTTTTTAAGTTAGCAATGTGTCAAGTCCTTGGCAGCACCACCCCCTTTGTTATTTTGAGGTAATATGTTTCATCTTAGATGACCTTGATAACTCTATAGAGTCCTTTCCAATTTAGTGTTAACTTGCCTCGAGATCTAGTGGGTCATTGGCTTTAGCTTTTCAAAGCACCAAGTCTTCTAATTTAACTCCTCACGAGCAAACACATCGGTTGTAAAGCTTAGCCATGCCTTTCTTATTTCTTAATGCCCTTATGTGTGCTTCTATTTTGACCTCGTTAATTAGGTTGAGCCTAGCCCAAAGTCCTTCTTCGGATGTTTTCTTATCAAAATTCTTAATCTTAGATGTTGAAAAGATTATCTCGGGTGGCAAGAAAATTTTACTGTCGAAGACTAAGCTAAATAATAACTCTCCCAACCTAGTCTTTGGTATTATTTAGGAGGCCCACAAATACTTGGTATCTCATCTACTTAAGCATCTTTTGCTCCTCTGCCTATGTACTTCAAAACTGATCTCATCCCCACAAATTAACCCCTCACAATATTTGCTACATTATAGATCGAACACGTGGCAGGTATGATCAAATCCCAGCCATTGAATTCACCCACAGCAACACCTAAAGTCGAAGAACACGACTTCCCTCGAACACCTTCCTAGCATCCCCGCGAGCTGCGCAAACAGCTCGTTGGCCATTGTCGTGCTCGAGTTCTCCAAAGATCGGCTCGCCACCGGAGTCGTCGCATCCTCCTCTGGAGCTGCCTCATTGCAATCCCTCTGTGAACTCTCCGCCACCACACTGCCATCCTTCGACTCGGTGGCGTTCGCTGCCTGCTGAGGCGGAGGCTCGGGAGGACTCGCCTCCTGTAGCTGGAGAGCGTACTCGAGATTCCACAGCACGTCGCCCATGGACGGCCGGTCAACCCCGTGCTCCGCCAGGCACTTCTCCGCGGCCTCCACGAACTTGCTGAGGGAGTCGCTGTTGATGGTGCCGGCGATGTCGGGGTCGATGAGCTTCTCGATCAGGCCTTTCCGCTTCCACTGCATCGCCCACTCCACCAGGTTGACTTGCTTCCGCGGCAGCGCCGGGTTGATGCCTGGCCGGGCGCAGAGGGCCTCGAGCAGCACCACCCCGAAGGAGTACACGTCCGACTTGTCCGTCAGTTGCTGGCACCAGAAGTACTTGGGGTCGAGGTAGCCGGAGCTGCCCTTCACGGCGGTGCTGACGTGCGTCTGGTTCATCCCCGACGCGTTCTTGGAGAGGCCGAAGTCGGACACCTTGGCGATGAAGTTATCGTCGCGGAGAATGTTGGTGGTTGATAGGGGTACTAAATGCGACGCGACACTGGATCCTGTGCGTTGCGTCCCGATGACGTCGGCGCCCCTCCTGCGCTCAATTACTCCCACGATTGACCACCCGACGTCACTTCGCCTCTGCACTGCCTCACCATCATGCTGAGTTGACCACGGCATCGGCCTGCGAGACCAGGCCCGTATACCACCCCCAGACGCAACCAGAAGCGCGCCATGGCTCGACATATTTAAGTGACCACAGAGTAAGGTGAAAGGTAAGTAAGTCTTCTCAGAGCTAGGAGTAAACACCGGAGCTGGGAACAAGGTCGGCCGATTGATCGACGGAACTCCCTCGAGAGGGAATCTGACTTGAGCGTCGGAGGGGTCGGGCGGAGCATCCTCCGACCCGCCTTTATGCAGGTACCATTCCCGGCGATCTCAACCCGGCCGAGACGATCGGTATCCAGCTGGAGCAGGAGCACTTGACGCGCCCGAACCTTACCGAGACGACCCTGGATCCCCTTCTTCACCAACGCACCACCCCGGGTCACGGTAAAAAGTTGTTTGCACTAACAGATTGGCGCTAGAAGGAGGGCCCGTCGAGAAAGCATCTGCTACGCCCCAGATAATACATGGACGAGAGGCCGCATCCAGGGGGGACGTCAGCAGAAGCCCCCCTCTCTGCCGGGGCCTGGAGGGACGATCCCGCTTCGACTTCGGAACGTTACTGGAACCTGTTCAATGACCCTGGACTTCATCCACCCGACGGGGTTTCTTCGCTCCCTCCCCAGGTTACTACAGAGGCCTTTCGAGACCTATCCCAGCAGGTCCGAACCCTAACGAACACCGTCCAGGCCGTCGTCCCTCATCTTCCTTCAAGGACGGGAGGACCGAATCTCCGAGGACCCGGTCCCTCCCCCCGTGCTCGAGAGATGCCCCCCACGGCACCCTCCTCCCCCGCATCTCGCCAGGTCTAGGACGGAGCCCGGGTTCTCGAAAACCCGGGTGTTCCCCCCGAGCCCGAGGTCATATCCTCGGATTCGACGGATTTACTCCGAGCGCAGGTCCGCTCTATTTCCCAACGCCTGGAGGAGGTGCAAAGGGACGTCCGGAAGTCGAAGGAGGAGCAGAGGGCGGACCCTCGCTGGGAGTCACCCTTCACCAAATGACATACAAGAGTACCTGCCTCAATTTTCGCCTCCCCTCCGTCGATCTTTACGACGGGGCCAGTGATCCGGCGGATCATGTTGCCGCCTTTAGAGCGCGATGGCCCTATATGGAACCTCGGACGCTTTGATGTGCCGAGCGTTCCCTACCACGTTAAAAGGAGCCGCCCACACCTGGTACAGTACTTTAAAAAGCGGGACGATAACATCTTTTGAACAGCTCGCCAGGGACTTCGAGTTACACTTCCTGGCGTTCGCACGTCCGAAGCCATCGGTCGCACTCCTCCTAGGACTAAAACAGAAGGAGGACGAGCCCCTTTCTCACTTCGTGCGATGGTTCACCACGGAGGTACGAGAATTATCTGACGCTCACCCCTCGCTACTGATACAGGCATTTATGACAGGGCTGCGACCCTCGAGATTTTGTTGGTCCTTGGTGGAACGACCCCCCACATCCATCGCAGAGATGTTTCAGCGGGCGAACCATTATGTGGCGGTCGAGACTTGGATGTCGGGAAGAAAGGAAGAGCAGCCAAGGGGGAATCCGACTCCAGCCCGAACGGGAGCGGCAACGAGACGATAATCTCCGTGGCGGGGACGCCAGACGGGACATCCCGACCACTCCGCGCCCGAGCTCCCATCACCCCCCTTAAATACGTCTCGCACGCGGATATTCCTCCAGATAAAGGAAAGGGGGATGCTTAGGCCTCCCCGCCCGATGAGGATGCGGCGAGAGTTGACCGATCGTACCCAATACTGTCGTTTCCACCGACAGAATGGGCACGACACAGAGCAATGCTATGAGTTGAGGCGGCAAATTGAGGAGCTGATCCGGAGGGGACACTTAGATCAATACCTCCAACGCCCGCGGGAACCTTCCCTGTGCCCTGAGGGTCCGGTCGAGCGACACATTGATGTCATCGTTGGGGGACCCGCCTCCGGCGGGAATAGCACCTCGGGACGGTGCGTCGCCCGTCTTTGCCGCATCCGGAGCACCATTCCCTTCCGAGCCGTGTCACTTTCCCCTCGGAAGGTTCGGGCGTCCCGGCAGCACGATGACGCCCTGGTGGTATCACCAATCGCCAACGCCAAGCAAGTCGGCGGATCATGGTCGACACAGCACTCGGTGACATCCTTTACTTCGACGCTTTCTTGGCGTTGGGATTACCGAAGGAGGCCTGAAGCCCGACCCTCGGCGCTCACCGGATTCATCGGCGACTTCGGTCTCACCACGGGTGCGCGTCACCCCGCCTTGACTCTCGATGACTCTCCAAAGACTAAAACAAAGTGTTGGCTACCTTTTTTAGTGGTCGATCTCCCCACGCGCATAATGCTATCCTAGGCCGGCCCACCTCAACAAGTTAAGGGCGGTTGTCTCCACATACCATCGGACCTGCGCTTCCCTACCAAATACCAGAGTCGGAGAAGTCCGGGAGACCTCATGAATCCAGACGGTGCTATTTGACGGCGATCTCCCTGGTAAGAAAAAGGCCGGGCAGCCCTGAAGACCCGCAGGGCCAAGACACCCGACCCAACATCCCGAGCCGGCGAGCCCGGCAATGACATTCCGTTGCTGGATGACCGCCCGACTGCAGACGGTCGGGATCGGTTCGATTTAGCCGAACAGAGCAGCTGCTCACCATCACCTCCTCCAAGAGAATGCCGATGTCTTTGCTTGACAATACGGCCGACCTTCCGAAATCAACCCTAAGTTTCCTAGCACCATCTCGAGCATTTCCTCGACCGCCGCCGGTGAAGCAAAGACCTCGGGCTCAGCTCCAGAGCGCCAACAAGCTCGTGCAAACAGAGGTGGATAAGCTTCACGGCGTCCGGCCTCATTGAGGAAGTCGTACCCCGATGGTTGTCCAATGTAGTTCTCGTAAAGAAGCCTAATGGGAGCTGGAGAATGTGTGTCGACTACACCGATCTGAATCGTGCTTGTCCGAAGTATTGCTTCCTTGCCCAGATTGACCAAATTGGTCGACTCAACCGCTGGCACGCCGCTTTCTCCTTCATGGATGCCTTCTCCTATTCTGATCGATTCGGATGGCGCCAAGACCAAAGAACACACCGCCTTCCATACCCCGAGGAGCTTACTTTTATAAGGTCATGCCGTTCGGATTGAAGAACGCGGGAGCCACTTACCAAAGGATCGGTGAACAAGATGTTCGCCCACCAGATAGGGCGAAACATGGAAGTTTACGTAGACGACATGATTGTAAAAAGCCAAACGGGAGCCGCCCACCTTGACGACTTGAGGGAGACCTTTGATACATTAAGAAGATATGGGATGCGCCTTAATCAGGCTAAGTGCGTTTTCGACGTTGCATCGGGGAAATTCCGGGTTCATCATACATGAGAGGGGAATCGATGCTAACCCGAAAAGATCCAAGCGCTCGTCGACATGAGATCACCCAGGACAGTAAAGGAGCTTCAGTGCCTTAACGGAAGGATAGCGGCTTTGTCCCGATTTTTGTCCCGATCGGGAGACAAGTGTCTTCCCTTCTTCCGAGCCTTGAAGGAGCCCAGGAACTTCCAATGGACGGCGGAATGCGAGGAGGCCTTCGTGCGCCTAAAGCAGCACCTATCCGCCCTTCCCCGCCTAGCCTCGGTCTCGCCGGAAACACTCCGCCTCTACTGCCGCGTCTGACACGCGGTAAGTTCTCAGGTCGGTAAAGAGGCCACAGAGAACCAAAGACCCGGTCTATTACATCGCCATGTCTCGCGCAGTTTGAAATGAACAAAGCGCTACCCGCAATTAAAGATTGGCGTTAGCGCTCATCCTAACGGCTCGGAAGCTGCGTCCCTACTTCCAGGCCCATACAATCGAGGTAATGACCGACCAACCGCTACGTCAAGTTCTTTCTAAATTCGATGTGGCAGGGCGACTCCTAAAATGGGCGGTGGAGCTATCCGAATTTGACCTCCACTACAAACCAAGAACGGCCATTAAAGCACAGGCCCTGGCCGACTTCATCTCGGAGCTGACTCGTCCGGAAACGGAAGGCGCGGAAAAAGAGTGCTCGAGCTGGGTCCTGCACGTGGACGGGTCGTCCGGATCGAGGGGAGCCGAAGCTGGACTTATCCTAGAGGACCCCGAGGGACGCACTTTTGAGCGCTCTCTCCACTTCGGCTTTGAGGCCACCAACAACGAGGCGGAATACGAAGCCTTCATCGTGGGCTTACGCCTGGCACCGACATGCACCGAGAGCGGTTCACGCCTTCTGAGACTCCCACCGGTCGCCGAACAAGTTGGCGGAGACTATCGCGCGCGGGACCCCACCATGTTGAAATACCTAAGGGAGGTAAAGGCCCAGGCCGCTAACTTCTCCCGTTTCACCTTATCTCGAATCCCCAGGTCCCAAAACGAACGGGTGGACCAGCTTGCCAAGTTAGCCTCGGGAGCCAACCTCGGGGAGTGCCCCGAAGTCGAGGAGCTCGAGCGCCGGGCGGTGGCTACCACGGAGGTAGGGGGCTCTGGAGTCCCAACCCCTCCACTCACGTGGATACAGGAGATGCGGAGGTACAAGCGCGAGGGCATCCTTCCCGCGGATGACACCAAGGCGCGGTGCCTCCGCCGGACGCAGGCGTGGTATTGCGAAATTGGCGATCGGCTCTACAAAAGGTCATTCTCTCGCCCACTGTTACAATGCTTGGATCCCGACGAGGCGGAAATAATCCTCGTCGAGGTCCATGGCGGGATCTGCGGGGAGCATATGGGCGGTCGGGCCTTGGCTTTCAAGACACTACGCCAAGGTTACTACTGGCCCACGTTACACCGAGATGGCTTACGTACGGCGGTGCGACGCATGCCAGCGCCATGCCCGAGCCCCGCAGCGTCCCGCGGTTCCACTCACTTCCATAGACGACGCTTGGCCCTTTACGCAATGGGGAATGGACCTTTTGGGGCCGTTCCCCCCGGCGTTAGGTCAGCGAAGATATATCATCGTGGGAATTGACTACTTCACCAAATGGGTGGAAGCCAAGCCGCTAGCTACTATCACGGCCGGGCGGGTCGAGCAGTTCGTATGGAGGAATATTGTCACCCGATTCGGCCTTCCCAACGTTATCGTCACCGACAACGGTACTCAGTTTTCCAACGCTCGGTTCAGGGAGTTCTGCACAAATCATCAAATTCAGTTGAGGTTTAGCTCAGTAGCCCACCCTCAGACCAACGGACTCGCCGAGGTGACCAATCGGTCTATCCTCGACGGGCTCAAGAAGAGAACTCTGAGAGCCCGATCAAGCTGGGTCGACGAGCTGCCAAGCATCCTATGGTCCTTGCGGATCACCCCAAAAACAGCCACGGGCGAGTCACCGTACAGCCTGGCATTCGGCATGGAAGCAGTTTTGCCGGCTGAGTTGGTAATCCCGACTCCCAGGGTAGAAGCCTATGAGGAGCCACCGTCGGTCCAGGGAGTTCGGGCCAATCTGGACCTGCTTGAGGAACGTAGGGCCGACGCGCACTTAAGAGCCTTAGCCTACAGCCGGAGTGTTGCCAGAGGTTACAACAAAAGGGTTCTCCCTCGACCCCTCGGAGTGGGAGATCTGGCGTTGCGCAAGATGGAAGTGAGTAACCCCCTTCGGGCGGGGGGCAAACTTACACCTAAATGGGAAGGCCCATATCGCGTCGTTAAAGTCGTCCGACCGGGTACGTTCCAACTCGCAATAATGTCGGGACGTCAAGTGCCGAGGACTTGGAATATCCAAAACCTCAAGAGGTACTTCATCTAGAATTCTCAATCTCTTGCGACGAACGAGAGAACCAAGAAGAAATATGGAGCGCTGGACGCAAGTCAGTAAGGTCAACTTATGAAAATCAAAAATTCATTAACAAAAGCTCCTGGATACAAAGTAAAGTCCCTGGAGAGGGAATGGGGCAATACATGAGGACGTGGTGAGACCCCCCAAAAGGAGAAAGAGAAGAAAAAGAAGTCCCTCAAGAGTCGGCCCCGGGAAGGCTGTCGTCAAAAGGGACCTCGTCGGGCATCCCTACTCCCTGGTCCTCGGGACGGGAAGTGAAGGGATCCTCCTCCACCGTGGAACCCGAAGGGCAGGCCCGAAATCGCGCCAAGGCGATCCGGTATCCATACTCATAGGATACCCTGCCCGATCGGTCCAAGCTGAGGAGGAAGCCCTCCGACTTCTTGTACCGCTCGATCGCCTCCCGGTCCCTCCCCGGACGGCGGTTCTCTTCCGCCGCGAGGGCCTCCTGAGAAGCCTTCGCCTCAGCCTCCTTGGAAGCCAGCCGTGCAGCCAAGTCGGAGGCCTCGTTTCGACGGAGCCGGTTCTCCATCTTCTCAGTCCGCAGCAACTTCTGCAGGCTGGCCTCCCCTGCGGTTGAGGTCGCGAGCTCGGCAGTCAGTTGGGCCACCTCCGCCTCTGAATCGATCGCCCGCTTCTCGGCCGTGGCAACCGCCTCCGGGCCATTGCCGGCACGGGCCTCCTCCAGCTGGCGGCGCAGGGCGGAGTTGCGCTCGCCCAAGATGCCTATGATCCGACCGGCATCGTGAGCCCGGTCGATCAAGGCCATGGAATAGTGGGTATTCTGCATATAAAAAATGATGAGCAACTGCAGGAGAGGAGGCCTGGAAGAGGACATTGGATATGGTGCTTACCCACAGTGCCGCCTTCGCCGACTTGGCGATTAGAACCTCCGAGGGGAGCGTATATAGGTCCCGGGCTACGTCGGGATGAAGTGCCCCTCGGAGGAAAGTGGCCGAGGGATTCCCCCCGGTCCACACCTTGTCCCCGCGGGACAGGCCTCCCCATCGGGCGACCAGAGGGTCGCTCGCCCCCCCGGGTGGGATTTCACCCATTACCCGAGTAAAGAAGGGCTCGTCCCTACCCGGTGGGATCCGGAACAAGTCCTTCAAGGCCGAGGCGCGAGGGCTTTTCTCGGTCGTCCCCTGGCTGGGCCCAGCGCCCTCCGGCGGTGCAGGAGCTTCCAAGCGGTCGGTGGCCTGGTCGGTCGCCCCGGCAGTAGGAGTCGCCACCGCCTCGAGGTCCAGCACTTCCTTTCCCTTGGACCTCTTCTTTGGTCGATCGCACTCGACCACCAACGGGGAGTCCTTCCCCGCCCGCTTAGACCCCGCCGGAGCCCCCGGAGACAAGCCGGCTGGGGTGCTCCCATGAAAGGACTTCAAGTTCACTATTTCTGCAAGGAATAAAAAGCCGGTCAGAATAAGAGAAAGACCATAGCCTCGAAGGGGCTGAACGGTGGTAACATACCCCGAGAGCACGGGCTAAGCCCCGCCTCCGCGAGCCATCGCTCCGACATATTGCGGATGGCTTGAGAAGAGGGAAGGATTACCCTCAGCCTCTCCAGGTGTTCCCACTCTTCGGCGTTAAGCCTCGGGGCTGTATTATCAATGGCCCTTGAGGACCATCGAACCCCGAACCCCCAGTCTTTCTCCCACCGAACGAAGAAGAAGCGCCTCTTCCAACCCTTATTATTGGTAGGAGCGCCGCTGACACGGAACCCCACCCGGGCTGTGAGGAAATATCCCCCCGACCCCTTAGAGAGGCGAAAACAGGAAAGGAAGAGGTTGAGGGTCGGGGTGATACCAGCGTAGTGGCATTCCCCCAGGAAGGCCACCAAATACCGCCAAGAGTTGGGGGTGATCTGCGATGGCGAGACCCGCCACAGAGATATACAGGATGTGATAATAGGGTGTAGGGGAAGACGCAAACCAGCCTCCAAAGCATCGAGAGTCAGGGCGAAGCCCTTAGGAATCGGGTCGAAGGCCCGTTGCCCCGCCTCAGGGGCAGTGAGGATGTATTCCTCCGGGATTCTATAGCGCCTCCGGAGGATTCCTACAGAAGACCCATCCAGGGTAGAGTCTTGATCGTGCGGCCACATTATGGCCTCCAGTGCACGCGTCGCTTCCCCATCAGAGGAACGGTTGGAGGGTGGAGATGGCGGGGAAGTGATAACACGAGTGGTCACAGAGGGAAAAGAAGAAGAAGTAGAAGAAGAAGAGGTAGAAGAAGAAGAAGTAGAAGAAGTCATCTTTGCACTGACCTACGGAGATTGGGGTCGACGGGAAGACGGGAAGACGGAAAGAGACTCCGAGACCAAGGAAAAAGCTTGATGGAAGAAAACGGCAGAACTCAGGATAGAAAAACTCCGATGATAGAAAAGTACGGGGTGTCATGACATGCGCTATTTAGAGGAAGAAAGGTGTCGCCCTTTCGCCTCCCGATGTGGGCGGCAGCATGACACCGCGCGTCTCGCCCAACCGCATCGCATCGAGCAGTCCAAACGACGGAGCGGTATTAATGGGGATGTGACGTGTCATCATCCTGACGGGTGACTTGTCCGGCACGCCAACGGCTCCTCGATTCCCGCAGCCGTACTTATGTGCACGGTTTCCGAATCGACCATTGGTTTTCTGGGCCTCGAGCACTATCTCGGCCCCTCATCCCGAACGGCAGTTCGGTGTATATGGTCTCGAGCGGATCTCGACCATTGGTTTTCTGGGCCTCGAGCACTATCTCGGCCCCTCATCCCGAACGGCGGTTCGGTGTATATGGTCTCGAGCGGATCTCGACCATTGGTTTTCTAAGCCTCGAGCACTATCTCAGCCCCTCATCCCGAACGGTAGTTCGGTGTATATGGTCTCGAGCGGATCTCGACCATTGGTTTTCTGGGCCTCGAGCACTATCTCGGCCCCTCATCCCGAATGGCAGTTCGGTGTATATGGTCTCGGCGATCTCGACCATTGGTTTTCTAGGCCTCGAGCACTATCTCGGCCCCTCATCCCAAACGGCGATTTCGGCGTATATGGTCTCGAGCGGATCTCGACCATTGGTTTTCGGGCCTCGAGCACTATATCTCGGCCCCTCATCCCGAATGGCAGTTCGGTGTATATGGTCTCGAGCGGATCTCAACCATTGGTTTTCTAGGCCTCGAGCACTATCTCGGCCTCTCATCCCGAACGACAGTTCGGTGTATATGGTCTCGAGCGGATCTGGACCATTGGCTTTCCGGGCCTCGAGCACTATCTCGGCCCCTCATCCCGAACGGCGGTTCGGTGTATATGGTCTCGGCGGATCTCGACCATTGGTTTTCTAAGCCTCGAGCACTATCTCGGCCCCTCATCCCGAACGGTAGTTCGGTGTATATGGTCTCGAGCGGATCTCGACCATTGGTTTTCTGGGCCTCGAGCACTATCTCGGCCCCTCATCCCGAATGGCGATTCGGTGTATATGGTCTCGAGCGGATCTCGACCATTGGTTTTCGGGCCTCGAGCACTATCTCGGCCCCTCATCCCTCAACGGCGGCGGTTCGGTGTATATGGTCTCGAGCGGATCTCGACCATTGGTTTTCTGGGCCTCGAGCACTATCTCGGCCCCTCATCCCGAACGGCAGTTCGGTGTATATGGTCTCGAGCGGATCTCGACCATTGGTTTTTCGGGCCTCGAGCACTATCTCGGCCCCTCATCCCGAACGGCGGTTCGGTGTATATGGTCTCGAGCGGATCTCGACCATTGGTTTTCGGGCCTCGAGCACTATCTCGGCCCCTCATCCCGAACGGCGGTTCGGTGTATATGGTCTCGGCGCGATCTCGACCATTGGTTTTCGGGCCTCGAGCACTATCTCGGCCCCTCATCACGAACGGCGGTTCGGTGTATATGGTCTCGAGCGGATCTCGACCATTGGTTTTCTGGGCCTCGAGCACTATCTCGGCCCCTCATCCCGAATGACAGTTCGGTGTATATGGTCTCGAGCGGATCTCGACCATTGGTTTTCTAGGCCTCGAGCACTATCTCGGCCCCTCATCCCGAACGGCAGTTCGGTGTATATGGTCTCGAGCGGATCTCGACCATTGGTTTTCTGGGCCTCGAGCACTATCTCGGCCCCTCATCCCGAACGGCAGTTCGGTGTATATGGTCTCGAGCGGATCTCGACCATTGGTTTTCTGGGCCTCGAGCACTATCTCGGCCCCTCATCCCGAACGACGATTCGGTGTATATGGTCTCGAGCGAATCTCGACCATTGGTTTTCTGGGCCTCGAGCACTATCTCGGCCCCTCATCCCGAACGGCGGCTTCTGTATATGGTCTCGAGCGGATCTCGACCATTGGTTTTCTCGGGCCTCGAGCACTATCTCGGCCCTCATCCCGAACGGGCGGTTCGGTGTATATGGTCTCGAGCGGATCTCGACCATTGGTTTTCTGGGCCTCGAGCACTATCTCGGCCCCTCATCCCGAACGACGGTTCGGTGTATATGGTCTCGAGCGGATCTCGACCATTGGTTTTCTGGGCCTCGAGCACTATCTCGGCCCCTCATCCCGAACGACAGTTCGGTGTATATGGTCTCGAGCGGATCTCGACCATTGGTTTTCTAGGCCTCGAGCACTATCTCGGCCCCTCATCCCGAACGGCGGTTCGGTGTATATGGTCTCGAGCGGATCTCGACCATTGGTTTTCTAGGCCTCGAGCACTATCTCGGCCCCTCATCCCGAACGGCGGTTCGGTGTATATGGTCTCGAGCGGATCTCGACCATTGGTTTTCTGGGCCTCGAGCACTATCTCGGCCCCTCATCCCGAACGCAGTTCGGTGTATATGGTCTCGGCGGATCTCGACCATTGGTTTTCGGGCCTCGAGCACTATCTCGGCCCCTCATCCCGAACAGCAGTTCGGTGTATATGGTCTCGAGCGGATCTCGACCATTGGTTTTCTGGGCCTCGAGCACTATCTCGGCCCCTCATCCCGAACGGCGGTTCGGTGTATATGGTCTCGAGCGGATCTCGACCATTGGTTTTCTGGGCCTCGAGCACTATCTCGGCCCCTCATCCCGAACGACGGTTCGGTGTATATGGTCTCGAGCGGATCTCGACCATTGGTTTTCTGGGCCTCGAGCAATATCTCGGCCCCTCATCCCGAATGGCGGTTCGGTGTATATGGTCTCGAGCGGATCTCGACCATTGGTTTTCTGGGCCTCGAGCACTATCTCGGCCCCTCATCCCGAACGACGGTTCGGTGTATATGGTCTTGAGCGGATCTCGACCATTGGTTTTCCGGGCCTTGAGCACTATCTCGGCCCCTCATTCCGAACGGCTCCGACCAGGGTCTCCGCCAGCCACCCAGGGGCAACCGGGTTTTCCAGAACACCCCCTCCTATCATCGAGGTAAGTCACACAGGAGTGGCTTTTTTGAGGGGGGTAGTGATAGGGGTACTAAATGCGATGCGACACTGGATCGTGTGCGTTACGTCCCGATGACGTCGGCGCCCCTCCTGCGCTCAATTACTCCCACGATTGACCACCCGACGTCACTTCGCCTCTGCACTGCCTCACCATCATGCTGAGTTGACCACGACATCGGCCCGCGAGACCAGGCCCGTATACCACCCCCAGACGCAACCAGAAGCGCGCCATGGCTCGACATATTTAAGTGACCACAGAGTAAGGTGAAAGGGAGGTAAGTCTTCTCTGAGCTAGGAGTAAACACCTGAGCTGGGAACAAGGTCGGCCGACTGATCGGCGGAACTCCCTCGAGAGGGAATCTGACTTGAGCGTCGGAGGGGTCGGGCGGAGCATCCTCCGACCCGCCTTTATGCAGGTACCATTCCCGGCGATCTCAACCCGGCTGAGACGATCGGTATCCAGCTGGAGCAGGAGCACTTGACGCGCCCGAACCTTACCGAGACGACCCTGGATCCCCTTCTTCACCAACGCACCACCCTGGGTCATGGTAAAAAGTTGTTTGCACTAACAGTGGTCTTGACGTCACGGTGGATGATCCCCTGAGCGGTGCCGGTGTGGAGGTAGTTCAAACCTCACGCGGCCCCGATGCATATCTCCAGCCGCTGCTTCCACGACAGCGGCGGCAGGTCGTGCCCGTAGATGTGATCCCTGAACGGCCCGTTCGCCATGTACTCGTACACCAGGATCATCTCCGAGTTCTCGTCGCAGTACCGGTGACGGTGGCGCGGCTTGACAGCATCTGGATCTCGGTCTGGAACTCGTTGATACCCTGCACCGACTGCGGGTTCCCCCGCTTGACCGCCACCTTGGTGCCGTCCTCCAGCTCGCCGAGGTACACATTCCCGAACCCACCCACACTGACCACCGCGTTCTGATCCAAGTTCTTCGTCGCTGCCTGCAGCTCCGACAGGGAGAGGTACCGGCCGAGCCCCATCGTCGAGGAGGTGTAGCAGCTCGTGTGCGAGCCATGGCCAGACTTGCTGGTCACGAAGCCGGTGTTGCTCGTGTGCACCGGGAGGAGCCACTACGTGAAGCTATTTCGCCTCTCCCAGTCTTTGGGTCTCATGTGCCACTTCATCACCATGGCGCCGAGGCCCGCGAAGGCGCCAAACATCATGGCGAACCCAACGGCAGCGACCACGCTCTTCGAGCTGCCGCCACCGCCTGCCCTCGAGCCATCGACCGACCGAGTTGCTCATCTTTAGACTCTCCACGCCGTTGAGCAACGCGTCGATTCTACCGGCGTTCTCCTACATGGGACCGATCTGGACGGTGATTCGGCCCGTGGCCACCGAGGCGTTGAGCACCAAGTCTTTGTAGTATGGCATGGCGAGGCCGGAGGTGACGGTGGAGAGGTCGAGAACTGAAATGGCCATCAGCCCGTTGATGTACACGTTGAAGTAGAGGTCGTTGAGCGTCTTGCTGATGATGTCGCAGAAGTGCAACCGGATGAAGTAGCCGAACGAGCCGTCGACGTCGAAGGACCACGTCAAGTTGAAGTTGGGGCTCTCCACGCCGGCGTCGGCCATCTTCACGGCGGTGGCGTAAACGGAGTTGGGCGCGGCCAGGGGCGAGGTTCCGTCCGGGTACTTAATGATGCCGGGGGACACGGAGACCTTCTTGGCGACGGACCAAGACTGCAGGAAGGGCCCATCCTGCTCCCACCCGCGCCCGAGAGTGTCGTTCGCGGGGTTGATGGCCGGTAGGCCATCTGGTAGGCGTAGAGCGAGAGGCCGGCGGCCTCCCCGACAGGCGAGACCATGGAGGCCGTGTCAGGCATGAGCACGTCGGGGGCGGAGACAACCTCGATGCCGTTGACGAAGGCGACGGAGTTGCGGAGCGGGTAGAAGTGGATGGTGAGGCACGCGGAGGTAGCGTTGATGAGGCACTCCTTGAGCAGCCACTTGGAGGGGTCGTCGACGGTGAAGCTGTGGAGGAGGACGAGGTCGTCGGTGTTAACGGAGAAGACGGCGCTGGTGTGGTCGAAGTCGGTTTCGACGGGAAAGAAGTCGAGCCCGATCCAGTGCCAGCCGGGACGGGCGAGGGTGAAGCTGTAGGCGGCATCCTTGTGGAAGACCCTGGCGGAGAGTTGGCGCGGGGCGGGGACGCCGGATGCGTCGGAAAAGGAGGCGCGGACGTCATCAGAAGCGGAGAGGAAATGGGCGGACTGGGCGTTGGTCTTGAACGAGCGGCCGTCGGGCACGGTGACCGTGGAGGTGGCGCCGCAGTCGATCGGGAAGTTGTCAGCGGGGTTGAAGGATGAGGCGGCCGTCGGTTGTTGGGCAGAGGTGGGCGTCGCCAAGGCCAAGCAGAGGAGGAGCCGATTCATTCTTATCGGAATGATGGTCTATCTCAAGCTCTTTTTCTGTGTCTACTCCTTCCGGTCGAGCATGTAGGTTGCCTTTCCGATCGCGAAAGGGGAATGTGGAAGAAAAGAGAGGCGGAGGGGGAAATGGATATAATATAATTGTAATGCGACCAAAAAATGCGGCCTCTGCATCTGCTCCATGGAGGGTCGAAGACCGGGTCAAGCTGCAGAGAACAACCTGATGCAGTAGTCTCTTCCCCTCTCAATTCCGGCTCTTCTTCCTCCTCTTCCTCCTCCCTTCTTGCAGTCAAAATCTTAAATCAACAAAATTAATTGATACTTTCAACAAATCTGGATGCCATTCATTTGCATGATAAGGTAGTTCTTTCATGGTGATGGAATCTGAATTCAAAGGCAATAAAGACTAGTTTGATGACTGCATCTCAATATTGACACTTAAGCTATGAGACCTAAAAATGAAGAGGATACTTGATTTTGCAACCTTCTTGGGTGATGGAATCTTTGGAAGAGTTTTCCTGAACAGTACAATGATTCTAGCACTAGCATTGTTAAATTTCGTACATGCTCTGCTGAGCACTAATAATGCCAACTTTGATTTGCTTCTCTCGTTGCTAAAACAAATATGAAGATCACAAGAAAGTATCAAGGTTTCCTGACCTAATTGTTAGGCTTGGATTTAATTCTTGGAGTATGATAAAGATGTGAAGAACAATGTTAGCATGCATAATGTTGCTTTACTTGCCACACATAATTGTCCATCTTTGCTTGATGTAACCATCATAATGATGAAAATATCAAACAATGAAGATGGATGTTTCTTTTAGGTAAAGAAGTATGGAAACTTCCTGTCAAGTCATGGCAATGCTTTGCAGTACATCTCTGCATGCAAAATTCTGAAGGTTTTGGATTACGAAAGTAAAATTCATATCTCAACTTCATTATCATGGGCTGCTAATTACAACTTTCAAGTGCTTTGTCCAACTTAATCATGAACAAGAAAATGTTTTGCAGTTCTGTAAATTCTTAAGAAACATGTCATGACTAACTCGGTCATAGCTTGTCTATGGTATTTTTAGATCACAATGGAAACAAGGGAGATGAAAAGAATAATTCAAGATAAGATTCAACAAAGAAGCTATGAATATTTTCACTTGTTTGTTTGAGGACCTCAATTTAGCTATGTTTTTGACACAATTGATCCTATCATGTTTATAACTACAGCTTCATAAAAATTGTTGTTGCTAATAAGCTCATAAGCATGCATCACTTCACTAGCACCAACAGAAAATTCACTTGCAAACCTACCAAATTATCAGCGAACAAATTCAAGATGCTCAAAATCAACAGTGGGAAGGAGTTGCAAATACCAATTATCTGAGGAAGAGATTGCAGAAGGTCCTCACAAATTCTTTTTCCCGGAGATGGCTTCGAAAACCATTGGCGAGAAAGGTCCTTTCTTGTCCAAGTGCTCGCTAACAGCTTTTTGATCAAGAACAACACCTCTCTCCTGCAACCTTTTGACAACATCTGCAGCTTCCTCCATCCCTTTCTCTCTGCAGAAACCATCCACCACATCAACTAAGGTCGTCACACCGGGTGAATGCCCAGCATCCAACATCTCCATGCAGAACTCAACCGAATCCTCCAATTTCTTCCCTTTGCACAAGCCCTGAATGAGAACCTTGTAGCTAAATGCATTTGGCGCAATTCCATTCTTCTGCATTTTCCTGAAGATCCTCTTTGCATCGTCAAATTTAGCGACCTTGCAGAACCCTTCCACGGCAGCAGTGTAAATCACAACCTCAGGCATCGTGCCCTTCTCGCGCATTGAACCGAACAGCTTCATGGCTTCTTGAATTAACCCATCTTTGCAGAGCCCATCAAGCATGGCAACAGCATTGGGTATAAGCCCAGTCTCCTTCATCTTCTTGAAAATCTCATCGGCATCTTCTGGCGGTGCCTCCTCTGCTGCAGACTTGACTACCGTCGGAGGTGTTTGATCCTCTACATCCGATTTGTCTACCCTGTGTCCATCCGCTGATGGTGGCCGCGCTTTTTGTTGTGAAGATCCAGAGCCTTCGAAATAGTCCCCACCGAAATCCTTGAACTGCGACTGCGGCGACGGACCAAAATCTTCTCTCGGCGGGTCTCTCCTCACGCCGTTGCGTGTATGCCCGGGAGGAACTCTACCCGGCCTATCGCCCAAGTCGAAGTCGGCCAAAAGATCATCCGCAGCGCCATCGAGACCGTCCTCCTCTCGCAAAGGCGGCTCCTTTTTCCTTCGCTGGGCACCGCCCAACGATGGTCCAGCGTTAGGTCGATCTGGAAAGGCTTCCCGGTGCGCCCTTTGCGGCCCTGCGACGCCGTCGTCGTCTCCGAAGTTAAGGCCGCGGAGGAAGATGTCTTCGGAGCGGTCGTCCCTGCGCCTCTCGCCTCTCATTGGTCTTCTAGGGTTGTTACTCGTGCTGAAATCGTTTGATGGCACACCCAAGATATAAGCTTTATGTTGGCAGATGATCCACCTCGAAGGATTGGAATTGAGAAGCTTGGAGAGCGCAGTTCGCATCGCTGCCTTCAGCTCGGGATGGAGACGGAGATGCGGACGATTTCCGGGACCTTCCCAAGGTTTAGGGTTTTATTGGAGGTAAAAGAAACAAAAGCAATGTCACTTTCTACCCGCCTCCTACGTACCCATTTCATACCCGTGTGGTAGTTGGAAAGCCAGAGCGGGGTCCACTCACCCTCGTCAGATGACCAGCCATTTAAATGACGAAAATGCCCAGTGGAGAAGGCACAATAGAGAAGGGCGCTTTGGTCACCAGAAAGATTTATGTCATCAGGAATAGTGTGGACACGAATTTGATAGAATTAATATCTAAGAAAATTCAAATCACATTTTTCATGAAACAAAATTGTACTTGTCGCATCTAACAACATCATCAAATTATTTGAGATTGACACTTCTATTTAACAGTCATTCAATCAATAATAACAGGAATAATATTTTATTGTCTGCCAACATCTGTTATAAACATTTCTTGAATGATGAATCATTTTATTCTACAGAATTTGATCAATTATAATCTTCAAATTTTGTTCACAATGAACTGTCTTTTACACATGCACAGCTAAACTTTTCTTCTCCCTCCTTGCCTTCTCACCATGAGTGTGTGAAGATTAGAAGATTCCTTACACATACCTTTAATCCATTGATGAAGTCCACCGTAGTGTCACGGACAAAATTGTAAATGGCTTGTTCGGTGTAATGCGTATGCTTATCCGTGTCCTCAGAACAAGGAGATGGCACCTTTTGTTTGGCACTTGGCTAGAAAGAGATGCAGCAAAGAAGATGGAGTTGAGAGTCATGCACCAATTGCCAAGATCAAGGCCTGGGGAGACTCACCATGTACTGTGTGCTGATGTTGCTTGAACAAGAGAGTATATCCATCTGTCGATCCAACTATCCATCTCTTAGCATGCAAACGACTCCAAGTTCCAAGCTGATGCCAGTAACAATGCTCCAAAGTAATTACAGACAACTCATGAACATTTTATACTGTACTTTCCATGGATTTATACAACACCAATGTAAGCCAGAACCACAATATATATAAGCAGCAGTGATACTTGAGGAATTTCTCCTAGTACAAGCAACGGTTTAGTTCCACAATCTTTATCTTCTTTGTTCCGTGTCAAAGTCTGGGGGATCCACTCTTCCACTGAACAATTTTCTACTGCAAGATCGATCCACAAGCTGATAGTTGTTGCTGCCGAATCAACACAAAGTTCTTCCTGGGCGACAAAATACAACCCCCGGACTCAAGAAGTTGCCAGTTACCACCTCTCCCAACAGAGCCGGCATCTCAAACCGTAAAAAAGATGATAGACAACATGATCAGGCTTGGATCTTCATATCTCAAGGAGGACTAGGCAATCTTCATTTGCACCATTATCTTGCATGATGCCAAAGACAAAGGAGCACAGGCACATGCACCTTATCTCGGTGAAAGCATTTGTGGATTCCTTTAAAGCTATACAACTTGTGGCGCGGTTGGTGTTAAAGTACGGGCAAGAGGATGCGAGACAGATACTCTTGAAGAATATGCCATAGTGTTGCTATTCAAGTATCTCGGGGCAATGGATCGCCCTATTGTTAGGCTTGAACCCAAGTCCATATTCTCGAAGGCCTGCTTGAATGGCTCAACAGAACCAGTATGTGCAGTGAACCACGGAAAAATATGCAGAAACTACTTGAGCTCACATTCGCTTAAGGGAGCAAGTCGAGAGGACAAGGTCACACTACAGCAATTAAGAAAGCATGGTGCAATGGACATTGGTGCGTTGAAGTTTGATAGGTACCTGTAAACCAATTGGTATATGTCCAAGACACATTATATAGTTTTATATATATATATATTATTATTATTATTATTATTATTCATTTACTCTCATTTTATATGTTGTCTATTATATGTACCAAGACATTATGATGTTTATGAATCCAAGGTGTCAGCATTTCCATCAAATCATGAGTGAAGACTTAATGCAAGAGTAATCGAGATCGACCTTCTACCTTCGTCGCGAAACATGGAGAAGGCTTAAATCCCAAAGGCGACCAAACCTATTGAGACTTACTCCAAGTTGGATGATAACTTTGCATTCCGGAAGTTCAATGAGAAGGTGAATCATAGTAGATATTGCGAGATAATCTAGAATGCTTAGTGAAGCGCGTCTACGAGTACAACCTCGAATTAAGTAACCTTTGCCTTCTCAACTCCCAAGAGAATGGGGCGAAACCAAGTACCCGGCTCTCTAGTTATCCAAAGAGAGAGCTATGACGATGTGAAGACCCTTCAAGACAACTAAGTGGAAGAAGATTCGATGGGCAAATTTTGCGAAGGAAAGACTTGAAAACTTGAATGGTTGCGGCGACAAAGCTCCAACAAGCATCTATCAATTTGAAAGCTCATGGCGATATCAAAGATGGTCTTTTCTCTTCATCGATCAATCCGCAGAACCAACAAGGATCGATAACTCGCCAACCCCACAACAGAGTCAAAGTCATTGGCGAGTTGAAGCGGCATGATGGCGAAAAGTTCACGACTTAACAACAACAAGCGAATTGGGAGTCAAATGGGCGCATCGCGGCGGAGCGAAGATCGAAGATCCAACAAAGAAAAGAAGTTGCGTTAATGCAAGAAAGGCTTCAACGAGGACGTTGAAGGAATAAGTGGGGGAGAATGTCATGGATAAAATTGTAAATGGCTTGTTCGGTGTAATGCTTATGCTTGTCCGTGTCCCTTTTGGTTGGTTGTAATTTGTAAAGCTTGTAAAGGGCTTGTCAAAGGTAAAATGCCCTATTTGAGCGAGTTTGGAAGCCATTGTAGGCTTGTACATAATGTTTGCATCGAGTGCATACTTGTACTAGAATTCGATCTGTAGTGGACCAATTTTATACCTTTGTTGTGTAACTGTTCTGAGCTTGTAATATCCATGGTTGGAATGTGCATTGCCTATAAAGTGTTTGCTAAAAGAGCGGCTCATGGATCCGTGTGAAGCGCTTTCTCTGTCCCGTCTTCTCTTTCGTAGGTCCTAAGGGATTGTAAGAGATTTTGGGGAGGCTGACCTTTGCGGTGATACGCATTGGTGCCGCACGACTTAGGCAAAACCAACTAAGTCCGTGACAGTAGGGCCTCAGAACAAGGAGATGGCACCTTTTTTAAGGAAGATGGAGTTGAGAGTCATGCATCAATTGCCAAGATCAAGGCCTGGAGAGACTCACCATGTACTGTGTGCTGATGTTGCTTGAACAAGAGAGTATATCCATCTGTCGATCCAACTATCCATCTCTTACCGACTCCAAGTTCCTGATGCCAGTAACAATGCTCCAAAGTAATTACAGACAACTCATGAACATTTTATACTGTACTTTCCATGGATTTATACAACACCAATGTAAGCCAGAACCACAATATATATAAGCAGCAGTGATACTTGAGGAATTTCTCCTAGTACAAGCAACGGTTTAGTTCCACAATCTTTATCTTCTTTGTTCCCTGTCAAAGTCTGGGGGATCCACTCTTCCACTGAACAATTTTCTACTGCAAGATCGATCCACAAGCTGATAGTTGTTGCTGCCGAATCAACACAAAGTTCTTCCTTGACAAAATACACCCCCAAGAAGTTGCCAGTTACCACCTCTCCCAACAGAGCCGGCATCTCAAGTAAAAAGATGTAGACAACATGATCAGTATCTTCATATCTAGGCTAGGCACTTCATTTGCACCATTACTATTCCTTTAAAGCTATCTCGGGCCGAAGTCCATATTCTCCCACTTGAATGGCTCAACAGAACCAGTATGTGGTGAACCACGGAAAAATATGCAGAAGCAAACACACTACAGCAATTGAAAGCATTGAATGGACATTGGGCGTTGAAGTTTGATAGGTACCTGTAAACCAATTGGTATATGTGACACATTATATAGTTTTATATATATATATATTATTATTATTATTATTATTATTATTTTATTTTATGTTGTCTATTATATGTATTATGATGTTTATGAATCTGTGCAATGAGAATCAAATCATGATGAGATTACGATAATGAGATCGATTCACCTTTAAACACAGACCTTAAATAATCCCAATCATAAATTACTCGAGAGGGATATCGAGATAATCAGACAGACTAATGTGCTGTACACCCGTCCATATGATAGAGACAGTTGGTCTCATAGTTGCTCATGTAGAGACACAAAAGAGACAATGCAGTTGCTCTTTGGAGAATGAGTTCACTATTTGATCCGCTCACGGAATGGTGGATGGTTCATAATACCTCATTGTTAGACAGCGATTCCATCATCTCAATTGTATATTTGGTCCCTAAGACTTGAGACACTAAGGATGTCCTGTATGAGTACTCTACACTTTAATACCGGACTTATAAGTCTGGAAATTCCAAATCTATCACAGCCAGTCATTAGGAGTGACAACACCTTACGAGGGTAATTGAATGTCGATAGAGGATTGTCTGCTCTCGGTGTCATGAGAAGAATATCATGTGTGTTATTGCTTAGGCAAATCCCTAGCAAAGGTCATTCGAATTGAGAGAGAATGAGTTCTTCAGGAGAATCCGATTAGAGCAAAACTCAAGTAGATTCTGTATGGGCCTAATAGCACTTTGCTCGATATACAATCTGCTAGTCACAGGTGCCCTGCATGCTAATCACGTAAGTGATGGCACGTGTGACATCATACACAATCTCCTTGCTTATTATTTATTGATATTTTATCATTTTATTTTGCGTGTTGTATATATTATAATGTTCATGGATCTATGTAATGGGAATCGGATCGTGATGAAATCACGATAATAAGACCGATTCACCTTTAAACACAGACCCTAAATAATCTCAGTCATAAGTTACTCGAGAGGAACATTAAGATAACTGGACAAACTGGTGTGCTATATACCCATCCATATGATGGAGGCGATTGGTTTCATAGCTGCTTGTGTGGGAACACTAGAGATATAATGTAGATGCTGGAGAATAAGTTAACAAATTGATCTGCTCATAGAATGTCAGATGGTTGATGATACCTCATTGTCAAATAGCGATTCCGTCATCCCAATTATGTATTTGATCCTTAAGAGTTGAGACACCAAGAATGTCCTATATGAATACTCCACTATTTGATACCAAACTTATAGGTTTGAAAGTTCCAAATCTAACATAGTCAGTCGTCGGGGGTGATAGTCAATCTTATTAGGGCAATTGAGTGTTGATAGAAGATCATCCGCTCTCGGTGCAATGAGAGGAATATCCTATGTGCTCTTGCTCAAGCAAATCCACAACTAGGGTCATTCGGATTGAGAGAGAAGGAATTCTCCGAGAGAATCCGACTAAAGCGAGACTCGAGTAAATTCTGTATGAACCTGACAGCACCATGCCCGATATACAGTCTCTGGGATAATTGAGGATAGATAAATCCAATGGATTTGATCCCCTTGTATCATTTGGGGACTATGACATAGTGGTTTAGTTTATCCGTAGTTGATGACTCAAGTGAATTATTATGAAAATAATAATTCACTAAGTCAAAAGGAGTTCTAACAGGTACGACTCACGACCAATCCAATAATAATTCAGCCGATAGCCTTAGTTGGAAATGTGTGGACAACAAGAAGAGCCAACCCCTTCTTGATCACGTGGTGTGCGTGGAGAGAAAGATTATATAACGATTTGAGGAACGTCTTCGCCGTATCTACCATGTGGATCATCGTTAGAAAGAGGACAATTGACAACCTTCATCCACTCCTATATATTTCGGATTTTTCAGGAATATACGATCTCCCTAGGTAACAAATCTCAAATGATAAATGCGATTTTTTTATTTTGCATTTGGTTTTTACGCACCGATTTTCATATCACAACGAAATCTTTTTTTGAAAAATATATGATTTTTATTTTCTGTTCTTTCGCTGTGCATTTGATGCTGTGATCAAATTTCCCACCAGAAGTAACCCCCTAGTCCATGCAGCTAATTGAAACTGTCCAGCCCTTATCGAGGCGCATTGTGCACTAAATCTTGATTGTGAAGCTTGGACACCATGGCTATTTGATCTTCCTACACATGGCCCATCCATGGATAGATATTCACCTTTAACTAAATATTGTCACTTGGTCATTTGTCCTGTCAGCAAGCGTCCTGGCCACCAGTCTGTTATAAGAAAGATTGTTCCTCAAGACAGCATACATTTAAGGGGACTGATTGTTCTCATCCATTAACGAATTCCAGCACTTCAATCCAATCTAACAAATAAGAGACAAATAAACTAGTGATGTTACCTTGTAAAGGTTAAGAATATAATTTGTGCAGCAACATCTATAACAGTCAGTTTGAAAACCACATCATTCTGAGGATAGGGTATGGAGATGCAGTTATTTAGTTTATACACTATGTGCTACATATTATTGTGGCTAGGAATATAAGAGGAGCAGGATTTATCTGGCTACAGAATAGAAGTTATAGAATTAGATTTACCTCTTGTGGATCATTAGTGAGTGCATCAACAATGTCCTCTGAATCCTGCATAGATGCTGCCAAATGCAATGGGGTCACCCCAGCTGGGGCTGCCACATTTGGAGGAAAAAGATCTTTTCCATGAGACACAATAATGGAGAAGAAGATCTACCATTTCCTGCACCTTCTCTTAACCGCTCTGTTCAGGAGGTGAATATCTGAAAGCATTTCAAATGACTTTTGTACTAAGGCAACATTTCAGCTTCTCTCCACCAGAATATCCAGAAGGGTTTTGATAAGACTGCTCCAATCTCGTTCAATGTAAACAGGTACTTAAACTGTGCACTAGAGAAATCAGGCAAAGACAGAAGGCTGGATGGCCTATATGTCCTCTGGAACAGCCAACCAAGTTCATTTTAGAAAGTGTAAAACAACCTCCCTCGACCTAGGCCCTGCACTATTAACATGTTCCTCGGCAATGACATTTGTTGTCTGAACATCTTCCTCAAATTCTGATTCAAGGGTTCTCAATTCCTGACAGATGCTAGTATCAGCAATAATAATTGGAAAACTGTTCCCTTTGAAACCATTTTCCACCTGAGCATGGAATTCAAGAGTTAGTTGACAGCGAGGTCCATTCTACCACACCTAAGTCATGCTTTTGAATAATTTGCTGCCACATCAACTGGAATGAAATGAAGGTGATCACCTCAATGAAACAGCGACCAAAGGCCTTTGGTGATCCTCCTGGAAAGTCAAACCTCTCCACACAGGAATCATCATATATGGTGCCTGGATATGTTGAGCAAACAACTTCCTTTTACATATATTTACCCATATAAGTACAATGGATCCTGCAAGAATTAAGCTAAAATTTATGGATAACATAAGTTAGTAGTATAAGAATTTCTTCGGATAAACAAGGCACTGCAATGCTCAACTCACTTGGTCCCGGGAACAATCAAATTGCAACCTTTTAGGACAAGGGAAGTTTCCTGCCCACCAACAACAGCAACAGGTGATACAGACGTCAACTCTGGAGAACTCCATGCCCTCCAAGTCTTAGACAAACGGATCTTCCCTGTAATGGATAGCTATTATATAATCCATGATAATTGCGATATAAATATTTCAAAGCTTCAAGAAAGATAATTGGGATGAGCATCCAAATATCTAAAACTAAAAAGTGGAAAAAGATCAGTATGTAAAGGTGATGGAAAAGCATATCATCCTTATGTGATACCAGCAGCCTATTTGTGTGAACTAAAAACCTCCCATTTCGCCAAAACTCAGCTTCGGAGGATTGAACTAGTGAAGTGGCATGCTGAAGAAGATCATTTTCAAGCTGCAAACCAACATATATTTTGAGAATACTATAATCCAAACTAAAGGATAGAAACAATTCAAAATGTGAAAAATAAGTCACTGACTGCCTCCCATGCAATTGACTGCATTCTTAAATAAATTGATAGGATCACACAACCAGGTCGAAGGTAACTCTCCATCTCCGAAGGGCTGTTTGAAAGCCAATTTAATATCTGAATAACAGGAAATATGAGCACTTAGCTGATTATTCGATGAAGCAAATTCAAGGGAGCATATATAACAGTATTTCTACACTACCTGTGAATGGAGATTATCAGGGAAGCTGCTCGGATCCTTGCCAAAAAGCTTGAAAATTATCCACCCAGTCCGATCCTGTTTCGTCATGTTGGCGTAATAGCAAATAAAACACAAAATGTTAAGACAGAGGTGCATGACCATATCGTACATTACCTGAGCATCAGAACTCAAACTCGAAGTGGAGTGATCTGAGGCTGAAGATTTGTAACCAGCTTGATATGGTAAACTTTGAACTACCCTGCTTTCAGCTTGTGTTTCTGACACCTCAAAAAGCTCAATTAATGCACTCCCACCATGACTTGTGCTTAATTCAACAGTAGCATTTTCTCCTCTGCTCGTGCATATTTCACACTCTCCAAGGTTGAATGTAGAGGGAATCGCTTCTTTGTAACTGGGGGAGAAGATGAACGAGACCTCTCTTCCACATGGTTGCTAATTTCAGAGGAGAGATATTTTATTGCAGAACCTAGCTCTGGAGGACTAACATCACCAGCAGGACCAAAAAACTGCAAAGGTAAACTTGGGCATACTTGCTGAACTGTCTGCTGAGGTACATCTTCCGGGGATTGTCAGATGTAGTTGTCTCTCAATAGTCCAACTGAAGGATGGATATGAGATGATTTATTATGTAAATAAACATGAACTTGGGGGCTCAACGCTTTGGACCTTGGTTCTATCGTTGCCACTACTTTCAGTGCTTCCTTGTGAAAGAGATGAAGGGACATCAGAAGCAGATGCAGCTAGCACTGCCAAGAGAACTGTCAGCAGGTTTGTTGTGGCGGATGTTGCATTTTTGTTTCCAGTTGCCTTTGTTACTGTTCAAGTGAACCTAGTGGCAGAAGTTGTGATACATTCAAATCGAAACCTCCAGGTACAGATGATCTTGAGGAAGTGTTTACCTCAGTTGAAGCACTTAAATTGCTAATAAATTGGACAAGACGATCTCTATCAGTCAAATGAAGGATGCTGGTCTGTTTGTCTTTAGTGCCACCTGCAGTTGCAGTGCTAAAAGATGAAGCAAAAGATCACACTATATGTCACAGATTGATTATCCAGTAAGCAACATGCATACCTTGCAAGCGTGCTAACATAGACAACAAGTTGACAATATCCAAATTCTGACTCATTTTTTCTTGGTTTCTAGGAAACAATAGTTCAGAAGAGGCATCCTCTAGTTGTGTCTTCCTGCTGCATCGATTATGTCCAGCAAGACGCCTCCTACAGCTTCTCTTCCCCTCGTCAAACTCGGGAAGGGGATGAAATCTGAATTAAATGATATTGCAGATCAAAAGACTTCAAGATTGTTATCAGATCTGAGATAGCAAACCAACTTAGAAGACATCCAGATTTCTTTGTAGGCAAACCAATTGACGCAAACTCCAAAGATCTTAGCAAAAGCCATCTACCTCCATGAATGAACAAATTGGGGAGACTAATTTACACCTACTCGTGCCAGTCTTAGTTACAATGACTAAATACCGAGCCTTGATTGTGATCAGCCTATTTTGCATTCCAAAAAATTAATTGAATTAAAACATCATAAAAAAAGATCAAGCATTTCCATCGTGAATAGGCAAGGGTTCCGATTGTAAGCTGAAAGGACAGAGGCTTGAGATCCATATTACCTGCGGCACTGCTGGCAAAACTTCTCCATCCGCTTTCCCACAAGTGCCTTGGCGGTGTTACTGTGCACCTCGCACACCTTATGTCGCCTGTGATAATCCTTGGCGCTGGACATATCCGCCGGTCAATCATCCACCTGACACATTGGGTAGCTGCTGCCACTCCCTGGGAACGAGGACCTGACCCTCTTATAAGGCCTACCCGTCGGCTCCTCAACCACCGAGTATGCACCGCCTCCTAGCTTCAAAGCATGGTTCTCATTATCCACTTTCAAATTCCTGCGCAAGACCGAACCTTTCGTGCCCTCATCCCCTTTCTTCATCTGATCCACCATGGGAGTGGTTGCAGAATACGGCTGGAACCCCAGAAAGAGAACCTCCGATGTATCAGACGAGGGCTTTGCCATAAGCTTCACGCTATCCCAATCCCACATCTTGGATTTCCAATTATCCCTGGTATTCGGAAGGGAAGCGCCCATCAGCCGCTGCTGGCTCTGTAGCTGCTGGTTGCGGTGAAAGCTGGGATTTTTCCATCGGAAGTCTCGCTTCTTAGAGAGCAGCGGGGCCTGGTGGAAGGGTCCGGGGAGGGCCTGTTGATGGTGAAAGAAGGTGGGAGTGACGATCTGCGCATCGACCTCTCCCTCCATCTCTCCAGTCTAAATCGGACCCTCGATTCCGAAACCGCCAAAAGCAGAACAACCCGTTTCCTCAGAGCGTCGTTCTCCCCCTCTGATCCATCTCTCCACCAAATTCCAATCCGAAGAACACCCGGGAATTCAAGAATCCATCAACAGATCATCAAGGTGATAGCTTTCTACATGAAGTCAGTCAAACCAGATCCAACCAATCTTTAAAAAAAGAAAAAAAAAAAGAACACCTGCTTATCTTCTCCATAATCTCCAAATCTCAATCTCGGACAGCGACCGGCAAAACAACATAGATCGAGACAAAAACCACAAGAGAGACTCGAAACAGCAACGTCTGACCACGAAACAAACCAGACGCGAAAATGAATTAAAGAAAGAGCAGATCTGGTGGAAGAACAGATCGACGGGAGAACACGACGAGAAGAGAAGTTTGCCCTCTCTTGCGATCTATTTTAATAGATCGACTGATAAAGAAATTAAAAGAGACAAAACCTTAATTTAGAGGATAAATATGAAGATTATTTACATGCAGATTATAATCGTAATAATCTCTTTCTTTTTGTCACCCCAAGGTGGCGATTCGCCGATACGTGGCACACTCCTCTTCTCGTTACGCCGGATGAATAGAAACACCACCCTGACATACCGTAGTCGCTTTCGTACCTTGACTGTCAGCGGACAAGGCCTTGAAGCGATGTGGGGTCCCTCGCGTTGTGGCTCACCACCTCCGATTTCTCACGGACGAATCGGTTCAATTGACGTACCTCATTGAGTAGCTGAAATGACTAAAACGCCCATGGTTATTTTCGATAACTACGGGCGCGCCATGTGGAGTGCATGGTGTCGGACGGCGGCACGATAACTGCGGGGGAAAGCGTACCCGTTTATTTGGTCGTTGACGGACGTGATCGCCTCATCAGACTCGTACACGAACATTATTGCACGTCTTCTTAAGGTCATATTGATGATGACGACCGTTAGTGGTCTTAAAGATATATATATATATATATATATAATAAAAATACTTAAATCAAATTTAGAATCCAAATTAACATGACAATATATTTTTGTAAAGACATATTTACACTTGTTTGATTGATTTATATTGAATTAGAATGCTTGTTGGTCAGATTTGAGATGAGTTACAAGTAGAAGAACTATAAATATGTCATATATTATTTATTTATGATAATTGAATCATCAACATGCCCACTTAAAACTTTATTTAAAATTAATATTTTAAAAATATTGTACCATAAATATGCCATATGGTGTTTGCATATGTTAATTAAATCATCAACCTTAAAATTTTATTTAATATTAATATTTTAAAAATATTATACTTAGTTAAACCGATCATATAGTCGATTTTAAATAATTAAGATTTTTTATTATAATAGTATTTAAACCGATAAAAAGATATTTTTAAATATTTGATATTTTAATATAATAATAATTAAATGGTATACTTAAATATTTAAAAAATATTTATGAGGTGCAATTATGCTATTCCAAAATTTGATGGGGCCAAATGTGCTATTTGCAAACATTTGAAGGATAAGGTTGTAAAAGCGCTTTGAGATTTATCCTTGTAATAGTTGGCAATAATATAAATAATATTCTTCCTCGAAAGCGATCGATTCGTTTTGACGCTGGAGCTTGATCCCATCCTTCCTCTCTGATTCTTCGATCTCTTTCTTGGATTCCCTCAAATCTCTGAGAAAGATCTCTTTTTGGTCGTCCCTGTTGCCCGGTCTCCGCTGCAAACCCTTAAAGCTAGGGTTTTTCCATGCCCTAGCTAGGGTTTCGGCGGTTGATCCGGTTCCTCCTTCCAAGTTGCCTCTTTTTGGCTGGAATTCTGGTTCTTGAGGGTGATCGTCCGATGGCCTTTCACCACCCGGGGCCTGGTTCGGCATCCGGATCGGCGTCGAGCTCCAGCTCCGGGTTCCACTTCCCGAATTCCCTTTTCGGGGACACCACGTACACGAAAGTCTTCGTCGGGGGCCTTGCGTGGGAGACCAAGAGCGAGACGTTGCGCCGCCACTTCGAGCAGTTCGGTGAGACCCTTGAGGCCGTCGTGATCACCGACAAGAACACCGGCAGGTCGAAGGGTTATGGTTTCGTGAGTATCGCTTGTCCTATCAGCTTGTGGAGGAAACTCACTTTTCTTTGCAAATAGAGGTTTTGAGGGAAGATTTGATTTTTCTGTGTTATTTTGTATGAATCGTTTGGTGTTGATATCTGTGGAGGGGTTAGGTGACTTTTCGAGACCCTGAATCTGCAAGAAGAGCATGTGCAGACCCTAGCCCAGTTATCGATGGCAGACGTGCGAACTGTAACTTGGCTTCACTTGGGCGGTCTCGCCCTTTTCTTCCATTTGGCGGTACACCCCTAGAATCTCTGCTTCTGTTAGCGTTGCCAAAAGTTGCATCTCAATCTTAGTATCAGAAAACAATGTTGCATCTCCAACCTGTTGAATGGCTTTTTGTTGTCAATCCCTTTTGATTGTTTCTCATCGTACTTGTGCAGCTTCACTTGGAGGCAGTAGTAAGACTTTTGAACATCTTTTATCATGTTATAAGTAGTGTACTTGACTATCTAGTATCTGATTGTTTTACCCAAGAATCTCATGAATGTGGAGATGACATATATATTTACTATCATATTGAGTTGGTTAATGCACATAATTTTGCTATTTAAGTAATCACAAAACGTTGGCTATGGACTCCAAATGGTTTAGATTAAGTCAAAGGCATTCAATATGATTTTTGGGTGCCAAAATCTTGTTTTTTGCTTTTCAAATTACATTCAAGAATTCTGTCTGTCCATGTTCGCTCCTTTGTATTTTGGTTTTTTGACCTTCATGTTTGTCACTTCAAGGGTTCATAGAGTCATAAGTTTTAAATGCCTACTACTTTATGTTCTAGAAAATGCTGAATCATGTTTCTAAGCATGAGGAAGCATATTTAAATGGATTAATGTAACATCATTAAGGATCAAATAGATAAATTCCACTACATATTAATAATAATAGGCAAATCAAGGGTTGCCATGTCAATCTGTACGTCTTGGCATGGTCCAAAAGTTGTGCTTGGAAAGAATTGGTAGACATCATGCTGATCCACGCTTGAGATGTCAACATTGGCTAGTCCAATTTTTGGCTTGGGTTAGACAATGCAGAAGGTGTACTAACCAGCACAGCGTGGAACACGTCATTCCAGAATTCTTGTGCTGTGAAACAACTAGCTATCAAGCAAACTAATCTAGCATTTTTTTCAGCTTCATTTCACCCTTTTTGCCCACATTAACTAAACAGGCCTTTTTTACTAGTTGTCCTTATGGAACCCTGTAAATTCTTTTGTCTGCTTCACTAAGGTTATTGCAATTTTTCACATTTGACTGACATATCTCAATCCATGTGCACCTGCTTCTTTAAGGTCTAAAACAGCAAAATTTCCTTGACAAGAAAGCTCTTACCTTCCATACCAATTTTTCCTTCTTTTTAACCACACTAACTGAATGGACCTTTATGAGACATTTGATACACTTTCTAACTTCTGATATTAAGTCGGTGTTTTGTTGTTCCTTTCCACCAATAAGCTCCCTGCAAGATAAAGCTGATAAGAAGAAAAAAGAAATTGAAGTTTAAGAATATGAAGTATAATGGTTCACATCATTCTTTATGTTTTTCACTGTTCTTACCTAGCCATATTATGCATGGCATGTTAGACACATGTGACATGAACGGTGGTCTGTTTGGATTTTTCTGTTCTAGTGCGCCCGAGGTCAGGCCTTTACCTTGGAGGTATGTCAGTTCAGCGAGGGCCATATGTTGGAAGCCCCGCTCATCAACAATCAGTTCCATTCAGCTACCAAGAAGGGTTACCATATGCTGCATATAGGTTAGTTGATCTCCTGGATCTTTTCAAAACAGTCGTTGGTTTTGGTTTAAGAAACAGAGAAATGAACCTTGGATTTGATGCCTATTTTTTAATCTTCTGCTTAAGTTTATTCCCAAATAAGATGATTGGTTTGAGAACTAAATAATTGGATGCATGAGTGCAAGAAGCGCCAAAGCTAAGAATCCTGTGCAGCAGTCTCTGTTTGCACTTTTGAATCAGAACTGATATGATCTTAAAGCTGTAAATTTTTAAAAGAGATCCATTAATGAGAGCTCTTTATCTTACCTTTCCGACTTAGTATTTTATCACTAGAAATGAAAAAAATAAAGTAATGTATGTTTTAGTTTATTTATTGTTTGTATGATCAGGTAGGTCGTGTAAGTTCGGCTGAAATCAAGCTAGATGTAGCCTGAAATGATAATACTATTACTAAATTTATGGTTGCTTTAATTTGATGGGCATGAAAGAAGGCATCGATATTAATCAAAATGTTATGCCCATATAGCTAAAAGCTATGAGACTAATAAGTAAATGGAATAAGTTAAAAGTTGAAACATTTTTTTGAAATGTGATCCATATTCAGATATATGTTATCTGAATCAGGAATTTATTAAGATACTGCTTTTCTATTTCATGGCTTATGCTTTGGAAATAACCTTTCCACAGTTGATGTATGGATGCATGTCTGAGATCCTTCTCAGATTTATTAGTGGCAAGAGACTCATTTAGTGGACTGCCACTTTGAACAAACTTACATCAGTGCATTTATTTATAATGCTGCATATGGATTTCCAAATAAATTCAAATTGCAAAAGTTTCTTCTCTGTAGTAGCAACATTACATCAACTTGTACATATCCTGCACGTTCTACTCAAGGAAATTTATGCAGTTGGGAAATAATTATCATCTAATTGCTAGTACTATCAATTGATTTA
The DNA here is from genome assembly GCA_024322285.1 of Musa beccarii. Classification (NCBI taxonomy): domain Eukaryota; kingdom Viridiplantae; phylum Streptophyta; class Magnoliopsida; order Zingiberales; family Musaceae; genus Musa; species Musa beccarii. Next base: position 19,314,613 of record CM044401.1, on the reverse strand, counting down.
GCCACTTATGAACAAGGATGAAGGCATATTAATTGATGTTCCATCTGATTAAATGAAAGTTAATATTTTAAATGTATGGTTTACTTGAGACAGTGGTAGTGATACTGTTTGCACCATGAACATAAATGTTGTTCTCATACGAGTATTGGCAACTGGGTGGTATACAGACTGGTGCATTCCTGTAAATTTGGAAAATAAATTAAATATTTAATACTGACTGTTACTGACTTATATGATCTTGTATCACTCCTTGTTCGGACTAGTAAATATCCATTGGTACGCACAGATATTTGAATTCTTGGTTTGCACATCTAAGAATATGGTGATTGGATTAAAAAAAAAGGTTATCTTGGTCTCTTCTATTCATGAACTCAGCTTGAAAATTTATGTATATTGCATCTATGTTTCTGGTACATATAAGGTTTATGTTTCAGATGATGAGAATACACTTGTTCATTCAATCAAGTGCCATAGATTTGGTTAATCATTCAATGCTTTGGTTTGCTTTTGCAGTTACAATCTCTATGGGCCGGAGTATGTCTATCCACAGGTTCAAGACCCAAAATCATGTCAATCCTTTCTGAATTAGGATTTGTCTTGAAAAGTATGCATCCAACATGCTAATTTTGATGTCTAGTCTCTTTTGCAGAATGCATACAATCCTTATACAGGGCAGCCTTATGTTCAAGTCTATGGTTTTCCTGGAGCTATAAACACAGCTATTTACCCATTTGATCAATTTGGCCAGCCTATTCCACCTGGTTATACGGCACTGCATGGCTACACACTGCCAACTCAACCAATTATGCAATTGAGTGGACCAAATGTAAATGGAATGGCAAGTGCACCTCGACCTGTTATTCAGGCACCCTATCCAGCTGGTACATTTTCATCTAGAGATTTCTTTTCTCTTTTGATACTCTTACACATTATATTTATCAGGTAACGTGATAAGTATGTGCTGGATAGGCTTTTCCCATGTTGTCTGGGACATTGCTAAGCTAGCACAGATAGTGTACTATTAATGAGGTCTATGGTGAAAGAAATTGGGTAAATGTTACAAAGTGATACAAGTCTAGTTTGATGCTTAAAGATTGGTTATCAATTGACTTTACCTAAGGTCAATTTGTTGCCTATTTTTCTCACTGGAGAACTTACCTGCAAGCATCTGTGATTTATGTACAGTTTGTTGCATTTTGCTTCAAACATCATAACAGATTGGCTATTATTTTATTTAGGTTGATCAATTTAGATTACGATTCTTGCCTTTACATTTGTCTTTGTTCTCGATAGATGTATCATTTCTATCTCAAAGGAGGGCAGAAGCATCTAATGTTTTTTCTTTCTGAAGTTTGTTCTTGTGGATGTGGTTCTTTTAATATTCTACCTTATGTGCATATCAGCCAGTAAAATATTGATCATATTGGATTTCACAGGATTAGCAGCCCCAATTCCAGCACAACCACATGTCATAGTTCCTGCTCAGTCACCGCAGTTTATGCAGGGCAGCAGTTCAGATCAAACGACAGTTTAAATGTGCATCATGATATCATCTTGAGGTACATTACCAGTCCCACTCCAATTTTTCTTGATGGTTTTTTGATTGACGGAGATATGTTTTCTCTATCTTTAATAGATACCCTTAGATTGCAGCAGGACCAAGAACAGCAGTACTGCCATGTTAATGGCTTGCATTCTTGCCTTGCAATCTATCATCTTTGCATTCTAGAGGTTAGTTCTATTTGATATCCACTTATATATGTGGTGATTATAGAAATTTCTTATTTTGGAGGTTATGATCTTGGCGAGTAATTTATGTCAATATGTCACTGCAGCTTATCTCAATATAGTACTTATGCTTTTAATTTTATATGCATGTCGACTCAAGTATCTGGTATGATGTACCATCTGTTTGCCAAGCAGGTGCTATGAACAATACATATTGCATACTAGTGTATCAGTCTAAATATATGCTAGTGTGATGCTGGACATCATACTTTGGCATGCATGGATGTGTCTGGTTTAAGCTGTATATTTGTTTCTTGCTAGCACACTATCTTATTGACAATGATTAGTTCTTTGATGGCATCCAAGTTTTAATTTTCCAGATCTACTAGGAATTTATTGTTCAAAACCTTATGACTATTTTTTCTCGTACCAAACCGTTCTTTGATCATCCAATTCGCAAATTGGTCATCTTGTTCATGGCTACATATATATAAAAAAATCCTTCTGACTAATATTTTCTTGTTTGCCAATCCTAAAATAATCACCCAAGCCATGGTTTGTTCATCTTTGGCATGACAGTTATTTTTTACCTCAAGTTGAAATACTTGGATGCCTTCAAAAAGGACAATTAATTATTTTGTTTGGAGACTTTACCTGGATAATGCAGAATTGACTATTTATAATAAACAAACTACCAGGAAGGAGGGTCATCATTGATTGTGCATCATTTGACTCTATTTAGAGAAGGTTCCTCTGTTTCCCTGCTTTTGTTGTAACTCTTTTCAAGTTGATTATCAAGTCAATGTAGCAAATGTGAAAATTTCTGCTTGATAATCCCCTCACACGTTACTTTGTCTTTTTTGTGGTTCATGCATATAAAAATCATATCTTAAGGTTCAAGAGAGTACCTGATGTATTTCCTGATTTACATGAAGGAGCATATCGGTTCTTTTTGTTCTTTCATTTCAGCATCAGCGTTTCTTCTCGTATTAGCTATGCTGCAGCCTTACTCTGAAGAGGAGCATCCATATATATATATATATATATATATATATATATATATATATATATGTGTATATATATATACATACATACATGTGTGTGTGTGTGTACATACATACATACATACATATATATCAAGCTAACATTTCCTTGTGCTGTTTTCGATAGGAAATCTAGAATAACAGATGAATCTTGTTTTGCAGGTTGTCCTAGTTATGATCAGTTGCAAAAAGCCATTAAGTTGCTCCGATGGAGGGAGCTGAAAGCACAAGAGCATGGGTTGCTCTTTGTTGCACGGTGTCTGTAAAGTCTCTTGCCCTGCTGGTAGTTGTGAAAGTCTGGTGGAGCAAGAATACCTGGATGTCCAAATTGCATCCTACAACCTGTATGATAGATTATGGATGTCGGAGTTGGAGTCCGACAACCGAGAGGGAAGCTAAATTGTATCATGGGATCCAAGTGTTACTGCCACATATATAAACAGATGAAGATATGTTGCTCATGCAAAGTTCAACTTCAGTGTAATGAGTAACAGATTTGTATGATTCGTGACATTAGTCTCCTACAGTGTCCATTAAGCAGAAGAACCCTAATGGTACTAAACAGTACATGATCAAATAAAAGGTGTCAAAGGCATGGAAAGAAACCTGAAGGTTCAGTTCAATTTCCAACTCATTTCTTATCAGCAATATCATGTCATGCATCTGCTCAATTGAAACCAAGCTTTTCAAGGCATATATAAATGTAGTCCTGAAACAAATATTGCAGTGCCATTTTTTTCCGAGTACATTTCATGTCTGGTGTTCGATGTCGGTGATCGCCTAGGCGTGATGGTGGATTTCATGACTGACCTGCAAATGAGGTTTAGTATGTTTGGATCACTGCTATATGAACTTTTGTGTAGATTTTAATTGCTACATTGAATCGGGGCATATAAATTCTGTTGCACTTCTACCTTTGTTGTCATTATGTAAATTTGAACGGTGTTGCATATGATATTCCCAAATTCGACTGTGAAGAGTAATAGATCAGATTGCCAATTCTTTGCAAGAAAATGAAGTGCTCTATTGTTAATACATTTGATTTTTTTTTTCTTGAGAGATTAGTCATGGAATTAGTTGGTTTTGTCTAAATCGTACGATACCATTGCGTGTCAGTCTTTCTGAAATCTCCTACGATCCCTTAGGACTTGTAAAAGAGAAGATGTGACAAAGAAAGTACTTCACATAGGATTCACAAGCAATTATTTCAACAAACATTTTATAACCAATGTAAATTTTAATCATCACAAGCTCAGAACGGTTGTAGATATAAAATTGATCCACTATAGATTGAAATTTTAGTACAAGTGTTCACATAACATCATCATTATGTACAAGCTTGAAATGACACAGCTCAAATGGGATTATTTAGTCTTTGACCAGCCCTTTACATGCTTTGTAAAGTAAAAACAAATCGAAAAGACAAACATGCATAAGCATCACATCGAAAAAACCGTTTACAATTTGTTCATGACATTCTCACCCACCTATTCCTTCGATGTTCTCGTCGAAGCCTTCGTTGACGCTGCAACTCCTTGCCTTTGCTAGATCTTCAATCTTCTACTCCTATTGCGATGCACTCCTTGGCTCCAAATTGTTTTCTGCTTGTTGTTGTTAAGTCATCGAACTTTAATCCGTCGTGCTGCTTCAACTTGCCAATGACTCTGACTCTGGTGTGGGGTCGGCAGAGTTATGCTGATCCTTGCTGGTTCTTGCGGATTCATCTGATGAAAGAAAAGACCATCTTTGATATGCATCAGTCTTCAAATTCTTCTTGTTCCTTGAACTGGATAGATGATTATTGGAGCTTTAACGAGCATCACCTCGCAACCTTTGAAGTTTTCAGGTCCTTCCTCCGTAAAATTTTTTCATCGAATCTTCTTTCACTTAGTTGTCTCGTCCAAGTAGGTTCACATCATTTTTGCTTTCGATTGGCATTTAGTTAGGAAATGAAGCAGACAATCTACTCTCAGTAGCACTGATCACCATTGGAGAGGACTTGACAACTGTTGTCTTTCATTAGTCTCTTTGAAGGATCTTCAAATCTGTGCAGAGCTCCTCTGCTGGATGACTAAGAGAGCTGGGGTACTCGGTTTTACCCATTCTCTTGAGAGTTGAGAAGGCAAAGGTTACTTGACTTCGCTCACCTCCTTGAGGTTGTATTTTATGCGTCGAGCTCGTTACTAAAATTCGTCTGCTCTTAGCTCACACTTCCGAAGCACTTGAAGTGTTTGTAATCCTTATGCTGAGTCAGCAACTGTAATTTACCTTCTCAATGCCATTGAACTTCTGGAATGCAAGAAGTTATCACTCTAACTTGGAGCAAGTCTCCGATAGATCTAGTCTCCTTTGGGATTGTATTGCCTTCTCCATCATTCCTATTACTTACTCCTCTAAGTAGCAAAGGTACAACACCGCATACTTCCTGCTTCGTTCCTGGGTTATGTACTCTTGCATCAACCCGAAGTCCTTCACTTACGGCAATCTTGATAAGAAGTCCATTGACACTGGTCTTATGAAGTTCTCTGGCCTCTGCTCTTTAGCCTTGTCATGGTACATGGAGTTTGTCAATGCATTTTTCTCCTCCACGGCTCATATCATGACCAAACGCTCTCCCTCTATGAGAGCAAGGAATCGATGACTCCCCGAAAGTCCCGCCTCTGCGGTACCATAGCACTGCAATGCCCATGGCACTACTATCTGTTGTCTCGTATCTGTGTCCCTTTTTCGTGATCGGTAGATCCGTCTCTGCGGCACTGCGGTACTCCTCTGAGTCCACCTTCATTCTAACCAATGATTGATTTTGGGTAGTTAAGTCTCTCTAGACTCGTCATTGCTTCCTCGCCCTTTTTCGATCACCTGCTTCAACACCTCTGTGTTCTCTGAGTAGTTCCACTTGATCGATGGAAAGACAGACTACAACTCCATATATGGTCTCCGCCATCATGTTGCAGGGCTTGTACCACTTCTGTTCTCTTTAGCTTCATTGGTCGCAATGTTTGCTTACTCGATCTTGTCCTTTGACTTGCTGGGCTCCCTTAAGCAAATATGACCTCTGAAGCAGTCCAACTCTTCAGCTACTCCGATCATACCTCTGCATGATCCAATCCCCCCATGGGACTCACCGGTACTTGCATTTGAACTTCTCCCTCGGTAGTGCACAGTCCCCATAAGCTAATGCCCAAGGCTTTTATTCAATGCAACATTCGATACACACACGGAAGACCCGCCTCTGTGGTACCATGGCATTCCCTGCTTGAATCCATAACCCTTCTTACCGTCATGTCGCTCACCGAAGTGGAGTTCCCAGTCGCATTCCCGATCATACCTCCGTATGATCTTGTCCCTCACGGGACAAGACTTGTGTGTCGCATTGCCTCGAACTATTCCACCACGATTTGCTGCACCATGTCGTCTCCTAGTAACATCTCATTGTATTCTGATCCTTATGGTATGAACTCGAACTGCGATCTCTCCATGTGTGGCCTCCGCCAATACATCGCAGGGCCTGTGCCACTTTCGATTTTGTTTGCTCCTTTGGCAATCGACTTTGGTTCACCTGGTCCCAGGTCACACCCGGACGAAGCATAGCTCTAGGACAGTCTATCACCTAGCAGCTCCTCTGAAATCCCCTGACTTCGTTGAAATTGGTGCACCATTGTCTGGATCCTGGGCCTCTGCTCCTACCAGCACAATCTCCGCTGTGCACCGCTTTCCTCATGGCAACTCGAATAGCAACACTGTAACATATTCTTCAAGAGTACCTGCCTATACATCCTCTTGCCACGTGCCAAGGCCTTCTAACACCGACTTCGCCTCTACAAGCTGTGTCGCGTTAGTTTCTCTGTCAAATGCTTCATCGAGATAAGGTGCATGTGCCTCGAAGTTCCCTTCGTCTTTGGCACCATACAAGATAAGTCTGCTCCATCAGAATAAGAAACCCATGGAACGATATGATCCTACTCCTGCCTCTACAAGAGTCAATATCCTTGACCTCTATCTAAGAAAAGCTCCAAGCCCCCGCTCCATGTTCTATCTTCTATGCCACTCCCTTCATACGGCTTGGGTGTTTCACCAAGTTATCCTCAAGTTGCTCCGCTTCTCGATTTGCATAGAGTTAATCGTAGTCCTCACACTCATTATTCCACGGGTCAGCCCTCTGTTGAGTCCGATCTCCATATCGGCTCCAAGTATGCTTTCACTTTGTGTTGCCTTAGGTCACTCGCCCCACTTGATCTCGCTATGCATCCACCAATGCATTGTCTCCTGCGATATCATGTAACGACTCCTCGCCGCTCGCTCGGTCCGTTGAGCTTTGTCTTGAGACACTCCTCCTCAACGTGTGCGGTCCGTTGCACATGATTCTCCCTCTAGAGAACCGAGACTTATCTCTTCTGGATATCTGTCCCATTGGAGCAACTTCTCTCTTCACATTCTTCCCTTTGGAAGTTTTGGAGATCACCATCCCCTTAGACTACTTCGTCTTACTGAACAAACGGTGCACTGTTTTGCCTTCGTAAATGCATCTGCTAGATTGTGACTCTTCGCCAATACAGCTCCTACTGTACCCCTTTGAGTCTAACAACATGCTGAACCTACTGCACACTTCAATCTTTTACGAATGTATCCTGCTTATACTGAAGAAAAAATTTCAATGCCCCATGGCGCTAACCTTCGGCCACCTTGGGATGGCCATAGATAGTCCATTGCCCGCATACAAGCCCTTGTATGAGTATTGAATTCCTTGAGTTTGTAACTCTCCTCACCTTTGTGAGCTTTGCATAACTCTTTCGATCGCTAAACAATCCATTCCACCTTGCACAGTCTCATCTTTGCCGAGCGCTCCGCTTGCCTTGAGCACCGTCAAGTTTGAATGCCAACGTCAAGCCACTACTCGAACTCAGTCATCCCAACCTTTGTGCGCTACGTAATTCTTTTTAGCTTGTTTGTCCTCGTGGTGCCTCTTGCGTGAAGGGTTGGCCATTCATTTGAATGCCATCCTCGGATGCCCGCTCTTTTGAGCAACTCCTTCCCCTACAACTCTATGTCCGTTTTCAAACAATCGCACATGTTGGTTGCCCTCAATGCAGCCCCGCTAGGTCCCCCACGTTTGCATGCTAAGTGTTTCTATGTGTACTTGTCCCGCTCTAATACCAAATGTCACGGACTTAGCTGATTTTGCCTAAGTCGTGTGGTACCATTACGTGTCAGTCCGTAAAGGTCAGCCTCCTCGAAATCTCCTACGATCCCTCAGGACCTGCAAAAGAGAAAACGGGACAGAGAAAGTGGTTCACACGGGATCCACAAGCAATCTTTTCAGTAAATATTTTATAGTCAATGCAAATTCCAACCATGGATATCACAAGCTCAGAACGGTTACACAACAAAGATATAAAATTGATCAACTACAGACTGAAATCTAGTATAACTATCAACATGACATCATCATTATATATAAACCTAAAATGATCACCAAACTCACTCAATGAAACTGTTTAATCTTTGATCAGCCCTTTATATATTTTATAAAATAAAAACGACACAAACATACATAAATATTATATTAAATAAATCGTTTATAATTTGTTTATTTTACAACCGGTCACTAAATGGACAGGCCTCCACTGAACCTCTATTTACACAGCTTTTTCGGCTTCATCTGGATGCACTTGTCATGCTCAAGGCAACATAGTATCACACTTCTACTTAGTCAATCAGACAGCCTTCTGATTGACAAAGCCTGTGTTGGAGATAACTCATCGAATTACAGTAGCTTGTGTTGGAGATAACTTCAATGGCTACATCACGAGCCAGCAGCGAAGTCATCGAAGTCAACTTATACAGTATCGAAATGGGTGACAGCAAAAGTGGTAGTGGGGTGATCTCCTGAGGTTGCTTTCCGACTCCACCCGCATTCATATTTCATAGACTAAATAGATACGTGACCTACAAACCTACAAGTATGTCGAATCATGCAAGGCCAAGTGGGTTCTTCTTTACTGGCAGTCTTCTTTTTGTCATGCAGTTTGATCAAGGAACAAAGACGCTTCAATGCGTATGTCATGCACGCATTTACTTACCCCTTGTTGTTGATGGTGAACGCAGTTTCTGTGATCGATGTCAACCCACATGCGTTCATACCAAGAAGGACATTGACAGATGATCCTTTTCCCAAACGAGACTTGTTAGTGCAAATAACTTTTTACCGTGAACCGAGGTAGTGTGTTGGTGAAGAAGGGAATCCGGGGTCGTCTCGGTAAGGTTCGGACGCGTCAAGTGCTCTTGCTCCAGCTGGATACCGATCGTCTCGGTCGGGTTGAGATCGCCGAGAATGGTACCTGCACAAAGGCAGGTCGGAGGATGCTCCGCCCGACCCCTCCGACGCTCAAGTCAGATTCCCTCTCGAGGGAGTTCCGCCGATCGGTCAGCCGACCTTGTTCCCAGCTCAGGTGTTTTACTCCCAGCTCAGAGAAGACTTACCCTCTTCACCTTACTCTGTGATCGCTTAAATATGTCGAGCCATGGTGCGCTTCTGGTTGCGTCTGAGGGGTGGTATACGGACCTGGTCTCGCAGGCCGATGTCGTGGTCAACTCAGCATGATCGTGAGGCAGTGCAGGGGAGAAGTGACGTCGGGTGGTCAATCGTGGGGGGTAATTGAGCGCAGGAGGGGCGCCGACGTCATCAGGATGCAACGCACAGGAACCAGTGTTGCGTCGCATTTAATACCCCCATCACTAGCCCCCCTCAAAAGGCCACTCCTGCGGGACTTACCTCGATGGTAGGAAGGGTGTTCAGGAAAACCCAATTGCACATGGACGGCTGGCGGAGGCCTTGGTCGAAGCCGTTCAATATAAGGGGTCGAGCCACCGCTCAAGACCCGGAAGACCAATGGTCGAGGCGCCGCTCGAGACCATATACGCCGAATCGTTCGGGATGAGGGGCCGAGATAGTGCTCGAGGCCCAGAAAGCCAATGGTCGAGATCCGCTCGAGACCATATACACCGAACTGCCATTCGGGATGAGGGGCCGAGATAGTGCTCGAGGCCTAGAAAACCAATGGTCGAGATCCGCTCGAGACCATATACACCGAACCGCCATTCGGGATGAGGGGCCGAGATAGTGCTCGAGGCCCAGAAAACCAATGGTCGAGATCCGCTCGAGACCATATTACGTCGAACTGCCGTTTGGGATGAGGGGCCGAGATAGTGCTCGAGGCCTAGAAAACCAATGGTCGAGATCTGCTCGAGACCATATACACCGAACTGCCGTTCGGGATGAGGGGCCGAGATAGTGCTCGAGGCCCGAAAACCAATGGTCGAGATCCGCTCGAGACCATATACACCGAATCGCCATTCGGGATGAGGGGCCGAGATAGTGCTTGAGGCCCGAAAACCAATAGGTCGAGATCCGCTTCGAGACCATATACACCGAATCGCTGTTCGGGATGAGGGGCCGAGATAGTGCTCGAGGCCCGAAAACCAATGGTCGAGATCTGCCGAGACCATATTACGCAACTAGTTCGGGATGAGGGTCGAGATAGTGCTCGAGGCCCGAAAACCAATGGTCGAGATCTGCCGAGACCATATACACCGAATCGCCATTCGGGATGAGGGGCCGAGATAGTGCTCGAGGCCTAGAAAACCAATGGTCGAGATCCGCTCGAGACCATATACACCGAACTGTCGTTCGGGATGAGGGGCCGAGATAGTGCTCGAGGCCCGAGAAAACCAATGGTCGAGATCCGCTCGAGACCATATTACACCGAATCGCTTCGGGATGAGGGGCCGAGATAGTGCTCGAGGCCCGAAAACCAATGGTCGAGATCCGCTCGAGACCATATACACCGAACTAGATTCGGGATGAGGGGCCGAGATAGTGCTCGAGGCCCGAAAATAATTATCGATTCGAAACCGTGCGCATAAATACGGTTGCGAGAATCGAAAGCCGATAGCGTCTTGACCAAGTAACCGTCCGGATGACGACACGTCACATCCTCATTAATACCGCTCTGCATGCGTTTGGATCGCCCGATGCGATGCGGTTGGGGCGGGATCTGTGCGTCATCTTCCGCCCATCGGGGCGAAAGGCGACGCCTTTCTTCCTTTAAATAGCGCATGTCATGACACCCCGTACTTTTCTATCAGCGGAGTTTTTCTATCCTGAGTTCTGCCATTTTCTTCCATCAAGCTTTTTCCTTGGTCTCGGAGTCTCTTTCCGTCTTCCCGTCTTCCCGTCGACCCCAATCTCCGTAGGTCAGTGCAAAGATGACTTCTTCTACTTCCTCTTCTTCTACTTCTTCTTCTTCTACTTCTTTTTCTTCTCCCTCTGTGACCACTCGTGTTATCACTTCCCCGCCATCTCCTCCCTCCAACCGTTCCTCTGATGGGGAAGCGGCGTGTGCGCAGGAGGCCATAATGTGGCCGCACGATCAAGACTCTACCCTAGATGGGTCTTCTGTAGGGATCCTCCGGAAGCGCTATAGAATCCCGGAGGAATACATCCTCACTGCCCCTGAGGCGGGGCAGCGGGCCTTCGACCCGATTCCTAAGGGCTTCGCCCTGACTCTCGATGCCTTGGAGGCTGGTCTGCGTCTTCCCCTACACCCTATTATCACATCCTGTATATCTCTGTGGCGAGTCTCGCCGTCGCAGATCACTCCCAACTCTTGGCGGTATTTGGTGGCCTTCCTGGGGGAATGTCACTACGCCGGTATCACCCCGACCCTCAACCTCTTCCTTTCCTGTTTTCGCCTCTCCAAGGGGTCGGGGGGATATTTCCTCACAGCCCGGGCGGGGTTCCGTGTCAGCGGCGCTCCTACCAACAATAAGGGTTGGAAGAGGCGCTTCTTCTTCGTTCGGTGGGAGAAAGACTAGGGGTTCGGGGTTCGATGGTCCTCGAGGGCCATTGATAATACAGCCCCGAGGCTTAACGCCGAAGAGAGGGAATACCTGGAGAGGCTGAGGGTAATCCTTCCCTCTTCTCAAGCCATCCGCAATATGTCGGAGCGATGGCTCGCGGAGGCGAGGCTTAACCCGTGCTCTCGGGGTATGTTGCCGCTGTTCAGCCCCTTCGAGGCTATGGCCTTTCTCTTATTCTGACCGGCTTTTTATTCCTTGCAGAAATGGTGAACTTGAAGTCCTTTCATGGGAGCACCCACCCGCTTGTCTCCTGGCTCCATGCGGTCTAAGCGGGCGGGGAAGGACTCCCCGTTGGTGGTCGAGTGCGATCGACCGAAGAAGAGGTCCAAGGGAAAGGAAGTGCTGGACCTCGAGGCGGTGGCGACTCCTACTGCCGGGGCGACCGACCAGGCCGCCGACCGCTCGGAGGCTCCTGCACCGCCGGAGGGAGCTGGGCCCAGCCAGGGGACGACCGAGAAAAGCCCTCGTGCCCCGGCCTTGAAGGACTTGTTCGGATCCCACCGCAGGGCGAGCCCTTCTTTACTCGTGTAATGGGTGAAATCGCACTGGGGCGGCGACCCTCTGTCGCCCGATGGGGAGGCCTGTCCTCCGCGGGACAAGGTGTGGACCGGGGAACCCCTCGGCCACATTCCTCCGAGGCGCTTCATCCCGACATAGCCGGGACCTATATACGCTCCTCGAGGTTCTAATCGCCAAGTCGGCGAAGGCGACAACTGAGTAAGCACCATATCAATGTCCTCTTCCAAGCCTCCTCTCCTCAGCTTGCTCATCATTTTTATGTGCAGAATATCCACTATTCCATGGCCTTGATCGGCCGGGCTCACGATGCCGGTCGGATCATAGGTATCTTGGCGAAGCGCAACTCCGCCTCTGCGCCGCCATTGAGGAGGCCCAGCAATGGCCGGAGGCGGTCGCCATGAGAAGCGAGCACTGGCCGATTCGAGGCGAAGGTGGCCCGACCGATCGCTGAGCTCGCGACCTCAACCACCACCCTTCACAGTTCCGCGGATCGAGAAGGCTCGGAGAACCGTCCATGAACCGAGGCCTCCGACTTGTCTGCAAAGCTAGCTTCCAAGGAGGCCGAGGCGAAGGCTTCTCGAGAGCCCTTGCGGCAGAAGAGAACCACCGTCCGGAGAGGGACCGGGAGGCGATCGAGCGGTACAAGAAGTCGGAGGGCTTCCTCCTCGGTTTGGACCGATCGGGCAGGGTATCCTACGAGTATGGATACCGGGTCGCCTTGGCGCGATTCCGGGCCTGCCCTTCGGGTTCCACAGTGGAGGAGGATCCCTTCACTTCCCGTCCCGAGGACCAGGGGTGGAAATGCCCGACGAGGTCCCTTTTGACGACAGCCTTCCAGGGGCCGACTCTTGAGGGACTTCTTTTTCTTCTCTTTCTCTTTTTTGGGGGTCTCTCCTCGTCCTTGTGTATTGCCCCTTTCCCTCTCCAGGGACCTATTTTGTATCCGAGAAGTTTTATTAATGAATTTTCGTTTTTCATATGTTGACCCTACTGACTTGTGTCCAGCGCTCCATATTTCTGCTTGGTTCGTTTGCCGCAAGAGATTGAGAATTCTAGATGAAGTACCTCTTGAGGTTTTGGATATTCCAAGTCCTCGACACTTGACGTCCCGACATTGTTGCGAGTCGGAACGTGCCCGGTCGGACGATCTTAACGACGCGATATGGGCCTTCCCACTTAGGTGTAAGCTTGCCACCCGCGCGAAGGGGGTTACTTACTTCCATCTTACGCAACGCCAGATCTCCCACTCCGAGAGGTCGAGGGAGAACCTTTTTGTTGTAGCCTTTGGCAACACTCCGGCTGTAGGCTAAGGCTCTTAAGTGCGCGTCGGCCCTACGTTCCTCGAGTAGGTCCAGACTGGCCCGAACTCCCTGGATCGACGTTGGCTCCTCGTATGCTTCTACCCGGGGAGTCGGGATTACCAAGTCAGCCGGCAAAACTGCTTCCATGCCGAATGCCAGACTATACGGTGACTCGCCCGTGGCTGTTTTTGGGGTGGTTCGCAAGGACCACAGGATGCTTGGCAGCTCGTCGACCCAGCTTGATCGGGCTCTCAGAGTTCTCTTCTTGAGCCCATCAATGATAGACCGATTGGTCACCTCGGCAAGTCCGTTGGTCTGAGGGTGGGCTACTGAGCTAAACCTCAACTGGATTTGATGATTCGCGCAGAACTCCCTGAACCGAGCGCTGGAAAACTGAGTATCGTTATCGGTGACGATAACGTTGGGAAGGCCGAATCGGGTGACAATATTCCTCCACACGAACTGCTCGACCCGCCCGACCGTGATGGTAGCTAGGGGCTCGCTTCCACCCACTTGGTGAAGTAGTCAATTCCCACGATGATATATCTTCTTGCTGGCCGACGCCGGGGTAACGCCCAAAAGGTCCATCCCCATTGTGCAAAGGGCCAAGCGCCGTCTATGGAAGTGAGTGGAACCGCGGACGCCGCTGGGGCTCGGGCGTGGCGGCATGCGCGCACTCCGCACGTAGGCCCTAGCATCTCGGTAACGTGGGCCAGAGTAACCTTGGCGCAGATCTTGAAAGCCAAAGCCCGACCGCCCATATGCTCCCCGCAGATCCCGCCATGGACCTCGGCGAGTTATTTCCGCCTCGGGATCAAGCATCATAAAAGTGGGCGAGAGAATGACCTTTTGTGAGCCGATCGCCAATTTCGCAATACCACACTGCGTCCCTGGCGGAGGTCGCGCCTTGGCTCCCGGGAAGGGCGCCCTCGCTTTGTACTCTCTCCATCTCCTGTATCCACGTGAGTGGAGGGGTCGGGACTCCGGACCCTCCTATCTCTGTGGTAGCCATGGTCCGACACTCTAGCTCCTCGACCTCGGGGTACTCCCCGAGGTTGGCTCCCGAGGCTAACTTGGCGGCAGGTCCGCCCGCCCGCTGTTTGGGACACAGGGATTCGAGATAAGGTGAAACGAGAGAAGTTAGTGGCCTGGGCCTTTACCTCCCTTAAGTATTTCAGCATGGTGGGGTCCCGCGCGCGATATTCTCCGCCGACTTGTTCGGCGACCAGAGAGTCTCAAGGATGTGAACTTCTCACCATGTCACTCCAGTAAGCCCGCCAATAGGGCTTCGTATTTCGCCTCGTTGTTAGTGGCCTCGAAGCCGAAGTGGAGAGAGCGTTCAAACGTGCGCCCCTCGGGGTCCTGGAGGATGAGTCCAGCTCCGGCTCCCCTCGATCCGGATGACCCGTCCACGTGCAGGACCCAGTCCGGGCACTCTTTTTCCACGCCTTCCATTTCCGAACGAGCTAGCTCTGAGATGAAGTCGGCCAGGGCCTGTGCTTTAATGGCCGTTCTCGGTTTGTAGTGGAGGTCAAATTCGGATAGCTCCACCGCCCATCTTAGGAGTCGCCCTGCCACATCGAATTTAGAAAGAATTTGACGTAGCGGTTGGTCGGTCATTACCTCGATTGTATGGGCCTGGAAGTAGGGACGCAGCTTCCGAGCCGTTAGGATGAGCGCTAACGCCAACCTTTCAATTGCGGGGTAGCGCTGTTCCGGCCCGCGCAGGACATGACTGATGTAATAGACCGGGTGCTGGTTCTCTATGGCCTCTTTTACCAGCACAGAGCTTACCGCGTGTCTAGACGCGGCCAGGTATAGGCGGAGTGTTTCCGGGGCAGACACCGAGACTAGGCGGGGGAGAGCGGATAGGTGCTGCTTTAGGCATACGAAGGCCTCCTCGCATTCCGCCGTCCATTTGAAGTTCCTGGGCTCCTTCAGGGCTCGGAAGAAGGGAATACACTTGTCTCCCGATCGGGACAAAAATCGAGACAAAGCCGCTATCCTCCTGTTAAGGCACTGAAGCTCCTTTACCGTCCTGGGGGATCTCATGTCGACGAGTGCTTGGATCTTTTCCGGGTTAGCATCGATTCCCCTCTCGTGTATGATGAACCCCAGGAATTTTCTTGATGCTACGCCGAAAACGCACTTAGCCGGATTAAGACGCATCCCATACCTTCTCAGTGTGTCGAAGGTCTCCCTCAAGTCGTCAAGGTGGGCGATTCCCGTTTGGCTCTTTACAATCATGTCGTCGACGTAAACTTCCATGTTCCGCCCTATCTGGTGGGCGAATATCTTGTTCACCGTTCTCTGGTAAGTGGCTCCTGCATTCTTCAATCCGAACGGCATGACCTTATAAAAATAAGCTCCCCAGGGGGTATGGAAGGCGGTGTGTTGCTGATCTTCGGGCGCCATCCGAATCTGATTGTAACCGGAGAAAGCATCCATGAAGGAGAAGCGGGCGTGCCCCGTGGTTGAGTCGACCAGTTGATCAATCCGGGGCAAGGGGAAGCAATCCTTCGGGCAAGCACGATTCAGATCGGTGTAGTCGACACGCATTCTCCAGCTCCCATTAGGCTTCTTTACGAGAACTACATTGGACAACCACCGGGGTACCGACTTCCTCAATGAAGCCGGACACGGCTTATCCACCTCTGTTTGCCACTTCTTTGGCGCTCTGAGCTGGGCCGAGGTCTTTGCTTCACCGGGCGGGCAAAATGCTCGGTGGTCTTTGGAAACTTCAGGGTTGATCCCGGGAGGTCGGTTCTTTCATCCAAGCAAAGACATCGGCATTCTCTTGGAGGAGGCGATGAGTGAGCTGCTCTGTTCGGCTAAATCCGAACCGATCATCGGATTATCTCGCAACGGAATATCGATTGCCGGATTCGCGGCTCGGGATGTTGGGTCGGGTGTCTTAGCCCGCTGGTCTTCCAGGGGGCTGCTCATCTTTCTCTTACCCAGGGAGATTGTCGTCAAATCACCCTCTGATTCACGGGGATCTCCCCGGGCTTCCCCGACTCCGGCGCTGGTAGGGAACTGCAAGGTCTGATGGTATGTGGATACAACCGCCCTTAACTTGTTGAGGGTGGGCCGGCCTAGGATGGCGTTGTATGCGGTGGGAGGTCGACCACCAAGAAGGTTACCAACACTGCTTTTAGTCTTTGAGAGTCACCGAGAGTCAAGGGCTGACCGCGCCGTGGTGAGACCGAGTCGCCAATACAGGGCCTCCTTCGGTAATCCCAACGCCAAGAAAGCGTCGAAGTAAAGGATGTCGGCCGAGCTGCTGTGTCGACCATGATCCTTCGACTTCTTGGCGTTGGCGATTGGTGATACCACCAAGGCGTCATCGTGCTCGGGCGCCCAACCTTCCGAGGGGAAAGTGACTTCGCTCGGAAGGGATTGGTGCTCCTCGGATACGGCAGCACGGACGTATTTCGTCCCCGAGGTGCTATTCCCGCCGGAGGCGGGTCCCCCAACGATGACGTCAATGTGTCGCTCGACCGGACCCCGGGCAAAGGTTCCCGCGGCTTGGAGGTATTGATCTAAGTGTCCCCTCCGTCCTCATTTGCCGCCTCAACTCATAGCATTGCTATGTCAGCCCATTCAGCCGGTGGAAACGGATGATTGGGTACGATCGGTCATCTCTCGCCGCATCCTCATCGGGCGGGAGGCCTAAGCATCCCCTTTCCTTTATCTCAGGAATATCCGAGCGTATTTAAGGGGGTGACGGGAGCTCGGCGCGGGTGGTCGGATGTCCGTCAATCTTCATTACATATTCCCCCTTATCCAAGTCTCGAACATAATGGTTTGCCCAATAAACATTTCTGCGATGGAACCAAGGACCAACAAAACCTCGAACATGCATAAGGGGTGATTAATTCTCGTACATTCTCCGTGGTGAACCGTCGCACGAAGTGAGAGAGGCTCAATCCTAGGAGGAGCGCGGCCGATGGCTTCTGACGCCGCTACGCCAGAAAGTGTAGCTCAAGTCCCTGAACCTCGCCCCGCTTTTTATTCTACACGGTTCCTTTTAACGTGGTGGGGAATGCTCGGCACATCAAAGCATCCGAGGTTCCATACTGGGCCATTTGAGCTCTAAAGGCGGCAACATGATCCGCCGATCGCCGCGGCCATGAGATCGATGGAGGGCAAGGTACGGGTACTCTTGTATCACAAGGGCGATTCGCCCTCTGCTCCTCCTTAATCAGACGTCCTTTGCACCTCCTCCAGCGTTGGGAAATAGAGCGGACTGCGCTCGGGGTAAATCCGCCTGGATATGACCTCGGGCTGGGGAACACCCGGTTTTCAAGAACCAGGCTCGAGGATGGTGCCGTAGCCCGGGGAAGGGACCGGGTCCTCGGAGATGGTCCTCCGTTGAAGGAAGATGAGGGACAGCGGCTTGGGCTTCAAGGTCTGGCCTACAGGGAGCGAAGAAACACGGGTGGATGCCAGTCAGCAGAAGTCAGGCCCTGGCGAGAGGGGGCTTCTGCAACGCCCCCTAGATACCTCGTCCATGTATTATGGAAATGCTCTCGATGGGGTTTGGAGGGATGATCCCGCAATTGCGAACGCTACCGGAACCTGACCCTGTTCATCCACCCGTGGGGTTTCTTCGCTCCTCCCCAGGTTGCAGAGGCCTTCGAGACTATCCCAAAGACCGAACCCTAACGAACGCATTCATCCCTCATCTTCCTTCAGGACGGAGGACCCAAACCCGGTCCCTCCCCTGCTCGAGATGCCCCCACGTGACATCCTCCCCACATCTCGCCAAAGTCGGGGCCGGAGCCAAACCTGTTCCCCCGAGCCCGAGGTCATATCCTCGGATTCGACGGATTTACAGTCCGCTGCAAGGTGCAAAGGCCAAGTCGAAGGAGGAGCATAGGGCGGACTCTCACGGCGACATACAAGAGTACCCGGTACCTCAGAATTTCCGCCTCCCCTCCATCGATCTCTACGACGGGGCCAGTGATGGGGGTATTAAATGCGACGCAACATTGGTTCCTGTGCGTTGCATCCTGATGACGTCGGCGCCCCTCCTGCGCTCAATTACCCCTCACGATTGACCACCCGAGACGCTCACTTCTCCCCTGCGCCTCACGATCATGTCAGTTGACACGCACCGAGACCAGTCCGTTACCACCCCTCAGACGCAACTAGAAGCGCGTCATGGCTCGACATATTTAAGCGATCACAGAGTAAGGTGAAGAGGGTAAGTCTTCTCTGTGAAGTAAAACACCTGCAAGGTTCTGACCGATCGATGTCCTCGAGAGGGAATCTGACTTGAGTGTCGGAGGGGTCGGGCGGAGCATCCTCCGACCCGCCTTCATACCATTCCCGGCGATCTCAACCCGGAGACGATTATCCACCGAGCAGAGCACTTGACGCGCCCGAACCTTATCGAGACGACCCCGGATTCCCTTCTTCACCAACACACTACCCCGGATCACGGTAAAAAGTTGTTTGCACTAACAACACTCAAAAGTCAGATAATAGATGAAGAAGACGAAGTCAGTTCGATGTTACCCTCGCCTTCATGGTCAGATGGGACGCAAGGGAACACGCTGTTTCCTTTCTCATGTGTTGACTGCTTCCTGCTACTCTATGGTACCTACCAACACCGGCATACTGCTTCCTTCTCACCCTCAGCTCCTCCTATATAAACCCCTCCAAACCTCCCTTGACTGCAGCCATGGAGTTCGAGGGGTGCGTTGCGGTGGCTGCAGGGCAGCCGGCGACGCATGACAGCTCGCACGCGGTCAAGAAGCCGAAGCCGAAGATAAGGATCCTACACGTGTTCCCACCGGAGATCATAAAGACGGATGCTGCAAACTTCAGCGAGCTCGTACAGAGGCTCACGGGAAAGCCGGTGACGCGAGCTAGCAGCAACAGGAGGAAGACGAAGAAGAAGAAGGACGAGGCTGGTTGCGTGGGGCTCGAGGGGGAGATGTCTCCGAGCTGCAAGCAAGTGGGACTGTGGAGGGGGATGCAGGACCACGGAAATGGGGGAGGAGCGAAGGTTGAGTTGGAGGAGAAGGATTCCGGTGGCTTCTCTTGGGAATTTGGAGAGATCGAGAGCTTCCTCCAGGAACTCAGTGATGTCTCGTTGCTTCCTTCGTGTACTTCCCCAGCTAATAACAATTAGATCCTTTTTTTGCCCCTTTTTTTCTTTTTGCCCTTTTTTGGGTGGGCCTGATGTTATCCCCTGAGACGCCATGTTTGCTATTGGGTTCGGGTCGTAGATGGATCCGATGCTAATTCGATCCGATAACAACCCTGTGAAAGCCATTCGGAATGGCATCGCCAACCCTAGCCAGTGGTAGGATCGAGACGATGAAGGTGTCGGTCAGGTTCCCGGAGGACCGACCGGCCCTGGTGCGGGCCAAGATCCCCGTCGGCGTACTCGGCCTGCCCTTCATCTCCGGCGCCGCCGCCGCAGTCGGCGACGCCCGCGAGCTCCGGCTCGATCTCTCCACCGCCTTTCGCGCCGGCCCCTCCTTCCGCCTCTCCTACCGCCCCAACGACCCCCACAAACCCTTCTCCCTTGTCCTCAAGACCGGCGCTGGCCCCCTCGGCTCCCCTGCCGGGGGTTCCCCTCTCGCCATGTCCGCCGAGTTTGGCCTCTTCGGCGCCCGACCAACTTTCTCCCTCCTCCTCAAGCCTCGCTTCGGCGACTTCACATTCAAGAAATCCGTTGCTGCCGCCCCCGCGGCCGCCTCCCCGGCCGTGGAGGTCAAGGTCGCACCCGTTGGTGACGGCCGCAGGATAGAGGCGCCGGTTGTGGAGTTCCGGCCGGGTGATGGGATCCTCGCCGGGAGGAAGTTGAACGGTTTCCCCATCGACGTCTCCGCCTTTTCCGCCGGCAGCAGAGGCGGGATTGATGGGCTGCTCTCCGGGTTTGAGGTCAGCGCCAGGAGCGTCCTTCCACTTCCGAATCGCACCGCTATCCACTTCAAATGGGGTCTGAGAGTGCCGCCGGAGCTCCGCACTGCCTTCGATGATCCGATGGCTCGGATCTCACTGAGCAAGCTCCCACTCCTCGCCATGCGCAAGATCTCGATCGAACGTTTGACCGATGACGAGGATGCGCAGAAGAAGAATCCCGCTGCTGCCACTGAGGCAATGGATGCGTGCGCCTTGGTGAGGCAGGAGATCGAGGCTCTGCAATCTGAGAGCAAGCTGCTGAGGGGGGCCGTGGAGGACCTCAGGGCGGAGGTTGGAGGCTGGAAGTTCACTGCGGCAGCTTCACCAGTGGTGTTGAAGAGAAAACAGGGGACCAATGGGAGTTCATCAAGTAACACTGGGAAGCACAAGGGCATCAATGAGGAGCTAATGAAGCCTGCATTTATGAGTTCCTCCACCACGGCAGTCTGAGAAAATGGGGCTGGAGGTTTGCAACTCCTCACATTTTGGTGAACGCAAGCTAGAAAAATAACTAGTAACCAATAATCCCTATATCCTATTTTCCGTGGCATAATTGTGGTAGTATCTTTTGTTAGGATATGTAAATGCTGCCTATGTTTGTACTTGCCGTGGAATGCTATTGCATCTGATAATTAAGTTATTTCCAAGGGGTGCTTTTTCTGTTTATTGGATTAATGATAGCTGGTAATCAATAAATAGCTGCCTGATTTTATTGAATTAATGATCTTTTTTGGGAAATTGGCTTGGACATCGTGAAGGAAGAGCAATGTGTATATAAATAGGGAGCGTAAAACAAACAGAAATGAAATTTTGCTTGATGGTGATAGAATTTGTTTCAAAATGGTGCTTGATCTCATTGCTTTCATTGTAAAGTTAGAACACGGAGTGCTTCTTGCGCATCCCTATGATTGTCGCTGCTTGCATGTGATGCTAGGCATAATGGTCATCTTTTAAAGTTGCAAGTTAGGGCATTTAAAATTTCGATCCTACTGAGAATATGGTACTTCATTAAGTCTTGGCTTCAAAACTTATCTCTTTTTGTTGGTCGCAATGGCTCTATGTAGAGAAGCTAATAATGTTCAACATCCTAAACTTCCCCAATACCAACAAAGCTGGTGTGTGGCTCATTGATGTTCCTGTTGATGGTTGGAGTTACAGGAAAAAGTTTGGGATGTCTATCTTCATTTGTGTCATCATACATGGGATGAATTTAGATATTTCAACATTTTGTTTTCCTATAGTTAAATTATAGATGCTCTTATATTTATGAATGTTGACTGTGCTCATTTGTTGTCTTTTTTAACCTCTAAACTTTGGTTGAGAGCTAGGGTTGGGGTGAAAATTAGGGATGGTTAATGGAAAATGCTACCGTCTTTGACTCAAATGTATGGCAATACATGAGTCATGGACGCGGCATGAAGAGATAAGGCGAGAAGTTGTGTAAGGTTCATGAGTACCTTACACATAAATCTGGGAGTCAAGATCAGTTGCAGGTTACCCTGGGTGGTAAATTTAGTGAGTGCACTACTTTCTCATTTCTATGATGTGATGCATAATAAGGAACTTTGAAATAAAAGTCTGCATGTTAGGGCAATTGAAGATTGTAGTCTATTGAAAACATAGTAGTTGATTACGATTCAGCTTTGAAGCATCTTTTACATGGATCAAAATATATATGTCATTATAATCCAACTATTGGGGTTGGTTATGCATATCTATTCCCACTGATTCAGACCTGGCTAACATGGTACCTCCAGTTAAATCAAGGGCATTCGGTATCTTTTTTATTCAGCATGAGCTGTATAATATAGTGCGAAATGTAAATAGGTCATTTTAACCTGGGACAAGTAAATAGGTCATTTGGTCCCTGTACTCTCAAAGGATTACCGGTACCATCCTTACACTTCTCTGTCTATCTTTTAAGTTGCCAAAAGAATTTTCTGTTCACCAATACTATCTTCGGTGAAAAGAATTCGTTCCAACATCTTGATGTCACCAGTTTTTGCCGATATGGAGAAAGGTAAATTACATTCCAACTTAGTATATTGCCTTAGCACATGGCACTTGAACTACTGTTGGTAATTCCATGCATTCATTTGTGGCAGGTACCATATTTTCAAGGGTCGACCGGAAAGGGTGATCATCTTTTGTCACCAGTAGTTGATTGTTTGTTTCTGAGGAGGGATAGCACACTGGTAGTGAGCCATGGACGGCAGGATAATAGAGATGGCGGATGGTGGCTGAAAGTGATGCTAGCAAATGAAACAGTCTCAACGATAGAGGGATAATTGGAAAGAAGAGTTTATCTTGACCGAGTCATGGTGACCTCCACAAACAAAGTTCTACGTGAAGCGTGGTTCTGTCAATGGTTAAGTATAGGAATGCTTTTACCCCTAGATCAGCTGCCGAGTTAGAATCAAATCAGTGTTGTTTCCCCGCAATCCTAAGCCACTGGAATGGTTTCGTTTGGCCGGAGAGGGTAGAATCGGTGAGGACATTAGAGCTTCTTGTTGCTGCTGCTGTCGTAGCTGTTCTCCTTGTTGCTACTTTTCTTACGTACGGTAAATGGATGGAGCAAATCCAGACAACCAGGAGAGCTACTTTCTTGCCTCTTCTCTTCGTTTGTTCTTTATGGATCAGCGCAAATGAGCTGTGAACATGCCAACCCATCATAGCTTTTACGTTCTCCCTCAATCTCATCAGGAAATCAATATATTGTGTCATATTTGCATTTCTTTCCTTTATTTAGAGAAGAAGAGACGAGACTATGGATGATAATTATGATGTTTGTAATCACTGCTTGGCTACACTGGCAACAGACTTTTCTCCCATATAAGACCAATGTAACCTATTTCATCCTCTCCTCTCATGCCAATTACCTTCCTGATTTGATCAGATCAATTCAGAGATGGGAGGTGCTCTTTTATGACCTTGCAATAGCTATTTCTTCCACAGGCAGAAGATTGAGATTTAATGGGAAGGTGGGAGGATTTGAGAGGGACTTTGATAGCTTTCCTGTGTTGCATATCTTCTCTCTACAAAGGGAATGCAGCACACACCTCGTTCATCTGTCTGCATGCTATTAGCCTCCGAGAGATGTCTCCTTCCACCCCCACCCTCTGCGGTGCGCTCCTCTTCTTCCTCCTCGTGTCCTCGAGCCTCCCGGCCGCGTCCTTTGACTGTGACGCGGGCGACCGCACCGCCCTCCTCAAGATCAAGAAGGGCCTCGGCAACCCTCGCCAGCTCAACAGTTGGTTCCCCGCCACCAACTGTTGCAACTGGTACCACGTCGGATGCGACTCGCAGAGCGGCCGGGTCGTGTCGCTCCAACTCAGCGACACCTACGGCGTGGTCGCCGACAAGGTGCCGGCGGCCATCGGGGACCTCCCCTTGCTCCAGGTCCTGGCCCTAAAGAACATGCCCGGCCTCTCCGGTCCCATCCCCCGTTCCTTCGCCAAACTCAGGTACGTCGGCGTCATGTTAATCAAAAACAACTCCATCAACGGCACAATCCCCCGCTTCTTCAGCAACCTCCCGGAACTCAGGGTGATCGACCTCAGCAACAACAAGTTCACCGGCCCCATCCCGCCAGGCCTGTCGCACGGGGAGACCCCGTTACTCATCCTCCGCAACAACTTGCTGACGGGGGAGATCCCCGCGTCCTATGGCGACGTGGAGTACACCACCTTCGACGTCTCGCACAACCGGCTCACTGGGAGCGCGTCGTTCTTGTTCAAGAACAGGTCAAGGTCGACGTTTGATATCAGCCTGTCGTGGAACCAGCTGGAGTTCGACATTACGGAGGCAGCGCTTCCGGTGAAGCTGCGGACGCTGGATGTGAGCCACAACCGGATCCGGGGCGGCGTCCCCAAGGCGCTGGAGGACAACTACTACATGTACCACCTCAACCTGTCGTACAACCAGCTGTGCGGCGAAATCCCGACGGCCGGCGCCATGGAGGCGTTTGGGGCCGAGAGCTTCCTCCACAACAAGTGCCTCTGCGGACCGCCGCTGCCACCATGTCGCCACTGAGTGACACACCAACGGCAATGTTCGTGTCTGAGGTGTTGTGGAAGGAATAATTTGGTGCATCCATGCATGTGTGCTGTTTGATGGTCTGCCGATAGTTCATGATAACTCTGTAGGTCGACAATTTTAAGTTAGATTTAGTTAATAAAGGTAATGAAAGATAGAAAGGAAAGAAAATAATCATTTGATTGTTCCAATCATAAGGGAAAGTGACATGAAAAAAAATAATCATAGACGCATGTCGCATGATCCTCATATAATCATTCATATTTGAGTTGAGAACTTATTGATTCTTCTAGTCCCTCAAAAGGTAATGATCTCTTTATCAGCGTGTCAACAAATATATATAAGAAATTGCACAAACATCTAAAATAGGAGCGACCAATATTGACTTCATGATCTCCTTGATAAAGAGGTCTTGAACAAGCGAGATTGTCTAGAGCATAGATGGATCTAGCTTTCTCAATATATTTTGAATAGAGATCTTTCTCCGTATCAGAGAGAAGAGGTTGTTATGAGATCCTGATCCCATAAAATCTCCATCAGGGTGTGACAAGGTGAAATATTATAGGCTCCATCAGGACTATAGCCATGACATTAAGGATTACATCAACTTGAAATTGTAGATAGAATAGCTAACCTAGGATATCTTGGAACCTTTGTGCACAAATACTACTAACAATCTCCACACCTTGAGGGACCAATAAAGTGATTAAAGACAATCTCAATACCACTCAATTAGTCTAGTTGACCCCTATCCAAGGGTCCATTAAAGTATTAAACTCTGTTTGACTATGTAAAATTTATATCACAACAACCCACTTACCTCAATCCTTGTCAAATATGATAGAATTAAGATAAATCCCACTCAAATAAGGGCAGCCACTATGCAAGAGAGGTGCACTCTCACTTGGAGTAGGAGAAGGTTATTCCAACCCTAATAAAACCCTTGGACTCCAATCCTATCTCAGCTATAAAAGAGAGAAGAGAGACTCATTGAAGTATCCCAAGTCTTGGCCCTCTAAAGAAGCCGGTGATCCTAAGAAGAGAGGAGATAGAGAGGAAGGAGTTTGTAACTTTAGCAATCATTCTTCCTGCTTGTAGCCGTCATGTTGTAGAGATCTTTTCCAATTTATTGCTAGCCTTCATAGCTTCAAAAGAGGTGTTTGGTAGAAGCAAAAAGAAAAGAAAAGGAACCAAAAGGCATCTAAGTAGTCCCAAAGTCGACCTTAGTTCTAGGTTGCACCGAGAGCCAAAAGAAAATAAGTCTAGAAAAGAGTTTTGCCCTCTAATTTCAGCTCCTTCTTTCTTAAGTTCTAGCAGCCTACTTCCTCCACCATTAGTAGCCTTTCATCCTTCTTCTTCCTCCCAACCTACTATAATAGTGTTGCAACAATGATTTCATCAAATTCCAATAGCCAAAGTCCATCATCAAAATTTTATCTAACTATTAAAAAAAGCCTCAAAGCTTTTTGTTTAGTAATCCTCACCCTATCGAGAGCACCCAGGTGCTGTCCAAATATAACTTATATTTTAATACTTTTATTTATATCTTTATCATGTTTTTATTTCATTGCTCAGCTCTTGTAGTTTAACACTTCAATTTTATAAGCAATAGAGATTTTTTATTATTTTATGCTTGTTTTCCAATAATATCTTTTTTCTTCGTTAAAACTTTTATTCGAGAGGTGATATTGAATTGATGAATCATCAAACCCAAACCCCATGCAAATCATAGAGAGATAGGTTGATGTTATAATCAATCATTCAACCTCTAAATGAGATATCTCATTGGTCCACAAGGCATATGCTCAAGTTGTCATCGAAAAACATTATAGTTTGGAAGGATACCTCAAGATAACTTTCAAATAAGAGGAGGCGGAGCACCTCGACTCTAATCATGATTATACCTTTGTTATCTTTGTTAGGATCTGAGCAGCACTAAAAGGAGGGGTGGGTAGGTGAATTAGTGCAACGGATAAAACCCATAAATTTGAAATCGATTTCGGAAATAATTGTTCGAAGAGAAATTTCGGTTCGACAAATGAGATTTGAGTAAAGTAATTCATGAGAATACGATTAAGAGTAGAGAGAATAAGATCAAAAGATTTACAACTAAGTAAAGAACAAGATGCAGCAATTAAAACTCACACATTCAGAGTAGTACGTAGCGATATACAGTGGTTTGATCAAATGACTTACGTCCACTTCCAAAATCTTATTCGATGAGGTTCCCAACTTCTACTATCAAATCTTCTTGAAGGGGAAGGACCAAGTACCCCCTCTTACAAACTTTTTACAAGTGGTTCATACTCTTACAGAATTTTGATAAAGTAAAAATATGAGAGGTGAACACTCAAGCTATCGAACTTGATTTTGCTATAGCTTATACTCAGTTTATATCACTTCTCAAATGTACTTAACCAGTTGAGAAGAGAGGGGTATTTATATACTCAATTGGCTTCAGAATTGAAGTCAAAAAGAGTCACATTCCGGATTTTCGGGTATTGGCGGTACCACCACCTCGCATTGGCGATACCACCTCCAGTTGACCCTACTCTGTCAGTGTACTGGGTGATACCACCACCTGACAGGATCCTTGAACTTTGTGGACTAGCGATACCACCGCTGATAGGTAATAACTGTCAGCAGTACCACCGCTGACCTAGGACGGTACCACCGCCTAGACTATCTAGGGACTTGTTCCCAGGGCGGTGCCACCGCGAGGCCTGGTCCAACACTACTGAATGGGCCTCGAATCCGACCCAATTCAATACAATTAAGGCCCAATTGGCACATACTAGGATTAATCAAGATTATCACTTAATCCTACCCCTAATTATATGCTAACTATGAAATTAAAAAATATATTCTAAGTAAAAACTAAATTGGCACATCGAGTTTTCTTCCGGCGGAGTTCCAACACACTCTCGAATTTCTTCCGATGGACTCCCAACATACTCTCGAACTTTATAGCGAGTTCCTCGAATCTTTGACAAGCTTCCGAACCTTCTCAGTGAGCTCCGCGAACCTCCGACAATCTTTTCGACGAATTTATGAAACATTCGACAAGTCCTCAATTCATTCTCGACTAGTTTTGGCAGCACTTCCAACAATCATTCGGACTTTCGACGGACTCTTGAACTCCTAACGTACTTGACTTCGGCAATTTGCTTTATGTCTTCATTGCTATCGTAGTTAATCCTGCCCACTTATCTCAATAATATGGATTAGATTAAATAACATATCAATTGACTTCATCATCAAAATATGAGATTCAACAATCTTTATTAAAATGATCAATACTCTTATCCTGAGGGTTATGGTCAACACAAAAATCTCCATCGATATACTTTATTATGATACCTTATAAAAGATAGGGTTGATTGCTAATAATCTTACCATGATGTCTTCTTCTTTGATAAAGTTCATTGGCGATTCCATCTCTACTTATGACACCATGCGACATTTGGCTCGAAGCCTTGGTCTAAGATGGTGCCGACAAAATTCATAATGGTTAATATTCCATAGACATAATAATACTATCATCGATTAACCCATGCTAATTAGACTTTGGGTTATGATGTCAACCTATCACATGTCGATGAAGTTGCCAACATGATCAAGGGTCAGGGAACTAAAGACCAATATGAGGAAGTCTCATCCATACTACCTGATGGTATTATCTCTTCTAAAGGACGTGCCACTTCCAATAAACCCTTAAGACATTGTGAAGCCTTTACCTACCCCAAGCCAGTTAAGCCCCTTGTCAAAGTGCTCCTAGATCGAGCTTGCCCTAGTTGAATCATCAAAATTAGGATAACATTAATTGTGTGAGGGTGGGACTCATCGACTTCCCCAAAGCAAATGCCGAAGTCTTTGCTTGGTCCCAAAGAATATGATAGGGATCGACTTAAGCATAACCCAACACCCTTGATCGCTAGCAGGCCATTTGATACTAAAGTCGGCAAGCTATTATGTGATGATTTCATTTTTGAAATACAATATATGTAATTGCTTGCAAATATTATACTTGTTAAGAAAGCTAATAAAAATTAGATGATATGTGTAAACTATACTACTAATTTGAATAAAATTTTCTCAAAAGATAATTATCTCCTACCATGCATCGATCAGTTGATATATGCCATCTCAGGATATGAGCTCCTAACATTTACGAATGTCTTCTTGAGGTACAATGAAATAAGAATAGTCTCAAAAGATCAAGAGTACACTTCTTTCATCACCGATCGAGGAATGTGCTACTACTAGATTATGTCATTCGGATTAAAAAATATTGATATGACATATTAAAGAATGGAGACTTAGATGTTCAAAACTTAGATGAGATGCAAAATCGAAGCATATGTAGATGATATGATAGTAAAGAGTAAAATAACTGATAGATAGATGATCAACCTAGTAAAGACTTTCCTTATGTTAAAAAAGTTCAAAGTGTGCCTTATCCAACCAAGTCATGAAAATTTTTTTGGCTTCATCGTCCACCGACAAAGAATAAATATCAATCCCAAGAAATAACAAATTATAATAGATGCACTCTCTTAATCAATTAAGGAAGTCTAACAACTAACAAGTGGAGTGGCAACCCTTAGTCAACTTAACCATATTGCCATAGCTCACTTCCCATAGCCCAAAAGGACAACTTGAGTCTATATATGGCTACCACTATCATAGTTGTCAGTTCTATCCTAGTGCTAGAAGACTTAGGTACCCGGAAGCATATCTACTGTACTAACTATATTTTGAGCGATGCTAAGCTGAGGTACTCACCGATTAAGAAGTTGGCATCTGCACTAAGTGTTGGTGACAAAGAAGATTTTATCATATTTTCAAGCACATGTAATTTATGTGGTCACTAATCAACCACTTTGGCAAGGCCCCTCTTGATTCGATGTCTCAAGCAAATTGTTGAGTTAAGAGAATATGATATTTAATACATTTTGAGAACAACAATCAAAGATCAAATATTGGTGAACTTCATTTTGGTGCTTACCCAACCCCCTCCTGAGGGCACACTAACGTATCTGAGGGTGGACCTTGTTTCTTGATGCCAACCTCAAGACCTCCAACAACAACCAAACGCAAACTACGATGCATGAGACAATGATATCCTCCACCATTGAAGGTACACATTGAACAGTAGATGGACGGAGAACTTGAGCCCGACCTCCAACACATTAATATATAGATAGAGATACTTGCACATCAGGTCATATAGGCATTACCTAGACCGAGGCACCAGTAGTTGGTACTTGATCAAGATGAAGTACCTAAAGCATAATCACTCTAATACTTAGGAGTTAGAGTGGAATCCTAGTCATAGGCATCAAGGTCCTTGAAGACTTACAGATCCACCATCCCTAAAGAAAGAGAATAATGACACACTCCCTCTTGACTTTGGACAATATAAAAGGAGGACGTCAATTGGTTGAAGGAATGAAACTGAGACTGATGAAAAAGAAAAGGACATCTTCCCAGAAATGAAAGAATAGAGATGATATTCAAAGGCAGGAGGGACAAAAGGCAAAGGAAACTTAGCGGAAGGACTCAGATTATAGAATGAGTCTCTCTACTATAAAGAGGCTTCTTATAGCCTTCAAGCATTACCTCAATTATCATACATCTTATCAAAGATGTTTTTAATGTGTTCTTCTTAGGCTAAGCATCGAAAATATTTTTGATATGCTCTTTTTGGGCTAAGTATCATAGGAGTTCCTGATATGTCCTCTTAGACTAAGCATTAGAGATGTGTCCAATGTATACTTCTTAAACTAAATATCAAACATTACCTAATGCACTCTTCTTGGGCTATATATTGTAAGTCATTTGATGCATCTTTCTTGGGCTAAACACTAAAGGTTGTTTGATGTATCCTTCTCAAGCTATGCATTGCATGTCTCTTGATGTGTCTTTCTTAAGCTAAACACTAAAGGTTGTCTGATGCATTCTTCTCAGGCCATGTATTATAAATCACTTGATGTGTTTTTCTCGGACTAACACTAAAGTTTGCCTGATGGCTCTTCTTAGGCTAGGCACTGAGGGTCACTCGAGGTGCCATCCTTAATATGAATGTCAAAAGTTACCCAATGAGCTACCCAAAAAAGCTCATTAATCCCTTCGACAAGTTAGGTCACAACTTTTTGACAAAAGTGCAAGCGACCAACGTGCTAAGCCAATGTATTGCTACATACTTCTAGACTCCTTTGATAGGAGATATATTTACCCTCCAATTGAGACTAGACATGTTGCAATTTAGTCAACACTAGAAGATTAAGATCCTTGGTCAACAACTAAGCCACATGAGCATTCACCATATGTAAAATATCAAAAGAATATTTCTCTCATATTACAAAATATTTCCTCAAGTTATGATAGTTATAAAAGGTTCATCAGATAATACTAATCGAGAATAGAATTCGTTTACCCATACATCCTATTTTATTTTGTTGTTAACTTGAGCATCGTAAGGATCATATTAGGAAACCTACTTGAGCTTAGTCTTCTTATAGGTTGGCACCAGATTAGGCATCTAAGATCCTTCGACCACACCATGAAGATCTCTCTAACATGTAAGTCCAAACCAAGTTACACTGATTCCACTATCATTGACATCCTCCCTTAATAAAGTTAATGCAATTATATGGAAATTGAATAGTGATAAAAAAAGATTATCACAAGGATCTTGCATGGGAATGATATGATTGCACACAATGATATGCGCCAAATCGAAAGGTGACACTCAAAGACATAAGAATCACATATTTTTCATTGGGACAATACAATGGCATTTATATTAAAATCATCATAACGATCTCACATGAGACCTACATTGAATAGAAAGATGACTTACGAAACAATGAATATGGGAGTCACAAATTGATAAAATATGATGCGATAAAGAAGATTATGTAATTTTATTGAAGTGAGTAGTATTTATGCAGATTTAAAGGAAGAGATTTTCTCTATCATAATCAGTCAGTTATGAGAGATTTCCTCTATCATAATCAATCAGTTATTCAAATCTTATCATGATCATGATCTTTTATCATGCCCTCGTAAAATTGAGCTTCTATCAAGGATTTCAATTTTGAACCGATGTACTGAAAATATTTTATGGGCGAGGGGTTTTGTGAGAGAGTCTAATAGTTGATTAGCAGTATGTACATAAGCAACACATAGTTGATATTTGATAACTTGATATCTGATAAAATAGAAGTCTAAGGTAATGTGTTTCACGTATGAGTGGAATATTGGATTGGCACATAGGTAGGTGGGACCAATATTATCACAATATATTGTAAGAGTAAATGTAGAGTTGATGTCAAGTTCCTATAATAGATTAGTGACTTATTTTGAGTTCTATAGTAGTGGTGGTGATGGCTCAGTATTCAGCTTTAGTTATGGACTTTGCGATTATCTTCTATTTCTTGGAATTTCAACTGATTGAATTTACACCAAGAAAAATAATATACCCTAACATAAATGTTCTATCGTCAATGTTCCATACCTAATCAACATCAATAAGGGCATGGAGATGAAGTGACGAGTGTTTACGAAGAAGAAATTCATAATAGAGTCTTATTAAGATGTAGCAGGACTTATTTTACTACAAACCAAAGCGTAGTAGAGGAACCAATGCATGAATTATGATAATTTGTTATTACAAATGAGATGTATGGATGTGTGAAAGATAAGTAATATAAGGAGCCAAGTACTTATCGGTATTATGTGAGATTCATAGTAGAGCTACCATCATATAATTTAAGTGATTGAGTAGTAGAGAGTGGAGTGGCAATCTTTTTGGCATTCTGCATGTTTATCTTTAATGGTAGATCTTGAACGTACTTCCTTTGAGATAGAAAGAGTCCTGAATATATGTATGTTGCTTTCATTCCCAGAAAATATCTTAAGCTTCCTAGACCCTTAATGGAGAATCAATCTATCAATTACTAAAATTTCCCCAGTCGTTATGATGCTGGCAGTACCACCACCTAGTATACGCTAACACTGGACAGTACCACAATCCAATTTGGCGGTACCATCGCCTGACACAGTCTTAGAGATTGTCTCGAAGACTAAGCTACCGGTAGTTCCACCACCTATTTTGGCGATGGCATCGCTTGACCCACCTCTTGGGTCACTATTTAGGCCTTTCACTTAGCCCAACAAAGCCTAAACTTGGACCCAATTATAGCCCCTAATTGAGTTAGTCCAATTCCAACCCAATTATACTTTAATCCTAATTCTATCAGGACAATCATTATAAAGCTTAATCGAATATTGTTCGGCACATCATTGGTTCATCTAGCGCTTCGTCTAATTCTTCGGCCATTGTCCTCTCTTGTAGCCTATTGTCCAATTGGCCAACTCCGATCTCTTTGGCGTAATTCCACTCTTCTTGGCTCGATGCCCGAACCCATCATCCGATGCCTTCTATCGATGCATCGACCAATCATCCAGCTCGACATCCAATCTTTTGTCATGTTCTCCTCCAGCCCAACGTCAATTCTTCCTGCTTCAATTGTCTATTCTTGATCGAAGGTAATCATGTGTTACTCAAAACATAGTTAAATCACAAATACTATCAATTGGTTTTATCATCAAAATCTAAGATTCAATAATCTCTCCCTTTTTTATGATGATAACCAATTGATGATGGAGTTTAGACAAACTCCTCATATCAATATTACTATATTGATAGATCTTTAAATTTAAAAAAAATACAACAATCAAAATGTTTAATACATCATACAATGCATGATCATCATTATACGTCTCCCCCTTTGTCATCAACAAAAAGGAGAAGTGCATCTAGCTAGTTTTAGATATGCAAGTTTTACAACATACAAGCTATCACTTTACATCATGCAAGCATAGCAAGTTTTAAGGATGTGCAATAATAGTAATTTATCACTTGCTTCTTAAGATGTGCAGGTTTTTACTTTTACTTCTTAAGATAAGCAAGATAGCACTTTGTTTCTCTTGATATTGTAAGCTTGTAATTTTTTGTGATGTTTATACTAGTAAGTTCTTTCTTCTCTTTTGAGAAGTGCAAGTCAGCAAATTTTTGCTTCCTAGCAAACTTCTGTGATTCATAAGCTAGCAATTTTTATAAAGTACAAGCTAGCAAACTTTCTCCCCCTTTGTCATTATCAAAAAGAAGGAAAGAATATATTGAGATAATTTTTCTTTTTATAACAATGATTCATCATAAAAGATATCAAGAAAAATTTATTTCTTAATGAGATATACAATTCATGAAAGAAAAATAAATGTTCCAAATATCACATAAGATATACAATCATCAAGGGATTCATATGAGAATCATGACATGAAAGATATTAAAAGATTATGAGGTATTAAATCATGATTCATTTTGATGTCTCTTCTTTGTAAATAACACAAGAAACTCAAAAGATCAAGTAGGAAATCTTGATGCATAAGAAAAATCTCAAGTATCAAATATCGAGAAATCAAGATCATGACTTAGATTATTTTCCTCTTAGTAAATGGTAAAAAGAAGGAATCATAGAGGATAAAAAAATTTAATTCCCATAAAAGATATCTCAAGTCAAGAAATCAAAAGAAAGTTCATGATTCGGTTAAAAAAATCTCATTCAAATTTAAATTATCAAAATCACTTTTATAGTTTACGAGATTCATAAAAGATAATTTATATTGATTCATTAATCTTTTATTCAAAAATCGAAAAGCTTTAAAGATGAAGAAATTTTTAAGAAACATGCATTCCTCTTTTAGTGATTTATTTCATACAATCATGCCTTTATCTTTTTATGTCAAATAAAACCATGCATCAATGTTTAGGATTGAAAAATAAATTTTATCATATAAACTATCAAGTCCAAAAATATAACACATTAAACATATGGTATCTTCTAACAAAAGATTCGATTTATCATGATAATACCAATGATAACATATTTTTCTTCTTATGCCTTTTATTTTATATAAGCATGTCTTTATCTTTTATGTCAAATAAAAGCATGTATCAATGTTTAAGACCGATTCACAAGTTTCATTAAAAAAAAATCATCAAGACCAAAAACATTAAACATAAAGCATCTTTAAACAAAAGATTTGATTCATCAATAATACGCTTTCCTTTTTATGTGTTTCATTTTAAGTTATTTGTTTCATACAAGTATGTCTTTGTCTTTAATGCTAAATAAAAACAAGCATCAACGTTCAAGACTAAAAGACAAATTTCGCCATAAAGATCATCAAGGCCAAAAGTATAACACATCAAACATACATCATCTTCAAACAAAAGATTCGATTTATTATGATAATACAATTTTCTTTTTATATGTTTCAATTCATATACTTTGATTTCATATAAACATACTTAAGTTTTTTATATAAAAGCTAAGCATTATGTTTAAAACGAAAAGCAATAAAATCATCAAGATACTTGCTTCTTAAAATATATATAGAATCAATCTTATTTGGTGTGCAAGCATTATCATAAAACATGCAATCATCATTTATAATTTTTAATTTTCAAAAATCACTAAAAAATAATAAAATAATAATGTTTATTTATTTATTTTATAAACTAATTCAAATTATGGAAAAATACTAAGTAACTTTATGGTAAGGTAAAATCAAATTGATTGAGTTACTTATCTCATTGTTGAAAACCATCAAAGCATAATTTATCAATTCGTCACTTGATTCGTCTTTGAGTGTCTTCTTCTTCTTTTGTTACAGACATTTGCTTTTGAGGTGCCATGGTTTCTTACATTCATAGTAAATGGTTGTGTCTAGATTGAATTCATTTTTATTCTTTAATTCTTGTTTTATGAACTTTTTAAATTTCATTGTTATGAGTTCAAGGTCATCATTACTTGAGCTTTCGCTCGAGTGGTCTTTTATAGTTCGAAGTGTTAAATCCATCATATTCTTTGGAAGGTGGTTCTCATATTCATCATATTCTAAGTATGTCATCTCATAGGTCATTAATAACCCGATAAGTTTTTCAATAGGAAAGTTATTTAGATTCTTCATTTCTTGTATAACCGTCACTTTCGGATCCTGACTCTTTGGAAGGGACCTTAAAATCTTGTTTGTAAGTTCGAAATTAGAAAAATATTTATCAAGACTTTTAAAATTATTGATAACATCCATAAAACAGGTATACATTATCACGGACTTAGCTGGTTTTGCCTAAGTCGTGCGGTACCATTGTATGTCAGTCCGCAAAGGTCAGCCTCCCTGAAATCTCTTACGATCTCTTACAACTTACAAAAGAGAAGACGGGACAGAGAAAGTGCTTCACATGGGATCCACAGGTAAATATTTCAGCAAACACTTTATAGCCAATGCAAATTCCAGCCATGGATATCACAAGCTCAGAATGGTTGCACAACAAAGGTATAAAATTGATTCACTACAGACCGAAATCTAGTACAAGTGTCCATATGACACCATCATTATATACAAGCCTGAAACGGCCACCAAACTCGGTCAAATGGGGTTGTTTAGCCTTTGGTCAGTCCTTTACATGCTTTGCAAAGTAAGAACAAACCGAAAAGACATGGACATGCATAAGCATTACACCGAAAAAGCCGTTTATAATTTATCCATGACATTCTCCCCCACTTATTCCTTCGACATCCTCGTCGAAGCCATCATTGACACTGC
The DNA here is from genome assembly GCA_024322285.1 of Musa beccarii. Taxonomy (NCBI): domain Eukaryota; kingdom Viridiplantae; phylum Streptophyta; class Magnoliopsida; order Zingiberales; family Musaceae; genus Musa; species Musa beccarii. Next base: position 19,278,468 of record CM044401.1, on the reverse strand, counting down.
AACTCCTTACCTTTGCTCGATCTTTAATCTTCTACTCCTGTTGCGATGCGCCCCTTGGCTCCCAATTGTTTTCTACTTGTTGTTGTTGAGTCGTCGAACTTTAATCAGCCATGCTGCTTCAACTTGCCAATGACTCTTACTCTGATGTGGGGTTGGTAGAGTTGTGCTGATCCTTGTTGGTTCTTATGGATTTATCTGATAAAGGAAAAGACCTTTGATATGCGTCAGTCTTCGAATTCTTCTTATCTCTTGAACTTGATAGATGCTTGTTGAAGCTTTAATGAGCATCACCTCGTAACCTTTGAAGTTTTTAGGTCCTTCCTCCATAAAATTTTCCCATCGAATCTTCTTTCACTTAGTTGTCTCGTCCAAGTAGGTTCACATCACTTCCGCTTTCGATTGGCATTCAGTTGGAAAATGAAGTGGATAATCTACTCCCAGTAGCACTGATCACCATTGGTGAGGACTTGACAACTATTGTCTTCCATTCGTCTTTTCGAAGGGTCTTTAAATCTGTGCAGAGCTCCTCTATTGGATAACTAAGAGAGCTGAGGTACTCGGTTTCACTCATTCTCTTGAGAGTTGAGGAGGCAAAGGTTACTTGATTTCACCCGCCTCCTCGAGGTTGTACTTCGTGCGTCGAGCTGGTTACTAGACTTCACCTGCTCTTAGCTCACACTTTCGAAGCACTTGAAGTGTTTGCAATCCTTGTGCTGAGTCAGCTACTGTGATTCACCTTCTCAATGTCATTGAACTTCTGGAATGCAAGAAGTTATCACTCCAACTTGGAGCAAGTCTCTGATAGATTTGGTCACCTTTGGGATTATACCGCCTTCTCCATCATTTCTACTGCCTACTCCTCTAAGTAGCAAAGGTACAATACCGCGTATTGCTTACTTCATTTATTGGTCCTACATTCCTGCATCGACCTGAAGTCCTTCACTTATGGCTCTCTTGATGAGAAGTCCATTAACATTGGTCTTACGAAGTTTCTTGGCCTCTACCCTTCAGCCTTGTCATGGTACATAGAGTTTGCCACTGCATTCTCCTTCTCTATGGCTTATATCACAACCAAGCGCTCTCCCTCTATGAGAGCAAGGGATCGATGACTCCATGAAAGTCCCGACTCTGCGGTACCATGGCGCTGTCATACCCATAGCACTACTATCCATTGTCCTGCATTTGTGTCCCTTCTTTGTGATCGGTAGATCCACCTCTACGGCACTGTGACACTCCTCTGAGTCCACCTCTATTCTAACCGATGCTCGATTTTAGGTAACTGAGTCCCTCTGGACTCGTTATTGCTTCCTCGTCCTTTTTTGACAACCTGCTTCAACACCTTTGTATTCTCTAAGCAATTCCACTTGGTCGATGGAAAAACAAACTGCAACTCCCATGTATGGCCTCCGCCATCATGTTGCAGGGCTTGCACTGCTTCTATTCTCCTTAGCTTCATTGGTCATAATGTTCGCTTACTCGGCCTTGTCGAGTCCCTTAAGCAAATGTGAGCTCTGAAGCAGTCCAACTCTTCAACCACTTCGATCATACCTCTACATGATCCAGTCCCCTTATAGGACTCACAGGTATTTGCATCTGAACTTCTTCCTCGATAGTGTACAGCCCCCATAAACTGATGCCTAAGGCTTCCATTTAATGCAGTATTCGATGCACGCATGGAAGACTCGCCTCTGCGATACCATGGCATTCACTGCTTGAATCTATAGCTCTTATTGCTATCGTGTTGTTCACCGAAGTGGAGCTCCCAATCACGCTCCCGATCATACCTCTGTATGACCTGATCCCTCACAGGACTCAATATGTGTGTCGCCTTGCCACGAACCATTCCACCATAATCCACTACATCATGTCGCCTCTTAGTGATATCTCCTTACATTCTGATCCCTGTGGTATGAACTTGAACTGTGATATCTCCATGTGTGGACTCCGCCAACACATCATAGGGCCTTTGACACCTTTGATTCTATTTGTTCCTTTGGCAATCGACCTTCGTCCACCCGCTCTCGGGTCACACTAGGATGAAGCCTAACTCTAGGACAGTCCATCGCCTAGCAGCTCCTTTGAAGTCCCCTGACTTTGCTAAAATTGGTGCATCATTATCTAGATCCTAGGCCTATGCCCCCACCAGCACAATCTCCGCTGTGCATCGCTTTCCTCATGGCAACGCGAATAGCAACATTGTGGCATATTCTTCAAGAGTATCTACCTCTGCATCCTCTTGCCCCGTGCTAAGGCCTTCTAACACCAACTTCACCACTACAATTTGTGTCGCCTTAGTTCCTCCGTCAAATGCTTCACCAAGATAAGGTGCATGTGCCTCGAAGTTCCCTTCGTCTTTGGCACTAAGCAAGATGAGTCTACTCTATCAGCATAAGAAACCCATGGAACAACATGATCCTACTCCTATCTCTACAAGAGCTCGTGTCCTTGACCTCTGTCTAAAGAAAGCTCCAAGCCTCCGCTCCATGTTCTATCTTCTGTGCCAACTCCCTTTATGCGGCTTGGGTACATCACCAAGTTACCCCCAAGTTACTTTGCTTCTCGATTGGCATTGTGTTGATGGTGGCTCTCGTGCCCACCATTCCACATGTCAGCCCTCTGTTGAGTCTGATCTCCCTATCGACTCCAAGTGTGCCTTCATTTTGTATTGCCTTGGGTCGTTGCCTCACTTGATCTCGCTATGCGTCCACTAACGCATTGCCACTTGCGAGATCATGCAACGACTCCTCATCGCTCATTTGATCCATCGAGCTTTGTCTTGAGGTACTCCTCAACTGGTGCGGTTTATTGCATATGATTCTCCCTCTAGAGAACTGAGACTTGTCCCTCCTGGATATCTGCCTCGTTGGAGAAACTTCTCTCTTCGTCTTCTTCCTTTTGGAAGGTTTGGAGACCACCATCCCCTTGGACCACTCTGCCTTTACTAAATAAATCGTGCACTGTTCTGCCTCTATAAACGCACCTTGCTAGATTATGACTCTTCGCCAATACAGCTCCCACTGGACCCCTCTGGGTCTAGCAATATGTTGAACATGCTACACACTTCAGCCTATTACGAAAGTATCCTCCACATGCTGAAGAGAAAGTTTTAATGCTCCATGGCGCTAACCTTCGACCACCTTAGGATAGCCACGGATAGTCCATCGTCCGCATGTAAGCCCTTGTATGATTATCGAATTCCTTGAGTTTGTAACTCCCCTCACCTCTATGAGCTTTGCACAACTCTTTCGATCATTGAATAAGCCACTCCACCTTGCATGATCTCATCTTTTGCAAAGCGCCTCGCTTACCTCAAGCACTATCAAGTTTGAGTGTCAATGTCGAGCCACTACTCGAACTCAGCTATCCTAACCTTTGTGCGCTACGCAATTCTTCTTAGCTTATCTGTCCTCGTGGTGCCTCTTGCACAAAGGGTTGACCATTCCTCTGAATGTCATCCTCGGATGCCTGCTCCTCTGAGTGACTCCTTCCCTTACAACTTCATGTCCATTACCAAACGATCGCGCAAGTTAGCTGCTCTCAATGCACACCCCGCTAGGTCCCCCACGTTTGCATGCTAAGTGTTTCTATGTGTGCTTATCCCGCTCTGATACTATCTGTCACGAACTTAGTTGGTTTTGTCTAAGTCGTGCGACACCATTGTGTATCAGTCCGCAAAGGTCAGCCTCCCCAAAATCTCCTACGATCTTTTATGACTTGCAAAAGAGAAGACGGGATAGAGAAAGCACTTCACACGGGATCAACAAGCAAACATTTCAGCAAACACTTTATAGCCAATGCAAATTCCACCAATGGATATCACAAGCTCATAATGATTGCACAACAAAGGTATAAAATTGGTCCACTACAGACCAAAATCTAGTACAAGTGTCCACATGACACCATCATTATATACAAGTCTAAAACGGCCACCAAACTCGCTCAAATGGGGCTGTTTAGCCTTTGGTCAGCCTTTTATATGTTTTGCAAAGTAAGAACAAACCGAAAAGACATGGAAATGCATAAGCATTATACCGAACAAGCCGTTTACAATTTGTCCGTGACAACATGTCACTAATAATTTCACTTAGTGCTATTCAAAAGAGTTCAAAATCATGCATCAAAAGATTTATTTTTGAGTCTTTTAACTCTATTAGTGCCTTCATGTGTGATTTAAGTATATACCAAATGTCATAAGTTGATTCGCAAATAGAAATCTAATTAAACTCATTTTTGTCTAAGACACAAAATAAGGTATTCATAGACTTTGCATTCAACGAAAATGATTTTTTCTCAAAATCTATCCATTCATTCATAGGTTTCAAGAGTTATTAAAAATTATATTCGATAATATTCCATAAATCAAGATTCAAAATAAGCAAGAAAACTCTCATTCAAGTTTTCCATTAAGTATAGTCCATCTCATTGAACATGGGAGTACAAACGATAGAAAAACCCTCTTGGAAGCCAAAAAGAATCATTTCTCTTAGGTGTTAATCCAAACGAGAAATAACGAGACTCTGATGTCAATTTTTAGGATCAATACGACACTAAGAGGGGAGGGTGTGAATTAGTGTAGTGATAAAAATTACGTCAATTTAGGATTTCAAAAAATTATTTTAGTGAAAAGCTTCGTTTCATTGAAAGTCATATCGGAAATACTTTATACTTAAAGACACTCGTAATAAGTGAGGGTAGTGATCAAATAAAATAATTTATAATATAAATAAAAATCAGAACATAGATTGTAAACTAATTATAGTGGTTCGATCATTCGACCTACATCTACTCCCGATTCTTTCTTTGTCAAGGCCATCGACTTTCACTAGTAGTCTTCTTTCAAATGGGCGAATACTAACTACCCTTACAACCCTCTTCTCCTTTTAACAGGTTCAGGAGTTAACCTTTTACAAGCTTACTCACCCCTCTCTTAGACTTAACCAATACTATTCTAAAAGGGAGGATTTTTCACACTATTACAGCATAGTTTTCCTTCTTTTCTTTCTCAGTTGGTGTATTATCTAACTAGGGATAAGAGGGATATTTATAGGCCTCAATGGGATTCAAACTTAGGGTCAATTTAAATCACCTCGGTCTTCAGGGTATTAGCAGTACCACCACTTGTGCTGGACGGTACCACCGCCCATTACACATTAACACTGGGCAGTACCACCACCTAGTCTAGCAGTACCACCGCCTGACATAGTCTTGGAGACTATCTCGAAGACTAAGCCACTGATGGTTCCATCGCCTATTCTGGCGATGCCACCACTTAACCCACCTCTTGGGTCACTTTTTGGGCCTTTCACTTAGCCTAACACAGTCCAAACTTAGGCCTAGTTAGCCCCTAATTGAGTTAGACTAATTCTAACCCAATTACACTTTAATCTTACTTTGATCAAGATAATTATTACAAAGCTTAATCGAATATTATCTGGTATGTTATTGGTTCATCCGACACTTTGCCCGATTCTTCAGCCATCATCCTCTCTTGTAGCTTATTGCCCAATCAGCCAACTCCGATCTCTTTGGCACAATTCCACTCTTTTTGGCCTGATGCTCGAACCCATCGTCCAGAACCTTCTACCGATGTGTCAACCGATCTTTCGGCTCGACGTCCAATCTTCTAATATGTTCTCCTCCGACCCAATATCTATTCTTTCTGCATTAATTGTCTATTCATGATCAAAGATAGTCCTATGTCACTCAAAATGTAGTTAGATCATAAACGCTATCAATTGGTTTCATTATCAAAATCTGAGATTCAACAAATCTAATTGTGTGGATGAGCAGTTGGAGTAATCATAATATTTGCTTAAGGCCAATTGGTGTAGCAATAAGCTAGAGTCAAGACTGAGAATTTTACTAAGTGTTTAACTTTATCACAAAGCTGACAGATGACTATTTATTAATTGTTCTAGTTAGGATGCTAGGGCTACTAATGGTTGATGGGGTAATAGAGGATGATATATCTATGTATTACCCATATGTCTAGGAGGCATCTTAGTCAATCCTTTGTTGAAGTTCTTGTTGCTTTGATTGCTCTTTCTTTTGGATTTTTAACTAACTTGAGCTATAATGGTTGGTCTTATCATTCTTTCTTTATGTTTCAAATATGTTCATAGTCAATCAACTTATCATATAGTTTTTCAAATGACATTGGTGAGTTTTGTGCCCGAATTTCTACCGTCAATTCCTTGTATTTGTCTCCTAGGTCATTAAGAGTGTGGATAATGACTTTTTCATTACTAATAGAATGATCTATTAAAGTCAACGATAATTACTTTTATATTTTGCATATAATCAGTCATAGTACTTTTCTTTTGTATTATTTTCATTAGACTAGATAGGAGACTCAGCATATGAGTACGATAGCGATTGGCTAGGGTGGTTTGTAACTTAGACTATGCTTCTATTATAGTGTTGAATGAAGATATTAATGGTGTAAGGGAGCCAGTGATCGAGGCTTGAATTACTTATAAGATAAGACAATCTTAACATAACCATAGTTTCTGAGCATGATTTGTTATTGGACTAGGTTCTCCTAGTATTTGGATCTTTTCTAGTGGACAATTGATATAGCCATCGACGTAGCCTAGTAGGTCATATTCAAATAGGAGATTGGAGAATTATGCTCGCTAGGATGTATAGTTGTCGCCCTTGAATAATTTAAAGAGAATTAGAGTTGCAACATTGATAAAGATAAGTCTTGTATATTAAGAAGACCTATTGTTCCCTATGGGAACAATAATTGGAGCATCAGATGTAGATGATAAAAACATTCTAAGAATATTCATCGATGTAATGGAGGGTCGAAGTCCACCAACTTGATTTAAATATAATGAATAATAGGAGGGTTACGGTGATGGGATAAAAGTAATAACAAAAAAAAACTTTTGTATATAAACAAATATTAGCAGAATGTAACACACAATGGAATTAAACGAAAATCAATAAAAAATGACATCAAGATTTACGTAAAAAATCCTCCAACGTGAAGGGTAAAAACCATAGGGCGAACTAGAGAAAATTCACTATATGAATAATGATTGTATAATTTTTAAAATATCTTGCCCAAAACCCAAGCAACAATCACAAGAGAATAACTGAGATATAAGGATCATGTCACTGTGCATAATATCCAAAACCTCCCCAAGCAATCACAGTAAAAATTCACTACAAATCTGATTTAACCTGATATGATAATACTATTTGGATGAATGAGAATAGTCTCTATGTGGTCCTTGTCTTCTTTTCTTTCTTTTTTTTCTCTTATTTTTCTGCCCTTTTCTCCTCTTTTTGAATCACCTTATTGCTACAAAAATCACTGCTCTTTTGTTGTAGTTTTCTCCTAATTTTCACAGCCACCATTAGCTCCTTAATTAAACTTAGGGTTTAGAAAAAAAAAAAGTCAGGGTGATAAAGCCCATATGGGCTGAATTAGGCTTACTTCCCAAACAACCTCCCCTTTTAGCCCATAAGGGAGGCTATCCCATAACTCCTCAGTGTGAAGCCATGCCAGCCAACTGTCGGCACATCTCTTGCCTTTCTTTCGGTAAGGCCTTTGTTAATATGTCTGCTCCATTATCATCTATATGAATTTTCTAAAGTTGTAATTACTTCTCTTTAAGTATATTTTGAATCTAGTAGTATCTGACATCTATATGCTTCGACTTGGAATGAAAAGTTAGGTTCTTATACAAATGGATGGCACTCAAACTATCACAATGCACTATATAGTTTTCTTGTTTCGGCCCTAATTCTTATAAGAATTCTTTCATCCATAATATTTCTTTACAAACCTATATAGCAGCAATATATTCTGCCTCTGTGGTGAAGAGAGCAATACACATTTGTAATCTGGATTGTCATGACACAGCTCCCCCTACAAAAGTAAGTATAAAACCTAATGTAGATTTTCTCGTATCAATATCTCTAGCTATATCTACATCTGTGTAACCTGTTAGCACAGGTGGTCTACCTCCAAAGCTTAAACAAACCTTAGAGCTTCCTCTAAGATATCTCAAGATCCACTTCACTGTTGTTCAGTGCTCTTTGCTTGGATTTGCAAGATATCTGTTAGTAACACTCACTGTATATGTGATGTCCGACCTCGTATATACCATTGCATATTATTAAACTTTCAACTGCTGAAGCATAAGGAACCTTTTTCATTTTCTCCTCCTCCTCGTCACTTGACGGACTCTGTTCTGAACATAACTTGAAGTAACCTAAAAGAGAAGAACTAACTGGTTTTGTATTGCTCATACTGAACCTTTCTAATACATTCTCGATGTATTTCTCCTGTGACAACTAAATCTTCCTGTTTTTTTTGTCATGAGAAATCTGCATACATATTATTTGCTTTCTTGGCCCCATGTCCTTCATTGCAAAGGACTCACTCAGTTCCTTCTTCAACTTGTCAATTGTACACATATCTTTCCCAAGGATAAGCATATCATCAACATAAAGTAAGAAAATAATAAAATCCTCATCAAACTGTTTGATGCACACACAATGATCTAAAGTCATTCTTTTGTATCCGTTTTCAGTCATAAATGAATCAAACTTTCTGTACCACTATCTTGGAACTTGCTTTAACCCATACAAACTTTTTCTCAACTTGTAGACAAAATTTTCTTTATCTTTGACTGTGAAACCTTCTAGTTGCTTCATATAAATTTTCTCTTCCAAATCACTATGAAGGAAAGTTGTCTTCATATCTAACTGCTTAACCTCCAAGTCCTGGCTAGCAGCAATACCAAGAGCAACACGAATATAAGATATTTTAACAACAGGAGAAAAAATCTCTTCAAACTCAATAACTTTCTTTTGACCAAAGCCTTTCATAACCAATCTAGCTTTGTACTTTGGTTGAAAACAATATTCTTGAGTCTTCAACCTGAAAACCCACTTGTTCGTTAAGGCCTTCATTCCCTATGGTAGTTGCACCAAATCATATGTGTGGTTCTTCTGTAGAGCATTCATCTCTTCCTGCATAGCAACTAACCACTTCTTTTTCTACTCACTTTCAACTGCTTCCTGGTAACTCTCTAATTCACCTGCATTAGTAAGCATCACATACTCATTTGCAAGGTATCTTTTGGAAAGCTAACATTATCTAGAAGATCTTCTCAACTGAGGTTCTGCAGGAAGTTGCTCCTCAATTTCTTTTTGCTCAACATGTCCTACAGGTATATTAACATCTGGTTCTACACCATCTTCCTACACATCTCCCCCATCACCCTAATATACTAGAGGAGTAACTGGGTCACAATCTACTAATCCTTCTGCAAAAGTCTTGACTGGTGTCTCCTTCAAATCCTCGAAGTTTTGATCCTCAAAGAAGACCACATCTCTGCTTCTAAACACCTTCTACTTTTCTAGATCCTAAAGCTTGTAACCAAATTGATCATGTGAGTAGCCAAAAAAAATACATTCTTTTGTCTTACCATCTAGCTTAGACCTCTCATTGTCTGGAATATGTGCAAATGGACGACAACCAAACACTCTCAAATACCTGTAAAAACATTTTTCCCTAACCATGCATGCTTTGCAACATCACCATCTAGGGCTGTACAAGGAGATAAGTTGATCACATCAACTGCAGTCCTCAAAGCCTCATCCCAAAACTTTTTGGGTAGTTTTGCTTGTGAAAGCATATATCTGATCTTTTCCATGATGGTGCGGTTCATCATTTCCGTAATTGCATTATGTTGAGGTGTACTAAGAACTGTCATCTTATGTTGGATGTCATGTGACCTGCAATAATCATTAAACAATCATGTATACTCACCACCATTATTTGATCTTATACATTTCAGTTGTCTATCTATCTCCCTTTCAACTCTGGCATGAAACTCTTTGAATACACTAATAACCTGATCCTTAGTCTTCAAAGCATAGGCCCAAACTTTCTTGGAAAAGTCATATATAAAAGTAACAAAATAAAGTGTACCACTGATGTCAAGAATATTAATAGAACCACTATGAGTTTTTATCCTCAAAGGACTACATACATCTGTATAAACATGGTCTAAAACATGTATTTTTCTAGACAAAGCAGGAGTAGCAAAAGAAACTCTATGTTGTTTACCAGCCAAATAATCAATACAATGGTTCAAACGTATATCTTTAAGGTCCGGTAATAGCTCTCTCTTGGAAAGAGCTTGTAGTCCCTCCTCGCTCATGTGTCCCAGTCACCTATGTCACAACTCTATGCTGAAGTCTTTCTCTATAGTATTTAACTGCTCACCACAAACTTTGGCCTGCAACCTGTACAAAGTGTGACATTTCTTTCCACTAGCTATAATAAGAGAACCCTTACTGAGCTTTCATTGCCCTTTATGAAACTTGCTATCATAGTCTTCATCATCTAATCTTCCAACTAAAATTAGATTTAGCCTCAATTCAACCACATGCCTCACATCCTTAAGTACCAACTTGCAACCAAGGTTGGTCTTTATGTGAATGTCATCTATGCCAATAATATCTGCTGTACCATAGTTGCTCATCTTGACAACACCAAAATTTCCAAACCTATAGGTAGTAAGAAACTTTCTTCATGATGTTACATGATAAGAAGCTTTTGCGTCAATTATCCACTCGAGATCCTAACACACATAAGAAAAAATATCATCAGAAGGGGACAAAATCAAATAATCACCATCTTGCACTATAACTGTGATATTCTCTTTTGACTCTGTAGACTCCACTTCTTTTTTCTTTTTCTTGCTCTTCTTATTTTGTTTACATTGATTCTTATAATGTCCTTTCTCACTACAGTTGTAGCAAATAATATCTTTTCTTGATCTTGCCTTGCTTATATCCAAACGTGAACTGCTTCTATCTTTAGACTTTGACATTCATCTGTTCTCTGAGATAAGTGCTTGTGGATCAATCTGAGATGCTGTTGAGTTCTTTCTTCTCAACTCCTCATTCAACAAATTACTTATTATTTGACTCATGGTGACAATACCATCTGGTGCAGAATTACTGAGGGAAACCACTAGTGTCTCTCAACTTTCTAGCAATGAACTGAGAAGTAAAAATACCTGCAACTCATCATCAAGAGATATTTTCATAGAAGATAACTGGTTAGTAATACTCTATATTTCATTCAAATGCTCAGTAATAGAAGTACCTTCTTTATATTTCAGGTTCACAAGTTTTCTAATCAAAAAAGCTTTATGACCAGCTATTTTTCTTTCATAGAGACCTTTCAACTTTTTCCAAAGAGAATATGCAGAACTTGCAATAGAAACATAGTGAAAGACACTATCATCGAGCCACTGTCGAATAAACCTAATCGTTTTTTAGTCTAATCTCTTTCACTCATCATCTGTCATAGTTGTGGGTTTTGCACTATCCCCTTGCAAAGGTCCATACAAATCTTTGCAATACAAGAGATCTTCCATTCTTGATTTCCATATCATCCAATTATTTCCATTCAAGCTAATCATACGAGAAATACTATCGGCCTCCTTGTTCAAACACAAAAAATTAAAATCATCAAAACCTTGATCTGATACCAGTTGATGGGATAAAAAACAATAACAAGGAAGAATTTTTATATATGAACAAATACTAGCAGACCGTAACACACAACGGAATTAAACAGAAATCACAATCAAATACGACACTAAGATTTATGTGAAAAACCCCTCTAACGTGAAGCGTAAAAGTCATGGGGCAAACTAGAGAAAATCCACTAAGGAATAATGAATGTATAATTCTCAAAGTTTATTGTCCAAAACCCAAGAAACAATCACAAGAGAATAACTGGGATACATGGATCATGTCACTGTGCACAATATCCAAAACCTCCCCAAACAATTACAGTAAAAATTCATTGCAGATCTGATCTAACCTGAGATGAGAATACTGTTTGGATGAATAAGAACAGTCTTTGTGTGGTCCTTATCTACTTCTCTTTCTTTTTTTCTCTTATTTTTCTACCATTTTCTCCTCTTTTTGAATCATCTTACTGCTACAAAAATTGTTGCCCTTTTACTATAGTTTTCTCCTAATTTTTGTAACCACCATTAGTTTTCTAATTAAACTTAAGATTTAAAAAAGGAAAAAATGGGCTGTCAGCTAATAAGACCCATATAGACTGAATTGGACTTACTGTCGAACACGCGATTCACCTTCAAGGATGAGAGGCTCGAGAGTAGTGATGAGAGATATAGGTTGGAATAAGACATCAAGGTAGGGAGATTAATTAGCCAGTGAGGAAGATTGATAGAGGAATAGCAGAGAATATCATAGATTAAGAAGGTTTCCCTTCCTGGATTGTAGATTTGCTATCTAAGGAGGAGACAGAGGTAGTGTCAGTGAGAATGAAGGTGTCGAGGGGGAAATCATTTGCAAGGATGCTAATGGAGAAGGTGTGGCCTGGAGGAGGCAGTCCGGTTGGCGATGAAAGAAGCAGAAGAAACTTTTAAAGCGAAGCTATGCACTGCTTCTTGGGAACGTGAGGAACCAAAAAGAGACAAGAAGAAGAGGCATGGCGGATCCGACATACAGCCTTGGCGCACCACGCCTTAAGGCAGAAAATAGATTGACGAAGATGATGTATATGTCGGAGCTACAATAAGGAGGAGAAGGAAGCGACGTCTAGATTAGGAGCAAGAGGACCTTGTTCTTCTCCTCGGTTTCTAAGATGCTTGGGAAGCTTATTCCTTTCAAATAAGGATCCAAGGATACTTCCACGATCAGACGAGCAGATTAGGGGAGGCAAAAGGATGACCATGGTGAGGAAGAGAGCGCTTAGGGCACTCAAAGCAGTGTATGAGGAATACCACCTAGTAGAAGACGAGAAGCAGGGGAAGCCTGCATTGATGATCCATTGAATGATCGTCGAAGGTAGCTGATCAAATCAGTATCGCTGGAGGAGAGATAACACCGAGGGATCTTCTTGTGTCCTGTTTGACATGGATAGTATAAAAGTTGATGTCCTTAAAAAGGTCTTTAGAGGAGGGAGATTGTTAAGTCTCATGATCTAGTTGTCAATGAGGAGAATCACTTGTGTTCCTTGTTTACGAGCAAAGGAGAGAAGTTGATGACAAACAACGTTATTGTTGCTAAAATGATGATAGTGATGGGATTAAGAGAAAGCAAGGAGATTGATCAACCAGTGGCACCGGTAGAGAGTAACCACCGGAGGAAAATGGAGGAGTGATTCACCGACAGAGAGCATTTCGAGTAGAGATGGGCGCTCGAGAAGAGAGTAATAGTCGATGGAGGAGAGGCAGTGATCAACGATGGACAAAGGCAACAAGGAGCAGGGAACTCATCGAGTCGTCTGCACCCTTGATGGACACGCTTATGGCTGCGTGACTATCGGGAATAGAAGGTCAAGGGGTCACTGACGTACTGTGTTCTAGGCAAAAGCTTTGGATTGCTATAGCTAGACAACACGAAAGAAAAAATGTTGCTCAAGACAAGAATTGCTCTGATATCATGATAAAATAAGATGTAATGAAGAGGATTATGCAATTTCATTAAAGTAAATAATATTTATACAGATTTAATGAGAGAGATTTCTTCTATCATGATCAGTTAGTTAAAAAAAAAAATTCTCTATCATGATCAGTCAATTATTGAAATTTTATAATGATGATGATCTTCGATCACAAATAATCTTTTTTGAAAGATAAAAGCTAAACTCGACGAGCATGAAAGTTCTTGACAAGCATGAAAGATAAAGCGAGATACTCATTTCTTTTAGTCAAATCAAGTAGAATGTCGAGATCAAAAGGAGGAAAGGTGGAGCCATTTGAGAGGTGCCTTAATGTAATTATTGGTCATATTTTAAGTGGCCTTAGTGTCCCAAAAGTCCAAGCTTGAAACACAAACTCTTCTTAGTTTATTGTCTCAACATCAATGCAACTCCGATATAATTGAAGTAGTGAATAGGTAATAATTTTCAAAGATCATGAAATATTAATGCATCAAATAACGTGCAAGCCATTTAGATTGCATGATGACTTTGATCTCATTTAGGAAGCATAAATCCATAGAGTTGCTGTAAAATTAAGAAACACACTCCTACCAATAAATCTAATAAGATTACAAGTACCCTCTAACTTATTTTAAAGTTTATTTTCAAAAATCTTCATTGCATCCAATCGCAATCTAATTTAGATCATCAACAAATTTAGATAGTCATAATAATTCAGATTCATCAAACAAACTGAAGTGCCATCCATCATGAATCGTACTGTATACCATGTTGGATCAATCAAAATGTTAACACCATCAAGAAGCCAACCAATCCACAATTATGTCTCCTTCACATTATTATATTCATTTTCGACAAAATTTTCTATCATCATTGTATTAATTATAATTAAAAAAAGTTAATATCATTAAAAAAATTGTACTAATCGTGAATGGACAGATACACGTGAAAGAGAATTGGATTTGTGCGAATTCCAGAGGATCCGAGGCGAAAATAAATATAAAATAATGATATTGAATATGAAACCGAAGGAACGTGATACTGGTGACAATATATATAATGATACAATGCGTATAATATATCTTTGTTGGTAAATAAACTAAAGTACAGCATGGATTTCATAGAAAGAGTTGCAATGATCACTCACGCTCTGGCTTTGACTGTCTCTTGCAACATTGATATATGGTTTTGACAAGGCAAATCATCAACAGTGGGTGACCGACACACTGCAAGAGTCCTTCTTTGGTCGTTGGTTTATTGAAGGCGTGCATGACAAATGTAAGATAAGGTTACAATCGAAGGAAAATAATATATCATGTTCTCATTTAGCTAAGATAGTGTGTGAAGTCCTATTTAATGACCTGACATCCCATGTGACATGTTAAGTAGTAGGCATATGAGAAGAATAGTTCCTTGTAATAATATGATTGATCTGAGGCGCAATTATATCTTCTTCACAATTGATGAGGTTTGTTTAGTCACATGATACGAATATACTGTAATGGGTATGGCAAAGCATTCATGTGGAAGCTCTCTTTCGACAGTTTGCATCCATAAATAGGGGAACATCTCTGGCTTCCATCTCTCTCTCTCTCTCTCTCTCTCTCTCTCTCTCTCTGGGACAAATGGCATCTGCGTACGTAGTTGTCGTCCTTCCCTTTGTGGCGGCACTAATGGGATCACTGCGGGGAGGGGCTTCGGCGCACGGCGTCCCCGCCTCGTCTTTCAACAGCAGCTCCTTCCCTGCTGGCTTTATCTTCGGTGCGGCCTCTTCAGCTTACCAAGTAAGCTCAACAACGCATTACAGATTGATTGTGTGTGTGTTTTGGTGAAGTGGTTCTGATGTTGGATACGTATGTAGTATGAAGGTGCATTCAGAGAAGGTGGCAAGGGGCCGAGCATTTGGGACACCTTCACCCACGACCACCCAGGTCTGTCAATTTATTTGATGCTTTATACTGAATGAGCGAATCAAATCGATTAAATGAGTGAAAATACCTTCGCCGTCGCCTCCACCTCACTTCCTCGTTGTGGTGGGAGCAACGGGAAGAGCGGAGGCGTTAGCAGCGAGGACGGCGGAGATCCGGGACCCCATCCGCGGCTCCCGCTTGCTCGGCACCTTCACCGCCGCCGAGGAAGGGGTGGAGGAGGAGGGGGAATGACCGACGGTAAAATGCTCCTAAGCTTTTTGTCTCGAGGTCGTTGGATTCTGAGATCTGCCGGGGATCAATCGTAGCGAAATGGAGCCCTCACCTTGATTACCGTCTCGTCGTCTACTGCATTGTCAACCATCTGCCATAAAGTAGTGCAGGGAAAAGACGTCTCAGGGATCTGTTTGGCTTTCTCCCCATCATTATTGATTCTGTTCTCAAAAGTACTACTCTATCCGTGAACGAACGAAAGAAAGAACATGTCAGATTAATCATCTTCAAGATTTTTTGCTTTCCAAAGATTTCATCACTGAATCCACCAGACTATTCCAATAGCCTTTTCCAATTTATTCCTCCCACCCACCTTCTTTTTTTTTTTTTTTTAGTGTTGGGATTTTATTAGAGAAACAATCGATCCGTGATCATCCATTGTTTGTGCTGGACTATTGATCGTGGTCGTCATCGTCCATATTTTATCTATATGTATGATGTGACCTCCTCAATCAGACAGAGAGAATAAATATATTCTATAAACATAGCATGAATATTTAATTTAGTGTTTGTCGAACATGACAGATAGATATGGTAGCAGATTTCATAACGTGGGAGAGAGTTTTCCATGCAAAGGAAGTGAAATGATTGTCCGCATAAGGTAGTGATGAGGCCCACACTGCTCGAGCCATGTCAAATGATTGGTTTTGGGAGACGTGCGCTCATCTAGTTTTATACTTTTCAGCAACACTCTAATTAGTTCGACATGACTCAGACTGATTTAAAAGAATTTATATAATATGTTTTTTTATTTAAATATTATTAGTCATTTAGGCTCAAAGAAATGTTGGGGATTCCAAACAATCTTGATTGCTATTTGAGCTTGCTGTAAGTTTAGCATTAGGTGTTGATTAACTTCAACTGATCCTCCAAAAATTACATCGGGTCATGTCTTTTTTTTTTTTTAGTATGGAAGAAATGTGATGTATAATTTGAACGGTTTAGAAACCTTGTAAATGTGATATAGGATGCAAATAAATCATTAATATGTATGTATATATATATAAGTAAATATATATGTATGTATGTATATGTATATGTATGTATATATATAAGTAAATACATATGTATGTATGTATATATATATATATATATATAATGATTAATTTGCATATAACGTAAATGCTTGACTTGGAGTTTGTTGCAATGCAATGCCTTTGTTTTATGACGTCATGGGCAGAGAAAATAATGGATAGGAGCAACGGAGATGTGGCATTAGACTCTTACCATCGTTACAAGGTTACTTCTTCACTGTCATCCAACATTTTCGCTCTCAGCGATTGTGGTTTCCTTCGAATCTATCAACTTGAACTTGAGTTGCAGGAAGACGTGGCTCTCATGAAGGAGATGGGAGTGGGTGCCTACAGGTTTTCCATCTCTTGGCCAAGGATCCTGCCAAGTGAGATTCACATTCCATCAACAGAATTATTCCAAGTATAATGCTTAGTTGGGTAGAATGATGCGGCTGCAATCTCACGTCTCAGATGGAAAGCTCAGTGGAGGAGTCAGCAAGGAAGGCGTCAAACATTACAACAATCTCATCGACGAGCTCCTGTCAAATGGTATTCATCTCAGTACTTGTGTTTCTACTTCTTGTTGCTCTCCTCCTCTCCTCGTCATCTGCTCCCAATTCCTGTAGGTTTGCAGCCCTTCGTGACCCTCTTTCACTGGGACCTGCCTCAGGCACTGGAGGATCAGTATGGTGGTTTCCTGAGCCCATTCGTCATGTTAGTGCCACATACACATCATGCTAAGCGAACATGTAGCATCACAGTGTTTCGTCTCCAGGAAGAGCTCCACATGATGCCTGCTCGATGATGAATCTGTTCTTGCAGCAAAGACTTCCGCGACTACGTGGAAGTGTGCTTCAGGGAGTTCGGCGATCGGGTGAAGCACTGGATCACCTTCAACGAACCCCTGATCTTCTCCACCATGGGTTACGCTACAGGACAGACGGCACCGGGCCGATGCACCCCCATACTCGTCGGCAACTGCACTGCAGGGAACTCAGGCAGGGAGCCCTACGTGGTGGCTCACCACCAGTTGCTCGCCCACGCCGCCGCCGTGAAGCTCTACAGGGACAAGTACCAGGTAATTAAGCAGAGCCAGCTTGGCCAACACTTGGTGTCATCACCCACCACCTCCTCACGAAGAAGATGCATGCAGGGATCTCAGAAGGGAAGAATAGGAATCACACTGACGACCACATGGTTTATTCCACTCTCCGATTCCAAGTCCGACATCGATGCTGCTCAAAGAATCCTAGACTTCAATTATGGATGGTGAGCCATGGACAAGTTGAAGCTGGTCTGAAGCACAAACCCTAACCGCTGGTTCTTTCTTCTTCTTCTCTCGACTGATAGGTTCATGGATCCTTTAACCGGAGGGGACTACCCATTCATTATGAGGACACTTCTCGGGGATCGCCTACCGAGGTTTACCGCCGAGGAATCCAGGCTGATTAAAGGATCATTCGACTTCATCGGCCTCAATTACTACACTGCAAACTATGCTTACGGTCTTCGTCTCTCCAAAACCGGCGTTCAGAACTACATGACAGATTCTTTTGCCAGCAGCACCGGTAATCTACTACGATATGTATCAGCTACTTCATCAAGGAAGAGACGTTTAACCTAATCTTCTTCCTGCAAGTGCAGGGGTTCGTAATGGAGTTCCGATCGGTCCTCAGGTAACGCAAATCACCTCACTTCTTTGTTGGCTTGCCGTCGGCTCACCAGGTGAGAGTGTGCAGGCTGCTTCCAGTTGGCTCTACGTCTACCCGAAAGGGATAAGAGATCTCCTGTTGTACACGAAATCCAAATACAACAATCCAGTGATCTACATCACAGAGAACGGTAGGATCCATCTGCTGTGTCTTTTGATAGAGTACTGGTTGAACTATTCTCATGGAGAGGATGGTTTGGCAAGCAGGTATCGATGAGGTCAACGATGAAACGGTGCCTCTCAAGGAAGCACTCGAGGATGAGATGAGGGTCGAGTACTACAGGGGGCATCTGCTCTACCTGTGGAGAGCTATCAGGTCTGTGAACATGAGGTTGGATTCCTGAGCTGCCGATGTTGAAACGTGAGAGCTATTTTGTGCAGGAAAGGAGCAGACGTGAGGGGATTCTTCATGTGGACGCTGTTGGATGACTTCGAATGGAACTCAGGCTACACTGTAAGATTTGGACTCCATTATGTGGATTTCAAGGATGGGTTGAAGAGGTACCCCAAGAGATCTGCTCTCTGGTTCCGTGAGTTCCTCAGGAGATCGTAGATGATGCCTCTGTCATCGGAAGAATCATGGTTTGACGCTTGCTTCTGCTTTCTTTGTCTGCAAAAAAACTGGCTGTTCTTGCAGCAGTAAATTGCTGTGGTGCATGCTGGAGTCTTAGAGACAATGCTGTTGTGCTTGCAATAAAATGCCACTTGTTTTCACTTTGATAACTTGATTCTCTCTCGTCGTTCATTGATAGAACGGCTTTCTCGTTCCAATGGCTACCCCCACCCTGTTTTGCTTGTGACCCTCATAAGACCAATTACTTTCCTGTCCTCGCATGAACCCTCTTATCGGTTCTCTTCTTAGATGTTTTCACATGATCATTCCATGCAAGGAATCAAATTTCGACGATGGACATCAAATCATATAAATTAATATCGACCGCCCCATCCTATGATATACCAATACTGCAAAACAAATATCAAAGTGAGAGTTAATCCATTGATGCTAATGAGGGGATAACCTTCTAAAGCATAAAATTCCCACTCTGAAGCCACATTCTCATGATGTAGAGAAAAAATCTCTTGTAATCACCAAATTTTTGTAGTTTTATTTCTATAGAAGAACATGTCCATGATATGCAGCAGGAAAAAAAAAAAAAAAATCATTCCAAAGAACATGTCCATGAACAAGAGATGCTTAATCAGTCTTTATACTATGTTGGATTACTTTGGCTCTCCAACAAAACTGCCCAATCAGAGCGAGCTATACGGTTTAAGAAAAACCAATTAAGAAAACTAAAATATTGAATTTAAAGGGCCATACAAGTCTGAGACCCCGGTGACCATGGTCCTTGGATCCATGCAGACGGATGCATAATCTCAGAACTTGTATCAGAAGAAACAAGATTAGTTGCAGTCCCTACAAATATCACAGACTGAGCAACTATTCATTCTAGTTAAACATAAATGGAGTGCCTAATCTCAACTGGAATTGAATTTAATTAGTGTCTACAACACTGGAATTTATGAATGAAAATTAAGGAGGGAGAAAAATCCCCCTGGCCAGCTTTAGCATCTCTTCTTTGCGGTTTAAGCTTCCACCAAACATCATCACCCTATTAATGTTTTAGATACCCAGTGCAAATGTTAACCGATTAAGTGCACCTCCATTCCTCAGTGACCAAGTAACGGATATTAAATCAGTTACTATAGATCCATGGCCAACCACGATATATAAATCTTCAACGCTTCCTTTTTATCATGATGTGGCTTTGGATTTTAACTTTTGTTTCTTGGAGTCCAATGAAGCTAAAGATGTCCCTAATCCAACAGGAGCTTGATCTTTGTGGCCTGACCCACTGGCATCAGTAGCCCCAACAGAGCCATCAGACACCCAGCCATTACTTGCATCCCTGGGTTCTTCTTGTGCTTGGCCACTCGTTGGAGCATCAGGAGTAGAACTTGAATTGATGATGTTGAGAAGTTGTGATAATGGGGGCAACGGTTGGACAGGAGCTGCATTCTGGCGAACGAGGATGCCTCTAGCGGCAGCTTTCTTCCGTGCTTCTGCTACTGCTTGAGCTGCCCTCTCATCAACTCCCCTTCCACGAGGAAGAGCCTCACCAACCACAGAAGTGTTTAGAGACTTGTTGACTGTTAAGCTAGCATTCCAAGACCTGGCTGCAGTTTGGAAAGCATGTGCCAGTTCGGGATTTGCCTGTTGAAGCAAAAGAAGATACATCAAATGCCAGATTTTGCATAAGCAGCAGAATGTGATAATTAATGTGGGGATTCAGAATTGAACCAAGGAAATTCAAGAACCACTGCAAGGATTCTAGCTCATGATTTATGGCTTGGAGAAAAGTACGAAGCAGAAACTTTCAGTAATGTGAATTTATGTCACTAGCCATGCACCTAAAACGTAACATGACTTTAACCACGAATAAACAGCATACAAATGGTCATCACTATGATAAACTGCAGAAAAAATTAATGGACACCATTTGATAAAAAAAGGCATTGTCTGCTTCCACCTATGCAACAGTAGGTGCACAGTAGTGCTAATAATAGATGGTCAGACACCATGAACCAACCTACCTGGAGGTTACAAAACAATAAGCCAATCCTTCGTAATCACTGTGTTTGTATGAAATAATCGGATAAGGCACCACAAAAAATTGCAGTTAATGCAAACTATAATATTGCATTAACTGATGGCACTATAGCCTTTTACCCTATAAATTTATAGCATCCTAAATTCCTAATTAGGAAAACAAACGCATCAACGTATGGCATTAACATGAAGGCCAAATCGTACATGTCATAGTTAGTAACTGCATATAAAGAAAACCAAAAGGTGGCAGGTAAGTTGTTTGTAAATGCCAGGACAGATGGACACAAGGCCATTCCATACTTTGCCTATTTATAAAATTTTCATAATAGCTATGAAATATGAGTATAAGTTAGTCATCCATAACAAGGATGAAACCTCAAAAATGGAACACTACTAAAATTATTTTTCCCAAGCTTACATGATCAATTAAAGATTTATTCAACAAAATAAACTAAATATCCGGAGACATTTTCATCATAGCAGAACATAGTGCCTTGGTGGTATATGGTTTCATCTGCATTTTCAATATCAGGAAAGAACCAAACAGAACTAATGTTTAATGTCAACAAAGAAACTTCATTTAGGAGATATCAGGATCAGGGGACACATACCTTCAAAATATTGATAGCCTTTAGGGCAGAAGCGGAATCAACAGTTTGTCCTTTTTGCTTTTGTGCACTCACCTGGTTCAAAGAAAACAAAAGTGTTATAATAAAAGCATAGGAACACGAACACAAATAGAAAAAGAATGCAATGTCAAGCACTGAATAGGCTTGCAAGTGGAGCAGAACTCCAATATTCGTTAAGAGAACTGATGGCAATGCTCAAAAAACTATTGACCAAGAATACTTTAGTGAGCTAAATTGCAGCATGATGTTTAAATTTTCCTTTCATGTTCTACCAGGAAAATGGATTAGTTAAAGTCTTACCTTACTAACTTCTACTTTCCCCATTTGTTTGGTGTCATCAGAGTTTGCTTTGCTAATAGAAGGGCTAGAGCCACCTCCTATGCCTTTGATACTGTAAAGTAACAAACAGCACATAATACTCTTTTTTTTTTTTTA